>OY743184.1:9526358-11001358 GCA_963555705.1 Ligustrum vulgare | reverse complement strand
ATATTTCTAAAAAATTAAAAAGTTTGAAAACGACCTTTTAGTTTCAAAGACGGTTTTTATTTTTTCAAATGATTAATTTGTCAAACGGGATTATAAAAGGACAAATTAAGAAAAGAAACAAAACCTACGTAGAGGTGGGAATATATAGCCTTGTTCACTAGCAAAATTACATGGTACGTCCTTGTCATGGTACATCAACATGTCCCTATTCTCTACTAACTTCCAATTATAAACTAGTGACTCACAAGGCTAATTGTATGGGAGGTGAAATTCTTAATATATAACACACCAATGCTTTCGTTACACCCTAAAAAATAGCCTAATCTTTTGCCGCAATTGATGTGGGATTAAGAACCTAAACTTAGAAATAATTGAGGCGTCGATTGACTAAAAACAGAAAGTTTCTTTTTCTTCCGAATAATTCAAATGCCTAATTAAATCCCCACTCGTTTTAATTTTGTCAATGTACGCACTGTGCATGCGCACGCGTACTGGGAGAATAACAAGTTCTTTAGGGTTTATATGGTGAAAACATGGAAAAAGAGTACCTTCTATTTTTTAAGAAACAAAGAAATGGTTAATTTTATCCCCGTTGTGAGATATGTAGGAAAATCTAAAAAAACTATTGAACTTTAAGGCACGAAAATCGTTATCTTTTAAGAGATGTTTCTTTCCTATCCAACAAGATCACGACTGGGGTATGATAAAAAATCTCTCTCGGAACACAATGGAGATGTTTGATTCAAACTGTAACTATTTGATCAAATCAAAAAGTTTGCAAATGAGATTTTGCCTAGAATTTATAGAGATGAAGACAACCATTTGAATAAGTGCGTCCCTTAAATTGAATGAATGTATATGTTGGAAGAAACTTTTAAAACAAACACTTGTCGGGGCGGCAAAACATTCGCAAAACAAAAGATAAACAAGCAAAATGATGAAAAATATCTAATAGTCCCGGATGAATTAAACCAGTCACCTCAGTTCTCATCCGGTGATTTGAAGGATAAGCCCATGATTTTGGTCTTTAGGGTTCTCCATCAAGAACAACGTAATGCAAAGGATTCAACTTTTTTTTCTTTTTTTTTCTTTTTTCACCTATGAAACCAATCATTCCAATACTATCAACCCTAATCAAATTGAAGAAAATTCCACATGATGAGATGTTCATTACCCCAATCAAATAAATAAATAAATAAAATCTATATTACACATTCCCATGTTTGCATGCATTATTGGTTGCAAATTATTACTATCCCTACTTTAAACATACTTTGCAAGAAATGGATCATGAGAGGGTTCTTTCACATATGCATGAAATCATGTTGAAGATGATGGAGGGTCCCACTCCCTCATTTGGTTTTTTGAGCAATCCCTTAGATTGAGGGGATATATTGAGGTTGCAGCAGCAGCCTTGGATTGTGGGCTCCATTTTTTTCAAATTTATAACCTCTTTTTTTCTTTTGAGTTTTATCATCCACAGTATAAAAAGAAGAGAACAGAAGAAGAAAGAAAAGTAAGTGAAATGCATGTGATCCAACAGCCTTTATGTTCCCCTCTTGTAATCACATTTCTATATTCTCTTCTTTTGACATTTTGTGACTAATCAACTTTTATCTTTTATCATGTTTAGGTCATACGTTAATAATTTTTTTGTTTGGTCATATTTGTATCGCACAGTATTGGACAAAATAGACAATATAGACGAATAATATCTACGTATACCTCGCAAGCATGTGTGTGCATATTCTACAAGGAAAGGATAGAGAAATTGAGAAAAAGGAAATAAAAGGGAAGGGAAGAAGAAAAAAAGATGGTGAAAGACGATTCTTGTTGTTCTCTGCTTTTAATGTATGTCAAAATGGGCTTTCTTTAGCCCTGTTTGACCCAGTTATTTTAAAATCATATTTTCAACATTTAGTTTCAATCATTCATTTTAGTCAATGTTATAATTTTTGACTTTTTAAATTTATTTTAACCACACATTCTCCCAAAATACTATTTAAAACCACATTATTCCTTAAAAAAAAAAAAAAAAAAAAAAAAGGGGGGGAGGGGGAGCCAAACAGGGCCTAATGATGTGTGGAAAACTCCTTTTTGGACCTATAAATAAATCTGTGTTATTGAAATTTCTCTTGCACGAAGTTGCTTTTTTACCCTTCTTTTAAAGGAACTTTTGCATGAAGACCATCTTTTTATTTATTATTCTAATTGGTTGTTGCTTTACATTCTAATAACTTGAATTACAAATTTAATTTCAATTCAAAGTTTTTCTTTTCATTGTTCTTTAATAAGGGTCGACCCTATCAGAATACAATAAAGCTACTGTTGACCTATGGTTAACTTAACCTTATTATTTTGATCATAACAAACAAGAATATATTGTGTTATTAACTAGTGTGCTTCAAGTGTTTCATGTAATGATAAATATTCAAAGCACTCTATGTTCAAATCATCTCTCAAAGATATAAATCAAAACTATGTGATCAAGCACATGAGACGCAAAGAAGATCATGAAAGAATTGAAGATATTTAAATATCAAAATTGAAGTTGAAAAGCATGACATGAAAATCAAGAATTCAAGCATACAAGATTAGAGTTCAAGTTCAAGAGTTGATTTAACCTATGTAAAGGTATAACACTCTCAATCTTTAGCGATGAAATTCAACGAGCTCGAAAATGATTTTTATGCATCAAGAAACTTACATGAAAATTCGTTACTTGCATAAAAATGATTTTTCAAATCATAACTTGAAATTGTTTTTGGAAAAATAAATTTTTTGATATAAAAATAAAAACTCAAATTTTTCCATTTTCGGTCGACCGAAAATGTATTTGATCGACCGAAACTCTGGTGGACCGAAACATCTGCTCAACCGAAAGTTCAACGGCTAAATTGTAACGGCTAAATTTTTTAAACTTTCGGTCGACCGAAAGTGTGAACCGGTCGACCGAAACTGGCTGCAGATCAAATTTCTTGATCTATAAATAGTCATCTCATTTACATTCAATTTGAACAACATAGAAAAGATTTTATACAAACTTTCTTATGAAAATTCATTGTTCTTACTTGGTTTATATTCATCTATTTTTATTATAAAACTTTGATTGATCTAAACTTTGTTTTATCAAATTCATCAAAGTTTTTGGAAGAAGGTTTTGTGAAGATTCTTGGTTTTATATTGTTTAAACTTCTTCAACATCTTCACACTATATTGGAATTGAAGTGTAAGTCTCTCTTTGTTCTAAACTTGTTTTAATCTTTTAAAAGAGATAAATTTCAATTAAGGAACTTTGATTATTTGTGCTACATCTTTCATTATCATTTGATTCATCAAAGTTCCATTGCCTAAACACTTTAAGCTTAACTCATTGTTAATTATTCAAGTGTGGCATCTCTTGGTACTTAATTTGATTCAATATTTTAACAAGAGATCATTTGAAAAACTTTGTTTGATTGCATTGAACATTTCATTATCATTTGCATCAAAGTTTTTCTCTAACACTCGAGCTTAATTCATTGCTATCTATTGAAGTGTTAGCCTAACTCTCTCGGTACTTAATTTGAGTATATCATTTGTCAAGAGAGTTATTTCAATTGTAAATTCAATTCATTATATCTTGTGGTTTCGAGAGCCTTGTGAAAACTCGATTGTTGGTTTCGAGAGCCTTGTGAAAACTCGATTGTAAAGGATAGGCGCTCCTTGTTGTAAAGTCACCTAAGGATTCGATACTCCTTGTTGTAAGTTATCAATATAGTGGATTTGGCCTTGCTCGTGACGGAGAACTCGGTAACGGGGGACGTAGATCACGTTGGTTGATTGAACCTCCATAAATCGCGTTTGCATTCTCTTATCCCTTTTACTTACTTACATTGCACTTACTCTATTCTATCAATTTATATTGTGCAACGCTATATCTAAGTGCTATACTTGCTTTATCAATTAAGTTTACACATATATAGCACACTACATTGATAGTTTAGTTACTTGTAACACTAAGTGCTCATACTTGTACCCATTGATTTTTAAGTTTGAGATTATTTATCGAAAAGTTTTATAAACCAATTCACCCCCCCTCTTGGTTAGTTTACTCTTGGGTTAACAGCTGCTTCGTCCGCGCAGCTACTGCCCCCTCACATGGGGGGCGGGTCCCACCTCGCCCGAGGTGGGACCCGCCCCCCATGTGAGGGGCGGTAGCCCGCGCGGGTACTGTACCAACGCCCATTAGAATAAGGTAGTTGCACGGATATCGAACCCTCTGCAAAGGGTTGACTCATATAGAGAAATATCCAGAAAGTTAGTCTAAATTATGTCATATTTCATATGTGGTTTTAACAATAATACATGGGTTCTAAAAGGGTAATTTACATTCTCATTTTCCCTTTTGATAGTAAATTATACAAAGGGACTTATACTACATTAACCAAAACCCTAACGACTTGCTTTTTCCGCTTCATTCCTCGAGAAAGTCCTCAGAAAAAAGATAAATAATTGTAGCAACATAAAAAAAAAACATCCACATAATAATGTGATCATATAGCGTGTGTAGTTACCCATTCTTTCCTTGATTTTCTACAATGATTCGAGTTTGCAATAGTGCCTTTGGTAAAAAATAGTAGGCGGATTGGTGCAAATTTTTGTGTGGATCCCCCTAAATAGTCAAAATCACTGAACAAAACCAAAGAAAAAATGGCAAAAAATGAGTAACAAATGGATGCATAAAATGATGGAAGCCAGGGAATTCTTGATAAACTAGCCAAATATGGACTTCTTTGACATACATATGAAATTGTCAGTCGTTTGAAGTCGCCCACTCCATAGAGGATATATCAAAATATTCCATCGCGAGCATCTGAAAGATAGAAGATATAATAATGTGAATATTATAACTATTCAACGAGTAATCTATACAACAATAAGTTTGCAAAAATCAAAAGATCAATGGGCACAATTATAGACGTTCAGTTCTACCCGTGTTCAACAATATGGTCAATAACAATAAATAAGCTCATCATTCAATTACACCAATGAGGTGTACAATCAATAGGCAATAAAATACAATACAATATCAATAGGCATATTCTTAATGGAATAATTAACCAAAACC
This sequence comes from Ligustrum vulgare, assembly GCA_963555705.1. Taxonomy (NCBI): domain Eukaryota; kingdom Viridiplantae; phylum Streptophyta; class Magnoliopsida; order Lamiales; family Oleaceae; genus Ligustrum; species Ligustrum vulgare. Next base: position 10,996,248 of record OY743184.1, on the reverse strand, counting down.
TTGGTTATAAATTCATATTATTACAAATAAGGTTACTCAAAAATATTTAATAAAATCAGCCATTTTTTAATAACAGAGAGGTAGAATGCCATTCTCGTAAAAAAAAAAATCGAACTTTTCTCTCCCTAGAAACCCTCTACAAGACCTAGGGATGACAATGAGGCAAGGTTGGGTTGGCATGCCCCATCCCGCCCTGCCTCGCCTAGGTTTCTTTTGCCTCGTATCCACCCCGTGCCCCGCTTAAAAGCGGAGTAGAGCAGTGCGGATCGGGACGCGGGTTATTGCGAGGTGATAAATCGCCACATTTAGTGAACCATTTATATTTTCGTAAAAAATCACAAATTGTCAAAAAAAAATAAAATGAAAGAGTTATTTAATATAAAAAAATTCTATAAAATTGTTAAAGAAGAGGAAAAATTATGCAAGAAACAAATGAATTCTCTCACGAACTAATCAATATAAAATGAAAAAAAAAATGGCTAAAGATAAGCGAAATAGATTAAAATGCATACGAAGTCTGGACGTATAATTGATATTTAGAATTGCAATGAAATTGCCTTCAAATTGCAAACACAAATAAGTTGTGTCGGTACCATCTAATTTCCTTTTCTAATTAACCTTTATCTAAAAGGTAATTTAACTCACGCTTAACTTACTTTTGGATGTCAACTTCAAATTCATAATTACTGATATTACAATGTTGAAAAGAAAGCTTAGAAGAGTTACAACGTAATAAACATCAAAAAGCTTGAACGCTTGTGAACAAAGCATGAATATGGTACAGAAGAAAAAAGGGGAAAAAAACCAAACCTGATTAATAGAGAGGATTCTGGTTCTGATTTCTAAAGAGACTGAATTTCTAAAGAAACTGAGTATAGACGGAGAGTTGGACTGTTGGAAACCCTACTGATGAATTTTAGCTTGATGATTTATGAGGGTTATACTTGGTATCGTGGCTTATGAGTTGAACCAGTATTGGGTTTGTTTATGAAAAATAAAGAACTCCATTTTTATTTTTTATTTTTTTTTGTTTAAAATGGATACGGTGCGGTGCGGTGCTGGGCGGGATACGTAAAAATCGTCCCACCTAGATCGGGCCAAAGTTTTCTTACCTCGAATCCGCCTCATTGCCCCATTTATGCGGGGCCGGGCTCCATGGGACTCGATTTTCACAATTCATTTTGTCATCCTTAATAAGACTGATCGAACTTCTAGACATTACTTTTCTAGCCAGCTTCTGACATGATATTTGCAACATTAAATTTGGGGTCTCCCTATGACTGAGAAAAGTCGAAGTTGGAAGAATTGAAGCCCATAAACAATTCGAATCCCTCAGGTGTTTGGCATTAATCGCCCCTTCACTAAGATTGGAACTTGTCTCTATTAAAATGTTGGTGAAGGAAGTCTGAGTAGTACTTTGGGAACTAGCTTGAGAGGAATTTAGTGATTTTTTTTATTTTTTATTTTTGTCTAGTTTTGAAGCAAACACGCAATATTTTCAACACTCGAAGCATGTGTTGATGTCTAAAGTGATTTAGTTTCTAAAAGGTTTATTGGACAGGACTTTAAATCAAGAAAGTTTTTGTTCCATTTGTCTAATATTAATGGCAAGGCTTCACACACGGATTGTTTGGCCATGTGAATAACTGTTTGCAAAATCGCAAAATGTGATTATGGTAGAGGAGGAGAGAGGTGGGACGGCAGAGCTTTGGCGGAGCAGATGGTGATTTTGAGGGTGTGAAGAAAGATACAGCATTTAGGGCAGATGGTTCATTGGGATTTTTGAAAATGAAATTTTGCATTATCTAGGTGGTGGTTGGAGGGTGATGGTTTTAGGTGATGATCGGTGGTGGTTGTGGTAATTACAAATTGAAATAAAGTTGCAATTATAATTATTTACAAAATTAAAATAAGTTTACAATTGTAATTAATTACAAAACATGATTCTGATTTTTTTAAAAAAAACTAATTCTGATAATTATTTTGATACTTGTGTAATTAGTTACAAAAATCACCTGATTATAAAAATTTTCAAACCTAAATCTTTGTAATTATGAAGTTAACCCAATCTTAAATTTATAATCAATTTGGAAATCAAGAATCAATTCACAATTTGAAGCATTGTTCCTTGTTTGGCTCATATTTAAAATGATAAGGTGGCGTTCTGTTTGTATTTTATTTTGTATTTTCATTTTCGAAAATGTTTTGTATTTTGTGTTTTCATTTTTATTTTCAAATTTGCTGAAAACGCGTTCGGTTTGTTATTTCTGAAAACTGTTTTTGAAAATGAAAAGCTGGAAAACACGTTCTGTTTGAAATTTTGCAGAACACTATTTAAACTATTTTTAATTAATTTGCTTGCAGAATACTACTAACTCCAACTCAAATTTCCTTTCACAATACACTAAAAATATGGTTACATACAACACACTAATGTGAGCATTAAGAGTCTATATTAATACAGCTTGGTCAGGTTCGGGACTTGAGAAAGCTATACTTATATTAAAATCCAGAAAATGCAAGTTCTTTCAAAACCACCAGAAGAGGAACCTTCTCTATCTTACCATGAGTCTTAAGAGAATACTCATAAGATAGATAAAGTCCACAAAGAACATTATTCCTTTCAAGACTTCAATATTGCAAATGTAGATAGTATCTTATTATTACATGAAACTTGAGACTATTCTATTTCATTTTTCTCCTACTCCGAAAAGTACGGATGTCTAGAAAAAAATAGACAGTCATCTACAAGTCCTTCAAGTCTAATTGCTGGCTGGTACCAACTACTATTTAATGAAAATACTCTCACATAAGTAGAGTGTCATTCAAATAAGTAGTCGCAAAAACTGTCTCATCTTTCTGTATACACGAGTATACTTAAGATATATCAAGATTTTGATCAAGAACATGTATTACAATGGTTCTATCAAATTCTATATTCCATATCTTGAACAATTACCCAAATCCAAAGTTGGAAACTTGTAAGTCATGAATTTTACTTTCATGGTCTTTAATATGAACTCATTAGATTACACTTTGTAAATGATTTCCTCAAGATGCATTCAAGAAACAACATCTTGACATCCATTTTTCGTACCTCATTTTCACAATGAACGACAATGGATAAAAGATTCAGGTAAACATTTTGCATGGCAATTGGCGAGAAGGGTTTCACAAACCCACAACAATAAGCCTTGCACTAAAGGCATCAACCTTTCCATTTACCCCTCTTTTATCATCTTAAAAATCATCACACCCTATAGGTTTGACCCCATTGGGTGCGTCTACAAATATCCAAACTTGTTGGATTAGTAGGAATCTAATTCCGAGTTCACATTCACCTTCCATGATTTCAAGTCTATAACTTCTACCACTTCCCTAAATGAGGAGTTCTTTTCTTATTTCAGTAGAGACTGTCTAAAAAGACTCTCCGTAGAATAAGCGTCAAGAAGGTGGTCTTACAACCCTCCCAATCCAATTAGTCGCTGGAAGTGTATTTTCATTATGTCCAAACAGAGTTACTTCCTCTCCTCCCACTACTTGGTTATATCCCTAATTGGGATCAACCTCTCCACTACCTCTTTATGAACATAAAGAAGAGGCAGAACAGTGAGAACAACTTCGACTACTACCTTTGGTTTTTCCCCTGTCCATTGGGTTCACCAGGCAAAAATAGTGGTTGAACCACTTGCCTATTTCTCCCACTAGGATCAGCAACCATCGGTTCCGTAGGAAGTCCCAAATCATCAAGATTAATTCTATGCGGAAACCTGGAATCAAGTTGTTTGAACCACGTTCTAACATCTCATCCAATAGAATTTTACTTGTTGATTTGTATTCTTCTATACGCCTTATCCTCTAAGAAAGTCACATTTGTACTTAACAAATACTTTCTGGACCAGAGGACTATAGAAGAAATAATTTCTAGTTTCATTGTATACCTTATATATAATCAAACCTTCATTGTTGCCACCATCTCGTCAATCCTTGCTTTCAGCTAGTGTGCCAAAATTCCCCAAATCTGAATGTGGTGTAGACTGGGCTTGTACCCATGCCACAACTCTAGGGGTATTTCAGGAAACGAATCAATGGTACTAGGCTATGAAGGAACCTGACTATCTCCGGTATACATTTCCAAATGAAACTAGTAACGAGGATAACTCATCATTGATTTGGTAATACCTTGTTCTCCTTTTCCGATAAATGATTCCTAAACTCATATGAGAGATACACAAAACTCGATGAAATCGAAGTATCTCGATTCTCTTAATTACTTCTCAACTTCTGTCCAAAATTCTAGAAATTCTTCAACATTTCAGATCAATGAGATATTAAGTATAGAATCGAGATCTGGAGTCATCATCAATAAAAGTGATGAATTACTCGTACTCTCTCGTATCTTGAGCACCAAAGAATCCACATATATCTAAGTGTATTAATCCCCAAACTCTTAAGTCCATTTAATGTATAAGGACTGTTGGTTATCTAATCCTCTAAACAAGATTCAGAAAACAATATAGATTCCACCTGTGACGACCCGAATTCTCGACCATTCGAGTGCCACTAAAAGTGACTCATATCATATTATCGAGACTTAAATAGTAATGTAAAATTATTCAAAAGAATAATTAGAATCCCATAATTTTATTTGTGAATAAAAATAGAACATAATTTTCTTACATAAAGTTCAACATAATTATCTCATCAATCTTAACCACTTTTGCCACTTCCATGTTGACCGCCTCGAACCTTCAATTATCTGAAAATGGTAAATATCGTGGAGTGAGATTTATAAAATCCCAGTAAGTATACCAAGCATAAATTTTCTTTTGAAAGCATATGGATCATTTTCATCATAACATAGGATAGGATCGAAATACTCATAAACATAGGGAGACACAAGAATTTTACCGAACTTAAATGGCAAGAATTCTTATGTGTAACGCTACTAAACTCCGGTCCCCTTAGCATAATCATAAACATATCATATGGAACCCATAACAATCTTGTGAGATTGATTTCATAGCAATGATCCAAACATTTTCATAAAAACATAAGATATACTTACTTGTCATAAAAACATACTTACTTTTCATAAAAACATAAGGTGTATTTACCTTTCATAAAAACATACTTACTTTTCATAAAAATATAAGATATACTTACTTGTCATAAAAACATACTTACTTTTCATAAAAACATAAGGTGTATTTACCTTTCATAAAAACATACTTACTTTTCATAAAAATATAAGATATACTTACTTGTCATAAAAACATACTTACTTTTCATAAAAACATAAGATATACTTACTTGTCATAAAAACATACTTACTTTTCATAAAAACATAAGGTAATACCTTTCATAAAAACATACTTACTTTTCATAAAAACATAAGATATACTTACATTTCATAACAACATACTTAATTTTCATAAAAACATAAGATATACTTACATTTCATAACAACATACTTAATTTTCATAAAAACATAAGATATACTTACATTTCATAACAACATACTTAATTTTCATAAAAACATAAGATATACTTACATTTCATAACAACATACTTAATTTTCATAAAAACATAAGATATACTTACATTTCATAACAACATACTTAATTTTCATAAAAACATAAGATATACTTACATTTCATAACAACATACTTAATTTTCATAAAAACATAAGATATACTTACATTTCATAACAACATACTTAATTTTCATAAAAACATAAGATATACTTACATTTCATAATAACATACTTAATTTTCATAAAAACATAAGATATACTTACCTTTTAAAAGATTAAAATGAAGTGTAGTAGTAAATGGACCAAAACTTTCTTGACCACCTTGAATTTCTCTTACTTGTGGATTTTGTCAAGAGGTTGGAAATAAGTGTATATGTGTAGAGTTGTGTGTAAAAGAGATGGGTTTAAATAGATGTATAAAGTTGGCATATTGTAAACATAATCATTCAATTCTATTAATTTTAACACATCCTTTTCTTAAAGTAAAGCACCATTCATATACTTTTCCATATTTATATAAATAATATGCTCTTCATGATTATATATAATGGAGTCTATCAATCATTCATATATTTTTCCATATTTATACAAATATTATGCTCTTCATGATTATATATAATGGAGTATATAAATCATTCATATACTTTTCCATTTTTTATACAAATATTATGCTCTTCATGATTACATATAATGGAGTCTTATCAATCATTCATATACTTTTCCATATTTATACAAATATTATGCTCTTCATGATTATATATAATGGAGTATATAAATCATTCATATACTTTTCCATATTTATACAAATATTATGCTCTTCATGATTATATATAATGGAGTATATAAATCATTCATATACTTTTCCATTTTTTATACAAATATTATGCTCTTCATGATTACATATAATGGAACCTCTCATGCTTGCATATATTTTCTTAATTTAAATAATAAAAGTAATTTTTGTATAAATAAATATTGGGATAACATTGAATTAAGTATTTGGACTTAATATACTTTAAATCAAGAAAATGGAGATATTTTTAGAAATTCGGAATTTAATTTAAAATCGAACGATCTCGATTATTTCTTGACTTGGCTATACGAATACGTCGTGGCGTTAACTTAATAAAAATGGGTGAAATAGTAGCGACACGATTTTCTATTAAAATAATTATTAATCGCGTAAAAATTCTTGGTCGCTACAAACTTACCCCCTTAAAATAATTTCGTCCTCGAAATTAAACTTACTTGATCTTATGATTTCTGAACACTTAATCAGAATCTCTTCTCTTCTTCTCTTAGGTAGTATCATTGCTACTATATTTAACCCACTGGACTTTGACTAAATGCATATCTTTGTTTTTCTTAAAAACATGGACTTTTCTATCAATAATAGACATATGTGTCTACTCATAAATTCTGACTCAAAAGGAAAATTCCCAATCGTATGTGATATTTCATCATGTCTTGTAGTACTCATGTAACCTGTCACTTATCATCGTATCATGTGACCTCAAATATTCGTATTAATATCTCTAAAATTTCAATAAATCTTTACTAACATATCATACCATAATAATTAGTCATTTCTTCTTATCACCAAATATCCCAAATTAAATAAAATGGTTACCTGAATATCCCCTATGTAATATATCCAAACATATTATTCATCAATCAACATAATATCATCAGCTTATCTTTTCCCATATTTGTAACCAAAACGTTCTGCAAAATTCAAATAAATAATTAGCTCCCAAATAACTAAAATTCTTCACTTAATTGTCACAACATTTCCCGCAAGGTATTTCTTTCACTTGTACATACTTATGAATTCTGATTCGATACGGTCCTTATTTCACTTTCACGTATTCCCGTATCATCACACCATACCTTAATTACTTATTATTATACCTAAAATATCAGTACCAAATCCAAGAAAATATTCTGTATCTCAAAATCTTATCATCAAATCTTCCTTTATCGATAAAATTAAACAGCGCATTAATTCTTGTCTCTTCTTTTCATTATTCTATTCCGCGCTTTCTTGCTGGAATCAATATCAGATGGATCCACTTAGTTCCTTTATACCTTTAAATAGATCATGTTGGGAAGAGGTTAGATCCATCAAAAATGGATATCATCCTTTCAAACATTCGCAAGTATTATTCCAATCTTCCTATGAATGATCTGAGAAAAATTTATCGAATTAGGCTTGAAAGGTTGAGGTTGCTGATGGCTCATGGTATTCCAGAAGATGTTCGCTGGTTGATCGAAGCAAAAGTTCGATTATCTGGTGAATTACCTATGACATTTCCAAAGCACATGCCTGGTTTAGGCAAAAGCACCTTCGCAAAGAAACGAAGAGCAAAAAGGCTGAATGGTTGCTACAAATGTGCTCGTTGGAACTGTGATACTCGTTGCAAAACAGTAGGATATTCTTCTACTAATCGGGATGATAAAATCAAATTCATAAAGGGTGGACTGAGTAAGGAGTCTTTGGATGATATTCGACTGACTCTTGAGACGCACCCAAGTGGTTATGTGCAACGTGAACTTCTCTCCTTATACGCTCAGTTTAACGAGGACAAAAATCGTTATAGTCTCCAAAATATAATAGCAAAAGATCCTGTTTGCCAGTCTGTTTTACAAAATGAGGCTTCTGGAAGTTCAACAATGATATAAGGTAAATCTCTTGATACACATTTAAAATATTTTGCTGTTTTCTTTCACGCGTTTTGGAAATAAAATATATTTTCCTTTCTCGAGTTTTGATAAAGCTGGAAATAAATCACCGAAAGGTGATATCTTTGGTAAAACAGTCAAAAGTTGGCCGATTTTGTCAAAAGTAAATCTTTACTTTTTCATAATCAATCAAAAACAGTAAATTTTTTCGGCTTTAAATAGCCAAACATATTTCATAGTTCAGGCATCCCAAAATCACATCTTCTTCGTAAGTTTTCTCTTCTATACTATCAAAGATGGAAGCACCAAAACTTCGACAGATCAAAACTATTTGTGTATTTTGTGGATCAAAAGTGGGGAAAGGCTTCAGTTATCTAGAAGCGGCCGTAGATCTTGGAAAGAAACTGGGGGAAAAAGGTATCACTCTTGTGTATGGGGGTGGTAGCAGTGGTCTAATGGGTTGTGTTTCCCAATCTGCTCTTGCAGAGAAATCAAAAGTAATCGGTGTCATACCTGTCCCTTTGGTAGATGTTGCAGGCAAAACACGAGGGCATGAAGTTCAAACCTTATCCATCCATGAACGCATAACTTGTATGCTATATGGTTCTGATGCCTTTATAGCCCTGCCCGGAGGTTTTGGTACCTTAGAAGAAATCTTTAACATTACCTCGTGGGCTCAACTAGATCTCCATACTAAGCCTATTGGGCTTCTGAATGTTAACAATTTCTTTGATGGTTTGTTAACCTTTCTTGATTATGCTGTGGAACAGGGATTCATCTCTCCATTTTCCAGAAGGCTTCTTATTTCTGCTCCTACTATTGATGAACTACTGGATAAGCTGCAGTCATATATCTCAATACAAGATCCAGCAGGGGTTAAGATAGATTGGTCGCAAGGAAGGGGAATCAAGCGAAAATGGAGTCCGGTTAATGTAAACTTAACTTTATGAATCTTAGAATAGGTGGGGGTAGAGTACGGAGTATTCTTACTCTCGAGACACCCCTCTAATTTCCTAGGATTTTCCTTAATGTTTAAATCTTGTGTGTACCTCAAAGGTTCCAGGTGGTAGATTACGGAGTATTCTTACTCTCGAAACACACCTTTTTGAAGGTTTCTTTATTTCCTCAAAAGGTCAGAGGTGGTAGGATACGGCTACTCCGGAAACACATCTCTCAATTTGAGGAATTTCCCATGTTGCTTTCTTTTGGTTTTGCGTGTTTTCATGTATTTCTTTCCAATGTGACTCTTGTGTGTTCTCCTTACGAGAAAATAATAAATATCTCTGTTATCATCTACTAAATCTCGTTTGTGATGTAAATGAATTTGCATGTCTAACCTCAATTCTCTTAGTGATTGCATACCATACTATGCTCTTAATTCCAAACGATAAAATTCTAAGCAGAGTTTCCTTTGAAATTTGGACTTATTCAAACCGTAAGCATACTTCATAACTCACAATAATAAATAATTGTACATTTGATCACAGTTTCATCAAACTTCAATATCATCATAAATATTCCAGAAAATCAATTCATAATTCCTCAACATAGAAATTTCAAATCATAATTTCTAATATCACCATATCAAGTCCTTATTTCTCAATAATTAAGAGCCTAAACTTTAAATCTCCAACTTCATAATTCTTCTCATAAAAATCTCAATAAAATCATATCACTTATAATCTCAACATCTCATCATAACTTCATAAAACTGACTTTCTATTTCTCGTTTAATCTAAACGATGAATAATTCGAAAATATTATCTAGTCCTTTCTGTTGACTTCTCATACTTAGTGCCATGTCTAAAATCAATTATGCAAAGTCCATTTAGGGCTCATCATTTCTAAACTTGACGACAAAGATTATTTTGAAAATCATTCGTAAATCATATTTTTTTTTTTTTTTTTTTTTTTTCAAAATTGAAACTTGAAGAGTGGTACCAATAATCATCCACAGTTTTTTCCTTGCTTTTAAGCAAAGGTAGTGATAAAGGGATAAATTATTGAACCGAAAATTGAAACTTGAAGAGGAAGTACTAATAACCATCCACAGTTTTTCCCTTGTTTTTACACAAAGGTAGTGATAAAGGGATAAATTATTGTACAATTCATTATCAATTTTGTTTGTTTAATATATTATTCCATATATTTTGGGCCAAAGTTACAACCCAACTTAATTTCTAATTGAGTCAATCTTACTAAGCTTAATATGAACCAAAATTCATATCAATATCCTCTATGTCTCATGATTCTACATTAAAATGAATAAATTAAAATTTAGGCTTCTATCAATTCATATCATACTCAACATGTATATTTCACTTAAAGATTCATAACATATGAATATTTCATACTTAACATGTCTTAATAAAATCGTAAATGACTTGCAAAGCATATAACATACCTGGTTCGAGGAGTCAATACGTGGAGAGTGACATAGTAGAGTGATGAGTTAAAATATTTTTAAAAAAAATTATTATTAATCATTTCGCATCTTTACATAAGATTGGGCCTAATTAACCCAAATAAAAATTTATCGTCAAATCTTATTTTTCTTTAGTCCCCGAACTTCTAGAAATTTATCAAAGACATCAATATAAACATCATATCAGTAACTAATTATATTCCATAAAATTTTCAGGACATTACAAACTCCCTTGCTTAAAATGAATTTTGTCCTTGAAATTCGCACATCAAATTTCATCATGCTTTTCAAAATCATAACCATACTTGACATGTGAAAATTCAACTTTTTTTTTTATAATGAATAGTGATTTCGTTCACTGTTCATCATGAATAGCACGTCGTTTTACTGTTCACGTGAATAGTGATTTTTTTTTTTTTTTTTTTAAAGAAATAAAATTTCAAAAATCTACAGAATCGTTTTTAAAACTCTTTGCTCTGATACCAACTGTGACGACCCGAATTCTCGACCATTCGAGTGCCACTAAAAGTGACTCATATCATATTATCGAGACTTAAATAGTAATGTAAAATTATTCAAAAGAATAATTAGAATCCCATAATTTTATTTGTGAATAAAAATAGAACATAATTTTCTTACATAAAGTTCAACATAATTATCTCATCAATCTTAACCACTTTTGCCACTTCCATGTTGACCGCCTCGAACCTTCAATTATCTGAAAATGGTAAATATCGTGGAGTGAGATTTATAAAATCCCAGTAAGTATACCAAGCATAAATTTTCTTTTGAAAGCATATGGATCATTTTCATCATAACATAGGATAGGATCGAAATACTCATAAACATAGGGAGACACAAGAATTTTACCGAACTTAAATGGCAAGAATTCTTATGTGTAACGCTACTAAACTCCGGTCCCCTTAGCATAATCATAAACATATCATATGGAACCCATAACAATCTTGTGAGATTGATTTCATAGCAATGATCCAAACATTTTCATAAAAACATAAGATATACTTACTTGTCATAAAAACATACTTACTTTTCATAAAAACATAAGGTGTATTTACCTTTCATAAAAACATACTTACTTTTCATAAAAATATAAGATATACTTACTTGTCATAAAAACATACTTACTTTTCATAAAAACATAAGGTGTATTTACCTTTCATAAAAACATACTTACTTTTCATAAAAACATAAGATATACTTACTTGTCATAAAAACATACTTACTTTTCATAAAAACATAAGGTGTATTTACCTTTCATAAAAACATACTTACTTTTCATAAAAACATAAGATATACTTACTTGTCATAAAAACATACTTACTTTTCATAAAAACATAAGGTAATACCTTTCATAAAAACATACTTACTTTTCATAAAAACATAAGATATACTTACATTTCATAACAACATACTTAATTTTCATAAAAACATAAGATATACTTACATTTCATAACAACATACTTAATTTTCATAAAAACATAAGATATACTTACATTTCATAACAACATACTTAATTTTCATAAAAACATAAGATATACTTACATTTCATAACAACATACTTAATTTTCATAAAAACATAAGATATACTTACATTTCATAACAACATACTTAATTTTCATAAAAACATAAGATATACTTACATTTCATAACAACATACTTAATTTTCATAAAAACATAAGATATACTTACATTTCATAACAACATACTTAATTTTCATAAAAACATAAGATATACTTACATTTCATAATAACATACTTAATTTTCATAAAAACATAAGATATACTTACCTTTTAAAAGATTAAAATGAAGTGTAGTAGTAAATGGACCAAAACTTTCTTGACCACCTTGAATTTCTCTTACTTGTGGATTTTGTCAAGAGGTTGGAAATAAGTGTATATGTGTAGAGTTGTGTGTAAAAGAGATGGGTTTAAATAGATGTATAAAGTTGGCATATTGTAAACATAATCATTCAATTCTATTAATTTTAACACATCCTTTTCTTAAAGTAAAGCACCATTCATATACTTTTCCATATTTATATAAATAATATGCTCTTCATGATTATATATAATGGAGTCTATCAATCATTCATATATTTTTCCATATTTATACAAATATTATGCTCTTCATGATTATATATAATGGAGTATATAAATCATTCATATACTTTTCCATTTTTTATACAAATATTATGCTCTTCATGATTACATATAATGGAGTCTTATCAATCATTCATATACTTTTCCATATTTATACAAATATTATGCTCTTCATGATTATATATAATGGAGTATATAAATCATTCATATACTTTTCCATATTTATACAAATATTATGCTCTTCATGATTATATATAATGGAGTATATAAATCATTCATATACTTTTCCATTTTTTATACAAATATTATGCTCTTCATGATTACATATAATGGAACCTCTCATGCTTGCATATATTTTCTTAATTTAAATAATAAAAGTAATTTTTGTATAAATAAATATTGGGATAACATTGAATTAAGTATTTGGACTTAATATACTTTAAATCAAGAAAATGGAGATATTTTTAGAAATTCGGAATTTAATTTAAAATCGAACGATCTCGATTATTTCTTGACTTGGCTATACGAATACGTCGTGGCGTTAACTTAATAAAAATGGGTGAAATAGTAGCGACACGATTTTCTATTAAAATAATTATTAATCGCGTAAAAATTCTTGGTCGCTACAAACTTACCCCCTTAAAATAATTTCGTCCTCGAAATTAAACTTACTTGATTTTATGATTTCTGAACACTTAATCAGAATCTCTTCTCTTCTTCTCTTAGGTAGTATCATTGCTACTATATTTAACCCACTGGACTTTGACTAAATGCATATCTTTGTTTTTCTTAAAAACATGGACTTTTCTATCAATAATAGACATATGTGTCTACTCATAAATTCTGACTCAAAAGGAAAATTCCCAATCGTATGTGATATTTCATCATGTCTTGTAGTACTCATGTAACCTGTCACTTATCATCGTATCATGTGACCTCAAATATTCGTATTAATATCTCTAAAATTTCAATAAATCTTTACTAACATATCATACCATAATAATTAGTCATTTCTTCTTATCACCAAATATCCCAAATTAAATAAAATGGTTACCTGAATATCCCCTATGTAATATATCCAAACATATTATTCATCAATCAACATAATATCATCAGCTTATCTTTTCCCATATTTGTAACCAAAACGTTCTGCAAAATTCAAATAAATAATTAGCTCCCAAATAACTAAAATTCTTCACTTAATTGTCACAACATTTCCCGCAAGGTATTTCTTTCACTTGTACATACTTATGAATTCTGATTCGATACGGTCCTTATTTCACTTTCACGTATTCCCGTATCATCACACCATACCTTAATTACTTATTATTATACCTAAAATATCAGTACCAAATCCAAGAAAATATTCTGTATCTCAAAATCTTATCATCAAATCTTCCTTTATCGATAAAATTAAACAGCGCATTAATTCTTGTCTCTTCTTTTCATTATTCTATTCCGCGCTTTCTTGCTGGAATCAATATCAGATGGATCCACTTAGTTCCTTTATACCTTTAAATAGATCATGTTGGGAAGAGGTTAGATCCATCAAAAATGGATATCATCCTTTCAAACATTCGCAAGTATTATTCCAATCTTCCTATGAATGATCTGAGAAAAATTTATCGAATTAGGCTTGAAAGGTTGAGGTTGCTGATGGCTCATGGTATTCCAGAAGATGTTCGCTGGTTGATCGAAGCAAAAGTTCGATTATCTGGTGAATTACCTATGACATTTCCAAAGCACATGCCTGGTTTAGGCAAAAGCACCTTCGCAAAGAAACGAAGAGCAAAAAGGCTGAATGGTTGCTACAAATGTGCTCGTTGGAACTGTGATACTCGTTGTAAAACAGTAGGATATTCTTCTACTAATCGGGATGATAAAATCAAATTCATAAAGGGTGGACTGAGTAAGGAGTCTTTGGATGATATTCGACTGACTCTTGAGACGCACCCAAGTGGTTATGTGCAACGTGAACTTCTCTCCTTATACGCTCAGTTTAACGAGGACAAAAATCGTTATAGTCTCCAAAATATAATAGCAAAAGATCCTGTTTGCCAGTCTGTTTTACAAAATGAGGCTTCTGGAAGTTCAACAATGATATAAGGTAAATCTCTTGATACACATTTAAAATATTTTGCTGTTTTCTTTCACGCGTTTTGGAAATAAAATATATTTTCCTTTCTCGAGTTTTGATAAAGCTGGAAATAAATCACCGAAAGGTGATATCTTTGGTAAAACAGTCAAAAGTTGGCCGATTTTGTCAAAAGTAAATCTTTACTTTTTCATAATCAATCAAAAACAGTAAATTTTTTCGGCTTTAAATAGCCAAACATATTTCATAGTTCAGGCATCCCAAAATCACATCTTCTTCGTAAGTTTTCTCTTCTATACTATCAAAGATGGAAGCACCAAAACTTCGACAGATCAAAACTATTTGTGTATTTTGTGGATCAAAAGTGGGGAAAGGCTTCAGTTATCTAGAAGCGGCCGTAGATCTTGGAAAGAAACTGGGGGAAAAAGGTATCACTCTTGTGTATGGGGGTGGTAGCAGTGGTCTAATGGGTTGTGTTTCCCAATCTGCTCTTGCAGAGAAATCAAAAGTAATCGGTGTCATACCTGTCCCTTTGGTAGATGTTGCAGGCAAAACACGAGGGCATGAAGTTCAAACCTTATCCATCCATGAACGCATAACTTGTATGCTATATGGTTCTGATGCCTTTATAGCCCTGCCCGGAGGTTTTGGTACCTTAGAAGAAATCTTTAACATTACCTCGTGGGCTCAACTAGATCTCCATACTAAGCCTATTGGGCTTCTGAATGTTAACAATTTCTTTGATGGTTTGTTAACCTTTCTTGATTATGCTGTGGAACAGGGATTCATCTCTCCATTTTCCAGAAGGCTTCTTATTTCTGCTCCTACTATTGATGAACTACTGGATAAGCTGCAGTCATATATCTCAATACAAGATCCAGCAGGGGTTAAGATAGATTGGTCGCAAGGAAGGGGAATCAAGCGAAAATGGAGTCCGGTTAATGTAAACTTAACTTTATGAATCTTAGAATAGGTGGGGGTAGAGTACGGAGTATTCTTATTCTCGAGACACCCCTCTAATTTCCTAGGATTTTCCTTAATGTTTAAATCTTGTGTGTACCTCAAAGGTTCCAGGTGGTAGATTACGGAGTATTCTTACTCTCGAAACACACCTTTTTGAAGGTTTCTTTATTTCCTCAAAAGGTCAGAGGTGGTAGGATACGGCTACTCCGGAAACACATCTCTCAATTTGAGGAATTTCCCATGTTGCTTTCTTTTGGTTTTGCGTGTTTTCATGTATTTCTTTCCAATGTGACTCTTGTGTGTTCTCCTTACGAGAAAATAATAAATATCTCTGTTATCATCTACTAAATCTCGTTTGTGATGTAAATGAATTTGCATGTCTAACCTCAATTCTCTTAGTGATTGCATACCATACTATGCTCTTAATTCCAAACGATAAAATTCTAAGCAGAGTTTCCTTTGAAATTTGGACTTATTCAAACCGTAAGCATACTTCATAACTCACAATAATAAATAATTGTACATTTGATCACAATTTCATCAAACTTCAATATCATCATAAATATTCCAGAAAATCAATTCATAATTCCTCAACATAGAAATTTCAAATCATAATTTCTAATATCACCATATCAAGTCCTTATTTCTCAATAATTAAGAGCCTAAACTTTAAATCTCCAACTTCATAATTCTTCTCATAAAAATCTCAATAAAATCATATCACTTATAATCTCAACATCTCATCATAACTTCATAAAACTGACTTTCTATTTCTCGTTTAATCTAAACGATGAATAATTCGAAAATATTATCTAGTCCTTTCTGTTGACTTCTCATACTTAGTGCCATGTCTAAAATCAATTATGCAAAGTCCATTTAGGGCTCATCATTTCTAAACTTGACGACAAAGATTATTTTGAAAATCATTCGTAAATCATATTTTTTTTTTTTTTTTTTTTTCAAAATTGAAACTTGAAGAGTGGTACCAATAATCATCCACAGTTTTTTCCTTGCTTTTAAGCAAAGGTAGTGATAAAGGGATAAATTATTGAACCGAAAATTGAAACTTGAAGAGGAAGTACTAATAACCATCCACAGTTTTTCCCTTGTTTTTACACAAAGGTAGTGATAAAGGGATAAATTATTGTACAATTCATTATCAATTTTGTTTGTTTAATATATTATTCCATATATTTTGGGCCAAAGTTACAACCCAACTTAATTTCTAATTGAGTCAATCTTACTAAGCTTAATATGAACCAAAATTCATATCAATATCCTCTATGTCTCATGATTCTACATTAAAATGAATAAATTAAAATTTAGGCTTCTATCAATTCATATCATACTCAACATGTATATTTCACTTAAAGATTCATAACATATGAATATTTCATACTTAACATGTCTTAATAAAATCGTAAATGACTTGCAAAGCATATAACATACCTGGTTCGAGGAGTCAATACGTGGAGAGTGACATAGTAGAGTGATGAGTTAAAATATTTTTAAAAAAAATTATTATTAATCATTTCGCATCTTTACATAAGATTGGGCCTAATTAACCCAAATAAAAATTTATCGTCAAATCTTATTTTCCTTTAGTCCCCGAACTTCTAGAAATTTATCAAAGACATCAATATAAACATCATATCAGTAACTAATTATATTCCATAAAATTTTCAGGACATTACAAACTCCCTTGCTTAAAATGAATTTTGTCCTTGAAATTCGCACATCAAATTTCATCATGCTTTTCAAAATCATAACCATACTTGACATGTGAAAATTCAACTTTTTTTTTTTTATAATGAATAGTGATTTCGTTCACTGTTCATCATGAATAGCACGTCGTTTTACTGTTCACGTGAATAGTGATTTTTTTTTTTTTTTTTTTAAAGAAATAAAATTTCAAAAATCTACAGAATCGTTTTTAAAACTCTTTGCTCTGATACCAACTGTGACGACCCGAATTCTCGACCATTCGAGTGCCACTAAAAGTGACTCATATCATATTATCGAGACTTAAATAGTAATGTAAAATTATTCAAAAGAATAATTAGAATCCCATAATTTTATTTGTGAATAAAAATAGAACATAATTTTCTTACATAAAGTTCAACATAATTATCTCATCAATCTTAACCACTTTTGCCACTTCCATGTTGACCGCCTCGAACCTTCAATTATCTGAAAATGGTAAATATCGTGGAGTGAGATTTATAAAATCACAGTAAGTATACCAAGCATAAATTTTCTTTTGAAAGCATATGGATCATTTTCATCATAACATAGGATAGGATCGAAATACTCATAAACATAGGGAGACACAAGAATTTTACCGAACTTAAATGGCAAGAATTCTTATGTGTAACGCTACTAAACTCCGGTCCCCTTAGCATAATCATAAACATATCATATGGAACCCATAACAATCTTGTGAGATTGATTTCATAGCAATGATCCAAACATTTTCATAAAAACATAAGATATACTTACTTGTCATAAAAACATACTTACTTTTCATAAAAACATAAGGTGTATTTACCTTTCATAAAAACATACTTACTTTTCATAAAAATATAAGATATACTTACTTGTCATAAAAACATACTTACTTTTCATAAAAACATAAGGTGTATTTACCTTTCATAAAAACATGCTTACTTTTCATAAAAACATAAGATATACTTACTTGTCATAAAAACATACTTACTTTTCATAAAAACATAAGGTGTATTTACCTTTCATAAAAACATACTTACTTTTCATAAAAACATAAGATATACTTACTTGTCATAAAAACATACTTACTTTTCATAAAAACATAAGGTAATACCTTTCATAAAAACATACTTACTTTTCATAAAAACATAAGATATACTTACATTTCATAACAACATACTTAATTTTCATAAAAACATAAGATATACTTACATTTCATAACAACATACTTAATTTTCATAAAAACATAAGATATACTTACATTTCATAACAACATACTTAATTTTCATAAAAACATAAGATATACTTACATTTCATAACAACATACTTAATTTTCATAAAAACATAAGATATACTTACATTTCATAACAACATACTTAATTTTCATAAAAACATAAGATATACTTACATTTCATAACAACATACTTAATTTTCATAAAAACATAAGATATACTTACATTTCATAACAACATACTTAATTTTCATAAAAACATAAGATATACTTACATTTCATAATAACATACTTAATTTTCATAAAAACATAAGATATACTTACCTTTTAAAAGATTAAAATGAAGTGTAGTAGTAAATGGACCAAAACTTTCTTGACCACCTTGAATTTCTCTTACTTGTGGATTTTGTCAAGAGGTTGGAAATAAGTGTATATGTGTAGAGTTGTGTGTAAAAGAGATGGGTTTAAATAGATGTATAAAGTTGGCATATTGTAAACATAATCATTCAATTCTATTAATTTTAACACATCCTTTTCTTAAAGTAAAGCACCATTCATATACTTTTCCATATTTATACAAATAATATGCTCTTCATGATTATATATAATGGAGTCTATCAATCATTCATATATTTTTCCATATTTATACAAATATTATGCTCTTCATGATTATATATAATGGAGTATATAAATCATTCATATACTTTTCCATTTTTTATACAAATATTATGCTCTTCATGATTACATATAATGGAGTCTTATCAATCATTCATATACTTTTCCATATTTATACAAATATTATGCTCTTCATGATTATATATAATGGAGTATATAAATCATTCATATACTTTTCCATATTTATACAAATATTATGCTCTTCATGATTATATATAATGGAGTATATAAATCATTCATATACTTTTCCATTTTTTATACAAATATTATGCTCTTCATGATTACATATAATGGAGTCTTATCAATCATTCATATACTTTTCCATATTTATACAAATATTATGCTCTTCATGATTATATATAATGGAGTATATAAATCATTCATATACTTTTCCATATTTATACAAATATTATGCTCTTCATGATTATATATAATGGAGTATATAAATCATTCATATACTTTTCCATTTTTTATACAAATATTATGCTCTTCATGATTACATATAATGGAACCTCTCATGCTTGCATATATTTTCTTAATTTAAATAATAAAAGTAATTTTTGTATAAATAAATATTGGGATAACATTGAATTAAGTATTTGGACTTAATATACTTTAAATCAAGAAAATGGAGATATTTTTAGAAATTCGGAATTTAATTTAAAATCGAACGATCTCGATTATTTCTTGACTTGGCTATACGAATACGTCGTGGCGTTAACTTAATAAAAATGGGTGAAATAGTAGCGACACGATTTTCTATTAAAATAATTATTAATCGCGTAAAAATTCTTGGTCGCTACACCACCTCAGATCCTTTTGAGGTCTATCCCTTACTAGTATTAGAATCGAGTTTTGGATAAGTGTGATCAAGCCTAAGATCTTAATCATTTTACCTTCTAAATAAAATTCAAAAGCCCACATAGATTCCACCTCCAAAATACTTAGAGACTATCTTTACTAGTCTTTCAATCTTATTTAGATAAATATGATTATCTTAAGATCTTATCAAAGAGTTCATTAATACAAGGAGTCGTCTATCCCTTATCACTTGTAGTAATATTACACTTAGAACCATTTACAAGGCTTTGAGATTGTTAACCATTTGTCTCGCAATAATAAGAGCATTATTTAACTTAATTCCAACTAATAACTGGAAATTAAGTGCTAAATAATTCCGCTCAAATAATAAAGAGACAAAAAAACAATCAAATTGTTTCGCAAACATAAAAGTCCAACGGCTCTTTCCATATTACTGTACCTGTGCTTATCCTTGTAGTATACTCTATCTCATTGTGTCATTTGGTCACCTAGGACCACATTGCAACAACTTGCAATAGTGATTAGTTACTCTAAAATCTATAATCAAGATAGACTCAATTACTAACCATAACACAATGAATATAGTCTTACTCCATTATAGAGTTTCCAGGAAAGACTACTTCCTCATTAGTCCTATCTTTGCTCAAAAGCAAAAAAGGTTAGAGGGCCTACCATACTATCCGTTGCTTTAAAATAATCTCTTCTCTATGAATAACTTACATTGAACCTTTCAGGAACACGTTCATCCTGGTGAATTTAGTCCACACTGAACAGCAAGAGATCATCTTAAAAGATTTCTCAAGCATTATGTCACATGAATCAATGTTTGCAAGTGGAACCTCCACCACGTTAAAGTGACCAATCATGTTTTGCCAAATGGTCTCTTGCAAAAACGTGATCGGTTCATAAGTAGAGATATAATATAGCTTGATAGCATATTTTGTATAACTCCATAATTAAAATGTTCAAATTATCATAAATACCGTTCCATCGAGAAAATAAATATGGTATCCTATTTTGATGTTTTTATTGCAAAGTACTTGATATAAGAATAAAAAATATACAATAATCAATCTCATCAAAATAATACCATTTTCATTGAAAGATTTATGATTACTATTGAACAAGGATTTTCTAGCACGAACAAATGTTTTATAAGTGGAAAGAATTATAACGAGACATGTTACAGTTTTCACAAATTAGTTGGTGATGTCTAAACATTTAACTAGTTGTGGAAACACGACATTCAAATATAATAAATGTATTAAACACGAGTTTCATAAATGATGAGTACTTTCATATATGATGCATGAAGAAAAATTATGCACAAGTAGACCCAAAACTACTATAATATGACAACAACATAAAACCCCAAAATCTTAAACACATTTCTCTATAGGAGAAATAAATGTGATTTATGGTTAGGCTGAGACCCTCCCACTAAATTAAATATATCTAGCATCTCATGCAATATTTAATTTATAATCGTTAAAATTTGGCCATCATTGACATCGTTTGGATATTCTATAGGAAGTCCCCACGATATCATTGATTTAAGTGTCTAACCCCTATATTAATAATATTTCAAGTACCAAATTAATTATGTCACCTATAGGGTAATCATGATTAATTCACACTTAAAAAATTATGGGCTATTCACATAATTACACTACTTTTAGGGATCAAATTGAAATTTACTTGAATTTTATAAAATTTGGAAATTACTTATAATAAAATCATAAAAACTGAAAAATACTTCATAATCACCTGAAGTATCACAATCTGATACTTTTGATAATTCTCAAATATGTTAGTATCACAATATGATACCTATGATACTTTTCAATTTTTTTTAGTAACAATGAAGTATTTTTCAAATTTTTTTATTTGGGTAGTAAAAATCAGTTTTATTATCTAAAATAAGTAATCTATACAATTATCCCAAAAATTATCACCTAATTGGGCCAATCCAGTAACCAAAACAGTGCAGCCCTCCTGTGGGGAGACTAATTAGATTAGCACGAGGCATACACAAATTTTTACTAATAGGCTAATAGGGGAGGCCATGGGTTCAAAATACTTTGCACCATCACTCACTTAATATTTTGAACTGTTGGGTTTTTTAATTTAATAATTACCAATCAATTTTAACTCTTAAAATCGATTCAATTATTAATAAATATATTTATTTTCTAATCTAACATTTAGAAAAGAAAATAAAATATAAAACAATGCATGACAGTATAGTACCTAGAGCGGTGTTTATGCGATCTACATGACATGTTATCTAATGACATTCATTCACAATTTAATTAAAATATAAAATAAATGCTATAATAAAATAAATATGACCATAATTTATGGCCAAACCTAGACACAAAAATTACAAATTAATTAAAGAGTCTATTGAGCCACAAGCCGGCCCAATTCTTCAATTTCCATTTGTAAGTGTCCAGCCCATTACTTGAACTCTTCAAATAATATTTCTCAGCCCATTATTAAACTGGTCCAATCTGTAAAGCTTCAATCTTCAGTCCAAATGCCAAATGTAGTGATCCAATTAAATATTCCAGCCTATTTTAAAATTTAGTCCACATTGCATTGGCCCAACTAAACGATTTAGCCCACATGACAATTAATTAAAGTAGACCAATTTTACAATTACTGGGCTATATTTAATTTCACCCAAATCTGACCCAAGTTTAATTAATCCCATAAAACCGGCTCAACTGAATAATACCACAAAATAAGCCCAATTAGAATTAATGGCCCAACACTGTGAATCCCTTCTCCTTTCTCAGATCTGCATGTATCTACAGATCTTAATGTCCAGGAACTGGACAGAAAAGAGGCTGCGGCTCCAACTGGTTCTGTCGTCGTCATCACAACATCCTCGCCCCACACGACCGAGCCACGCACGAGCGCGACTCAAAAATCACAGCGATGCTGTGGCTGCGCTGCCTTAAAGAACTTCAAGTTAGTAATCGAAGTCCATTATCCGATTAGGATTAAGGTCCCACGTACGATAATCAAGTGAAATTAAATTTGTATGGTCAATGTCACAAATTAATTTCACGTTGTCCTATCCAATACGTTCCAAACGTACTCTCGATTTTATTACCAAAGTCAAAGATAGACTTTAATAAAATTGAGACGATCTTATCAAAATAAATTGTCCATATTTATTTACTGATCGTGAACGTTAATTTTAGATCGAATCACAAATTGAATCTTTCTGTATTTAACAACTTAAACACTCAATTTGTAATATCATATCCACCCATGGACAAACGCAACTTTATATTAATACAATCAACAGACATTTTATTTTGAATGTTGTGAATTATACTCTATGGGCATATATAATTCGAACAACAACCCCAACAAAACCACAACAATTGTCGCCAACAAAACACCGTAAAAAGAGCTCGTCAATCGCTGCGTGTAAAAGCAACGACGTAGCTTGCTACGTACCTTGAACAGCAGTGACGAGCTTGTCGTGACAAGCAGAAGGAGTGGCGAGGATCAAGTCGTTGCGGGGTGGGTGTCAGAGCTCGCCAACGGTGATAGGGTGGGAGTGTGGAACGGGTTTGAAATAAATTTAGGGTTAGGTTGTAAGTGAAATGCAACGGAAATGGTACGTCGGAGATAGTGGTGGTGGTGGTGGTAGTGCATCAAAGATGACGATGGTGCGTCGGAGGTTATGGTGATGGTGATGAGGCGTCGATCAATTTTGGGGCAGCATCGACTATGTGGTTAGGTTGGGGTGGGGGAGGTGTGGTTTATATATATAGCCCTTTTTTTTTTTTTTTTTTTTTCAGGAAGTATCTCAGCTTGAAAATCCAAGGTCGATACACAATTTATTCAATCAAGAAACAATTACAAAGGAAGGGAGAAGTAAAAGCCAATTCTTCCAAGAGACAATCAACAAGACAAATTAAATCCTCCCAACAGTTAAGAATACATCTCTCATAAGACGAAGTGCAACTCTAAAACAGATACGCAACATGGAAAAATTACAGT
Source organism: Ligustrum vulgare (assembly GCA_963555705.1). NCBI lineage: Eukaryota > Viridiplantae > Streptophyta > Magnoliopsida > Lamiales > Oleaceae > Ligustrum > Ligustrum vulgare. The sequence goes on along the minus strand of OY743184.1, from coordinate 10,971,951 downwards.
TAGCATATTCGAATATTCCCCAGATGCATTTTGTCAAGCTTAAGGATTCCTTTGACACAGCCATGAATTTCTTCGGCTTCAAGTATGCAAAAATATTTGGCAAGATAACCTTCATTAGCGAACCAATCTGCTGCCATTTTCCTTCTCTCCAAATTGAGTGAATTTGGCATTAGTTTCCTTGGAGTGACAGTAGATGGACTCCAAAGTATAGTGGATCTTCCATGGACCTTTTCCCGGTTGAAGACATAGTTAGAGAGTTGCCTTAGAATCAATTTCAACCCAAATATTCTTGCACATTCTGTCCCTGCAAATACAAAGCCTAGTTTCAATAGCCTTCAGTCCAGCTTCTTTGGATTGAGCAATCTCCATAGAAGTCCTTAAATTCCCAGATCACATCACCTCCGTTGTTTCTCAAAATACCACCTCCAGCAGCTTGATTATCATTTCTCAATGTACCATCTGTGTTTAATTTCATCCATCCATCCCTCCAAAGGTTTTTCCCATTAAACAAATAATTGGTAGAAACGAGCTCTTACATAGCTTTCCTGGCTTGATCTTGGACAGAGCAGAAACCAAGAAATAGGATCTGGAAATAATTCTGTTGGCCTTCATTTTAATTCCTTGGTGCTTAGCTTCATTTCTTTCACGCCAAATAAATCATAAAACGATAAGAGGCACAATGGATAGAAGAGAACCAAGTTTGGTGTTTTTTCCATAATCCAAGACCAGCACATATTTCTAGGATGACTGTGATTCTCAATACGATTTATACCAAAATTTTAAGAAAAGCATGTCCACACTTCTTTAGCAAGTTGGCCACATATCAACACACGAGAGATGGTTTCCTCTTCTTGACAGCATTGACACACCGAAGCCATTACAATCCCATATTTTGTTTGCATGACTTTGTCAACGGGAATCCAATTTTGCCATAGTCTCCATATCATCATAGAGATTTTAGATATATAACTCTTATTTGATATTAATTAAAATCTAGATTTTAATACAAGTCAACAATCAATTTCAACTACATATTTTATGAAATTCACAACTTTTCAATTACACTTTTCATCAACTTTTATCAAAATATATTAAAAATCTTATTTTAATCTCCACCAAATAGGAGCATAATATATAACTATTTATCTCTTGGTTTTTGAACACTTAAAACTTATTTCTTCAAATTAAAATGATGCAAATAAACTCCTTATATATGTGTTATTCCCATGAATTCAAATATGTCCAGTCCAAATGAAAAATTAAATAAAATTTGTGGAATAATACATAAATAAGTTGGTTACTTTATAAACTCTCACTTTCGAATAATTGAATTTTTAGTACATTTGTCTTATGTGAATTTGAATTTTTTCCCCTTATTTTTTATCTTTTCCTTAAAAAAAATTAAAATTCGTCACAAAAATACATGCCCCATGCACTAGTATAAAACGTTTGCGTCCGCCATTGATTTGACCCACAACTTTTCAATTGATCTATCAAAATTTACTAAAATCTGATGTTAATCTTTACCAAACATGGACTAAATAAATAATAATATATTTTTTATAACTAAATATATTAAATTTACAATATTAAAATTTATGGTCACAATTACGTACTTATAGATGAAATTATTTATTCATTACAAATTATAAAATTAATTGGCCACACATTATTTTTTCGATCACAAATTACAAATTTTACAAGTTGTATATTATTTCTCAGTTGCAAATCACAAATTTTACAGCTCACGATTTATCGGGTCACAAATTATCATTTTAATTGATAACGCTGTTGGAAAATTTTGAGTTGTTAAAATATAGGGTTTGGTATAATTTCCTCAAAATTTTATTCTAATTATTGAGCCGGGTTCTGTGTTCAAACGGGTCGGATTTTTTATACGAGTCTCAAAGGGTCAAATACTGAACATGTAATTTCAACAAGTTCCATTTAGTGTCCGCTATTTGGGTAAAATATTCATGTTGAGACAAGTTCGTGATGTGATGACAAAATTTCAAAATAACTATGACGATTACAAGGCAGGGCACTCACTTTCCTTTAAACTTTATTTGTCCCACCAAATAATATGAATGAGGGATTTAAATAAGCCTCCAAGATGCAAAGGAATCGAATTTTTGTTTAATGACGAACGTGCAATATTCGGCAACAAACCCGAACACAAAGACGAAAATAAATACACAGGAGAATCTAGTATTCAAATATGCAGTAATTGAATACTAGAAGTTTATATACAAGAGAACAAATTAACTTTAATGCAAGAATATCAAAACAAGTAGATAAGAGAAATTCAAGTGTTATGAATCAATCAACTTTGAACCCCTTATACAGAGTATCAAGAGGTGTATTATTAATAAATACATCATTTACAAGTGATACAACTCTTCATGGCTTAGGTGGCGTTCTGTTTGTATTTTATTTTGTATTTTCATTTTCGAATATGTTTTGTGTTTTGTGTTTTCATTTTTGTTTTCAAATTTGCTGAAAACGCGTTTGGTTTGTCATTTCTGAAAACTGTTTTTGAAAATGAAAAGTTGGAAAACACGTTCTGTTTGAAATTTTGCAGAACACTATTTAAACTATTTTTAATTAATTTGCTTGCAGAATACTACTAACTCCAACTCAAATTTCCTTTCACAATACACTAAAAATATGGTTACATGCAACACACTAATGTGAGCATTAAGAGTCTATATTAACACAGCTTGGTCAGGTTCGGGACTTGAGAAAGCTCTACTTCTATTAAAATCCAGAAAATGCAAGTTCTTTCAAAACCACCAGAGTCCATTTATCATTGCATTTTTTGAAATATAACAACAAGAATTCTCATTTAATTTTTTTTTTTGTAATGTTGATATTGAATTCAATAAAACTTTATTTAAACTAAGTTCCAAGTTAGGATAATTCTCAAAAAAAAAAAAAAAATTATTTATTTAGGCTTAGTTCCAAGTTAGGATAATTCTAAAAAAAATAATAAAAAAATAAAAAAATAAAAACTTTAAATTAAGCTTAGTTCTAAGTTAAGATAATTCTATAAAAAAAAAAATTCCCAAAACGCGTTTTCCGCGTCTTGGACATTTTTTGTCGAAATACACACAAAACGCCCAAAACGATGTTTCAGGCGTTTTCCGTTTTGTGTACAAATTTTTTTTTGTTTTCCAAAATGCGTTTTCGAAAAGGTAAAGAGAACGCGTTTTTAGCGTTTTCAAAAATAAAAACAGAAAACGACCTCAAAACAGCAAAGAGAACAGGGGCTTAGCCTTTACATGAAAGCTATGTACAATATCAAAAGGTGCAAGAAAAATCAAATTTAAATTATGCCCAACATCATTTCGGACAACCAAGCGATCGCTTGATTATACTTCAAGCTATCGCTTAACTTTAAGGTTTCCCGAATATTTAACAAATATGTGTTATGTGTGATTGCTTGATTACTTCAAGCGATTGCTTCGCTTTTAAGATTTCTCGAATATCTAACAAAGATGTGTTATGTGTAATTGCTTGGTTTTAAATCCATGCGATCGCTTGGACAAATTTCGACACTGAATTTTTCATTCCATTTTTCTTCTTTACAACCACGATTGCATATTATGATTCATTTTAGAAAATTCCTCCAATAATTTATTCATACTAAATATAAAGACACATAATTTTAGAAAGAAGTCATTGGACCATTCCATGGAGATAAAATATAGGAAAGTTTAAGTGAAACTATCAGCAAAAGAATAAAAATAAAAATGTTTTTCATTTGCTCTAGTCATATTTTTCTTCATCATGTAACACGTATAATCTATAGAGGAAATTACACCCAACCAAGTTATTAAACTTCCATTTTCAAAAATAAGGTGTAAGTAAAATAATGATATTTGAACATAGAGGATGACACCCGATGTGCCACCCTCCTCACATGAATGTGTGTGAGGCCGACCTCATAATGAGCGATCCCACCCACCATGTGAGGGGGGTAACACCTAGGATGGCACCCTCTATGTTCATATAGCATGGTCCGTGTAAGTATTATTTATACAAAAATCAGGTCATAATATAATTTTAATACTAATACTAATAATATTATAAAATAAATAAATCATTATATCAATCCAAAAACCTAATCTCTCTCTCTCTCCTCTAATCTTAATATCGATGCATCACTCTCTCTCTCTCTCTCTCCCTCCTCCTCCTCCTCCTCTAATCGGTGCACTCTCCGGCCGATATTGTAGGCAGCGGCAGCGCTCGATGTCGTCGATCTCATGAAAACAGCAAAGCCTCCGCGCAGACAACACGATGGCATGACATCGGTGACGGCAAGACCTTCGCCAACTTGTGACCTGTGTTAGATCTGATGAGATGGACATGTGGCCGATGACTTCAAGGTAAGGGGAAGAAACGGACTTTGAGATAGCGACATCGATCTTGGAGCGGCGTGTTGAAAGATGGCAGGGCAGCCCCAACCTCGTTTTTCCCAAGTTACACATTTTTCAGATTTCAGATCTCACATTGATGCCTTTGGTGCGTGAGAGAAAGGGAGAGATTTGCAAGTTGGCGCTGTGTGTATCAAGGGGTGGGACAAGGGTGAACTGGGGGCTGGTTTTAAGGTGAGAAAGGGAGGAGGTGCAGCGGTGGTTGAAGGGAGAAAGAAAGTGGTGCGGACTGCTGTGGAGGCGGTGATGGTTACCAGTGGAGAAAATGGAGATGACGATGATGGGTGAGGTAGAAGAAGGTGGCCACAGCCGTTTCGTTTTTTTTTTTTTTTTTTTTTCCTTTGGTTGGGGCCGCCGCTGTGACGACGGCGTTGGGAGTGTGGCAGCGGCAGCGGCTTTGGGAAGGTGGTCGCGATGGAGGCGGCAACGGGTGTGGTGGACTGGTGGTGGTGAGTTGGTGCCTGTCGATCGTATAATTATCTTAAAAATAGTTGTGACCTGATAAAAATCGTGCCCTAATAATCTGACAATTGTGACTTAAAACATTCGTAGCCTAACAATTTAATAAATTGTGACCTAAAAATAACCCGGAATCAATTAATTTAAAATATGTGACATTATTGCTAAGTTAAAAATTTTGTTATTCTGACGTAAAATGACTTGCATTTTGTGACCTTGAAATCTGTGACCTACTATTTTGATAATTTGTGATCTAAAAGATTTGAGTTTTGTGACTTAAAATTATATTGCTTTGTGACCTCAACATATATAATTAATAAATATTTTTAATTAATTAAATATAATTACAACCTGATTTTTGAATTTTTTCAACTTATATCTTAAAATTGAAATTATGTATAGTAAATATCTTATATATGTATTTTTCCCTAATCTATAGTTGGCTATCCATTTCACTATATCATTGGAGGAGTTTGTCAATTTGTGCAAATGGCCCCATTTATAAAAAAATCTAAGCCTCCGCTAATATCAATAAGCATGTATTTAAAAGTAGTCACAAATTTTACCAAAGGGCAAACAATTCATTGGAAGTTTTCAGCGAAAACCGAAGCCGTTGGAAGTATTTCCAACGAATCTAAATTCCGTTGGTATATATCGTTGATATTTTAACTACGACGTTCACTGTCGTTGAAAAATATAAAGGGTATTGTTTAAGCCATTGCTAATAGTATAAGGTCTAAAATTCTTTTTGGTAAAAATATCAACAAAACATTACGTTGTTGGAAAATGCCAATGGACATTTTGTATCCGTTGGTAATTTTCCAACTACTCTTGTGGTACTTTGCAGTTTCCAACGGATTTTTTCCGTTGTTGGTTCTTTTTCGTTGTCAATTCCCTTTGATTCATACTTCTTCGATTTCAACCTAAAAGCTCGCAGACTTCCGAGCTCTTCATTTTTTTCCTACTATACCTTAATATACCTCTTTAAAGCACAAATTTATTGTTTTGGATTTGTGGAAGCTACCTTTCAAGTGAATAAAGAAATTAATTAGTTCAATTAAATCAAGGTAACATTTCTTTTTTATTTTTTAATTGTTCTTGAAGATTATATTCTTATATTTTTGGAGTTTTGATCTGTTCACATGATTAACAAGTACGCGATACTATGTGTTAATTAAAAAAAATAAAAAAACTATTAGCTTAATTAGTATATCAATATGTATGTTCAATTAATTAGTAATCTATTAGTAGTTTAAATGTTAGATTCTGGAATCAAGTAACGTCGTCATATTGTGGTTTAATCTTTCAAAATATGTCATTTATTTCTATTTATTAAGTGGACAAATTTAAATGGCAACTGATTTGGACCTTCTGATGAAGTTATTCAGAATTAGGGCTCGGCAAAAAAATCCGAACTGATATGACCGAACCAGAAAAGAATCGAAAAAATCGGAACCGTATGGTTTTAAAAAAATAAAATAGGAAATTGATTTTGCAACTGAGAACCGATTGACTTTCGGTTCGGTTCTCGATTCCGCCTTTAGAACCGAAAAATCAAATAGAACCGGTCTTTGATCCTTGTTTATTTTTTTTAATAGTCTTGATTGGTTGTCCTAAAACTAAAAATTAAAAGAATTTATAATTTTTTTGAGTAAAGTGAAAATGATTATTTTCTTTTTATGAAATTTGTTACGTCTCTACCTCATTGTAACATTTAACTTCACACTTGAATTGAAATTCTTAATAAATGAAAATTGAATGAGATTAACTTATTAATAATCGAAGTTGTAAATGACCACAATGGAGTTAATTAAATATTTAAACACAAATATAAAATAATTAATAATAATGCATTTAAAACTCATGATTCATCTCATAAGTTTACTATATTGTCATGCTCGAAAAACCTTCCAGGCCATTTATTTCCTATTTTTATTTATGAATATCTTCCTTTTCATAGAGAATCCTATACTTTTTTTGGGGGTGATCTTGAGATATTCGGTAGAAGTTTATTTCATGTTATTAACTCACTTCTCGAGGTCCGATGCTCTTCGATAAGGCTCTCGAAAAATAATTATTATTGTAAAATCGAATTAGAATCGAAATCGAATGGTTTGGTTCTTGCGATTCAATTGAATCGAATGGTTCCATTTTACAAGAATCGAAAAAGTATGATTCGATTCTGATTCTTGAGATACCCGAATCGAACCACCCAACGCCCACCCCTATTCAGAATTATAGTCTTGATGTGAATACTAGGTGTTTAGTCTAATCAATGTCCTTATTGTTGGTATAGATAACTAGGTTTATCCACATTTAAACATGAAATTGGGCATAAAAGTTACTTATATTGATTATTAATTAGTTCTGAATTTATTGCAAAGATAATCATTTTGTTCTTTTTTTTTTTTTTTTTTTTTTTGGGAAATGAATTTCTAAACATCAAAATATATTTTCATGATTATTTAGGTTCATAGCAATTACGGTGAAGATATTGTTGTAAAGTAGAAAAGTTTGCAAGGAGCATGTGGCAAATGCAACTAAAATGATTGGTTTTTGAATGAATGCAGGGTTAGATTTTGTTTCTTATTATGTTTTAATCAAATTGTTTCCCTTGATAAAGTGACAAAAATATCGTAACATCACATCTTCATTTTTTAGCAATTTATCAAGAACTTTTCACTTTGTCTTAGGGATGGCAATAATACTCACGGACCCGATCGTCATCGGAGACCCGACATAAATGGGCGGAGATCACCCTACTAAATGAGTTCGTAGATAGGGTATGGAAATAAACTTTAAAACCCGACATGGGTATGGATCGGGTGTAAGTTTTACTACAATACACATATCCGACTCGCATGCCAATTAATTTCCTTAAAAAAATTTAAAAAAAAATTAAAAAAAAAAAAGTGATTGTGTAAAAAAATAATAAATAAATAAAAAATAGAACCCAAATATTTATTCACATTGTTAACGTCTAAACTTTAACATGTTTAAATTATTGACTTTATTGACTTCTAAAAAAAAAAAATTCAAATTTGCTTGTTTAGTTTCAACTTAGAAAAAGCTTTTTTCAAGCATGAAATCCAACATTTAACCTATTCAAGTTATTCCGAAGCACCTCTAACATATAACCTATTTACAGTCCTAAAAAAATAATAAAAAATAAATAATTAGTGATGGATTTCAAATGGGTATAGAAACCAAACCCTCCTCCTCACCCGACCCACTATTCTTAAATGAGTATATGAGTATGGTATGAAGGTTGTAAATCTTTAGTGGGTAGGATATGAGTTTGACAAACCCGACCCACACCCGACACATTGTCATCTTTGACTATTGTGGTAAAATATTTACTAGATATGGAAAATTGCTGAATTATGTTTGCTTAATTCCAGTGCTCTATTGATTCTTGTGGAATATATCTTCAAAACTTAGCAGTGTCGGAAGTATTATTAAAGTGCCAAAGCAAATTTCCATATTCATGATTTTAAAAGGGGAAGAAGTAATAAATTTCCAATGGATAAACTATCCGTTGAAAATCTCCCACGGCAAAAAAAATTTCGTGGGTAAACAATCCGATGGAAAACTCCAACGGACCATTTCATCGGTAAATTCCAACTAAATATACTCCCATTGGAAGTATCGTTGGAGATAATTTCCCACAGATACCAGGATCTGTTGTTAATTCCAATGGGTATTTTCATTGAAAATACCAACGATAAAAAGGACGTTGATAGTTTTCAACCGATATATATATTTTCATTGCAAATTACCAATGGTAAAGAAGTCGTTATTTACCAACAAATATATATTTCTGTTGCAACACTTTTAGCATCGAACTTACCAACGGGTTGTCCAACGGATTTTTTCCGTTAGTAAAACTCAATACCAACAGAATAAAGCTTTATTGACGAATTTGTTCGTTAGTAAAACTCAAAACTTTTGTAGTGTATCACTATCACCTACCGGTCCCTAAATGTAGAATAAAGCTATTAGCTCTTTCTTTGAGTGCAGGTTTGTTGGGATTTTTTGTCTCAAACAAATCTCGAGGGCGATGATGAAATATCGTATGAGATTAATTATACTTCACGGCCCTATGACCCATGATCGAAGAATTATATATTGTCCAATATCCACAACTAGTACAACCCAAGTAATCGAATGAGTTAGCTTGTGTTCGGATCCTTCCTAGTATTTTCAATGGTGGTTTCTTGGGTTGTCTAGGTGTTCTCTCAAGCATCTTTTGCTTGGTGTTACCTTTGTGGACATTGGGCAAATCTCTTAGCCCTCTTCAACAACATTATCGATCGGTTATTGTGCATCAAAAGGGGTTTGATTTTCTTCCTTTTATTTGCTTTGTTGTTTCGATTCAAATCAGATATATTGACAATCTATTGTTATTGTTTTTAACCTTGATTTACTTTGTGTTTTCCGAGGCTTTGCACTACAAATTGGAATCAAAGCCATTGTTCGACTGATTGGCTTGATTTAGAATTGATTTAGAACTCTCTGATCGAATTCTTGAGTTCACTGCTTTCATTTTTTTTAATATAATCTAAAATTAATTGTTTATTTAATTGCTGAAATTATTTCATTTCAACTGTATTTTCAGAGCTTGATGCTATTTTTGCTTCAAAAGATCGCTAATTGCAAAGTACATAAATAAATAAATAAATAATTTCGCATCACTCCTATATTACGGACACAGAAAAGTTTGCTCTAGTAAATTAACTAATCACTTTTAAATTCTAATAATAGCAGGTCATCTTGTGGGGTAACCATTAGGCTTGCGGTTGCCTGTTGCTAGTTATAGAATTACTCGTTATTACCTGTGATTTGATATTGTTGTTTTGAATCCTCTCTCGATATATCTTGATGATTATTTGTTTCTTGTTCCATTGATATTAGAATTGTTACTTGGTCTTTACCCATGTCGAAAATTCTCAAGACCTGATATCATTTGAGTCTCACAGAATCCTGAGAATCTAGAACGGAGTATATGCGACTCTTTAGGATTCTGTGTAATTCTTTGTGAGCTGTTTATTTCCTTTGTTGTGTTTCTTATCTTGAAAATATGTCTGCAATTCATTTTGACTTGAGTCTCTTTAATGGTAAAGGTGATTTTTCTATATGGCAACAGAAAAGGAAACGTATTTTGGTATAACAAAAGGTTTCAAAAGCAAATCGTAATTCTTTTCCTGCTACTATGTCTAATGAATGGAAAAGGGAATTTGATGAACTTGCTTATACTTCTATTATCTTGCACTTATCTGATAGTGTTTTTTAAAATAATTGGTAAACACGATACCACTAAAGCTCTTTGGAAAGAGTTGGAAGAACTTTACTTTAACCCAGTCAACCCGAACAAACTTTTCTTACTTGAAATTTTTTCCAGTTTCAAAATCGATCATTCAAAGGAATTAAATGACAAGTTTGATATTTTCAATAAACTTGGGCAAGATATCACAAATTATGTTGATAAATTGTCTGAAGAATATATGGCCATAATTTTATTGAATGCCATTCCTGACATCTATAAGCAAGTTAAGAATGCTATCAAGTAGGAGAGCGAGACCCTTAACCCAGAGATGAGAACTGAAAAAGGTGTGAGAAAACATGGAGAGGTCTACTTTATGAAAGGTAGATCCCAAACTAAGGGTGGTGGTAATGGTGGGAGTTAGAAAAGTGGTGGTGGCAAGAAGAATGGTAGAAGTATATCCAAATCACGAGGTAAAGCTACCGGAAAGAAGTGTTAAGGCTGTAGACAGTTAGGAAACTTCATTAGTGATTGCTAGTACGGGTTTTACTAGGGGACTTGGTGATGGGATGATTGTAATGTTTAAGGGTACACTTACGGCCTTTAAGGTTGATAGGAAAAAAATGGCATTTACATAACTCATACTGAGGTAGTAGGTGGTCGAAGCCACACTATTATTTCAATTGACACCGATCACACACAGAAATGACACAACAGACTAGCACATATTAGTGTTAAGGGTTTGAAGTATCTATATGATAAGGGTGTGTTTGGGAAGGATCGGGTGTCTGACATGCCATTTTGTGATCATTGTGTCCTTAGTAAACATCACAGGATGACTTTGGTATCTAGCACACACAGGACATCTAGAGTGCTTAAATACATTCATTCTGATTTATGGGGTCCCGGGAGCTATCCCACTTTTGGTGGTAACAAATATTTTCTATATATTATTGACGATTTCTCCATATGTGTGTGGATTTATTTGTTGAAATATAAATTTGAAACTTTTGCTAAGTTTAAAACTTGGAAAATACAGGTGGAGAATAAGACGTGTAAAAGTATAAAATAATTGAGACCTAATAATGGTCTTGAAATTTGCAATTATGATTTTGATAATGTATTAAGATAGTGGTATTACTAAACATAAGATTGTGCCTTACACTCCCCAGTAGAATGTGGTAGCTGTAAGGATGAATCATATATTACTAATAATGGTCTTGAAATTTGCAATTATGATTTTGATAATGTATTAAGATAGTGGTATTACTAAACATAAGATTGTGCCTTACACTCCCCAGTAGAATGTGGTAGCTGAAAGGATGAATCATATATTACTTGATAAAGTTAGATAAATGATGTTAAGTTCTAGTGTGCCTAAATATTTTTGGAATGAAGCTGTTATGAATGCATGTTATCTGACTAATATGACTCATTCCGTTGCTTTAAATGGTGATACTCCGTACGAGAAGTGGTATGGAAAATGTGTTGATTTTTCTATGCTTAGAACTTTTGGTTGTACTGCGTTCTCTCATCGGAGTGAGGGAAAACTTGGACCTAGAGCTAGGAAGTATGTCTTTCTTGGATATCCTGAAGAAGTTAAAGGGTATAGGTCTTGGAATAGAAGCCAAAAGGGTGTGAGAATTATTATCTGTAGGGATGTCACATTTAATGAGTCTAAGATGCCGTGTCTAGAGAGAGAAGAACAACAAGAGATAGGTAGAGATGAGTCTTCTATTGAGGTGGAGAGCGTGAGAATTCTTATCCCGGTTAACCCGAGTGAGCTAGATAATAATTCACAAAAAGATTAGAAAGAATTTGAAAGATAAGAGGATGATAATGAAGATCATCATGTTGACCAGAACCCGTAAGATGGCTATCAGTTAGTTAGAGATAGGTAAAGAAGACCACATAGGGAATCAAAGAATGTCCAACTATGTTATAGCCTATGCTAGTTACCAAGAACTAGCTGATAAGGAACTCATAACTACGAAGAGGCTATGAGGAGTGAAAATAGTAAAGATTGGGTTATTGCCATGAGAGATGAAATGGATTTTCCTTATAAGAATCAAAGTTGGGTATTAATGCCCATGCCTAAGGATAAATTCATTGTAGGATGCGAGTTTATAAAGTTAAGGAAGATACCACCGAGAGTAAGCCTGTGAGATATAAGGCTAGATTTGTAGCCAAATGTTACATACAGAAAGAAGGGGTAGATAATAATGAGATTTTCTCTCTCGTTGTTAAATATACCACTTATTAGAGTTATGCTTGCTTTTTTTGCTTACTATGTTTGGGAACTTAAACAACTTGATGTGAAAGTTGTGTTTTTACATGAGGATCTTGAGGAGAAAATCTTTATGTGTCAACCTATAGGTTTTGAAGATAAAGAAAAACTTGATCATGTGTGTTTTTTTAAAAAATATTTATATGGTTTAAAACAATTTCCCAGATAGTGGTACAAGGAATTTGATTATTATGTGTTATCTATTGGTTTCTAGATGAGTGAGTTTAATCATTGTTTGTATTACCTGTACCATAGTACTGATGTGTGTGTGTATTTGTTGCTTTATATGGATGATATTTTATTGATTGATTCTAACATGCGATTGGCAAACAAAGTTAAGAGTGATTTGAATAAAGAATTTGATATAAAGGACCTTGGTCATACTAAACGAATTCTTGGCATGGAAATTGAAAGAAATAGGTCTAATTCTTTATTATTTTTGCATCAAACTCCCTATGTGCAAAAGGTATTAAAGAAGTTTGGTATAATTATTATAAACCAACTTTTATGCTCCTGGTAATTCTTATTTATTTCTGCATCAAACTCCCTATGTGCAAAAGGTATTAAAGAAGTTTGGTATGATTATTATAAACCAACTTTTATGCTCCTGGTAACAATCTCCTGCTAATGTGAAGAAATATACTGCATTAGTAATATTTCTTATGCAAATGTCATTGGTTTTGCTGTGTACTTGACGGTTTGCACTCGACCAGATTTGGCCTTTGCTATTAGTATTTTGAGCATATACATGTCTAATCCAGACACTACTCACTGGGAAGCCTTGAAGTGGTTACTCGGGTATCTAAAGGATACTTGTAATCTTGGTTTAATCTATAAGTGTAAATCTAATGAACTGAAATTGAAGGATTTCACCGATGCTAATTATGGTGGAGATAAGATAACATAAAATATACTTCCTCTTATATATTTACTTTGTGTAACTCGTGTGTTAGTTGGAAGTCTCAACTCCAACATATTGTTGCTCTCTCTACTACTGAATTTGAATATATTACTGTTATTGAGACCTTTAAAGAAGCTTTGTGCTTTGAAGGATTACTTAAGGAATTAGGTACCTTAAATGAAAATGTAACTATATGTTCTGATAGTCAGTCAACAGTTCATTTGTGTAAGAACGCCATTTTTCATGAACGCACTAAACATATTGATATTATGTTGTATTTTATTAGAAACATTGTTTCTTAAGAAGATATCAAACTTGAGAAAGTGCACATTGATTATAACCTTGTAGATATAGGCAGTAAAGTGCTCGCTTTGTAAAATTTAGAAGTTGTCTGTGGCTTCTAAATATTGGTACATGTATGTAACGTTCTAATTTGTCTAGAATTTAATTTGTCTAGAATTTTATTTTACAATTACTAAGCATATGTTGTTTTGTTTTTGCATGTTTGTTCAGTACTAAGCTGGAAGTTTGTTGGATTTTTGGCCACTAACAAATCTCGGGGGCAATGATGAAATATCGTGTGAGATTAATTATACTTTGCGGGCCTATGGGCTATGATCGAAGAATTATATATTGTCCAATATCGACAATTAGATCAACCCAGGTAATTGAATGAGTTAGGGACTTTATTACCCATCTTGATGTGTTAATTGTGTTTTAGGCTCTGCTGCTCGGTGGGTGGATACGATAGGCAACCTAGGTTAATTAGGCCCTCATTTATACTTCACCTGATCTACTATCTACTATCTATCTATCTTCTGCTATCTATCTATCTACTATACTATATATTAAAAGTATAGATGAGGGAAAACTTTCATTTTTCCATTTTGCCCTTAGTTTTTATGTTTATGGTCAGTGACACCCTTAGCATTCAATTTATTCTCATTAAATACCATTATTATTAATAATGTTATTGTTATTTAATTTTATAATTTATTATCATCTTATATTATTCGAGAGTAGTCTTGAACCTATAAATGTATAAAAAAAAACGTTAGTCCACATTTTTTCATGAAATTGATATATAGCTTCTGTTTGATGGTGATTAAAACCAAATTTTTAGCATATTTTGATAAAATTGATGAAATGTGTAGTTGAGATATTATAGGCCTCATGAAATATATGGTTGAAATTGATTATTGACTTTAACTTAATTTTAAAATTTATGTTTTAATTTATACCAAACGTGAACATAATTTTCTAAATTCATAATAGCCATGAAAACGGAAATATTATAATGACAAAGAATCTATCAGACATGTTTGTCCAATTTTGCTTCTTAAAGGGTGCGACGGCAGTGAAACCTTCTTCGGTTTAAAAAAATATTAAAAACTTAAGATCTTTCAAACCATCGTAATTAGAGCATTCACCAGAAAATAGGGAAAAAATAATAATAATAATAAATACAAAAATGAAATATGGATTTGGACCTGAAATAGACGACAGTCCACAAAGATGTCTCTAGTAGCAGATAGAGGACATATCAGCCGTAGTCGTGGCTCCACAGAGACAAAACGGGTACCCTTTGTCCTCTCCATTAATTTCAAATTGCCACTTCCTCGTGTTCCCTATTACAATTACCCCCACGGCCCACCCAACCCCCACCCACCAACTATTAATCCAATTTATACAAGTCCATGCATATTGCAGAAGAACCTTTGATTTGGAGACCATCTTTGACCATATCTTAGAGAGAGACAAAAATAAAAAATTCTAGTTGTACAATGTGACAAAAAGATGAGGTGGTAAAATTGTGACTGTTGATGTTAAAATTGATGTAATGACTAATGAATGCAATAATGAGATTGTGTCATAGATGTTGTGTATCAACATTCCTGTGTAAACTGAGTCCCTATTTGATATAAATTAAAGGGTTAATAGCACAAAACCTCCCTACCTTTAACATGTATCGTGCAAAACATCTCAACGTTGTGATTTTTTACGCTGAATGTCTCAACCTTTACATTTTCTTGTTGGAGACGTCATTTTCGTTATATTTAAGCATATTTCAACGTTAAATGAGGGACATTTTTGTCCAATTTCATTTTTAATTCATTTATTAAGGGTATTTGGCACAAAACGCCCATACGTTTGACACTCATTGTGGAAAAACTTCCATACGTTCATTTTTTGGCGAATAACGTCCCTACCTTTAGATTTTCTTGCATATTAGTCCCCAAATTATACTTTTCTTTCAATTTAGTCATTCTGTATTTTATTTAAAGGTCATTGTCTTCAAACATGCATAACTTTTGATCTACAACTCCGAATTGCACTCCGTTTTTTGCGTTGAACTCCAAATTCAACCATCTTTCTTATGATGTATCATGTGCTCATTTATTAAACATTTCTTTTTGACTTTTGTATTGTAGATACTTATTTTGTTAGGGCATCATTGATTAATGTAAATTAATTTTTGTAAATTTTATTGAAACAGTGAGATTTTAATTTTAGTGTGTATTCGACAGCCAGCGAAATTTATAAATTGGATTTATTTGACTTTTTTTTTTTAAGGTAAAATATTTGGTTAAAAATTGGTATGTTTAGCCCCCTGTTTGAGTTATATTATAATCTTAAATCATACTTTTCTTTCAATTTAGTCATTCTGTATTTGATTTAAAGGTCATTGTCTTCAAACATGCATAACTTTTGATCTACAACTCCGAATTGCACTCCGTTTTTTTCGTTGAACTCCAAATTCAACTATCTTTCTTATGATGTATCATGTGCTCATTTATTAAACATTTCTTTTTGATTTTTGTATTGTAGATACTTATTTTGTTAGGGCATCATTGATTAACGTAAATTGATTTTTGTAAATTTTATTGAAACAGTGAGATTTTAATTTTAGTGTGTGTTCGACAGCCAGCGAAATTTATAAATTGGATTTATTTGAGATTATAATATGGCTCAAACATGGGCTAAACATACCAATTTTTAACCTAACATTTTACCTTAAAAAAATAAAATAAAAAAGTCAAATAAATCCAATTTATAAATTCCGCTGGCCTTCGAACACACACTAAAATTAAAATTTCACCATTTCAATAAATTTACAGAAATCAATTTACGTTAATCAATGATGTCCTAACAAAATAAGTACCTACAATACAAAAGTCAAAACAAAATATTTAATAAATGATCACAAGATATATCATAAGAAAGATTGTTGAATTTGGAGATCAACGCAAAAAACGGAGTACAATTCGGAGTTATAGATCAAAAGTTATACACGTTTGAAGACAACGACCTTTAAATCAAATACGAAATGACTAAATTGAAAGAAAAGTAAAATTTGGGGACTAATCTGCAATAAAATCTAAAGGTATGGACGTTATTAGCCAAAAAAATGAATGTATGGACGTTTTCCCACAATGAGTGTCAAACGTAGGGACGTTTTGTACCAATTACCCTGAAGAAATGAATTAATAATAGAATTTGACAAAAATACCCCTCATTTAATATTGAAAGAGGGTTAATATAACGAAAAAGACGTCTCCAACAAGAAAATGTAAAGTTTGGGACATTCAGCGTCAAAAATCACAACGTTGTGATGTTTTGCGCAATACATGTCAAAGGTAGGGACGTTTTGTGCTATTAACCCAAAATTAAAATCATATTTTGATAAGATATATGATTGAAAAGCTTTAGTTCCCATAAGATTTGTTGACCACAAAATCCAGCTGGACCTTGGACCAACACGTCTCAGCTCCTCCCTCTTGAACACGTGGATCTCCTGTGCACTGTGACAAACGATTAGTTTGCAAAGGGGGCCGAGGTGGCTCCAAATTGCACTCTGATGCCAAAGTTAATGCTCATTTCAAGCAGATATAAATTAGGTGCGGGAAATATAAATGTGTAAAAGAGAGAAAAGGGAGTGAACGTAAAATATTTAGTTAAGAGTATGAAATTGCTAACCCTTTCCTTAGAGGCAAGTGTGCTCTATTTATAGAAGGTATAATTATCTTAGATTGTGACATGTGTTATGCTTTACATATGGTAAGATCCTAACCCTTCATGAGGTAAATCACTTCTTTGGTTAAAATCATTATTACATTTCGTAGGGGATGGGCGCCTGTCACATCTTGGTAAAGGCGGTGTCACATCTCTGACTTCGTCCCTTATCTCATCTTTACATCCGAGGCGTCATCGTAAGTATCTCGGCTAAGCATAAAGCGCCTCTGCTAGACACAAATCATTCCGGTCAGAGGAGCTCGTGTGCTTTTCCACCTCGGCCATTGACCCAGGGAGTTATCTTGAACTTCTAATCATGGGCTAAAGTCTGTGGGCCTTCACTGGTGACCCGATGTGCCACATCGTGGGTACAATCTCAACAAGATGTGTGGTTAAAATTAATTTATTGACTTTGAATTATATTAAAATTAAATTTTAATTGCCACCAAACATGGGCTGGTTGTACAAGTAGCAAAACTAAACAAAAATATGTTTGTAAAAAGGGTAAATAGTACAAAACATCCATACATTTGACATGTATTATGCAAAACATCACAACATTGTGATTTTTTACACTGAACGTCCCAACATTTACATTTTCTTGTTGGAAACGTCATTTCCGTTATATTTAATCATATTTCACCGTTAAATTAAAATTGAACAGTAAACATGAGGGACATTTTTGTCCAATTCCATTTTTAATCAATTCTTTCTTTCAATAAAGATAATTGGCACAAAACGTCCCTACGTTTGACACTCACCGTAGAAAAACATCTCAACGTTCATTTTTTTTGGCGAATAACGTCCCTACATTTTGATTTTCTTGCAGATTAGTTCCCAAATTTTACTTTTCTTTCAATTTAGTCATTTCGTATTTGATTTACATGTCATTGTCTTCAAACGTGTATGACTTTTGATCTACAATTTCGAATTACACTCCGTTTTTTTACGTTGAACTCCAAATTCAATCATCTTTCTTATGATGTATCATGTGCTCATTTATTAAACACTTTGTTTTGACTTTTGTATTGTAGATACTTATTTTGTTAGGTCATCATTGATTATCGTAAATTGATTTCTGTAAATTTTATTGAAACATTGAAATTTTAATTTTAGTGTGTGTTCGGCGGCTCGCGAAATTTATAAATTGAATTTATTTGACTTTTTTTAAGGTAAAATGTTTGGTTAAAAATTGGTATGTTTAGCCCATGTTTGAGCCTTATTATATTCTCAAATCACTTTTTGAACAACACACAATTTCTTTATCCAACAACACACAATTATAATATGGCTCTAACAGGGGCTAAACATACCAATTCTTAACCAAATATTTTACCTTAAAAAAATAAAAATAAAAAGTCAAATAAATCCAATTTATAAATTCCGCTGGCCACCGAACACACACTAAAATTAAAATGTTTCAATGAAATTTACAGAAATCAATTTACGTTAATCAATTATTCCCTAAAAAAATAAGTATCTACAATACAAAAGTTAAAACGAAATGTTTAATAAATGAGCACATGATACATCATAAGAAAAATAGTTGAATTTGGAGTTCAACGCAAAAAATAGAGTGCAATTCGAAGTTGTAGATCAAAATTTATACACGTTTGAAGATAATGACATGTAAATCAAATACGAAATGACTAAATTGAAAGAAAAGTAAAATTTTGGGACTAATATGCAAGAAAATCTAAAGGTAAGGACGTTATTCGTAAAAAAAAAAATGAACATTGGGATGTTTTTCCACAATGAGTGTCAAGCGTAGGGACGTTTTGTGCAAATTATCTTTATTGAAAGAAAGAAATGGATTAAAAATGGAATTGGATAAAAATGCTTCTCATGTTTACTGTTCAATTTTAATTTAACGGTGAAATATGATTAATATAACGGAAAGTACGTCTTCAATAAGAAAATGTAAAGATTGGGACATTCAGCGTCAAAAATCACAACGTTAAGATGTTTA
This sequence comes from Ligustrum vulgare, assembly GCA_963555705.1. Taxonomy (NCBI): domain Eukaryota; kingdom Viridiplantae; phylum Streptophyta; class Magnoliopsida; order Lamiales; family Oleaceae; genus Ligustrum; species Ligustrum vulgare. The sequence continues at coordinate 10,952,622 of OY743184.1, read as the reverse complement.
ATACAATATATATTAAAGATATGGATATTTTGTGGTGTTTACCCTAATAAAAAATATATATATATTTGTTTTTGGTTCTCATGTGCAGATAGGGTCCACAAGAACGGACAAAAGAGAGTGAGAAAAGAGACAGAGTAAACGTCTTCCTTTCGTCTTTACTAGTTTGGGTAGACACAGAGACAATAAAAATACTCTCAGACACACGTACATTACATCATGTGTTTTAATCGAGGTTTAAGAAAGTAGGTTTAGTGTGTCTCTCCTAGGAATTCTCATTATGTTAGCATGATTTCAAAGGGAGGTATCAGTGGCCATGTGAGAGCTGGTTCCACTGCCTTCAGATATTATAGAATAGAATCTTCTTGTCTTCTCTCTACTAATTACATATTTTTAATTACTTGGGAGTGTAATCCACGTCTTGTGGGTCCGAATCAATTCTGTCCTGACCCATTGATTAGAGTGATAAATTAATGAATGTACTTTTTAGAAGTCAAGGTGGAGGATACTGAAGGCAGGAACGGAGCTAGAGATTCGAGCGAGTGGGGGCCAAAATTTTCAAATGGTGTGAGGGGGGGAGGCGGAGGTCCCTTCCCGGGAGTTCGGGGGCGGAACCCCGAAATTTTTTTGAACCAAAATGATTGAAATGACGAAGCAAATATGACAATACATCATCAATAATCAATTCTAAACTCTATTTGAGTCAATCTCATTGTTCTCAACTCTATTTGAACTCTCCTCAACAACATTTTCTTGACGATATCTTTTTATTAAATATCTCTCCATAATCTATTAATCTGAAATATCAAATATGACAATACATCATCAATAATCAATTCTAAATTGTTCGCAGTTGCAAATTTCTCAATTTTAATCCATTTTCTTTAAAAAAACATGGAGATCAATTTTTTTTTTTTGGGCCTAACCTCCCCCAACATATCCAAACCGAAAACTAGGCTCAAATTTTTTCAGATCCCAGTGGGAGCCATGGCCCCCACTGGGCCTCAAAGGGCTCCGTCCCTGACTGAAGGTTCCCACAAATGGTGGTAACTCCCGCTTGCCATAAGTTCAAATTTATTTTCAGGATTCGAACCCTGCACTCGATTGAGCTGGGGGTGTTATCAGTCTTCCCCTTTACCACTGATAGATATGCCCTGAGAGCACATATTTTTAAATACTTTGTTCATGGATTGGTATACATAGATAGATACTCATTCCTTGTTATTAATGATACAATGGTGGGTTCTTGAGCCGCTGATAATTTGTTGAATTATGCTACATGCATGTACAGATATATTTATATGGGTTGACATATGGATACTTGACAAAAATGTGTTTATAGTAACCCCACGTCATCTCCAAAATCATCTGTCACATCATCATATGTAAACTCGTATGTACAGAAAGACGAGCTGAAAACAAATTTAAATACTTCATACAGACTTATAACTATGTAACATTACAAGTTTTACGACCCTAGAGGCTAGAAGAATAGTGTGGCATGCATGTCTTTAATTTAATTTTATTGTTGTTAAGAGTTAACAATGAGATCAAAAATTTATTTCTTACACATCGTTCTTTTACGTAATATTACAATTTATAAACAAATTTATAAATAACACAATTTCCTAAATTACTTTTTAATCACACACATTTTCTCTCTCCAATTTTTAACCACACGTCTTACCTAAAAAACACCAAAAAAATAAAAAAAATTCTGACATGGGAGACGCGAACAGTCCGTTAAAAAGAAGAGAAAATAAGATTAAAAAAAAAAAAAAAAAACTATAAAAGAGCATATGAGGTACCTCTAGATATCGATGCAGTTACATGTGATATATTCCCATAGTGTGGTTGTAAGTTGTAACATGAATAAGTGAAATATAAGGAAAAATCCAAAATAAGTATCACGAGAATGGCAGCATATAAAAATTCAAAAGGAAGGTCTGTCTCCATGTCAGCCGCTGAAACTCTACAGAAGAAAAAGGCAGAATTCTGTGTGTGAAAACTGGCTAGAAAGAAAACACAAGTCGTCTTCTTCTTCTTAAGAGTTAAACAAATTATTTTTTGTTTTGAATATCGGGACTTAAGCTGACACTGTTTCCTCATATTTAATTTGATGGAATGATAATTAATACATTTTTATGTACAAAAATCTATTTTTCCTTGTCTAATTTTCTTTTATAATGTTTAACCCTTAATTTTTAGAATGAAGTTATTGCCAAGAATGTATTTATGAAAGAAAATAATTAATGAGAACCCATTTAGAAAGAAAGTTTTTTTCTGTGATTAGAAAAACTTTTTGTTAAACATAATTTGGGTTAATTGAGTCTCTTATATTTTTTTTAAACTAATATCTTCACCCGTGCGATGCACGGAAATTTGTTTGTGATAGTGATTCGATTAAAATTTATGAAAATATATTATTTATACAATCATATAACAAGAACATTTTAATACAACATTATTTTAATTGTTAATGATCTATTTGGTAACAATGTTTGGTTTATAAACTGATTTATTTATGATTTAAAAAAAAAAAGTAGTGATTGAAAATTGTAGAAAAAAATGTATATGGTTAAAAAGTGGTTTGAAAAATTGTGTGATTTATTAAATGGTTTATAAACTATTTTTGCAAGTTTATTGAACACACACTTAAACATAATTTTAATACGGATAGTTACCCATATTATTTTTCAAATACGTTCCAACATGCGAGAGTGATTACTTCTAACTCTTGTTAATCTTCAATATTGTATATGACGGATAATTATATTCAATCGAGTATTAAATTATTCGATTTGAAAGAAAATTTATTGATTAGTCATTTAATTTTTTATTTTTTAAAAAATTGGTTTTTTTATTTTAATTCTCATATTTTTTATAAAAACTTTCCAAATTTAGTAAGTACATGTTGGCGGGAAAGTGTGTGTTATTTTTGGTAAAGACTTTATTTTTATAATAATAACTAGTTTCATACCCGTGCGTTGCACGGAATCTTTGATAGTGATAATATTTTATTATAGGAAAACGTAGAATCACAATATATAATAAAAAAATATTATGAAAACAAGAACTTATAAAATTTTGTATTTCTAAATAGAAGTTAATACAAAATTTGAAACACTTATTTAAATACGACATTTGTAGCTAAATTGATTGATTTACCTTCCTCGTCACATATGTAATTCTAGATATTGTTACATATAGTTGACCATTACTAAATACTGATCTTCCCAAGAAAAGACCAACGTTGGATAGTTGTCATTGACTCTTATTGATCGTCATGGCGTAAGATACTATTAAAGGGAACTGTCTTATTTGAAAATTTAAAAAGCAACATTGGATCTAAAGGAGTTAACGACATTTTTGGAATAAAAACCTTTTGCCCTGCATTACTCCCCGATAGAATTGAGGCCTCCAAAACATGGTGTCCAAGCCTAGAAATAATTAACCTAGTTCTGTTGCACAATCTCGAAGCATGATCAATATTTCTCAACAACATTATTGGAGCATTGACTCTCAGCTTCAACTCGTGGTTATACACACCAGAACATTTTACTCAATTTAAGAACTATGTAGAATGTACGTCTCCAAACAAACCTCTCATGCTGTCCAATTTACAAAATGTATTTGAACTAATATATATATTTTATTCAGCATGATTTAGTAAAAATCGTGTATCTATTTATGTTTTCAACATTGTTCAATATTGGAGCAAGAATGGCCCTTCTTTGAGGGGTATGTGCTTTCAACTATTGCTTTATATTATACGTTGAGTCTTCATTAGGATTCAAAGTTGCAAACATGGTCCCGTTATTTCAACAAAAGACTTTAAATTGCAAATTGCTTTAGGGAAAAAACAGTCAGCTGTTGGCCAGACGTAAGTCTTATAAAAAAAAAATAAAAAAAAAATAGAGTCTGAACTTATGACTTGTTATTGGGTAATTTCCTCGGTTTTTAACAAATGTGACGCACCGAATGCATTAAATTTCATGTTCACTCAATAGATGGTTGTAAGTATTAATGGGGTGACCCTTTACTATAGCTTAAAACCTATTACTCTGAATACAAATTATATTGGTAAATAATGCACGTAGATTATAGAACAATGTTGTCAACACAAACTGAAATACAATTAGAAATTTAAAAAACGTGTGTTAAATTTGGGACCGTAACACATCTTTTTCTATGAAAATCATTTTCATTCATTTATTATTTTTTCCGTGCTTGGGTACAAACCATTTTCTAGCCCAATGGAATTTTAACCTCAAGTCTGCACGATGCTTGTTAAGATCTTTCAAGAGTACAAATGTTGAATGTATAGAAGCAGAATATGAAGTGTTGCAGGTAAGATGGCTTTCAATATTTGCGAATATTTAAAGAGAAAACGGAGTACTTTGACCATTACCATTCTCAATTATAGACTCTTAAACTTCTAATACCAGTAATTAAGAATCCAAGATAATCATGCAGTCTAATTAACAACTACTAATGTGGAATAGGTTTCAAACAAAGAATAAGTATATATAAAAACTAAATAATAACTATACGGTGTTAGTAATTATCGAAATTTGTAATAATTTCTAATTGTATTATAATAAAAAAAAAAGTTTTTTAGTTAGTAATTTTTCATAATATAAGACGTGCTTTCTTTATTAGAAATTATAAACATTTTTTTTGTGTTAGTACTTTTTATAGTATAAGACATGTTAATGCTATTACTTATTATGTCTAATAACAATATTATTTTCAATATATAAAACGTTAGTTGATAACAATTATTGAATACTGAGATATTTAAAACAATTGTTAATCTTATAGGTAATTATACAAACAAAATAATTATTTTAAGAAGCTATCTTTATACCATACTTAGGACAGTTCAAATTGATTTAAGACGTATCCTGTTCATCCTAATGCAATTAGTTATCATTAATAATTGTAACATTAAAGATGCTTTACTTGAACCTTATTTTGTGATTATAATAGTATTATTATGAACAAAATGCTTGTCTTATTTCAATTTTCTTCACAATAACATGCTTTTGTGAGATTTTTTTTTTAAAAATAAGAAATTACAATTGATCAAATTATTATTATTAGAAACATTAGACATTTTATAATGTGAATTTTATTATTAGTAGTAATATCTTGCATGCTTTAGTGAGAATTTTTTTTATAAAATAAGAAATTATATGATTTATCAAATTATTATTATTAGTAACACCAGACATACTTTTGTGAGACTTTAATATATAAAATAAGAAATTATATTTGATCAAATAAAGCAATAATCATAATAAATAATGCAAAGTTTTCTAAAGAGCCAAAATTGAAAAGATACAATAATAGGAATTAGAAACCATCAAAGTTTGAAAATTTAAAAGATCAATCTTTTCCAATACAATTGTCAATTTTTTAGTTGGCTTATTTAGCCGTTATCACTCTCAATAGTACAATTAAATAAAGTAATGAGAATTCCTAGAATTTAACGAATTTGTTATACAGATATAAAAATGAATTTTTATTTTGCAATGATCTAGATGTGTGTATAAAGATTTTAAAAAATAAATATTATAAATAAAATCGTTGAGTTTTTAATAACTTATTTTTATTTGGTATTTCTTTGATTAAATTTGCACGATTAAACATCTTTGTATAATTGATTTATTTTAATTTGTTTATATTATTATCATTCATTTAATATAGATTAAGAAAAAAATGTCATGCAAATGAAATGAAATCATTTTTTAACCTATTAATCACTATTTTCATTGGACACGAAGAGGCAAACAAAGAGTTAGGAAATCAATGTATAAACATTAATATGTTATTGTTATTGCATATTTTATTATGAAATGAATTTAATAAATACACAAAAAAATCAATAATATAATATATATTAATTGTAGAGTATGTACAATTAATTAGTGAGTTTGGGCGGGAAAACCTGAATTGGGATCCGCTCCAACTCAAGAACTTTAATATATAATATAGATATAGATAACTAGTATTCGCACCGTGCGTTGCACGGGACAAAATTTAGAATTTCACCACTATTTGACATATATATTTTATAAAAATTAATGAAATATGTTATTTAAAAGTGGTGTGATTGTGAAACGTGTTGTTAATTAAAATCACAAATGTTAATTATGACATGGATTATAATTTTTATCATATTTTTTATGGGCTTCGTTTATACCCGTCTACGTGGTATACATCTTTCGACAATTTTAAAATAAAATAAAATAAAATTCACAATTCTTAACAGAAGCAATTCTTTTTTCATCTATTTCAATATTTCAAAATAGACTAATGGAATATTGTCACTTCGCTATTTATAAATAAATTTTTTAAACGAATTATCAAATGGTCTGTTTATCAAGAAATGTGTGGTTATAAAAGAATTTTTATGGAAAAATAAACAATGAGAATAAAATGAGTTACAAAAAGTACACATGGTTAAAAAGTTATTTGAAGAAATGTTAAAATAATTTTCGTTAATAATATGTAGCGATATTTCAATTTAAAATAATTGATAATATTATCCTAGCCATTTATCGATTTAATCTGAATTAGCAATATAATTTTATTGTATTTTTCTTCATTGACTCGAAACATTGAGCGAATATTTGGTAGGTACATTCGGCCTTTTCTTGATCAACATTATTTTTAACTTATTATTATTATTGTAAAGTAATCATTTTTAACTACCCATTTTATCAATAAAACAATTTACCAAATGATCATGACAATAATTCATAGGTTCATTATTTTATTTCAAATTTAGAATTCATTTTTTTATTACTTATGAAACTTTATTAAAATAAAAATTCATTATTTTACTTGAATTCGAAATTTGAAATAAAATAAAATATTGGTTATTCAATTTATAGGAATAAATGCTTAACAATATTTATTTTAGGTCACGTTCTTTGTGTTGAAATAGGCACTACATGACAATATATCATCTAATATTTTCGTTCTATTTCATTTTCAATATATAACATTCATTCATTCTTTTTACTTTTCTTTCATTAGTTGATAAGAAATAGATGATGGTGTAAGATGCTTAAAATATGTTTAGATAGTTCATGGTTAATTAATCTTGAGTTTCATGTTGAGCAAATTTTGAATTTTTCTTTAACATGTCAAATTTCAAATTTTCGTAATAATAATGAGGTAAAACCATTTTCAAAGTGACCGTTTATATTCTCTAGATAAGAGCAATTTTTAAATTTATATAGATAATCACAATTTTTTTTTAATCTCTATAAATCATGAATTTTCATTTTAGGAAAGTGTAAAAAATGCGAGAAATTTTGTGGTATTTTATTTTGAAACTTTATTGTTATAATATATACTAGTATTTTCCCTCGTGCGATGCACGAAACATAAAAAGCGTATATAACATAATTACAAATGTGTATTATGTTATATATGCTTTTTAATATTATTTTATTTTACTAATAAATTCTCTAATAATTACGTTATCTTCAATACTGATTAATTATTATAACTTTAGTAAAACATCATACATTTTTAATTACATTATTTTCAATACTATTTTATTATAAGCATAACATGTATTTAATCAAAACAATATATACACATATTTAATTATATTCTTTTTTAATTACATAATTAAATTACGTTCTTTTAAATATTGCTTTATTATTACAACATTATTATTATTAACTAAAACAACATACATTTTTAATTATGTTACTTTTTAATACTATTTTACAAATTTAAATTTTTAATTATATTCTTTTCATAACATAATTAAGTTATGTTCTTTTCAATAGTATTTTAATTATTATAATAACTTTTTTAAAGCAATATTTTTTTACTTATGTTGTTATTATTAATTCATCGTTTAAAAGTGTACGTGATTGTATTCTTTTATTAATATAATTTTATATTCAAACTCTAAATCATAATTCTAAATTATAAACATATATTGAAAATATCAACTAATTAATAGCTGAATATAAAATATTACTAATAATGAGATAAAATCATTTTCAAAGTGACTGTTTATATTCTCAAGATAAAAGCAATTTTGAAATGTGTATATATATATATATATATATATATATAATCATTTTTTTTAATCTCTATAAATTATGAATTTTCATTTTAGGAAAGTGTAAAAAATAAGGGAAACTATGTGGTGTTTTATTTGGCAACTTAGTTATTATAATATATATATATATATATATATATATATATATATATATATATATATATATATATAATAATAATAATAATAATAGAGATAAAAATAAAGATAAAGATAATAATAATATATAGATATAGATGATAATTTGTTGTAATTAATATTTATATATAGTTATTTAAACTTCAACTGATCAATAGATCCGAAAAATACGGCGAGGTTTGGCGACTGCCCTTGTTGGATCCGCCGGAGATGACTGCCGGAGTATGGCTTTCACAGTTCAGTTCCTTCCTTCTTGAGTTCCTGTGACTGCGGCAGCTGACTAGAAGTTGAAGACGGTAGCTCACCCTTTATTTTTATTTTTTATTTTTTTTTCCAATTTTTGGCCCAAAAATTAAAGCTCAATGATAGCTCAAGTCCTTAACCTAAGTACTGAACGGTGGTGCTTGACCGGATTCCAATTTCAATTTCCTCACTCACTCTCGTTACCTACTGCTTGCGAGGTCGAGCCCGACATTGGCAATTCTGACTTTGCCTCTATCACCGTCTGCCTATGTACTCCAACTCTGACTTCGGTTCCACCGTGTGCAGTTACTGCTCTCACTTGTTAGTCACTTAGCCTTTTAACGACGAAATACGTCTCAATATTCTCAATAGTCGGGTTATTCAACTCGTTTTTCAAAATGCCCATTGACCCAATATAAGTTTAAAAATAAAAAACGAAAATAATGTTTATTACTCATAAAGACTAACATACCCTTTCAATTTTTTAGTCCGTCTTCCTTACCGTCCGTCTAAACACTATCGGTCCTTGCAAAACTCTCTCTTATTTCTCTCGGTCCGTCGAATAAGAGGTTCTCTCTCTCAAAACGAAACTTTGTTTGACAAGAATAAGATCAATACATCATCACATTCAAATATTAGATAAGGTTAGTTTACATTTTTAGTTTTGATTTCTAGATTTACAACTTGAGTGTTTTGATTGGATGTTTTCATAAATTTGTCATGCCATGGAGTTTAGATTTAATGGGTTCATGTTATTTTGATGTTTTTGTTAACAGAGCTCGTCGAAAATGACGAGCTTCGCCGTCGATTGTGGCTGGGGCGTTACTCCCAGCCTCGGAATGCATTTGGTCCGGCCTGACCAAGAGGAGGTTCGGCCAGACCAAACAGCCAATTTAGTCCGGTCGAACTGGCAGTCCGTCCGGACTATTGGTCTAGCCGGACCAAAAGTTGTCCGAACAGACCAACTTTTTGGTTTGATTCGGCTGAACCTTTTTTATTAAAATTCATTTTATTTAATATTACGATAATAAAAAAATATATATTATTGAAATTATTTTGTAATAAATGATAAATAATGCTAAGAATAAACAAAATTAATTTGAATTTTAGAATCTAAAATGTAAAAGGGGTAAATTTCATTACTAATGATAATAAATGTAATTAGAATTTAATAATTAGAATTAATAAATGTAAATATAATTTCATAATTGTAACAAAAAAAATATAATAATTTCTTGAAAAATATAATTATAATTTCATAATTATCTAATAAAAAATGTATTAATAATTTCATAACAATTAGAAATAAGAAATGTAATTATAATTTCATAATGCTAATAAAATATTTATTAATAATATCAAAATAAATGTAATTATAACTTTATAATTGTATCAAAATATAAAATAAATTCATAACGTTAAATATCATCAAATATCATTATATCTCAACTATATTCTGGGTTCGCCCCAGCTCAAACCTTCCATTTGTAGTAATCACTTGCTTCTTCAGCATTTAAGTCTCTATCTATTTTCTTGACCATTAAGAGCCCGTTTAGTAATGTATGAAAAGTTTTGATTTTTGTAATTTTTTTTTTTAAAGAACTAGTGGTTTAAAAAAATTGAAAAAGTCAAATTTTGTGGACTTGACTAAAAATGGATGGTTGAAATTGAATTTGAAAAGTTGAGGTGAAAATTTTTTATTTAATAAACGGGTTCTAAATAGTCAAATTTTAGGAGAACAACTCCAATTGATTAAAACATTCATATGGAGAACAGCCAAACTCTTTTTTCGAAAAAAGCTAAAAACACTCATAGGCATCACTTTTTCCCCCAATAATGAGTAGTATCAAAGCCATATGATCAAAATAATCACTTGTGTATGAATCAATTTCTTTGTTGATATTGTTATTGTTATTATTATTATTATTAGAGTCATGCTATTCTACTCACTCTATTCTATCAATCTATTATCAAAAATGAATCAATGTCTTTGTTGTTTGTTGTTGTTATTTTCTGGCTTTACAGAAAATCCTGACACGTGTTAATGTTCATGCTGATGAACTTGAGGCATGCCATTTGAAAATACATATATACATACAGTAAGAGAAAAGAAGGAGGTGAAGGTGAAGAAGAAGAAGGTGGGTCGTCACGGAACAGGCTTTAAATCCCATCACGTAATTCGATGTACGTATGACTTTACCTTATATATAATCTGCAAAGAAGCAGCAGCAGGATTAGAAAATGATGGGGATTCGCTCTTTGTGCGTGAGAGATGAAGAAAGAGAAACACAGTCAGTGTGTGTATATGTATCTGGTTTGGTGCCAAACAACAAAGAGAAAACTACAAAACACACCCGTGTTACGTGAACTTTCTTAATCTTCCATTACTATTACTATTATTACTATTTCTGTTTCTATTTCCATTTCCATTCTTCCAACCAGGAAAATCTTGTTTTCAATTACCAAACTGCCCTTCTTGGAGCTTTAAAAACTTATTACACCAAAAGTTTTCAATCACCAAAATACGTTCTTTATGTGTTCATTTTTTCAAAATCAGCGTCTTTATTCATTTCAATTAATTTACGTTTTTTTTTTTTTGTGGACAAATTCTACTATAGTGGCATATTCCACCTAGTAGGAGTAGGACAGTAGAAATGTTTTGTTTAAGAATTTTGCTACAAGTAACAGAAAGTTTGACTGAGTTTTTTTTTTTTGAATTATGAGATTTGGTTCGACTTTGCTCAAGCAAAAAAAAGTTCGTCCAAAAAGTCTGAGCCTTGAAATTCAACCACGTGCTCGATTCAACTTGTTGTATATGTCAATAACAAATTTATAAAAATATAAAAAAAAAAGTTTAAAAGTTAGGCTCGGTAAAGCTCAAGATGAGCCTTATTTTTTGGCTCGTGCCCAAAAAAACTCCACGTCTAAAAGTCCGAACCGAGAAGAAGTTCAATTCGTTGACATCCCTATATGTAACTCCAAGTGAACGAATTCATCTGTACGAATAACATTAATCATTTGTTTGAAGATTAAAGACAGAAAAAACAAAGTTATAGAGCTTGAAAAATTTTGGTTTTTTTTTTTTTTTTTTTTTTGATGTGTGGTTTAAAAATGTTTGAAAAGTTAAAAAATGTGAGTTTGAGTAAGAATAAATTGTTGAGATTGAGTTTGAAAAGTTGTAATGAAATTTTTGACATTAAGGTTGTGTTTGAAACACAAAATTTTCCATGGAATTAAAAAAAAAATTCCACTTTTTCCATATTCTTGTATTTGATTTCTCATTTTTTTTCTAGTCAATTCATTTTATACCCTTTAACTTCATGCGCTCCAATTCCATGATTTTCGTCAATTTGTTTCCCCATGGGTAGGAGGTTTTATTTTGTCAAGAAAATTTTTAACCATTTTCATCACATTTGATCATTTTTGTTATTGTTAATTGATTTATTTTTTTTCAAACATTAACAATATTATTATCAAGTAAAAATGTGGAAAAAAAATATTTTTTTATGAACATAGCTAAATTTTGCTTTATTTGTCATAGAAAATAATATCAATTAAACAACAAAAGTTGAAAAATTTCTTATTTTTTCTACCTAGAAAATTAAATCAATCAAACACATTGAACTTCCAATTCCCAAAAATTCAATTTTTTAAAATTCAATTTTCTGAAATTCATTTTCTTTCCATCCAAATTATATCAATCAAACAACCAAACTCGTAATTCTAAAAAAGATACTGAAAAGGAAGAGACTAGCGAGGGGTGACACCGTCAATTCTTTTACCTCCGCCCACTAATGCAGAGCCTCCATTGTGCGTGAGTGTGTGTGCGCGCGAAGAGAGATGGAGCGTGTCACGGGTTTGTCTTGAAAAGCTCTTATTTCACAGTCCACAGACAGACACATATTCTTCTCCCTCTCTCTCCCTCTCTCTCATGCTACTACAGTGTACATACCCGAGGTGAGGTCGCCTTACTAAAAATTCATCACTCTCGTCTCGTCTATATACATTTTTCTCTTCAAAGCCACCGTCATTTTGCTCTTCAATGGCTCTGATGCTAGATAACTGTGAAGGGATTTTATTATCTTTAGATTCAAACAAATCTGTTCCGGCGCCGTTTTTGACAAAAACTTACCAGCTTGTTGATGATCCGAACACAGACCACGTTGTTTCTTGGGGTGAAGATGATACAACCTTTGTCGTTTTGCGTCCATCGGAGTTTTCTAGGGACCTTCTTCCAAACTATTTTAAGCACAATAATTTCTCTAGTTTTGTTCGCCAGCTCAACACCTATGTAAGTAATTCTTTATTTACAGATATGTCAAATTATTGTGTCTTTTTCATGTTTATTTATTTTGTTTTGTCGGTTGATGTTTGTGTGGTGATGAAACTAGGGTTTCAGAAAAATTGTACCGGACAGATGGGAGTTTGCAAATGAGTTTTTCAAGAAAGGGGAGAAACACTTGCTGTGTGAGATCCACCGGAGAAAAACAGCTCAGCCGCAAGCGACCTTAAACCACCACCACCACCACCACCCTCTCAATCATCCTTTGAGCGGACAGAGTTTCATTCCGTACCCTTCCCGAGTCAGCATCTCGCCGTCTGACTCGGACGAGCAGCAACCAAACAACCACTGGTGTGACTCACCTCCGCCACTATCTTCCCCCACCAGTATCTCCGCCGCAATAAGTGGCACAAGCGGTGGCGCCAACTATGCTTACAACTCAGTCACAGCACTTTCTGAAGACAACCAAAGGCTTAGGAGAAGCAACAATATGCTTGTTTCTGAACTCACACACATGAGGAAATTATACAATGATATCATTTATTTTGTTCAAAACCATGTGAAACCAGTGGCACCTAGCAACTCTTATCCTTCATCTTTATTCTCTACAGCTGCTGCAGCTTCAACAATAAGCGCTTCTTCAATTGTTCAAAGGCCATTAAACCAGATTAATGGGTACCATCAGATGGCATCAAACCCTAAACAAGGTAATACTTTTCCGGGCTCATTCAACAACTCTACTAATCCTAGCCAGACTTTACAAAGCAGTGTGACAATTGTAGAAGACCCTGCAAATAGTGAACCCTGCAGAACTAAGCTCTTCGGTGTGCCACTCTCGTCCAAGAAAAGATTACATCCAGATTATTCTTCTTCCGTGGAGATAAACAAGACAAGATTGGTCTTGGAAAAAGATGATTTAGGGTTGAACCTCATGCCTCCTTCTCCATGTTAGCTTTTCCAGATGTTCTTACTCAAGATTTTACCAAAAGAGAAAGAAAAAAATGCTTTACTGTTTATTCTGAAACATTTAGTTTCATTAAATTTTCTGTTTTCTTTCAATCTTGGAGTTTTATCTAGTATTAGTGTATTTTTAAAAGGATATTTCAGAGCGTGTGAGAATTTGTGACTTTTTATGTGTAAATATAACTGTATTTACGGTGTTATCTTGCTTCCCCAGCCATGAATGCAGGTGGGTTTTGGTTAGAGTGTAACAAGAGATCAAAATTCTATGACTTTCTTCTTTGCATTCAACTGGTTATCTATTCCTCTTCTCCTTCTTTTTCCTCTCTTTCTGGTTTGTTAACTGAATATTTCAGCTAGATTAATAAATGCACACTGAAGATAGACAAGAATGGAGAGAGAGTACGTGAGAAAGAGATATGACCCTGGACCTGAATACTTTTCCTTTTTCAGTTCTACTTGAAAGAGAACTCAGAAACATTGCAGCCTGACCGACTCAAGGGCAATTTTTCTTGTTTTCTCTTCTCTGATCAATGCATTTAATGAATTATACGTACAAATACGACCATATCTCCAAGAAATCGTCTCTTCATCAATTTGGATTAGCTTTATTCGCGAATAAGTGTAAATTAACCAAAAATTCTATTTGAAAAATTTATTTGAACAACTCTCTTGAACCCCACCCCAGGGTTGTCCAAATCAATTTGGATTAACTTTATTCGCGAATAAGTATAAATTTAACCAAGAATTCTACTTGAAAAATTCATTTAAACAAACATTTGAACAATCCTCTCACATGAGGTGTAAGGCCCGTATATTTGTTTAAATTGATTGTTCATGTAGCAATGTTCAAATTTAACAGCATCATTATTGTATTAATAATTATCATTGCACATGTGCATATGGGCCCACACCCCATGTGCAAGAATTGTTCAAGTAGCAAGGTTCAAATTTAACAGCATCATTATTGTATTAATAATTATGAGTATTATTGTCATTGTCATTATTACCAATAAGAAAGACTCCCCTCCCCGCCCACCACACTATGATTTTTAGGGAAAGAAGGCCATGATGGGTTGTGATTAAGGTTATGATCTCCCAATATTTCTTCTTTATCTGAAACTGAATCATGAGTTTGAATCTTACCAAATATATGGATGAGGCTCTTTAAAAGCGCAGTTAAACAACAAATTTACAACTCTTCTCCATTAATTCAGATATTGACATTCTCTTAAAATCACCAGGACAATAATTGTAGGGTCCAGGGGTTCCTAAGCTGGAGTTCAACCTTTAACAAGAATGAAAAGGTGAGAAACACACGCATAGAGAAGAGAACAAAATCATAGAAAAATTATTATTATTATTATTATTATTATTATAGTAAAAGACAGGGTGTGGTATTCCATGAAAGAAGAAACTGACGAACAACGTGGGTTTGATATGTTTCTATCATTGCTTCTATACTTCTGATCCTACCCAGAAAACCTTTGCCTTTTCCTACTTTAAGCATCTGATCTATCTCTTTAACACCTTATATTGATTCTACCCCTCCCTCTTTCACTTCTTCCAACCCCTTTTCCCCCACCCCACGCCCAAGAAAAAGGCTTCTTCATTGCACAAAAATTCAAACACTGACAGATACTTCTTGACTGTTAGGTAATTAGATGCATCTATAAGTATATAATGTGTGTGCGCGCGCGCTCTTCCAAACTACCTTTGCTTAAAATCACATTTCCTTTAATCCATTACTTTGTCCAACAATCAAATACGGTAAAGTTTCTACATAAAGTTTGACTAAGTATTTTCTTCTTAACTTTTGCTTTATTGACCAAGAGTGGTGAGATTTATACTTTAGACAAAAGAAATACTTTTTGGAAACTCAAGAAAAGGAGAATAATTAATTAAGAACTAATTAAAAAAGAAGAGAAATGAGTTTTAAATAAGCTATTTGCACACACGGGATTACAGTGTCACCCGAGGTGTCAATCTCAGGTTTGCAAATAGCATCTCCCTTTGAGTTTTCTATATCAAATCTAGTCTACAGAAAATCTTGGTCGGGTAATGTACGCTATAAAATAACCTAACCCTAGTTAAGTGGGTGTATCCCACACCCTGAGGGCCCGAACCGATCACGCCCAAGGTCATTGGTTCGAGATAGTAAATTCAGATTATGCCTCACAGGGATCAGGGTGAAGAGGAATGTGTAAATATGAGCAATTCTCAATAACTATCACTTGCAACAAATTCAATTCTACCTTGCGGGGAATTGAACTAAGCACACTGCCGCGCTGAGCACTTACCACCCCTCCTCTTTTTCACTGGGAGATTTGCCCTGGGGACAACCCTAGTTAAGTAGCCTGTCTTTGAGTGGCATGTGACTGCAAACTTGCACGTGTTACGTAGAAGGGCAGAAGATGAGACTTGAGAGAGTGAAAAATAAGAAAAAAACAATACAAAACTTATCATGTGGTAAAGATGTTTTAAGAAGAGTTTTTGTATGTTGCTTAACAGCCCAGTTTTGAAAGTTGGGAAAGCTTAAAGGCAAGAAATTTGTGTAGAGATTTTTAAAAAGGACTTTATTTTTGCCCCATATTTTAGTCTTTTTAGTGCACTTTATTGACATTATTATTGGAAGGACACTTTATTGACAATTTAAACATTTTTGGTTCAATATATACACTTTACTGTTTACACATGTAGACGTGAAGTTTCCGAAAGATAATACTTGCTTTGTTGGAAGGCTAAAGCTTTTTTTAAATTCTCGATTATCGAAAATTCATGCAATCATTTTAACTTTTGAACTTAGTAGAAAAATGATGATCTAATTGTTCCTAATTATAACGTAACATAGTTGATTATGTCAAGATGTGTCGATAATTTTGAAATAATTGAGAATGGATTATAATAACATTCATTTCCCTTGTAGCCAATCTTAAAAGTTTTACAAGTTGAATTTCATTTCTATGGTCTTTCAAAAAATTTATCTAATTACTAGCTTTGCGTGCTACATAAAATATAGATCAATTGTTTCGCCTTTCTAAATCTCACATGTGTAAATTAAGTGGTAGAAATTTGTTCTCATTAAACCTTTTCAATTAAAGCGTTAAAAATCCTTCTTGGGTCGTCCGGTGGTTACTGACGATACTCCGCAAGTGTACGGGTCACGCAAGTAATAAAGTGGATTTTAAGTCCGAATATCGTTTCCACAGAGATTGTTTTAAATCGTATTTTTAGACTACTACCTTAACCGGAACTAGAAATTGTTTGAGTTTGAAAATTTTGATTTTGAAAATTAAAATGAAGATTAAACTAAAAAATTGACAAATT
The DNA here is from genome assembly GCA_963555705.1 of Ligustrum vulgare. Classification (NCBI taxonomy): domain Eukaryota; kingdom Viridiplantae; phylum Streptophyta; class Magnoliopsida; order Lamiales; family Oleaceae; genus Ligustrum; species Ligustrum vulgare. The sequence continues at coordinate 10,935,583 of OY743184.1, read as the reverse complement.
TGATTTTAAATGAATGAAAATAAATGCGTTAGAATTATGAATTCATTTTGACTCTATCATCCATATCTTAACCAATTATTTAAATACAATTCACGGGTTTTGAAAATCCATATTCCTAATATTGTCAAGACTCCCTTTCGGACAAGAATCAACACCTATTTCTATACACAATCCGACTATATTTCTATGACGAATCTAAATGTATAGAAAAGCATTACAAGTTTTGTGAATACTATAGTAGATAACACAAAGCATAGAGGTATATTTCTATCCCCTATCGGACTTTGTGGCAATTGACACAAGTCTAATGAAATCTCAATCTTTCGAACTTAAGAAATCATTACCTAAAATCATACAACTAGTGATCAAATAATTGCATGATAAAAAAAGTATAAATCAATTGCTCAAAATCATGAATTGCATAAATTAAATAATAGATTAAAATATGGAATTAAGAAATCAAAACTTCATCACAATTCCAACACAATTAACCTAGCCTAGAAACATAATAGAAAATAAATAACAAGAGATATGAAAAGATGTAACCCAATTCATCTCCTTGCAATTGTATCTTCAGTCTTGATCTTCGCGTGGTTTGGATCCCTCGGCACTTCGACAGCGTTTTGGCATGAATTATGAAGATTGGGAACCCCTAATTTCGTGCCCCAAGCCATGTATTTATAGATGTTCATGAGAATTAGGTTAATGGAGGAGAAATTGTTGAATTCCGCGCAAAAAGCCCAGCTGCGGCCCAGTCGGGACTACCGTGCGACCGCACGGTTCAGAAATGCGCGATCGCATGACTCTGCAGGTAAACTTCAGTCGCTGATTTTTTTGACCGTGCCGCCGCACGGTTATACCGGCAGCTACATTTTTCTTCTTTAAATTTCAGCAATTTGGTCTTCATCCTTTTATTGCACAGCATTTAGTATTTTGATCATATCTTTCTATTTCATTATCTGATTGAGGTGCTTCAAAGTCCGTTAGAAATATAACGTAAAGGGCTACAATTCTTCCTGGAATAGGATTTTCCCAATTCGAACTTTTATTGCCCCGAAATTAGGTTTCAAAGTCTGACTAAAAATCTGCCCGAAGACCTTGCTTGATTTAAATGAATTTATGATAATATTCTTACCATATTTCATTCTTTTTTACCATCTAATTGCATCCAATTGACTCCTAAAAGTCCTCAATTATCTTATCTTGATCCGAATCAACTATCGAATATTTGCAATTTGGTCCTTCTTCTTTTGATTTGTATACTTTAGTCCTTGAACTCCCAATTTCTTCCAATTTGGTTCTTTCTTTGACTTTTCTTCCAATTGACCCTTGATCTACTTCATCTATTCTTGATTTGCACGTTCTTTTGTCATCCAATTTGCTTGTTTTTGTTCTAATTCCATTGTTTTCTCGACTTTGGGATTATTTTTGAAATATAAACAAATAACACAAAATAAATAGCAAATATTCTAAAACAAACATATAAAATCATACTTTTAGGATATAAATAAGTGTATAAAATACACTTGTCAACATCCCCAAACTATAACTATTGTTCATCCTCGAACAAAAAATAAAAATAAACTATAAAATTAAAAATGCAAATTAAAAAATGTTTTTACTTTTGTCAACTTATTTACCATGCGCTTCAACAATCCAAATTGACGATTCACTTTAGAAAAAGAAATATGAACAACATAAAATATTTTCATTCATCCGATGCTCAACTTCATTGTGTGTGTATGAATGGCCAAAATCAGATCCAAACTTATGCAAAAATAAACTTGATAATGTGTGACTTTTTATGCAAGAGTAAGCCTGAATCCCATGTGGTCAACAATGATTTTCTTTTGATTTTCCTTACCCTCTCATGGATGATCACAACCTTACTGCTTTTCTCTCATATCCCGAGGTCTTTCCTATTGATGTGGTTTCTAAACATGTATACATTGCATTTTTCCACACAAGGCAGTTAGGACTAGACAAGTATGCACGATAGACCAAGAATAATTAACAAAATGTTAGGAATTTCAACCAACAAAGCTTATACCATTTTATTCTATTTTTCTTTCATATGGACGACTTTTTCTTTTAATGTCCTTATCTTTTACCATCTTTGTGCAATACTTTTCATACTTGCTTTCTATATGACCCCTGTAGCGAGCTTTAGGTCGGCAGCTCCCAACTCAGTTGAGCTTAGGGTACCAGGTTCAAAAAACCCCTCAGACTTAATTACCCGAGTCATAAAGGCTTAAATAGAAAAGTTAAAGATGTTTTAACGTCTTATGTGTAAGTCCACTCTCCGTACTTGCTTTCTAGTTGACCCCTGTAGCGAGCTTTAGGTCTGTAGCTCCCAACTCAGTTGAGTTTAGGGTACCAGATTCAGAGAATCCCTCAGACTTACTTGCTCGAGTCAAAAAGGCATTTGAAGAGTAGAATAAGACCTTCAGCATTTTTCTGATTTTATGCTAGTTATTATGGTTTATACCCGTTGATCGAAACCCCTTACACTAAAGATGTAAAATTAAAAAGTTCAAATCCTTAACTACCAATGCATACTCAATCTAACATTCCCACCCCCAAACTGCTTCTTGAGCAGTTTGGTTCTACATTTCAGATCGGGATCTAATTTCTTAAGGTTTTAGATTTTACAGTCAGTTCTATGTTCAAAGTGCACAAGTTTATCCCACAAATATCAAACATCTCCCTACACAAGCTTTTATTCGAAGTGGCTATGTGCTCAAGCTTGATTAAAGTCTCACATGAATGAATGTTAAGAAAAATTTAGTTCGTATGTTGCCCAATTTTCTAACTAAAGCACAAAATTCAATTCATATCGTATCATAAGCAATAAATAAATCAACAAAAAATTTCAAAATTTTCACTTTTTATGATTTTCTCACTTTTTTTTTTTTTTTTTTTTTGAATTTTCTACCCAAAATCGAATGAATGTGTATATGAAAGCACATGAATGAAATTCCCACCCCCAAACTAGAATCATACATTGTCCTCAATGTATTCAAAACACATAAAGAAAATAAACACAGAAATAACAAAGAGGGTTAATGTACTTCCCGGGTTTGGAGAGTTGGTATTCCCATTTTTGAAGCTTTGACTTGCATGTTTTGTTGGATGAGATGACCCCTTACTTATTTTTCCATGTTTGACGTGAATTTGTCCCATGATGATATGTTCCTTGCAAATAAACATTAATGATCATTAGAAGCATAATTATTACATAGGAACTAAAGAAAATCAACGCAACACACCCAAACTAGGACTTAGAAAAAATTATGAAATTTTTGAAAAGTGGTCGACCACTGATTTTCAACCCTTGACATCACCTTGAAAAAGTGAAAATTTCCCGAGTTATGTCCCGGGCATATGAAAGTACATAACTTGGTCTACAACATATCAAAAATTTAGCAAGTTTGAATTTCATTTGGGTCATGAAAAGATGTGACAAAGTAAGTGCAGTGAAGCTGAAAACAGGTCAATGGCCTTGCAATGAGGTGCCATGTAGTGCAATGATGTTCAAGTTGAGTTTCATGCTTTAAATCAGTGTAAACATGGATTGAACGATGCACAAATGATGTATAATATGTAATGAAGGTGATCATCCAAAAAGAATTTCAAAAACTCAACAAAACATTCATTGTGACATTTATTCAAACACCTTATAGGCACATGAAAAAATCAATGGGGAACATAGAGTTGGAGACTTTAATTTACCCAAATTTTTTTCACCTACAAATCACAATTCAATATCTCCAATCCTAGCCTAAACCCATCATCAACTATCCACAATTTCACAATTTACAAAAAGAATGAGGAACAAAAGATTATGCATGATTTTGTGAAATTGTGTAGAAATCCATACCTCTTGAATATTTTTGATGCAATCCAAGACATGGAATAGAGTTAAAATGATGTGCAAGTAATGTGGACTAATTGGGGACTCAATGTGGGATGATTTGAGGGAGGTAAAACGGTTTTGAAAGTGGTTAAAATGAGAGAATTCAACATATAAATGAATCTGCCGAGACTGTCCAGTATTGAACCGTGCGACCGCACGGTATAATTGGCAGTGTCCTGAAGTTTTTTCATTTTTCGATTTTGGACTCCGTTTTCGACCCCTAAACACATCCAAATGCATGCAACCAACTTCTAAACTATATGTACATGTCCTAAGCTAGATTCTCAAGTGGAAGATTGTAATGAAAAAGGACAAAACAAATAGAAATGCAATGGAAACTAAAAGTGGAAGAATGTGCAAAATAGAATACTAGAATTATCTAAAGCACATAACAACTCAATGCATGCACTCTAAATACACTGGTGCTCCTAAAATGCAATTTCAAGTAACTAAACAACAATCAAGCAACAAAATAACTCAAAAGCAATAAACAAAATAACTAAAGAAAAGGGTTTGAAAAATTGGGTTGTCTCCCAACAAGCGCTTCATTTATAGTCTAGAGCTAGACTTTTTGGAAATTGCGTTGGTCGTTCAAGGAACTTTAAACAAGGCTTTTGATGACCTTCTTTGCTTGTGTCGGTTGAACTTGTACCAATTTTCATTCCTACTCCAAAAGCTCACTTTGCCTATGTCATGTATCTTGATGTTACAAATTGATTCAAACTTCAATACATAAACTTCAATCATCTTGTTTGTGCCAATGACGAAATCAATTATTGCGCAGTCAATGGAGTTGGAGGATTGCATGGTACAGTCTGCATCTTTCAATGTCTCTGTTTTTGTTTCCCTTATTGTGATCAACTCCTCTATTTCCATATGATTTTCTTCTTTGATTGAGGTTTCATTGAGCTTGATGTCCAGATCCTGAATTGTTGACAATGAGACGGTGGCATCTTCATGACAATTATTTTCCTCTTGGTCTGTTTGTTGAAAGCCCGGTAGAGGTGATTCCCTTAATTGATGTTCATTTACGCTTGGTAAAAGAAACACCTCACATGGCAAATCAAGCACATCAAATTTAGTTGAGAGTGAGACAAATAATGAAGCAGGTAATGTATCCAGGATAGCTTCATTAACTTCATATTTGGCTTTTAAATCTCGTAGTCGCTCTCCTATGATAAAATCTGCTACTAGCATATCATCCTCTTCAACTCCTTCAGCTATCAATAGTTGTTCCCTTATGAGGAAATCACGTACAGACACTGCGTTGAAGTCAACCACAGCCATCTCGAATGTCGAGTATCAAGACCTAAGAAGAAAACATGATAAATAGTGAACGAACTAAAAAGAAACTAAAAATAACAGAAATAAACTAAAAATAAAAATAAAGCGGGAAAAAGTCCGAATTAGTGAAAGTAATCTAAGAATAAATTTAACCTACAATCCCCGGCAACGGCGCCAAAAACTTGACGACGCTCCGCAAGTGTACGGGTCGCACAAGTAATAAAGTGAATTTTAAGTCCGAATATCGTTGCCACAGAGATTGTTTTAAATCGTATTTTTAGACTACTACCTTAACCGGAACTAGAAATTGTTTGAGTTTGAAAATTTTGATTTTGAAAATTAAAATGAAGATTAAACTAAAAAATTGACAAATTTGATTTTAAATGAATGAAAATAAATGCGTTAGAATTATGAATCCATTTTGACTCTATCATCCATATCTTAACCAATTATTTAAATACAATTCACGGGTTTTGAAAATCCATATTCCTAATATTGTCAAGACTCCCTTTCGGACAAGAATCAACACCTATTTCTATACACAATCCGACTATATTTCTATGACGAATCTAAATGTATAGAAAAGCATTACAAGTTTTGTGAATACTATAGCATATAACACAAAGCATAGGGGTATATTTCTATCCCCTATCGGACTTTGTAGCAATTGACACAAGTGTAATGAAATCTCAATCTTTCGAACTTAAGAAATCATTACCTAAAATCATACAACTAGTGATCAAGTAATTGCATGATAAAAAAAGTATAAATCAATTGCTCAAAATCATGAATTGCATAAATTAAATAATAGATTAAAATATGGAATTAAGAAATCAAAACTTCATCACAATTCCAACACAATTAACCTAGCCTAGAAACATAATAGAAAATAAATAACAAGAGATATGAAAAGATGTAACCCAATTCATCTTCTTGCAATTGTATCTTCAATCTTGATCTTGACGTGGTTTGGATCCCTCGACACTTCGACAGCGTTTTGGCATGAATTATGAAGATTGGGAACCCCTAATCTCGTGCCCCAAGCCATGTATTTATAAATGTTCATGAGAATTAGGTTAATGGAGGAGAAATTGTTGAATTCCGCGCAAAAAGCCCAGCTGCGGCCCAGTCGGGACTACCGTGCGACCGCACGGTTCAGAAATGCGCGATCGCATGACTCTGCAGGTAAACTTCAGTCGCTGATTTTTTTGACCGTGCAGCCGCACGGTTATACCGGCAGCTACATTTTTCTTCTTTAAATTTCAGCAATTTGGTCCTCATCCTTTTATTGCACAGCATTTAGTATTTTGATCATATCTTTCGATTCCATTATCTGATTGAGGTGCTTCAAAGTCCGTTAGAATGATAACGTAAAGAGCTACAATTCTTCCTGAAATAGGATTTTCCCAATTCGAACGTTTATTGCCCCGAAATTAGGTTTCAAAGTTTGACTAAAAATCTGCCCGAAGACCTTGCTTGATTTAAATGAATTTATGGTAATATTCTTATCATATTTCATTCCTTTTTGCCATCTAATTGCATCCAATTGACTCCTAAAAGTCCTCAAGGATCTTATCTTGATCCGAATCAACTATCGAATATTTGCAATTTGGTCCTTCTTCTTTTGATTTGTATACTTTAGTCCTTGAACTCCCAATTTCTTCCAATTTGGTTCTTTCTTTGACTTTTCTTCCAATTGACCCTTGATCTACTTCATCTATTCTTGATTTGCATACTTTGGTTCTTTTGTCATCCAATTTGCTTGTTTTTGCTCCAATTCCATTGTTTTCTCTACTTTGGGATTATTTCTGAAATATAAACAAATAATACAAAATAAATAGAAAATATTCTAAAACAAACATATAAAATCATACTTTTAGGATAGAAATAAGTGTATAAAATACACTTATCAGTTATACCATATTTTTCTTTTCTATAAAATCATTTATTTTATGCTTAAATATTCCATTTTGTACGTCCTTGATGACGGAATATTATTCTCTAGAGAATATCAAGCAGCAGAAAATCAATCAAACTCCAGGCATCAAGATATAATAATACAAGTTGATCAGTTGTAACTTGTAAATATAGAATGTGTAAATATCTTCCCTTACTGCTATACTTGTACAAATTTCTATGTTATAGTTTCTGTATAATGAAGAATCGATGCCATAAGAAGTTGCTGTGGTTTCACTCGTGTCTAAATCCCTTCATGGTATTAGATCTGCTATAGGATTAACCTCCATTCGATTCCATGACCGCAAAAAATTCTTCTACTCTCTCCTTTAATACCATGGTTCACATGGTAACAATCAGCTATCATCAAACAATTTTCTCCATTGGCGCGCGCAATCAATTAGTCCCCCCGCTGCAATGTCAAAAATACTATGGATATATTGATGGCTCAATCCCTAAGCCTTCCGCTACCTCTAATCCCATAGCCCACAATCTTTGGAAGAAAAATGACCAACTAGTCATGAGTCTTCTTCTGAGGAAGCACTCTTTGTTGTTATTGGACTTACAACATCAAGAGAAATCTAGGATGCTCTTGAAGCTGCCTCCAAACACAAATCTAAGGTTCAGGAACTTCAAATCTTATGAAGCGCGACTCTCGTAGTGTTTCTGAATACTCTCTAGTGTTCAAGGCCCATTGTGATCAATTATCTGCAATGGGACATCCAGTTGAAGACATTAACAAAGTGCATGCACTGGTATTTACGGGGTCTAGGCCACAAGTTCTCGAGTTTCTCCACCACTCAATTATCTTTAACTCCTATCCCAAGCTTCAAAGATATTGTCCCTAAAGCAGAAAGCTTTTATCATTTTTTCAAAGTCTATTGATAATAATGCTGGTGGTGCCCCTGCTTATGTGGCTCATTCCTCCTTTGCGGCTTCATACCTAAATACAAGGCCTAATAATAATCACAACAGATATAAAGGAGGCCAGTCAAAGGGAGGAAATCGAGGAAGATATCAGTATAGGAGATAAACTCGATGTCAAATCTGTCGTGAAGAAGGTCATTATGCCACGGACAGTAAGATCAGATATATAAAATTTGATGCAAACCTTGCTAAAGCACTAGCAAATTGCACCATTAGAAATGACACAACTGACTGGTACAGTAATACAGAGCATCGGCACACATGGTCTCCGATGTGTCTCAACTTGATAAGGTGGAACCCTACACTGGTAAGGACAGATTTATTGTTGGTAATGGATCCTCCCCACCTATCATACACATGGGTTCCTGCTCTCCCACTCCAACAGAATTTTAGGACTCATACACAGCACCAATAACTTCTATATCTGGATATTGATATTATGTTATCTTTATAGACTATAACTCTCGCTTCACTTGGTTCTATCCATTAAAGCACAAAAATGATTTTTATCAAACCTTCATAAAATTCCAAACACACTACAAGAAAACGGAGCAATAGGAGCGACATTTTTGGGACGACAACTATGTCGCCCATATAGATTATATGCCTTTAGGGGCGACAATAAAAGGTAGCTCCTATAAGTTCAAAATCCTATAGGGGCGACATATGTCACCCCTATAGGTGATTATGTCGTCCCTATAACTTCATTTTTTAGCGGAAAACTTTCCCACAATTTTTTTAATAAATTGGGGGCGAGTATCGTGTACTGTAGGGGCGACATATATGTCGCCCCTACAGACTAACCTATTGGGGCGACTTAAGTCGCCCCAATAGGCCCATATATATAGCGGGAAATCTTCATGCACTTTTAATACTATAGGGACAACATATGTCGTCCCTATAGGAATAAAATTTTAGCGACAATTTTGGCGCATTTTTTAATCTATAAGGGCGCCGTATGTAGATATAGGGGCGACAAATGTCACCCCTATAGCTCCATTTTTTTTTTTTTTTTTTTTTGGTTTTTTTGGGGTTTATATAATCATACTCAGACTTCTTTTCCTCGACATTTTCGCTTTTTCGTGCCTCTCATCAACACAATCGAACTTGAAAGTAAAAAATCGAAACCAAGCACTATTTGGACCTCTGGTAAGCCAATTAAACCTGTTTTTGTTAAATTTTTTTAGATATATTTAGTATTTAATAAATATTAGTTATTTTACAAATTTTATTGTATACATTGCATTTGCATAAAAAACTTAGAAAATCGTTTGAAAATCAATTTGTAAATCGAAAACTGCAAACATTGTTGGAAATTTGAAGTTTACAAATTGATTTTTGAATTCTCTTATTTTTGGAGAGTTTTTCATTGATATGCGAGATAATTAATTTTGTTCATTTTTCAATTGATGCATACATATTTTTCTATGTAATTCTCGGCATGGACTTCATTCAATAATAGATTACACACTTAGGAGAATTTAGGGGAGACGCTGCCAAAATTTATATGTGAATATATATATAGACACACACACAGAAAATGAACAAAATTTATTATTTCACGTATCAATTATGAATGTTTAGGGCCCTTACCTTTTTATTAGACATGGAGTGATAAGGTGAACTTAGAACATTCACTTCACTCAAAATAATCACATAATATACATTATTATTCTAGCAGGAAATCGGAGATGGAAATTGATAAAAGTTGGACGAATGTCAGAAATCGAAAGTCTCAAGAATTCTTAGTTGGGTTGAAAGCTTTTATAAATATGGCGAGACCACTTGTAAACGACCGGGGGAGAGTCAGATGCCCATGTAACAAATGTTTAAATGGGTATACCCATGATTTGGAGACTGTTGAATATCATATACGTCGTAATGGTTTTGCAGCGAGCTATGTCACATGGATTCACCACGGTGAGATCGAGACTCAACATGAAAATACAAATCTAAGGGATGAGGGGACAGGTTCTAGAGATCAGGTGATTGACGAAATGGCTAATGTTATGGATGAGATAATCGAGAATGAGTTTGATGCTTCAGGTTCTGATGTCCAGTACGACCAACTATTTGAGGCTCTTCATTCAGAATTATATCCTGAAGTTTCTTCGTTCTCTTCTTCAAACTTTTTAGTGAAATTGATGCATCTGAAGGTGGTGAACAAGTGGACAAATAAATCTTTCGATGATCTTTTGCAACTTTTGAAGCTCGCCTTTCCAAACATGAACCTCGTGGATTCTCACTATGAAGCAAAGAAGATGATGACGAAGTTGGGCCTGGGTTACCAATCTATTCACGTTTGTAAGCATGACTGTGCATTGTTCTGGAAAGAGCACGCTGATAAGCAAAATTGTCCTCTATGTAAGGAAAGTCGTTGGATTCACAACGCCGGTAGAGGTTCAAGTAAGAATGTGCCGCACAAAGTATTGAGATATTTTTCCCTAGCACCCAGACTTAAACGTTTATTTTCCACGAAGGAAACAACAAGACTTATGAGGTGGCACAGTACAGGAAAGTCTAAGGATGATGACGAGATGCAGCATCCTGTAGACGAGAAGGCATGGCGAGAGTTCGACGAGAAACATCCTCAGTTTGCAAGTGAAATCAGGAATGTCCGATTGGGGTTGTCCGCAGATGGTTTCAATCCATTTGGCAACATGAGTCAGGCATACAGTACATGGCCGATAGTTATGACGTGTTACAACCTACCACCTTGGCTATGCATGAAATCAAAGTATCTAATGTTGACTCTATTGATTCCAGGACCTAAATCGCCTGGTAAGGACATGGATGTGTTCTTGCGACCCTTAGTGGATGAGTTGAAGTATTTGTGGTCCACTGGTATTGACACTAAGGATGCTGCAACAAAAAATCGAAGCCTATTCAGAATGCGTGCCTCATTGTTGTAGACAATTAACGATTTTCCAGCCAGAAGTAGTCTATCAGGCTGGAGCGGTCAGGGATATAAAGCATGTCCTACTTGCGGTGAGGACACACCTTCAATGCGTGTGATTGGGAAAACAGCTTATGCAGGTCATCGACACTTCCTGCCAACCAGAAACCATCTCAGGAGCAACCCGCACTTTGATGGAAAGCATGAGCGGAGGCCTCCTCCTCGTAGGCAGATGAATGCAGATATTTTAGCATAGTTTAGACATGTGAGACCAAGTATTCCAGGGAAACACCCTAACTATGGGGGCGCTAGAAGGACAAGAAGTGTTGATGAACTAAATTGGAGGAAGAAGAGTATTTTTTTATGAGCTGCCATATTGGTCTACTACTGAGCTGAAACATAATATTGATGTTATGCATGTAGAAAAGAACGTATGTGATAGCTTGTTAGGCACAATTTTGGATGATCATCACAAATCAAAGGATACTGTTAATGCCAGGCGGGATCTCATGGAGTTGGGGATAAGGAGTGAGTTGCATCTGTATCAAAGTGGGAACAAGTTCATGAAACCTGCTGCACGTTACATATTGTCTCCTACAGATCATCGAAAGTTTTGCAACTTCATCGGATCAGTAAAGTTTCCAGAAGGTTTTGCCTCTAATTTGAAGAAATGTGTTGCATCGAAAGAAGGTCGCATTACTGGGTTGAAGTCACACGATTGCCACATTATAATGCAGAGGTTATTGCCTGTTGGTTGTCGTGCATACTTGGACAACACAATCTCAAAGAAAATCATTGAGCTCTGTACTTTCTTCAGGCAGTTATGTTCCAAGAAACTAAAAGTTAGCGACATGATGGCTGCTCAAGAGCATCTGATACTAATCATGTGCAAGTTGGAACAAATCTTCCCGCCAGCATTCTTTGATAGCATGATTCACCTAGTAATGAATTTTCCGGAGGAGGCAGTACTTGGTGGTCCGGTATACATGAGATGGATGTATCCCATTGAAAGATACCTTAAGAAATTGAAGGAGTACGTTAGAAATCGAGCGAGGCCTGAGGGTTCTATAGCAGAAGGGTATGTTATTGATGAGGCCTTAATATTCTGTTCGAGATATTTCAATGATGTGGAGACAAGGTTTAATCGAACAAAGAGAAATGAGGATGTAATTGTTCCAACGAGACAACTTTCAATTTTTCAGTCCCAGTGTCGCCCAATGAGAAAGCAAACGACAGTGATGTTATGCGGTGATGACCGAAATCAAGCAATGTTTTACATCCTAAACAACTGCCCAGAAATTGAGTCATACATAAAGTAAGATCTATCAATATTAATTTTCACGGTTGGTTATATAAATATATAATATTTTATATATAATTTGTTAATCATGTTAGTATATTTTGCAGTGATCATAGACAAGAGCTCTTACAGAGTTCGTGTCCAAACTTGGAACAAATGCATAGAAAATCATTTCACGGTTGGTTTTACAGTAAGGTGAGAAGTGATTTTACTTCTACAGTTCTTCATAGGTTGATATTGTTTAGGCTTATAAATATTTACTAAGTCATCCTTCCACATCATGTAGGTTTACGCTATGCGCTAGCTAAATGAACCTGTTATAACACATGAATTGTTTTCTTTTGCTGTTGGATTCCATCCAAATACACGGTCATACGAAGCCTGTATCGTAAATGGAGTTCGATTTGTAACTTATGGCCTAGACGTACGACGACAAACTCAAAATAGTGGTGTATCGGTTTCAGGGATAGGTGGTGAAACTTACTACGGATTGCTACGGGAGATATTAGAGCTTCATTTTGGAGCAGACTTTTCAGTAGTTCTATTTCGATGCAAATGGTTCAGGTGCGATGACAGACGGATGATAATAGATAATAACATCACTAGTATCGACGTTAGTGTGGAGGCATTTAAGGATGATCAATTCATCCTTGCTACTCAGGAAAGGCAAGTCTTCTACATTGAAGATCCCTCTCGTGGTGCCAACTGGCGAGTTGTGCAGCACGTCCATCACATTGTCGCGGCTAGGGACACCTCGGGATCAGAGTACACTAAGATGGACTTGTTACATCTATACAACTCTTCTACATTTTCTTTATTCGTTGACTTGGGTAATTTAGAGCATGTAACTATGCAACGGGACGACGGTGCTGTCGAGGAAGTTCATGTACCAATAATCAAGGGGTCGTCTACAACTACTACAAGTGATATGTCATTTATTGATGATAATGATTTAGACGAAGATAGATCCGAGGATTACAATGATGAAGAACCAGACAACGACAGTCACATGGATGATGATGACGCGGATGATGGAGATGAATATATGCACTACAATAGTGGCTCAGATTGAGTGTTCTTTATTGTAATAGAATTGTTGCTAACCATTTAATATCAATAACAATGTTAAATCAAAATTTTTTTTTCATTTGAAAAAATTAATATTTACAATACTGAATTAAAAAAAATACCTCGATTTTCGAAATTATTAGGCCATATTTTAAATGATTTTTCTAATAGTTTTTTTTAATCAATTTTTTTTTTCATTTGAAAAAATTAATATTTACAATACTGCATTAAAAAAAATTATTTCGTATTTTTCGAATTCATTTTATATTTTTAATGATATTTTTAATATTTTCTTTTTCATTGAAATCAGAAATTTCTCCTGTTGGGGCGACATACGACATGTGTCGCCCCAATAAGTGAATAAAAAATTGAAAATTGGCGCTTACATTTACCGCCTATTCTGTGCAGATCAATAGGGGCGACTTAGTCGCCCCTATTGTCAACATGTCGCCCCTATTATTAAACGCATTGCATAAGTTTAAACCTAAAAATCACTTTCACATTTCTGTTCTCTTTCACAAGCCGTATCTTACCGTTCTTCCACCTAGCGGCCACTTCCCCACCTCCAAATCGCTCACCACCACTCGATTTTTTACCTCACCACCACCGGTTCACTCACCACCACCTCCAATTTTTAGGCCACCACCACCATTCTAGTCACCACCCTCACTCACCGGTTCACTGCTAGGTTGTCATTACCGTCACTGCAGGTTCTTCATTTTTCCAACCGTATTTTGGATTAATTTATTATTTTTTGGTATTTGTTGATTAATGGCTATGTGATATGGTGAAGTTGCATTTTTGGTAGAGTGAAACTGCATTTTTGGTATTTTTTGATGAATGGGTATCTGGTATTTACTGGTTTTTTGCCTCTTTTTCAGTAGTTCTATAATTTTACTTGCCCACTGAACTTTTGGTCTATAGGGACGACATATGTCGCCCCAATAGGTCTGTAGGAACGACATATAGGGGCAACATAATCGCCCCTGTTGAATAATAGGGGCGACAAATGTCGCTCCTATTACTTTGTTTTCTTGTAGTGACACTTGTTGAAAATCATTTCTCGAAAAAAAAAATTCCTAAGTGATGGGGGAGGTAAATTCATAAGTACCATTTTTCAGTCTTACTTAGCCAAATGTGGTATTCACCATCAGCTCTCTTGTCCTTATACACCCTCTCAAAATGGTAGAGCCGAGAGGAAACACAAACACATCACCCGAAACAGGCCTAACAATGCTTTTCATGCAAATATTACTCTTTATCTTTGGGTTGAAGACTTCAGTACAATAGTTTTTACAATTAATCGCAAGCTCACGTCTTTCAGGAAAGGGGTTTCTCCATTTGAAATTATGTACTGTAAGTCTCCCACCTATGCAATATTTTCGAATTTTTGGATGCTTATGTTTCCCATACTTGCGAGATTATACTAAACACAAGTTTGACCCAAGAAGTGTCCCATGTATTTTTCTTGGTTACAACACATCATACAAAGGATTTCGATGCCTAGATCCTAAATCACAACGAGTATTTATCACTCGACATTTTCAATTTGATATGACAGTTTTTCCATCATCTTCTTCTAATATGCAACCTTCGCATGCACTCTCAGATTATATTTCTTTTCATGATCATAGTTCTTCGAATTATCCTTTGTACAGCACTACTTCTTCTGCAGGTTCTCGGTAATTACCATTAGTCGCTCCATCCAACCAATGTAAATCTTGTGCCTTGGAGTTGTATACATCTCAGATTTCACCAATATCATTTCCTCATGTGCTTGCTCCAATGGACGAGCAAGTTCTAGAACTCCCTCTTGTACCTACTTCACCAACCGAGCCACTTTCGGATATGCCGATTGCACCAATTCAAAATTCCACAACAAATCAGGATTCCTATCCCATGTTAACGTGTGGAAAGGCTAGTGTTGACGTCACTTTTTGTAACAAAGATTATCAACAAATAAAGAAAATATAATTTATGAATATCTACTATTTAGGGATGGTAGTGTTATTTGTCTTCTTATTACTAACAGTTTCGATGTTCCTTGAGATAGTAAAACTTGAATAAGATATGAAAATAGATATGGCTTGAATGCTATATCAGATCAATAATGAACTCGAGCAATAATTGAATAGATTCACGTCTAGTTCAGTACTGATCTAATGTTCAGCTCGATTTATGATATTCAAATGACAAAAGTTGAGAGGGTTTTTCAATATCACATGCCCATCAATGAGCATTTACTCCTTCTATTTATAGTAATTGAGAAGGTTAAACATAATCATTACAACATATCACTTCTGCAGGGAGTGATTGATAAGGGTGATTGACCCTTCTGAGAAACATACATCAAATGATTATACTGACATATTACAGATAATGATGATTACTGACACATAATACGGCTGATTTGACAAGGCTACATACTTTCACATCGTCTTCGTTCTTGGCCAATAAGGTCGTCTCGTAGAATTCACCTCGGTCACTCAAATCACCTCGGCTCTTATAATTCACGTCGGTCCAGCGGATTCACCTCGTAGGCACAATTCACCTCGATCCCACTGTTTCACCTCGTATGCATAAATCACTTCGGACATTACATCACCTCGGTTATGACATTCCAAATTGGTCGTGGTGCAAGACCTCGGTAGTACTATTAGGTTCGTGACTTGAAATATCATGGGCCGCCTCGTCAATTCTGGGGTAACCATTTGACCATTGACTGTTTGACTGCTTAATTTATTTTTCACCTCAGATCGGTATATAACAAATGTCCCCTCTAGATTAGTTCGAAGTTATGAGAGCGGATATAGAAATTTGGTTCCTTATCGAAAATTTTAACATCAGCGTTTGCTCCGTTAATTGTGTAACGCCCTTGCCACGCGTCATTGTCTGATTGGTGTGTCAGGTCTCGGATCATGCGTAGCCGCCACCATTATGACAACGCATCTTATCATAATAGCTGCCAACCAATTCTCTCTCTCCTCTCCCTATATGAGGGAATCATTCGCCATTCTTCTTCACGATTTTCCCTTGATTCTCTCTCAATTGCTGCGGGCTTGTTTTTTATTCCGTCCTCCAACTTGTGATCGTTTTTAAATCCGACATGTTTCTAGTTTCATATAAGGTGAGGGTCATTAATTTATCTTTCAACATTTTTTACTTTTATAAAAATGAGTGGGGAACTGAGTTTTGGTGAAAGCGGTGTGAGGTCGGTCTGTTCGGGTAGTGGTAGGGAACCCACTATGTCGTGGAACGAAAGCGTAGAGACTCAATGTCTATTTCGGGATGATGTGGAGGAAGGAGAAACTGTTCAGCCTCTCCCACTAACAATAGTCCCCCTTTCTCGAACCGTTTCCCCAAATTCTTTCCGACATCCTTCATGCGCCTCTTAACCTGACCTGATCCTTATACCAGTTACAGTTCTGGCTTCTCCTGTAAACACTTCCGATCTAATGCCACCGAAAACGAACTGGCCATGTGAAAAAATAAATATAGAATCCCTGGCTATGTACATTTTTTCCTTCTTGAGAGTTTTGAACAAGCTGACCAACCACCTCGCGGATGCGTGGCCACAAATTATCAAATCCTTGAGGCTGGTCTACGCTTTCCTCTTCCATTCATAATTACCGACTTCCTCCGTGTTTGGGGGGTCGCCCCAACTCAGATCCACCATAACGGGTGGAGACATATCTTAGGCTTTATATCTCTTTACAATCAAATGGGATATGGCGACCCCACCATCGATGAATTCCACTTCGCCTATCAATTTCGGGCGATGGTAAAAGGACGGGGTGGTTCTATGCAATGCAGAGGTCGGTCTTCGAAGGGAAAAAACTTTTAGTAGACCAGCCTGATTCAGTCCGTTGGTGGAAGGAGAAATGGTTCTTCGTTGGAGGGAACTGGATGAGTCCCTACCGAAGCGAGGGCATGAGCTACATCGTCCCCATTCATTATAGGGAAAAGATCAGTAAGTTATTTTTCTGGGATAACTTTAAACTTAAAAGGTCTAATATTAATCACTCCGTTTTTTGCAGAGGTGAAAGAACCGGAGTTGGATGAAGACATAATTAAAAGAATAGTGAGCTTAAAAGATATACCAGAGCCAGACAGGTCGGTAAAAGAGTTGCTAACTGAGGAGAATTTATTCGAAACAGGTCTTACCCACATCGATCCATCAGATTATTACCCTCCACTCCAAACATGTAAGCGTCTACCCAATAAATTTATGCTTTATGTCAGTTACGAAGTGGATACTTATAAAAAAATTTGCGTTTGGTTATCAGCTCTAAAAGGAAAAAAAGAGAATGGAGTCCATGAAGGCAAAGAAAGAAGCCAATGCCAAGGCTGAAGCGCGCAAACGAGATGCCCAGAAAAGAGCGGCTAAGAGCTCGCCCCCTCGCAAGGAGCGTCAAATTCCTCCTCCCTCTCCTCAGAAAAAACCTAAACGGGCTGAAATTCAAAAAGGCATATCTGACACCTCCATTCCTCCTCCACCCCCTCAACTTTCAACGAGGCGGAATCCTCCCGAGGTATTCATGCGGCTGAAGGCTCCTACCTTGGTGTCAACAGAGTTCGAGCCGATCTGGTGAGCTCACTAAAGGGGAGTCGCCCAAAAATTTATCAGGACTTCGTTTCTGCTGCCATCTGACCCCATTTGGGTTGATGAAGCTCCCAGACCAGACCAAGGTGGCGATGGACATTCCGGCCAAAACTTGGAAACCTCAGCATGAAAAATACTGCAAGGATATGCCAGTTGATGACATGGTGGCCACCAGCATGGAGTACCTCGGCCAAGCTATGAATTATCTCACACGAACTCAATCAAGGATGTCCGAGGTGGCTAGAGACACTAACAAGTTCAAGAAACTAGCCACCGAGGCCAGAGCGATGTTCGAAAACGAGGTGAAGGCCAGGAATGAGGCCGAGGAGAAGCTGAAGAATGCCTTGGCGAAGGTGGATAAGTTGAAGGAAGCCAACAAAGAACTTCAACTATTTAAGGAGGAGGTGATCCCACTAAATGAGGAGTTAAATAACTTAAAGAATGAGGCGTTCGACCTGAAGAGATCAAAGGAGGGGCTCTTGAAGGAGTTAGAGGTCGCTAACCGGATCGAGGCCGACTTAAAGAAGGAAAAATCAGAACTGGAGGCCACAGCTCAACTCTCTTATAAGGAGTCAGTGAAAAAGTTTAAAGATTCCATCGAGTATGAGCATGATGTGGACGAAACCTACTATCTCACCTTTAAGGAGATAGTAGAGGACTTGGAATCAAAGCGACCTGAGGTTGACATCGCATTCCTCAAGGAAAAACTCGATCTGGTTTATAAGAAATTTCTTGAGCTTGTGCCAACCGAGGTCGAAGATGAAGACGTGGACCTCTTCTCTCTTGAGCCAGAGATTCGAACAGCAGAGGTTGACGAAGTTGTCAACGTAGTAGATTAGAGTGAGCCCCTTTGTTTGCCACCTTCTCCTTTCCACTCCTGTAATTGTAATTCTCTTTTTTTTTTTTTTATTTTGAATGAAGAGGTTTTATCATGGCAGTAAATTTTTATCATACGAACGAACCAATCTAAACAGGTTTCAAATGTCAATTCACTTCAAATATAATACAGATGTGAATTAAAAACGAAGTGAACACTTAAGCAATTTTCAAACGTCAATTCACTTCAAATATAATGCAGAGGTGAATTAAAAACGAAGTGAACACTTAAGAAATTTCCAAACGTCAATTCACTTCAAATATAATGTAGAGGTGAATTAAAAATGAAGTGAACACTTAAGCAATTTTCAAACGTCAATTCACTTCAAATATAATGCAGAGGTGAATTAAAAACGAAGTGAACACTTAAGCAATTTTTCAAATATCGATTCACTTCAAATATAATGCAGAGGTGAATTAAAAACGAAGTGAATACTTAAGCAATTTTCAAACGTCAATTCACTTCAAATATAATGCAAAGGTGAATTAAAAACGAAGTGAACACTTAAGCAATTTTCAAACGTCAATTCACTTCAAATATAATGAAGAGGTGAATTAAAAATGGAGTGAACACTTAAGCAATTTTTCAAAAGTCAATTCACTTAAAATATAATGCAGAGGTGAATTAAAAATGAAGTGAACACTTAAGCAATTTTTCAAACGTCAATTCACTTCAAATATAATGCAGAGGTGAATTAAAAACGAAGTAAACACTTAAGCAATTTTCAAACGTCAATTCACTTCAAATATAATGCAGAGGTGAATCGGAAGTCGGTAAACATTCACCTAGGTATTTTCTCGTCAAAACACCTCGTTTGTAGAATGGAGGTTGGTAATATTTCACCTCGATATTTTCTCACCAAAATACCTCGTTTGTAGAATGGAGGTCGGTAATATTTCACCTCGGTTTGTATTTACAGGTGATCATGGATCGCCAACTTCGACCTTTCATGGGGATCTATTTCGTCTTCGAGATGGGTTGCCTTGTAATGTTGATGATATACTGCCTTATAGGTACTTATGGATCATCAACTAAGGTCTTTGTTTTGCCTCTCAAGGAGGTCTTTCTCGCCTTTGAGACGGATTGCCTTGTAATGTTGATGATATCCTGCCTTATAGGTACTTATAGATCATCAACTAAGGTCTTTGTTTTGCCTCTCAAGGAGGTCTTTCTCGCCTTTGAGACGGATTGCCTTTTAATGTTGATGATATCCTGCATTATAGGTACTTATGGATCATCAACTAAGGTCTTTGTTTTACCTCTCAATGAGGTCTTTCTCGCCTTTGAGACGGATTGCCTTTTAATGTTGATGATATCCTGTCTTATAGGTACTTATGGATCATCAACTAAGGTCTTTGTGTTGCCTCTCAAGGAGGTCTTTCTCGCCTTTGAGACGGATTGCCTTGTAATGTTGATGATATCCTGCCTTATAGGTACTTATGGATCATCAACTAAGGTCTTTGTTTTAGGAATATCCTTTTAGATTTGCATACTTTGAAATATTAAACTTTTCATTCATTTGATTACATCTCTTGATTGACATCAAAAATATTTACATTTGGTTTCACATCTTATCCTACTGGAAATATTTCTTCAAGTGTTCTGCATTCCAGGGATGTTGAAGCTGAACTCCATCAAGTGACTCTAGTTCGTACGACCCATTGCTCACGACCCTCTTGATTTGATACGGACCTCCCCAGTTGGGTCCTAGATGCTCATGTGTTGTGATCATCTTTCTCAATACTAAATCCCCCATTTGGAATTTTCTCAGCCTCACATTTGAATTGTAATACCTCACATTCCTTTTCTTGTACACTGCATTCCTGACTTGTGCTTGTAATCACTTCTCCTCCGTAAGGTCCAATTCAACAGTGAGTGCACCGTCGTTATTTTTCTCATTGAAATGAGTGACCCGAAAGATGGCATACCCACCTCTATTGGGATCACAGCTCCTGTTTCGAAAGCCAAGGTGAACGGGGTCTCTCTGGTCGATGTACTGTGTGTTGTCCGGTAGGACCACAATACTCCCGGTAGCTCTTCCGCCCATGATCCTTTCAGGTTTTTGAGTCTAGTTTTCAGATTGTGGTTGATAATTTTGTTCACAACTTCAACTTGTCCGTTTGATTGAGGATGGTTCGGGGTGGAGAAATGCTTCCTGATACACAGTCCTTCACAAACACGTTTAAACCTTTCGTTGTCAAACTGTTTCCCATTGTCCGTCACGATAGATTGGGGGATTTCGAACCTGCAAATGATCGACTTCCATACAGAATCTGTAGTTTTTTGTTCCGTGATTTTGTCCAACGGTTCAGCCTCCGCCCATTTTGTAAAGTAGTTCACTGCAACTATAGCAAACCTGATCCCCCCCTTTGCCGTCGGAAGTGGTCCAATCAGATCTATTCCCCATTTAGCAAAAGGCCATGGGCTCATGACCGAGGTTAGCTCTTCAGGTGGGTTCCTCATTATCGGGGCGAACCTTTGACATTTGTCGCACCTCTTTACAAATTCAATTGCATCTTATTTTAGAGTAGGCCAAAAGTACCCCTGTCTTACGATTTTGAAATCCATCGCTTGTCCTCTAGTATGATTCCTGCAAATGCCCTCGTGGATTTCCTTCATCACATATTCCGCTTCTTCATTGTCCAAACATTTCAACAATGGTAAGGAGAATCCTCGCTTGTATAAGTCATCATCAATTAAAGTATACCTTGCAGACCTGATCCTCGGACTTCTAGCCTCTACTGGATCCGATAGCATCATCCCTTTTTGTAGATATTGGATAATTTCATCCTTTCGTGTCTTTTTCAGAGTGGTTTGCAGGATGACTGGGGCTGGTGAGTTTAAGGCTGAGTGCACGACGGTCTCGATTGATATGCTTTCTAATTCGGATGTTCCTTCGCTCGTTGCTAAGCGGGCCAAAGCATTAGCCTGATTGTTCTTGGATCGTGGGATCTAGACAATCTCAGCATGCCTGAACTTCCTCAGCTCCTCCAAGACCTTTATTCTGTAGGCCTTCATCTTTTCACCTTTCGCTTCGTACGTTCCCCGAATTTGGTTGACTATCAATTGGGAATCACTGTGCAAGATGAGGCTATTGACACCCAATGCTTAAGCCATGTTCAACCCTATAATTAGAGCCTCATATTCAGCATCATTGTTGGTTGCTTCAAAACCAAAACGGTAAGAGCTGCAAAAAATTGATCATCCGGGCTGACAAGAACGACCCCAGCTCCTGCTCGCTGACCTGCAGACGAGCCGTCAACATATAACCGCCAAGTTTTATCTACCTATACGCAGCAGATTTGCGCCATTGGTGCGAACTCCACCATGAAATCAGCTAAAGCTTGACCTTTGATGGTTGTTCTTGCTTTATACACAAGGTCAAATTGCCCCAACTCCACAGCCCATTTCAATAACTGTCCAAACATATCAGGTTTTTGTAACACCTGCCTCAGCGGGTAACTAGTCAACACCTCCACCTGATGCTCCAAAAAATAAGGTCTTAATTTTCGAGTGGACATTATCAAAGCGTAGGCCAATTTTTCCATTTCAGAGTACCGAAATTTGGCATCATGCAGGGCTTGGCTGACATAGTAAACAGGACGTTGAACTCCCTGTTCGGTTCTCACAAGAACCGCACTCATTGACAGTTCTAAAATGGCCAAGTATAGGGATAGTACCTCCCCCAATAGCGGCTTCGAAAGGACAGGTGGGGATGTTAACTGCATCTTCAATTCTTCGAAAGCTATCTTGCATTCTTTTGTCCACTCAAACTCCCTGTTCTTTTTATAACATCGAAGAAGGTCCGACATTTGTCTGTCAATCTTGATACAAAACGGCTTAAGGATGCTATCCTCCCTGTCAAACTCTACACTTCTTTAATTTTCCTCGGATCTCTCATCTTCAACAATGCTTGTATTTTATCAGGGTTAACCTCAATGCCCCTCTGGTTCACCAAATAACCAAGAAACTTTCCTGATCCTACCCCGAAGGAGCACTTCTTTGGATTCAACTTCATTCGATAAGCCCGTAGTATTTGGAACATCTCATCTAGGTGTCGAATATGATTTCCAGCATGAATACTCTTTACGAGCATGTCATCGACATAAACCTCCATTGTCTTCCCGATGAGATCCTTAAACATAGAATTTAGCAACCGCTGGTATGTTGCTCCTGTGTTCTTCAGGCCAAACGACATCATTTTATAATAATAAAGTCCCCGATCAGTCATAAAGGAGGTGTGCTCTTCATCTGCTTCGTTCATTGGTATCTGGTTATATCCCGAGTAAGCATCTATAAAGCTGAGGAGCTGATGTCCGGCTATGGCGTCCACCATTTGATCTATCCTGGGGAGTGGGAAACTATCCTTGGGACACGCTTTGTTCAGGTCGGAAAAGTCTATGCACAACCTCCACGTCCCATTATTTTTCTTCACTAGTACTGGATTAGCAATCCATACAGGGTAGAAAGATTCCCGGATGAATCCATTGCTGAGTAGCTTTACCACCTCCCTTGCCAGTGCTTCATATCGTTCAGGATTAAGTGACCTCCTTTTTTGTACCTTCGGTTTGAAATCAGGGCTAATATGGAGATGGTGGGACACGTGTTTAGGATCAATCCCTTCCATGTCTGAGTGAGTCCATGCAAACACATTTGAGTTATTTCTCAAAAAATTGATGAGGTTAGTCCTGATGGGTTCAACTAATTCGTGTCCTATTCTGAACTTGACATCGGGCTTTGCATCGTCAACTTTCACAACATCTAACTCTTCCACAGGTCCTGACTGACCCCGATCCTGGGTACCCCTTGGATCCAATGTTTGTAGTTATGTTATCGGTTCGTCTTCTTCATTTGGTTCTACAATGGGACTACCTTTTTTCACCATTTGGACGTTGTTGGAAGCAAAGCCTTAATTGCATTCCCGGGAAACCCTCTGATCCCCCCTCACGGTAGCTACTCCGTGTGGTGTAGGAAATTTCAAGCAATAGTGATAAATTGAAGCCACCACCTTAAGCTCGTGGAGGATTGGTCTTCCCAATATGACATTGTAGTTCGTTATGACGTCCACTACCACAAAATCAGCAATTACGCGTCTCTGACAAGATCCTGTCCCCAGTTCCACTAGTAAAGATATTTCGCCTCTTGGACAGATGTAGTCACCCGTGAAGCCCTGAATCCTTGTTCTCCTTGGCCGCAAGTTACGCGGGTTAATTCCCATTCTTTCAAAGGTCCTCCAGTATAATACGTTCACAGCACTGTCGTCATCCACCAATGCTCTATGGATCTTTATCCCGCTCACTAGCATCGTAATCATCAAAGCATCTGAATGTGGTTGGAGTACCCCTCTGGCGTATTCCTCAGAGAAGTTGAAAGACTCTGAATTGTCTGAGTTGATTACGTGACTACATATCTGATAGCTATTTCGAGCTTCTCAGGCGAACTCTCGTCTTTTCCTCCTTGACCTGATCTGCACTTGATTTCCGCTCATAATGGTACGGATTTCATCAGGTCGGTCTTTGTCGTGGGGCTCTTCCTCATGATGGATGACGTACTTCCCTTGTTGTGTGGATTGCTTTCCCAAGTCCCGTGATTCAACTGCATATTCTCGTAAGCTTCCCCATTTTATCAACTTATCAATTTCAAACCTCAAATTCTGGCATTCGTCTATGGTGTGCCCCACTGACCTATGGTACTTGCAATACCGAGATGGGTCCAGGTTGCTCGGGTTCTGCTTTATCGGTCTAGCTGGCGGAATAATCCTTTTGTCTTTCTCATTCATGAAAATGACCTTAGTCGATGCATTTAACGGTGTGAGCTCACCTCTCTGCTCAAAATTGTATGGACGGAATCAATCTACTAGTTTGTAATCTCTCTTTTTCCCAAAAGAATTTCTTTTGAATTCTTTCTTATCCTCCTTACTTTCCTTCTTGTCTGACACCCTGGTAGTATTATGGTGACCACCTTTGGGATCCGACGCTTCTTCGACATTGATAAACTTCTCAGCCCTGTTAAGAAACTCCTGATATGTACGAGGTCCATCCTCATGTACTGACCACCAAAAATGAGTCTGTGTTTGCAGACCTGACAGAACAGCCATCAGTAGCGCGTCTTCTGATATTCTCTCCATTCCCATGATCTGTCTATTGAAGCGGCTCAGGTAGTTCTTTAACGATTCCTCCTTTTCCTGTCTGATGGTTACCAAACTTTCCTTAGGTGTGGTCGAAATTCTTGACCCCATGAATTGTTTCAAGAACTGACCACTTAGTTGGGACCAACTAGATATGGAGTGCTGAGATATATTGCGGAACCACCGTTGTGCCCGATCTCCAAGAGTTAAAGGAAACGCTCTGCATATTATTGTATCACTTGCCCCTCGAAGCTCCATCCATGACATGTATTGATCCAGGTGTGAAACCGGGTCAGTTTTCCCATTGTACCTGGCGAGATGAGGCATCTTCATTTTTCCCAGCAAAAGTTGTGACAATATAACCTCGGTGAAAGGTGACACCCTTTTGGTAGATGGTTCTGTTGATCCCAACCCCTCTTGTTTCGCTTCCAAGTCAGACAGTCTTTTCTTTAGTTGTTCAACTTCAGTTTGATCTGGTTTGCTTGACGGAAGAGTTGGTGGCTAACCCAAGTGAAGAGTCGAGCTTCCAGCCGGCTGGTTTTCTAGGTTTACTTTCTTCGTTGGAGATTTTTCCCCATTTTCCTTAGTCCGAACCGCTTTACTCTCCCCTTATTTTTCACTCCTTCTTGTTGGGTTCGGTCCCATCCAACCCAACGATTTTTGACCTCGTATATAAGGTGTGCTTTCGCCTACTGCACTCCTTGTGTAGTCCGAGTATCCGATATATTGTTCATAGAAATGGGAGGGTCCATCGGATCTTTATAGTTGAGATTGCACCTCGTGCTCCTCTCGGTGACGACCCCGATTTTGATTTCTCATCATCTCTTCCATTTCTCTTTGTATCCGTTCAATTCGATCGAGGATCATTTCCATGTTTGCCTCCGCTGAGGGTCGTGGAAGGGCAGACATCCTCGATCCACAAGCATCCCCTTTCGAATCATTTCCACGTTGTACCCGGTGACTTCCCGAATCTTATTTGTTACTCATTATGATGGGGGAGCGAGTATGTGACTGATATCACAAGGATACGGGCCCTCCTTCTAGCTCCAATTTGTTGACGTTACTTTGTGTGTGTGTGTGTGTGTGTGTGTTTATAAATCTCAACTTTCAAAGTACTCATATTAGTCCCTCAACTTTCGAAAATATTCAATTTAGTCCCTCAACCTTCAAATCATCAATTTCAGTCCTCAAATTGTAATTTATCATTTTTAAACTATAAATTTCTAAAAGACTAATTTAACTTATTGGCTAGACGAGGCGTACGGAGATTTGAAAGATTGAAGTCATTCCCGCTCAACCACACTCGTTAAGTTTAAGGTAGACTCGCCCCCACTAATTGATTTATATTATAATTGCATGTGTTATGTGAATTTGTGTGATTTTATGCTTAATTACATGAGAAAAGAATATCTCTTTTGAGATAAAGAATTATGTTATGCTGGGCATAACTTATCTGCTAGACAAGAAAAGAAAAGAATGTGTTCATTTGCGTTCACTATGTGATGCCTATGAATAAGAAAAGAATGTCACTACATTATTTGCATAATCACTTCTCCAATTATCTTGTAGATTAATTATTGGCGATGAGTCTACTGAGTATTTCATTTTGAAATGCTCAACCCGTTGTTTTAACAATTTTTGCAGATTTCGGAGACGATGGCGAGTGATGGGCAAAGACGGCAAATTACAAATTGATATTTTTTAAAAAGTCGTGGACTTTGAAATAATTATTTCATTTTATCAAGAATTGTCATTTTTATAAATTTGTACGAATTTACTTATTCCATTTGAATTATCGCTAAACTTTTATTCAATAAATGCAATATTTAATATTTATTCATTTTCCGCAACAAAGTTTATTCAAGAATTTAGAAAAGTGACGTTCCCGCGCTCCTCGAAACTAGGGGCGTTACAATTTACTCCTTCTATTTATAGTAATTGAGAAGGTTAAACATAATCATTACAACATATCACTTCTGCAGGGAGTGATTGATAAGGGTGATTGACCCTTCTGACAGACATACATCAAATGATTATACTGACATATTACAGATAATGATGATTACTGACACATAATACGGCTGATTTGACAAGGCTACATACTTTCACATCGTCTTCGTTCTTGGCTAATGATGTCGTCTCGTAGAATTCACCTCGGTCACTCAAATCTCCTCGGCTCTTATAATTCACGTCGGTCCAGCGGATTCACCTCGTAGGCACAATTCACCTTGGTTCAACAATTCACCTCGGTCCCACTATTTCATCTCGTATGCATAAATCACTTTAGACATTACATCACCTCGGTTATGACATTCCACATCAGTCGTGGTGCAGGACCTCAATAGTACTGTTAGGTTCGTGACTTGAAATATCATGGGCCGCCTCGTCAATTCTGGGGTAACCATTTGACCATTGACTGTTTGACTGCTTAATTTATTTTTCACCTCAGATCGGTATATAACAGCTAGTATCTCGAAGCCTAAACATTACGATTATGTTTGTCAAGTTCCTTCCTCTCCTTTATTATCATCACTAATAGTAATGAATGAACCAAAAGGATTCAAGAGTGCCACCATATCACCCAAATGGATAGCTATAATGGAGGATGAAATTCGAGCTCACTCCAAACCAAACGTGGGAACTAGTTCTTAGACCACCTGCTACTAATGTGGTTGGATCCAAATGGGTTTTCCGGATCAAATATCATTATGATGGATCTATTGATATGCTCAAAGCATTCCTTGTTGCAAAAGGCTATACTCAACTCTAAGGACTTGATTTTAATGACACATTTAGTCCAATTGTTAGAGCATCTATGGTTCGCATTGTCCTCTCTATTGCAGTTTCTCGTGGCTGGAACATACGTCAACTTGAAGTTAAAAATGCCTTCTTGCATGGTCTCCTACAAGAAGAGGTTTATATGGAACAACACCGTGACATATTGATGCTTCTCATCCAAATCATATTTGTTGTCTCAAAAAGGCAACCTATGGTTTGAAACAAGCACCAACAGCATGGTTCCATCGCTTTAGTACTTTTTTAATCAAAATCAGTTTCAATTGCAGCAAAGCTGATTCTAGTTTATTTGTTCATTCATCGAATAACAACATCATTTATTTACTCTTATACATGGATGATATTGTCATCACGGGCAGCCATGCATCTCTTCTTGACACTTTCATTAACAAGCTGTAGCAAGAGTTTTCTATGAAGGATCTTGGCAATTATTTTATGGGCCTAGAAGTTACTTATTCTCAAAAGGGAATGTTCCTTAGGAAAGTGAAATATGCCAGTGATATTCTTATCCGAGCTGATCTCCATGATTCAAAGCCAATTGCAACACCAATGATTGTCTCAAATCATTTGACTATTGATGGTCCCCTCTTTCATTCACCAACTTATCGATCCCTTGGTGCACTACAATATCTCACCATTACCTAATCGGGTATTTCACATGCAGTAAATTCAGTAAGTCAATTCATGCATGCATGTACCAAGAGAGCAACATTTTCAAGCAATCAAAAGAATTCTCAGATATGTTAAAGGAACTCTCCATTTGTCCTCAAAATCAGTCCATCAAACAACTTCAAAATCTTAGCCTTTTCAGATGCCGACTTGGTTAGTTGCCCAGAAACAAGTTGATCAACATCAAGATATGCAATTTTTTTGGGTACCAATTTAATCTCACAGACTTCCAAAAAGCAGCCCACAGTATCTCGGTCTTCACCGGAATCCGAATATCGAGCATTGGCACTCACTGCAGCTGAAGTTAAATAGCTGTTACACATTCTTCATAATTTACAAATTCAACCAACAGAACCGCCAACTTTACTATGTGACAACACAAGTGCTATTTTCATGACTCGAAACCAGTAGCTCAACGAAGGTCCTGGCATATTGATATTGACATGGACATTTACTTTGTTAGTGAATTAGTCTGCAGCGGTATATTGAAGAGTAAACATGTTCCATCAACCTTGCAAATAGCAGACATATTCACCAGAAGTTCATCAAAACCCCTATTTCTGCTATTCTGATCAAAACTTCGCGTGCTTGACTTGAGGGGGTGACAAGAAAAAAAGCAGCAGAAAATCAGGCAGTAGAAAATCAATCGAACTTCAAGCATCAAGGAGCAATACAAGTTGATTAGTTGTAAATATAGACTGTGTAGATATCTTCCCTGACATATCCCATACTGCTATACTTGTATGGATATCTATATTACATTTTCTATATAATGAATAATCGATGTCATAAGCAACTGTTGTGGTTTCACCACTGTCTAAAATCCTTTCACTTGAGGCATCCAGCCAATAGAAAAATGATTCCCAATGGTAACAGTCAATTTACTATCACCACGACATTAATTAATTGGAATTGAAAACTCGACTTTTAGTTTCAGCCTCTGTTTGGTGGTGACTAAAATTAGATTTTTAGCAGATTTTGATAAAAATTGATGAGATGTGTGGTTGAGAATTCGTGAAACCTATGGTTGATATTGATTGTTGACTTTGAATTAGATTAAAATCTAAATTTTAATCGGTATCAAACAAGGGTAATTTAACTAGTTTCACACATGTTCGATACTAAATCATATTCTATTGACAGATTAAATTACAAAAAAAGTACAATTGGAAAGAAAAAAAAAATCAACATAATGCACGCCTTGGTAGGAAAAAAAAAACACATGTATAGGTATAATGCGCATGTATCAATCTAATTTAGAGCATGTTTGGTAAAAGCTTGTTTATAAATTCTCCTTATGAACGATGACATGACAATATCTCGATTATCCATTTTTTTTAAAAGTAAAAAATGGTTAGCGAAAATCTTTGAATCGATCGAGATTGTTGACTTTTCAAAAAAAAAAATGTTCAATGAGATGTTGTCATGTGACCGTTTGTAAACAAACTTTTACCAAACGGGGGCTTAATATTAATTGTTAAGCAACAGAATTTAAAAGTTGGGCCTAAGCTAAACTTTTTATGAACAATATAACATTTTTCTTTTTTCCCTTAATTTGTTAGTATGCAAAAATTTAAATAGACATGAAATAAATATGAAAAACAAACTTCGGTAACTTCCTTGAATTTTTCATTAGTATTGATAATGATTAGCTTCAAAACTATAATTTTCTTTTTGTATCTGAAGTTAATTTGTATCTTAACTTATTTAGCCTCTATTTCATAACCATTAAAAATAACTTTTTTTCTTATAGTACTCAATTTTAACCATACATTTTAACAATAAAATATTCTACAGATAAACTCAAAATTTTTCTCTCATTTTAACCACACATATCTCATCAATCAGTATTCAATTTTTTTTTTTTTTTTTTTTTTTTTTTAAAAAACAATGAGAATCTAGCAGGCACTTAAGCACACGAATAATATTAAGCCTTTTTCCTTTTTACCTTAATTCATCAATATGCTAAGATTTATAACATAATCACATCACATATACAACAGTTTATTCTTTGTCAGGAGAATACCTAACATAATCACATATACAACAAATACTCTTTTAAGCAACATCTAATGTTTAAGAAAATGAACTAATCATTTGAGCAACATCCGTATACTTATTGAATGAACCAATTAGAGGCTTTTATTCAAGTGTCATGGACTCTCGACCTATTTCATTTTTCATTATCGGATTGATTGGAGCATGATGAAGTAGTATTAAAAATTTGAAATTGGAACATGTAGAGTAGGGTTAAAAACTTCTCTACAAAGATGCGAGTTCGGTAAATAATCACTTTGCATAAATGAAAAGTTCTATAGTACAACAACTCACCACAAACCCTTCCTTCAAGCCTTAAATTAAAAGCCCCACCCTCAACCCCCTCTCTAGCGGCGAGCGCTGGCAAATCCACAATAGCGGCACTCGTCGTTCCTTCTCATTGTAAGGTTTCGATACATATATGCACAGCGGAATTTAAACAAACACGAAACCATAGCCCGGATCAACCTTGCACTTAGATAGAATTTGTGATTAGAATAATACCTTTGATGAACGCCGTGAATCTGAAATCTGAAACAGGAGGTACAAACTTGTCACCACCAGCTGTCCAATTGTCCAGCCTCTAACAGAAACCCACACAGCGAGTTGATTCTGGAACTCCATCAACCTCCAACCATTGGAATGAATTTGAGAGAATTGATTTTTTCTCTTTGTGCTAGCAAGAGAAAAATCTGCGCTAGAATATTATGGAAAGGCGACTATCTTAATTCTCTTTACAATAGTGCATATATTAATATGTGCACCTCAAAAACCCTAACCCTAATGACAATAGGGCTTTTAATGGGCTTTTATTAATTAATCATATTAATTAATCTAATTGTAAAGTCCGGCCCAACAATTGGGCTTGTACATTAATTCTAACAATCTCCCACTTGGACAAGATCCAATTCTAGATATTCAATTCTCGCCTTTTGTGTGTGACCCATTAGGTTCCATTCACGATGGCAAACGTCGTGTTATTATTATTATTCCAATCTGATTGGAATAAGATGAGTTTAAATCTCTATTTCTAATTCATCTTCGACTCACCAAGATCGATTAATTCACGTCGCCGTCCTAGATTGACATCTAGCAATGTGTCAAGGCAATCCATGTGAAAGGAAAAGTCATGTGGCATGACAAGACCGGTTCATGTACGGTTACCGTGGAAATACAATCCCTTCATCAATATAACCCAATTGGTTAAGAGATATGGATAGCGTCAATCTCATTTCAACCAATTATGTTATTCACTTCTTATCTTAGTTCATCTTGTTATGACTGAAAACACATTTTCAACTCATAACTTCACCCCGGCCGAGGAATTTACATCAACTTAAGTGAGTGAAATACAGGTTATAATCTCCTACTACCCAGGAGTGACGAATCCTCATATTGGACATATACAACCTTCATATGACTCTCACTATACCCGTACGGCGTCATCCTGAAGACTCCTTCTCAAGAGCTAACATCAACGCTCGCCAAAGCATAGTAATCCTCATATAAGATTCTATGACGTCCTCAAGTCAAAGGACCAAATCCACAACCGCGCATTAGAGATTCACCACTGACGCTTGGATAGTTATCCATGTGGAATCTCTAGGCGGGTCATCCAATGCTTTGTTCATCTAACAATGCATCCACGTGTTCATTCGAATGTCCCTCTACATTCTAGCTTATGAGATAAGCTACTTTCTTTATAAGAAAGAAATGCAACACATGCTAGTCTAACTGCAACAACAATATCCGTTTCTTGCTGTTACTTCGACTAGGGACAATTTTAGAATAAGATATTAATGACTTGTATCTCACAGTCACAACACCTTGTGACTTACAAGTTACTTAAACTTATTCTACGGACTCTATTATCTAAATAGGGAGTTAAACTCAATTTAATAATAGATCTGCCTTTATTGTAATAATGATAATATGTGTTATGCTATTTCAACGATTGGATTTAGAGCATAACATTGACATACTCCCACTTGATCCAATAACTCATGTATCTTATACATAACGAGTTTATGTGACAATCACATTCCTGTTGGGATAGTGGATTCACGGGTGGATCTTAGACATGTGACTCTTCACATATTCAACCTTTGCAAGGTTAGTGAGCATGATTCTATTTTTCTACAATCTTCGAATAAGATAGTAACCCCTAAATACATACTCAGATCATCGATGAGACTCAGTTCCCTCGCTTGCGCGATGGCTACATTGTCGTCACAGTACTCATTACTGGAGTTACAATGCTAGGAACAGTTATAGTTCACTAATGAACTTAACGATCGATATTGCTTCACAAGCACTTATGTATTTGGTCTCGGTTGTATAGTTAGCAGTATTTCTTGTTTGAACCATTTCAAACTGACCACACCACTACTATGAGTTAATTAACAATTAGACTGAATATTTCCTTCATCCCTTCCCGGACTAAAGGATGGTATCTCCGTACCTGAAGAATGTAAGTCTACATTTCTCCTCGTGTCTATTGTATTCTTAGTATTTCTCAAGTACTCAATAATACAAAAGGTATCGTACATAATGTCGCGTTTAAGAAGATCTTATTGTCAAACAATCAAGTATCTTCTCCATGTCATTATTTCTCAATATGTGTTCTAAACATCATTTTGAAAAGATTAACCCCAAAACTTTTGGGCTAGAATCCTATATTGGATTCACTCATGCTAACCCCATTAGCATTACATCTATGTACGTGGATTGAGAATCAAAAAAACCTTCCTAATCTATCTCTATAGATTCTTGTTCCCAAAGTAAATGTTTTATTTATCAAATCCATCATGGAGAAATTCAAAATTACTTGCACTTTCATTTTAAAGGTTAGAGACTCAACTTCTGATCAATAATATGTCATCTACATATAGTATCAGAAATATTGAATACTCCCACTAACCTTTTATATACACATGATTAATCAAACATTTTGATTATCTCATCAAAATTTAGATTCTAGCTCCGTGAGACTTGCTTTAATCTGTAATAGATATTTATAGCTAGTATACCATGTTTAAGGATTCAAAAATCCCATAGTTACATAATGTTGCTACTGCAAGTAGAATTCGAATTGATTCATAGTAAACTCATTTACAACGTATGAGTCTTACCCATTTCAGGTGAATCAAATAAGTTCCAAAACTTGTTCTTATCTCGAATTCCATGGCTTCCTGCCATCTCATTTAGTCAACACTTGACTTAGCTTCTATGTAAATATTGGCTCATTATCCTTGATGACTAATACAATATTAGCAATCAATGATGTGTAACTCAATGGAGTATACATGATCCTAATATATTTACATTCAGCTAGGGTGTTCTCAATCGTCACAACATCCTGAGCAGCGCGCATGTTCCAAGCATTGATCTATGCTTCATCCAATGCAAGCGCAAATTCTAGCTTATTTAATCGGTTAAGTATATGTGCAATCATGAAATCTTACATGTTCTACTTTTACTCCCACTGTCTTCTCTTAGACGAACTGTTTCTCTAAGACAATGACAGAATTTGAGATAGACTTTCTTTCTCGATAGGAATCTAGAAATAATATCCAACCATCTTTTGGATATCCCACAAATATACATATTGGACTAGGGCTATTGCTTATCCAAATTTGGTATACTTCTAATAAGTATCGAGGTCTTAAATCTTAACTCGAGGAAGATTAGACCTTTGAAATCCATATCTTAT
Source organism: Ligustrum vulgare (assembly GCA_963555705.1). Lineage (NCBI taxonomy): Eukaryota > Viridiplantae > Streptophyta > Magnoliopsida > Lamiales > Oleaceae > Ligustrum > Ligustrum vulgare. The sequence goes on along the minus strand of OY743184.1, from coordinate 10,901,415 downwards.
ATGGACCTTCATCAACCAATTATCATGGAACACGACTAAGTGTGTAATATAAAGTTTTCAGTGCAAAGCTCCAAAAACTGTTTTGGAGATTTTGCGTGGTTTCATCAATGATTGCATCAATTAAAATCTTTGTCCTTTCAGATTCGCCATTGTGCTGAGGCGTATGTGAAAGAGTTATCTATGCGAAAATTATGTTCTCATAACATAATCTTGAAGTCAATCACTTTAAAATATTCTTCACTTTGATCAAATCTATGTGCTTAGAATATTTTACTCATTTTGGTATTCTAATTTATATTTGTATTATTTGAACTTTTCAAACTTACAGATTTAAACTTTATTATAGATAACAATGACAGTCATGGTTATCTAATGATTACAGACCAATCTGACATATGTCTGCTTACATTCGAATGTAACAGACTCAGTGGATCAACAATATATCTCTATCAATTGAATAAGTCAAGTGTCAGATTTAAGTGTGACTTCTTCTTTTCCAATATTCAGAATGTAGACTGTTTTTTATTTATCTCACTTCCATAATATCCCATTTAAGTTATCGAATAACTATTATTCTTAATTAAAGAGGATAATCACTTCATGTCCAAACATGAAGTGGAAGTGTCGTTCTTCATAAGAACTGTAATTAACAATTATCTAATTTTAAACTGAATGAGAAGGCAAAAATAGGTAATAGCTTCTTAAGCTGTTCAAACAACATTTGCTTTATTACCTACAAATAGGTACATCACCATTTTTCGCAATTATTCTACTTTTAGCCATTGCAAATTATCGGTATCTAATACTCAATTAGCTAAGTAGATTATTTAACCTCTATCAAATAGAAAACTGAAGTAGAAGATTCACCAAACTTCTCACTTCTTCAGTTCGGTTAAGGGAGCCTCGCAATTATAAATGTATCCTCCTATTATTGGCATGTTTGAGAAGAGTATTCTCGATCATATCGTGTTTTTGAGATCATTTCTCAAGGGACGACGCCAATTCAAGGATTTCAGTCTAATGAACTTACTCAGTGTCAATTGCACTGTATAAGTTCACGTAATAACTCAAATTTTAAAACTCATACAACAACAATAAAAAATAGATCACGTATTATCATGTATAAATCAATTTAATAAGGTCTTTCATTAAATCGATTGCTCCTACTGTTTTACTTGAATTAATGACCCTCAACATTAATCTCGTAGAATCCTGTTAAATTCACAGTAGGCTAGAATCCCGTTTATTCCATTAGAACCTTGAGTGACTCAACAAGCTCTAATGAGACATCCAGGTAGATACTCCCATCAATCACATCTCCATGTGACTCCTAGATCATCAAGTAGACAACTCTTTGTCGCACACATCTTATGTATTTACTTGATTGTGCCTCCAAAATCTCATCTCCTTGAGTGACTCAACAAAAGATAGATTTCGGTTAAATTCTACCCATTGTTCAGAAACATCTTATGTTTCATAGTGATAAACACACCTTCCACTTGCAGCCTTGAGTGACTCAACAAACCGCATCGAGGGTGGATTCTGGTTTTTCACTATAACAATGGAAGGAACTTTCTATTAACCAATTAATAGGAATTTAATAAATTGCTTCCAATATTATAACCTTTTTGATTTACTCAATAAAGGATGTACATTTTGGTTAAGCCCGACCCATTGTTCAGAAGTATCTAATACTTCATAATGAGAAACATATCTACCAGCGAGTAGCCTTGAGTGACTCAACAAGCTGACATCGATAGTAAACTCTGATTTTTCATTACAACAATGGAAAACACGTGACTTAATATAATTTTAAGTGAGGGGTTTGTCTCATCATTCCTATGTATATTAACTAACATCCACCATACAATTAATCATACATATAATAATATTATGGATGATTATGGACGATATCTATCTAGTCTTCTCGAGCCATGAAGAAGACTAGTCGGTCAATTCCTAGGGGACATTGCATTCGATCATCGAATGCTAAATGCAATAATCTCCATCTGCTGCTGCAACCGGTATCCTATACTAGTTGTTTTCTTGTGGCCAGCTCCAACCTATATCCTATACTAGTTGGCACGCAGGCCTGTATCAAAAGACGCGCAGGTCCATATCTACAAACTAGAGCTCGCAGGCCCAAATAATTTAAATAATAGGCACGCATGCCCAATTAATTAATAATAGGCTCGCAGACCCAACCAACAAAGTATAATAAATTATCCATACATTCAACCAATCACATGGGTCGAGTCCATAATCATCCACTAAATACACATTCATCATATAAATGTATTATAATATAATATCTAATATTATATAAACAAATTTCAAGTTTCTAGAAATTTAGGTCGTCTAAACTAATTTAGATAAAATGGATCGGAATAATAATTAATTAATCAAATTAATTAATTAACTAACTTTAGTTAGTGGGTCTTATTTAATTAAAATCATATTTTAATCAAATACTAAATTAGAGTCCAACTCTAATTCCAAAAGAGACAAATTGAATTAAAATCTTAATTTAGGATAAAACTCCTAAATATAAAATAAAATTCAATTTAGTAATTAACTAATCAAATTAATCAATTACATTAATTGACGGGTTTATTTAATTAAAATCAAATTTTAAGTAAATACTAAATTAGAGTCTAACTCCAATTTCAAGATTTTAGAGTTAATTGAATTTAGGATCAAATCCTAAATAAGGTTCAATTAATAATCAATTAATAAAATTAACTAATTATTATATTTAATCAAATTTTAATTAAATACCAAATTAGAGTCCAAACTCTAATTCTAGAATTAGGGCAAATTGAATTAATATTAAATTTAGGATAAAACTCCTAAATAAAATAAAATTCAATTTAGGGTCAAAGTTATATATTTTGTTAAAATCCAATTTTAACAATAATTGGAAAATCGTGAATTTTAAAATAAAATTTTGAATTTGGTCAAAATTAAAATTCTGGTCAAAGTCTTAAATTGAGTCAAACCAATTTGAAAATCAATTTAAGATCCATTTTAAAATTTCATTTGAAAAATTGCATTTGACCCATTTACATAATTGCATACAGGGGCTTGCAAATTCATAAATTGCAAATGAGCCCGCCTCAATTTTCAAACCCTAATCAGAAATTGCAAACCAGTCCCTACAATTTCCAAAATTGCATTAGAGGCCCCCGCCCCCAAATCCTCTGAAACCCGTCTGAAACCCTAGACCAAGATCTGCCTTCCTCTTTGGGTGGCACCGACATTAGCGGCGCTACGTCTCCCACCCCGCTGCTGGAACCGCCGCTGTTAAGCGGCGGATTTGCTACAGCAGCAACGCGACTTTCGCGCTGCGCGACCTTCGCGGATACGCAGCAGCGCGACCTTCGCGCTGCAACAATGGTTCCGCTGCTTAGCGGCTTCACGCCGCAGTAGGGAGTCGCGATGCAGTGTAGCAGCGTGGTTCTCGACCTGAGGTCGCTGCTGCGACCTCTGGTTCCTTAACGCAGCGTGCGGTGCTGGGCGCTTCACAGCCTGGCGCGGCAACGGCTTTGACCCCATGCCGACGCGCCGCTGCCTTCTCCGGCGACCATCGCCGCCTCTCCTTCAAATCCTTTTTCCGATCCAAATTTTCGACCCAAAATTAATTTCTCTCTTCAAATCAGATTTGAACAAGAAAAAGAAAACTAATTTTCTCAAAAACTAGATAACAAGAAAATAAAATTCAATCATATTGAATTCATCAAAGAATTAAACAAATTCTAACAAGTAACAAGGTAGGCTCTGATACCACTGGAAGGTTTCGATACATATATGCATAGCGGAATTTAAACAAACACGAAACCATAGCCCGGATCAACCTTACACTTAGATAGAATTTGTGATTAGAATAATACCTTTGATGAACGCTGTGAATCTAAAATCTGAAACATGAGGTACAAACTTGTCACCACCAACTGTCTAATTGTCCAGCCTCTAACAGAAACCCACACAACGAGTTGATTCTGGAACTCCATCAACCTCCAACCATTGGAATGGATTTGAGAGAATTGATTTTTTCTCTTTGTGCTAGCAAGAGAAAAATCTGCGCTAGAATATTATGGAAAAGCGACTATCTTAATTCTCTTTACAATAGTGCACATATTAATATGTGTACCTCAAAAACCCTAACCCTAATGACAATAGGGCTTTTAATGGGCCTTTATTAATTAATCATATTAATTAATCTAATTGTAAAGTCCGGCCCAACAATTGGGCTTGTACATTAATTCTAACACTCATCGCTCACATGCTTTCTAATTTATCTTTCTATCGATCGTTGCCAAAAATTCTATCGACTTCAAGATTTTTCAGTGATGATGCGGTAGATGTAGACGGTAGTGTGCGATGTTGATGGTGTCGTGTTTTGGTGGTGATGCTGTATCTAATTGAGTTTGGGCATGTTGTGAGGGTGTTGATGGCACGGTGGTTGGCTGTGTTTGGGTGGTGATGCTCTTGCGGTGGTATGGTGATCTGTGGTAGTGATGATCTATTCAGTTGATGGCGGTGGCCTGTGGTTCATTTTTGTTTTGTTTTACTGGATAAATTGTGTTGGTACTGCAGGTGGTGCCAACGTTGTGATCGTGAAGGTGATCGGTGGAGCAGAGGGCGGTGGTGATGTGTCTGGTGCTTTTGGAGGCGACGGTGGTGGTGGTGGTGGTGGTGATGGTAACGTTGTACCAGACGATTGTGGTGCTTCGGACGGCGGTGGTCGGAGTGGGGGTTGGGATGTGAGGGATGCCGAATTGGGTTTGTGATCCATTATGCACGATTGTGACCGATTAACTTGAAATTTGTAACCTATAAAATTCGAGATTTGTGATTGATAAATAAGTTGTAACTGCAAATTGTAAAAATCGTATCTCATAAAATTGAGATTTGTAACCGAGAAAAAGTCGTGACCTACAAAATTCGAGATTTGTGACCGATAAATAAGTTGTAACTTACGAGTTTGTAAATTGTGATCGAAAAATAAGTTGTGACCTAAATTTTCAGAATTTGTGACCTAGAAAGATTGTGACTTATGATCGATAACAGAGTTGTGATTGATTAATTTGATAATTTGTGAGCGAAAAATAAGTTTTAATCTATAAAATTTATAAATTGTGACCGAGAAATAAATCGTAACTCATTAATTTGACAATTTATGACCTTTAAAATTTGTGACTTGTCACTTGTGACCATAAATTGTATATTTGTGACCTTAATTATTTAATTACCAATTCAATTATATATTTTTTAACAAATACCTGATTTTTGAATTAAAAAAACAAGTTTCTTAAATATTAAATCTTATCTTTAATGTTCCTTACTTATATAGTTTGCCCAATTTATACACAATCATGTTTACTTTTAAATTATGCAAATCAGGTATATTGAAATAAGGGAAATAACCATAAATAGATCCAACAATCATAATAGTTTGCAAAATAGACTTTGAAACCATAACATTATGAAAATAGACTTTGACTCTTTAAACTTACTAAAATACCATCATACATAGAATTTGCAATACAAACCATTCAAGTATAGAAAAACTCCATTTAAGTCCTTAGATAATTTTGTTTATATAATTTTAATTGATTTTTGTTTATATGGTTTTTGTTCGCTCATAATAGCACCCCTCACTTGGTATCAGAGCCATATGTGTAGCGATCGAGAAATTTTCAAACTTAAAGACTTATTCTACCAAACTTGTCGCTACGACTCTCCAACCGTAACGATTCTTATTCAAAACCAGCGCTCTTGTCTAGTCATATTAATTTTTTTAAATTTTTAAGAAAGAATAAATTTTGAAGTATCCAATTATTTTAAATCAAGAAAAATTTTAAATTTCGAGGACGAAATTATTTTAAGGTGGTAGGGTTGTAGCGACCGAGAATTTTTCCGTGACTTATTTAAATATTATTTAAAATGTGTCGCTACGACTTTGCCCATTTATTTTTAAACACATTTTCGTCTAGCTATTTTAAGTGAAAATAAATTAGTTTGAAATAAATATTAGTCAAATTACAATTTTTATTAAATAATATCCCAAGTCTATTTTATATTTTTAAAGTCCAATTTTTAATCTATGTGGATTCAATCTATTATTATTATTATTATTATAATCCCCAATTCACGTTCATTCAAATTTAAACCCTAAATTCCCTCCCCAACTTCCATTTTCATATTCAGCACATTTTTTTCCCGTCCCCTCAATTTACGACCCATTGTTTCCTTTCCAAATATGAATCCAAATTCAATCGTAAGGTATATTCCCTCACCCTTCAATACACATTTATGCCTTGAGAAAGTTTAGCTTCTTCCCCAATATTCTCAAGAAAAATTACAGCTTCCTTTTTCTTCCCCCATGATCACTCTTCAATTCCTTCCCCAGCTCCCTCAATTCTTCCCCTGTTTGGCCCCTCAACCTTGCACCCAAATTATCAGCATTTCCTACAATTCTTCTCTATCCCTTTCAATCAGCCGATCAACTCAAATTAATCCCAAATCCCTCCCAAGATTCAGTCCCTTGCTGACTTACCAAAGTTTAGTCCAGACACCTGCCTTTAACTCCTCTCCTCTCACCACCCTCATCACTCACACGCCATTTATGCACCCCTAATCTCTCCCTCAATCCCCCCCATTCAGCCAATATTTCTCTACATTTCCCTCAACATTCCTAAACCAAAGGCTGCCACACATTAATCAAAGTGATATAATCCCCTCTCCCCAGCCTCATTCACGTACCCAAAGAAACAACTGCAAGGTATCTCCTTTCTTTTTTCCAATTGTCATTATCCCACAGCCAAAATACCACCGTAACACTGCCTACTTCACAACACATATATGCTGCCACACATCCTAACTCACGGCTCCAGACTGTAGGAAATTTCTCAGCATCACGACCACAAACCACCACCATCCACATCATCATCATCACCATCATCAAATTCATCTGGATCAAAATCTGCAATAGCCACCAATACCTCCAACAAACCGCCCCAACACCATTTCGGTGTTACCTCCACCACCGGACATCACCACAATCAACCTCACTGTGCCCTTCACAATCGAGCACCACCACTGCACAACCACAATACACAAACGAACATCAATCCACCGTTTGCAACCCCTTCACCGAACCATTGCCGAACCAATTAGCCTCCACCACCGTTATCACCAACGCCACCAACCACATCACCACCGTTATCATCACTGCCAAACCAACCTCCCAACAACCACCACCACCTACTAACCCAAAACAGCAGCCACATCCCACTTTCAACTCCAATCCCACAACCGCCATCACGACCGCACACCCCGCCAGCACGACCGCACCACCACCAACCACTTCCCAACCTCAATCCACACCATTTTTGTCCCAAATCAAACCCAAAACCAAGTTAAAAGCAGTACCCATAACTTACCTCAACCTTCACTGGAGTTCTACCGCCGGCGGAACCCCAAATCGCGAACTTGCAGCCCTGTCTTCGCACCCAAACGCCTACCAAAAAAACCAGCCCAAATTCCTCCTGTTGAACCACACATACACCGGCACCACCTTGCGATGGTGGCGCCATCGCCGGCTTGGCCGGCGGCGTGGACCGGAGGAAGGGGATTTACCCCTCCCCGTCGCCTCCCTCTCGTCTCTCTCGGTTTTAGAGAGAGAGAAATGAAAGAAAATATATGTATATGTATTGTTATATTTTGAGAACTTACATTTTAGTACCCAATTTTGAAAGTAACAAGTTTCAGTCCCTGTTTGTTTAAAATGTTTTATTTCAAGCCATAAGGTTTTAAATTATTTTTAAGTAAGCCCCTTAGTTTCAAAGTATTTGTTTCAGCCCTTATTTTAAAAGAGTTTTTATTAATTAGCCCTCATATTTTCAAAATCGTTTAATTCAGTCCTAAAATATTTAATTTCAGTCCCAAGTTTTAAAAGATATATATCTTTAGCCTAAATTTCAAAAGTTATCATTTAAGCCACATATTTTAAAGTCTTTTAATTTTGTTCATATTGATTTAAATTATAAATCCCAAGTTTTAAAATAATCATTTCAGTCCTAAAATTTTAATAAACTATAAATTTCTAAAGGCTAATATAACTTATGGGCCAGACGAGGCGCTTGGACATTTAGAAGAACAAAGTGAATTTTCTTGCTCAACTTTCAGACTCGTGATTTGAGGTAGACTCTCCCCCACTAATTAGTTTAAATTATAATTGCATGTCTTATGTGAAATTACGTGATTTACATGCTTTGATGCATGAGACGAGAAAAGAATATCTCTTATGAGATAAATGAGAAATGATGATGTTATGCATAACTTATGTGCCTTAAGTGCACGAGACGAGACTACCCACACCCTATGATTTTACGAGCCTTGATTTTGAAAATAAAATAGCCCAAGAATATGATGATGATGTCACTATATGATTGCATAATTACGTGTTCAATTATTCTGTAAATTAATTATTGGCGATGAGTCTACTGAGTATTTTTCGAAATACTCATTCCATTATTTTAACAGTTTTTGCAGATCTCGGAGAAGGTGGCGAATGAAATGACAGCGGTGGCAAATTAAATAGATGATGATGTTATTAGACAAATTTTATGAATGTCACTAGTTAAATTATTTATCGTTAATTTTATAATTGAGATTTAATTTTTATGAATAGTTCTATGTTTAAAGTAATTAAGTTTCCGCTGATGTTTCAAATAATGAACGTGATGTTTTGAATTAAATTGATTTTCTCAAAATAAAATCATATTTTAGAAATGTTTTATTTGAAGTGGAAACTTACAATGGATGTGATGTTCTATGAATTCATTCCTTCCGCAAAAATGTTGTTTTCAAAGGTTTCAAATAATAAATATGATGTTTGAAATTTTTAATTATTTCCGCAATAAAATCAGATTTAAAGGACGAAGTGGCGTCCCGGGCTCCGCACGGAATCCAGGGCGTTACAGCGTGGTATCAGAGCGGGTCTACGTTTCTGTAGACTTGCAAATTTTGAAAAGAGAATTTTTTTTTTAAATAATAATAAATATTGTTTTGACGACAATGTTTTGATGACTTTTGCCACTGTCATCATTCGCTCCGCCAACTCCGAAGGTAAATGATTTTATCATGAAGTTTATGTTATGATGATTTCGGATACATGAGAAATGAAGTATTTTGAGAATTTGATGAGAAAGAATGAGAAAGATTTTTGTATCCGAAATAAGAAAGAAAGAAAGAAAGAAAACGAGTTTGAGCATAATTTGAATGAGTTTTTAAATATTTTTACGTCCTCGTAAATTTTAACTAAGAGAAATGGATAAACCCCGCCAATTGGACTTTGGATAATTGGTTTAGGACGTGGCACCTTTCACAAGAAGTCAACCGAAGAATTTAGATCTAGTATATGCTCCTATCAAAAGGATATCAGACTATGTATGTAGATATTGCATCAGATGAAAATGGTGACTTTATATTTGTCATGATTGATGATTATAAGTTTGATTTTTTTGGGAAAATAGTGATTTAATTGGAATTTGGAGACTAGATCATATACTATTTCATGATTGGATTAGGTTATGTTACACATAAGTCAGAGATTTAATTTTGGGATTAAATATGAAGATGAAGCTTATAGTAGCAAGAAGAAAGAATTGAAGTTTGGGTGTTTGATATTTAATGATGCCTCGATTTTGTAAGTGAAACTTATTGTTGGGCTAAGTCTTGCATTCTTACTTAAGCATTTGATTGAGATTTGGATAAAAGGATTTAAAGTTTTTTATTTGGCCCAGTGTATAGAGATAGGGAGTAACTATAGTACTTAACAAGTTGGCAATAAAGAATAAATACCCACCGACAATATTTATGGATTTGATGAACCGAGTTTTCCGACATTATTTGGACAATTTTCTTTTATTGACGATATTTCGGTTTATCCTAGAGATAGTAAACAATATGATGAACATTTGAGGATTTTGTTGGAGATACTTCGAGATTTTGAAAAGGAAATTTTGGTTGACCCATGAACAATGAGGAAATATTATTTTTCAAGTATAAATGGTTGAGAGGTATTGGTTGTTTACTCACATTGTGGCTTAAGCAAACATGTGAAATCTTGAAACTTTAATTTTGGAGATTGTTATTTATAAACATCCTGATTGGTGAAGTGTGCAATCGATTAAGTATCAATGTATATGTGGAGTTATATGATCATTTGAGGTGTACATAGGAAATACTAAGTTATATCTTGCAGAAAATGTTGTGGCATTCAGGAGCAGAATCTTAGTTACTTGGGAACAAATTTTTTTTTTTTATTAATTGAATTTTGTGTTACGTTTTGGTGACGTATATGGGAAGATGTTAGAGATTAAGATGGTGCATAAATGTACTACATGTTATTAGGTATATTACACGAAAGAATATTCATATGGTTTCTAATGTTACGATTGACTTTGGTTATTGGAGGTTTGAGAAGAATGAGGATAGACTTCATAATGATTGATTATTATGGTGCGATATGATTTCTTAAAGTAATAGTAGAGATTAATAAAGAGGTCTGGCTTAATACCCAGACATATTTAGATCAAGAAAGTTTAAAATTTCGAGGACAAAATTATTTTAAGTGGAGAAGGTTGTAGCGATCGAGAAATTTTCAAACTTAAAGACTTATTCTACCAAACTTGTCGCTACGACTCTCCAACCGTAACGATTCTTATTCAAAACCAGCGCTCTTGTCTAGTCATATTAATTTTTTTAAATTTTTAAGAAAGAATAAATTTTGAAGTATCCAATTATTTTAAATCAAGAAAAATTTTAAATTTCGAGGACGAAATTATTTTAAGGTGGTAGGGTTGTAGCGACCGAGAATTTTTCCGTGACTTATTTAAATATTATTTAAAATGTGTCGCTACGACTTTGCCCATTTATTTTTAAACACATTTTCGTCTAGCTATTTTAAGTGAAAATAAATTAGTTTGAAATAAATATTAGTCAAATTACAATTTTTATTAAATAATATCCCAAGTCTATTTTATATTTTTAAAGTCCAATTTTTAATCTATGTGGATTCAATCTATTATTATTATTATTATTATAATCCCCAATTCACGTTCATTCAAATTTAAACCCTAAATTCCCTCCCCAACTTCCATTTTCATATTCAGCACATTTTTTTCCCGTCCCCTCAATTTACGACCCATTGTTTCCTTTCCAAATATGAATCCAAATTCAATCGTAAGGTATATTCCCTCACCCTTCAATACACATTTATGCCTTGAGAAAGTTTAGCTTCTTCCCCAATATTCTCAAGAAAAATTACAGCTTCCTTTTTCTTCCCCCATGATCACTCTTCAATTCCTTCCCCAGCTCCCTCAATTCTTCCCCTGTTTGGCCCCTCAACCTTGCACCCAAATTATCAGCATTTCCTACAATTCTTCTCTATCCCTTTCAATCAGCCGATCAACTCAAATTAATCCCAAATCCCTCCCAAGATTCAGTCCCTTGCTGACTTACCAAAGTTTAGTCCAGACACCTGCCTTTAACTCCTCTCCTCTCACCACCCTCATCACTCACACGCCATTTATGCACCCCTAATCTCTCCCTCAATCCCCCCCATTCAGCCAATATTTCTCTACATTTCCCTCAACATTCCTAAACCAAAGGCTGCCACACATTAATCAAAGTGATATAATCCCCTCTCCCCAGCCTCATTCACGTACCCAAAGAAACAACTGCAAGGTATCTCCTTTCTTTTTTCCAATTGTCATTATCCCACAGCCAAAATACCACCGTAACACTGCCTACTTCACAACACATATATGCTGCCACACATCCTAACTCACGGCTCCAGACTGTAGGAAATTTCTCAGCATCACGACCACAAACCACCACCATCCACATCATCATCATCACCATCATCAAATTCATCTGGATCAAAATCTGCAATAGCCACCAATACCTCCAACAAACCGCCCCAACACCATTTCGGTGTTACCTCCACCACCGGACATCACCACAATCAACCTCACTGTGCCCTTCACAATCGAGCACCACCACTGCACAACCACAATACACAAACGAACATCAATCCACCGTTTGCAACCCCTTCACCGAACCATTGCCGAACCAATTAGCCTCCACCACCGTTATCACCAACGCCACCAACCACATCACCACCGTTATCATCACTGCCAAACCAACCTCCCAACAACCACCACCACCTACTAACCCAAAACAGCAGCCACATCCCACTTTCAACTCCAATCCCACAACCGCCATCACGACCGCACACCCCGCCAGCACGACCGCACCACCACCAACCACTTCCCAACCTCAATCCACACCATTTTTGTCCCAAATCAAACCCAAAACCAAGTTAAAAGCAGTACCCATAACTTACCTCAACCTTCACTGGAGTTCTACCGCCGGCGGAACCCCAAATCGCGAACTTGCAGCCCTGTCTTTGCACCCAAACGCCTACCAAAAAAACCAGCCCAAATTCCTCCTGTTGAACCACACATACACCGGCACCACCTTGCGATGGTGGCGCCATCGCCGGCTTGGCCGGCGACGTGGACCGGAGGAAGGGGATTTACCCCTCCCCGTCGCCTCCCTCTCGTCTCTCTCGGTTTTAGAGAGAGAGAAATGAAAGAAAATATATGTATATGTATTGTTATATTTTGAGAACTTACATTTTAGTACCCAATTTTGAAAGTAACAAGTTTCAGTCCCTGTTTGTTTAAAATGTTTTATTTCAAGCCATAAGGTTTTAAATTATTTTTAAGTAAGCCCCTTAGTTTCAAAGTATTTGTTTCAGCCCTTATTTTAAAAGAGTTTTTATTAATTAGCCCTCATATTTTCAAAATCGTTTAATTCAGTCCTAAAATATTTAATTTCAGTCCCAAGTTTTAAAAGATATATATCTTTAGCCTAAATTTCAAAAGTTATCATTTAAGCCACATATTTTAAAGTCTTTTAATTTTGTTCATATTGATTTAAATTATAAATCCCAAGTTTTAAAATAATCATTTCAGTCCTAAAATTTTAATAAACTATAAATTTCTAAAGGCTAATATAACTTATGGGCCAGACGAGGCGCTTGGACATTTAGAAGAACAAAGTGAATTTTCTTGCTCAACTTTCAGACTCGTGATTTGAGGTAGACTCTCCCCCACTAATTAGTTTAAATTATAATTGCATGTCTTATGTGAAATTACGTGATTTACATGCTTTGATGCATGAGACGAGAAAAGAATATCTCTTATGAGATAAATGAGAAATGATGATGTTATGCATAACTTATGTGCCTTAAGTGCACGAGACGAGACTACCCACACCCTATGATTTTACGAGCCTTGATTTTGAAAATAAAATAGCCCAAGAATATGATGATGATGTCACTATATGATTGCATAATTACGTGTTCAATTATTCTGTAAATTAATTATTGGCGATGAGTCTACTGAGTATTTTTCGAAATACTCATTCCATTATTTTAACAGTTTTTGCAGATCTCGGAGAAGGTGGCGAATGAAATGACAGCGGTGGCAAATTAAATAGATGATGATGTTATTAGACAAATTTTATGAATGTCACTAGTTAAATTATTTATCGTTAATTTTATAATTGAGATTTAATTTTTATGAATAGTTCTATGTTTAAAGTAATTAAGTTTCCGCTGATGTTTCAAATAATGAACGTGATGTTTTGAATTAAATTGATTTTCTCAAAATAAAATCATATTTTAGAAATGTTTTATTTGAAGTGGAAACTTACAATGGATGTGATGTTCTATGAATTCATTCCTTCCGCAAAAATGTTGTTTTCAAAGGTTTCAAATAATAAATATGATGTTTGAAATTTTTAATTATTTCCGCAATAAAATCAGATTTAAAGGACGAAGTGGCGTCCCGGGCTCCGCACGGAATCCAGGGCGTTACAATATGACAGATCAAAAAGATAAATATTATATGACAAAAAATAAAAATGAATATATAATATATACATCAATATTTATAATTATGCATACATTAATACTACTCGATAATTATAAAATAAAAATCTTGAGAACTTTAAAAGATTTAGGTAAAGATATAAGAAGAAAAATATATGATCTAATAAATTTCGATATAATAAAAGAAGATTTTATCATAAACGAAATATTAGATTTAATCCACAAAGACATACTAGTAGAATTATATAAAGATTATAGAAATGGATTATCATAGAGGAGATCCTTTATTAATCAAATATCTAGATATGGAAATAAATGAAAAATTAGATTTAATAATAGAACAAAGAGGAAATCTATTAGATCAAATGATAGAAGAAAGAAATATAAAAAGAAAATGATTTCTAAGATTAAAATCTGTAGAAAGTAAAAGAAAATATTTTAATATAATTCTAAAACAATTACCTAATATACTTATGATCATAAATAACAAAGAAAAATCAATATGGAAAAATATGATATAACTGGAGAAATAAAATGCTACATAAAAAGTTATAGAGTACAACAAAGAAAAACGATGTTAAGATCAATTGAAGAATTTTGTGTATATAATATAATGATATGTAAAGAAGTAAAATATGATGCGGAATTAAGATTAAAAGTTGAGCATACTAGAGAAAGAATTTAATGACGGAATTTTCAGAAATAAAATTTGAAAAACAAATAATAGAAAATATTAATCCACTAGTAGGATCTTACTAAATAAAAGGAGCTAATACAACTATGTTTCAACCATTAAGCTCATGGGGAGAATCTGATGGATTTCTTAACATGCAATTAAATTTGATAAGTGCCTTTTTATGGCAAACATATCAAAACATAAATTTACAAGATAAATTAGCTATTGAAGAATTATAACAATTAAATATACAGGATATGAATATCAAAGAAAAATTACAAAATTTTCAAAATAAACTAACAGTACAATTTAAAGAATTAAAAGAAATGATAGCAGAAGTTAAAAATATAGATGAAGGAATCTTAAAAGAATTTCAAAGAAAATCAGGAGAATTAATTAATCAAGATAAAATTGGAATAATTATAGAAAAAATAGACAAGTTAAATGAGAAAATAAGAAAAAATGAAAATGAAAGAATCATATCAATAGAAGAGAGAATTAAAAATAGATGATATGTATGACAAATTATTTAAGGTACAAAAAACTCAGACTATTAAACCAAGAGCATAAAATGTCGATAAGTGAATATATTGAAGATCTAAAAATATTAATAAAATCATTAATAAGTGACGTTCAAAAAGTAAAAAATGAATTAAAAGAAGTAAGAAATGATATAAATATACTAAAACTAGAGATTAGAGAATTCAAACAAAATAATAAAAATAGAGATAAGAAAATAGACAAAAAAAACTCATAGAAAAAGAAATACTTAGAATAGGAAAGAAACACTTTGAACAGGAAAAAATTATAATAGAAGCAGGAAGTATGGATGATGAATTTAGAAAAAATATATTACCAAAAATACTAGAAGAAAAATTAGAATTACAAAAATCCATAGAAAAATTTTAGGAAAACTAAAAGCTGAAGAAAAAATTAAAGAACAAGATAAAAATGAATGAAAAATTAAATTTACTTATAGAAAATTTTGACCAATTAAGCCTAGAAAATTTTAATAAATACCAAGTTTTAATGAATACTGAAGGAGCACCTAGCCCAACTCCAATAGGAACCTCCAAACAAGAAATACCAGATTCAGATGAAAGTTATTCACCTTTATATAGTAAACCACACCAACAATATTATGATAGAATTAGAGATAGACAACCACCTAAAGGAAATAAATAAAAAGATAGATTTGAACCAAATAATAATTATGATAAGCCTATTAATAATGGAGGAACCAAATTAGATTTTGATTGTAAAATAAATACAAAAAAAGCCTTATTAACTTGGGCAGATTTACTGATATTGTTCTTTTTATACAATAAAGATGATACATGGGAAAATACAGAAAGAATGATAATTTTTTTAGTAGCATCATTTGAAGGACATGTTAAAAATTAGTGGGAAGGAATAAGCAGTGATACGAAAGTATTAATAAGAAGAAATGTACAAACGGAACTAATAAAATTAGACAGAAAATGTATAGAAAAGTTAGTAGATTATATTACAGATGAATTTTTAGGAGAAAATTGGATAAGTAATGCTGGAATGGAATCAATTAGAGAAAAAGATAATGCAAGAATGAAATTAATAAATTTAACAATATGTGATATGTGTAAAATCAAAGAATACACTTGTGAATTTAAAGAATACTACTATGTCCAATTCTATAGTAATGAAAATCAAGAAGTATACAGAGACATGTATTACAATAAAGTACCAGGTTTATGGGGAATATACTTTAAAATAGAATTTGAAAAATTTCTCAGAGACAACCTTGGAACACCTAGAGCATTAGGATCAAGAATAAAATTCATATTTGAAAGATTAGCATATATGATAAGATTCGAAGCGCGGAAGAAACGCCGGAAAGTTCGGAACTCAGGTTGTGGTTGGACAGATGAATCATGACCCGATATTCACGACGCGATGACTCGACGATGAAGAATAAAGAACCACGACTTTTGAAACGCCACAAGGATTTGTCCAATCTCCTTGATAAGTCTCTGATTTGAACGCCACAAATATTCTAGCAAATATTTGATAAGTTCGATATTTGAACGCCACAAGAAATATTCTTGATAAGTTCGAAAAAAAAACATAGGAATCCACCTATAACTTTTATTGAATCCTCAATAAAAACTGTTTATATCAAAATCGAAGTCTGAATTACAATGAATGGAAAGGAATATAAATAAGTAAAATAACCTAGCCGCTAATTGACTCAAAATAGAATTCTAATTAGACTAAAATTCTAAAATAGGCAAACAAATAATTAAAAACAAAATTTAACCTAAAAATACGCAAAAACCCTAATTCTAATTGATTGGATTGCACTTTTATTTGGCTTGAATATTTAACTTTTTCCGTCAAGCCTGCTATGACTCCGATTGTCGAGGGCCCGGAACACATCATACCCTCCTTCTTTACGATGATTTGTCCCGAATCATAGCTTTGTTCCTGTTGTTTCACTTCACCTCCTAGATCAAACGAAAAATTATTGCTTCCATGCCATGAGTTCAATAAATTATGCTCCTTTGATTAGAAAACATGGAAGAGATGGAGCCTGAACTCCCTTTTCCATACGTAGTGTGGTTGAAGTTTCCAAACATAATTAACCTGCAAAAAAAGATTTAAAGAAAATGGGGAGGGACATGTTAGTTTCATGAGGTACAAGGTATGGATCCTTGTATTCGTGATAAACCACCACCAACTCCACTTCTTGAACCACGAGGCTCTTCTCTTCGCCTCTTTTCTCTTTTGCAACTTCTTGTTCAAATTTTTCGTCTTCAAACTCAACCACATCTCCTAACTCCACACTTTTATCGCCATGCTCGTGCACTACCTCATTACTACCCAAATGTGGATCTTCCAATTCAACGCTCAAATCTTGAACTTCCACCTCAACTTCCAATTCATTCCTCTCATCATCAACAATTTCATTCTTAATCACTTCCTCACTACCCAACTCCACATTTTCCTCATCAAATTTTGGAGTTTGATTATTCATTTTTAACTTAAACTCCCCCTCCTTCTTATCAATATCCTTACCCCACGATGCCTCCTATTACACCACTTTTCACTCTCATTCCTTACCCTCCGTGAATCTTCTAGTGCTTCCTCTAATGTCAACCCATTTAGTACGCATGTTTTCCCTTTCTTAAGGAATTGGTATATGTGCATACTCTTATCATAAACAGCCTCCCTCCTACGTCTCCATGGTTTTCCCAATAAAATATGATAAGATTTTAATGGCACTACATCACACCATACATCCTCACTATACCTTCCTTGGGCAATAGGCACTAGAACTTGTTTGGTTACTTTGAAATTCCCAAACTCCCTCATCCACGTCATCCTATAAGGTTTATAGTTTGGTTCTAGGGGCAATCCTAATTTTTCAACCACGGTGCTACTAACGAAATTAGTAAAATATTTTCCATCAATCACCAAGTTGCACCCCTTATAATCCACATAACATCTAGTTTGGAATAAACAGTCCGAATCATAATCCATTCCTTATGCGGCGTTTCAAAAATTCAAGAATGAAGAGGATTTAGACATCAAACAACAAGAACGAATTTTAATGTTGACTTGGAAGGAAACGAATATCAAGAATTTAAGGAAATTCAAAAAAGTGGTTCTTGAATCTTGGATTAAATTTTTTTTTTTTTTTGGATTTTCGAATTAAATAAATTAAAATAAAAATAATATTTTTTTTTATAAATCCGAAAAATTCGATACGAACGCAACAAAACAAACGGCACAGGATTTGGATAAGAATTAAATAAAATAAACACTTTTGAATTTTGTTGGAACGATTTCCTGAATTAAAGACTCAACAAACTCAAGAACAAAAAAAAAAAAAAAAAAAAAAAAAAAAAAAAAAAAAAACTGAAAACAAAACACTCAACAAGATATGGATGATTTTTATGGGACTCGATGATAAACATAAAAATCAAACTGGATAGAAAAACCTGAATTCAGAGTACAGCTCTGATACCAGATGATGAGGTTCGAAGCGCAGAAGAAACGCCGAAAAGTTCAGAATTCAGGTTTTGGTTGGACAGATGAATCATGACCTGATATTCACGACGCGATGACTCGACAATGCGGAATAAAGAACCACGACTTTCGAAACGCCACAAGGATTTGCCCAATCTCCTTGATAAGTCTCTGATTTGAACGCCACAAATATTCTAGCAAATATTTGATAAGTTCGATATTTGAACACCACAAGAAATATTCTTGATAAGTTCGAAAAAAAACATAGGAATCCACCTATAACTTTTATTGAATCCTCAATAAAAACTGTTTATATCAAAATCGAAGTCTGAATTACAATGAATGGAAAGGAATATAAATAAGTAAAATAACATAGCCGTTAATTGACTCAAAATAGAATTCTAATTAGATTAAAATTCTAAAATAGGCAAACAAATAATTAAAAACAAAATTTAACCTAAAAATACGCAAAAACCCTAATTTTCGTCTGCATAATTGACTTGCTGTTTTGAAGTCCCAAATGATGGAATTTGGCCATAAAATCAGTCGGCTCAAGGGCTTTAGCTCATGAGTTTTGCTTAGTGGCTCATTTCTACTCGAAAAACACATATTATGCATCTAATTTCGACATGATTGATTGGATTGCACTTTTATTTGGCTTGAATATTTAACTTTTTCCGTCAAGCCTGCTATGACTCCAATTGTCGAGGGCCCGAAACACATCAATATATAGTGGAAATTACACCTACCCCTACTTTTAAATATCTAAATACAAGAATGAGGTGAAACATATATATATATTCAATTTTCAGGTTTCATTAATATTTTATTAATTAATTAATAATATTACAAAATTAATTAATTATCTAAATCCATCCCATCATTTCTAAACCCTAATTCATATTTTCCTCATTCTCGCACTACCTCCTCTTCCTCACTTTCTCCTTAATCTGTCTCTATATCCTCTCCTTCCCTTCCGACGACCATATGAGCACATTCAACCAAATAAGCGCTCGCAGCAAATCACCACAGCAGGCTTACTCAGTGGCGGATAGTGGCGGCAGTCGGACGACGGTGCCTACAAACGAAGCTCCTTCGTGTAGAAA
This sequence comes from Ligustrum vulgare, assembly GCA_963555705.1. Classification (NCBI taxonomy): domain Eukaryota; kingdom Viridiplantae; phylum Streptophyta; class Magnoliopsida; order Lamiales; family Oleaceae; genus Ligustrum; species Ligustrum vulgare. The sequence continues at coordinate 10,881,656 of OY743184.1, read as the reverse complement.
ATGTGACCCTTCACTCATTGGATTCTGCATCTCCATTCACCCGATGTCACAGATCTTGTGAACGAAGCAAAACCTCTCGATGGTGGAAGCGGTCGCGATGGCGCCTGCGTGCGCTATGTCTCTGGCGGCGCCTGCCTGTGTGCGCTATGTCTCTCTGTCTCTACGTGCGCCTGCGTTTGGAATTTCGGAAATGGTCTGCAATTTTTTTTTTTTGTCTGGTTTTTCTGGCGGCGACGACATTGGAGGCCGCGCCGGTGACTAGGGCGGCGGAGGTGAGGGGATATTCAGGCATATCTTGGTGATTGTGGATGTGTGTTTGATTGTTTTGGACATTTGAGATTGTGTCTGCGATTGTTTATTGTGAGATGGTCTGATCTGGTGATGGCGGAGGAATGGAGGCTGCGCCGGAGACTTTGACGGCAGAGGTGGGGAGGGGACACAGCGGTTTGTGTGTGGTGGTAGTGAGACCGAGGAGGCGGCGGTTTATGGTGATCGGTAATTGATAAATGTGACCTAAGAAACTTGTGACCTAATAATTGATAATAAAATATAATAATTTGATATGTTGTGAATCTTGTGACCTAATAATTGATGAGGATAAAATAATTGTGACCTAATAAATTGATAGGTTTTGTGATCTAATAATTTAACAAGTTGTAACTTTATTGATTAATTTGACATTTTGTGATTTTACTATTTTAATAACTTGTGACCTTGAAATTTGTGATTGTAACCTAAAAATAATTTTGATTTGTGACCTCCTATTTTGATAATTTGTGATCTAAAATATTGATGGACTGTGACCTTAACACATTTGTCCTTTGTGACCTGTAATTATATAATATTGTGACATTCATATATATGGTAAAATATTTTCTTTCTTTAATTTAATTAATTAATTAATTCTAATTAAACCTGATTTTTGAAAGAATATAAATTTGACCTTATTTTTGTAATTTGTATTTTAAAACACCTTATTTGTGTATTTTTTCCCTACATATATGTCAACAAAAACAATTATTAAAGAAATCAAGAAAATTAACTAGAATATGTTGTGAAAATATGGAAAAACCTACCAAATGGGGATGTAACCCTGAAAGAAGAAAAAATAATAAAAGGAAATATAGTTTAAAAATTTTAGAAATTTCAAGAAAAGATATATAAAACCTAAAAGAAGATATAACCCAAATAAAAAATAGAAAAATAAAACTTATAAAAATGATAAAAGCCAATGTAAATGTTGGAATTGTGGAGAAATTGGGCATATAAGCCCTGATTGTAACAAAAAGAAAGTTAAAATATTACAAAAAGATTATCTAGAAATAGAAAGTGAATTAATTGAAATATCTTATATTGAAGAATACTATGATCAAGAAGTCTATATAAGTAAAACAGATTCAGAAAGTAATGAATCAGAATCAGAATCAGAATAAAGAAATAGAAATAAATAAGAACATAGATAAATAAGAATATGAAAAAAGAGAAGGTTATGGATTAAAAGTGACTTTTGATAATAATAAGTTTAGGAAAATACAAAAATTATCTTTAGATTTGAAAATAGGAAATATTAGATAGAATATGGAAAAGAGAAAACGTAGCAATAAATGAATATCATAAAATTGAAAAGGCAATAGATGTTAGAACTATTCAAGGAACACACAAATTAAATCTTTTAACAAAAAATAAGGTTACAGAATTACTAACAAAGATCAATAGAAAATAAAGTGAAAATATTCAATATGTTTACTTAACAGGTATCCAAATAATGTTTAAATCACTGTTTAGAGAATGATTAGATTCGCCTTTGACTATAAGTTTACATGATGGAAGAATTATAAATTTAAAAGACAGTCATTTAGGAACAGTAGAAGAAAATCTAGCATATAAAAAACTAATATTTACATGTTACCCCAAATATTGTATATCATTGAAAGACAGAAGTTTTAATGAAATTTTAGGACTACATTTCAAATTACATAAAAATGATATAATGGAACCAGGAGATAAAATTATGACTATAGAATATAGGGCATTATACACATTTACTAATTCTAATTATGGAAACATTTATTCTAAAAACCATATATTGAAATTCATAAAGAATGCAAAGATTTTGGTAAAGCTGTGGAACCAGATAAACAAATAAGTTTAGTCCCAAGAAACTATGAACTTACTATAACAAAAAATAAACCAGAAATTATAGAATTAAGAAAAGAAGAATGCCCTAATAATAACATAACATTTGAAGATGACAGATTAATTAGAGGATCAACAAGTTTACCCAATAGAAAACAATTAGGAGAAACTAGTAATACAAAAGAAATAAAACTTCATAGAAATGCTGGAAATATGAAGATAGAAGGTGAATATTTCAATGGAAAAGAACATATAAAATGATCAAATATATTAATCGACACATGATCTAGTGAATGTCATGTAACTTCAAACAGAAACAAAGGATTAATATCTAATAGAACTGATCCGTATAGATATATAAATTTTGATGGACAAATACAGATGACTGAACTTGAAGTTAAAGTACTAATAAAAATAGGAGGAATAAATATTTTAGTACGATGTCATGTAGATAACAGTATGATAAATCCTCGTGTTATTAGGAATGAGCTTCCTAGATGGTCTAGAAGATTATAGTATAAAACGTGAAGGATTATACATAACCCATAATGGTCAAATTATACTATGTAAGAAACCTGAATAAATGAATAATCAAATAAGTTTTCCATTAACTGTTTATATACAAGTTATCATTGTTGAAACGAATATAACAACATGTGCATTAATTGACACAGGAAGTGATATAACAATATTCAAAAGTTTCTTAATAAAATCATGGAATACTAATTGAAAGATAAAAATTACAAGAGTAACAGGAGAAAATACTCATATAATTAATAGTGCTGATAAAATTGATATAATACTTGGGAGTAAACAAATAGTTGTAAATAAAATATATAATTATAACAAATTAGAATGTGATATATTACTAGGAAATGACTTTACACAACAATTTCGATATTATAAATAAAATAATTACATGATAATGTTACAAACACCTTGTGGATATTTACTAAAAATACCAAAAGAATTTAGACCTTACAGAGTTCAGCCAACACAGCGTGGTGATAAATGGGAGAAAAAACCAATTACACAAAATGAAATAAAAAATAAAAGAATAATGTATAAAAAAAAAGTCTTAAAAAAAACCTACAAACAAGTATGGAAAAAATCATTGATCAATTAAAAAAAATTTGTGAAGAAAATCCGTTATCGTTTTGGAAACCACATCATCCAAAAGTTAAAATAGAATTGACATAAAATGTTATTATAAGAGTTAGACCAATGATGTATACCACACAAGATACACAAGAATTTAAAACTCAAATAAAAGAATTACTTAACCAAAAATTAATCAAACCTAGTAATAGACCTCATAGTAGTCCAGCTTTCATGGTAATGAAACATTCTAAACAAAAAAGAGGAAAAGTTAGGATGGTAATAAATTATAAATAGTTAAATAAATATACCAAATTTGAAGGATACTTTTTACCAAATAAAGAAGTACTAGTAAACCTTACAAAAGGAAAACAATACTATTCTAAATTTGATTGCAAATCAGAATTTTGGCAAGTAAAAATGGAAGAAGATAGTATTCAATATACAGCATTTAGTAAACCCCCAAGGTAAGTATGAATGGATGGTTATGCCATTTGATTTAAAAAATGCACCACAAATATATTAAAGAAGAATGGATGACATATTTAGAAAATTTAATGAATTTTTAATTGTTTATGTTGATGATATATTAATATATTCTAATAATAGAGAAGAACATAAAAATCATTTGATAAAATTTATAAATGAATGCAAAAAAGAAGGAATTGTTCTTTCAAAAAACAAAGTCATAATAGAAAAAACAAGAAATTGATTTTCTTGGATTATCAATAGATAAAAGATGAATAAAATTACAAACTCATATATCTAAAAAGATAGAAAATTTTCCAGATAAATTAGAATCAAAAGAACAAATATAAAAAAAATTAGGATGTTTAAATTATGTAGAAGGATTTATTGAAAATCTCTCAAAAAGAGACATAAAATTCAGATTTTACTCAGAAAAACAAGTAACAAATGATGGAGTGATGAACACACAGAAATTGTTAAAGTACTAAAGGAAGAACGTAAAAATTTACCAAAATTATGATTACTAGATGAAAAAGATAATCTAATTGTTAATACTGATGCCTCTAATAAATATTGGGCAGCAATACTAAAAACAGATCTTAATGAAATTTGCAAATATTCTAGTGGAATGTTTAACCAAGTAGAAATAAATTATACTACTCATGAGAAAGAATAGTTAGCAATTATTAGAGGAATAAAGAAGTTTTCATTGTTTTTATTATCCAAGAAAGTCATTGTTGAAACTAATAATTCTCAAGTTGCAGGCTTAGTAAAAAATAAGTTACCACCAGAACCTCAATATAGAAGACTCCATAGATGGCAAGCCTATTTGGCATTTTATCATTTTGATATAGTTCATATTAAAGGCGTCAACAATTATCTTGCAGATTTTTTAAGTAGGAATATTGAATTTGCAGATGGATAATATCAAAAAATCTTTGATAGACGCCAAACAGCGAATGAACTTCCTCACAGAGGAGGCTGAAGATATAAAATTTGGAATTGAGCAACTTGCAGAAACTCTCCAAGGAAGTTTCAAACAATTGATGAAAATTTCAAAATTTCATCACAATTATACTAAAGAATTGAGCGATAATATAATTGAGATTGAATCTCAGTTTGAATCGTTAATTACCAAACAGGCTAATACCAAATAGGTTATATCAAAAATACAAATAGGTACATCTTCTGGAAGCAGTAGTGAACCAACGATTAAAAGAGATGAACCAAGTCCCAAAAAAGTTGTCATAAATGAAGCCAGTCCTTGAAAAATAACAATTAATGCCAAAGATGAACATACAAAGGTAGTCAGAATTCGTGCTGAGGAGGAAGATGATTCCCCTTTTTTACCGAAAGAAAACGAATATAAAACTACTGTTGAAGTTATATATGAACTTCAAGAATGTGATTGTTATTACCTTTCGTCTGGAGACCATGTATACCCACGATTGATCGTTACTCAGGGAGGAGATCCCGTCATGACAAAAATGGAAGCTGATTATGGATTTTTCGATCTTATATATCCAGGAAAAGATTTGAAAGAAATTAAAAAATTTGATGATTTACTAAAAAGAGAAATTTCAAAGTTTGCCCGAGGAAGACCCATATATTTAAAATTTTATTCGATCAGTCCTGAAATTGATGGAAGTATATATTATCCTGCTGAGCATATTATCATAATTGGATATGTTGCTCGCAATTTTCAAATTGAAGTTGGAAAAAATACGAAGCCAGTACCAAACATTACAAGATCGTGGTTTAGATCCCGAAGGGTGTTGAGAATTAAAGTTCTCTACAACATTTCCAAAAGCCTGTATGAGAAAAAATTCAAATTCATATGCCAGTATAATGGATGGACCCTACTCACTAATGGAGGAAAAGAAAAGTCAACAATCTTGCAAGAATACATCAACAAATTTGACACTCATCAAATCCATGGAACCTTTGCCGCTTTGCAAGAAGCGTATATAGCCAGGAATTGTCCCACATGCCAACAGAATTGATGTACAGGTGGAAGCCACTTAATAAATCTGCTTTACATGCCAACAGTATTAATGGACAGGTGGAAGCTGTTTGATAGATCTACTTTAATGCAACAATGCAGAACAATGTAGGGGCCATGTAAAGACCAAAAAATAGAAGGATAAGTGTCCATATAATGTAAGGGTCATGTGATGTAATAAATAATAGAGGGACAGGTGTGTCCTTATGTGATAAAAACAGTGAAATTGTTAGGTCGATGATGTAAGCAGTGATGTAATTGTGTCCAATGTAATACTATAAATAGAGGCTTCCGGGCTAGTTGAAAGACATAACTCACTTGAGCACTCAGTTTGTGAGAAAGCCAAGAAATCTTCTGTCTTGAAAAAATTCTCATACCAATCTTGTTTCAATCTTTATATTATCAATAAAATCCCAAATTACTTATCAAATTATGATGAGTTTCTAAATTCTTGTCTTCTAAATCATATTTCCAAAGAGAAGATATATTATTAAGAAAACTCCCTACACTCTGTCCTGAAACATTTTCCATCCAAAAGGTTATACAGTGAAGGCATATATCCAGGTTTAACTAATAACCCACGAAGGCAGGAGGCCATTGAAGGGTGTGGAGCAAAAACCTATAATCCTGAAGGTCACTAACAATCAGAGGTAAATACAAAGGTACTGAGAACAGGAAAAGATGTTAGTATTCTTAATATATCTATCTTTACAGAATTAGGAGGAAGAAGAGTTTTTAACATGACAGAATTCAAAATTGTTAAATTTAATTATCAAAACAGTCCTTATAATGATGAATATCATAACATAACTGAACATTTATTCACGCATAAACAGTTTACTAGACTTAATAATGAAATAAAAAAGTTATATCATGTCTATATACCATGTTTGTTAGCTATTTTTCCTAAACTAAAGGAATTATTAGGAATAAAAATTGCAAAATCAATCATTTACTTTTGACTTGATAGTGATAATACTGAAATAAATAATGAATTATATTTAGGATATGTGTTCAGTAGTGATAATGATTATGATCCTGTAATAGATTATGACAGTGATGGAAGAGGTGAGTCTTTTTTTACCAGTTTTTGAAAATCTTAGTATCATGAATGAAATCAATTATATCATGAAAAAACCTAGATCTAAGAGAGGTCCATATAAAGTTAAAAAGAATATCAAAAGTAAAAAATGTATTGAATATGGGAATGAAATTGATAAAATAGGATATCAAGAGCAACTCTACGCGTCACAAGAGATATTGAAAAGTTTTAAAGAAAATTTGATAGAAAACTTTGCTAGAGGTTCTGTAAGATCTATAATGATACAAGATATTCAAGATATAACTGATAAATTAGAAAAAGAAAAATATTTCAAAATATAATATACCATTTGAACAAAGTATAGATATTATGACTGACATAGATATTATCAATTCCCAAACGCTGATAGATTTTGAAAAGTTACTTGAAACTTTATAAATTATTTACTTCTGTATTTTGTAATGCCAGGATATACTATTAAAAGATTAGATAATTTGTTAGAAAGAATAATGGGAAAAATAGATAACATTATATCTCATTTAATAGATATGGATGAATCATCTGAACAATATTATATACTTTCAGAAAATCATGATCAATATATTATAGATTATTCTGATATATTACAGCTCAAAATGGAATTAGAAAATATAATAATAACAAATACAGTACAAACCTAATGCCATGATATACAATAGAAGGACTAAATAACATTTTAGAGAAATTGAAAGATAAAATGGAAGATATTAAACATCAAATGAAAAATGAAAACATATCTTCTGAATAATATAATAAACTTTTAGAAAAATACGAACAATATGTTGTAGATTATTGTATTTTACTAGATCAAAGAATGGACTTATACCAGAAAATTTTGTATAATAATTTACCAACCCGATAATCTATGAATACTTCACAAGCATCAACCTCTAATAACTGTGATCGTAAATTATATTTAGAAAATAAAGAAATTTCATTTTTATTAGCTATTGTTGAAAAATCAAAAAATATACATTCTGTTGGACAATCTAAACTAAAAGAAATATACGAAGATATTGACTGTGCTATCCTAAATAGAATAGAATTTAATTATGTTGAAATAACAAAAAAAATATAAATACAGATCATAAAATTATAGAAGGTATAGAAGAAGAAGTTTCAGAAAAAATAACGTCATGATATATAACTTAAAAAGATCATCATAAATCTTTTGAAAAATTATTACAATATAGAACATTTTTAGAAGAACTTAAAAAATTAAAAAATATAAATATAACTAGAAGCTCTGAATTAAATCAACATGACTAAGTTTAGGGATATATCTTGCAAATTAAACAATCATTTTCATTAAGGGTAATTTGGACATTTCAACAGAAAGATCTATTTTACTAAGGAGGTTTATTCAATGTAGATTTTTAAAAACTTTTAAAGATTTTAAAGGATTTGAAAAGTTTTGGTGTATTCAATTTAAACTTTGGAGACTCCATTAAAATCTTGAGGTATTTAATATAGATTTTAATGGACATTTTAAAAGTCCATAAAAGTCATGGTGTATTATATAAAGACTTTTAAAAGTCTTTAAAAGTCCTGTATTATTCAAAATATCAATGACTTTTAAAGACTCCTATGAAATTCTTTATATACTAACTTTTAAACAGAAAGTATAATCACAAAATCTCTTAATTTGTCTCTCATTAACATCCAAGATTTTAAAAGACTTTAAAAAAAATAATCTTTTAAATTATAATTTTATTTCTTCTATATTTTTCTCCCTTCTTTCATGTTATTTTTAGAAACTTTAAACTTCTGATTTACTTTCATACTAATTTTTAGAAACACATGACTAAACAAATCATTATTTTTTTCTCTTATTTTTATTATATATATATATATATTTAATATTCGTTCTTTATATTTTGGCTCTATTCTTTTTCATCGTTTTTTTCAATTTTTCTATGTCTATGAAAATAAATCAAACTAAAATTTTATAAAACAATAATAATTAAATTGTATCAAAACAAATAATAATTAATCCAAGTTATTCTAGTATTTTCTCTAGAGAGATTTTTATATTCAAAAATATTAATTAAAAGTCAAGTGAAATTTATAAAACTTCGTATATTCAAAAAATATTATGAACATAGTACAATTTTTATGTCGATATCAAACATAATTTTAATTTTCCTCCATTTTTTAATCACAAATGTTTTTTTGTTCTAAAATTATTTATCTCCAACGTCGTATTTTTTTATTTTTTTTTGGTAATATAATTATTATTAGCGATTAACGTTCACACCATACGAGAATTAATCTATAATGTTCAATTTTTTCAATTATTAAAAAATAAAAGTCTGTCAAAGTCTTTGAAAGTTTATGAAAGTCTTTTAAATCAATCTACAAAAGTCTTTAAAAGTTCATGAAAGTCTTTTAAATAAGTGTCCACAAAAGTCTTTAAAAATTTATACAAATCCATAAAACTCAATAAAATCTATTAAAAAATGTCTTTAAATGTCTTCAAAATCCCAATTGAATGAACCCGTTTAAAATTTTTGTCTATCATACATATTTAAGTAAGAACCCAAATAATTATCAACAATGATACAGTGCCCCCAAGCTTGCCCTCCCACTCACATGGATGAGGTCCATGTGAGTGGGAGGGCAAGCTTGGAGGCAAGCCTGAGGTTCAAATAGCATTTTCCAATAATTATTACATTGCCACTATATGTCTCTACACAGATACGCATCTTTACGTCTTCACCCAATTTCCTCATTCTATTGCTTCTTCTCCAACCATGTCATCAAAATTATTCTCAAACATGAAATGGTCTTCTTCCTTTGCTCCTTCACCTTCTCTGTCGTGAAACATCCTTGATATAACTCTTCGGATCTCAATCTTCTCACTTCATTCTCAATCAGGACCCAAATCTTTGTTCTTAGAAGAATAGAATCGGATGATTCGGATCCCTTGATATAATCAGGTTCCGAAGACCACCCGAAGATTGGCGTCAATCAGTTGTTCGAACTGGTACCCGTCCCTGATTTACGAAATGGATCAGATTTCCTAGAGTTCGACGGAGCGGCGGAGAAAGGATTGGTGAAAATATGGTAGACATTTATGATTTGTGTGTGTGTGTGTGTGTGTGTGGAGAGATTAGAAGTTGTGATGGTTTCTTTCTCTTTGAAGAAGATGAAAAGGTCATATTATCTGTAACAGATAAGCTCACTTTTAATCAAATTATCAACTTTACTTATCGAAGGCTGCTACAAGATTCCAATATGAAACTAACACCTCAATTTCTGGTACCCTGAATTCTATGATTTATCTCCACCTGTATTTCAAGTTCAGTGGAATTGGTGACCCATTCTCACCATTGTTGCCGGTCTGGACCTGAAAACAACCTCAAGCTTTTCAGCATTCATGGTCACCATAGGATCAATCGCAAATGTTGCCTGCCATCTCCCAAAGTACAAAACAAGGCGTTTTGATTACGATATAAAATTATTATCGGAGCCATATGCATGATGCTGTTGAGTGTTGGGAGTTAGTATTGGAGTTCTCTGCAATCTTGTACAACCCCTTGCACTTCCACTACCTTGTATTCTTCATAATTTTCTGAGACATATATGGATGTGTACATCTACATCTACACTCATTTATTTAGTATTAAATTAATTTACTATCTAATAATTTACAATGTTGTAATATGATTTCATATTATTATTCTCATGTTATTATCTTTTTCATTTATTTAATTTAATCTACATCAACAACAACAACAACAACAATAAGGATAAAAGTCTTTGACATTACATTTAAAATTTAATTTATTTTCATTAAATATTATTAGTTATTATTTTAATCTACAATACATTTAGATATTTTTATCTTTTGTCAATAATACTCTTAAATTTTTATTAAAACCATTATTTAATTCATAAGAAAAAATAATTATATTTTAATTAAGAATATAAATAAATAATTTCAAAACTAATTTTAGCTTAAACTTACATTTTTTTATTTAAAAAATATGTCCTCTTTATTAATTTTACCTTGTCATTCATTCTTTACAAAAGACGTGCGAAGCACGTACTTATTACTAGTACTGATAAAAATATATAGAAATTTTCTATTCCCCAAATCGGGATTCCCGATTGTGGGAAATAGAAGAGTCCTCTAAAGATATAATTGAATGTTGCCTATGTTGGTAATAAGTGGTACTGAGGTAATTACACATTGTCAAGACTCTTGTAATAAATTATATTTTATAAACTCATCTAATAAATTTTTATTTAAAAATTACACTCATGTAAAGCTACACTCTGTAATGACAATTACACAGTATATTTTACAATCTTAAAAGATCACATAATGTAATAATTACATATAGAAAAAGTTACAACGATAGTAAACATTTTCTAGAAAAAAAAATTACAAAAAATAGAATAAAAATTTACAAATAGCCTGATTTTATAATATAACTGATTTTGATAATTACTTTTGATACTTTTGTAATGCACTAGTAGTATGTACGTGCGTTGCACGTCTTATGTATATTATGAATAAGATGCGTAATGTTTTTAAAGTACTAATACTATTTTTGAAAGTAGTTGAAGTATTAGATATTATTAAAACAAAAAATTAAAATTGTTAAAAAAGTTATATATGAATAATTTTTTTGTGAAATTATTTACATAATGTTAAAATGATGAATAGACCGAAACGTAATGTTGATTATAATAATACTTCTTTGTACATAATATTTTTTGTCGACTTCTCACAATTTTTCTTATTTTTATTTTCTGTTTTTACCAAGACTTTGATAGTTTAAATTGAAGTTTTACGAGAAGTGTTATATAAAGTTGTTCATGAGAAAATGAGTAAGCATTATTTATCCATAAGCTTTAATAGTTATTACAATAAATAGACATATTGAAAATTGCTCTTCTTGAATTTGAATTAATATCCTTCATCATTTGTTGAAATAATATGACACGTGAAAGAAAAACTTGTTTTCAGCATGTTGTTCAATGATTATTTTTGCATGGATTATACAAATTTTGAAATCATGATAAATCATTATTGTCTCATTACAAAAAAACATTAGATGAGTCTGGATCCCTTAAGAGTATCACTGGAGAATTTATTTTTAAGATTAACTTATTGGTTACACATCTTTATGACCTCTTCAAATGAAGAAGCTCCGACGGGAAAAAATAAAGTATTTTCGCAATACAAATTAATGAGAAAATCAATTTTTAAGAAAATATGAAGAAGAGTTAACCGTGAAAATAACCAAAAGACATACATTCATATCAAATTTATTTTAAGCATGTATCATTAGAAGTTGCAACAGACATTAGAAATTGCAACAGACAACACTACTTTTTATCATCGGCAAAGTAAATATTATATCGAAAAAAATTCATATTAATTTTATATGATGCACCATGAATTCAAGACTGAAAATTTTGAGATCAATTTTATAGCACGTCACTTATAAAAAAATCGACAGATTTTTGTTAAATCAAAATTTATAGTAACTAAGAGCCCGTTTGGTAACAAAATTTTTTTTTACCTCAGCTTTTCAAACTCAATCTCAACCATCCATTCTTAGTCAAGCCTATAATTTTTTACTTTTCAAACATTTTTAAACCACACGTCTATTAAAAAAAAAAAAAAAAAAAAAACAAACTACAAAAATCAAAACTTTTCACATTACCAAATAGGCTCTAAATTATTATATTTTACTTGGTAAAAATGTAATAGACTTGAATTCTTAAATTAAAAAAAAAATGTTTTTTTTGTAGTTAAAACATAATCATTATTGATATAAGAAAGTGGAAATTAGCCAATAACTCCCCTACATATCATGAAATGACAATATTGCCACCCGGTGCGTATAAATCAGAAAAATAGTGGCTAAAAAAAATAAAAATTAAAAGTTTGTAACAGGAACCCAGATAACTCGCCTGTAACGGTCCCTAATTATGCTGGAGGTAGTTAATGATGATAGTCAGATTCCCGTCCATACCAAACATGGAACGTAAATTCAAATTTCTAATGCTAGCTGAGAATTATCTAGATTTCAAAAATTATCAGCAAATCGGATACGATTCAGTCAATTCACAAACATTTTGCCATTAGCATTGGGATATCCGAAGACATGACATGACCTCTGTCAAATTCCAATGAGAAACATTACAAGTGGATACTGTCAGACAAAATTCAAGATATCAGTCAGGCACTGTATTGAGCATATTCAGTCAGGAACGCATTTCACATTACAAGTGGAGAGTGTGAGACAAAATTCAAGATAGCCTGAAGGTGAGATTTTGATATAAAAATTTAGTGTATAAAGGTGTATGGATAATGAATGATGTAATAGATGTGATACCGGAAATAAAGTATGCACTGATGAAGTAATTAGGATTAGTCATAAACATGTGAAATTAGCCAAAGGTAATCCATTACAGGGAAGACCACATAATAAAATTAGTAATCATGTTAATCATGTGTAAAAACCCCTTAAGGTAACTGACCATATTTTATTCCAGTTAATATCTTGACATGTCACCACTACATGGATATTGAAACACAACAGTGGAATGTGCCCACTACTTGACAGATCACTAAGTAATTGTCAAAGGTTCACAATAAACTAAAAATATAAGTCTCACTATGAAAACTGATGGAAAACTGCAAAATGGCTAAATTTAGTAAACCAAATAAAGTATTAGAATGCAAATTTTGGAAAATCATGGAACAATTTAGGTTAATAATTGGCTTGGGAAGAAAACAGGGAGAAGAAGCAAGGACATTTTCCATTTTGTAGCAGCCTTCCATTTCTTCTCCTTTAGAACCCTTGGACATAGTCATTTCATATAAACCTTCTTTAGTTGTACCATCCATATCAAAATTCTTCCCTAATATGATTTCCATTACTTCACTTTTTGATGTCTCAGAAATACCATGTCCATGAAAAACATCCCTAGTTTCCATTATTAAAGCACAATAAAGTACTCTTCCTTAGAGCATCATTTCGATGCAAACTAATTCCTTCACTATCTTCCTTGAAATTTTTACCTACTATGTTGTTATCCTTAATCCTTTTTTTTTTTTTGTTATCCTTAATCCTTGAAATACCTGCTTTCATACTAATGATCTTGGGAGGAAAACAAGGAGGAGGAGCAAGGACATATCCATTGATTCCACTTTGAAGAAGCCTTCTATTTCTTCTCTTTTAGAATCCTTGGCTGTAGTCTTTCCATCTGATATTGCTTTAGTTGTACCATCGTAATCAGATTTCTTTCCTGATATAATTCCCACTAATTCTCTTTTTGACCTCTATATACCATGTCCATGAAATTTATCCTTAGTATCCTTGTAACGCAACCTAATTCCATTTCTCTCTTCTTTTAAAGTTTTACATATTGTGTTGTTATTCTTAATGCCTGAAACTCTTGCTTTCATACTATTGGACTTGAGGGGAAAACTGGAAAGAGAAGCAAGGTCATCATCCACTGATTTCATTATAGGGAAGCCTTTCATTTATTCAATTTTAGAACCCCTGGATGTACTCTTTCTATCTTTAAAAGTCTCAGTCATACCACTTCTAGTAAACCTTAATTTCTTTCATTGCGATCAACCAAGCTGAACTGCATTCCATTTTTAGGAGAGGTATAGGCTCTCGAGTGATGTGACATTAGGTTTCATTGCATGTGGCAATAACCCGTACTATGTTATTCAACAAAGTATTTTTAATACCTTAGATGTAGTTGCAATGCATATCATTTCTAGTAGTGCTGATACGGGTTATTTGACTATCGCGTTTATCCTTTTTACAGAGTTTGCATAAATGGGCAAGAATAAGTCGGAAAAAATGATAGTTAACGAATCAACATTCAGAACAAGAGGTGTGAATGTTGAAGTACTAGGGAAACATTTCAAAGGTGTTTGTACACCCCGCAGGAAGAAAATTTCCAAATAAGTGCCACTACGAACCCAAGTAAGTTATGAGCATTCGAATTTCCCAAAATTCAATCAGATTATACACCTCGTTATGCTGTAATCTAATACTATGTGCGAATTTCTTTGATTAATGCATCAATGGGAACTCAAGGTGGCCCCAGATGATTGATTCCAGGGGAAGGTGAATGAAAAGCCTTCGAATTTTATCGTCGCTTCTCTTAATCAACGACTCACGGACGAACAGAAAAGGATGTTTAGATCCACCTGCTTTGGATATTTCCTTGACATGGGGGAGGTTACTGTGAACCCACAGCTGATTCACCAAGTCTTGTTGAGGGAGGTAAACCGGCCAAATGAAAATGAGAATCGGTTCCGTATTGGCCATGATAATGTTAGATTCGGAATTTATGAATTTTACTTCATAACTGGGCTACGATGTTCTAGCAGTCAAAATCGTGGAAAATATACTTCGAAATACTGCAGGTTAAGGTCCGAGTATTTTAGCCATCTTTCTAATATCACGAACGACGATGTCTTTGATGTGTTTTCTAGAATGTTGAACCTAACAACCGCGATGTCGTCATAATGGGGGTACTTTTCTTGGTTACCCACTTGATGCTCAACACGGCATATGAGAGGTTTTTGGATGAATCTCTACTTGTCCTTGTCGATTCGATCAACGTGAAAATGTATCCATGGGGTAATGACATTTTCAAGCTTACCATTTCATCCCTTCAGCAAGCATTGAAGAACAAGCAGGTTGTTGTGGAGGATGAGAGCGGACCCACAATGACACTCCAATCATGGATTTACGAGATTCTACCAGACTTGGAAACAAAATTATGCTATAAAGTAACAATTAGGCGACCAAGGATTCTGAATTGGTCAACAGATCTAGATGGCGACGTCCTTACAATTAACATTGCTGATTTTTTTAACCACCTCGACGTGAGTCAATAATTTCACTCTTGTCAACTAATCATTTTTTACTTTTAATTTGATATTATTTCATACATCTCATTACCAATAAATATTCGTTGAACATAGGTACGTGTTGCCAAGATGGTCCCTCAGGTGGCAGAAGCTCTCGATCCTCTTTATGTAGCAATGAAGAAGAATTCTTCATTATCAGATAGCGGCAAAAAGATAGTTACACCGTGCATCATCTTAAATGACGATGATGATTTTGTGAAAGAATCAGTTCAAGTATTCAAGGTGCCACGACCAATTTCCCATGTAGACTGCTCTAAAATTCACCTTAACGACACCTCGGATGAATGCCCAGATCTCATTGAAATCGAAGTGCCACCTCTTCGTCATTTCCTCCAGCCTCAGTAAATAATGAGTAGCAATAATAGGTCAGTCAACGAGAATTCTACATCCAATCTTCTAACAGAACAAACTCAATGTGATCCTCCTATATGTCATGCACCAGTTGTTACCACACATAAGATTCGATTTGACATGGACAAGGATGATATGAGGTCCTGCAAGGGAAAAGAGATAGTTGATGACGTTGAAGACAGTGAAGATGAAATTGAATTCATGAGAGAGGACCACCCCCATGTGTGCTTACACCAGTTCCCTGGAGAAACATCCAAATCACACTACCAAAACCTACCAGGTTTCACCAAAAATGCAGATTTTTCATTAAATCAGAACAACAGAGGCGATGGCCAACCTAATACCAATCCTTTGAATGAAAGTTCCTCATTTCTTCCTGTACAACAGATGCCCTGCAATAGAAATATGGTATGCAATGACTTGAACATGTACATTTTGTTCTTATGGCTGTTTGAAACTTGAGTAACATAATTTAACTCAGGTTCTCTTTAATACAGGTCTCAAAGAGGAACATCTCGAAGTATATGGAAAAACTTGAATCCATTGGTCATGAACATGCAAAGTTTGCCGAGGAGAATTTCATGCTAAGGATGCAATTTGATCAGTTGGTAAAGTATGTCAATGAGCAGATCGAAGCATGCATGGAAGGTATGCGCCTCAGATATAGCAATACCCACCCAAAGACATATGGAATACACGATTAAAAAAAATCTACTCCGAGCAACTATTACACAGAGGTACGGTCTTTATGTTTTCACCTGCACAACATTGGTCAGTTTCACCAAGTTGCATCTCTGTTTTCTCCATCAAATGTGTTTTATATAGTTCTTTGTACTAAATAGACATAAAATCTTGTGCACCCTATTGTTTCAAATTCATTCACATTTCCATTCAATTTCAACATATAAATAGCCATTGGATTCCATGTACTGATCATAATATATATTAAATGCTTGTATGTGACATTTATCAATTTATGTTTCTGTGAGTTCAAGGGATTTATATTGATTACATGTCACCGGGAAAATATATTACGGGAATGATCACATGAAAATGTTTTTTTGAATATGCATTACAGTTGAAAAAAAAAAAGTAGTTTAGTCTTTTTTATCAAGCACAATAATCAGCAAGTCAAATATTATGCCTTAGATATAGGTTAGATATGCTAATACTATCCTACCATTATAAGTGATATGACCCCACTCTCTCAGTACTTTTGACTCATCACAACATATGAGCTCTGAACCATCAAGCCATTTAAAAATTGTGCATGAACAGGATCATTTCTTGGAAATATAATCTGAGTGATCAAAATAGGGTTGGGTA
The DNA here is from genome assembly GCA_963555705.1 of Ligustrum vulgare. Classification (NCBI taxonomy): domain Eukaryota; kingdom Viridiplantae; phylum Streptophyta; class Magnoliopsida; order Lamiales; family Oleaceae; genus Ligustrum; species Ligustrum vulgare. Next base: position 10,864,271 of record OY743184.1, on the reverse strand, counting down.
TAATATTTCAGAGAAAAACATCAGATGATCATTCAACTGTCATTTTGTTAGATTATATTTCAGCTGTGACAGAACATATATAATTATTTGGCATTTCGGAATAGAATTGATGCGCAGACATCATCCTAGCCATTTTTCGCATTTTGATAGAACATATGGATACTTTTTGGGCTATCAAATTAGTTATAAATCAGTTTTAAAAAAACCAATCAGGTAAATCCGTTTCACTCTATACTGACTGACATATTCATACAAATGAGGTTTCGCAGGGAAAAAATATTTGTAATGGATCATTCCCAAATACTAATTTCAAGTCCGCAAGTAAAAGTCTCTCACCTTAGTGTTACAAGGTATGTTAATATGACATAAATTAGGGTCATTGTTCGCTCCGCAAGTGCACGGGTCGCTCAAGTAATAAAGTGGACGTGAGCTCAAGTATCGATCGTACAGAGATTGTTTTAACTTGTATTTTACACTACTACCTTAACCGGAACCAGAAAAGCTTAGGATTTTTAAATGTACAGTCAAAACATGGAATCAATAAATTAAAGCTTCATTTCAATTCTAACAATGAAAACCTAGCCTAAATACATGATCGAAAATAAATCATAAGAAGTATGAAAAGATGTAACCCCGTTCATATTCTTGATCCTTGTGCTTCAATCTTGAATTTGGCCTTCAATGGATCCCCCAACAGTTAGACTGCGTTTTGGCATGAATTATGAAGATTGGGAACCCCTAATTTCGTGCCCAAGTCTGGTATATATAGATGTTCATGAGAATTAAGTTACTTGGGGAGAAAGAATGTTGATTTCCACGCAAAAAGCCCAGCTGCGGCCCAGAAGCTCTACCATGCGACCGCACGGTTCAAAAGTGCGCTATCGCACGACTCTCCAGGTTATCTTCAGTCGCTGAAATTTCAGGTCATGCGAGCACAGTTATAACACCGTGCGACGGCACGGTTCTGCAGAGAGATGCAATTTTCATTTTTTAAATGTTACAAGTTGGTCCTTGTATTTTAATTTCACGACAAGTCCTCCAACTTTCGATTGTTGCAATTTAGCTCCTGAACTTCTGATTTCTTCCAAATTTGATTTCTTATTCCGTTTTCAACCAATTGGCCATTTGGTTAACTGCATCAACTCTTGATCTGCACATTTTGACACTTTTAACATCCAATTGCTCGATTTTGGCTTCAATTCCATTATTTTCCTGACTTTGGGTTATTTCTGAAATATAAACAAATACAAACAAAATAAATAGCAAATATTCTTAAACAAAAAATTAAATCCTACTTTTAAGATAGAAATAAGTGTATAAAATACACTTATCAACACTCCCAAACTAGAACTATTGTTCGTCCTCGAACAAAAATAAAACTAAACTATAAATTTGAAGTTAAAATATTTTTGTTCCTGTTGACTCATTTACCATACGCTTCAACAATCCAGATTGACTAATTACTTTAGAAAAAGAAATATGAACAACATAAAATATTTTTATTCATCTGATGCTCAACTTCATTGTGTGTGTGTGAATAGCCTGAATCAAATGCAAACTTATGCAAAAATAAACTTGACAATGTGTTACTTTTTATGTAAGAGTAAGCCCGAATCCCATGTGGTCAACAGTGATTTTTTTTTTTTTCCCTTACCCTCTCAAGGATGATCACAACCTTATTGATTTTCTCTCATATCCCGAGGTATTTCTTATTGATGTGGTTTCTAAACACATATAAATTGCATTTTTTCACACAAGACAGTTAGGATTAGACAAGTATGCACGACAGACCAAGAATAGTTAACAAAGTGTTAGGAATTTCAATCAACAAAGCTTATACCATATTTTATTCCATTTTTCTTTCATATAGACGACTTTTCTTTTAATGTCATTGTCTTTTACCATCTTTGTGCAATACTTTTCATACTTGCTTTCTATATAACCTATGTAACGAGCTTTAGGTCGGCAGCTCCCAACTCAGTTGAGCTTAGGGTATCAGATTCAGAGAACCCCTTAGACTTAATTACCCGAGTCATAAAGGTTTAAACAGAAAAGTTAAAGATATTTTAACGTCTTATGTGCAAGTCCACTCTCTGTACTTACTTTCTAGTTGACCCATATAGCAAGCTTTAGGTCGGAACCTCCCAACTCATTTGAGCTTTGGGTACCAGGTTCAGAGAATCCCCCAGACTTACTTGCTCGAGTCAAAAGGCATTTGAAGAGTAGAATAAGACCTTCAGCATTTTTCTGTTTTTATACTGATTATTATGTTTTATACTTGTTGATCAAAACCCCTTAAATTAAAGATGCACAATTAAAACTTCAAGTCTTAAACCCATCAATGTGTACCCATACTAACCTTCCCACCCCCAAACTGCTCGTTCGACATTTCAGGTCGGGATCTAATTTTCTTAAGGTTTGGGATTTTACATTCAGTTCTACGTTCAAAGTGTACAAGTTTACCCCAATAGTATCAAGCATCTCCCTACACAAGTTATTATTCGAAAGTGGCTATGTGCTTAAACTTGATGAAAGTCTTACATGGATGAATGTTTAAGAAAAGTTTAGTTCACGTGTTGTCCAATTTTCTAATTAAAGTACAAAAGTCAATTCAAATCATGTCATAAGCAATAAATAAATCAACAAAAGTTTTCAAATTTTTCACTTTTTTCAAATTTTTATGAATTTTCTACCCAAAATCGAATGTATGTGTAAACAAAAGCACATGAATGAGATTCTCACCCCCAAACTAGAATCATATATTGTCCTCAATGTATTCAAAGCAGATAAATAAAATAAACACAAAAATAACAAAGAAGGTTAATGTACTTCCCGGGTTTGGAGAGTTGGTGTTCCCATTTTTTAAGCTTGGAATTCAAAATTTGTTGGATGAGATAACCCGTTCCTAGCTTTCCCATGTGTGGTCCAATGTGTTTTCTCCTCATGTTTCATGCAAAAGAACAATAAATAACATTAGAATGTATAAAAATTGCATGAACACTAAAACAATTTAACTCAACACACCCAAACTAGGACTTAGAAAAATTTTGAAATTTTTGAAAAATGGTCGACTACTGACTTTCAACCCTTGACATCGCCTTGAAAAAGTAAAAATTTCCCGAGACATGTCTCGGGCATATGAAAGTACAAAACTTGATCTACAACATATCAAAAATTCAGCAAATTTCGAGTTCATATGGGTCATGAAAAGATGCGACAAAGTAGGTGCAGTGAAACTGAAAATGTGGTTGTGGTGCATTGGTGCTTGCAATGGCCTTGCAATGAGGTGCTATGTAGTGCAATGATGTTCAAGTTGATTTTCATGCCTTAAATCAGTATAAATAATGATTGAATGATGCACAAATGATGTATGACATGTAGTGAAGGTGATCATCTGAATAGAATTGCAAAAACTCAACAAAACACTCATTGAAACATTTTATCGAACACTTTTTGTGCATATGAAGAATTCAAGGAATTGTATAGATTTGGACTGTTGAATTGAGCCATAATTTTTCACCTAATAAACACAATTCAATACTTCTATCAACTATCCTAAACCCATCTCCACTCATCCACAATTCACAAATCATAAAAAGAATGTAGAGCATAAAGTATGTGCATGAGTTTGTGAAATTGTGTAGAACGTTCATACATTTTAATGTTTTGAATGCAATGTGAGGCATTAAATTGAGTTGAGATGATGTACAAACAATGGGGAATGATGTTGGACTCAATGTTGGGCAATTTGGGGGAGGAAAAATGGGTTAAGAGTGGTAAAAATGAAAATTGTTGCATTTTTTATTGAACTGCTAGTTCTGTCCAGAATCACACCGTGAGACTGCACGGTGTTAAAGGAGGCAATAACTTATTGTTTTTCATTTTCTAAGTTTTGAACCATGTTTTCGGCCCCTAATTGCCTTCTAATGCATGTAACCAACTTCTAAATTATATGCACATGTCCTAAGCTAGATGATCAAGTGAAAGATTTTAATGAAAAACAACTACACAAATAAAAAAATAAAAAAATTCTAAAAATGCTTAAACATGCAAAAATAGGTGCAATGAAAATTTCAATGCAACCAATATGTCAAAAAATGAATTCTAAACATGTTAGTGTACCTAAAATGTAATGTGAAGCATCAAGTCTACTAAAAATGCAATGAAACCTAAAAGCAACTAAACAATAATAAATCAAATAAACAACTTAAAAGCAAATAAATAAAACAACTAAAGAAAATGATATTGAAAAATTGGGTTGCCTCCTAACAAGCGCTTCATTTAAAGTCTAGAGCTAGACTTTTTGGTAAACTATTCTCAAGGTGGCATGAAACATGATGTTGAGGCCATATCATTTGTATTGACCCTATGCTCAGCCTGTTTCCAAAGATGAAGATGCTGTGCCACTTCAATTTTTGAACAATTTTCAAGTAGTGGATTTTGATTCACTAGTTGAACCATGTCAAAGGTTATTTTCTCATCCTCTACTCGAAGCATGACCTCCCCCTTTTCCACATCAACCAAGGCTCTAGCAGTAGCCAGAAAGGGTCGGCCTAAAATCAGTGGCACCTTACTATCTTCCTCCATGTCCAGAATCACGAAGTCAGTACGGAATATGAATTTGTCCACTTTAACTAGCACATCCTCAATGACTCCATATGGGTATTGAATGGAGCGATCAGCTAGCTGTAAGATGATTGGACTTGGTTTTCGGTCCCCTAATCCTAGCTTCATATAGACTAAAAGAGGCATCAGATTTATGCGTGCACCAAGGTCACATAAAACTTTGTTAAATTTTAAGTCACCAATGATGCAAGGAATTGAAAAACTTCCTGGATCTCTCAGCTTGGGTGGCAGCTTTTGTTGCAAGATGGCCCTGCACTCTTCATTTAGTGATACCTCTTCAAGTTCCTCAAGTTTTCTTTTACTTGACATCATCTTTTTCAAGAACTTGGTATGGGTGAGGATTTGGGTAATGGCTTCTAGGAAATGAATGTTAATGTGAAGCTTTCTGAGCATGTTGAGAAATTTATTGAACTGCTGATCCTCCTTAGGCTTTTGTAATCTTTGCGGGAATGGAATAGGGGACTCATGAGGTTTAATTGTCAATTTTACCTTATTCTCCTCTTTCTTCTCAGCAGATTGCTTTTCAAGTGCCTCAACATGTTTTCCCTTTTCTTCATCTGGCTTTTGAACATGAATCTCAGGAAATTTCACCCCACTGCGTGTGGTAATTGCGTTTACTCATAGTTTCTCTTTCCAACCTTTCAGTCTTTGGGGAAAAGGTGTGGGAGGTTCATAGACTCTATCACATGGAGCAAAAGTGATCCTTCCTGACACAAAATCTACATCTCTTTCAACAGTTTTGATTGCCATCACTTGCTCCCTAGGATTAACCTCAGTGTTACCAGGCAGTGTACCTGGGGCTCTATTTGTTAAAGCCTGAGCTATCTGACCAACTTGGGTTTCCAAGTTTTTGATTGAAGCCTGATGATTTCGCAGTGTAGTTTCAATCATCCTCATGAATTGGTCAGTTTTTGTCATGAATTGATCATTTTTAGCCATAAATTGATTGGTCTGCCTCATGTACTGGTCAGTCTTCTCCATCAATTTCACGACCATCTCCTCAAGTTGAGGTTTCTTCTCCACTACCTGCTGTGGAGGGGCTTGCTGGTCTATTCCATTTTGATTATCCCTCCATGAGAAATTAGGGTGATTTCGCTAACCAAGATTGTAAGTGTTAAAATATGGATTATTTTGGCGGTATCCCCCTTGTACAAAATTTACTTGTTCAGCTTGACTAACCAGAATTGGACAATCTGATGTATTGTGATTAGCTCCACATTCCTCGCATCCAGTTACTACACTTTTCACTAAATGGTTGGTTTGTATGAAATTCATCAAAGAATCTATTTTAGCAGATAATGCCAAAACATCATCCATTGCATAAACTCCTGCTGGTTTCTTTTGGATTGTTCTCTCAGATGCCCACATTGCATTGGTATTGGCTATTCTCTCAAACAGTTCAAGTGCTCCATCAAGAGTTTGGGTAGTTATTGATCCATTGGAGGACGAATCAACAAAATTCTTGAATTGAGGGAGCAAGCCAATGTAAAAGTACCTTACTTGCTCATTTTTGGGTAGTCCATGTTGAGGGAACTTTCTAAGCATGCTTTTAAACCTATTCCATGCTTCATCAAATGACTCAGACTCTTGTTGTTGAAAAATTGTTATCTCATGTCTGAGTTTAGCAACTTTGGCTGGGGGCATGAATTGTGTGCAAAATTTTTGAGTCAAGTCATTCCAAATTGTTATACTTGCAGGAGGACGAGAGTCTAACCAATCTATTTCCCTATCTCGTAAGGTGTATGAAAACAACCTAAGTCTGATGGCATCATCTGAAACACCCTGATATTTAAAATGTTCACACATGTCTAAAAATTTAGACACATGTGCATGTGGATTTTCACCGGGTTTGCCATAGAATTGATGTCCATTTTGAAACATATTTATCACATTGGTCTTTAGTTGGAAGTTTGCAAGACCAAAAGGTGGATAAACTATGCTTGATTGGTTTTGGACAATTTGTGGGGTTATGAAATCTCCTACAAGTCTATTCCCCTCATCTTCTAGCTCAACTCCAGGTAAAGCCATATTGTTTGCCATTTGTTCCTCTTCTTGAATTTTCTATTTATCTAGTTCCCTAGCTTCTCTTAACCTACGTTGTAAAGTACGTTCTATTTTCGGGTCAACTTCGAAAAGATTCCCGTTTTTCAAACGTAGCATATACAACTACAAGAAAAGTAAAAAAACTAGTAACTAAACTAAAAATTAAAATCCTAAAGTAAAAATAAAAGTAAAATAAAAATAAAGCAAGTAAAGAGTCTGAATTAGTGAAAGTAATCTAAAAATAAATTTAAACTACAATCCCCGGTAACGGCGCCAAAAATTTGTTCGCTTCACAAGTGCACGGGTCGCGCAAGTAATAAAGTGGACGTGAGTCCAAGTATCGATCTCACAGAGATTGTTTTAAATTGTATTTTAAACTACTACCTTAACCGGAACCAGAACCAGAACCAGAAAAGCTTATGATTTGGGAATTTTGATTTTGAAAAACAAATTAAAAATTATATTAAAGAAAATAAGAAAATTTGATTTGTTAAAACGAAAAGATGAATATGTTAGAATTATGAATCTACATTAATCATATCAACCATGTATTTGACTTAAACATTTAATAACAAGGTATGAATATTGCAAATCCATGTTCCTATATTTATTTATGTCTCCTTTAGAGCGATGCATAAACACCATTTCCTACAAGAGACGAGCCTATATTTCTATAACCAATCCAAATATGTAGAGAATCATTAACGAATTATGAACAATTTTTAGGATAACACGAAGCATAGGGGTATATTTCTATCCCCTATCGTACTTCGTGGCAATTAATCAAGGTCTAATAGATTCCTACTCTTTCCAACATAGAAATCTATCACAAACATCAATAATTATGCATCCAAATTCATAAATGAGAATAAAAACATAATTACTTGCATCAATCTCATAAATTACATAATATAAATGTACAGTCAAAACATGGAATCAATAAATTAAAGTTTCATAACAATTCTAACAATGAAAACCTAGCCTAAATACATTATCGAAAATAAATCACAAGAAGTATGAAAAGATGTCACCCCATTCATATTCTTGATCCTTGTGCTTCAATCTTGAATTTGGCCTTCAATGGATCCCTCAACAGTTAGACAGCGTTTTGGCATGAATTATGAAGATTGGGAACCCCTAATTTCGTGTCCCCAAGTCTGGTATATATAGATGTTCATGAGAATTAGGTTACTTGGGGAGAAAGAATGCTGATTTTCGCGCAAAAATCCCAGCTGCGGCCCAAAAGTTCTACCGTGTGACCGCACGGTTCAAAAGTGCGTGATCACAAGACTCTGCAGGTTATCTTCAGTTGCTGAAATTTCAGGTCATGCGACCGCACGGTTGTAACACCGTGTGACGGTACGATTCTGCAGAGAGATGCAATTTTCATCTTTTAAATGTTACAAGTTGGTCCATGTATTTTAATTTCACAACAAGTCCTCCAACTTTCGATTGTTGCAATTTAGCCCCTGAACTTCTAATTTCTTCCAAATTTGATTTCTTCTTCCATTTTCCAACCAATTGGCCATTTAGTTAACTGCATCAACTCTTGATCTGCACATTTTGACACTTTTAACATCCAATTGCTCGATTTTGGCTTCAATTCCATTATTTTCCTGACTTTGAGTTATTTCTGAAATATAAACAAATACAAACAAAATAAATAGCAAATATTCTTAAACAAACAATTAAATCCTATTTTTAAGATAGAAATAAGTGTATAAAATACACTTATCAGTCATTATTTAACAATGTGAATAGAACTCTCACTGCTTTAATGACCAAGGTTATTGTTTGTGAAAAAGTCACATTGCTTCATACAAGTGTTACTTCATGAGATCACAAGTTTCCATGTTTGGAAATGACTAGGGTAGAGATCAATAAAAAACTGCATTCACTGGTAGTCTGATCTTTGTGTTTACCAACATTTATATTCTCAGGAATTTTGAGGTAACCTATATCTCATAGTTTCAAGATCTATACCTATGCTTTATCAAGAAAGGAGTTTGCACTCTCTTGTTGGAAACATGTGATGCTTCAGATTTAAAGGTGTTTCAGTAAAACTTCAAATTTTAGGAATGGGGTGGCAGTGGATTAACAAATGCAAGTTTGAGTCCCAGGGCATGTACATCAGTGCATATTTAGTCTTCAAAATTTCTCCTTTTCGACAAATAGTTAAAGTAACTTTGAAACATGTACAATACCCTTGAGAGGGTTCTCATTATAAGTTGCAAATTTTTAATCAATATCAGGTGGGACCTGCCAAACTCAAATATCAGCAAATTGGGTTTAATGATTATGGGGATACCAAGTCAAACAAACATGACATTAATCTTAATCATGTCATATAGATTCATGTAGACCATGAACTGCTAACTATTTTTAGTTTATTTTTAATGGATTTCAAAATGATCTCATGTACTTTTTTGACACTTAATTGCATCAAATATAGACCAAGACACTAGCATATACCTCTTTAATTGTATATTATATAGCAGGTCAGTTCTACTGAGGTTTAATGGGAAATCAAATTTATAATGGTTCTGCAACAAAAGCTAAGGTCGTCACACCGAAGGCAAGTTGCTCCCCTTCGTTCATCAAGGTTTGTCTGATCTTTGCAGTCACCAACATTTATATACGCAGGAATTTTGAGGTAACCTATATCCCAGAGATGAAGAACTACACATGTGCTCTATAAATAAAAATAGTAGTACTCATTAAAATATTACACAAGGTAATTTTAATCAAAATTTGCTCTTTCTTCGCTGGAAACATGTGATACTTCAAATTTCAAAGTGTTTAAGTGAAACTTCATATATAAGGTATAGGATGGCAGTGGATTGACCAATTTGATTTTAGGTCTCACAGCACGAACATCAGTTTAGATTTATTATTGAGGACTGCTCCTTTTTGACAAATAGTTAAAATAACCTATCTAGCTGTACAATACCCTTAGGGGGGATTGTCATTGTAAGTTACAAAGTTCTAATCAAATTTAGGTGCAACCTGCTAAACTTAAAGACAGTGAATAGGGTTTATCCATCATGGGGATACCGAGTAAAGAAGTATGACATCAATCTAAATCACGTGATATCGAATCATGCATACCAGTGTAGAACTACAGCAATACCATTGACCTGTTTCATTATGTATTATATGGCAGGTCAGTTCCACTGAGTTTTTAATGGGAAATGAAACATACAACGGTTCTCCAACAAATGCTAAGGTTGTCACACCAAAAGCAAGTTGCCCCCCTTCGTTCATCAAGGTTTTTTCATGACACACCAGTTCTTTTTTTATTTTTTTATTTTTAGTCAATGAACTAACAGAAATTCAGACCACCTACATCGCTATATTCCATGAACAATCTTTTGTTGAGGCTGCTTGGGATGTATTTTTAAATGTTATGATATGCATCAGCCACCATGATATTGTAATCAGCAAACAAATAGAAACAACACTACATGTATTTTAACTCAAATTGCTAGGCATTTTAAAAGTATCTGCACCTACTTGGTAACCACCTAAAGACATCAAGAATTTAAACCAGTTTGGAATGGCTTCTCCATATGAATTTTTTTTTCTCCTCGGAGTTATGTTAGTCAATATCACTAGTCGTGACCCCATTTTCGATTTTGTTGTTTGAGAGTCCCTTCATTACGTGTCTCATTATATTCAATATACCAGATCCACTCCAATGAGGTTGAGATGGGGAAGCAATGGAACGTTGGTTCTTCCACTAATGCTGTGGTCATCACACTGCTGTCAAGTACATCCCCTTCTTGCAACAAGGTTCGTGTCTAAGACATCATTGAATATGTTTTTTGCAAGTGTGAATATCAGATAAAATAAGTAATGCATAGTTCCATGCACATGGATCCAATTCCTGTGCCATATTCGCAACTAATTAAAAAATAAAAAGGTCACCTATATCTCTGCATTTTTTACCCGTTATCTTAACAAGGGTAGATTGATTAATATTAATTTGAAGAATAAAAATTCGTGTTCATATATCATATTATATCATACCCTATCACTTACACATGTGGAATTCTTGAATCAGGCATCAGTTGGAAGCACGTCATGGAATAGTGCGGATATTATTGGCCAGAAATCTTCTGAAATCTATCTTGAGTATCTCGAACCTCCATCATTTGATCTAGGGATTGATCGTGACATTGATGAAGGTTCCATTATTATTGACGAAGGTCTAGTGTTAACCAAAGCTCATATAAAGGAGATGGACGACATCGTAGTTGAATTGGTATGCAAATTTGATTTACCAATTAAAAAACTGATGGTACTGTAACCAGCATTTCGCATTTTTCATGTTTAAGATTTTTCCATTACTTACTCAATTGTGCATTATTTTATATATATTATATAATGCCATCATTTCTTTGACATCTAGTTATCAAGCAAGGATAAATATCAGAAACTGAAATATGGCATTTCACAGGATGCAACACAAGATGCCCCCGGTGACTTACCATTACAACATACAAATGTAAAGCACGCTCAACCATTTTCATCGTCGACAAAAACTGTTCATGGATTGATTCACGAACCTCAGAACGAACCTACTAAAAGACTGAGATTGGGTCATACAACAGATAGGGAGGTAATTTGTCATACTAATCATTTATAAATTCATCCAGTACTTTAAGTTTAAGTGTGCTCACAGGTCTTGTGTTTTCCCATCTTACTCCAATTCCAATTGATTTCTCTGAAGATGACCGTCCAAAAAAGGGAGCTATCAACAAAAAAATATGTTCTGATAATTCACTATCTGAGGATGGCAGCCTAGGTGAAGGTAGTGTGTATTTTTTTTTACTACAAAACGTGCAATGAAGCGCCATCAAATTAATGAATTGAACAAAAATGGGTGCACACAGGGTAATTAAATGTGACACTGACATTGTCGAAATTCATCCACCAATGAAGCTGGGTCCTTTTTTCATTGAGTCAGACATGTGGTGGCACAACCTTCATGAGGTTGCTCGTCCCATAAACAATACGGTAAATCCCATTTAATATAGTCATGCGTTTAATTATGATACCAAATTTTAAACATTGTTTGCAATTTTCCAACAAGACATCTTGGCCCCATATGAAGCATATCGATGTAGCTTTCTACTTCATCCATATGGTTTTAAAGTTGAGGAATAGTTCCAAGTTACATTTCACCACAACAGACTACACCTTTGATGCTAAGATCCGAGGTATATCAAATGACCTAGTAGTCGACAACCATGCATTGCTCAAGCACGAGTCTTTATTCTCGTACACACTGGGCAGGAAGATTCCATTTAATGTCCCATGGTCACAAGTCGACCACATCCTAATACCAATGTGGATAAAATCGCCTGCTCACTGGATTTTGGGACACTTTGACATGATTAATTGGAGGTTGGACATTTATAACTCCTACAATAAAATCATAAAAAATGCAATGGTGTATTCAGCTATTCGCTCTATGTGCATCGCTGTCCCTATTCTGGCTAGATATATGACATCCAGTAGCCGCACTTTTCCAGAAAACTCCACTACAATGTAGAATGATTGACAATTGTCCTCAGCAACACAACGGGTAAGTTGCCCCGATCATGCCCCATATTTGATAATATGATCGTCCATTTAACCCTATGTTCTCGATTTATAACCATAACTTTGAATTCAATATGCAGGGGTGATTGTGGAATTTAAATTATCAAGTATGCAGAATATTTAATTGAGGGAAAAATGACGGATATGCCTCCATCTTTTGATGTGGCTTATTCTCGATCTAACATTGCGGCACAACTATACAAGTACATGTTGGAAGAGCCTGACATTAGATGGTTCAATTGTCCGGAGACTGTATCGCTGAGAAGAAATGAATAGATCCTACAGGAAAATCAAGTGGAAAGTTAATAATGCCTTAGAATTACCTATTTATTTATTTATTTATTTATTTTTGGAAATAATGTACTGGTTTTGTTTCTTGTCACTCAAAAGACATCTACACAATATATATTTCAGCTTTGAATGAATGAAAATGGTTTTCACATATTATATATGTTATTCAAAATATCCTTACATCTGACCCCCAAAATTGTGGAAGGTAATACTTTTTTTATTATTTTCGATGGAACATCAGTATCATTGGGGGGGTGTAATGTGATTCCATTATAATATTGTCATTTTTATAGTAAAAACCTGATGTTGTTTGAGTAGAACAAAAAATGGCCTGATCTGCGATTTATTCCTAAGATTAATTACAGATGAACTTGAAGGGATTAACTGTTGTTGTAAATTAAATGATACACTGTTATTTACTTCAAACAGGGGAAGTAGCAACGTGTCTCAAAGGTGTTGTCGATGTTTATAAGGTGCACTAATGACAGCAAAATATGGACATTCTAAAATTGATACATTGAACTATGCAAGAGCTCAATATGGGATCTCTTAGTAAATTTTACAGAAAACTGATGAACATCAGAATGGTAGTTTTACACCTTCAAACAGTATATTTACTTATATTTCTTTGAAAGGAATTGAAATGGAAGGCATAGGATGACAGGTATTAAACTTTATACTGGCAGCTACTTGGTCATACATATTTGATACCATATTAGCCTTCGCACTGGTCATCAGTCATTCGAAATTGATTCCCCTCAGAAGTCATCATCAAATTAGATTCTCATTTCACATTAAATTGTACAATTTACTGCCACGGTGAACACATAGTGTTCAAAGAGTTGGATGTTCTTATGATTTAAAATTTTTGGATGTCATTTTTTAAGGATCTAAAAGTATATTTGATATAATCCCAATTACAAGCATCAAACAAGGTCTCATATGTACATAGAGCAGAGTGCAAGCTGTGAAACGTTGTTTTAGCGCTTAAACTAACATTGCACGTAAATCCTCATAAAAATTATATATGTATCTCTGTAAAATATTCATCAATAAAACACTTGGGTGCAGTAGTGTTCAAGCATTTTTATTACTTTTTTTAAAAAAATCTGGAAATGTATGTATCAAGTTTTTGTAATTCCACACTTTGAACTCATGTAAGTTTAATAATTGATTAATTCGGAAATTGATTCTTCCTACTTTTTTTTAGCTTGCAATCAAGCATGAAATGAATATAAGAACGGAGACAACCTGATGCCCAGTTCTCTCTTATTTATATCAAATATGTCCTTCAATGACAAAAATAATAAGGCTTGCCACCTTTTCAATAAATTAACTCCAGCAGTAAATGAATTAAAGATAAACAAATAAAATATAGTAGCCATTCGTTAACAAGAATTAACTTATCATAAAATATAAAACAATGCTGCCAAAACGCTTGTGATGGGCTGCTACTTATCAACACGTGTTTCATTAACCTGTTATAAACAAGACAACATTAACAGTTTTGGATGATGCAACGAAAATAATCCAATCCTATGTGTACGACAATTACCTTTTTGTTCCACACACGAGTTCTACTCCTTTTACTAGCATTATGCTCGTAAGTGGAAGTTGAATTACGGCAAGTCCTGATGTTATGGTCAGCACAACCACAATTACCACACCGAGTTCTCTTCTTATATTCTAATGCAGATTTGAATCGATTTTCTTTTGGTCTACCGGTCCATGCTTTGAGATAGGTGCACACACTACCCTTCTCTTCACTTCTTCTGGAACCTGCCACTCCTCTTTATTTCTAAGTGGATATACAGAACCTTGATAATCCTCTAAGCACTCGTCCTTAGTGAAATATCTTGAGCTGTATTCCAACAATGAATTGTTACATTTTGCAATCACTGCAACTGCATGTGGACATGGAATGTGATCGAATTGAAAGCGTCGACATAAACTTGTCCTTTCGTACATGTCCAGGACATATGATGTAGTCTCATCATTTACTTGGAATAGTGTGTCACTTGAAGGATACACCTATGTTTATAAATTTATCCAAGTAACAATATAAGTGGTCTAGAACAACAATAATAAAATAAATAATCACGTATAAGATAAATTACCCGCAATCTTCCTGACATTTTTACCGTCTCATTTAACATAGATTGATGGCGGGAAGCAAGAGGTGTGAATGTTGCTTTGGCATCATTCAGATTTTGGTAAAACCACTTATGTACTGTGCACCTTAGACACTCATACAAGGCTTCAATTGGATAATTCTTTGCATGTTTAATAGCTGAGTTGACTGACTCAGCAATGTTGGATGTCATTGCAGAGTAACTATCCTTTGTCATATGCACCCTTGACCAGCGTCCATAACCATTCTCTTCCTGAATTAAGTGTTAGTCATTAGAATATTTTTTTTAAAAATACTATATATAAAAATAAAATACTATATATATATATATATATATATATATATAGATTAACTAAAAAATGACACTTACCAAGTACCCCCTTATTTCCTCGTCCATCCACCCCATGTGGATCTCGAAATCAGCTATTGTTTAAGCTCTCGCTGCATCGTTAAACAGAATCCTTATTCCTTTTGCCTTTTTTCCAAATTGTTTCTTCACATTTTGGAGCAAATGGTATGTATATGCTCCATGCAAAGCATTGGGGAAGACCCTATCAACCGCATGTGCTATACTTCCATGTCGATCAAAAATAATGCACAAATCCTCTTGATCACCATATGCTTCTTTCAACCTCATCAAGAACCAATCCCATGCATTGTTGTTTTCACCATCACTAACACCAAATACGAGTATATATATATGTTGTTATTTGCGTCCTGTGTACAGGCAGTGAATAGGGTACCACGATATTTACTTTTCAGGAATGTCCCATCAACAAAAATTACTGGTTTGCAATGGTGCCACTCGGCTATTGATGCCCCTAGTGATATGAAACTGAATAAAAACCTATCATCCGCATCAGTTTCAATTCTAGTGAATGATCCTGGATTTGTAACTTCAAGTCTATGCATGTATGCAGACAAATTTCCATAAGAATCGTCTGGATCCCCTCTAATCATTTTTATCGCACGATCTCGTGCTCTCCATGCTTTATCATAGATAACATGAACATTATAAGTGTGTAGCATGTCATCTATTATGTCTCCCGCTGTATAAATTCTCCGTGATGAGAGGAAGTTGTGCTTGACGCAATTCGCGATCACATTACTAGTTGCCTGTCTGTGGTCACATAGGACAAAGTCATTAGAACAACTATGTTCATTGTTCAATTCTCGTACCTTAAAATGACCAAGGAACCATGGTACTTCATCGAATCATCCCATTGTCCTCCAAAGTGCAAAAAAAAACAACTAAACTGGCCATAATCTGATATAAAATAGAATTTCAATTTCAAACACTTTAATTGGTATATACTGATACTTTTTTAAGTAAGTTGAGACACTCATTATTCAGATGAATTACAGTGTAAATTTAAGTTCTTAAACATTAGTAACATACCTGTGATTAATGTTGATATTTGTGTTTGAAGCTGATCAAAATAACTATAAATGTCTGTGATCAAAATAATTAGAGATGTTTGGAAATGTGCAAACTTTCATCCAGAAATGTAGGATGCAAATGCAGGAGAGTTATCAAATTCAAACTAAAACAGCTTTTACATAAAACATTATCCACAGATTGAGCACTCATACCTATTTTACAGGGCCACTTCAGACTGGAAAATCATTCAGTATATAAATTCTGCAAGATTACATTATGTGAACCATTAAAAATACATACGTGTGCGACAACGTTGAGGATTTTATTGAGGATAAAAACGGTTGTATTCTTATCTGGATTTATGCCTCTGTACTAGTAGTTTGTCACCGAATTTTTATTTTGACGTTCCCAGTATAATTCCTGGTGTGTTTGAGAATAGAGATGATAATTGGATGATACGGTTGCAACCATATTATGTAACTGACGAATCAATATGATTTTTAATCTTTCCTACTTTATTTCCTATAATCAAGGAATCAGGTTCTTATTTATTATTTTAATTTTTTTAATTAAGGTAGCATGGTATTATTGCAATTTGTATAATTGTGGATGTCATTTTTAAGTTTAAAAAATTATAGATGGCATAATCTCAATTACAGGTTTCAAACGTGGGTATCACTCCAATGATCCCCATAAGAAAATTATGCCAATGCCCAGTCCGATATTTTAGCCCATGTGAGAAAGTTTTAGAAAAGATGGGCTTGATCGATATCAGGTCCTCTAATGGATCAATGAATCTCAGTATATGTTTCCGTAGTTTGAACTGGGAGCTTAGCTCTTTGTCATCTAGGATAATATTCCTAAGATTGGTAAAATTTTCACCTCGGTAACAGCATGAATTAAAGAGAGCTCTGCTTAGTACGGAGAATACTTAAAGCAAGTGGGTTGCCTAAAGTCAAACAATTTAAACAATATCCCTGTAAAGACGACGCCTACCATACATGTTTGCAGAGAATATTGTACTATTTGGCCCCACCATACGCATGATTAAAACTTATTCAGCAAGTTATAATCATTAATTGTATAGATTAGTGTGTAAATATCTATATTTAGCTACGATAAACTCTAAATTTTGTCTATAAATAGAAGGGTTTAACACCTTGTAATGCATGCAAAATCTTGGAATTATAAGTCGTTACTATACTTCTAAAACTCCAGCATTTTTCTCCCTATTTTATTGTCACCTTATTTAGGTCCTATTGCACAAATCATACGACCTAAGTTGACTAAAAAGTTGCTACTCGTAAAGCGTAACTTTTGACGTCAACAATCGTATTTATGAATGAATAAATACAAACTAAAATAATTCTAAAATGAATTAATGTCAATGTTTGATACCAATTTAAATCTATATTTTAATCTAAGTCAAAGTTAACAATCAATCTCAACCACATATTTAATAATTAGTAAAATTTTTCAACCACACATCTCATCAACTTTTGTCAAAATTTACTAAAACTCTAATTTTAATCTCTACCAAATAGAGGCTAAACCTCTTGCAACACCACAATTGTTGTTGAAAAGTAATTTCTATTTTTATTCTTATCATTATATCCCCCCTTCCATGACTATTACGAGTTCAGAAAATTATTTCCATATTTGATATAAATTAAAATATAAATTTTTAATTAAGTTAAAGTCAATAATCAATTTCAACAGCATATTTCATGGGACTTACAACATCTCAACTATACATTTTATCAACTTTTATCAAAATATACAAAAATTTGATTTTAATCACCATCAAACAGAGGCTATAAATCAAATTCATGAAAAAAATATGAACATACGTTCTTTATACATTTATGGGTTCAAGACAACCCTCGAATAATAATAATAATAATAATAATTAATGAGAATAAATTGAATGCTAAGGATATCATTGACCATAAACATAAAAAAAATTAAGGGTTAAATGGGAAAATAAAAGTTTCTCCCTAGTCTACACTTTCAATATAGAGTAATAATTATATTAACACCACTAATTTTATTAATCATACCACGCTTTTCATATTTACTAAATTGATCACAAATAAATTAACTTCAATAATCATCTCATTATATTAGTTCTTCTTTTTTCTTTATTGTTGTGTACATCACAAGTCTTAAAAGCCCTAAATTATATATGTATTACTTCTTTAAAAAAATTTTGAAATTCTTGTTGGACATGGTTGATATTTCATATTCTCATCGTAATCTGATTAAGTTTCTTGGAGATTTACATGAATGTGAAAGCGCATCCAAGATTATAGATAGTCCATTGCGGTGGCTGGTTTGCATAAGTGGATGGTAAAGTTGTGTACTTAATGCACAATGTAAGTGAAATTGTTTGTGTAAGTGTAGATAAATTCCAATTCATTTACTGATTTCGGCTTGGATGCAGATTTTAGAAAAGACTAGCATTGCTGTAATTGCACCAACGCCATCTTTTGACACCCAACTGTAGAAAAATCAGATAAGTCGTATTAATCCACTAAACACCAGCTTTTGAAAAAATGAAAAAAGGGATTTCAATTTCAAATTCAATGAGTAGACTCAGAAACCTTGAAATCGATCGGAATTTTGAATTCCTCCCACTTCCTTCACTGCAACTATCACCACCTCAGCCATCGCCCCTTATTACGATAACCATACTTGTCATCTCTCTCTCTCTCTCTCTCTCTCTCTCTCTCTATATATATATATATATATCGAAGTTGTTTTGTATTGAAGAGGGGTTGGGGTAAAGTGTCTGAAGATGGAAGATTAGTGTGTACTATGTTTTATTTTCATTTTATTTAATGAAAGTTATATTTGTAAATGGAATATGGTTTAATTATAAAATTCATGTTTAATAAAATGTGTTTATATAATGTGGTGTAATTAATAAAACTAGTGGTGTCAATATAATTACCCTTTAATATATAGTAGATTACAATTGACCTCGTGAACTTAACTCTATAAATATTGACCAGCTTCCTTAGAGTGTTTAAAAACCAAGTCTTTGCTACTAGTGTCGTGGAGAAGGCTTTTGATTTGAAAATAGAAATGCTGGGATTCAATTGCTCTGTTTTGTTGTTTAGGAATCCAAATGCACTTAACGAAACCTCCCTACGCATGTGGTTCGATAGGGATGTCAGAGCTTTCACATTGAACGTGTTAAAGTATTTAGTTAATAATCAATTTTATGTCTACATTGGATATGTTAACTTATTTGTTAAATATAATTTTTTAGCCAAAAGTTAACTTTCTAGTTAAATTTTACTAGCCTTTTAACATATGATGTGACACTTTTGTGTTAAAAATCTTCAAAAGTGTAAATGCATCTCACCACATTCCTAACCTACCCACTAACCCACACAATTCCTTATTTATTCATTTTTATTTTCTTCTTTCTTCTTATTTTTGTTAATATTGATAAAAAAATATAATTTTTTTTGTTGATTATATATTTTATGATTTAATGAGATATTCAAAATAAGTACCATATTAATATGTAATTAATTTTGCTATTTTAAAAAGAAGTAATTATTATATTATTGGGCTTAACTAAAAATTAAAACATACATTATGTCAATAATAAGTAGTTAACTTTAACATGTATACATATCATTAAACATATAATATTTATCTATGTGACTAGTAAAATTTATCACATTCATTGGGGACGCTCTTACGTGTGCAATCCAAATGCACCTATCTTGAAAGGTTGATGACCCCTATGCTAAAGAATACCATATTATATATGCCCTAGTTTGAGACCTAATATTTTCAAATAATGTGATTTGTAATAGTAAATTTTTAGAGAATGTATGGTTAAAAGTATAAAATCTTTTTGAATTTATGTATAAATTATTTTATTAGTATAAGGAGTAGTTGAAAATAAATTTCGAAAAAAAAAAATGAGATTTGGATTAATAAGTATCAAACAACACACGAGAGAGTAATTTATGCCTCGGTTTGGCGGATGAGTTATAAACAAGGATTTTGAGATAAAGTGTGTGGTTAAAAAGTGATTTTCGAAAATATGTGCAGTTAAAAAGTCGTTTGGAAAAATAACATGTGTTTGGTAACTTGTTTATAAACAAATTTATAAATAACACATTTTCTCAAATGACTTTTTAACCACACATTTTTAAAATCACTTTCAACCACATATTTTACCTCGCAAACAACAAAAATCTATTTATAAACAATATTCCCTTCGTCGAACGAAGGTTGTACATTTTACAATCTATTTGACAACTCTTTTATAAACGTTATTTAAAAGAAATTACAAATAGTGTCATAACAATATTTAGTTGATACATTTTTTAAAAAAAGTAAAAAATGTGAGCCAGAATCTTGATCAATCAAAGTTGTTGACTTTTCAAAAATGTAATCCAATTGCCAAGTATTTATATACAACATTTTGCCAAAGTAATTTTCTTAAATATTAACTTTGTCAAGCTTAACCAAACGCTAAGAACGTGTTTGATTATTTACGTTTTTCATTGAAAATGTCAAATCAAGTAAATTATTTTACTTAGATTTGTGTTTCATTCATATTTTTCATGTACGAGCCTTAAAAACACATTGTTTGTATTTTAATTTATGTTTTCATTTTCAAAAATATTTTCTATTTTCTGTATTCATTTTTTATTTTTAAATTTGTTGAAAACGAGTTTGGTTTTTCATTTTCGAAAACTATTTATTAAAAAAAAAACTGGAAAATACGTTACTTAGACTATTTATAATTAATTTGCTTGTAGATTAAATTATAAAACTTCTATTTTTTGAAAATTTACTCTATGTTATAAAAAATCAACTTATCGAATTTTTGTTGGACTAATTTAATAATGACCAGAAAAATATTACAAAAATATTGTAACACCCCAAGTTTAAGATCAAAAACCTAGGCGTGTTAACTTCCATTCACATTAAATGCGGAAATAATCGTTTAAAACATTTAAACTTTTCATTTACTATTATAAAAATTTTACAAAAATTTCGACAGAGTCTCCTCTGTAAATTGGACATAGCAACCTGTAGAGGGACATCAAAACCATTTTTAAAATACACATCGCAACTCATTCAATCCAAAAAATCATCCAAACTATTACAATAAGTCCCAAACTCCTCAACAATATAATTTCAAGTAAATAAACTTTAGCAAATGAAATAAGAGGAAATTTAACCTCAATAATACATGAATTAAGAATAAATAATGAGAAATTGAAATAAATTCTAATTTAACTTTATTTTAAAAGGGTTGAAGCGGGGATAGCCTGAGTCAGCTGCCGAGTGCTCTCCTCAGATCACCTAACTTTCATCACCTGAAATGTTGGGGAGGGATTGGAGTGAGCTAAAGCTCAGTAAGTAAACTTTATGCACGTGATGCATGCTCATGACATGAAATTCCTTAAACCATTCAAAGTAATTCCCCTCATTTACTTTACTTTTCAAGACATTCATACCTTCCAAACTTTCACTTAAACATTTCTAAAAACTTTAACTTCATTTCAAGACTTTCATTTCAAATCTTTCATTTCATTTCAAAACTTTCACTTCATTTCAAGACTTTCATTTCAAGACTTTCACTTCATTTCAAGACTTTCATTTCGAATCTTTCATTTCATTTCAAAACTTTCACTTCATTTCAAGACTTTCATTTCAAGACTTTCACTTCATTTCTATCGTGAACTCAATTAGTGTATCTTCTAGCCAATTACAATGCAGTGGGCAATATCCCTTATTTAGGATCAGATTATCATTTTTCCACCGCATAGCGGTTTAATATTTGCCACCGTCAACCGGTTTAGCAATCGTCACCGCAAAGTAGTGTAATATTTGCCACCGCCAAGCGATTTAGCAATCGTCACCGCAAAGCGGTTTAGTATTTGCCACCGTCAACCGGTTTAGCAATCGTCACCGCAAAGCGGTTTAATATTTGCCACCGCCAAGCGGTTTAGCAATCGTCACCGCAAAGCGGTTTAGTATTTGCCACCGTCAAGCGGTTTAGCAATCGTCACCGCAAAGCGGTTTAATATTTGCCACCGTCAAGCGGTTTTGCAATCGTCACCGCAAAGCGGTTTAATATTTGCCATCGTCAAGCGGTTTTGCAATCGTCACCGCAAAGCGATTTAATATTTGCCACCGTCGAGCGGTTAAGCAATCGTCACCGCAAAGCGGTTTAATATTTGCCACCGCCGAGCGGTTAAGCAATCGTCACCGCAAAGCAGTTTAATATTTGCCACCGCCGAGCGGTTAAGCAATCGTCACCGCAAAGCGATTTAATATTCACCACCGCAACAGCGGTTTAATTCGGGTACGCCGGTCTACAGCGCCCCATTTCTTACTCACATCTTTCATGGCATAGAAGTACATTCATTTATTCATAAAACTTGGGATACATACTCTTTGAGAACAATCTAACTTTCCACACTTTTCCTTTAAAATCATTTGACTTCCCCAGTACTCAATGACAAATGCATGCTTGATGATGCAATTAACATAAAATATATGAATGCTTGGACAGTTTCCAATTTGAACAATATATTTTTATAAGAAGTAACGAAAGCATCGAAAACGAGCAATATACAAAGTTGTCACTTGAGCACAGAAATTTCACATTAACTTTCAACTTTAATAAAAATAGGGGGAGTTTACTTACTTGTAGTCCTCAGTAGTTTGCTTAATATGCAGGTGGAAGTCTTGGTTGCCCGCGACGTCAATGTACCGTTTCTCCTAATTAATTTCCATCCATTAATAAAAATATGGCTTTTAGTGAAAACTACCTTCAACACTCTTAACTGAGGTCGAGACTATCATGTAACTCATAATATAACAAACACATTTAACACCACATATAATATCATATTCGAAGTAATACATTAAGTTCAAGGAATTTTGAAATCTTACTTATCAATTCCACAAATCAAAGCCAAGCATTACTTATCAAAAATGATCTTGAACTAAAATTTTATAACTTTGAACATAATTTCAACTTAAACTAACTTGTTTTTAAAAGGTTAAAGTTTACTCTCCTATACCATTATCCCAAAATTCCAAAATCACACATGTTTGTTTAAATAGTCATATACATATTCATGATCATATATACATACATTCACACCTCAAATTTGATATTATGGCACATCAATTAATCAAAAGTTCATGAGTCTCCAGTTTGAGAAATTCTATTCTATTTTCCTCATAACAAAAGTCTGAATACATACCTATGCCCACATCCAAATTTATATATTTACCCACATCTATACCTACATAATAATATACACATTCATATACATCAATACTCACACACATAAACATCCCAAATCCCTAATTGATGGTAAATTTCGAAAATCAACAAGAACTGAAATCTGAAAATTGTGAGGAATTACATATATACTTACTTAATTCCTATATACACCAATATATGCATAAAATTCAACATATAAAAATTGTGTATGTGTGTGTGAAAAAGAAACGTGTATGCGGTTTCGCGTGGGAGAGGGGCGGAAAAGGGCTACCGTGAGTGGCGGTAGTGCGCCGGCGGGTTGGCCGGTGGTGCGCCGACGGAACCGAGGGAGAGCGAGGCCGAGAGACAGGGAGCAAGGCGGAGACCGAGAGAGAGGCGTCGGGTGAGAGACCGCGTAGGGAGAGAGAGAGAGCGTGAGTGCGATATATGAGAGTGTGAGGTTTTTAGGTTAGGTTTAAATGTTTAACTTTTGGAAATTTGCAATTCAGTCCCTCAACTCTTGTAAATTGGTAATTTAGATTCATAACTTTCAAATAAAATTTCAAAGTGTCACCAAACTTTTCCCAACTTCAATTTAATGCAATTTAGGCAACTATTACTCAAATACAATAGAAATGGAAAGTAACAATTAAAATAAACAATTAGACATAGAATTGTACGTAAACAATTTATAAACATTTTAATTGGTACATTGATCGAGACGGCGTCCAAGTCCTTCCACTGCAAGATAATTCCAATTATAGACGTTAAAGATCATAAAATTATAATTTATAATAACATTCACAAGAATATTACGTGAAATTTAAAATTGTAAGTAAAAATGAAAAGCGGTCTTACAAATATATAAAGTCACTAAGGTTCAAGTCCCAAAAATATTATATGAAATTAACAAAATAATGTTCAACATGTCTGTAGATGAATCAAACTCTTCATCTGTGAATGAAAAAAAAAAGATCTTCGTCACTTGATTCATCTAACAAAATGCATTCAGAGTAACACATTTCCTGTGCAAGTACATAGAGATAGCGTTCATGTATTTCATTTTCTCTTTTTAGGTTTAGGTATTAGGTTAATTAAAATGTTGAAATCGAAAATATGGGAAAAAAAAATTAAAAAAAAATGAGTTGCAATGGGTGTGGATTGAATATGTGACCTCTCTTGTAACAAGTGTGGATCTCACTAGTTAAACTACCCTAATTCTTGGCACAAGGATGCGTTTTGCGTGTTTTTGAATGTTTTTATGGTTTTTCATTAAAAACACCCAAAGTAATGTTTTTATTGTTTTGTGTTTGTTTGTAAAAAAATTTCTTGTTTTTTAAAAGGTATTTTGAAAAATAGGAAAGAGAACACGTTGTCGATATTTTCAAAAAATAAATAAATAATGACCCGTAAATAGTAAAGACAACATGAATTAATTTTTAGTTTTTTACATCAAAATTTTCTCAAGGCTGTTACATATTCATTTTCCTTCTCCACGTTGAATCAAACATACCCTATTATGTTTCGAAGAAATACATAAAAATACCCTAAAAATTTTATCAATTTTTGAAAATACCCTAACAATTTTATATCTTTTAAAAATAGCCTTAAATACTATAAAATACCACAAATATCCTTATATATCATATTTCAACTAAACCCATTAAGATTTAGAAAAGTTACAACCTAGTCCTTGAAATTTTATTAATTTTGTTTATGATTTTATTTGATTTTTGTTCGCTCATAGTAGCACCCTCACTTTGGTATCAGAGCCAAATGACAGATCTAAAAGATAAATATTATATAACACAAATTAAAAATGAATATATAATATATACATCAAGATTTATAATTATGCATACATTAACACTACCCGATAATTATAAAATAGAAATCTTAAACACTTTAAAATATTTAGATAAAGATATAAGAAGAGAAATATATGATCTAATAAATTTCGATATAATAAAAGAATATTTTATCATAAACGAAATATTAGATTTAATCCATAAAGATATACTAGAAGAGTTATATAAAAATTATAGAAATGGATTATCATAGAGCGGATCCTCAATTAATTAGATATCTAGACATAGAAACAAATGAAAAATTAGATTTAATAATAGAACAAAGAAGAAATTTAATGGACCAAATAAGAGAAGAAAGAAATATAAAACGACAAGAAAAATTAAGATTAAAATTATTGGAGAAAAAGAGAGAATATTTTGATAGAATTTTAAAACAATTACCAAAAATTCAAACGATTCTAGAAGACAAAGAAAAAACTAGAAAAGAAAAATATGATAAAACAAACACATTGGAAGACTATCTAAAATATTATAGAATATATCATAGAAAATCAATGATTGGATCAATAGAAGAATATTGTGAATATCAAATAATGAATTATAAAGAAGCAAAATATGAAACAGAACTTATTCTAGAAATCGAACATATTAAAGGAAGAAATTAATGACAGGATTTCCAGAAATAAAATTTGAAAAACAAATAATAGAAAATATAAGACTTCCAGTTGGATTTTATCAAATAAAAGGAGCAAATACAACTATGTTTCAACCATTAAGCTCATGGGGAGAATCTGATGGATTTCTTAACATGCAATTAAATTGGATAAGTGCATTTTTATGGCAAACATATAAAAACATAAATTTACAAGATAAATTAGCTATCGAAGAATTACAACAATTAAATATACAGGACATGAATATTAAAGAAAAATTACAAAATATTCAAAATAAACTAACAATACAATTTAAAGAATTAAAAGAAATGATAGGAGAGGCTAAAAATATAGATGAAGAAATTTTAAAAGAATTCCAAAGAAAATCAGGAGAATTAATTAATCAAGATAAAATTGGAATAATTATAGAAAAAATAGATAGGTTAAATGAAAAAATGAAAAAATAAGAAAGAATGAAAATGAAAAAATCATATCAATAGAAGAAAGAATCAAAAAGTTAGAAATAAAAATAGATGATATGTATGACAGACTATTTAAGGTACAAAAAACTCAAAAACCAAAAGTATAAAATGTCGATAAGTGAATATATTGAAGATTTAAAAACATTAATAAGTGATGTACACGAAGTAAAAAATGAATTAAAAGAAGTAAGAAATGATATAAATATACTAAAACTAGAGATTAGAGAATTCAAAGAAAATAATAAAAGCAAAGATAAGAAAATAGACAAAAAACTCATAGAAAAAGAAATACTTAGAATAGGAAAGAAGCATTTCGAACAAGAAAAAATTATAATAGAAGCAGGAAGTATGGATGATGAATTTAGAAGAAACATATTACCAAAAATATTAGAGGAAGAATTAGAATTACAAAAATCTATAGAAAAAACTTTAGGAAAATTAAAAGCTGAAGAAAAAATTGAAGAAGAACAAGACAAAAATGAATGAAGAATTATATTTGCTTATAGAAAATTTTGACCAGTTAAGTATAGAAAACTTTAATGAATACCAAGTTTTAATGAATACTGGAGGAGCACCTAACCCTGCTCCTATTGGAACTTCTAAACAAGAATTACCAGATCCAGAAGAAAGTTATGCACCCTTATATAACAAACCACACCGACAATATTATGATAGAATCAGAGATAGACAACCACCTAGAGGAAATAAATATAAAGATATATTTGAACCAAATAATAACTATAATAAACCTATTAATCATGGAGGAACAAAATTAGATCTTGATTGTAAAATAGATACTAAAAAAGCCTTATTAACTTGGGCAGATTCAATGATACTATTCTTTTTATACAATAAAGATGATACATGGAAAAATACTGATAGAATGATAAATTTTTTAGTAGCATCTTTTGAAGGACATGTTAGAAATTGGTGGGAAGGAATAAGTAGTGATACAAAAGCATTAATAAGAAGAAATGTACAGACAGAACTAATAAAATCAGATAGAAAAGGAATAGAAAAGATAGTAGATTATATTGCGGATGAATTTTTAGGAGAAAATTGGATAAGTAATTCTGAAGCAGAATCAATAAGAGAAAAAGATAATGCAAGAGTAAGATTAATAAATTTAACAATATGTGATATGTGTAAAATTAAAGAATATACTTGTGAATTTAAAGAATACTATTATGTTCAATTCTATAGTAATGAAAACCAAGAAGTATATAGAGATATGTATTACAATAAATTACCAGGTTCATGGGGAATATACTTTAAAATAGAATTTAAAAAATTTATTAGAGATAACCCTGGAACACCTAGAACATTAGGATCAAGGATAAAATTCTTATTTGAAAGATTAGCATATATATGTCAACAAAGACAATTATTAAAGAAATCAGGAAAACTAACTAGAATATGTTGTGAAGATATAGAAAAACCTACCCAATGGGGATGTAACCCTGAAAGAAGAAAATATAATAATAAAAGAAAATTTAAAAATAGAAAATTTAAAAAATTCAGAAACTTCAGAAAAAGATATATAAAACCTAAGAAGAGATATTACAAAAGAATATATAATCCAAATAAAAAACAGAAAAATAAAACTTATAAGAAAGATAAAAGCCAATGCAAATGTTGGAATTGTGGAGAAATGGGACATATAAGCCCTGATTGTAACAAAAAGAAAGTTAAAATATTACAACATGAATATCTAGAAATAGAAAGTGAACTAAGTGAAATATCAGATATTGAAGAATACTATGATCAAGAAGTCTATATAAGCGAAACAGATTCAGAAAGCAATGAATCAGAATCAGAATAAAGAAATAGAAGAAATAGAAACAAATAAGAACATAGATAAACAAGAATATGAAGGAATAGAAGGTTATGGATTAAAAGTAACTTTTGATAATAATAAGTTCAGAAAAATACAAAAATTATCTTTAGATTTGAAAATAGGAAAATGGGAAATATTAGACAGAATATGGAAAAGAGAAAAAGTAGCAATAAATGAATATCATAAAATTGAAAGAGCAATAGATGTTAGAACCACTCAAGGAACACACAAATTAAATCTTTTAACAAAAAATACAGTTGCAGAATTATTAACAAAGATTAATAGAAAACAAAGTGAAAAAATTCAATATGTTTACTTAGCAGGTATCCAAATAATGTTTAAATCCCTGTTTAGAGAAGGATTAGATTCGCCTTTGACTGTAAGTTTACATGATGGAAGAATTATAAATTTAAAAAACAGTCATTTAGGAACAGTAGAAGGAAATCTAGCATATAAGAAACTAATATTTACATGTTACCCAAAATATTGTATATCATTAAAAGATAGAAATTTTAATGAAGTTTTAGGATTACATTTCAAATTACATAAAGATGATATAATGGAACCAGGAGATAAAATTATGACTATAGAATACAGGGCATTATACACATTTACTAATTCTAATTATGGAAACATTTATTCCAAAAAACCATATATTGAAATTCATAAAGAATGTAAAGATTTTGGTAAAGCTGTAGAACCAGATAAACAAATAAGTTTAGTTCCAAGAAATTATGAACTTACTATAACAAAAAATAAACCAGAAATCATAGAGTTACGAGAAGAAGAATACCCTAATAATAACATAACATTTGAAGATGGCAGATTAATTAGGAGATCAGCAAGTTTACCTAATAGAAAACAATTAGGGGAAACTAGTAATATAAAAGAAATAAAACTTAATAGAAATGCTGGAAATATGAAAATAGAAGGTGAATATTTTAATGGAATAGAACATATAAAAGGATCAAATATATTAATTGACACAGGAGCTAGTGAATGTCATATAGCTTCAAATAGAAATAAAGGACTAATATCTCATAGAACCGATCCATATAGATATATAAATTTCGATGGACAAATACATATGACTGAACTTGAAGTAAAAGTACCAATAAAAATAGGAGGAATAAATCACCTAGTACCATGTCATGTAGATAGTAGTATGGCAAATCCTCATGTATTATTAGGTATGAGCTTTCTAGATGGACTAGAAGATTATAGTATAAAACGTGAAGGATTATATATAACTCATAATGGTCAAACTATACTATGCAGAAAGGCTGAATAAATGAATAACCAAATAAGTTTTCCATTAGCCGTTTATATACAAGTTACAATTGTTGAAACAAATATAACAACATGTGCATTAATTGACACGGGAAGTGATATAACAATATTCAAAAGCTTCTTAATAAAATCATGGAATACTAATGGAAAAATAAAAATTACAGGAGTAACAGGAGAAAGTACTCATATAATTAATAGTACTGATAAAATTGATATAATACTTGGGAGTAAACAAATAGTTGTAAATAAAGTATATAATTATAACAAATTAGAATGTGATATATTACTAGGGAATGACTTTATACAACAATTTCAATATTATAAACAAAATAATTATATGGTAATGTTACAAACACCTTGTGCACACTTACTAAAAATACCAAGAGAATTTCGACCTTACAGAGTTCAGCCAACACGGCGTGGTGATAAATGGGAGAAAAAATCAATTACACAAAATGAAATAAAAAATAAAAGAATAATGTATAAAAAAGTCTTGAAAACGAACATACAAATAAACATGGAAAAAATCATTGATCAACTAGAAAAAATTTGTGGAGAAAATCCATTATCATTTTGGAAACCACATCATCCAAAAGCTAGAATAGAATTAACAGAAAATGTTATTATAAGAGTTAGACTAATGATGTATACCATACAAGATATGCAAGAATTTAAAACTCAAATAAAAGAATTACTTAACCAAAAATTAATCAGACCCAGTAATGGACCCCATAGTAGTCCAGCTTTTATGGTCATGAAACATTCTGAACAAAAAAGAGGTAAAGCTAGAATGGTGATAAATTATAAAGAATTAAACAAATATACTAAATTTGATGGATACTTTTTACCAAATAAAGAGGTACTGATAAATCTTGCAAAAGGAAAGCAATATTATTCTAGATTTGATTGCAAATCAGGATTTTGGCAAGTAAAAATGGAAGAAGATAGTATTCAATATACATCATTTAGTACACCTCAAGGTAAGTATGAATGGATGGTTATGCCATTTGGTTTAAAAAATGCACCACAAATATATCAAAGAAGAATGGATAACATATTTAGAAAATTTAATGAATTCTTAATCGTCTATGTTGATGATATATTAATATGTTCTAATAATAGAGAAGAACATAGAAACCATTTAATTAAGTTTATAAATGAATGCAAAAAAGAAGGAATTGTTCTTTCAAAAAAAATAAAGCTATAATAGAAAAACAAGAAATTGATTTTCTTGGATTATCAATAGATAAAAGGGGGATAAAATTACAAACTCATATATCTAAGAAGATAGAAAGTTTTCCAAACAAATTAGAATCAAAAGAACAAATACAAAAATTTTTAGGATGTTTAAATTATGCAGAAGGATTTATTGAAAATCTATCAAAAAAGAGACATAAAATTCAAATTTTACTCAGGAAAACAAATGCCAAAGGATGGAGTGATGAACATACAGAAATTGTCAAATCACTAAAAGAAGAATGTAAAAATTTACCAAAATTAAGATTACCAGATGAAAAAGATAATCTGATAGTTAATACTGATGCCTCGGATAAATATTGGGCAGCAATATTAAAAACAGATCTTAATGAAATTTGTAGATACTCAAGTGGAACGTTTAATCAAACAGAAATAAATTATACTACTCATGAGAAAGAACTGTTAGCAATTATCAGAGGAATAAAGAAGTTTTCATTGTTTTTATTATCTAAAAAATTCATTGTTGAAACTGATAATTCTCAAGTTGCAGATTTAGTAAAAAATAAATTACCATCTGAACCTCAATATAGAAGGCTCCATAGATGGCAAGCCTATTTGGCGTTTTATAATTTTGATATAATTCATATTAAAGGTGTTAATAATTATCTTGCGGACTTTTTAAGCAGGAATATTGAATTTGCAGATGGATAATATCAAAAGATCCCTGATAGACGCCAAAAAGCGAATGAACTTCCTCATGGAGGAAGCTGAAGATATAAAACTTGGAATTGAACAACTTGCAGAAACTCTCCAAGGAAGTTTCAAGCAATTGATGGAAATCTCAACATTTCATCATAATTATACTAAAGAATTGAGCGATAACATAATTGAGATTGAATCTCAGTTTGAATCGTTGATTACCAAACAGGCTGATACCAAACAGGTTATATCAAAAATACAAACAGGTACATCTTCTGGAAGCAGTGGTGGACCAACAATTAAAAGAGATGAACCAAGTCCTAAAAAAGTTGTTATAAATGAAGCCAGTCCTCGAAAAATCACAATCAATGCCAAAGATGAACATACAAGGGTAGTCAGAATTCGTGCTGAAGAGGAAGATGATTCCCCTTTTTTACCAAAAGAAAACGAATATAAAACCACTGTTGAAGTTATATATGAACTTCAAGAATGTGATTGCTATTACATTTCGTCTGGAGACCATGTATACCCACGATTGATCGTTACTCAGGGAGGAGATCCCGTCATGACAAAAATGGCAGCTGATTATGGATTCTTGGATCTTATCTATCCAGGAAAAGATCTAAAAGAAATAGAAAAATTTGATGATTTACTAAAAGGAGAAATTTCAAAGTTTGCTCAAGGAAGATCCATATATTTAAAATTTTATTCGATCAGTCCTGAAATTGATGGAAGAATATATTATCCTGCTGAGCATATTATCACGATTGGGTATGTTGCTCGAAATTTTCAAATTGAAGTTGGAAAAAATACCAAGCCAGTACCAAACATTACAAGATCATGGTTTAGGTCCCGAAGGGTGTTGGGAATTAAAGTTCTCTACAACATTTCCAAAAACCTATATGAGAAAAAATTCAAATGCATATGCCAGTACAATGGATGGACCTTACTCACTAATGGAGGAAAAGAAAAGTCAACAATCTTGCAAGAATACATCAATAAATTTGATACTCATCAAATTCATGGAAGTTTTGCCACTTTGCAAGAGGCGTGCATAGCTAGGAATTGCCCCACATGCCAAAGGAACTGATGGACAGGTGGAAGCCATTTGATAAGTCTGCTTTACATACCAACAGAAGTGATGGACAGATGGAAGTCAATTGATAACCTGATTTAATGGAACAAGACAGCACAATGTAAGGGCTATGAGAAGACTGAAAATAGAGGGATAGGTGTCCCTATAATGTAGCCATGTGAAGAAATAAAGGGACAGCTGTATCCTTGTAATAAAGAATAGATGGACAGGTGTGTCCTTGTAGGTTCTTGTAAAATTCAAATTATTATATCCATTACATAAGCAATGATGTAAGAGGCTGTATAGTAATACCTCGTGAAGTTGTATAAATAAGAGTCTTCTGATTAGAGAAGAGGCAGAACTCTCTTGAGCACTCAATTTGTGAGAAAGCCAAAACATCTTCTGTCTTTCAAAAACTCTCATACCAATCCTTTGTCAATCTTTATATTATCAATAAAATCCCAATTTACTTATCATATTATGATGAGTTTCTAAATTCTTGTCTTCTAAATCCTATTTCCAAAAAGAAGATATATTATTAAGAAAACTCCCTACACTCTGTCCTAAAATATTTTCCATCTAAAGAGTTATACAGTGAAGGCATCCAGGTTTAGCTTATAACCCGTGAAGGCAGGAAGCCATTGGAGGGTGTGGAGCAGAAACCTATAAGCCTGAAGATCACTAACAATAGAAGGAAAATACAAAGGTACTGAGAACGGGAAAAGAGGTTAGTATTCTTAATATATCTATCTTTACGGAATTAGGATGAAGAAGAACTTTTAAAATGACAGAATCCAGAATTGTTAAATTTAATTATCAAAATAGTCCTTATAATGATGAATATCATAGTATAATTGAACATTTATTCATGCATAAACAGTTTACTAGACCAAATAATGAAATAAAAAAGTTATATCATGTCTATATGCCATGTTTGTTAACTATCTTTCCAACTTTAAAAAGAGTGTTAGGATTAGAAATTACAAAATCGATTATTTATTTTTGGCTTGATAGTGATAACACTGAAATAAATAATGAATTATATTTAGGATATGTGTTTAGTAGTGATAATGATTATGATCCTGTAATAGATTATGACAGTGATGGAAGAGATGAATCTTTCTTTACCAGTTTTTGAAAATTTTAATATCATGAATAACAGTAATTATATCATGAAAAAACTCAAAACTAAAAGAGGTCCATATAAAGTTCAAAAGTATATTAAAAGTAAAAAAGGAATTGAATATGAAAATGAAATTGATAAAATCGGATACCAAGAACAACTCTACGCATCACAAGAGATATTAAAAAATTTTAAAGAAAATTTAATAGAAAACTTTGCTAGAGGAGCTGTAAGATCTATAATGATACATGATATTCAAGATATAATTGATAAATTAGAAAAGAGGAAGAAAAATATTTCAAAATATAATATACCATTTGAACCAAGTATAGATATCATGGCTGACATAGATATTATCAATTCTCAAACACTCATAGAATTTGAAAAATTACTTGAAACTTTATAAATTATTTATCTCTGTATTTATAATGCCTGGATATACTATTGAAGGATTAGACAATTTGTTAGAAAATATAATGGAAAAAATAGATAACATTATATCTCATTTAATAGATATGGATGAATCATCTGAACAATATTATATACTTTCAGAAAATCATGATCAATACATTATAGATTATTCTGACATATTAGAGATTAAAATAGATTTAGAAAATAAAATAATGACAAATACAGTCCAAACATAATGCCAGGATATACAATAGAAGGATTAGATAACCTTTTAGAAAAATTGAAAGATAAAATGGACGATATTAAACATCAAATGGAAAATGAAAACATATCTTCTGAAGAATATAATAAACTCTTAGAAAAATAAGAACAATATATTGCAGGTTATTGTATTTTACTAGATCAAAGAATGGACTTATACCAGAGAATTTTGTATAATAATTTACCAACCCTATAATCTATGGATACTTCACAAGCATCAACCTCTAACAACTGTGATCATAAACTATATTTAGATAATAAAGAAATTACATTTTTATTTGCTATTGCTGGAAAATTTAAAAATATACATTCTGTTGGACAATCTAAATTAAAAGAAATATACGAAGATATTGACTATGCTATCTTAAATAGAATAGAATTTAATTTTATTGAAACAGCAAAAAATATAAATACAGTTCATAAAATTATAGAAGAATACGAAGATATAGAAGATGAAGTTTCAAATGGAATAGCATTAGGATATATAACAAAGAAAGAACATCCTAAATCTTTTGAGAAATTATCACAATATAGAGTATTTTTAGAAGAACTTAAAAGATTAAAGAATATGAATATAATAAAAAATATTGAATTAAATCAACCTGACTAATTCAGGGATATATCTTACAAAGAAAATAACTCAATTCATTAAGGATAATAAAGACATTTTGCTAAAAAGGGGTATTTTGAAAAACTAAACCTCTATCCAACCTATTTCAATAAATCTCCCCATAAACCTGACAAGCTGTTAACGCAAAAACCCTCTTCTACAATGGAAACCGAATTGGTGATTGCCTCATCGCCGACAGACGCCGGCATCAGCTGCTGGAACCTCCACACGGGAGCCGAGCACCTCCGCTACAAGACTTGCTCCTCCCCTCCCCATGGTCTCACCTCCGTCGCTGGCCGCTTCATGGTCTCCTCCCAAATCCGGGACCCCAAGTCGTCCTCTTCCGGTTCTATCCTCTACTGGTCATGGAACAAGGTAAGCTCATCCAACCACATGTATTGAAGAGTATCACGTTAAAAATATATATGAATTAAGCCAAGGTGTTAAGATGCTAAAGAAAATTAAGTGGAAGTTACCGTTTTTGGACAAATTAAACGCGTCCTATATGGATTAATAATTTTGCTTATAATACTTATCGTTGTTTGAAAATTTTACCGAAGTTGATGTAACGTAGTTCTTTAGTTGAATTTTGTGAACTTGAGTAGGCATCAAGAGCTCTTTTAGAGATACTTAACTATTCCCCAAATTCTAATTGAGTTTCTTGTTTTATTTTGTTCTTGGAGATAAATTTTTATCTTGATGACTGTCAGTCTGTACTAATGGAAACCCAATAACATTTTAAGTAGCAACTTTTTATGTGAACTTAAAGTTGATTCAGCAAAAGGTGGAATTTCACCATGAGAAGAGAAGATTTTTAGTTTGAAATGAAATGATTGAAACTTAATCCCACAATTGATTTTTTCTTAATTTGAACTTACAGCCTCAGATTGAAGTCAAGAGCTTCCCTGCTGAACCCATAAAGCCACTTGTCTCGAATAGCGAAGGAAATTATATTGTGGGAGGAGGTATTTCAGGTGATATATACTTATGGGAGGTAATTTTAATTATAAATTTTCAATTGGTTGTTCCTTTCTAATTGTAGTAGTGATTGTAATAAGTGATGCATTTGCTGTGCATTTGTTTCAATATATGTAGTTTGCTACTGGGAATTTGCTTAAAAAATGGCATGCACATTACCGGGGAGTTACCTGCATGGTATTTAATGATGACCAGTCCCTTTTGATTTCGGGGTCAGAGGATGGAGGTGTTCGAGTTTGGTCACTCTTCATGTATGTGATAATTCTTGTCTTTGTTTTAATGTATGGCATGATAACTCATTTGCTAGATGCTTAGTGGAAGTTATTATGTTATTTTAGGATCTTTGGTGGTGCAAATAGGGAGGAAGCAAAAAATCCCTACGAGTATAGTTTCCACGAACATACTTTGAAAGTAACAGATGTTAAAATTGGGTACGGTGGATGTAATGCAATCATCGTGTCTGCCTCTGAGGATCGTACTTGCAAGGTGCTGCATACTATTTATTCTACTGGCTGATACCATAATTGAAGTATTTTACTTACAATGTGTTCGGATACATTGATTTTTTTTTTATTTATAATCATTCCAATTTCCAATACAACTTTTTAACCACACATCTTCTCTCTCTCCAATTTTTAACCATTTATTTACCTCGAGATTTGAAAAAAAAAAATATTTATAATCATATTGCAAGCCACTAAACAAGGGCTTAGCAACAATTTTTTCTGGTAAAGCTATTTTTACATGAAGGACTCGTTCCTTTGAAGAAGACTATCAGCATATATGTTATCTAGATGTTGCGAATTCCATTTTTTAAAAAAAAAAAAAAAAAAAAAAAAAAAAAACTACTACTATTCTTCTTCTAAATTGTCCAATTTTCATCTTCATTTAATCTAGACTGACCCCTTTGTACCAGAGATGTTAGTTACCAATTATTGGAGTTCCTGAATCTGCTAAGAGCGTGTAATTATTTCATGTACCATGGGTTTCTAAGAGAATGACTTTACCATCATATGGGGTTTAATTCAGGCTCTCAGGTCATCACTTTTAATAATTTATATACTTATTCCAGGTATGGAGCTTATCTACAGGAAAACTTTTAAGAAACATTGTCTTCCCCTCAATAATTGATGCAATTGAATTGGACACTGGGGAGCATGTCTTTTATGCTGGTGGTAGAGATGGTAAGATATACATTGCTGCATTAAATGCTCCAGGAACCTCCAACAACAGTTATGGGTTACATATCATTGGTTCATTATCTGAGCACAGGTGTGCTATATTTCTAACATATTCATGCTTTGACTTTTGAACAATGTGAAAGTGAAAAAATGTAGTTTTATTCTCTTTTATTGTGTTCACGACTTACTTCAAATGGTTTCCTACAGTTTTTATTTCGATATTGTCTGCTTTACTCCATATGGTTATTTTATTTTTATTTTTTTTACAAGATAGTTTCAGAGAAATATTGATGATTTGAATGTCAATTATTTGATAGGACTCAATATACATTTGTCTTACAATATTTATGTGCATGGAACCAATGCCGCTTTTTAAAATTTTCATAAAAGCATATCATTTTAAAAGAAAAATACTTTTTGCAAATAACGTATTTAAAGTTTACCTATTGCCTAATTTGAAGGAGTTGTGTTCGCCCTTTCAGCCTTTCAATTCTGTTTTAGCTCATCTTGAATGAATTTCATATCTGTGTAACAGTAAGGCTATTACCTGCTTAGCTTCTAGTGCTGATGGATCTCTATTGGTTTCTGGCTCTGAGGATGGCATGATTCGAGTTTGGGACACTAAAAGCCACAACATTACTCGCGTCTTTAGACATGCCAAAGGTACAATAAACTACAGCTAATACCTTTAGGTCATTCACTCGACTGTCGTGCAAATCGCTTCATTATTCAGCTCACTTGCCCTGTATAACTTATTAGAATGGATTTTTATTTTGGCACCTTTTATGTTATGATTTTTCAAAATATTTGTGTGTCATCAAAGAGACGTAATTATGCTGATAAACATGGTTTTTGACGTGCAGTTTTGAATGTTTGAATTTGCAGTCAGTTTTATTTGTACATCCCTTTAGCTTCAATTTCAATGCTATGAAGTAGTTAATTTTGCACTGTGTATGCTGGAGCATTATCGCAAGTCTATCTTTGCCAATATTAGGGAAATATTACTCTTGATGGTTTGTATGCATGTGATCATCTAATATTCATAGAAAGCCCACGTCATTGGTTCATTGGTAGGCATGTTGGCCATTTGGGATAAGGAACTTGGACGGGCATGAACAAATGACATTCTATATATCAAACTATCAAGCTACAACTATCCGTGCTTCCACCATGAGAAACAGGTTATAACTGAGTTGGGCAAATGTGAAAATCTAGAAGGATCTCAGTTTTGCGTTGCCGTCGAATCATATCCTTGAGGAGAAATTCATAAAACCCTCTGCAGTTCGACCTACAGATGGTTGTTTTCCATGACTAAATAGAAGATTTAAAATGTCCAAGTTCCAAGTTTTACTTTTATTATTGCTCTGTGATAACCACTGTAATGACAGATGTGAGTTTTATCTTATGTCAAATTTGAAATTAACTCCTGTATTTAACCTGGCCATAAGTGCATCTCTTGTTCCTCTTGCAGTATCCTTGTGCATTTAGCTTTAACCTTGTATAAAAGAACACATACAATCCCAGAAAAGATTAGAACATATGCAACCCTCGCAGCTCACTATTGAAGATGCTTGCAGTCTACTACATTACCATCCATATTATTTATCAACAATTGCAATCTATCATGCAAGTCTGGTTAATATTATCTCCTTCCATATTTATTTCAAATTAATATTCTAAAGGGACAGTGAGTCAACTGATTATAGCTCCCCAGAATTAGGGCAATCTTAGTTCTTAAGATTATAATGTAAGGAGAGAGGAAGGACGGTAACCAACTAACCATTTTAATGTAACAGTAAATTATATGAAACCACATGGATTTCAAATAGGTGGGGTGTCATGTGATGAGTTGGTGATCCTACTTTCTCCTTTTTCGCTTTATGTACAAATTTTTCATTAGAGAAGTTTTTGCAGCAGAAGTGCTGTGAATATAGTCAGCGTACATCATACTTATTTGGTTATCTGTTGCTGATATTAAGCCCCTATTTGATATAGATTAAAATGAGATTTTTAATATATTTTGATTAAAGTTGATGAGATGTGTGGTCGAAAAGCTGTAGGTCTTTTAACATATGTGGTTAAAATTAATTGTTGACTTTGACTTAAGATTAAAATCAGATTTTAATCCATACCAAACAGGGGCTAACTAAAATATATGATCTGTGTGTTGCATCCAATAATCTTAATTATTGTCCTTATTTATTGTGAGAAGAAAAACTAGTAACTAATTATATCTTGGTTCACCTTTTGCAGGTCCTGTCAACAATGTTCTTGTTGTTAAACAGCCTCAGCATTTAAATCCTGGAACATCTACAAGTGCCCAAGCTTCCTCATTAAGGGGACATGGTTGGCCATTGCCACCTCCACTGCAAAAATATGCCAATTCAGCAGATGAAAATGCCTATATTAAAGCATTCATCAGTCCTCAGACTGTTTCGAACAAACTCTTGAACAATTCATACATCAGTGTCCAAACGATGGAGAATCTAATTAAAGAACTTCAGGTACATATTTTTCTGGATTAGTTTCTAATAAAATTGTCATAAAAATCCTTGTTATTTGAATATGTTGTGTATTCTTGAATGTATGTTTGAGTTCATATCTCTCTATGGAAGCAATAGCTGCATATGCCTTCTTGATTCATAGTCGTAATGCTTAATTCATGACAATACCTGCATCCAAATCTGCTTGAAAGAGAAAAGCAACAATGATATGTGGGAATTGCTGCTCATTGCTGATTACTTTATTGGAAGCTGGTTTTAATTTCTGATACAGATATCAAAATACACCATATTGAAATTTATTATACGTTATTTAAATTGGGGACATCCCCTACGAAGTAGCATTGCCATTATGACTTGAGGTGAAAAGAAACAGATAAAATCCTGTCACGAAATTCTTCACTGGTGATGCCACATGAAACCCTGATATGCACCGGCACTCTCAATTGATGATGCATTTTGAGACATTTAAATGAGACTGACCTATGTGACTAAAGTTGCAGCACCGGCTAACTCTGTTCCGATTATTGGTTTTGTTGATGGTGTTATTGCCTGTCTTTTTTTTTTTTCCACTGCGCTTGCACAACTATGTAATGGGACAACTCAATCTATTTCTAAATGATAATCCTAGACTTAGGTTACCATGTAAGTAGACAGAAAGTGACTGGATAGAAGGGGGGGGGGGGTGGAACGGATTTTCCTAGTATACTACCAATACACTGTAGACTAGTAGGCCAATGCATGTTTTAGTTGTCAAATAACATACTAGAGAATATTATAACTAGATGTGAGCCTATTCTTATGATGTTCAAACATGAGATCAGACGGCCACAAATGAAAATGATTGCAAGTATATGAGCACAGATAGTAACACTGGTTCTTAAAGTGCCTGCAATTTCATAAATTTTAACTATGATGAATACAATTTTGTATCCTTAAGTTCATGCATTTAACTTGCAACAGGTGAAGATGAAAAAATAAGTTTGGCAAGATAACGTCCATTTAACTTCCTTAAACTGAGAGAGGACACACTTCTATCCTTGTTATTCAATACCCTAAAAGTATATTTTCACTACTGATTTCCTCTTCCTGACAACTGTTCAAGAGTCTCTTTCAGTCTTCTCCAAGGATGTTTATTGGAATTGGCATCATAGTAGAGAAGTATTTTAATTTTGAAAGTGGATTCCCCATGATTACGATAACTCGTCTTTTGTGTACATTAACTAGAATCGATATGCTCAAACCACAAAATTTCTATTTTTCAGTGGTTAATGCTCCAAATACTAGATTGCTGTTGATTGTAACTAATTTCGGTTCATGACAAATCTTATTGACATAGTCCTACTCCTGGAATTACAATTTTTTGTTTTCTTTGCATGTATTGATTCAATGTTCTCTAAGATTTGCAATCACCTTAATGGTCATTGAATTTTAATAACTACTTTTTTTCCATCCTTACCAAAGATAATATTACTTCACTTCATTTTTATTTTTTTTTTATCTAGTTATGTTGTAGCTAAAATGCTCTAAAAGAAATTCATACTGTGGGGCGAAACTCACGCTCAAGTTCTTTTCTGCTTTTCACCCTCTTTACAGAAGCAAGGTTCTTCTGCAGCTGCTGAACTGGATGTTGAGAGGCTAAAAGTTGAACAGCAAAGATCTGTGCAAACAATCCAGCAGTGGAAGACAATATATGAAAATCTGCATCAGTTCTGTGTGAGTGAGCTTTTAGATGGTAATGAGGTTGACACTACTTAATGGTTGACATTTGTGTGGTGGACGTGACTTCTGAAGATTTAGGTATACTATGATCCAATAGTTAATCTTTTACAAATTATATCTTTTGAGTTCATTATGAGTTTAAATTTCTTGATTTTCACTGTTTATGTGCATGATTATATATGGATCCCACATTTTGCGAATGGCTCTTCTGAATTACTGTTGTTGGGCTACCTCTATTGCGTTTTGTATTTTTATCATTCTACATTTTTTGTGATCTTTTATTCTTGCTCTTACTCTGTATGAGTTCCATTCTAGTTGCTGGAGATTGCGTCTTTTCCAAAATTTGAGTCACTTCAGACACTCGTTATTCAGCCTCCTGTTACCTATTGATTTGGAATCGGAGTCCCCCCAGTACTCATCATGTACATGATACCTTGTTACAAGAGTAAATCTCCATATTTATTTGTACATTATTATTAAAATAAGATTTGTGCTAGTGGACATATATGATACCAGTACCATTCAGTGGTAAGTTGTTTGAATTGATCAGTGGAATACATGATTTGGCAAATAATGTCAGCGTTATTACTCTGAAATGTGAATCTGATTTTTGAGAGCATAAATGGAAAAAGAATGTGTTATATGGCAATCAAATGCTGTTTGAAGCTATTCTTAGAACTTTTTTGTTTCGAAGACTGAGTGTGATTGATGATTTAATTTGACTTTTATATTTTGCTTGATTCAAGATGAGATGTGATTTTTTTTGCTGGCGTGACATTCATTTTTGAAATAATTAAGATGCGGTTGAGTTTGAGGGTAGTGTGCCCAAGAATTTTGAATTCTATATGGACTTCGAGGAAGCCTATAAATATTATTATCAATGTTTAGAAAATCGGACCTGACTGGCCGGTAAAACCGGGAACCAACTAGAAAACCAGTCCGGTTGAGCCTTAATAACCTGGCTTTTAAAACCCGGACCGGAAACCAGGTTTTTTCCCAGTTGACAGGTCCGGTTTTTAAACCCGGTTTTGACGTTTTTTATTTTCTTTTGCTGATTTTTTTTTAAAAAATTGTTTTAAGCTACTTTTTGTTATTTTAAGCTACTTTTGTATATGATTTTATTTTCTAAATGAGTAAATGTTGGTTTATTTGTATAATATCTTGTTTTTTAGAAAGTTTTGTAAATTTTGAAATAATTATTAATTTTTTAATTGAAATCGGTTCAATTAAAAAATAAGAGAATCTGAAAAGATTGCATGCTTTCCTGAACTGAACACAATTAGAATTTGTACAGAGCAGCCCGGTTGGTATGTGAATATGTTCCAACTACCATACGAGTACATGGAACAGAGTGGTGGTTTGGCTGTCACTTTAATTTGATCTCCACCTTAAAATTTGACTGACGCTAGTCAGTTACATTTCCACCCTTTACCTTTCTAGGCCTTTTTTTTTTTTTTTTTTTCCTTTTTAAATTTCTGTTGGCACTTTGTTATTTTTCACTGAAGTGATCTTAAAGAGAGACTGTTTGCTGCATTAGTGTTATATGTTCTTCGCAAGCAGGCCATTTCTTTGGGAGGAATAAATTCCCACTTTTACTACTGAAGAACACTGTATTATTCCCTTTGTGGGGAAATCTGTTCCTATTTTCTTCTTGTATTAAGAATTTTAATTCAGATTTAAATCT
This sequence comes from Ligustrum vulgare, assembly GCA_963555705.1. NCBI lineage: Eukaryota > Viridiplantae > Streptophyta > Magnoliopsida > Lamiales > Oleaceae > Ligustrum > Ligustrum vulgare. The sequence goes on along the minus strand of OY743184.1, from coordinate 10,821,422 downwards.
AAGTCAAAGATAATAATTAATTTCAATCAAATATTTTATGGACACATAAATTTTCAACTACACATTTTCATCGACTTTTATCGAAATATGCTAAAAATTTGTTTTTAATCTTATCAAACAAGGGCTATGCCTATATTTCATTCAATTTTCTCTGCATGTGTCTGTTTTCCTTTGGTTGCCGTTCATGTATTAGTGAAACAATCTTTAGGAATATTACTACTTTAAATAATGAGCAAAGCCACTCCAAAGGAAAAGAGTGGAAAAACAAGTAAAAAGGTGAATTGAAAATCAAAAATATTTCTGATGAACTGGTCAGTTGTTGAGTGAACTCCATACATTCCTACTAAAATCTACTCTCGTGGCTCGCGCTGGTGTACTGAGATAGATAATAGAGTTAATATTTCATTCTTTTACGTAATGATTACAATTTATAAATAAATTTATAAACAACACAATTTCTCAAATTACTTTTTAAACACATATATTTTATCTTTTCAATTTTCAATCATTAATCTACTTAGAAAACACCAAAAATTCAAAAAATAAATAGCGGCTCCAGCCGTCGAACATTCCGTAAACCATGGCTTCAGCTTTCCTAGAAGCTTTCATTGTCAACCTTGCAATCAATCACGATACGGCATCTATAATGCACTATGTCAATTGGAGCTGTCGTAATAATGAAATTGACGGACTTCTAGAAAACGTGGATAAATTGATGGAGAAGTATTAAATTTCATCTTCAATAATTTCGTCTACATTTAAATATTGTTGATTAAGTGACATTTTTTAAATTTAAAAATAATAACTTATTCACAAAACGATTAAGATAATATTAAACTTTTTCGTTATTATAAACTATAAATATTATTTTCTTGAATTATGTTTCATTTTTATATTTTTATTTTGGTAATTAAATTTACTATTATGAATTTTTTTAATTATTACAGACAAAAAATAATTTATTAATATTAAATTATTATTTTTTATTGTTGTTTTGTTAAGATGTTTCAATGATTAATATTTTTATATAACTTTATTTAGCGATAATTTTTTTTGATAGATTAAATTTATTAAAATGCATATATTTTTTAAAAATTATTAATCTTAAATTTAATATAATCATGAAAACTTTGAATGAAAGTAATAAAAAAGTGCTTGAGTAGAGATAATTTTCAAGGAAAATCTTCGTACCATGACGTAAAATATTGAACATTCTAGAACACAGGAACGGAGGCCATATAGGCCCAGTGGGGGCCAAAAAAAAAATTTGTGAGTAAAAAAAAAAAAAAAAAAAATTTTTGATTCCAAAAAAAAAAAAAAAAAGGAGAAAGAATTGGCATCTTGAATTTATTTCCTTTGATTTTAATTCTCTCTCTGCAATCATTATATTTATGCAAGAAGTAAATACAACATTTATTACTAATATCTCTCACATTGAAAGTTTACATTTACTTTTCAGTTATAAGTATTTTCTTTTGTGAATTACTAGTTTACACTAGTTAGTTGTTACTTGTTAGTTAACTTAGTTTATCTTTTGGTTTGTTGCTTCATAATGTCAATCATTTTGGTTCAAAAAAATTTCGTGGGCTCCGCCCCCGAACCCCCGGGAGGGGGCCTCCACCTCCCACAATTTGAAAATTTTGGCCCCCACTGAATTGAGAACCTAGCTCCGTCCCTGCTAGAACATAACCATTAATATAGCGATATAAAATTTCGATTTTCACGTTCTCGTCATCTTGGTAAAATCAAGTCCACCGTGAAGACATTCATATACTGCTCTAAGAGCATCTCCAATGCACTTCGACAATTGGGAAAAAGGACTTGACACGTCAGCAAATTGACGAAATGAGTTAAAAATGTCTCTCCAATGTACAATGTCAATTACAATGTTAAGCTTACGTGATTGGAAAAAAAAATTGACAATGTCAAGTACTCCGTCTACATCTTGACGCTTCATTTAACCTGATGTGTCAGCATTTATTTTTATTTTATAATTACTTTAATAACTAAATAAATGAACATCTTATCTCTCTATATATTATTATTTTTAAATTTTAAAAAAAAAATGTCACATAATCGACAATATTTATATGTAAACGGAACCATTGGAGATTAAATTTTATACATCTCTGTCAGTTTATTCACGTTCTTCACATGCCTGTCAATTTTATTGACACGTCAGTCTCTATCCACGAAGTGCATCAGAGATCTCTTATAATGTTGGTTTTGTTTGTGATGCCTATTATGTGAAGAAAGCAGTCTTCCCAACCTGGTGCCATGCTGGGGAAGTTCAAAAAAAAAGTCTCAACTCGATACCAAATTTGTGATCGAGTTCTTGTTCGGGCAGTTATGCTTTACCTTGAGAATATAGAGAAGGTATGAAGCGTTGAGAATAATGCCTCTCCTCAGAGAAAAACGATCAAACCATTTCGAATCATGATCCTAGCGGATTGGATTATGAAAGGTTTTTTCTTATTTTATTATGTGAGAAAAAATAGAAATTTATAGAATATGTTCATGTTTGGTGGAGATTAAAAGTATATTTTGATAAAAGTTGATTAAATGTGTGGTTAAAAACTAAAAAGTTTCGAGTCTCATACATATGTGGTTGAAATTAATTATTGATTTTGACTAGATTAAAATTTGAACGAAACAGAGGATATATATGTGTGTGTATGGAGGTATTAATAAAAGAGAATGTGGGGGAGAGAAGATAAGGTGATAATGCTTTAGTAAAAAACCCACCCAACAACAAAATCTATCTCTTCTGGATTCTTTTATCCAAACGAACCTCTTCTTGCAGAGAACATGTCTCTTTATTCATATCTTCTTGATAAATAATAAAATCATATAAATAAAATATTATTTCTTTTTAAATTCTAATGCTTGATATTGGTGATACCAATTTGGAAACTGCTTTGAAATCAGGGTGCTGAGAAGTTTCTTGTGGTTTGGTTTGGTGTTGAAAGCAATAAACATGTCAGGCAGCCAACAACCACCCCCAACAAAAAATAAAAATAAAAAACAAAAGCCAAATATATATAATTTATTTCTTTACATTTTTCTCTTGCAGACAGCTGTCTGTCATCTTGATGACTTGATATCAGCTGAGAGTGGGTGAGAGAGGAATAAATTTATATATATATATATATATATATATATATATATATATATATATATATATATATATATATACACTATATGGAGTACAAGTTTAGGGCTAATCATTATATTTATTCAAAATTCATAAAATAAAAATAGAATGACATGCAAGGAAATTAGATGATGATTTTATTTTTATTTGTTGTTTTTAAACATTTTTTTCCAAATCTTGTTCGTAGCTGTGCTAAATGTTGCTAATACCATTGAGGTTATATGACAAGCATCGTGTCGTCTTACTCCTAAAACTCTGGACAGGTTTTTGGTCCGAATTCTTGGAACAGTACTATAGAAATTCGTTAAGGGTATAATGTTGTTTTAAAGCTAACAATACATATGATAAATAATGTTCTTTTAGACCAATGATTTTGACTTTGATGAGATGCAATCAACATCCTTTACCGCCTTGAAGGGTTGGGAATATTTACCCCAAGCGTTATTATAAAAATTATTTACACATAGGTCCAAGTCCATCTTTTTTAGGGGAATTTAAAATGAGAATTTAAGATCTATATCAATAAGAGTGTGTTTGATAGGCGAAGTTTTCCGTGGAAAATATTGTTTTCCACGTGATTTTCCAACTTTGCGCTGTTTGGTTGCCTAAGTTTTCCATGGAATTCATTTTTCCACTTACCTCGAAATTCGGTATTTTCTTTGTTTTGGATGAATTCGTTTTCCTAGGGGGGGAGGAGGTTTTATTTTCCATGGAAAATCTTATACCATTTTCATTACGTTTGATCCTTTTTGTTGTTGCTAATTGATTTATTTTTTTTCTAAAAATTAACATTATTATCATTAAGTACAAACTTGTTAAAAAATGAAAAAAAAAAATAAGAAATATTATAATAGCTAAATTTTACTTTATTTTCCATAGAAAATAGTGTCAATCAAACAACAAAAGTTGGAAAATTCTTCACTTTTTCTACCTAGAAAATTAAACAAATCAAACACATAAACTTTCAATTCCCAGGAATTTAATTCCCTAGAATTCAATTCCCTGGAATTCATTTTCTTTCCACCCAATTTCCACTCTCGCTATCAAACGCAGCCTAAAAGTTCATTAAGTTCAAATATTCTTGCAGGCAAGTTAGGGGATGAATCCCATATTGGATAAATAATGAAAATATTAACAAATATATAAGAACCTGAAATAATAAGGTTGATATTTTGATGAAACGTCAAGATTTAGGGTCTGCTTGCTAATGAGATTATTTTTGCATTTTTTTCACAAACTCATTTAAACCACACATTTTTTATAGCTAGCACTCACCATTTTTCACACTTTTCAATAATTTTTTAACCACTTTTTCCTAAAAATTATTTTTTTCCATTACCAAACAAGCTCTTAATATATTTGGTATGAGAGCTGCATTTTACTCTGGAGAGCGATTTGATCAAATTACTTAGCCCCTCTTTGACAACCATTATTTGAAACTCATTTTTTACAATATTCAATTTCAACCACACATTTACATAATAAAATGTTATGCACATAAATTCAACATTTTTCACTACTTTTTAATCACGTATTCTCTTAAGAATTACTATTTTAAAACTCATTTTCCCCATATAATGGTTATCAACGAACTTAATAAGTAAATAATTTTTTTACAGATTTTTTATCAAACAAGCCGTCATCTTTCGAGGGCATTTGAGGGATAAATTTTACATTGAATAAAAGTACATGGACACGTTAACCAACTTGTAAATATTTGAATAACTCATCTTATTAAAGTTGACCTTTTAATATGAAATTGAAGTCTTAATTGTTAAATAATCTAGATAAAACAATATATGATTCAAAGGAAATAAAGAACAAGAAGAAATTGAAAAAAAAAAAAAAAAAAAGAGGGAGGCTAGGATTCCTTGTGCATAATGAAAAAATAATACAAAGTTAATGATAAAACCTAATTACAAATAAACTATATATAGGCTAGCAAAAAAGACTATTCTACCCTTAATAAATAAACAAAATAAAATAATCATATACTTATTAACATCCCCCTTAAACTCACGATGCAGCAGCGACAAGCATCGAGAGTTTGCTAACGAGAAAACGAAAACAGTAAATAGAATGCGACTTGGTAAAGAAATCTGCAATCTGAGAAGAAGAGGAAACAAAAGGCAAAGTGATGGAGCCATGCTTGAGATGATGACGAGTAAGGTGACAATCGATCTCGATATGTTTGGTTCGTTCATGGAAAACTGAGTTGTGAGCAATCTGAATAACACTCTTATTGTCACAATACATAGGAGTGGGACGAGAAAGAGGAACTCCCATATCTGCAAGTAACCAATGTAACCAAACAATCTCTTTGGTAGTAGAGGCCATAGCACGGTATTTTGCTTCGATGGAAGATTGAGAAACAAAAGATTGTTTCTTGCTCTTCAAGGAAATGAGAGAATCACCCAGAAAGATACAAAAACCAGTAACAGACTTGCGATCTATAGGATCACTGCCATGATCAGAGTCAGAGTATGCATGTAGATCCAAGAGGTGGATGGAAGTAGAAGACTCTGAAAAACTGTACCTCGAAGATATCGCAAAATGCGAAGAACAAAGCCCAATGAACTGTAGTGGGAGAAGCAACAAACTGACTGACAATATGAACAGCATATGGAATATCGGGACGAGTATTAGTGAGATAAACCAAGCTCCCAACAATAGTACGGTATAAGTAGGATCTGACAAAGATATACCATCAGAAGAAAAATACTTGGTGTTAACCTCAATGGGAGTATCGAAGGTCTTATTATCAGTAAGTCTAGCCCACTCAATAATATTTGCAACATACTTTGACTGAGAAAGAAGATAGCCTTTGGGCGAGTAGGCTATCTCAATACCCAACAAATATTGAAGAGGGCCCAAATCCTTTATTTCAAACTGTCTAGCTAACTCTGTCTTCAAAACTGAAATACCATCAACATCATCACCAGTAATAATCATGTTATCAACATATAACAAAAGAATAATACGACCCACATCAGTGCACTTAACAAAGAGTGCAAACTCACGACTGCTAGAAGTAAAACAAAGAGAGGAGATCACAACAAAAAATTTCTCAAACCAAGCACGTGGTGCTTGTTTCTGACCATATAAAACCTTCTTGAGCTTGCAAACATACCCAAAATCATGGGGAACACCAAGAGGGGGCTCCATATAAACTTCTTCCTGGAGATCTCCATTCAAGAAGGCATTTTTAACATCAAGTTACGATACCCCAATTTCTAGCCGAAGCTAAAGCAATAAGAGTAGTCATTTTCGCAACAAGAGCAAAAGTCTCCTCATAATCCATACCATACTGTTATGAATATCCTTTTGCAACCAATCGAGCTTTGTATCGCTCAATAGACCCATCAGAATAAGTTTTGATCTTATACACCCAGCGACAACCAACAATAGTCTTACTAGAAGGAAGAGGAACCAAATCCCAAGTACCTATCTTATGTAGAGCAAAAAGTTCCTCATCCATAGCCTGCTGCCAACGTGGATCAAGAATTTCCTCTTTATAGGAAGAAGGCTCAGACAGACAATGAATAGAAGCTAAAAAGGAAGTAATAGAATAACAAGAATAAGCAAAATCTGGTAACCTTGTGGACTTACGAATGCGGGTGGACTGACGTTGAGGTGGATCCACAATCTCAGATGAAGCAAGAGGGACCGTAGGAAAAGAGGGAGCTTCAGTACCTGCAGAAGTATTAGTAGGAATCTATGATGACAAACTATCAGAATCTTTAGAAAAAGGATTAATACGAATAAGATCAGATCTAGTCAAGTCATGAGTAGCAGATGGAATAGAAAAGAAATGTATATGCTCAAGAAAGACAACATGACGAGACACATAAAGTTTGTGAGTAATTGGATCAAAACACCGATACCCCTTTTGAAATTGACCATAACCAAGAAAGAAACAAATAGTAGATCGAAAGGACAACTTGTTGCTTTCCATATGAGGATGGAGAACGAAGCAAGTACCACCAAAAACTCTAAAGAATGAGTAATCTGGGGCATGCCCATACAATTTTTCGAAATAAGAGATACATAAAATGTGAGAAGATGGGATGATATTAATCAAAGTCACTCCTGTCAGAACAGCTTCACCCCAAAACGCACTAGGAACAGAGGCAAATAATAAGAGAAATCAAGCAGTTTCAACAATATGTCTATGTTTTCTTTCTGCAACACCGTTTTGTTGTGGAATATATGTACAAGAAGTTTGGTGAATAGTTCCATCTAAGGAAAGCAACTCACAAAATTTGCTAGAAGTGTATTCCCCACCCAAATCACACCTAAAACATTTGATAACAGCAGAATGTTGAGTTTTGACAAGGGCTCGAAAAGTTGTATATATCTCAAAGAATTCAAAACGATGTTTCATTAAGTAAACCCAACAATAACGTGTGTGATCATCAATGAAAGAAACATAATATCGAGACCCTCTTATAGTGGGAATAGGGGAAGGTTCCCATACATCAGAATGAATCAAATCAAACGGAGAAGAAGAAACAGAAACATTTCGATTAAAGGGTAAAGCTGAAATTTGGCCAGTTTACATCCACTACAATCAGAAATATCACAAGTTTGCAAATTTCCTAAAGCCCCTGTGGACACTAAAAATCTCAAACGAGAAGATGAAACATGACCACGACAAGAATGCGATAAATAAAAACTAGAAGAACTATGACTCAAACGAAAAGAAGACAAATCAACACTAGTAGTGACAACAACTGGTACTTTTAACTCATATAGAACATAGAGTCCCCCCTTCCTATGGCCTATCCCAATCAGCTTCTAAGACTGCAAATCTTGCACAATACAAGAAGAAGTAGAAAAACCAACAAAACAATTAGAGTCACATAATTGACTTACTGAAGCAAGATTTAACGTGAGTTGTGAAATATGATAAACATTAGGGAGAGACAAGTGAGGAGTAACAACAGAATCAACACCTGCTAAAGGCATAGGAGTGCCATCAGCAGTCATGACAGGAATAGATGACGAAGGAGACACAAATGCAAAAGGCGAAGAATTCGGAGACATGTGATGCGAAGCACCAGAATCCAAGACCCATAAAGAAGATAACATACCTGCCAAACTAGGAGGGGAATGACCACGAAAGAGGAGGCAAACACAGCTTGTGGCTGAAGGGAGAGAAACTTCTCAAAATTGCTCAAATGCTCAGCCAGAGTACTTGGATCAGTGGAAGGACCCGATGAGGCGACTGCAGCAGTAGTATACTGTGGTGGTCTATAACCCTGAGGTGATTTATAACCCTGAGGTGCTTTATAACCTTGAGATGGTGACTGGTTGCCAGGCCTCCAAGTCTGAGATTGCTGTTGCTGTTGATTCTCCTGTCTCAACTTAGGACACTGAGTCTTCCAATAACCTTTCTTCTTACAGAAACTGCACTCGTCGAAGGTAGGCCTATTCTGATTATTAGAGGGTGGCTGAGGAGTTACTGCTAACACAGAAGGAGTCAGATTCGAAAGAGTTCCCTTTTCAGCACCAGACTTTAGACGTACTTCTTCAGCCAACAGCTCACTAACAACTGAATCAACGGACGAAGTGGAGAACGATGTAGAATAGAACCTCGAAGTCCTTCAAAGTCACTATGAAGGTCCATCAAAAATTGCACCAGCCGTGGTCTCTCTCTATGAGCAATGTAAACGGTAACTTTTTTTAGTTCATCATCTTCTGTAAGAGCCAATTGATCCCAAAGATTTGTCATGGCAGAATAAAACTCCTGAATATTCATATTATTCTGCTGAATAGCTCGTATATCATTTTCCAACTGATATTGCTTTGCAAAATTTTACTGGGTGTATAACTTCTGTAGATGATCTCAAACCTCCTTTACTGTGTCATACTTAGCCAATTGTACACCTATGGAATGCTCAACAGAATTGTTAATTCAATTAATAATTTTTGCATTATTTGCGTCCCAGATATCTATCAAGGTAGCATAATTTTCAGCAGTATCCTCAGGTTTCACAGAAGTGTCACTAACATATCCCCACAGTCTTTACCCATAAGGAAATTTCTCATTACATAATTCCAATATGGATAATTTTTTCCATCCAATCTCACACTCACAGATTGAAGGGAATCATCTCTTTCGGTAGCCATAATCAAGTACACAGAAAATTGGAACGCAAAAACAAATACCAAATTACAGATTGTAGATACAGAACGAATAATGAACGAATGCAACAAATACTTCAAACACGGAACATCAAATAAAGGGAGGTTGGGTTCCTTGTGCACAATGAAAAAATAGTACAAAGTATATGATAAAACCTAATTACAAATAAACTATATATAGACTAGCAGAAAAGACTATTCTACCCTTAATAAATAAACAAAACAAAATAACCATATACTTATTTACATTAATATGGTATCAACACAAATTAATTATATATGTAATGTTAAGAAGTGAATCTCATATGCATATAATGATTTTATTTACACCTATTGACAAGGTTAACATTTAAGATGAAACATCTAATCTTAATATGACATAAAAATCTCATTAAATTTTAACGAACAGTTTGATCGATCCAATTGAAACTCCATCAAATCACCTATCTTATTGGGTAGTTTAAGTTATAAATTACACATTAAAAATGGACAATAATCAACGTTGTACTAGCTACTTTTAATAAGATTGAACTCCAAATATTAATATGGCATTATAGCCTATTAAAATCAATTAAAATCAAACGTTTTTCATGTTTGATTAATTCTTGATCTGAGTTGAGATTATATGCAAGTATTGCGTTCATTTCACTTGGATCAAATGAGTTGGTGGTCAGACATTGATATAATTAATGATGTTTGTCTTTTACCATTATCAAACTTTGTCGTTTATTCAAAGATCTTCCTTGTGTTATTAGCACTATGAATTATACCCTTTATATGTCTTCGTCAATGTCTTTTCTTCATTTAAAATATGTTCCAATGGGTTGCAGGCCAATCCCAACATAGCCTGTGGGATTTTGTTTCTTGTATTTATGGATGATGTGGGGAGAATTGTTATCTTCACAATTTACCCTTAAAAAAAGTTGAACGACAACCTTAGACGCCCATGTCCTAAGAATTGATGAATGATCTAAATCTCAGGTTATGTCCCAAGCGAGCCAGGGTCTGAATACCACTCAGGCGTATTAGACTGAGAAAGAGCCTAACAAATTCAAACATGTGAGAATTCGAACCTACAATCTCTGCACTATCAGTGTTTATGGACCCAACTTTTACCAATGCATGTACCCAATATATGGGCCACAATTTACCCTTTGGCTAAGCTAGTTGTCCACGTTATCTATGAAGCCACAGTACGTTAATTAAAGGATAATTCACGCTTGATAAGTATAAATATTAACTAATATATAAGGATCTGAAGTACTTTTCCTAATAAAATTTACTTTAAAATATTAAATCTTAATATGGCATCCAAGCCTATTACGCTCACAACTAGACTTAAAGCTCAAATGAACATTTTGACTTCAAGATTGTTGTACTCAAATGAATCATCATTTTGTGAGTTAAGAACAGAAATGCTATCAATATAAAAGAGCTGGTAATACTCATGTTAACAATGTTGACTTTGTAGAATGGAGCTTCAGGTCTTAATTATCTGCTCCTCACGTTCCTTGAATAGTCGAGAAATTGAAGAATATCCAGAAAGATATTTCTCTAACTTTATTTTTAATTTGGAAGATCAGTGTTTTATTTGGTCTTAATTATCTGCTTCTTGAGGCTTGATGCGAGTTTATTTGTTAACACTCATATTTTAAATTGATCGTGACACATAAAATAAAAGAATAATTCTATTTAAACATAAGGGATGCCACGCTAGCTGCCACACCCCGCACATGGCTCTGTTTGTTAAAAGTTTTGTATTTAAAAACATTTTTTTTATGTATTTTAAGTAAAATATATGTGACCGAAAAATAGAGAGAAAATATGTATGGTTAAAAAGTGGTTTGGAGAATTATGTTGTTAAAAACATGGTTAAAAACACTTTTACCAAACAGAGTGAGACCTAATTTCTATGAACTTAAACTTCTAAATTAAAATATTTAATATTATGGTAAAAAAATCACATAAATTTTGTAAAGATTAATTAGGATAATAATCCGGTCTCTAAACCTTTTTATAAAAATTAGTGTGTTAGTCAAACTTTCAAAAAAAAAAAAAAATGTCAATTTAGTCTTTGTTTGATACTCTTTAAATTTTTTTCTTTTCTCTACAGTAATTAATTTTAACTCTCTATTAAAAGTCAAGTCCACAATATTTGCTTTTTCAACCAGATTTCAACTATCAATTCTTTTAAAAATTACTATTCATTTATATATTAAAAAAAATTATATGTTTAAACAATACCAAACACGTCTAAATGGTCATATACAGTCATGGCTTGATTTTCGAAAAATTTTACAAGTTCAGTCACGGAATAATGTATGTTCCCATCTGGCAATACGACTCATAGTTTTTAAAAATTGAAAACTTGAGAGTGGCGATCGCTCTATTTTCCAGGTATATATGTTATTCACTATGTATTACAAAAGATTGTAACGTAGATAAGTCAACTAAACCAATTTCGATGGCAAGTAGCCCTTACTTGGTATAAATTAAAATCAAATTCTCAGTCAATATAGTTGAAAAATTATGGATATTATGAAAAGTGTGGTTAAAATTAATTATTTTTTATTTTAATATAATTTTAATCATTGTGAAACATGAGCTAAATTATATAAGTGGAATTACCGTTCCTTAAGCCTTATTTACTGATATATAATCCAGCTTATATATAAGAAAATTTTCACTTTCCATACCTTCAATGAAAAATAAATTTTTGATAAGTTGAAGATAAATAAATAAATAAATATTTGTATAAAATATCTTGCACTTTGTGGTAAATTATCCCAGTAATCAGTAGAAATTGTCGCTGGTATGGAGAAGCAGAGTTTTTTTCTGTGGAAAGTAAATTAAAAGGAAGTATACATCAGTTCACCGCCGGTAAAGTTGGTTATCCACACCAACCAGCACAGCACATGAAGCAGTTTTTGCAGTCATAAGTTGATCCACCTCGAAAAGTGTGCCATGCCCAATTTGTTTCAAGCTGTAAATTCCAGAATAATTGGTCCCTGATATTAAAGAATAGGCAATTATTCATGTGTGTATATATAATATTTTTATCACATACGTATATTATACGTACATCTTGATGATTTTAAAACTCCGGCACCGGATTCTTCTTACGTCCGATTGACCCACAAGCTGCTCAGCTACTATTCTTTATGCTGGTGGAGACCTCTCAAGTCTGACTTCTGTCAAGTGACTGTGGGGTTTTTAGGGTTCTTAAACACTACTTATAAGGCTTGTTTGATAACCAAGATTTATCTAGGAATTAGGAATTTATTTACCACTTTCATCTCTTTTGGTGTTTAATAGATTATTTGCCTTGAAGTTGATTTTCCTACTTTTATTGAAAGTTGTGCAATTCCTTATTTATGAGGCAAATGAATTCTTAGTTAATAGATGATAATTAGTTTCCACCTTTAATAGCAAATCATAAACGTCTCGTTTAATCATTTTTATTGTTGTTAATTGACTTATTTTTTTTCTAAAAATTAACATTATATTATCAAATACAAATATGTGAAAAAATAAAAAAAATAAAATTGATTAAAATAGTTAAAATTTACTTTATTTGTCATAAAAAATAATCGCTATCGAACGGGCCCTAATTTAAATTAAAGGGTCACTCACCAAATTTTTTCCACTTTTTTAGGGTTCTTTAAAATTATAAGTTTTGTGTTGGGTAAATAACTTCCCTACCTTCACGGATGGGGAGAATTTTCATGGAAAACTATTGTTGTACAGTGCCTGTAAGTACACTGCTCTATTTTCATTGTTCAGTATAATTCATTCATGCACCACCTAAAGCACTTATGTCAAACCAGGAACAGTTGGTAGATTAGATCTGTGTGCCATTGGCACAGTGGGCCAAAATCTGCATGATAATGCAACATCTTGCTCCATAGACAAGATTGATAAAAGAAATTGACCTCAACTTTGTAACTCGTAATTTCGTTAGCTCGATCGAGTTGTTACAGTTTCATTAATTAGTTTGAATACAACTCGATTAGACTTGTTGAAACCATATATCGAAAATAATACATACATCATGTTTGTAGGTAATTAAAATAAAATTTTGGACATATATATTAGAGACACTTATTTCTTGGGTGGGATTTGATCATCTCATCTGATCATCAAAGAGAGCCCATTATTTGAAGGGTCCTGATTTGATATAGGCAGTGAATATGATTGATGATGCTTTTCTTGCCAGCAATAATTATTCAAGAATTTCTTGGGCAGGGAAGGTTGTTTGAAATATAGTAATGATTTTGGCCCCCAAAAAAAAAAAAAAAAAATTCACCATTTTTGTGATAAATTATTGAACAACTTGTATGTATATATATGTATATATATACCTTGCCACTGGCACAAGCGTCTGTTCCCAATATCACTATCTTATTCCCTTCAGCCTTCATCTTTTCTTCCCAGACCTAATAATACTATTATTCGCAGTTTCTTTTCTTTACTGCACCTTCTGATAAAACTCTCAGTCTACACTCTCTTTATCACCTTACCCATCCCTCTGTACTCTGAAATTTGCAACACTTTCTCTTTCCCGAAACCCTTATTTTCATTTCGGACCCTATAAATATAAAGGGGAACCAAACAAGCCATGGATATTGACTTTATCAAGTCTGCTTCAGATGATGATCAGATGGAAATGATGCTGATGCAGATGGACAAACTCTCCGAATTCTCCGGCCCCTATGCCGATATCAATGACATGTTGTTGACGGAATACGGGGCTCATAATGGAACTAACAATATTGGTTCCATCCCACAAGTTGTTGATGACAATTCAGCTTCATCATTCATGAACCTGCCGAGTAATATATCGTTTTCGGGCTCGGGTTCCCCGACTATTCATCAAGATCCATCAGAAATGCCATTTTTGCCTAATTCAAGTGGTGGGAGGTGGAAAACTGTGGGTGGTGAATTTTCGGGTAGTGCAGCACAGAAGCGCAATTCAATGGCTGCAATGAGGGAGATGATCTTCCGAATTGCAGCAATGCAGCCAATCCACATTGACCCTGAATCAGTGAAACCACCAAAGCGAAGAAATGTAAAGATATCGACGGACCCTCAAAGCGTCGCTGCACGCCATCGAAGAGAAAGGATAAGCGAAAGAATAAGAATACTTCAGAGACTCGTGCCTGGTGGAACCAAAATGGACACTGCTTCCATGTTAGATGAAGCAATTCACTATGTCAAATTCTTGAAAAACCAGGTGCAGTCCCTCGAACGAGCCGCTGCGAATAGGCCAACCGGGATAGGATTCCCGGTACCAATGTCTAGTGGGAGCTATTTCCCTGTGGCATCAAAAGGTTACCAGTCTCGATCTCAAAATCTCCAGCATTTTGCAGATTCTTGATGATAAGTTGACAGGGAAATAGCTAGTAATTTTTAGTGTACACAACACAAGCATGTATTTCATGAATTCTTTCTTGACTATGGTGTTGTAATTAAAGAAAGAGGGCTCTTTCATTTTCATTGCCAAATTATGTCATGCATGTGTAATATTTTCCGAAGAATAATACAATCTTACCCAATTACTACATTCCAAATTCAATGTTCTGTCAAGAACCTCTCTCTGCATTGGGAATGCTTATAATTAATTAATCGTTTTGGCTATATATATTAAACTAATAAATCTTGTGATTCTATGGAATCAACACTAAAGGGATTAATTACTATATAGCTAGTATCATGTACAGTGGCAAAACTATCTAATTCCCAGACCCGGCAACCATTCTTTCAGAAAAATCTTGATAGAGAGAGGGAAGAATTGATATGGGTTGTGCGATAAAGCGATTGAAGTTGGGACCAGTGTCCTTTGTGTTGAATTTGGTTGGGGGCATGAGGGTCAAGTAGCAAACACTTGCTCCTTGAACCAGTTACTTGTAGGTCCAGCACTTAACAATTCATGCACAACTCCTCTTCTTAGGACCAACCAGACCAGACCAAACCAAACATCAAGCAAGCAATTGGCTGCAATATTCTTGACTTTTGCAGCAATGATGCATAGATTGGTTAACCCTCAAATTTTCTTTGTCATCATCTTTCAATTGTCATATTTTTCACAATAATTAACGTTTTCCCACTCACGTCTTGACTCGAAATGAGAAGGGAGAAGGATTATTTTTTGAGGATACTCTAGGGAACATGTCCAATAGAGATATGGTGGGGCTTTGATTAAATCGACTATTGGTTGTAGAGGACGATTAATCTCAGACACATATTCCTCATTGGGGGAAGTTTTTATATCACTACAAGAAATCGGACCAACAGCAACGAAAATTAGCGACGACAAAAAAAGTCGTCTCTAATACTCAGCAATTAGCGACGACAAAAAAAGTCGTCGCTAATACTCAGGTATTAGAGACGACTTTTTTTGTCGTCTCAAAACTTTGCGACGACAAAAACAAGTCGTCTCTAATACTCAGGTATTAGGGACGACTTTTTTTGTCGTCTCAAAAAATTGCGACGACAAAAACAAGTCGTCTCTAATACTCAGGTATTAGCGACGACTTTTTTTGTCGTCTCAAAAACATACCCTATTGCGACGACTATGTCGTCTCTATAGGTTCGATTTTTTTTTTTTTTTTTTTTTAAGTCAATGTGTTGGAACAAATGTTTATATACTATTATTATTAAAATGTGATTCGTTAAAGTTAACTATTATATATTACTTAAAACAAAATAAAACACAAGAATTTATTTGCCTGAACGGTTGGGACATCACTCACCCAACTACTTGGTCAAGAGTTCGAGTCTCCAAGCCAACACTATCATCATATGAATTAAAAATAAATACTCGAGGTTCGGGTCGGGTTCAAATTCGGGCCGAGTTCAAAATGGTTCGGATCGGGTCAAGTTAAATTAATAAATTATTAATAAAATATTTTTCGTTATTAGGGACGACTATGTCGTCGCTAATTGTCGTCGCAATATCCTCCGAAGAAATAGAGACGACGATGTCGTCGCTATTGACTTTCAGCTACGGGCCTAAAGCGACGACTATTAGAGACGACAATGTTGTCGCTATTGATCTATAGCGACGATTTTTAGGCTTTTAGAGACGACTTCTGTCGTCGCTATTGGTCCGATTTCTTGTAGTGATGAACTAGAATGAAAGAAGTACTTTGCCCTTGTTTGGTGGGGGATTAAAATCAATTTTTTAGTAAATTTTGAGAGAAATTGATGAAATGTATGATTGAAAAACTGTAGTCTCATAAAACATATAGTTGATATTAATTGTAAACTTTAGCTTTGATTAAAAAATATAGATTATAATTCCTACCAAACTAGGTCTTTCTACAAAACCATATAGGCTGCCAAAGATGTACTATAGTGCGTATTGTTAAAAGTCTTCACTCATATTTGTGGATCGATTACATGATTAAACTCGCTCAAATTAAGCCCTAGAATGAACATTGAAGGGAGATCAAATAATCCCGAAAAGTTGTTTAATGTTCACACAATATATACAACTTTTAGATATCTTTCGGTGCTCACCCAGAGATGACCCCCCACTCACATTGGTGTGAGAGCCATTCCCCGGGTGAACGTCAAGATGACTGTAGTATTGTCCAAACTAGAATGAGAAAAATATGGCAAGATCTATCTCCAATTGGCATTCTCTCATTTGTAATTCACAATCTAAGAAAACAATTGCAATGATGATATCTTAAATTTGGGTCCTAAAACAAATTTCATGGAGCCCTCAACGTTTCCTTGTGGTATTCAATTCAAATAGAATAGTATAAGCAAAGCAAAGGGCCTAAGGGAGGCACAAAGCACGAGAAATCCACGTGAAGACTGACAGTTAATTTGCGGTGGTCTCTTTTACAATTCCACTTACTCTTTTCTTCATCACCTTGACACGTGAATTCAATCTACATGGTCACCTACTCCTGTACTAGTCATGTTTATCAATTTATTTGACAATTTGATTGCTATTTTTCATTGAAAGCCATGATTAAAATGTCGCAATATATTTTTCACGCGTATTTTATTTGTTTTTTTTTTTATTCGTTGTTATTAATATTATAATAAATTTTATGCATCGCCATTAATACAAAAATTATGTTTTAATTATTAATTATCAAATCATTTGTTATCTTTAATATTAAAAATCATATTTTCTTATATATATATATAATTGCAAAAATGTGCTGCTTATAAATAATTTATAGAAAAAGTTATTGAACAAAGACTAATATTAAATAATTAATGCTTTGACTTCTTTTTAGTTAATAATATCAATAAAATGATTGATATTTTTTAATCATTCTTAATTTTAATAAATTTTTAAAGATTATAGGGTATAAAATTTTTCGTATAATTTCAAGATCTCCAACTTTAATCGATTGTAGTATCATGATAATTGCGAGATTTTCAAATTATTATTTTGACTATTTGACTTTGATTTTTTGAGAATTATTTTTGTGAAATAGTAATTTTTTAGAATGTATAGTTAAAAAGTAGTATGAAAAATTGTAAAAAATAATTTTTTAAAGAATGTGTGATTGAGAATGAATATTCAGAAAAATTGATTCTTGAAAAATCAATTCCATATGGGTAAGTGATAAAGTATTATATCTTGTGAATTAAACAATTGCGTCGCTTTTATGAATCGAGATACACAATTGATTTCTTAATATAAAGTTAAATATATTTGCGATATATATTTGTTAAAATTTAATCAAAACTAACATTTCATATTGCTTAATTTGCTACATTCATTTAAATATATGACCACGTGTATTTAATTTGTAATGTTAAAGTAACTATGAAATGAAATATTTGTTTAATAAATTTAAATATCAAGTATTGTAATAAGATAGTTAGTACCAATTCTAATAGTATTATTCGAATATTAGTGATAAATTATTTATGATAATCTAGAAATTATATTTTGAAAAGATTAATTACATTAATAATCATTAAAATTGAATAGTTATGCAAATGTTCATTAAGAATTTTTTTTGAAGTAGTAAGTTTTTAAGTTCCTATCTATTACAATTGTGGCAACTTAGTAAATAAAAAAATAAAAAATAAAAAATAAAAAAATTAGCCCCTATTAAGTTCACTTTATTCAAACCCTCATTTTTTTTAAAAATCATTTTCAAATAATATTCTATTAATAAAATAATCTACATATAAATTTAAGAAAAAACAACATACTTTTTAACAGCTCATTGTACCAAAATTTACTATTTCGAACTATATTATTCGAAATAATGAGTCGTGTTTTATAAGCATACATTTTTCACAAAATCATTATTATTTAACTCATTTTGTAGATAATGTTGGCTCAAACAAGGACTAAATATGCTCGCGAGCGAAAAATGTAATACATAAAGGGAGTGCACTTCCCAAAAACAGGTATTGGACCATTTTCTTGTCTAACACATATTTCCTAAAATGGTAATGAGTATTTTGTAGTATTAATTCACTATTTCATTTTGGACAAAATTGGATTTAAAATAATCCAATTGAATGCAGATTTTTAAATAAATGCATTTTTTTGGTCCCGAGTTTCTTTGTTCGTCCTCCCCTCTTGAAAATCAATTTTTTTTTAAATTCGTAAAAATAAAAAAAATAAAATTTGTCAATATCACATAAATATTTTTATTTAGAAATAGAAAATGAAATAAGAACGTTCATGAATCTATTTTTTCTTTTTGTTTTCCTCTTCGTTTTAATAAAATTCTGAGCGTACTATATCACAGATATATCTATTTTTTTTACTTATTACAAATTATATTTAAATGTAATTATTCTTTTCCATTTTAAATTTTAAATTAATTCAAATTACAATATTTAAAGAAATTCTTGGAATGATAAAAATATGAGCCGAAAAAAGATTTTTTAAAAAAATTAAGGTATGTGTAATGTACATTTGTAATTAATTGTCTTCATTCATTTCTCATCTTTAATTAAATATTCATTTCATATGTTAAAATATAAATTTGATATATATATATATATATATATATATATATATATAAAAGATCGTACATCGCACAAGTGTAACATTAGTTTCAATTACCACGTGCCTTTCTGGCTCCCTCTTCTAATTTCACCCACATTTTGTTTTTTAAGTTTACAACATCTTATAATCAGAAAGCATACACGATATCATTTTCGACTTCTCGTGTAATATCCCAAAATTTTGGAAATAAAAATTTAAGAAAATTATTAAGGCATGTTTGACGAAAGTAATATTTGTATTGAAATTGAAATTGAAAAGAAAGATTAAGGAAAATATTAAGAACGTGTTTGGAAAAATAGAAGTTTTGTGTGAAGGTGTAAAAGGAACGATAAGTAAACCCAAACAAGGCACTAACAATCCCGTGTGATGGAAATTTTTCTAGAATGAGGACATTTCATAAGGGCATGTTTGGTAAAGGTCCATTTTTGCATGAAAATATAAAAGAAAATTTAGAAAAGTCAAATTATGTCCAAAATTTCTCATGTGCTTCTTGAAATGGGACCTCTAAGGACACTTGTCTACATAAGAATCAATGTGACAAAATTATGTAATCATAACAATATCAAAAGTGGTCTTTTATAGCATAAGTTTGTAGTGCATTAAAGGCATGCCGTAAAATTATAGTATTTACGACGTGCATATTTTGCCCATCTTCTAATTTCATTAGTCAAGAGATTTTACGGTGTTCGACTCAAGCACACCATAAAGTTGTAATTAATGACATTTATTTGCATGTCGTAAACCCTGTTCTTTTAAATTACAGGGTGAATCCCTATTATTTAGCCAAATATTTTGCCCCAAGAAAGTCATAATTATAGGGCGCATCTCCTCCTTCTCCTCCTTTTGTCCAACGACTACGATTCTTCTTCCTGCCCTCAGGGCAAATTTCCCAACGGTGAAAGGGATGGTGGTTTAAAGACAAGCCTCGCTTGGTCAGTGGTTCGAATCCAGCTCTTACCAAGTTAAAAGGTAAGCCTTCACCCTGCACTCTGTGGTGCATAACCTGCGATTTACATTCTTCACCAAGGCCCAGGGCAGGGCAGGTGGGGGGCCCTAAGGTTGGGGTTCAACCTTTTACTACGATTCTTCTTCCTTCTTCACTCAATTAGGGCACGGTTTCTTCTTCCTTCTTCTCTCCGACTAGGGCGCGGCTTCTTTAGATTGATTTCCTTTTTGGTACTTATTGGTTTCTTTAATTTCTGGTCCGGTTTGATTTTGTTGTTGGAGCGAAGGAATTGGAATCAACATAGCATCCAGCCTCATTTGATTTTGCTGTTGGAGCTAACATGGGTTATGGTTTTTGCGGTGTATTTCTTCTTATTCATTGTTGTCAAGTTCAGTGATGTATTTGATAGATTGAAGAACAAATGTATGTGTGAATTGATTAGAAAATTTCTTGTATGCTCATCTGATGAAGGACAGTTGGCGTTAGAGTTTGAGGAAGAATTTGATTGAAAATTAGCGAAAGGAGCAGTTTCGAAAAACGGGCATAACTTTCTGCATCAGTGTCAGAATCCTTAAAATACTACGTTTTCGGAAACGTCTCGCAGTTCTCTACGATATCCTAGTT
This sequence comes from Ligustrum vulgare, assembly GCA_963555705.1. Lineage (NCBI taxonomy): Eukaryota > Viridiplantae > Streptophyta > Magnoliopsida > Lamiales > Oleaceae > Ligustrum > Ligustrum vulgare. The sequence goes on along the minus strand of OY743184.1, from coordinate 10,800,548 downwards.
CGGTTTTACCCGATAGAGGCCAATTCCATCTTCAAAATCGTAGTTTAAGGCAATCTACCGAGGAATTGAAGTTTTTTTCATTTTTAGCGTTTTTAATTATTTGATTAATTAGATGTCTAGTTTAGTCTTTTTACATTAATTATGGTTTTCTCGAGCCGATTTAAGAGCTCTTTGTTTCATGAATAAGACAATTTACTTTTGAGTATAATTTTGTGAGTTTTTATAATTATCTTTGCTTGGGGCTTACGTTGGTAATCCTTAGAACTTTCGTTCTTCGTCATCGTCAAAGCATATATGCCTTTGTTTGCTACTTATTTGATGTGTAATTTATCTTTCTAACACAGAATTGTCTGCAATATAATTACTTTTTCCATGTGGTGTGCTTGTGTATTGATTATTAGATATGTTGTACAAGTAGTATTTTTCCTGCTTTTGTTAACTTTAAATGAAATTATTGAGACCATAACATTGACAGGGAAAGGAAAGCCATTGCTATGGGTAAACTAATTGGTCTTCCATGATCTTCGGTGAACACAAAATGTGAGTAATCTATGCCCTCCTTTATTTAAGGAAGTTATGTTTTGAAAGAAAGTTTTTGGAATTGCTATGTTTGAATAAAGACACTTATGACTTGTTATCTATTTTGAAATATGTTATAGGACTAAGATTATATCCTCTGTTCTGTCCTGTTCTGTTCTGATTTGGATATTGGCCGTCTATTCTTTTCTGCACATTGTAATGGTGTGATCTTTGTTTATACACTGGTATAATTTGTAATACAAGCTCATTAGCCAATATAGCATGCATTTGATAGAATCGTCCATCTATAATTGAGCTAATTTGATACTTAGGTATTTCCAAATTTATTATGGGATATATTACTCAGGAAATACGTTGTATTCACATTTATTTTAATCTTAACTTTTTAAATGTAGCAGACTGGATAACAACAAATGATAGGAGATACCACTTGTATGCCATGGAAGTCCTTAATAAATGTCTAAAGCAAATATTATAGCTTTTGTATTCATAAGACTTCCCTGATGATTGATACAAAGATTTGGAAATAATGTATTTGTGTAACTCCTTTTCTAGTTAACGACTTGAAATGAATGAAGAACGGTATTTTGTAATTAAACTTTTATTATGAAAAGCATAAATTTATATCTTGTTACTTTGATAATATCTTTGAAAGAGTTATTTTCTTCCAATTGAAATATGTTTTAGTTATAAAAAATAATAATAATAAATTACGACAACGATCGATACCCTTGCAATCACCGAACTTGGAGGGATCGACCTCGGAGGCGGATCCAGTGTATGGCGAGGTAGCGCGATCGCGCTACCTCGTCGCCGCCGGACCACCCACCGGCTCCGACTGTCCAGTTTTAAAAAACCAAATTTTTTTTTTTTTTGTCATCTTCGCCCAAGTTCCCAAGCCCTAACCCAAAAATACCCCAAGACCCAACCCATTTTGAGCTCAAAACAACTGACCAGAGTCCCATACCTCAGTTTCTAATTACCTTCGGGGACTTCGACGAAAACAGGAGGAGGAAAGGGATCCGCTGCTGCGCTCACACTGCTCCCATCACACGATGCTCTCCTCTCTTTCCAGTAGGTAGCAACGCCTCTGTCTGTCGGCACTTGCAGGTTGTAATGCCTCGATTCAAAATCAAAGCTTCCAGTCCAGCTTGATTGGCCAGGGGAGGTTAGTAATGGTTGTTGACTTATTCTTGCTTTTTGGTTTGTAATTTGTTATATTTCACAATTTGTAAGTTTTAATCAATGATATTGAATTTTGATTTCTCAATTTTTGTTAAATTATCAATTTCTAAGTTAGGAGCCATAAGAAACGAGTCCACATTTCACTGTCATTGCCCAAATTTTGATCAATTCCCAGTTTATCATTTGAATTCTCATCAGGTAATGAGGCTAGACCTTGATTAATTATGAATTGTGATTATTGATTTATAGGTTGTGAATTGAGATTTGGTTAATATTTGATTAGAGTTGTGAATTGTGATTATTGATTAATAGGTTGTAAATTGAGATTTGGCGAATAATTGGAATTATAGTTTTAAAGATTTTGCAATGAAGTCACTTGTGGATCCCGTATTCCCCCTTTGTGTGAACCCCTTTGTGTGAATTGTGAAATTTGAATTATGAATTGTTAAGATTTGATGAATATTTGATTTTTTGAATTGTGATTATTGAAATTTGATGAATACTTGATTTGATATGTGAATTGTGATTATTGATTTTAGAGATTATATAATTTTTTTTCAACCTAAACGAAAGTTTCATGTTTGGGTCCAAAATTTTATTAATTCAATCACATCGAATATGGTAAACGCTATACAAATCGGGGTGAAATTCATTGCCCTTCGAATGATTAGAAGCCTAATATTCCTAACAAAAACAAGTTGCAAGACATTAGACAATGGTCAAATTTGTCGGTCAACGGTCAACCGTCCATGGTCAATTCCCGACCGCTAGAGCTGAAGTTTCGTGCTAAATCTGCCACTGATAGACCCCTACCCCCATTTCATAAAAAATGATTGTTCGACATGATTTTGACTTTTAGATGGTCAATTTGACATTTTAACTAAATTTTTTAAGAGTTACTTTAACATTTCATGCATATACATGATTTTGAGAGGAGGTGTTACATCTCGACAACCTGAAAAATCTGACCTTGAAATTATAAATATAGAAAAATAACAATTAATATGATAATCAAACCTAATTTATTATTACAACATTATTTATCTTAAGGGTTGGTTGCTTCGTAGAGCAGGATCTAAAGATAGTATAGTAGTGTTTGTGAGTGAAGGATCATATATGCTTCACTAAAAGTAAATTAGAGCTCCTTTGACAGAGCTGTTTTGAATAGAGCTTTTTGTAGTAGAATTTTTACTAGTAAAGCTTTTTCTAAAAGTCCTACAAATAAAAAGCAATTGACTGTTTGATTGTCACTCCAGAAAGTATTGTTAACATTAAATTGATTGTTGACGGTACAACTATAAAAATGCTTTTGTATAAACTAACACTTAAATTATATATCATATTTAACTAAAAATTAAATAACCACCTCAATGTTGAAATCTATATTAAAAAAAAAAAAACATTTAATTAATTCATAAAATATAATATTTCACTATTTTAAATTTATTTCATATTTTTATTAATTAATTATAAAAAAATATATTTTCAATTTATTTTCAAAAGGTTTCATATTTTATTAATTTAATAAAACAAATTTCATATTAATCAATAAAATATAATATTTCAATACGAATTATGAAAAATAATATATTTTCAACATATTTCATATTTTATTAATTAATAAAATATAATTTCATATTAATCAATAAAATATAATATTTCAATACGAGTTATGAAAAATAATATATTTTCAATATAGTTCAAATTTTATTAATTAATAAAATATATTTTTTATTAATCAATAAAATATAATATTTTAATACAAATTATAGAATATAATATATTTTCAATAGATTTCATAATAAGATATTATATATTTCAACTTTTTGTAAAAGAACTTTTTTGAGAAATTACAAATTAAAGTTTTTCTTAAAACAACTTAAAAAGTTGTTTATCCAGTCAAAAAGTAATTTCTCAATTACGGTCAAATACCTATATTTATATTACTAGAAGTACTTTTAAACTTCTGAAAACCCTACTAAACACACACTTATTCTTGTCATTCAAATCTCAATCCAATACCATGAAATCTAAGAACATTGGACTATATTTTTAAAAAATAAAATGAGAAGTGGTCAAACCATTTAGGAGAAAACCCATGTGAGAAATCAAGTACAAAGTCCCAACATTGTATTCCAAGGCGATAGGGATATTATCCTGTCCTTTTATATGTAAAATTAGGGCATGGACCCTTCTTTTCAAAGTACATACATTGAATCCTTCTAAGTAACTTACTTCATGTATCCATCATCCCATTGGATAAATCTCCTTTACTTTTCTTCCTGTCTTGGGATATATATTTGATAATATTTTGATAAAATATGCATCTGATATTGCATTATGGATTATCATAGCTATGCATATTATCTTATATGTAATAAAATTGTTTCCTTAAATTTGTTTTGTCTAATTTTTGAATTGAAAAGAAACAAGAATTATTGCTTGTGATATATACGTATAAAAAAATTCTAGTACTTGCAATTGTAACACGATCTGAGATTTGGTTGTATAGTGGAATTTGAGTTCTTAATTATATAGAAAGTGCGTACAAACTCTACACCAGTTACACATAAACTCTACATCGATTAAACATAATTTGAATATATAATGGATTTATAGGAGAGGTGAGTCACTCCTAATAAGTTAACCTTTTGAAAAAAGTATTAAAGCTAAGCCCCAAAGGGGAAGGGGTGCATAATTAGATGAATCCCTAGTTGTAGTCGAGCCAAAAATGTGGACCCTTGCAACGATCGGAATCATATGTGCTATGTTATTAAAGGTGGTCATGTCATGCTCTTGACATGGTGAAAGAGTTAGGACTTGATGAAGAAAATAATCCTTCTTAAATTATATGATATACTTCATTCAACCTGAGATTGTTGAAACTTGAAAGACACAACAAAATTCCACATCGAGTAACCAAAGAGTAAATAGTTGTACTGCTTTTATTAATTAATAGAATAACATTTTTTTAATCATGAACCCCAATTCATACAATACAGTCATGAAATGAAATTAGTTGAAGAACGTAATTTTTTTTTTTTATGAAATGAAATGAAAAAGAGAAGAAAATATAAAATTAATTTGGTTGGTCGATTGATTTTTAATTTTAATCTTTAATTATTTTTGGGCATTGAGGAAAAAGACAAATTTACCCAAATCCTAAATTGTTTGGTCTCTCAGTTGTCCCTTTGTGCTAGATGGACTGGATTCAATTCGTAACCGGGAACCAACCCAATTTAAAATTGTAATGGAAACCTTGTCCACATGCTGTTTCTGGAAACATCAGAATAACGTATTCAATTTCAATGGTTGTGGGACCTGCACGGCAGCACTCATAAACGAAAGTCTTAAAAAGAGATTGGTTGAAAAAAAGTTTTTTGAAAATAATTTTTTGAAATGAATAGTAATATTTAGGAGAATAAATGATTGAGATTTGACTGAAAAATCAAATATAACGGACTCGATTTTTAATGAATGATTGAGATTGAGTACTTAGAAAAAAAAATTTAAAGAATACCAAACAAGGGCTTAATTCAGTCCGTTTTGATAATTTATTTATAAACAAAATTATAAATAACACATTTTTTAAAATTATTTTTTAATTGTGCACATTTTTCAAATCATTTTTAACCATGTATTTTACTTCAAAAGTAACAATTTTTTTTATCTATAAACAATAAAATTTACCAAGCAGATGTTAGTACCAAATTTCTTTCGTCAAATTCATAGTCAACTCATTCATTTCATTTCATTATCTTCGCTGCATATTTTATTGAATAAACTATTTTTTCACCCTCATATGATACAAGGAAAACTGTAATTGACAGTATGTATGTAAAAAGAAAAAGAAAAGTTAAATTTAAATAAAATTAGAAAAAGTACACAAATTAATTATATTAGATTGTAAACATTACAAATAATCTAAATTTACCATAAAAATGCATATTACAATTTCTAAAAAAACTTTTTTAAATACAACATTTGTGACTGTGTTTGTTGATTTTCCGTCCTTGTCACATATTAGCATCTTCAAACCATTTCGACTTGTGACTCTTGATACGAATATATACAATTTACCGTAAAAAACTATGCAACAAAATAATAATAATAATAATAATAATAATAATAATAATAATAATAATAATAAAATCTTTATATACGCATGCATACTCGACAACGTGTGATTTGTTGGCAACTTCATTATCGGTGTCATATATGCACAACTGTGGAAAATATTTAAAGATTTATGAAATGTACAAAAAAAAAATACACCAAATATATGAAAATAATATACGAAACATACCATAACAATAGGACCAAATGTATGAAATATACGATGATAAAAGTGTATTTAAAAAAAAAATGAAAGAAAGAAAGAAAAAAGAGGTGCAAAATATACAACAAAAATATATAAGTGTAAAAAAAATGTGCAAAATGCGATAATTGTATGAAAATATACACAAGATGGGGTAAATTCCATTAGCAGGATTGATACTTTCACTCAAACAGTCAAACGTTAATCATGTAACTATACTCAATTTGTTTCAATTGAGGTAACCCTCTTTAATTTCTTTGCTTAAATAGATAGATATTATTGGCATGGACATCAGTTAATAATGAAATTGGACGAATTATCTTATTTGAGATCAAATTGAAGCGTAGTTATCCAATATAACAAAATTTAAGTATAAACACAACTTGACGTCCATTTGATAGAAATTGAAACGTACAATGTTGCCAGTTTGTTTTCATCAACAAAAAAAAATGACACGCACATAATTCAACGCGAATGTGTGAACATAAAAAGTAAAATGTCACAAGAAAACTAAGATTATGTTCTCTTTGTTTTTTAAGATCGTTTTCTGTATTTATTTTCGAAAACACTTTAAACGCATTCTCTTTACTATTTTCAAAAATGTATTTTGGAAAAAAAAATTTACACAAAACTCCAAAAACCTCGTTTTAGGCGTTTTAAGTGTATTTCAACTAAAAATGTTCAAAACGTAGAAAACACATTTAGACTTTTTTTTTTTTTTAAATGAAGTTGGGATCAATAAACTCTACATTTAGGGTAATATTTCAAGAAGGCCCTGAACATGGACTTTTTGTGTTATTTTGTGTGATTATTTTGTTTACATGGATTCGTGTAACGTGTGACTTGAACATAACTGTGGCAATAATAATTAATTAAACTAATTTCTTATAATATTTTTGGGACTTGATCATTAATGATTTTATCTATTTTTATAATATTTTTCTAGTCATTTAAATCAGTTCAATAAAAATTAGATAAGCTAATTTTTTTTTCTTATAATAGAAAGCAAATATTCAAAAGACTTTTTTAAAAAAATAATTTAACCCACAAGCAAATTAATTACAAATAGTCAAAGTGGTATTCTGAAAAATTTCAAACAGAACGTGTTGACCACAAAATCCGGATGGACCTTGGACCAACACGTCTCAGCTCCTCCCTCTTGAACACGTGGATCTCCTGCGCACTGTGACAAACAATCAGTTTGCAAAGGGGGCCGAAGTGGCTCCCGTTTGCACTCCGATGCCTAAGTCAGTACTCATTTTGGGCAAATATATATTGGGTGCGGGAAATATAAATGTGTAGAAGAGAGAAAATGGAGTGAGAGAAATATATCATTCAGAGTCAGAAATTGCTAACTCCCCACTTGGAGACAATTGTGCTTCATTTATAGAGGAACTTCTTGTCTCGGATCATGACACGTGGCGTAGTTTACACTTGTCATCACCCTAGCTTATGGATGTGACATTCTTGCTTTCCAACCGTAATCATTGCTACATTTCGTAGGGGATGGGCGCCTGTCACGTCTGGGTAAAGGCAGTGTCCCATCACTGACTCCATCTCTCTCTTCTAGTCAGCACCATAAAGCGCCCCGACTGAGTATAAGGCACATCGGCTGGGGGCGTTAACCAGGTCGGCTAAAGAGGTTTGCTTGACATACCACCTCGGCATTCATCCCAATGTGATATTTTGGGCCTTAGCTGTGGGTCAAGGTCCGTCGGGCCACTATTGGGCCTTATCTGGTGGGTCACTGTACCCTTCTTTGGGCCCGGATTCAACATTAGTCCCTCAAATCCGAAGGGATCATTCATGGTCGCGTAGGATTTGCCATGATTTTCTCGATAATGAAGTTCCTTATGTAAGGTTCGTATTCATATTTTTCCGATCTTATGCCTCGGATTTTTCCCTCCTAAAATGGGGCGGGGATCGTATTAGGCTGCGCGTGGTATTCACTGTGGTAGCTGAACGGTTTTTATCCCTCCCTTTGGCGGCTAGCGCTTTGATTAGCCCATTTTCCAAGAAGCATGGGTTAATCACATTAATCATACGGCTCACACAAATCAAGGAATCTAGATCGTTGGGATCCCTATAAATCCTTCTCCATTTCATTATTTTCCCCTTTTTTGGCTCTCTATTTTTCTTCTTTTGTTATTTCTGTCAATACTTAACAATTTACTCCACCACCTCTCCTTCTCGCCCATTCGTAGGGCTCTTGGTATTCCGTTGGAAACCACTATCTGCAGCCTCCAGTTTTGTCGCGCTGCTCTTCATCGAATCTCTTTTGCCTCTCCTTAAGCAGGTAACTTCTGGATTTATTAATATTTCTTCCCGCCTTCGTTTTATTTTGCTTACATTGCCCATTCTTATACATATATATATACACATATACATATTTTATTTTCTTGGGGTACATGGAGCGTACTCCCATTTCCGTGTAATCTTTGGGGGGTAAGTTGGGTTTTGGGGGAACATGGAAGGATCTAGGGAAGAGGATCTGAAGGAGGTGATGGTGGTGGCGGACCCCATAAGGGGTTTTTGTCCTGTGTCCAGCTTAGTGTTTAGTTCCCGTATTTTTAGGGAGCGTAGGAAGAAAAGAGAGCGGCAATTCTGTAGCGTAATATCTTTAAGTGATTCTGACAGCGAAGGTGAATCATCTCAACCGTACATGGCCGAGCTTTCTACCCAAGAAGAAGCAGCCCTACAGGAGATCCGCCATGAGAAAGAACAATACTTTAAGGGGAAAGAGGCGGCAGGCACCTCATCCGGGGCTTCAGAATCTCATCTGGGGGTGAGGGCCCCATATAGGGCTCATAGGGAGGAGTTGGGCCTGACCGATGAGGAGATCGCCCAAGTGGAGGATTGGGTTGATCAGGTTAATAGAGTTTCTGGTTATCACGTTGATCCCCAGCCCCAGCCGGAGCAGTGGGAATCTAATGAGGTTAAGACAGAGGTTAGGGGGAATGGTATTTCCGAAGTGTCTTTGGTTTATAGGATGCCTAGGGAAATAAGGGTAATTCATCCGAGTCCGTCGTGCCGACCCTGCTGCCCACCGGATGGCCAAGTAGCAGTACTCCTTGACGCCTTTTCGTGTGGGATGCGCTTGCCTCTTCACCCATTCTTCAGGGCTCTTCTTCGTAGTTACAATGTGTGCCCGTACCAGGTAGCCCCAAATTTCTGGACCCAAGTGATGGGGACCTGGTTAATCTGGCAAGAGGTCAGTCCGGAGTATCCAATTTCTCTTTACATCATCCACACACTTTATGTGTTGAAGAAAACTGCTAGGAGAGAAAGAGATAAAAGGCCAGATGTGAGGGACTGGTACTACCTAACCCCCAGGGGACAATACCCACCCATCATCACCGGGCATCCAACGTCCCTCAAAAATTGGAGAACCCAATGGTTTTGGGTCGGTGGAGATTGGCAATGTACTCCTTCGGATCCTGTTCCCGAGATAACAGTCCCCCGAACCCTTTCTCTGCCCCGTGAGTTCTTATAATCTCTTATGCGGGTGTACCACCATATTTGCACTCGGCTTCTTATTATCTTTTGTGCTTATATAAACGGTCCTTTCGATTTTGCAGGACAAACATACGCCCATCAGCTCCTGCCGAAGGATCTGGAAGTTGTGAGGAAGCTTTTTGGGTATCGTGGTGACTTTCAAAAGATTATCTCCTCAAAAAGGCTCTTCTTCAAGCACGGCTTAATGCGGGATATGGGTACATTCACTTCTTTCTCTGATATTAATGGATCTTGTTCATTCTATATCTGTAACTTTAGCGCATTCCTTACAGGGTCAAGAGAATTCTCGAAGATATCCCTAAAGGGTTTGAAGGCCAAGAAGATTCCTCCTATTCTCGCTGCCGGGAGTGACGAGGAGAGGAAACAAAGGTCCGTATTTGCGGGCTTCCATCTGGAGGCCACTAAAACGACAGCTGAGGCTTCGAAGGAGGCCTTCGAAGGCGCCTCTGCTTCCAGGCCACTGGGTCCGCCACTTCTTCCAGACCCATCTGACTCAGTACCAAGTGTTCCGAAACTCCTTGCCATAAAGAAGGAGCATGGCCGAAAAATTTCCGAGGGTCAGGTGAGGGAGAAGAAGACGAAGAGAGGGGACCAACCAAAAATCCCCCAAACCCCTGCTGAGGTGGTGAGCATTGAGGAGGACGAGGTGCTGGAAATTGCTGCTGAGGAGCAACCACCCTTAAAGAGACTAAGGAGGGGTGGTAAGGGCCAATCCAGCGGAGCGGGGGTTCTTTCAAATATCCCTCCTTCAGACCTGCCTGGACCAGGTGAAGGCATCGAAGCTTTTCCTAAGTCCCCTTCAGGTCAAGTGGAGGAAGTTGACCAATCTATAGCATCGGAGGTGGCTCGGATTAAAGAGGGGTTTGTCCCTAAGCCATCTATTTTGGATTCCGACGGCCTGGCATCTCTCCCGGGGTATGCTGCTAAGGCAACCGTTGCGGTGGATGATTTTTGGACAGAAGGGTGGGAATCTTTTTCTTCCAAAAGCTCTCCTAGTCAAATGCTGCTCGCCATCAAGGCATTAAGCGCAAGGACTTTAGCTCTCGCCGACGATCCGGAGGGGCCGGTCAAGGAGCTTGAGCAGAGGGAGGAAAGCACTAAGGTGGCCTTGCGTAACGCGGATGACATGGTGCAAGAGATCAAGGAACTGAAAGAAACTCTCTCTTCCACCCGAAGGTCCCTTCATGAGGCGAAGAGCGCATCCAGAGCCCTTAAGGAAGACAATGAGCAGCTAAAAAAGGACCTTCATTCTTCCGAAGCAGATGTGGCTAACCTGTGCAAGAAGTACGATAATGCCTGCCAGGCTCAGATGGTGATAGCCGAGGCGTTGGCAGAGTCTAACGCTTTAAAGGGAAAAATTTTTGACGAGGTTGCCAATCTGAAAAAGGGCGCTTGAGGAGGAAAAAGAGCTTCGGAAAAAGGATGCTGAGTCCCTGGTTTCTTTGGAAGGCAAGCTTGGGCTTCTGGAGCAAAGTACGGAAGCCAAGGTCGCTGAAGGCATTCAAAACTTCAAAGATACCTTTGAGAACACCGAGGAATATGGGCTTATGCAGCGAATATTTGGAAACATCGGTGCCCGTATGGCTCTAAGGGACGTGAAGGAGAAGTTCCCCTACTTGGATCTTTCCACCGTTGAGGCCTTCTACCCTGAACCAGAAGATGCTGACGAAGGCGATCCAGCTGAGCCACCCCAGAATGCGTCCGGTGACAATGCTGTGGACGATGCCCCTCCCCTCTAGTCATTGTACATAATTTTGTTTTTTGTAGCAATGTGATTCTTTGTTACTTCTATTGTTTTATTATGAATACTTCAAATTCAATGTCTCTCCTTTCTTCGTATGCATGTTTGATAGTCCCCCAGACATGTGGGTTATCACGAATTTTTCCACTAGTGCCAAATGGGATTGTAGAGCCAATTTGTTTTAATAAATTATGACCTTCGATAGTCAGCACGGTTTCAATAGACAAGGTTTAAATATTGTTAAATCATTCAGGGATAGCTTTTATGAGAAACAACGCCATAAAGTGCACCGGCTGAGTATAAAGCACATCGGCTAGGCGTTAATCGGGTCGAACTGTTTACGCATAAATGCTTCCAAGCGCAGATGCCTTCGTGATTGTAAATTTCTTGTATGACGTAAAATGCATTTGATTTGTAGCACCTCGGACAGGCACAACCTAGTTCGGCTGGAGGGCTCCTGTGCTTCTCCTCCTCGGCTACTAGTCCAAGGCGAAATCTAAAACTTTGGTCATGCCCCTCAAATACGAGGTGGTCATTCATGAGCGGATCGAATTTGTCATCACTTCGCAGCAATAATTCCACTCAAGTTTAAGCATTTGCTATATTCCCAGATCCGACACATTTGATGGACCTATGTTTGCTGATACTGTAAATGCAACTTTTGCTTGATTTTTAAATGTCTCATTTTTATGAATGAAATAGTTTGCTATGATTTCGCCGCAGTGACGTTTCAAAACTGTTTAAGTGAATGCATCGTGATTATATGATGATAATGTGGGAAATTATAAGTGTTTGTAGATGTGTAGTCCCTCAGATCTAGCGAGCTTAATGCGTTCACGCTTGCTGGTTGGATCTGATCTTGACCGTAAAATTTAAACATACATAAGTCACACTTTGTAAAGTCTGTGTATGCAGTTTTGGTTGTACTAAGATCTTTGCGATGCTAACACATTCGATTTCTTACGCAACGGCCGTAGTGTAGGCTTATAAGAGTCCCTTGTTTGTAATAAACTTTACGCATGACGAATACGCATGGCTAATTAGTATTTGGTGCAATCCTCATCATAATTAACTAGTGATTTCATACAATCATGCGACGACGCTGTACCTCATTGAAGTGGAATTTAACCTATTGAAAGTAGCGGCGAAGGTGATCTGTGTTCCAAGGGTTACACAAAGGTACCCCGGATAAATCTTCAATTATGTAGGTACCCGGTACCACCTCGGCTGTGATACGGTAAGGGCCTTCCCAGTTAGGACTCAAAGTCCCTACTCCTGGTTCTTGAGTTGAACGAAGAACCTTTTTTAGGACTAGGTCCCCAATATCAAAGTGTCGCCCCTTCACCCTTTTATTGTAGTATCGAGTCATCTTTTCCTGGTATCTGGCCATCACCACTTGAGAGTTGTTCCGTTTCTCCATGAGGAAATCCAAACCGGCCCTTTGTGCTTCTCCGTTTCTCACTTCGTCGTAATTGATTTTTCGAAGTGAAGGTACCCCAATTTCGACGGGACATACCGCCTCGGCGCCATATGCCAATGAGAACGGTGTTTCACCAGTTGCGGTGTGAGAAGTAGTGCGAAGCGCCCATAGCACTTGTGGGAGCTCATTTACCCATGCGCCCTTTTTGGACTCCAACTTCCTTTTCAGGGTGTTTTTTATAGTCTTGTTCATTGCTTCCACTTGCCCGTTGGCCTGCGGGTGATGTGGAGATGAAAACAGCTTTCTAATTCCCAAATCACCGCACAGCTCGTCTACGCTTCTGTTTTTAAACTGTTTTGCATTGTCACTAACCAGCGAATGGGGTATCCCAAACCGGCATATGATATTCTTCCAAATGAACTTGGTGGTGTTGGCCTCGGTGATTTTCATAAGCAATTCAGCCTCGACCCACTTGGTGAAGTAGTCAATTGCTACTATAGCAAAACAATTATTTCCGGCACCCCTAGGCATAGGGCCTATAATATCAACCCCCCATTTTGAAAAAGGCCAAGGGCTGGTCACCACGGTTAGTCTGTGATGTGGCTGGTGCGGTATGGTTGCGTGTCTTTGGCATTTATCGCACTTGCGCACAAAGTCATGAGAGTCCCTTCGCATAGTGGGCAAAAAATACCCCTGTTTGAGGGCTTTCCGAGCTAGCGATAGTGCCCCGGCATGGTTGCCACATATACCTTCATGGATTTCTCTCATTACGTATCGCCCTTCCTCAAGCCCAACACATCTTAGCAACGGGGAGGTGAAACTCCGTTTATAGAGTAGATCATCCAATAGTACGAAATTGGCAGCATACCTTTGTAATTTCCGAGCTGCATCCGGCTCGTTTGGCACTGTCTGATGCCTCAAATATGCAATCAGTGGGCTCATCCAGGATCTCTCTTCTTCTACTGTCAAAATCTCTGGTCCTTGCTCAATAGAGGAGGTCAACATGCGCTCAACCGGGATCAGATTATATAGCTCTGCATCACTGCTGCTTGCTAGTTTGGACAGAGTATCAGCATTGGAATTTTTTGTCCTGGGGATGTGCTGCAACTCCATTTCTTCAAAGTGTACTTCCAGATCTTTTACTTTCTTCAAGTAAGCAATCATAGAGGGTTCTTTGGCAGTAAACTGCCCATTGAATTGATTTACAACGAGCTGTGAATCGCTGTTCGCCACTATGGACTTGATCTTCAAAGCTTTGGCAAGTCTTAACCCAGCTAACAACGCCTCGTACTCAGCAACGTTGTTCGAAGCTTTGAACTCAAATCGGATTGCGCTATGTAGCTTAAACCCTTCTGGGCTTATTAGTAATATGCCCGCACCGGATCGCTCCTTAGCCGAGGATCCATCAACAAATAATTTCCACTCCTGGCTGTCATCGGTGTTATCAACCATTTCGACCTCCGGTGGGTGTGTGAACTCGACTACAAAGTCAGCCAAAGCTTGGCCTTTTATTGCAGTCCGAGGCGCATAGTGTATGTCAAACTGGCTGATTTCTATCGCCCATTTCAGTAATCTCCCAGATACATCTGGTTTTTGCAACACTTGTCTCATGGGAAAGTTGGTGAGCACGTGTATGGAGTGTGCCTGAAAGTAGGGACGCAGCTTGCGAGAAGCGGTGAGTAGTGAGAGGGCAAGTTTCTCCATATCTGGGTAGCGTGTCTCCGCATCTAGCATGGCTTTACTCACGTAATATACTGGAAATTGATTCCCCTCCTCTTCTCTGACCAATACGAAGCTAACAGCCTCCTTGGACACAGCCAAATACAAGTAGAGAGGTTCGCCAACCTTTGGCTTTGATAGCAATGAGGGTCGTCCCAAGGATGTTTTCAGGTCGGCGAAGGCCTGCTCACACTCCGGTGTCCACTGGAATCGCTTCCCCCCTTTTAGGATTTTGAAAAATGGCAAGCATTTGTCTGTGGATTTGGAGACGAACCGATTCAAGGCCGCAATTCTTCCCGTTAAGCTTTGCACCTCCTTTGGATTTCGAGGCGATTGCATGTTTAGCAAAGCATTGATTTTGTCGGGATTGGCTTCGATTCCTCTTTTATTCACCATGAACCCAAGAAATTTTCCAGATGCTACTCCAAATGCACACTTCTCAGGGTTGAGCTTCATTCGATATTTCCTCAAAACACCGAAGGCCTCTGACAAATGGCGGATATGATCCGCGGCAACCATGCTTTTGACCAACATGTCATCAACATACACCTCCATGGTGTTTCCCAATTGTTTTACAAACATGCGATTTACTAGCCTCTGATAGGTAGCTCCCGCGTTTTTCAAACCGAACGGCATAGCTTTGTAGCAATAGAGTCCTCTATCTGTTATAAACGAGGTATGCTCCTCGTCCGATTCGTACATGGGGATCTGATTGTATCCGGAGTAAGCATCCATGAAACTTAGCAGCTCATGACCTGTTGTAGAGTCAACCAATTGATCGATCCGGGGCAGTGGGAAGCTGTCTTTTGGACATGCCTGGTTCAAGTTCGAAAAATCAATACATACTCTAAGCTTCCCATTGTGTTTTGGTACCAAAACAGGGTTTGATACCCACTTCGGATAGCGCGATTCTCTGATGAAGCCATTTTTCAATAGCTTCGTGACCTCGTCTTTCAAGGCCTCATACTTATCCGAACTCATAGGTCTTCTCTTCTGCCTATGCCCGGGGCTTCGTGGGTCAATCTGGAGTCTGTGACAGGCCTCCTTAGGATCGATCTCAACCATGTCGCCATGCTTCCATGCGAATACATCGAGATTTTGAAGTAGGAAGTCCTTCAATTGACTCTTGTATTCGGTTGGCGAGTCCAGTCCAACCTGTAATTCCTTGATTGGGTCCAGTGGGTCTACGCCGAAGCACTCCAACCTTTCGGCCGGGGTGGGGCAATTGTCTCCTGCCATCCTTGGGTCCAGATCTGCTAAATCCTCTTCTAGGATCATTGTGACATCCTTATCTCCAGACGGCCCTTCACCCAATCTTTCAGGGTCTGGAGCAGCCTCGGCCATGGCTACATCACTGATCATGTTTAAGCTTCGATCTTGAAACTTCCGGATGGCATTTGTGTAACAAGCCCGGGATTCTGTTTGGCTTCCCCTCACAGTTGCAACGCCATGCTCCGTAGGGAACTTCATGCAAATGTATTTGGTATGCGTTACAGCCCCCAAGTCAATGAGACCAGGCCTCCCAATTGAGCCATGATAGGAGGAGATTTTGTCAACCACCAAGAATTTCATAGGGATTCTGGAAAGGGTCGGGGCTTGCCCCACTTCAGTCATAATTGTTATGGACCCTCTGGGGGTTATGATGTCCCTCGTGAATCCGTATATCGGATCAGGGACTGGAATGAGAGGAGTGTTGATCCCCATCTTATCAAAAGTTGCCCCGTAAATCACATTTACCGAGGCACCATCATCCACCATCATCCGTGATAGCCCATTTCGAGCCACCACCACCCTGATAACCAATGCGTCGTTGTGTGGGAAGTGCACTCCAACGGCATCGTCTTGTGTGAAGGTTATAGGTTCCGTCCGAGGCATTCCCACAGGATGGAAGTGGATATGATAATTCACGTTGGCGGGCTGCTTGGCCTCTCTTATATACCTCTTTTGGGAGTTGTTTGTGCTCCCACCTGGGTGGGGGCCTCCCAGTATTGTGTCGATTTCACGGATGGGGGGTCGGTCACAGGCATAGGTGGTTCCCGTGTGTCTTTGACATGTGCCGAGGCGGTATCTTGGCCCTTATTCCTGTCTATTTGACGATTATCAATTCTTTCCTTAGTTGAGTTCTTCCACGGAGCTCTCCTATCAGCTCGGTTGAACTTCTGGCCACCAGATTTTTGTGTCCGCCCTGTGTCAGGGGGGAAGTCACCTCCCCTTCTCCCCTGTGCCTTTTGGTCGGCTAGCATGTGGATTTCTCTGCAATCCTCTGTTGCGTGACCGTAATATCTGTGGTAAGCACAGTAAGCCCCAATCATGGGTTGTTTCCCACTTCGGCCGCTTTCCACTCTCCCTTGCGCCGTGTGAGGATTTTGAGAAGGGGGGTTAGAGTGTAAGTGAGGGATAGCTTCCGTGATTTCTGCTGCAAAGCTGGATCCAGTCCCCGGAAATGGACGTGGCGCGCCATCTCGGCTACCGCCGATCCTATCCTTGTTTCCTCCCTTTTTGAGGACCGCTTCATTGGAATATCCAAGGTTGTACCTCCCTTGGGGGTGATTATCTCTGGCCCTAGCCATTTCCTCCGATACAATCTCTTCCTTCATCAGGTCTACCAGGGTATTGTAATCCCTTGGTTTCCTGCTCCGGACATCCCTCCAAAACATGCTGGTCATATCTAGCCCTCCTTTTAGGGCGGAAAACATCTCCGCTTCTGTGATATTTTCGCAGATATGCATTTCTTCAGTGAATCTAGCTAGGTAGCTTTTCAGAGATTCGTCCCTTCCTTGCCTCAGATCCTGAAGGCGTTGGAGTGGGAGTTGACCAGGCCTGGAAGAAACAAAACCATTCTTAAAAGTAGTTTTCATATCCCTCCAGCTGTGGATGCTGCCAGGAGGGAGTTTTTTATACCATCATATGGCACTTCCCTCAAGGGTTAAAGCAAAAGCTTTACATTTCCATGCTGGCGCGGTAATTTAGCAGGTGATCATCAGGATCACCTCGGCCAGAATATTTTGCTATTTCCGGCATCTCAAAGTCATGGGGGACGGGGCATCTACGGAGGCCCTCCGTGAAGGGACTTACTTCCTCTTCGTCATCCAACTCGTATGACGGCAGCTCACTGTTCTCATCATGACCGGAATACTCCGGATCACGGTATTGGCCATAGAGCGGCGGAGAGTTCTCCTGCCTTTGCGGTGGTGGAACGTGGCCGTAGTTTGGCCTCCGAACTGCTCCGGCTCTTCTTTCCGGCCTATTCCTAGGCTCATGTGCTGATGCCATCCTTTCTCCCCCCATGCCTTGTTGGTCCCTGTACATTTGACCCTGCGATAAGGCTTCTTCAGCGCGTCGCTCGCGCCTGTTTCTAGGCTCTGCGGCATTGTACTGACCTAGGTCTGTTTGTCCCCGCCGTTGTCCCCTGAATAACCCTCCTATTCGGCTGAAAACACTGCCAGAATTGGCGGGAGAAGCCTCCCTGCGTCTAGCTGGGGGTGGGTTTTGTTCCCCATGTGTTTCATGTTCTGGGTCTCGCTCGTTGAAGGGCTCGGATTCCACTTCGGCGTATGCCCGCGAGTCCTGATAATAATAGGATACAGTGGCCGCCTCGGATGGTGAGTAATGTGGCTGTGAGTATTGCTGAGGTATCATGGGTTCGTTCACAGCATACCCTCTGGTCATAAAGGCATTCATTGCAGCAGTCTGTTCTATTTGCTGCCTCTGCATCTCCAGCATTTAGGCCGCCATGAGTGTCATGTCTCGCATCATGCGGCGATTTCGGTGCCGGCGAGGTTGATTAGGTTGTGCCACTTCCTCGTTGGCGTTTTCATGGAGTCCTTGAGGAACTTCGTCCTCGCTGTGTCGGCCACTTCTTCCCCTACGGGGGTTAACATCACCATCACTTTCATTCATGTTTCAGAAGAATTTCTGGTCTTAGATTGCTTTTCAAGGATAGATAGGCCTTTGTCTTGCTGCTTCAAACCTTTTTCAAGGTTGTTAAACTTATGTTTCAAAGTTCTTTACCTTTTTCAAGGGTAACCAGCTTATCTTTCAAAGCTCCTACCTTTTTCAAGGTTAACCAGCTTATCTTTCAAAGCTCCTACCTTTTTCAAGGCCAACCAGCTTATCTTTCAAAGCTCCTACCTTTTTCAAGGCCAACCAGCTTATCTTTCAAAGCTCTTTGCAGTTATTCGCTCTATTGTAAGAGGTTATTCGTCCTTTTTTCAAGGCCAACCTTTCTATGTGTGGGTTTTTACCATGTGTTTTCGTGGTTAGCAGTATGGCTTCCCACAGACGGCGCCAAGATGTTGACCACAAAATCCGGATGGACCTTGGACCAACACGTCTCAGCTCCTCCCTCTTGAACACGTGGATCTCCTGCGCACTGTGACAAACAATCAGTTTGCAAAGGGGGCCGAAGTGGCTCCCGTTTGCACTCCGATGCCTAAGTCAGTACTCATTTTGGGCAAATATATATTGGGTGCGGGAAATATAAATGTGTAGAAGAGAGAAAAGGGAGTGAGAGAAATATATCGTTCAGAGTCAGAAATTGCTAACTCCCCACTTAGAGACAATTGTGCTTCATTTATAGAGGAACTTCTTGTCTCGGATCATGACACGTGGCGTACTTTACACTTGTCATCACCCTAGCTTATGGATGTGACATTCTTGCTTTCCAACCGTAATCATTGCTACATTTCGTAGGGGATGGGCGCCTGTCACGTCTGGGTAAAGGCAGTGTCCCATCACTGACTCCATCTCTCTCTTCTGGTCAGCGCCATAAAGCGCCCCGGCTGAGTATAAGGCACATCGGCTGGGGGCGTTAACCAGGTCGGCTAAAGAGGTTTGCTTGACATACCACCTCGGCATTCATCCCAAGGTGATATTTTGGGCCTTAGCTGTGGGTCAAGGTCCGTTGGGCCACTATTGGGCCTTATCTGGTGGGTCACTGTAACCCTTCTTTGGGCCCGGATTCAACAGAACGTGTTCTCCAATTTTTTATTTTTAGAAACAGTTTTCAGAAATGACAAATAGAACGAGTTTTTAGCAAATTTAAAAAAAGGAAATGAAAATACAAAATAGAAAACATTTTTAAAAGTAAAAACAAAAAATGAAATACAAACAGAACGTTACCTAATGTTGAAAGCCCCATTTTATAAACAAGAGAAACACTGTGCAGTCTAATGGTATTAATCACAAAAGTCTCCGTTTGGTAACACTGTTTGGTTTATAAACTGATTTATTTATAATTTTGAAGTAAAAAATAGTGGTTAAAAATTGGAGAGAGAAAAATGTGTAGTTAAAAAGTGATTTGAAAAATTGTATGATTTATAAATTGATTTATAAACCAAAAAAGAACATTTTCCAAACGGTATCAATTAGTAAATTAACAATCCTTTAAAATGGGACCAAGGACAACACCACTCTACCAGTTAGGGGTGCCCTTATCGGGCGAAATACCCGAGTTCGAGTTCCCACCATTCCCTCCCTTATGTTCCCAATTTGTAATAAAAATAAAAGTAAAATAAATCATTTAAAATTTGCTGATAAATAGGCGTGGATGTGGTTTCATATGGTTCTGGTTCTCAGGGAACCGAACCAAGAACCGATAGTTCTTTAGAAAAAAGAAGTGGTTCTTTTTTGTAAGAATATAAATGAACCGTTCAATTCTTTTGGTTCTGGTTCCGATTTTCTAAACTAAAATTTTCAAACTTAAGCAATGAAGTGATGGTAGATCTCGGCTTGTAAGAGTCGTTAGTTTAAGGTCATTGACCTTGATAAAGATGCTAATATAACGGTCATATTTGTCATTGATATCAAAATATACACTCCCTTCCAGACTATAACGTATCTCCTAATTCACGTGTATGTGTTTCTTGTAAAAAAAAAATCAATTTCTACTCGTAGTTCTCAACCTTTTCATGGAACAGTCGCATAAGTCCAGTAAATTCTTGAAAACAAGATAACAACTTCTTGTAAGATGAAGAGTGAAAATTTATTGTTTATTAATTCTTGAAGAACTGGTTGAAAGCTTGATGGCTGAAAGATTGAAGCTGAACGGTAGAACCAGTGAAACAAAAATGATTTTTTGATCTATGATTTTTTGTTTATTACTTGTTTGCTTATAGTTATTATAATGTTGAATGAATCAATAGTTGTTGGCTAATTGATAATGACTAATAAACTTGATAACATGTATTAAGATTTTTTTTTTTTTAATTTATATATTTAAAAAAAAATCATGTTTTGTTCTATCAGTTCTAGTTCTTGGTTCTAAACCTAGAACCGAAATCGAATGGTTCTTGATTTTTAGTTCAGAACCGTTAATTTTTAAAGAATTGAATCGAAACCAAACCAAACCAAACCGAACTGCTGGTTCCAGTTCTTTTGCCCAGACCTACTGATAAAAAATGATTTAATGATTTTTAAAACAAGCCTAACAAATTTTTAGGGGATAATAGCACTCTACACCATTTTTATCTTTAGGAACTGAAATATGCCCCCTTACAAAATTTCATTGAAATTTATTTCTTTTCATTTTGTTTCACTCAAATTTAAATATCACAATTATCAACGTGAATTTTAATAAATCAAAAGTATAATAAAAACTTTGGAAGTGTCAAGGTATAATACTTCATAAATGAAGTATATTTTAGTTGTGCGACAAAAAAATCATGTATTATAAATATCCATCTCTCTTTCATTTAATTTCAACAACTTTACAAGAACAATTAAGACAATTTATTCGCTTGAAAATCATTGAGCTTACTTGATTTAATATTTTATTTCATTTATTACAAAGAATTATTTGATTGATCAAATTATTTATACATTTTTATCAAAGGTTCTATGTTGAAGAAAACTCAATATTCTTATATATTCTTGATTTATGTAAATTGCCTTGTTTCCAGGCTATGTTAAGGAATATAGGGTCGCCATCTCTCTTTTGGCCCATCAAAATAATAGTGGGCATTATTGCTAAAGGTATCTGATTCATGATGTACCAACTTATGAGATTTTTCATTTTTCAAAGATAGCACCTAACTGAAGATAAGAATCAATGTAGCTCTTCGATGTAAACTTTAAGTTTTGTAATCCCAACATTGTCTACTAGAACAAACATTAAGGATCGGCCATGAATTTTCCATGAAAAAATACATTGCCCACCACCATTTTCTTGCTTTTGGTCCATTTGATAGCCAAAATTTTCCCCTAAAATTGTTTTCCTTCTTCCAGGAACGTGATGCCCTGTTCTCATAAATTCAGGAAAACCTTCTCCTGTATTATGTGGGATTGGGAAACAGCCTTCAATCTAGTGTGGAAAATCAGTTTAGCCTTTTTTTTTTTTTTTGGTTATTAAAATTGACTCATTTTTTAAAGAAGTTATTATTGAAATTTTCAAGTACAAATGTATCAAAAAATAAAAAAAAATTCCGATCCAAAAAGCTCAATTTCGCCATATTAATTATAAAAAATAATATCAATCAAACAACAAAACTTGAAAAATCTCAACATTTTCCACCAAGAAAATTAACTCAATCACTTGAAACCGGCCCCTGATCATAAATCCATTTTGTTTTTGAAGAGGAAAATGCGTCGAGGTAGATTAGCTAGCTGGATAATCCACAAGATGATACAAGTAAATGGTCTTTTTTTTTTCTCCGAAGGAAATAAACATACTTACATCAATACAAATATCACTCCCCAAAGGATCAAGAACATAGGATTCCAATAACTATGCTACCTGAATCTCACAAACTACTGAAGATTTTCGTACTTGCTTAATCAAACTCCAGAGTGTAAATATGGTATTGCGCGCATGTCACACTTTCATGATCCTTACCTCGTTTCTGCCTCGATGGATAGAGAAACCAATCTCGGTAAAGTATAAACTTGCACTAGTGTATTGAACAAACAGCTTTTCCAGACATTACTGCTATACTCGCTTAACAAACAGCATGCATCACTACTCCAGTGAAATTTCCTGTCATTGCAAACATCACGCTCGACTTTTACCACATCTCTCTTTATCTTTTGCTTTCATCTTTCACAATTTGTAATAGAATCTGATGTAGTGAAATATGTAATTTTGGGTTGGGGGGAGTGAAAGATACCTGGCATTTGAAGCGTCTTTTAGCCAAATCAAAGATTGCTGCACGTTGCGCTAAAATGCATGACAGGTAAAGCAACCACTCAGTGAACCTATGGGTCGAGTTCTTCGGAAGGATATGGCTTTACTGAAGGTTGTTGCAACTGGGTGTGCCTGGTTGGCTAATACTGAGCTTCTCATTTCCTGGGCCTTCTTTTGTGCTGATCTCAGTTTGCTCATAATTTTGTCTATGGATGATGATCTCTTCTTTTCCAGTTTCATCTGAACCACATGTTTTAAATGAATGAATCAAACCATTACATTCTTTCCTTTTTTATAGTGCACCAAGCAGAAAGATCAAATCTTTACATTCTTCCCTTATTTCCTAGCCCTTTTTTGCTTAGCTATATATTTATTGGAATTAAGATCAGTTTTTTAGTTGATTTAGATTAAAATCTTCCTGCCAAACAGGGGCTAGAATGAGTAGTGAGAACAGAAAATCTGTATGGTTTCTATTTCCTGAAAGCGAAAAAGGGGCAGTTAGAGAGTACCTCCAGCTTTCTTATTGCAGCTTCAGCTTTTGCTTTCTGCAGGTTCTCCCAGGCAGTAATTTTAGCTTCCTCTCGCTGAATACTGAAATTAATGGTAATCCTAATAAATGACCAGAAATAAACACTTTGCATTTTGTCTACTTCCGTAGATTGGATGCCGTTATCAGAGGATTGATTCGTGCGAATTGACAAATTAAGATTTATAGTACGCAAAAAATATGAAAATTACAACCATTATAGTCAGGGGGGGAAAATGTGACTTTCATCATATGAAGTTCAGATAAGAATGTATTGCTGAAACAAATAAAGATGACAGATTTAATGGCTAGAAGACTGAATCAGTGACTTTGAGTAGATATATTGCTTTATACGTTTAACGTCCTTCTCAATTCAAGAACTGCCAACTATTTGCTTCTACTTTGGAATATTGAAGACAAGCTCAAGAGAAAAACATAATGGAAAAAAAAAGTTACTTGGAAATACTCTTCGACAAATCTGAAACTTCCCAACTAGCAGAATGAATTTCCATAGCCTTCCTTTTCCAGTCATCTGCATTTCCACAGCCCCTCCCTGGAATTCGACTCTTATGTTTCTTGGACCACCTTGTAACAGTGACTCGTTCATCAACTGGCACGTCCCTGATTTCTGGTTTAGATGGTTGAACGGTCTGTAACTCTAAAATGGGTTGAATAGACGGGGTTGCTAAAGAGAATGACGACTTTCTCCCAGGTGAGGATTGGGTATCACTCCCAGGACTCATCTGAGTCGCCATATCCCTCCTTGAAACAGCACGAGATATGCTGTCTGCAGTATCGCCTGTACAATTATATTTCTCGCCTATACATTAAACTCGAATCAGAACTCGCAACAATCAAACGTACGTTTATGTAACCAACTAACAGGGGTGTTTTATCAATTATAACTCAAGTCCTTTGAAACTGAAATAAGGATGAAAGAGGTGCATTACCGTTGTTACTCATGCAATGTCGATAGTTTTGTTCTTGAAAGACAGCTTTGGACATGATAACGCCAAACAAGAGATTAGGATACGTACATAAAAGAAACTATACCTAATTATATCAATATTAACATAAAGTTTTTGAGAGCAGAAGTAAATTTGTACCTTGGTGGCTAGGCAAAGGCAATGGTGATTGGTTAAGCATTTCAGAGCATCCATGTATACTAATTGACCTCGCCATACAAGGCTCTGTACCTATAGGGAAGTTTCCATTGCCTCCATATTGAAATGATGAACCATCTGCAGCCATCACTCCAGCCGAGAATGGAGAATTCACGACTAATTTCGCTGCATTTCCTCCTTCAATCATGGGTGCAGCGGGAGAAAATAATTGATAGTAAGCAGCCCCAGGAGGGCCAAGTGGGCCGCTTTTCGATTTGGGACGCCTCTGTGGCTGCTGAACTGATGGTTTCCCAGCAACATCTCCAGTCATTGGACTAAAAATCCACCTCTCTGCATCTTCCCATTTTGAAGGTAATGTTCTACCACTATTGTAAGGAAAGAACACAGTATTCACATGCCTCTTATTAGCATTTGTATGCAATGGAACACGTTCAGAACTCCAACCCTTCTGCATCCCAACACTCACGTGTCGATAATTAGGCGTTCCAGGGCTCGGATATGTACCAGTCCTGCTAGTCGTGACAGATGGTTTCTTCACGAATCCATATCGCGGTGAAGAGGAATTTGCGACATTGATCATAGAATTGTTCAGATCTAAAGAAGCAGGTCTTCGCCTGTCTGCTTTCTTCAATAATGCTTCAGATCTTGACCTCCTCTCTTGACACTCTAATCAAATAACCCACCAAGAAAATCACAAAATAATCAAATAAAACCTATGGCATTAAAAATGGTACCTTTAAGTGCTAGAGAGAATGAATTTCTTCCAGAATCAAAGGTTAGATTTTCATCCTCTGTCGTCTCAGCTTCACTGCTATCTAATTTGAGAACTAAGTACAGATCAAAATTGAGGGAAAACAGTAAGTCGCATGAATCAAAATTTGAAACAATAAGAAGGGCGATAGCCGGCTGATCTAGAGTCCAAGATTTAACAGTGAGTGACCAGTACCTTTAGCCTTTTGCATTCTGCTGAGATAATCATTATTTTTTAGTACTAGTGTAAATTTGTTTGGATCTGGATCTGGACCACTAGATGACTCAGAATAATCATGTCCTGCCAAATGCTGTTTCAAATCAAAGATTACAACTTCAACTCCATCGAACTAGACATTTTTCAAGTTTTAAACAACTGCATTCCACTAAATCAGCAGAATTTATTCAATGCTACATCTAGAGTCAAACCCATCAGAATAAAGACAAAAAAAAAAAAAAAAAATCAAACATACATGTATACCAAGAAAATGCGTTTGCAGAAAATTTAAAATAAAACAAAGAAAGATTATGAAATGAATAGTTAGTTTACTTGAGAAACTTCAGAAGCAAGAGAATCTTGATCGTGTACATCAGAGGCAAAAGAGCAGCGCTCCACACTAGCAGAAGCAGAGGAGAAGATGCTGAAGTTTGATTCACCAGTGAAAATTACAGAATCCGGGCTCATTTCTCGAATCCTGAAGCCCGATCTCAAATCTTGAAAGCCCAGCTCAGGCATTATCAAGAGGGAGGCGAAGGAAGCAGAAAGCTACCTGAAATGTGTTTAATATCGACACCAAGAGTACAAAAATGGTGTCTTTTTCATATGCTTTTTGTGTGGATTTATTACGTTTTAAATAAAGTGGTATTTGAGTTTGAGGGTGTTAAGGAAGCTCATAAGGGGTCTTAATCATGATGTCAAGTAAAATTTTAGTGGGATTTTCTGCTTTTTATGTTTTGTTGTTAAAAATGGGGATCTGTCTTTCTTTCTCGTGCCTGCAATTTTGACTGGCCTGTGAAAGGTTAACGTTATGTGTTTCGCTGTTTGGCTGATTTTAACAGGTTTATTCAATTGGATTTTGAAAAAAAATTAAAAGATTTTTTTTCATGAATTTTTTTAATGAATTTTATTGAAATTTATTTACTATTATGAATTTGTATAAATTTTGAAAAATTTTTGTGAACATTTATTTAAAGACTTTTATGAACTTTTAAAGATTTTTGTAGATTGATTTAAAAGATTTTCATAGGCTTTTAAAGACTTTTAAAAACTTTTATTTTTTAATAATTAAAAAACTTGAACACTATAGATTAATTTTTATATGGTGTTAATGCTAATCGTTTATAATAATTATACGTCAAATGAATTAAAAAATAATAATATACGACGTGGGAGATAAATAGTTTTAGGACAAAAAAATTGATAAAAAAATGGGGAAAAATTAAAATTATGTTTGATATCGACATAAAAATTGTACTATGTTCATAAATTTTTTTAAATATACAAATTTTTATAGATTTCGATTGACTTTTAATTAATATTTTTGAATATACAAATCTCTCTCGAGAAAATTCTAGAATAATTTTGCTTAATTATAATTTATTTTGATATAATTTAATTATTATTTTTCTATAAAATTTTAATTGGATTTATTTTCATTGAAAATTTGAAAAAAAACTATGAAAAAGAAGAGAAACAAAATATAAAGAAAAACTATTAATATATATATATATATAAAACAAGGTAAAAAGAAGAAAAATAATGATTTGTTTAGTCATAAGTTTTTACAAATTAGCATGAAAGTAAATCACAAGGTTTCTAAAAATAACATGAAAGAAGAGAAAAAAAAATATAGAAGAAACAAAATTATAGTTTAAAAGATTTTTTTTTTTAAACTATTTCGAAATCTTGAAGGTTAATGAGAGACAAATTAAGAGATTTTGTAATTGTACTTTCTGTTTAAAAGTTAGTACATAAAAGATTTTGTAAGAGTTTTTAAAAGTCATTGACAGGACTTTTAAATACTACTTTTAAAGACTTTTAAAAGTCTTTATATAATACACTGTGACTTTTAGAATGTCCATTAAAATCTATATTAAATACCTCAAGATTTATAAAAAAAACTTCTACTTTTTAACTTCACGCTCTCTAAAAATCACTATTCAAAAAATTATTTATTCAAAAATAGATAAAAATAAGTGATGATTAAGCATGCCTTGATGCCTGTTGGAGCATCTCCAATAATGGTTTACAATAGAGCTACTTTGTGATTTGTATCCTCGACAAGTTGACGGTAATCGTTTCCAATGACAAATTCATAAAATCTTGACATGAGGCATACAATTTGAATATGTTATATTAATTTAAATTACAATTTAATTTTTTTTATATTAATTTACACATTCTTAATATTTTTGTTTTCATAATCAAATTTCGAATTTTTAGTTCGATATATGTAATATTTACTCTCATGGAACTGATGTAACATTCAAAATGATTAACGATTCGGATTTTGACCTAGAAGTAGAAGGTTTAGAAAATTAAATTCTGATTTTGACCAAGTGGGGTTATAAAAGGTGTCTTTAGTTCACGTTGGGGACCCTCTATATGATGGTATACTGCCCAATGACCTTTAATATATAATATACCATGATTATGTAATTGGACAAATCGATAAATATTTGTTACCATAAATTAAGCGATACTAATCTTTTTCAAAAAAAAAAAAAGTGAATTTGTTGACTTTTTTTCCCTAGAAAGGTAGATCATAACGTGCTGTAAAGAATCGTTTAATGAGTGTGTTTGGGTTTCATCATAACTTTTTTATCAAAGATTATAATGAGATATATAACGAGTCATTATTCAAAATATGTAAAGAGTAATATTAAGGGGACATTTTTAATTGACATTTTTAAGTGACATTTTGACATGACATACATACATTGGATGATGAAAAAGTAAAAAATAGAGTAATTATTTAATCACCTGTTTGACTTATAAACTGATTTATTTATGATTTTTAGGTAAAAAAGTAGTGATTGAAAATTTGAGAAAGAAAATGTATGTGGTTAAAAAGTAATTTGAAAAATTGTGTAATCTATAAATTGGTTTTAAAAAAAAGTACGATTATTAAATGGAAAAATATCAATTAAAAATGTCTCTTTAGAATTATTCATATGTAAATAATAAATGAATGAATAGTAATTATAATGTGTGATTAAAATCAAATTTAATTTTAATTAAGAATTACTCGGACTTGTCAATTTGTCTCTTCCTCATTCATTCATGTTACTTTTCCCTTCATTTATTTCTCTCATCTGCCTGCCATAGCAATTGACTTGGTGGAGGGAAAATAATAAGGTCGTCGTCCTCGTCACACGAGCTAGGCTCACATTAATAATTATGCCCTGTACCGTGCATGGTTGAGGCTGAGGACCAACCACCAATTTTAACACCCCTCCCAATCAGTTTTTTTTTTTTTTTTTTAAATAGTCTCCCACTCAGTTTTGAGCCATGAAGTTGGTACATATTTTGGAAGTGTTCATAAATAGTTTAAATTATATTAAGCAAATACTTCTTTTATTAGATAAAAATAAACTTATTTTTATTTTCATATATTGAAAAAACATAATTAATAATATGTTGAAATTATAAATTTACTTATATTTTATCTAATATTTTCTTACATTGAATAATAAGTAGTTCATATTTATTAATAATAATGCATATTAAATATGGATATATTAAAAAGTTACAACATTTATATACTCTCAACAAGGAACATGATCTATAATTTGAGACAAAAAAAAAACGAGCCTATTTTTTTGGGACGAATGGAGTAATGAATTGTGATACTCGTGAATTTTTCGAAATATGTGGAAATAAATTTGACTTCAATATTTATAAATATGAGTCAAACATAGAATTACATTTTAAACTCAACTTAGAGCACGTTTGGCCCTCATTTTTTTAAAAATAGTGTGGTTTTAAATAGTATTTTTGGGAGAATATGTAGTTAAAAAATATTTGAAAAGTCAAAATGGTAAATTTAACTAATATAGATGGTTAAGATTAAGTGTTGAATAAATTTGATTTTCAAATCATGGTGGCCAAACAGGGGCTTAATAATAATAATATTATAAAGGGAACTTATAAAAATCTCATATCTAAGGTGTATTACAATTTGCATAGTGTAGGCTTGTTAGAGATTTTTGGAAATTATTTTCACAAAATTCAATCTCAACCACATATTTTATTAGCCCACAATACCCCCTCCCTCCATTTTAACCATATATTGTAAACAAATTATGTGGCAAACAAGCTTTATAATTTACAATTTTTTTTTTTTTTTTTTTTGTTAACCCAGGTATCCCAGCTTAGCCCGATTTAATCCTGGACCAACAGCTACCAACCCCTCAATAACTGGCGAATGTAAACCGCGGGTTATACCCAAGTTAACCAGGGTTCGAGCACCCCCTTATACTCCTAGCCCCAAAAGAGTCTTCCTCCAAGATTATTACATCATCAAGCTACTTCAACCAATATTGATTATTACATCACTCAAATGCTCCTACTAGGAATCGAACTCCCCACGCTGAGGTTGCAAGCCCATCAATGTCCTTCCTTTTCCAACTTAGTTGCGCCCCGAGGGACTATAATTTACAATTTTACATTTAGGGAATGATCGGCGTCTCCAATTTATTCCATTAGGAAAAAAAGAAAAGACACAAAAATTAATTTATATAATTTTTCATACCACTTTTTAATCATCCACATTTTCTCTCTCCAATTTCTAACCTCACATCTTACTTAGAAAAAACACAATAAATCAACCAAATAATTTACATTCCATTTATTTCCAAATTAAATTGAGTCAAACAGACGCTTAGCAAACTACATTTTACTTGTTAGCCTATGTTTGGCAAATCCCTAAAAAAAAAAATTAAATTAAATTAAATTAAACAACACAATTCCTCAAATCATTTTTTAACCACACATATTTTCTCTCTTCACTTTTCAACCACACATCTTACTTCGAAAATATAAAAAAAATATTTTTAAATAATTTTTTTAACAAACAGAGGCTTAGCATTAGTAAGAAAAAACACATTTTGCATTAGAAGTAGAAATATTTACAAATTAGTCATTATAAATCCCCCTATACTAATAAGGGAATAAAAGGGCAATGAACAATGCCAATTTTCATCCCAATTTCAGGCAGTTGGCTGTCTGAGTTGCCCGATTTTGATTTTTTTTTTTTTTTTTAATATAAAATTACAAACTAAAAATATTCAATAATGGTCAAATTGTACGCAACGCGTCCAATATTTTTTTTAAACTGAACATACTATGTTAAAAATTCAAAAAAATCAATAACGGCCAAGTTGCGTGCCCAAAAAAACTAGTAGCTATTAAAAAATAAAAAAAATCGAAGAACCTATAATTGAATAGCATGGAGAGAAATATTCTGAGGCAAATAGTGTTGAGTGACCGTAGTGGAGATATGGGTGTGCCAAACTGAGTCAGGGCACACTCCTACCCGATATTTCAAGACCTTCAAGAAAGAAAAAATAAAATAAATAAGAAGTTGATTCCCCCATTTTCAACGGCTGGCTCTGTGGTATAATGAACTTTATGCAATGAAGGCAGTGGTAAATATCTGCCAATTCAATGATTCATTGTGATAGTTTCTGAGTTAAGTAATGTTATTCATCTCCGCTAGGGTTGAGCCCCAATTGGTTGGTGCAAAGTTGTTTGACTTCAACACACTGCATCGACCAATGAGCTAGTGTCAGGATGTATAGCATTATTCTTACAAGTTTCAAGTACAATAAACGTAAGCATTATGACGTGTTTCACCTGTGTCATGATTTTTTATTTTAAATTCTATGCCTAATAACTAATTATGAAGTAAGAATTTCTGCTAAGCATTTTCCCATCCTCAATTCATGCTAAAACCATTTCACTCGTTGTGAACTTTATCCACGTGAATGAGCACAATCCCATATACTAACCCATAGTGGGTAAAAAACTGAACTGTTTTGGCATAAAGCCTTGGACTTGACTTTATATGCAATGAAATTAGTTCTCACTCACTTTATTGCGTCTTGTCTGGGTCTACAGTCTACCTAAACATTGCGCTCAGAAGCGCAAACGCGACGTAAAACAATCAAAAAGGTCTACAAAACAATGAATAGTTTACAGCAAAGACTAGTTTCATTTTGTCAATCTACAGCAGAATCTTTCACAAATATATACAGTGCCGTCTCTATGTATCCATAATGATATATGTCAGTTACAAATACGTTTACCATGGCCCCGTTTGTGTACGTCTCAAGCATCGTCTTTTTGTTCCGATCTGCTGATTCATCAACTCCACAACCTGCATATACCGAATGCATCTTATGAATCTCTTATATTGATGTACAATGATGCAAGACATAATCAATACTGGTATAATCACACACACATAAATTCAGGACCAATATCCATATATTCAGACAGTGAGCGATGGACACCACACACGACCACATTCTCGTTGGCAACGAAGCCAGTATCTACCCCAAAAGCCTGTCCTAAAATGATGAGTTCACAATTCCAAACAGAATCATATGACTCATTATTTCAAATAGTGTGATTTGTAATAATAAATTTTTTATGAATGTGTGGTTAAAAAGTAGGGAATCTTTTTGAATTTATGTATAGATTATTTTATTAGTTAATTGTGTGCTTGAAAATGAATTTTGAAAAAAAATGAGGTTTTAAATAATGGGTACCAAACAAGGGCTGTGTAAGCAGCATAATATGCAACATTGCTCAATCAATCCATTCTTCATATAAACTACGCCATATTGAGCACTCAGCGATTCCTTGTCATCAAACTCAATTAGTGAGATGTACCGAAATACAACTAACAATAACATAAGCAACCAAAACATCAGCTCATAATAGCTTCGTGTGTGATGATCAATCCATAAAAACATTCAAAATTTCATTGTATTTGGCTGGAGGGACATCTTGATATCCTTGAACATTTATGCTTATCAAGTCATGTTGAAAGACACTATGGAAAAGATCCAGACAGGATGCTGCTTAGCGTAAGTTCTTCACGCTGGCAGTAAATAGAGTAATGAGAAGACGAAAATGTAGTAGCTCCTACCACGATCATTGTAGTAATAAAATAACTTTCGTTATGGCAACCAGAAAAGGAAAATCCTAATTGGAGTATTCAGTAAATATAGTTTCATGAATTAGATTGATTATATGAGTTTGCAAATAAAGATGCAGTTTATTGACAAACCTAACCAAAATCCAAACATGAGGTACCCTCAATAAGATTTAATGAATCGTCAAATTGAAAAATATTTCCCCGGCAGGTTTTCCTCTCTCTCTCTCCTCTTCTTTATTTACTCTATGAGACGTGACAAATCATTGAAAATGCAAGAATCCTTAACTCTGGACCGTTTTCAATTATTACCTATAAGAGAAATTCATTATTTCATTATATAATAATGGAAGACAATATGATCGAGGAAAACAAATAAATGATGATGAAACAAGGGTACATCTATTAACTACAATCATTATATTAGAAATCTAAAGGAAAAATCTTAATTGAAACTAGAGCCTTCTTGGTCCATTCTTGAGAAAAAATGAAAGGGAATGATTTTAAGAAAATAAGTTTGATGCATCGGTAGCGAAAACTTTATTCAAAATCTCTTTTTATCAATGCCAGAAGTAAGAGGAGAAGGATAGAAAATTTTCAGTAAATATGAAATTTCCTAGAAGCTGGGAAACTGATGTATCAGTTAATGGACAACAACAATGTCAGCAAAGATGGCAAGAAAATGATTCCAAACATATTACTTGAGTAAAAGAACACGAATGAGTTAGAATGCAACATGACGGTTAACCCAAAAGAATTGTCTAGACATGTTTGAGGTCATAGCTTTTCATTCTTTACTATCATCTCTGCCTCTCTCCTTCTCCCTCTGTGTGATAGACAAATGAACATCAGAAGAGAGATCCTAATTTGACCACACGTTTAACCTCGTAAAGAGACCATATCGATTCATGTTTTTCAAGATCAAGAAGCTATCAAGAAAAGGGAGTCCACTCTCTTCTCTATGTAAAACTCCATGCATCAGAATAAAAGATAGAGAGGAAGATAAGTGAATGTACAAATTAAACCTTGACCCAGAATAGAAAACAACAGAGATGTGATCCTGGAATAAAAGGCTAAGATTGCTTAAAAGATACCATGCAATTAATTTTAAGGACATATACAGGTAAAAGTAATGAGATACCTGATTCTTCTGCATTTCAATTATTTCTGCCTGCAGGAAAAAAGTCCGAAACAGGTGTCACAATTAAAAATTACATGTTGCAAGGGGATAATGAAATGGAGATAGAGAAAAGTTTATTATCATTTACCTGTTTGTTCTGCATTCCTTGGTTTTCCTCCTTCAGTTTTGCAATTTCTACTTCCAACTCCGTTGTGTATGCCTGGAAAAGCCACAATAAAATTGTCAATGAAAATTGATGCATGATCTAAACAGAAACATACTTGAACAGAAGAGTACTAGAGATTTCTAGGAATGGAGATTATTGTATTCGTGTAATAATTCAAGGTGTAATACAAATTTCTGCAATTATTAATTTAAGCATACACTACTGATTACGTTACCTTGTAGAAAATGAGACCGTTAAACTTCTCATGAAGTGCAACTTGTCATAACGTTTCATCTTCGGTCACATTACACCCTATCAAATTACATTCTGCTGCATAATTCTCAGCCTCTATTATCCT
Source organism: Ligustrum vulgare (assembly GCA_963555705.1). Lineage (NCBI taxonomy): Eukaryota > Viridiplantae > Streptophyta > Magnoliopsida > Lamiales > Oleaceae > Ligustrum > Ligustrum vulgare. The sequence continues at coordinate 10,766,783 of OY743184.1, read as the reverse complement.
TCGATTTATTTATCCCCCACCTAATTCTATATTTTTCTTTCCTGAATGACTAGAGTTCATATGCAGGTAATTGCTAGTTTTCTTTTAGTACTCAAACGTCTGCTAAAGATGAGACATCTTTCACTTTTGTTGTCGAAGGTTTATTCAAATGAAAGTTTCCTTGTGTATGGCTGTATGCACAGCCGAATCAGTGGCGCTTATACAAATAACTACAACGTGGAGGTTGAAACAAACAAATCCGAATTCAGTATATCTAGAAATTCACAAAAAGAAAAACCAGAACTTCAACTATTTACACTTTCTTCTCTTAGTCTCCTGAGACTATTGATTGATATCTCAATTCCAAATGGTGCCATGCAAAAATAGGCACTGATTAATGATGGGAAATTAAGTATGGACACCGTGTCAGTATTTAATGGTATGCTTACTCAAAATAAAACTTCTTGTGCAGGAGGGGCCAGATTATGCAATCAAATTCACAAACACAATAAATAGTTACCTATGTAGGTGGATGGATCATCGTAACTTCATAAATGCAACAAAGGTCCAAAAATGTGAACCAAATTCACCAATCTTTTAGTGTCAAAATCACATTCTACAAAACCAATCAAGATACATTCCCCGTATAGAAAGTTGACATTTCAAAGGTTTCCCGCATATATTAGTGTGAAAAAGTATCTTTATACAGTACTCATAATAAACTAATTCAGTTGGAGAAGTAAAATTGCACTTATCTGTGAAAGAGTAAGGCATCTCAATCAACGTGATAAATAAAATGATGCAATAAAAGTAATCAAACAATAACAACTAAAAAAATTGCATATAAATAGGTCCTCAAGGAAGTTGTTTCTGGTTAATGGGACATTAAACTCATGCAGCAGTTTTCTTATAACAAGCTGTCTACTAAATGGAACTAAATTGCATAAGGAAAATAATTTCCTTATTGGTAAAAAGCACGTTACAAAGGAAAGGAAAGGAATGCAGGGCTTGAAGGGAGAGTAGTACTTTCTGGAAAACAACATTTATGAGGGAAAGTTTCCTAAATCTTCTATACAACCTACAGCAATATTGAAAGCATCACAAGAAACTTATCAGACATAGACGATATCCTAGCCATCTTAAAATCTGAACACTATGGGACAGAGTTTTATAACAGGATAAATTATTTAAAAAAAAAAAAATTAATTTCATATTTAGGGATGTCTGATCAAGCAAAGGTGAAATATTCAAGTCTCATCACTACCTATTTATGAAATTGTGCATATGCCAGACCTTTGATAATAAATGAATGTGGCCTGCATGCAAGGGGCATGCTGAAGATCAATTTAAGTAAATAATTGTGCCTCCTCTCTAACATCTTAACATTTTAGGTGAGGTTGTATAACTAGAAGTAGACCACAGGTGATCATTTCAAAACCAAGTATCCATAAACCAAAAAATAAAATAAGCAAGCGTTTATCTCAAAACTATCAAAGTTAATATACTTGAATTTTATAAAACCATCATACGCACAAACATCATGTTTATCCCAAAACTATCAAGCTAATATTTGTATTCTAAACATTAAGAAAATATTTACCTGCTTTCGAGCTCGTGATCTTGCGGCTGACTCTCTGTTTTTTATCATTCTTTTCTGCCTCCTTTCTACAACTTTCTCCAAAGCAGCACCTTTCCTACCCCGTAAGCTGCCACTAAACACATAAGGGACTGGTGATATGGAAGGTGTATCTCCATTACTCTTTGCAAGCCTACCAGATGAAAAAGCTGGAGATCCTGTGGCAACAGAAACACCCCCAGTTCCTAAACCAACCACCCCGAGTCCTCCACCTTGTAGGCCAGCACTTGAAACCATATTATTAGTCATAACTGGATCAGATATCCCAATAATTCTGCCCCTAGTTGCTGGACTACTCAATTGTCCACTAGTCGGAATACCCATTGGAGATCCGTAAGGCAAGGCAGGCTGCTTAGGAAGAAGCTCGTGCTGCTGCTTCTGCTTCTGCTGCACTGGTCTTTGTTGACTATCCAGCTGTTGTGCAGCAGCTTTGACCTCATTCACATTCAGTGGTAAATTCACAGACTCCATAGCAATCTGATTCTTATTCATGGGAGCTCCATAGGCCAAGGCAGGCTGATTTGGAAGGAGCTCTTGCTGTGCCAACCGCTGTTGACTCTCCATCTGTTGTGCAGCAGATCTAAACCCATTCACATGTAATGGTGAATTAGCAGACTGCATAGCAATCTGATTATTACTTTCAGGAATCCTAGTAGCCATCATCTCTGCACTCCTGTTAGCCTGTTGATATAAAAATCTCAATCCAGTATTGTTCCCACTGTCAGGAAAATCATCAAAAACTCCAATAGTGGTAGGTCTTCCAGCAATCTGGGCATCTTCCCTTAAGGCGCTCGCTTTCAGCAAGAATTCTTCAAGTGTTATCTCCCCAAAAGTATGTTGCCTTTGAGGCATATTCAAGCTACTAACACCACCATTGTCATTCTTCCCGCCACCATACTCTTTCCACATCTCTCTCCATACCTCATCAACTGTCTTCTGGCTCAGTGTCCGTGGAAGCGTCAAGGATCCCTGCCGCTGCAAATGGCCAACCCCTTCTTGGCCACCAGCTCCACCAGTGGATCCCATGTTTTGATTCTCCTCGGCACTCCATATGTTCTTCAGCAACTCATCCATGTTCATTGACCCAAAATCCTTTCCAATTCCCCCCATGGTGCTTTGGAGCTCATCAAAAGTCAATGAATAGATTGATGACTGTCGTGTCAAAGGAAAACTACCCGGTGGCCTTCCACCACCGCCTCCATCTGGCGGAGGATCATTTCCAAAATTCTTGAAGTTAAAATTGTTCCACATTGAAATCAGACTGACAGATTACAACACTGTTCAAAGCCAATTGTTTTATGATATCACCAAAATAAGCCAAATCAATCTAATTACCCAACACTCAACCGCTGTTTATTCAATCTATTTATCTCTCTCTGTGCACACCCCCACACCTATAGATGCATGTAATGATGTAAATTTAAATGTGCATATGTACCTGCGAATTAGTAATGCAGTGAAATTAGATGGATATTAACACCAAACCATTTGAAGATTAGATTCTACTAATACATTTCATCTCAAGCATATAGTAATCAACAGATTCTGCATAGATATCTAAAACAAGTTACACCCACACCACACTCAAATTCATACCCTGAATTGATTTACAAGAAGCTCGCCAAAACGCAATCGAAATGAGGAAATTGAACTCTGGAATCAAAATATAAAGCAAATCAAATGCAAATGAGCCCACATGAAAGTATCTTAAAAAGTGATCAAGAGAACAGCATGATTCCACCAATTCCAAAAAAAGAAAAAGACAAAAATATCGATGCCCCCTTGTAGAAGCTAATAATTGACCAAAATTACAGATGTGGGAAACAAGTCTTACTTAGCAGATAATAATGAAATACATGAGATATTAATTTTGAGTAGAAAAAAATCCATGATCTCTTTTTTTATATTTGGCTTCTAGAAGTTTCTCTCGGTCTGTTGCCAAGTGTCCCCGACTCCCACTGCGACTTCAGGCGGGGGTAAGATACTAAGATAATAAAAATAAAAATTTATTAAAAGAGTTGTGGGACCTAATGGATAAATAATTTATAATCATGTTTGGTGTGGTAGGTGGCCAATAGAATCACGCGAGGTGGGAAGAATCGAGGCCGTCCACGTATGAAAATGTTAACCGGCATTTATAAAGGGTCGTTGGGTTTTGTCGTTTAGCGGGTGGAAAACACCGGCATGGCGGCACATAGCACGATTGTTAGATTTGCTTGCTGGCACTTGGCTATACGCTATTTGGAATTTTTTAATTTACTCCGTTTGGTAACACTGCTTGGTTTATAAACTGATTTATTTATGATTTTGAAATAAAAAGTAGTGATTGAAAATTGGAGAGAGAAAAATGTGTGATTATAAAATAATTTGGAAAATTGTGTGATTTATAAATTGATTTATAAACCATAAAAAGTACATTTACCAAACAAATAATTATAAGATTTTGACCTAATCAAATCTGTTTAAGGATCTGCCGATAATTAAATTGGGATGTACATGTCACACAATTGCTCAACTAAAAACGATTATTACGTAAAATGATATTGTTGAGGTCAAGAAAAGTCGATCCAATCTATACATGAATTTTACCAAGAAAAGAAAATTTTCTTTCTCAAGTTAAAAGTTCAACAATAAAATTATTGCTTATTTTAAATTTTACATATTTATTAATATTTGCTATTTTTTGCCTGTTTGGTCCATGAAAAAATTTTGATTTTTGTGATTTTTTTGATTGATGAATGTGTAATTTAAAAATATTTAAAAAGTAAAAAATTGTGTATTTGACTAAAGATGCATAGTTAAGATTGAATGTGAAAGTTGTGATAAAACTTTTTAATAGATCAAACGGACTCTTTGTCTAGTTTTAGTCTGAATTTAAATTTTATTAAATCTTTTGAAATTAACAGTTAATTCTAATCACATCACACAAGAAAGACATACGGTGATACGGACATAGTAGTAAATTTAAAGGAAACTTGTTAACCTTATCCAAACATGGTCAACTCTAACCATAAAAAAGTAATCATGTTAAAAATTTATACTTACAAAGATAAGAAGAGTTTGTGTAGTCCCCATTGTTAACGTCGTTATGACATCATATAGTTGTATAAATTCTCAAACATGCCAATATTAGAGGACACAATGTTGTGGAGAGGTATTTAATCATAAAACCCCTATTTAACGTAACTATCATGTTATTTATATAAAATAATAAAAACTTTAATGGATTGAGTGTTTATTCATTCTATAAAATTATCGTACATCTAATACTTAAATATTGGGAAAATTTTATCTCAAAGAATAACAAATTTGGTAAATACATCACATTTTTAATTACATTAAAGGTTCTTACCTTTATTCATTTTTATATTTATTTCTTAATAATTTTTTTATCATATTCTTGTCTATAACATTTCATTAACTAGCAAATATTGTCTTTAGCTTCAAAACACTAGTGATGTACTTTAAAAGAAGGGATAAATATTTATCTAATTTTGTATTGAAAAAAACAATGGTGCCAACCACGGGTGCCCGTGGTAGACATAGGTGTGTGCCCCACATACAGGTGTGGCCCACATCATTGTGACTGCCACGGGCTGGCGTTAGAATTTTTTCAATTTTGTATTTAGTTTTTTTATTTAATTATATAATTTTATGTCTTGCAAATAAGCTTGGTTCTCTACTTTAAACAAATATTTTTTACAGAACCTGTCATCAGGGACAACTTGCATTGATTTGTGAATAAGAATAATATGAAAAAAAAAAAAAAATGAGTCAAGGACATAAAATGGATAATGAATAAATATTGTGGACCTGTCACGTAATTAAAACTTGGTGTAATTATTAACAATGTGGTTGCTACATCGGACATCCTACATATTTGACATGTGAAATTCCAACATGAAATGTCCTTATTCCTTAATATGTCGTCTTTATAGTTGATCAACATCCAAACGATCATAACAACAATTAATCAGGTTTAGTAATGAGTTTGATCTTTGACTTATATGTCGACTCTTTTATTTATTTATTTGGATTTATACAAAATAAAAAAGAGAATATATACAATTATGACATATTGTTGGGAAAAAGTGTGAACGAATCCCACATCGATTAGATATGCGGTATCAAAGTCAGGCCTCAGACTTAGCCATGTGAACGCACAAGAGAAATCACAGTTGCAAATGAACGAAGGTGATGGATTCAAAATTGGATTGTGATGGTTGGAAAAATTCACGATTAACTCTTAAGGCAGTCGTGCTCAAATAAAGGGGTGCCCCAATTGCAATGGAAGATTTGGGCAATGATAAGGCAAGTATATCTTCCTAATTTGAGGAAGAAAAATAAATGGACTATCAATTGAAGGGAGCCAAAAATGATATGGTGTTTCGTTAGAAGGGGAATTGTTGAGAAAAAGTGTGAACGGATCCAACATCAATTAGATACGAAATAAATGATGAGTTTATAAGTGATTGAAATACTCTACCCAATAGGATAACCTTTTGTGAGAGAACATCAATCGTAACGACCCGGGTTCCTTATAGACCGATGATTGTTCCCACTATACCAACATGTGTCTTTTCAATATATTTGTCCTCACTCGCACACTTCCTGAAAAAAAATTCCAATGTGTCACTCATCATATAATTGCTCCAGCCAAGTACGCTTAATTGTGGAGTTTCTAACGATGAATTTTCGAAAACGAATGTACACCTTGTTAATATGAGTAGTACACAATGACAGAGATAGAGGAGGGCAGAGGGTGACCCCCCCCCCCCCCCAACATTGTCCCCCGGTCCACTATTTCTAGTTAATTTGTAATATATTTTTCAATTTCACCCCCGTAAAATTTTGAAATTTTTTATTTTTGTTTCCATTAATAAATATTGACCCAATAACTTACAATTTAAAATTTAACCATACAAAAATCTTAAATCTAAACAAAAAGATTCAATAGTTACTTAAATAAATAAATAGCTCAAATTCAATACAAAATCAAATGACCCAAATCAATTACCCAAAAATATACACAGCCTACCTAATCATGTAACGCCAAATCAGACTACACACCTCAATCCTCACAACCCAGAACTCTTGAACTCATTCTTTCTCAAATCAACTCATCTTCGCAGCTCCGCCACTGCCAACGCCGCGAGTCTGGTTACTCCGCCAAAGAAAACTCAACTTCAAAACTATAGAGAAGATGGATGTGATGAATTATTGAACAATGTGAAGTCATTTTGTACTTCAAGACACATAGACATTTCTAATATGACTTTTTTATATAGAACAGATCGAGGGAGGATTTCTAAACAAAAAGATCATATCACTTAACAACATTATTACAAAATTAACTTATCTATTTTGGGACTCAAAATTATCGTTTCGAATCCTCTTAGTTAAAAAAAAAAAAAAAAAATTCGAGGGCTCTGCCCCGAATCCCCACCTCCCGTATTTTCACCTCCACAAGATTAAATTCTTGGCTACATCCCTGGTAGTACTTATCAATTTTTTTTAACCTTTCCTAACGTGAATACTGCAACATTCCTACATCTACATCGTAAAACTAAATTCGATTCGTTCTCTAATCTTTAATACTTCCTTTCGTTCTTTTTTCATATACTAGTGGTGCCCGTGCATTGCACGGATGCGATAAGAGCTGTATATTTTGCCTATTTAATAATTGGTTGTAGAAACTATCAGAAAAAATATCATTCCAAAATAATTGGTTGTAGAAACTATTAGAAAAAATATTATTCCGAAATGACCATATGTAATTTGTAGTCGACCTTTGTTCACCCTTCTAAGAGGGAAAATGCATATAAATAGTTTACAAACAACTACATCAAACTAAAAGTACATTGGAGGCTTATCTATAGATTAACTGAAATTAAAAATAAAAAAAATTGACGTCAGCCATATGAATAGTAAATGAACACTAAAGAGGATTTGCCTATTTTCCAAAATTACCAAATGTAATTTGTAGTCGACCGTTGTTCACCCTTCTAAGAGGGAAAATGCAAATTAATAGGTTACAAACAACTACAGCAAACTAAAAGTACATCGACGACTTATCTATAGATTAACTGAATTTAAAAAAAAAAAAAATGACGTCAACCTTATGAATAGTAAATAAATAGTAAAGAGGTCTTGCCTCTTTTATATAAGTTATTAATTATTATTATTATTATATTATAAGTTATAATTATAAAGTTAAGATATTATTAAGTTATATTATAGAAGAATTTAAAAATAAAAAATAAAAAACCTCGCTGATATAAGTTAAGTTAAATTATTATTAAGTTATTTATTATAAGAGAATTAAAAAAAATGACGTCATTAGTAAATGAATATTAAAGAGGCTTTGCCTCTTTTATATAATTTAGTTAAAGTTAAGTTATTATTAAGTTATATTATAGGAGAATTTGTTTTAAAAATGACGTCAGCCTTTTTCATATAAGTTAAGTTATTATGAAGTTATATTATAGGAGAATTTTTAAAAATAAGAAATAAAAAAATTTAAGAGAAGTTAAAAAAAATTTATATAAGTTAAGTTATTATGAAGTTATGTTATAGGAGAATTTAAAAAAAAAAAAATTAATTTTTTTTTTTTTAAAAAAAAATGACATCATTAAAAAGAAACATGACATTAGGCTTATGAATAGTAAAGAGGCTTTGCCTCTTTTATATAAGTTAGGATTAGGATTAGGATTAGGATTAGGATTAGGATTAGGAAAGGTCTAAAAACAAAAGAAAAGAAAAGATTTCCTCCAATCACAACTTTTCTCTCCAAAAGCAGCACAGGGTTTCAATCATGATCCCATGACCCTAAGATTTGTCGACTCAGGAAAATCCGTTTGTGCCTGTCGACAATTGAAAACGTAACAAAAGACAAGCAATCCTTTCTATCCCTTTCTAAGTTTAATTTGCCCACTAATCTTTACCTTGCATTCCTCTTTGTTCACCTAAGACGTGTCAATTGGCTAGATATAAGATACATATAAACAACATTTCATTTGAAAATTCAGAGGATTAAGATAAGATTAAACGAATAAACAATACAAAGATCTTGTAAAAATAAAATAAACACCTTTTAAGTTCCGATATGATACCAGAGTTCATTAAGTTTAAACGAGAAATTATATCCTATTAACATTTGAACTTCAATATTTCGATTCATTTATCTAAAGTCGAATGAACGTTTAAATTTCAATTTGAATCTACTCAAACAAAACACAATACTGTGAGACGATAAGTACTAAACCTCATGTCAAATAAAGACGCAAACATTAATTTATCGGTAATACATAGTAACTCCTTTCTATCTAAACAATGTTATGTGTAATCTCGATTCACAGGTAAATTTATAGATTATAGACTTAACAGAATATATTAATCTATGTATAACATAATCTCCAAAATTGACAATTAAAAAATTGTCATATCGTAAAACCCTTCTGTACAAGAAAAGCAATCCTCTCGATCTCTTTTTCCTCCTTTCTAAGAGCTTGTTTGGTAAATCAAGAATTTTCACCACAACTTTTCAAATTCAATCTCAACTATTCATTTTTAGTCAAGTCCATATTTTTTAACTTTTCAAATATTTTTAAACCACACATCAAAAAAAAATACAAAAACTAAAACTTATCACATTATCAAATAAGTTATAAGTCTCCGTTAAAAAAAATTATTTATAAACAAAGAATGATGTATTTTCAAAGAAAAATTCGTGTCAATAGATGATCACTCATACTTGAAAATTGTTACCCACATGCTCCACCTCATCTCCCACAAATTTTTTTTTTTTTTTAATATTTTTTTTGGTGTTTGTAAAGTGTACGTCAACTAACTACCAAGTGTTAGCATGTGCGTGGTCCTACTTTGACTCCATTCTCAAATAGTCTGCTTCCACGAGGACACGTATCAATGTTTTTGCAGGACAAAAACTATATTCAGAAGCTGTTTTACGAGGACACGTCTTAACTCCAATAATAGTGTTCGCTGTTCATTGTCAGTGTCTACTATTATGTCAGATTCACTACTGTGTCTAATATGTTCGGATGAATTGTTTTTTTTATTTATAATCAACTCAATTTTCAATACAATTTTTTAACCACACATTTTTTCTCTCTCTAACTTTTAACCATCAATTTACCTCGAGATTTGAAAAAGCAAATATTTATAATTAACTTTATAGCCGCTGAACTATATGAAAACCACCTATCCTGTCCTGCCATCGGGGATTTTTTTTTTTTTTTTTTTTTTTACAACTGCTGCTACATTTTCAGCCGATTGAGCGTATAAATAAAAGAACGTAATAATATTTTCAGAGTAAAATATATAATTTAAATATAATTTAAAGAAATACGTATAATTAAAAAGTGATTTAAGAAAATGCTTTATTTACAAACAAGTTTATTAAATGGAGGCTTAACCGAGTGCTATCTTTCACAATTTTTTTGAAGTATTGTTCAATTTGCATAAATTTGCGAATAAACCAGAACCAGCAATGGGGACAGTAAGATTTTACGCAATTTTTACGTGACTTATTGTTGGAGGACAAAATCATCAAACTAATTAATATTTATTTTTATTTCAGTTGAAACGTTCTAGACATGTGGGATCCAAATTCACATATTTAAACAGTTTAGGAAACAAATCACTTAAGTTCAAAAATCCCAGAATCATACCACGTAAAAAGTTAGAGAGCGATATCCTAGCTGCTTACACTTAAAAATATAAAGCAACCACGTGTTGTTTCTAATAAAAATTTAAAATCGATGATATAAATATTCTTTCTCATACATTCGGTTAGGTCAACTAAATTTTATTTCCATAAAAATTGGAGTTATGAGTTTTCAGGTTATGGGGTCATTCGTAGTCGACGTGAAAATCGCCTTCCTTGTTAGATTTTTGAAAAAATTATTTTTCATCCACTCTAATAGGGCACATAAATTACATCGATGACGAACTAAGGAAAATGCTGCTCTCCCCAGTATTATTCGAGTGAAAGTTGAACATCTGTGTTATAAAAATAAGAAAAATAATAATAATTAAAATATACCTCACCTGCCCTGCAGTACATTTATAGAAATACACCATTTCCAACCACTCCTCTAACATGATTCACGTTAACCTCCGCTTAGGAATTAGCATTTTATGATTATATCGACGATAATCCGACAAATGGAGGATTATTCAGAGCAAGTTCAATGGATAACAAAGATAAAATAATGGTTGGATGGTTAGGAAACCCCATCTTCAGAGATAAAGAAGGGCATGAACTTTTTGTACGTCGTACGCCTACATTTTTTAGAAACATTTCTGTTGCCTGTATGCAAGCCTGCTCCCGAAGCAGAAGATTACGAAGAAAGTTCCCCTTCATCCAACCATCAATCAAAGTTACGAAATAAAATTTTTAAAGCGACTCATCCACAGAAAAGAAATGAGAAGACCAAGGTAACTAATTGTTTAAAAACATATTTTTAAACAAATTTGCCAAACATAGGCTTGGTTGATGTTTGTTTGAGATTTCAAGTGAATTACCACCACCATCACGTCCCTGAACTGTTTTCGAGGTTCTACCCATAAACAAATGAAAATAATTATGCAAGGAAAAAGGAAATAAGCACCCTTGAGTTAGAAGGAAAGCCACATATTTCCAATAACTGAATGTTAATGCTAGAAGAAGCAGCAACTAGAAACCAGCTTAAATATTCGTAAGAGAAGATTATACCAATTTCCAAACAAATTCAATACAAGAACTCTCACCTTCAATCATGGTGTCTACGTCTCCGAAAATGCCTGAGTATGAAGCTGTCAGCATACAGAGGATAATTTTTCCGGATCAAACCCTTAATGCATTTCCAGTATGAGAAGTCAACCAATTCTCCATCCTTTCGAACTATGAATAAACATCGTGAACTTTCAAAATTAGGATGGTAGCCAGTCTGTCAAGTAGAAACAAGGCAGGCACATCAATCAGGAAAATATCCAAATGAAGCTTTAATGGATGCCTAAAATAAATAATTATTTATAATAAGAAACACAAAATTCACCAACCAAAAAGGGTCTTCTGGAAAAGAGAATCGTTTATGTACGTTGTCAAAGGAAAATAGTTGGAAAGGAATGCAAAAAGGAAACTTCTAACTCCTGATAATCCCTTTCTTAAGCAATTGGTTGTCACGAGAAAATTGTAACATCCAACGACTAAAGGAAATTTTCAGGGCGACATATTCCAGGTAGATTAATTCGATGCAGGGAGTTAAATTTCAATTTTGCTTTTCCTAAGATTCACTTTTATCTGTTTTCCTGATTATTCTTTTCACAACCAAATAGACTTATGTAACCCAAACAACAAAAAGATTCATTTTTTAGGTTTTCTTACCCACAAATATATCGAACATACATCAACAATCAATTCGATTCAGCTACATCTAGGAAGATGTCGTGCTGATCGAATAATCTGCAACCATGTCCCACAATGTTAATTTGATCTACCTCCGTCTAATAAGATGTACCATATAGGCTGGGGTGGAGCTAGGAATATTGTTCAGTGCGGACGAAATTTAATCAAGGCCGGACTTAATGGGGCTTGAGATGAACTTTATATTTGGGCCTTCAAATTATATTATACAATATGCATTTAAATTCTCTTAACTAATCTATAAACCAGAACTCAATAGACACAATAAACAAAATGAAATATCTATGGACTTTTTTATGGTAAAAATAAAACAAAATATTACGACAACACTAAAAAAGACATATAAGTTATACTTGTTTCTTTCAAGTTTTCATACTTTAATATTGACATATCGTTGTACAATGACTTCATTATCAATTTTCAAAAATATATCTTTCTCTACATTAACAATTATGTTATCATTCATTCGTCACTTATCCGATTATGCAATCTATCATTTACAATGCTCATTTCAGAAAAGATTCTCTTCAAGTACCAACGGATGGAATTAATGCTAAAGTCAACAGCTTGTAAAGAACAAGTGACAATAAATTGCAAAGTAAACATAATAAACTTTAAATATAATAAATGCTCAATTTTTTATCCTTCAATTTAATCAATTAAATAGATTAACGTACAAATTTTCCCTTCCTAAATCATAAGATTCATAATCAAGCATGCATAATGGAAATTCGGGGATAAATTAATTAAGATAATAAGAAGTTACAATAATTACAAAAGGCACAAAGGACCTGTGAACAAATAAACAAGCCCACAATAAAATAAGTGAACAATGTAAATCAGTGTATAAAAAAAAAAAAATAGTTATACAATTGTCCTACAAATAAATAGCATAAATTATTCTACCAAGTACCAAGAAAAAGTCATAAATACCCCACAAAAAAACAACATGAATTAGTTTATCAAGAAAAAGTTCCACAAAAAAATGTCTCACTGACGCCAATCAAACGTGAAGGCCAATTTTTTATCGTTGAATAGGGATGATGAGAGCAGCCGCCAAACAGGGAATTGGGATTTGGGAAATTGGTTTAATGGATTATTGGGTCTATGTAATGATTAAAGCATTTGCCGGCACTGGACTTCATAGGGATCCATCCCTGACTATCGGGGTCAGTCACTTTTGTTAATGTCAGCTTCTTTAACTTTATATGCATATTACAACCGACAACCCAAATTCTTCTTCTTTTAATTGGTGATACCTTCACTTGTCAGCGTGTATTCTCATTCCACATATGCATGCTGAGATCCTCACTTATGCTACCCTCTTTTTTGTTTGTTAATGACCCAATAACAATGAGCATTACCAAAATGATTTTTTTTTTTTTTTTTTGGGGGGGGGGGGGGGGGGGCGTGATTGTGTAATACTTGCCTCAATAAAAAAAGTAGAACAATAAAAATAAAACCTTCTCCATTTTACCTAACTGGGGTTAAGCTTATGAATTAAATCATTTCTCAAGCCCCTGTGCTTATAATTAAACCTAAATGCCCAAAACACTCTCTTCTAGGGAAAAAGTGATCCTCTACAATGACTCCACTTATCCTCACTACGACTTAAAGGAAATCCTACTATTCTATCTTAGATTCCAAGGTGCTTGTCCAAAGTTCTAATTTACAATATATCTTGTTCCAACATTGTCAAATGAATAACATACACCAATGAACTCATCTTCGATATGTCTTGTAAGCTCATCCATGACTAAAGTTAAAAAAAATAAGGACTTGAGATAGAACCTCAATGAGTGGGCATAGTGATAGGACATTCTATATTACTACTGTGCCAATACATCTCATTATCATGACTACAACACCACACATCCTAAATAATATTGATTTAGTAAATAGAAAATTCCTTCTTTCTAGAAGGAAACACAACACTTTTTCAGGCACCCTATCAAAGGATTTTCCTAAATCAATGAAAATCTATGCAAATCTTGATTCTTTTCACTATATTTCTATATTAATCTTCTAAATAGGCAACTTTAATACTTGTGATTCATTTCAACTCATAATTGACCAAGTAATAACCAATCACAGCACATCTCAAGAAAAATCATACCGTCCTTTGTCCCACCACAACCCCAAAATCTGGAACAAAACTCTCAAATCAATCCCCTCAGTCAATACTCGGATATAGCAACTTACCCAAAATTGTAAATGTTATTGACATGTTGAACTCTCTGCTTCTATATACAATTAGTCATTATAGCTGCACAAAAATAATCTAAGACAGATAATATCGATTCACAATTTTGGAATTAGAAAAAAATGATTCATCCAAAGAGATCTTTAACTTGTTTAAGTATACAAACAGGACAGGTTGTCTTGAATATTGCTTAGATGAAAAAGCTTGTCTGATTACATAGATAAAAAGTAAAAACTGTGCATAGCAGAGACATCAAACTGAGAGTATGGAAATTGTTTCTCAAGTTTCTAGAATATTAACACGTTAAACTTTATGCTCAATTCAACTGTAATTTTTGCGAATCAATCATATTAGTTTCACTCCACTGGAAGATGGTATTCCCTGTTAACCATGGCGTGCACAGTGAAATCTGGGAAAGAACCAAATTTACATGGCCGCTTGGTTTTGTACCCAAGGGCATGTTCGACATGTTCGGACCTATGTAATGCCAGTTGAAAATTATTACAACACAAGTTAGAATGAATTCTATAAAACAAAAACTAATCACTTTTCTTCAGGTGTCACTTCAAGCAAGTTAATAATATTGCAATTGGACATTTTAAATTTCCTTATGATGTGTGCATGGGTAGTTGAATTTCTGGATGCTCACTTCTCTTTTCAATATCAAGTTTCATTACGAACTACTTTTATGTTTATTTCCTAGAAGGAACTTCAGATGTCGACCTGAACCCAGTTTTCATTTTTTCTTTACTTTCTATAATAATATAATATAAACTAAGGCAAAAGCTAATAAAATCATGCAAGTAAGCCCATTTAAAGAATGTAACATGTAATGGTGTATTATCAAAAAAGAAAACTAGGCAGAGAGAAACCGTGATATAATCAACTCCACATCCAATCTTCTTTTCAGATTCTGGATGATAAGGAAGCAACCTTTCTAGAATTGTTCTCTCGTGTTCAGGACTTAACTTATCACCACTTTCATATCTGCAAGAGAGAGGAAGAAACATCAAGTCAACAAAATGTGATTGACCAAATTTGTCTACCATATTATGACCAACAGGGTAGGGAAGATTAATAATCTCATAAGAGTGTATCAAATGAACATGTAAGATAAGCCTACAGCTCGTAGTGTACTTGTAAAAGTTACAATCACATATCAAGCTCAAGAACTGGAAATAGCTATAGCTAACGTGGTTAGAGTTGCAAGCCATATTTTATTATCCCATAATCAGATAACAGTAAACTAATCTTTCGAATTCAAATTTTTTCCTTTAACACTTGAAAGAACCCATTTGTTTGAAAAGCACCAAGGCATGCTTCAAGTGAGCCCTTCATTAAGCATCTTGAAGCATATAACTTTAGTACCATTTGTCCAAACTAACAGCCTGACTACTTAGGTGCATAGCTTAAGGCATAAGCCTCTGGGAGGCTGAGGTACATCCGTATTTGTTTGTCTTGCTTTTCCTGGTCTTTGTATTGTTGGCCTTAATGGACTCAACTTTTTGAACTTATCATTTATAGATGGAATATTTTAAGGTTTGATGGGGTACTTTAATCACAACATAACCCTAATAACTTGAAATTAAGAAAAAATGATTTTGAGAAGATACAAAAGCAAGCATACCCAAACCTTTTACCTGAAATGTGAGAAAGACCTCTTTCCATGTCAAGTTGCAGCTTTTCAGAAACGAAATGCCAGTATCAATATATTTTTCTTGTTACTGTGTCTATGATTTTACTTTTTATAGGGAAGGGGGAAGGGAAAGAATATACACCATTGCGACTAGACAACAAGGAAAAAGAATTGAGAAGAAATTAATAGCTATGAAGAGGATGATTAAAAAGTAAAAACAACGTGCTTATGGTTTATAGAAAACTACTATCTATGTTTTTTATATTTCAGTAGTGGATTACGATTTACTATTTGATACTAATCTACTGCAAGTTAGACTTTGTAATTTTGTATTTTTTAGAGCTTGTTTGCTCTATCAAATTTTTTTACCAAAAATTTTCAAACTCAATCTCAACCATTTATCTTTAGTCAAGCCCACAATTTTTTATTTTTCAAACCAATCTAAACCATACATCCATAAAAAAAACACAAAAAAATCACAAAAATCAAAATTTTTCTATGGACCAAACGGGCTCTTAATTGTTTTATTATAGGTTTTCAAGATGGTTTATTACTAGGATATGAACTACTTTATTGGTTAATGCTAAGGCTTATGCCTTACCTCACTCAAGTAAAAGATCATGTAATTGTCTGTATGATATTTTTTTTTTTTTAATAAGAAGTTTCACATATGATATGTTTGTTCTTTCTCCGCTTGTGGGATCCACAATTCTTAACCATTCTTTGAATGAAGCAACGTAGCACCCAATATGATAAAACTTGATTCAACATGATTTTCGAGCAATCAATTAACACCAAATGAGTCTTCTGGGCAATAGCCACATATTTAATGTCAAAATCTGTTTAACTATGCAGAAACTGGCATGGGTTTCAACTATAACGAAAATATCAAACGTCAAAGTAGGGACTGAGAAGAAAGCTTGATCTAACAATGGAAATGTGAAGACTTTAATGACACAACTAGGTTTCAGAGTTTCAAAGTCAGAATTAAGTCCAAAGTTAGTCCAGTAGGATTGCTAAATGAGTACAAGATGCTGTTGTCAGTGCATAAAAGAGAGAAAGTGCTTCCTAGAATTATACATTTCGGAAGATATACATTAGTATAGAGAGGCATGCTGGGGCTCAACGGCGTGTGAAGTTATAAATGATGTTCAAATAATCCCAGTATAGTTTGCAGCACATATCTATCTACTCACTGAACAACTGAAGGCTAGCATCTTAGGGGAATCAGACTCTACCTCCATGACATGACTCTCTTACCTACTTGCATCAAGGAAGAGGAAATATGTCAACAGAGTGCCAAACCTTGGGAAAAAAGTAGCGGGACTGTGGTTCCCGTTGGTTTGATTCTTATTGATGGCACCACAGAGGAGTTGTTAATTTCATATGTATGCTGTAAATTTTCTTTCATTCACCAATAGAGCACTGGTCAGTCACTTTCTGGTCCAGAATCAATAAGTGGAAGACATAAAAAAAAGATGTTTCTCTTTCAAGCAGAGACTTAACAACATTCCCAATATCAAACATACCCGAACTTCAGCATTTAGGTTAAAGATTAATAGGAGTTCCAAATATTTTAGCATCATCAACCTAAAAGACGAGGGCAGTCACACCGGTCAACTGAGTTCCATATTTTCAGAGTATATGACAAATTCTTGTCCAAATAACATGAACAAAACCTTTTTTGGACCATCAGAATCGAAAAGTCTTTCTTAACATCCACAACTCTCTAGATAATTCAGCAAGTGTTTCACATTTCAGTTGCATTTTCAGAATTCAATATTCTATATCATATTTCACTAGTTGGTTTTATATACATGTGATCAAATTACAAGCCATCATAAATGATCTACATTCTTCACATAACCCTATCATTTCACCACAGCAATTCCAGTTATGGCGAAAATGTTACAAATAGATAAATAACAAAAAAACTAGCTAATATAAGAGAGAGAAAAAGGAATAGTCATACAGATACTGAAATAACCAAAGGAAAAACTTGGGGCCTTACTTTCCAGAATGAAGAATCATTCTCACAAAGCCAACAAGAGGCACAGTGTCCTCCAAAATTTGGTCTTCCCAATCCACCCACGTGTCACCATCTCCATTTTTCTCATCACTTTCATAATCGGAATCGTCCTTCGCCGACTCGCCATCACCTCCATCCAACGGTGGCGAGACCACTGGCTTCCTCAACATATCCGAAGCGCAAGACTGAGAATCATGCCCGCTCCGAACCACACCGTCGTTCGAACCAGTCTTGATTGCGCAACAGATGCAAAAGTGGGAACTATTCAATGAAAAACTCAATGATAATGGGGTTAAATGCAAGTTTAACGAGATGGGTTTTCTGTGGAGCAAATGAATATTTGGTAAAACCGAGGAAGCAAAAGAAGCCATTAAATGAATGACGTGATTTATATAATCATTTCCTTTCGATTTGTTCTGGAAAGGGAAGGCAATTGGGCAGGAAATGCAGCTAATTTCTTCACTCTAAACTTTAGCAGCGAAGAAGAAGATAAACACAATTCGGTAACTTACAGCATCGATTTTTAGGATTTTAGACGGCGTTTGTCCAAGTAAGTCAAATTACGTTTCTTCGCACTCGTAGCCTCGTAGGTTACTAATTGGCCATGTTTTGATAGAATATACCTCTTTTTAGTTTATAAATTAATTTATTTATAATTTTAAGATAAAATAAATAATTAAATTGAAGAGAGAAAATATGTGTAACTAAAAAGTAATTTAGGAATTGTTTAATTTATAAATTGATTTATAAACAAAAAAAAAGTATGATTACCAAATGGAGGCTTAATATATCTCGATTTTAATATATTTCACGGGAGTCATAATTTTTCATCCACATATTTTATTAATTATTATCAAAATTTATTACTAAAATTTAATTTTAATCTCCACCTAATAAGAACTTAAAAATAGATGCTTGCCATGACAAAAGAGAGTAATTTATTTATATTTCATTTTTTTTCAAAAATGCGTTCACTTTGCTCATTTTCATAAATTCATTTTCCAAAACAAAAAGAAAAATACAAAGAAAACTCAAAACAAGTTTATTATATTTTAGATATTTTGTGTTAAAAAGTTCAAAACGCGTTCTTTGGACTTCTTTTCTTTTCTTTTTTTTTTTTAATTTTTAATTTTTTTTTGGTAAATGTGAGACACTTCTTGAAGTTCTTATATTATTTTGTCATTATATATAGATTCATGTTAAGATTTTTTTTTTTTTTTGGGTAAATGTGAAACACTTCCTCACTTAAAGCTCTTATGTTATTTTGTCATTATATATAGATTCATATTAAGATTTTTTTTTTTTTTTTTAAATGTGAGACACTTCCTTCACTTGAAACTCTTATATTATTTTTCCATTATATATAGATCTATGTTAAGATTTTTTTTTGTGTGTGTGTAAATGTGAGACACTTCTTTCACTTCTTATATTATTTTGTCATTATATAGATTCATGTTAAGAATTTATTATTTTTTTTTTTTTTTGGTAAATGTGAGACACTTCCTTCAATTGAAGCTCTTATGTTATTTTGTTATTATATATATATCCACGTTAAGATTTTGTTAGTATGGGGTTGGATTTTTGTTTAGCTGAAATAATATTAATGATGAATTTATTGACATAGAGAATTTATTGACATGGAAAATTAACTGATTTATTGACATTAAAATTAATGTAATTCAACAAATTGACCATTTTTTACATATAAAATATCACAAAATAAATATATCAGAAAATTACAAAGTAAATGCATTTTTCAGTTTTCTATTTTTGAAAACAGTTTTCCAAAATTACAAAGAGACATGTTTTTAGCAATCACAAAACAAACAATCAAAATTCAAAACTCAAAATTCAAAATCGAAACACAAAAGGAACGGCTCTTCAAGGGTCTCGTCAAATTGAATTAAGGGCTAAACCGTGAGCATAATAATATATTAAAAACATTGAAAAATAAATAATATTTTAAGATGAATAGATTTGTTATTTATGTTAACGTGCTCGCCCAAATGACATGAGCTAAGAAAATAAAATACAACTAACCACATATGCAATGAAAGCAAAAAATTTAAAAGCAAAGCAACATGATCGGAGGTTTATACGCTCGAACAATACCAAAGAGATCTCCTTCCAAGGTCGGAAATAAAATTAGACTCAAGATTTTCACGTATAACTAAATTAATTTTCAAATTGATTTCACGTTTTTATATATTTTATATTTTATCTTTATTTTATTTTTTTTAGTAAAAGTAACAAACTTCTCCACATTGGATAATTATTTATACTCTTTATTCTTTTTAGATTATATATTTCTTTTGTAATCTTCCTTTTATTTTTAAGTTTATACCAAGCTACGACGTTCTCACGTTTCGTGTTTTATAAGTTTAGGTAAAGATTAGTATTGGGTTTTTGATACTCAATAAATTCGGGTAATGACGAAAACAGTTGTGGGAATTATATCGACACAAAAACGAATAGCACGACTCGATGACAACTCGGGCCACTATAAGTAACTTAATTGGTAGTTGCTCCTGTGGCACTTGAAATGCTCAATTGTGGTGGTTTTGATCATAGACTTTGATCTTTGTAGGATTGATTATTTGTTCTTGGACTTGTTGATTTGGGGCACTTTTAGACCTAACACAATTAAGTATTACATATGCTTAGCATCTGTCTGGGATCGAGTTTTCACCCAATTTCTTCTACAATATTTTTGACTTATTGGGATCCACAAACCAACAGACTCTCACAGTACCTACAATTATTGACCACTTTTACTATACAAAACCAAGGTTTTTTGCTGAAAACTCGATCCAAGATAGAGGTTTAGTATCATAACTTAAAACTCTATCAATTTTTTCTTAGACTATTAATCTTAAACAAAATAAGTAAAAGCAAATTTTTTTGTGGAATTCCCTAAATGATTAAACTAAATTATCAAATAAATCTAAAATATATTGAATTAAAACAAGCTAAGAATGCAATTTTTGTGTAATAAATGTATGTGAATGAAGTATTAGGATTTAGAATTCATCTTATTCTCAATATTTCACACAATGGTTTGACTAATCCACGACAAGGTATAATTATGGAGATCAATGTTCCTATGATGTTTAAAATTCTCTTTCGAACAAAATTTAAACATTTTTTCCATATAAGATTCACCTATATTTCTATGATGATTGCAAATATGTAGGAAAACATTTAACAATCATGAACATTATAAGAGAACATAGGGCATAGGATATATTTCTATCCCTATCGAACCATATGACAATTAATTCAAGTTTTGCAAATTTTTACTCTTTCGAACATAAAAAAATACCACAAATATCATATAATCCATGCTACCATAGTTATAGATATCAAAATAAACACAAAATCAATTGCTTAAAACACCATTGCAATAAAATTAATCAAATCAAAGTATAAAACAAGAGTTTAAGGCTTCATCATGATCTCAACACTATAGAGACTTATCCTAGATACATTGTCAATAGTAAATCACACATATAAATAAACTCCATAACCTAAAATATGAAGAAATCTTAATTTTGATGAAGAATCTTTAATGAATTGTCTTCTCTAAGCTTGTATGTGTTTTTTAGTGTATAAGGTCAACATAAGAGAGTCAAAATTCGTGTAACATAATCCTATTTATATGTATCCGTCATACCTAGGCGAAAAAGGGCTAAAATCTGTCAAAAATCTCGTGAAAAGCCCACCAGTCGGCCCAGTCGATAGCCGTGTGATTGATCTATTGAAAATTGCATGATCGCTCAGTCATCACCAAATGTATTCTGCCTATCATTCGAACAGTCATGCGATCGCATGGATATATTATCGTGCGATCACTCAATAGAATCTTCAGCCTGCAATTTCAAACTTTCAATTTCTGCAACTTGCTCCTCTTCTTTTTATTGCACTTCAAGTCCTTCATCTTTTTATTAGAGCGATTTAGTCCTTATACTTCTGAAACTCTTCAATTTCATATTTTCTCCTTTTGATTTCTTCAATGCCTTATTTAATCTTTGAATTTCTTTCAACTAAACTCCTTCTTGATCCATGTTTTTGCATCCATTACCCTTGTTCTACTCACTTTGGTCCAAATTGCTACCTTCTTGCTCATTATTTGCTCCAATTGCTTCTTTTCTCAATTTTGGAATAAAACTGAAATATGTACAAATGACAGATAAATCAGTAGCATTTATTCTCAAATGACTACGTAAAATCCTAATTTAAGCATATAAATAAGTGCATAAAATGTACTTATCAAACACCCCAAAACTAGAATAATAGTTCATCCTCGAACAAATAAAACTGAAATATGACTCTAAGAGAAACAACAGCGACTCAACAATTGATTTGCTCACTTTTATGCCTCAGATTCGACTCAAAATATGCATTTCAGAAAGAAAACCAGACAACACATTAAAATATTTGTTACTTATTTCATGCTCAACTTTTCATGTGTATGTAAATAGCCAAAAACCACCTACAAGCTCGTGTAAAGTTATACTTAATACTGTGTGACTAATCATGCATAGATAAACACGAATCACATGTGATCAAACAATGATCTTCTTTTGATTTTCCTTACAGCTATCATAGATGATCACAACTTCATTGTTTTTCTCTCATATATCCTGAGGCCTTTTCTATTTATGTGATTTCTAATCATTTATGTACTGCATTTTTCCACACAAGGTAGCTAAGATTAGATAATCATGCACAACAGATCAAATGTAATCAGTCCCCAATCTCACACTCTGGTGTTAGAAGTCTCAATCAAACAGACTTATACCACACATTTTATTCCATTTATTTCTTTCATTTGGACGATTTTTTCTTTTCATGTCCATGTCTTTACCATCTTTGTGCAATACCTTTCTTACTTGCTTTCTATATGACCCCTGTAATGAGCTTTAGGTCGGTGACTCCCAAGCCAGATGACTTTAGGACACCAGGTTTGGAGAACCCCTTGGACCTAATTACCCGAGTCATAAAGGCAACAAAGAAAAGTTAAAGATATTTTAGCGTCTTATGTGTAAGTCCTCTCTCCTTTTGCTTTCTCATTAACCCCTGCAACGAGTTTTGGGCTAATAGCTCTCAATTCAATTGAATTTAGGGTACTAAGTTTGAAAAACATTTAAAGCTTACTTGCTCGAGTCAAAAAGGCTCTGAAAAGAGGAATAAGACCATCAACAAAAATTTTCAAATTTGAATGAATTTTATACCCCAAAACTGAATGAATGTGTAAATAAAAGCACATGAATGAGATCCTCACCCCAAACTAGAAATGTACATTGTTGTGGCACCCCAAATTCATTTGGTTGGTACACTCCAAATGACTGTCGGACATGTGTACACTAGGTAATCTTCAAAATCATTTAAAACCATGCTCTGGTACCACGCTATGTGGCGCCCCAAATTCATTTTCAATTTTTATGCATTTATCTATTCTCCCGCCATATTTTTGATTTTCAGACGAATAAAATATTATTTTATCCACCCGCTCTAAATATAAATTTGAACTTTTATTTTTGAAGCATAATTGAAAATAATTAAAAATAAGTATTTTTCTCTGAAATATCATTTGTAATTTAATTTAGAAGAAAACAAAATAAACTAATTATAATATAAAAACTTTATAATTAGTAGTGATATAAAATATCCGTTTAAAACAGAGAACAGAGAGCGGATAGCGGAAGATAGCCGGGAATTTGTTATTTAAAATATTTAACTATTTTGAAACGAAATAAAATTATTTAAAAGTAGTCGGACCTTTTTGGGGTTTCTCTGGTGAGAGGCACATGAACCACGGTCAGGTACCCAGTACACAATAGTCCTGTCATTTGTGAGTTTGCACCAACCTCCAATCCATGCATTTTCATACCTACATGCAAAACTAAATGAGCTAACGCTCAGCAAGTAACATATGCATAATCATGCGCATGAGTTTCGATTCACTTTCTCACAATTATTTCGTTCAGGCTCCGTGTCATTTCTTTATTTCAGTTTATTCACATTTTCTACTTGGGCCCGAATCCCCCTACGTTGTACCATATGAGCTCAAATATCAACATGGCCGATAACATGCGTCTTCTAATGCCTGTGGTTCATTATCGCCCACCGAGACTCAAGACTCTACGGTTTGTATCCATTTTCGCCCACCGAGACTCAAGATACTGCACTGGGAATTATATTATATCAATTAGGCCTGGCCTATTATATACGGAGCTCAACGTGCCCATTCGTAGTCCCAAGGTCACCAAGAGACCTCCCGACACCGGCCGTATACCGGCGCCGGACCGCCACACCCCATCATCGACTACCCTTAATGACCGTCGGGAGTCTCAAGCGAGTGTATATATCCGGACGCGAAGTAAAGTACGATACACTCGTAAGGAAATTCTACTATCATTCACATCATTCTCTCTCTATATATTTTCATATACTCTTTATCTATTACTTTATCATTTATGAGGAACTTCTTCTAAGTCCACACAATGCACATGTCAATGTCCATGAATGCCAACATATATTTTGTGCACCAGTTTCACATCATATAACCACATCATATGACATTCCAATGATATTCATGTGCATTAATAACATATCATATCATATCATCAAATCACGTCTCGCATGCTTTCACCATATACAGATAATTGTCACCTAATATTTCATGTATATTGCACCTACAATATACTTCACGTAATCATATAGGAGCACATAATAATATAAATATTATGTTTTGCATTGTAGTTGAAACGTTACTTACCTTACTCCTTGCTACATATCCTAGAATTCACGACTTTATTATATTTTGAACCACTAATATCCGCTCGGAATCGAACTAGAATGATCGTCACTCCTTACCTATAAAATATAATTTAGTCACATGATTATATTCCAACTAATCAATATAAATTAGAGCCCATTAAATAATAAGAGATTAAAATGAATCATCTTATTGTAAAATACTTTATGTAAATAATTATATGGACAAACTTTATTTTAAAAGGATTGACCCGATTTATTATATCTCATAAGAAAATCAATCTAATCCTCATATCCAAAACAATAATGTAAAAGTTATCGCTCGTCAAAGTTTACCACTTAAAACTATTTTATTTCGATTCTTTTTAAATGACTACTTTCGTCTTAATTTTCGGTACTCTTATTATCATCAAAATTGAACTTTCAACATACTATCCTAAACTACTCGCAATCTAATTTCCCGTAACCTCGCCGAAAAGTAATATGGTCAACTATAGCAAAAGTTATGGCTTGTCAAAATAAGCCGTTTAAAACTAAACTTTCGAGTGCCAACCTTCTTTATTAAAATTTTCGAGACACATACGTCAATCGAATATGTGTCCACAATATACCATTTTGAAATTCATTCAATGTTCTACGTGATGGTATTCTCGAATAGTCAAGACGGATAATAGAACTAAGAATTTACGCATCCCGAAACTATACGAGAAATTCGTCGTTAATAAATAATATATTATTATTATTATTATTGTTGTTGTTGTTGTTATTATTATATTATTTTAATTATTATTATTATTTTAACCCAAAGTTTACGGTTTAACTTTGGTCTATTATTTTTCAACGTTAGAACAAATTCTTAATTCCACTTTGAAGTACATTCCCCACACTTCAATCCATATCTTCTCAATTATGGAATCGATAGTCGGTTTATTTAATTGCTAAAAATACTTAAAGTAATACTTAACATTCTTATTTGTTTTTCATTTATATTGCGTTAATTAAATTAAAAGTCTTATTTAATGTCCTATTGACTCCTTTCTATAAGTCAAATAAATTAAAATCTCAATTGACTTTCAAGTGGGTTCCATTAAATGTGAATAATTTAATATAATAATAAGACAAATTTTTTGGATCGTTATAATTGTCCTCAATGTATTTCAAAAATATAAATCAAATAAACTCAAAATGACAAAGGGAGGTAAGGTACTTCCCGAGTTTGGAGATGTGGTGTTCTCATTTTGAAACTTTGAATTGAATGTGTGTGGGATGAAATGACCATTTTCTTACTTTTCCATATTTGGCTCCAAGTGTCCTACGATGATATGTTCCTTGCAAATAAGAAATAATTATCATTACAAGCATAATTGTCATGTAGGAATTAAAACAAATTAACACAACACTCCTAAACTAGGATATAACAAATTTTTGAGTTTTAAAACATGGTTGACCACCTATATTCAGCTCTTGACATCGTCTCGAAAATGTGAAAATTTTCCTAGACATGTCCGGGGCATATAAAAGTATATAACTTGGTATATAACATATCAAAAATTCATCATATTTGGTGTTCATTTGGGTCATGAAAATACATGGTGAAATAGATGCAGTGAAACTGAAATCAGGTGTTGTAGTGCAATGGTGCCTGCAATTACCTTGTAATGAGGTGCAATAAGATGCAATAAAGTTCATGTTGAATTCTATGTCTTAAATCAGTGTAAACAATGAATGAATAATGCATAAATGATGTATAACATGTGGTGAAGGTGATCATCCCAAAAGATTTGCAAAAACTCAACAAAATACTCATTGTGACATTTCATCGAACACTTAATGTGCATATGAAGAAATCAAAATAGAATATAGATTATAGATTTGAATTGAGCCAAAAAATTTCACCTAGATACTCACAATTTAATACTCCAAACAACTAAAGTTGTGTGAATGCATGTCTATAATTGAAAAGAAGAGAAATGAATTGGAATTAGAATTTAGATTTATGATTTAAAATATTTGTCTAGTAGGAAATGATGTAAAATGTATGATAAATAACATTTTGTACATTTCACATTTATAATTTCATATTTGAACTTTTTTGTGAGAGGAATACCCACTGATTTGTAAAAAAATATGTATATATAAAAATTGAGGTTGGTTCTTGATTCTAAGAACCAATTATTTTTTTTTTTTTTGGTAGAATCGAACAAAATATCATGGTTTAGTTTGGTTCTAGTTTGATTTGGTTTGGTTCGATTATTTTGTCCACCCCTACTTAGAATGTCGTGAGATAGTTCGATTTCGAAGGAAAATTTCAAGTCCTCGATTTACATTTGATCCATTGAGCGAGAACGCTTCTTATACGGGACTCCTAATTGTTGACCTATGGTCAATTTGACCTTATTGTTTTGATCATAACAAACAAGAATTTATTGTGTTACTAACAAGTGTGCTTCAAGTGTTTCATGTAATGATAAATATTCAAAGCACTCTATGTTCAAATCGTCTCTCAAAGAAATAAATCAAAATTATGTGATCGAGCACTTAAGACGCAAAGAAGATCATGAAAGAATTGAAGATATTCGAAGATCAAAATTGAAGTTGAAAAGCATGATATGAAGATCAAGAATTCAAGCATACAAGATTAGAGTTCAAGTTCAAAAGTTGATTTAACCTATGTAAAGGTATAACACTCTCAATCTTTAGCGATGAAATTCAACGAGCTCGAAAATGATTTTTATGCATCAAGAAACTTACTTGGAAATTCATCACTTGCATAAAATATTTTTATATAAGTCAAGATTGTCTTTAAAATGTTATTTGATCTTAAATCATGATTATATTATGTTAAACCACTTTGAAAAACAAGTTAGAAACCTAAAAATCGAAAATTTTCATATTTTTCAAAAGTCAACCGAAAGTCAACGGTCAATAGTTGACTTTCAGTCGACCGAACTTTTGGTCAACCGAAAGTTTCGGTCGACCGAAAGTTCAACGGTTGAATGTGTAACGGCTATATTAATGATTCGGTCGATCGAAACTCCAGAATTGGTCAACCGAAAGTTGCTGAATTTGAATATTTTGATCTATAAATAGCCATTTCATTCACATTCAATTTGAACAACTTAGATAAGATTTTATACAAACTTTCTTGTGAAAATTCAGTGTTCTTACTTAGTTTTTATTCATCTTTTATTTTCATAAAACTTTGATTGATCTAAACTTTGTTTTATCAAATTCATCAAAGTTTTTGGAAGAAAGTTTTGTGAAGATTTTTGGTTTTCATTGTTTAAACTTCTTCAACATCTTCACACTATATTGGAATTGAAGTGTAAGTCTCTCTTTATTCTAAACTTGTTTTAATCTTTTAAAAGAGAGAAATTCCAATTGATGAACTTTGATTATTTGTGCTACATTTTTCATTATCATTTGATTCATCAAAGTTCCATTGCCTAAACACTTTGATCTTAACTTATTGTTAATTATTCAAGTGTGGCATCTCTTGGTACGTAATTTGATTCAATATTTTTAACAAGAGATCATTTGAAAAACTTTGTTTGATTGCATCAAACTTTTCATTATCATTTACATCAAAGTTTTTCTCTAACACTCGAGCTTAATTCATTGCTATCTATTGAAGTGTTAGCCTAACTCTCTCGATACTTAATTTAAGTATATCATTTGTCAAGAGAGTTATTTCAATTGTACATTCAATTCATTATATCTTGTGGTTTCGAGAGCCTTGTCAAAACTCGATTGTTGGTTTTCGAGAGCCTTATCAAAACTCGATTGTTGGTTTCGAGAGCCGTGTGAAAACTCGATTGTAAAAGGATAGGCGCTCCTTGTTGTAAGTCGCCTAAGGATTTGGTACTCCTTGTTGTAAGTTACCAAAATAGTGGATTTGGCCTTGCTCGTGACGGAGAGCTCGGTAACGGGGGACGTAGATCACGTTGGTTGATTGAACCTCCATAAATCGTGTTTGCACTCTCTTATCCCTTTTACTTACGTACATTGCACTTACTCTATTCTATCAATTTATATTGTGCAACATTATATCTAAGTGATATACTTGCCTTATCAATTAAGTTTACACATATATAGCACACTACATTGATAAATTAGTTACTTGTAACACTAAGTGCACATATTTGTACCCATTGGTTTTTAAGTTTGAGATTATTATCGAAAAAGTTTTATAAACCAATTCACCCCCCTCTTGGTTAGTTTACTCTTGGGCTAACACTAATCACTATAGCTTTTCTTAGGTCAATTTATAAAAAATGAGAAAAAGAAAAAATCTATATTTCTTTCTATATATAATAACAAAATACATGTAAAAAATAACTCGCACATAACTTCTCGCCAAAAATCACTTTCTAAATCTGGAAATCAATAATAATAATAATAATAATAATAATAATAATAATGTAATAAACTACACACACACACATATTGTAATAGTTATCTATTCTAAATATATGCAAAAAAAACATGCACATAGTTTTACGCACAAAACCACTTTCTAAATCTGGAATTCTATGCAAAAAATGTAATAAAATATTTTTTATTTTTGTAATAGTTATTATTGTATCATATTGAAGTCGAAAAATATGTAATAGGGTATCGAATCGAAGATCTTAAGAGAAGTTTAATACAAGCTAACAAGTGAAAGCAAACTGTAAATATACTGTTCGTAAAATCGTCCAAAAGATCAAACGTAAAAGTTATTTATATTTTTCTACTTTTCCTCAATATCTATTCATTTTAAATTATATTATTTAAGTTTTATAATATTATTTATGAGCCATTTTTGTATTAGTTATTATTCTTTTGATAATTATTATATTAATTTAAAATAAAAAAATATGTAATATGAGTGTCAAATTAAAAGATTTTGACGAGAAGTTTAATACAAGATAATATGTGAGAGCAAACCGAAAATAAATTGTCCGTAAAATTGTCTCAAATATCAAACGCAAAAATTTTTACTTTATTTTTTTTTACTTTTTCTCAAAACCTCAATCATTTTAAATTATAACATTTAGGTTCTATAATATTATCAAAAAAATATTTTTTGTAATAATTATTATTCTTTTGATAATTATTGTAACCTTTTATAATCGAAAAGTAAGTAATATATGTGTCAAATTGAAAATCTTAACGAGAAGTTTAATAAAAGATAACAAGTTAGAGAAAACTATAAACACTCTGTTCGTAAAAAAGTTCAAAAGATCAAATTAAAAGTTTATTTTATATTTTTTAATTTTCCTCAATATTTCATTCATTTTAAATTATGTCATTTAAATTATATAATACTCAGTATTAAGAAAACATGAAATCAGTTCGAATAAAAAAAGGCAATAGGTTAATAATTAGAAAGTTGAACCGATTTTAGTTAAAAAATTAATAATTATTTCAAATATCACAATTTTTTCTAAAAAAAGGTTATTTTACAAATAAAGCAACATTTACTCATTTTGATTAGTTTTGTACATGTTAAATTTCTTATTTTGATTAATTTTATTTTTTTTAAAAATGTTATGAATTTGATAATATTTTATATTAAAATGTCAGTATACTACATTTTTATTTGATATAATTATATAATTAATATTTTTATAAATTTTGATTGAAATCACTATCACAAACATATTTTCGTGAATCGTACGGGCGAAAATACAAGTTCTCATAATAATACTGTAATAGAGAATGAAAAGTTTAATTTTTTATTTTTGATCTTTTTGAAAGTGGAAAAGTTTAGGTGTCGTTCTATTTGTATTTTATTTTGTATTTTCATTTTCGAAAATGTTTTGTATTTCCTATTTTATTTTTGTTTTCAAATTTGTTGAAAACTCGTTTGGTTTGTCATTTCTAAAAACTGTTTTTGAAAATGAAAAGTTGGAAAACACGTTCTGTTTGAAATTTTGCAGAATATTACTTAAACTGTTTTTAATTAATTTGCTTGCAGAATGACTCAACTTAAATTTTCTTTCACAATACACTAAAAATATGGTTACATACAACACACTAATATGAGTATTAAGAGTCTATATTAACACAGTTTGATCAGATTCAGGATTTGAGGAAGCTCTAGTTTTATTAAAATCCAGAAAATGTAAGTTCTTTCAAAACCATCAGAGTCCATTTATCAAAGCATTTTTTGAAATTTAACAATAAGAATTTTCACTTAATTTTTTTTTTTGTAATGTTGATATTGAATTCAATAAAACTTTATTTAAGTTTAGTTCTGAGTTAGGATAATTCTAAAAAAAAAAAAAAATCTTTATTTAAACTTAGTTCCAAGCTAGGATAGAAGAAAAAAAATTATATTAAGCTTAGTTCCAAGTTATGATAATTCTTAAAAATAAAAAAATAAATCCCAAAACGCGTTTTCTACATTTTGAACATTTTTTTTTCTGAATACACACAAAACGCCCAAAATGATGTTTTGGACGTTTTGTGCACAAATTGTTTTTTTTGTTTTCCAAAATGCGTTTTCGAAAATGGTAAAATAGGGCCTTAATTTTTGGGACGTTTGCAAAAATACCCATATTTTTTTTTTATCATAATTGAAATTTACTTCATTTTTAAAAAAACTAAAAAATACTTCAAATTTTTTTTTTGGAAAAATACTGTTTTCACAAGTTTCACAGCATGATACTTTGAAAGAATCCTATGATACTTTACAAGTATCACAACATGATACTTTGCAAGTATGTTATGATACTTTACAAGTTTCACAACAGTATACTTAAAGTATCATAAAATACTTGTAAAGTATCACAATATTACTTCAAATTTTTAGTATCAAAATATGAAACTTTATTAATTTTTTATGATACTCTGAGCAAAATTATAATATCATAGCTTGAAACTTTACACTTTTAATTATGAAACTTTGTCTCAAACTAGAATCAAACGATTTTCACGTAATATTTTCTTATTTTCAGCCAAGCAGAATCAGAGTAGAAGAGGTGATGCAGCAGTACAGCTGCATCTTTCAACATTATTCCCAACAACCGCAAACAAAAAGAAATCCGTCTGCAACTCCATCTTTATCACCACAACCAGCACGCCTCACTGTGCACCACCGCCGACCACTGCCAATAGCTCCAATCGGGGACCCCACATAGCCGAACACTAACACAACCACGCAACAGAAAAAACATCACACTCAACCGTCGCGGTGCTGCTCGAAGCAATGAGCTCGTCGGTGTTGCAACGGTGGTGGCTTGGTGGTAGGCAATCAAGCGGAATATAGAAATGTGATATAGCACGCAACAACGATGATCGATGATCGGGTGTAGAAGTAGCAGCAGCAGGCCAGCAGCGATGGTGGCGAGAGAAGGTCAGAAGGAAGAAGAAATCGGGGAAGAAGCTTGCATGGATATGCAGTCGGGCCAGTCGTGAAGAAGCAGGGACGGAAGAAGAAGACAGTATTTTTCAATTTCATTCAATTGCAAACGTATTCTTCAATTTGATGATATTTTTTAAGTGGCCAGCGCAATTTTTCCTTAATTTTTAATAAAACAGGCAACAGCTAAAAAGTATGAGTACTCCAAAACAAAATTGGAAAATGATACTTGCACATCACATGGACTCAATTGGAGTGGGATCCACCAAAGTGTGTTGTTCATTATTATTATAATTATTGTCCAAGTAACATTGTCCAACAAAATTATCGAACACAGATATGCGCTTCATTGTCCAAAAAATTATTTCTCATATATAATTTCTCATTATTATGGTTCGTATTTCTCAAAAATGATATCACGAAATCCCTTGAGAATCCCATAATTTTTCTTCAGAATGCCTTCATGTTATTCCGCGTCAAAGGCCATTACGCGGTTGTTTTCGTGTCGGGGTTTATTCCGGCGGCAGATAATAAAGTATGCTGATTACAATCAGATTACGTGCTTGAGTACAATTTGTGGGTCAAATGCATTTACTTCAGACAATAAATCAGCAGTCGCTGGATACTGGAATTATAATTTACGCGATTCGGGAATTTTTCCGAACAATCATAATATTATTTTCCAGAAAAGGGGATTTCTGGGATGTGGTGATGGCGAAGAGGGGAATATGTTAGCTAAAGTACACGAAGAAAGACGTGTGTTGGGGTATGCTTCTTGCAATTAGAACTTCTCATTTTCATTTATATTATTCTGTTGTGCCCACTTACATTTATTTCCTGTATTCATATTGGTGGGTTTCTTTTTTTTTTTTTTTTTCTGAGAGTTTCTTGATAAGTTACTTTTATTTGCATCGGAAAATAGGTGGATTCTAAATTGTTACTAAGATTAAATATTTGGATAGCTTAAATGAATGAGGAAGTAATTGCATTTTCTTTTAATTTTACATCTCGCGGATGAGACATGTATTTCATATTGGAAAACATATTGTCAATTTGTTTGCTTTGCACAGCACATATTATGAACCTTGCTAGATACGTTTTCTTACTCCAATTGATACAGGTTTATGATAGATATACAACGTTGCATCTCAGAGAGTAAGTTACAATGTTATGGAGTTCTAGATTATCCTCTATTGCCTTTCCATTTGTGATGAATTGTAAGCAACGGTTATAAATCCAATTCTATTTAGTTGGGTGAACCCTAGAGAAGGTTGATTTTTTTTTTTTTTTAATCGGATTTACAACAGGTGGCTGGTGCAATGGTGCGAAATGTATGAAGTACGAATTTTCCTGCCCTTGTCTTATTTTTGCCTTTATTAACTGGAAAAAAAGCCCACACTTTCATATGCAAATATTTATATGACAAATTTTATTGTCTAGCTTGCACAAACTAGAAACAAAACCCTGAGCTCAACCCCGAATAGAATGGGGGAGCTGGGAGAGATGAAGCTATGAAGCAGACAATTACAAAAGATTTTGACTGAATTTAGTTAATACGTCATTTAGAATTCAAAAGACATTTAAAATTAACCTCCAATGCTGTTTCTTGATCAGTATAGGTTATGTTTTTAATTATTTCTCAAATCTTAGACTTCAAAAGCAACTTTTATGTTTTTCTTTTGGTTGCTAGATGAACTGACTATCTTTTGATTGTTAGATATTCCCCAGAGCAAATATTTGCTGTGGTTGCTGCTGTCGACTTATATGAGGATTTCGTTCCTTGGTGTCAACGATCAGAGATAATTCGACACCTTCCTGATGGGTCATTTGATGCAGAGCTAGAAATTGGTTTTAAATTTCTTATTGAAAGTTATGTATCCCACGTGGAGTTAAAGAAACCAAAATATGTGAAGGTAAAAAATTACTTGTAAATGGTTCTTCTTGAAATTATAATTAACATCTATATCATGTTCACTTAATTGTTGGCAATTCATGTTTGCTTGTTTATCCTTTTTGTCTTATTACTTCTATTTGCGTGAGGAAATAATGTTGGCAAACAACATAAATTTTTGTTTTATTTTATTTTATTTTTTTTTCAAAAATTTCTTACCAAGTATTATCTGCACGATATAACTTCAGAGGATTTCACTTAAAATGTTGAGATCAATAGAATTTGGCTGGTATCCTTGCTTATTTGCATCACTTGTCTCTTGAACACTTGGTTCAACTTTCACTTTTCCTACTACTCTTTTATGAGGTTGTTAAGGTTGGTGAGACTTGAGAGTTCCCAGGTTTCATCAATACAATCTTTCACAACTGTCTTTAGAAATATATGTTGAATATTTTGAATTCATAGTTAATCTGAAATTCCTAGAAGATTATAAACATGATGTCGTTTCCTTGATATGAATGGCATAGCACTTGAAGCAGAAAATTCAGAGTTGCAGCCAAATTTGTGTACTAAGAGATGGATGGAGCTGTATAGTGTTGGAATATTTTATATGGTCACTATAAGTGTGATAACTGGTTTTCTTGATTTCATGCAATTTATTTATTTGTTAGGATGGATATCTATTGGTTAGGGTTATTGTTAAGATGCGGTGATCGTGATGATTACTTATCTAAGGATTTTATTTCTCCCTCTCTCTCTCTCTCTCTCTCTCTCTCTCTCTCTCTCTCTCTCTCTATGGAGTTATTATTGGTGGTAATTGACTTCTCCTCCAATTCATTTGCCTGGCAATACTGACATTAGTGTCACAGGGATTATTGATATTCATGTTAGTGACTGTTCATAATTTGAAAATCTGGGCACTGTTACTGGTTTGAAAGCTTGACAAGGGTATGGCCAAATTTGGGTTTAGTCCTGAGAGAATTTTACATTCTGTTTGATTGTGATATTTGAAGTTAAAATGTTTAAAGCTGAAGACATCAAATAAACTAGGAAAGATTGCACACATTGCTGTTCTGTAGTGTTTAGTAGCAGATTAGTAACTTCTGTTGTTGTGAGATGATTGTTAAAACTTAAAACATTATTGAATTTCATATTTGGGCCACATTTTCTTGTTTGAATGAAGCACTAGGACTCTGTACATAAATGTGGATTCTGAAAAGAAGAAAGGGTAATGAGGAATCTCTGGACATCTTTTTGATTATGGAAAGTCAAAATTGAGGGACATGTTTTCCTTCAATGAATGAGTATGATGCAGGAAAGAGTTACTGTTCACAGATCTATGTCTAACCATGTCTTCTCTGACTGATTTTGTTCTTTAGGGACATTGTAATGATTTATGTTATGGGGATGGTGAATTTTAAAAATTGATTACATAGATGTCCTAAGCCACCAATCTTATCTTATTTTCATATAAATGTAAATTATGTTTTTTTTTTATACCTTAATACCCCCGTTAGCCCCGTGTCTGCTAGGTGCAATCAGTCTGTCCCTTACCTGTCCATTCAAGCCTTTCAAGATCTCGTCTTGCCCTATTTGTTAATTTTTTCCCCTTGGTTTTCCCTTTAAATAAACCTTTATTTTGATGTGAACTAAAGGCTGCATGGGGTTATCTTCTTAAGAATCTCCTGTCTGATTCATGATCTCAGTCTGCAGAACTGCAGGAGGAGCAATAGTTCCTGAATAAGTTGCTATACTTGGAAAGAAATGGGTGTGATAATGCTTGTGATAATGAAAATTAATTTTTCTATTTTTGTTTGTAAAAGGTTGCATTTGGAGATTGACCTGCTTAAACATATACAATGCATCAACTAGTTTGTTAACCTTCCAGTTTTATCATCTAAGGAATTTTTATTTTCAAGCAAGGAACTTAAATAGAATTACCTAACTTCTAATTTCTTAATCTGTTTCTTTTCTTTTCAGACAACTTCTTTCCAAAGCAGCCTTTTTGATCATTTGATTAACATCTGGGAATTTAATGAGGGACCGGTTCCAGGAACCTGCAACCTTTATTTCTTGGTGGACTTCAAGTTTGAGTCACCGTTTTATCGACAGGTGAGCATCAACATTGTGTTAATTTGTGTTGTAACTCATAGAGAGTTATAAACACAACAATACTTTTTAGTTTTTACCATTTCTAATGAGTTAAAACTATTTTCTGTCTGGTTGAATTGTTACAGCATTTAATGCCTGTATCATTGAAAGATGTCTAATTTCCCCTTCACAATACCTAGGCCCATGATGAAGAAATTTTCCATTGTGATGATATTCTAAATGGGAATAAAGTAGTTTTTCCTCGAATATTTCTAGTAGGGAATATGGATGAGCTATCAGAATTCTTGCCAAGGAAACATCGGAATGATGGGAAATTTAGGATCTTTCTTGTGCTGTTGTTTGGTGACTCTTATATTGTCCTCTGTGATTATGGGGATCATTCATTCCCTGCTGTCATCACCCATGATAACACTGCAGAATCCTTTCAGCTGCATGCAGTAGGGTATTAGGTCAAATCACATTCCTGCCATCACCATTTTTATTTCCCATCCTCAACGATTTAATTTTTTTCCTTCAAAATATATTGATATGTAGTTTTTCGTAATAACATTAAACCTTAATGTCTGTGCAACTATTTCTTGAAATATGGCAGTTCCATACCAAGAATGTCTGTAATGTTTTCTAATTGAATATTACTAACAGCCGCAAACTCAAATCATATTCATGTTGCAACATTCTTAAGCACATCAGCCTAAACTTCGCACAATGGCATTCTTCTACTTGTCATCATTTGTGGTATAGCCATTCTTTTGAAACATTGATAAAATTGTGGATAGGAAAAAAAAGTACTTATTTGCTATTTCTAGATGAATTATATGTTTTTATTGTATTTGTTGACATTAATACAGCAATACAAGTTTTATTCTCTATACATTTTGAGCTAAACATGAACTTATTTGCTATTTCTTGATGAAATATATATTTTTATTGTGTTTCTTGACTTATATACAACAATACAAGTTTTATTCTCTATACATTTTGAGCTAAACATGAACCATTTCCTACAGAAGATATTACTTTAAAATGTTAGGTTGACTACATGATCCTTTTTTCTTTAATTAGTTTGATTTAGAAGTAGAACTACTAGACTGGGAAGTCTACAAAAGATGTTCTAATGCAGAAAAAATATGAGAAGTTGTAGAGTTTTCTTAGAACCAAGGGTTGAGAGAAAGGTACTTACTTACGAAGGGAATGGGAAAGCAGAGAAATATAGAGGTATTATGACAAGTTATTTAATGAGAGACAAAGTGTGGATATTGGTGATTTTTCGAACTCCACTATAGGTAGGAATGTGAAATATACTAGAAGTATTCGGTTTTCTGAAGTAAGGGATGCTATGCAGAGGATGGTGATGAGAAAAGAAATCAACTTGGATGGAATTCCTATTAAAGTTTGGAAGTTCTTGGGCGATGTGGTATTATGTGGTTAACAAAATAGTTTGCTCTCAAAGAATAAATGATGTTAGATGAGGTGAGAGGGAAATTGAGCATAAGTTAAGGTTCAATTCAGATGTTAAAGAGATCAGGTTCGATTTATGCCAAACATGCTATGGAAGTCGTTTAGGAGATTGATGTAGAAGTGCGAATGAGAGAAACAAGATATGGACATGAAATATAGAAAAACACTTTTAACATTAGATATAACAATATTATTAAGAATGTATCATGGACCAGTCATGAGAGCGAGATGTACTAACAGTAGAAATAAAGATAATAACGGAGTTATTATAGAGGATTCTGTTAATTGTTCTCCTCAAAAGTCATAGTTATAGGTATCTAAGTTCGATTATTAACAAGGGAAAGACGAATTGAAGAGGATATTATCCATAACATTAGAGTGGGTCGATAAGATAGAGAAGTAAAATAGGAAATTCGTGCAATAGAATGATCCTTATATGGGTACAAGGATAGTTCTACAAATAGTATTAGACCTTCTATTCATTATGAGTGTTAAAACTATTGCCAATGAGATATGTAACAAAAGTGAGAATGCTAATATGGATCGTGATTATTCTGATGCAAATGCACAATATAACGTTGAAGAATATGTCAACCATGAGAGATAGGGACGGGTGGGGATAGAATACATGACTTAATTGGTTGGGATATGCTTGGTGTAGATCTGAAGATACAGTTATTTATAGCAATCCTATTGGAACATTTTATGGTTTAAACGAATAATTTGGTTTACCAAGAGGAATTAATCACACAAGAAAACAAGATTAACACGCACTCATGACGTGAGAACTACTACACAAGGGGCCGCTGCTAAAATTGCACTATATCGAAGAAGATAGTTACATTTGTTTTGAACTTACACCTTTCTCTGTTTTCTCTCTACTATGATAAGCAAAATGGAGGCTTTCCCTAATACCCTTCATATAGGATGAAAATATTAGGACTTACATAGGAGAATTTTCGAAGTTAGTTACATTTGTTTTGAACTTACACCTTTCTCTGTTTTCTCTCTACTATGATAAGCAAAATGGAGGCTTTCCCTAATACCCTTCATATAGGAGGAAAATATTAGGACTTACATAGGTGAATTTTCCAAAGTACCTTCTATAACATTTATAAAATTTCGCCTTCGCCGCTGCCAGGGGGAAAAGTGTAAAATATTAGTCTCTACATATTCGATAGAACATATTAGAAGAGGGATAAACCACAATTAGTATTCACATTGTTGTTTATAAGGTGACTGACATGAATATTCCAATGGATTTAGTTATAATCTGATTTCTGAAAGAGCGACAAGAAAGTAGTGATGTTTCTGACCTCTAATTTCTATGAAACAAGGTTTAGTTCGTAGTATATTGGTGTTAATCTTCGCTGCACAAATGGTAGGTCTAATAACTGTTCTATTGTATTTGCCTTTTGGTTCGGTGCATATCTTTCAAATTTGGTCCATTTTTTTCTAGTCTTGTGCTTTACGCCTTTCTCCAATTCCTCTTTATTCAAAATTAATTGTAATCATATAAGCCAAAAACATTTTCGGACAATGTAATCCTGCATTTTTATTTCACCATTAGCCTTGCATACTATGACTAAAGTATATTCAATGTGATCCATTTTATTTCTACTGAACCTAAAACCCTTGGATCAGAAGTGCTTGTTCAATATTTTGACTTAGATTTATCAATTTGTTTGTCTCATCAATGGATAGCATACACAAGACAGCTCATCTGAGGTGTCTCATTACCCTATCCCTGGCTAAAACTAGAAGATGAAAACTTGGAGTAACCTTTGCTGAAAGCAGATTGGAAAAGAAAATACCCTGCTTCTACAACCTTGTGGGACTTCTCCTTTATACGTTTCCTTAGCAACATTGCTCTATCTAGTAAAAAAACTTTCTATTTTCCACCCATTGTCATATCATGAGATTTATCTGAAGCAATTAGAACCATACGCGAGTCTTGCTTCCATTCTCTATTTTGTACCCATGGATAGGATATAGTAGGAGAAAATAATGCAGACCAAGCTTTACTGGTTAACTAGAACTGTCTATTCCTATTAATGTTGTCAAACACTTTGTGGTCACATCTTAAATGAACTTTTGGTACACTATATAAACATTTGTGGTGCCCGCTGTCCTAACATTATACATTAACTTTCCCTAGTCCACTAGGCGGTTACAGTTTGGACTTTATTAAGAATACTACTTTCATCTTATATATATATTCGCACTGACATTAAGTTATTATTTATCGGTTTTGGCTGACAGATGGCAAATATGTTCTTCAAGGAAGTGGTCTCTCGATTAGTTGGTTCATTCAATGATCGATGTAAATTGATATATGGACCTGGGGTCCCATTTCTTGCAAATAATTATGAACAAGGATCCTGAAAAGTTTACGTCGTCTATGCCTTGATGGCGATGTCTTCAAATCCAGTGGCAGATGAGTTGATGATTTTTAAGTAAGCTCAGATTCAAGCCCTTGCTATTCTGTTTGTTTTCTCCCACGCCTCTGATCATTGCATGTCTTCATTTTTTACTTTGAAGGCTGAAAGGTGCCGACTCGGGAATTCCCGTTCCTTCAATTTACTCGGCTATTTATTCCCACCCTTCAGGCAGATGCATACAATTTTTCTTCCACTTTCACATTTCATTTCTTTGAGTGGAATGAGATTAATGTTGCTACTTCTACATGATACTCAGGGTGGCTCCGTTGAAACTTGAAAGAAATAAAAAATCTCATTCGCTGTCTATAAAAAATTAAAAATAATTTGAAAAGCATGCATAGTATTGAAATGAATTGTGCTTGATACCAGGGTGACTTGAATTCGAGTTAGAAAATTGTTAAAGTTTAAGAAGAGAAACTAGAGGAAATTTGTAAAAGCAGGTTTGCGTCGTACATATTTGTTCTAGTTTTGTGTAAGAACTTGTAAGAGTAAGAAAAAAATATTGTATTGTGTATTTTTTTAACAAATAAATTCGTCCACTCACATGGATGTCGGCAGTTTGTTGAACCACATTAAATTGTATTTTACTCATTTTGACCTTTTTTTTTTAATATATATTTTCGTTTCTGTTGTGGCTCATGGTTCAAACTCTAGGATTGCGCTAAAGATGATGAGTTCAAAGTTTGAGTAGAATTGTAGTGATGTATTGGTACCATGATGAAGTTGTGGTAATCTAGTCACACAAGGGGTATAATTACGGAAGTTGTTTTTCGTAATATTTATTTCATTTCAGTAAGTATTCGTAAAATAGTTAATAATAAAATTAAGCACGATTAAAAATATTAGTATCTATTCGATAACTTTGTCTATAAATTTATTTACACACAATACATTTTTCATCAACTTTTTAACTATGCACATTTTTTTAAATCATTTTTTAATCACGTATTTTATCTCAAAAATAACAATATTTTTATTTATGAACAAAAACAAAGTATTTATACGGATGTTTTAATTTATTAAATAGTTAATAATAATATGTATTTTAGAAAATATGATTTATTATTTAAAGGATAATAAATATTATTTACATAGATTTTTATTTTAATTTATTCTATATTTATTTATTTATTTATTTTTTTCAAAAAATTGTAAGTGCATTTTTGAGGGAAAAATGACATTTAATGATTCTCTCTCTTCACTTCTATTTTTATATATGTATATGTATAGATATATAGATAGATTTGAGTTACGCCAATTGTGCACAAGTCGAGATGGAAATGTAGTGACCTAGTCACGTAGATATGGATTTATGGTGATCGAGCAACATGGAATATGGTATTCCATTGTTAAGGATTATGAAATGGTGAAGACGGGTTCCATAGCTCATAGCTGGTGATGGAAATTGAAGATTGTAGTGCAAAGAAGCTGATTGCAAGATTAGGTTGGTGCATCTTTGAATTTGGTTGTGTCTATGGAGTTGAATATGAAACAGTGGCATCTACCTCTAAGGGGGTTCTGTGCTATGTTTCATATGTCGTGACTGGAAATTTTTTTGGCAAGGTGGAAATGTTGATTTTGATCCAAATTTGTTAAATAGA
Organism: Ligustrum vulgare; assembly: GCA_963555705.1. NCBI lineage: Eukaryota > Viridiplantae > Streptophyta > Magnoliopsida > Lamiales > Oleaceae > Ligustrum > Ligustrum vulgare. The sequence goes on along the minus strand of OY743184.1, from coordinate 10,725,243 downwards.
ATAATTTTATCGTGAGAAAGGGAATTTAACCTACTAAGAGTTAAAACTTAAATGGTCCTTTTATAAATTGAGAGATTTTAGAGAAAGAAATGTAGATGAGAAACTAGAGAAAAATTATAGATTAGAGATTTTAGAGAGAGAAATGTAGATGAGAAATTAGAGAAAATTTATACAAGCTGGTTTGTCGTACGTTGAGTATTCTAATTTTGTGTAGAGATAAGTTGTGAGAATAAAAAATACCGTCAGCTACTAAAATCTGATCTGTTCATGCGATTGCTCACAATTTAATATTAAGTTTTTTCCCTCTTTCTAGTACTTTTTACATTTTTCATTTTCACATTATTTGATGATTCCATGTAATCTTGAAATATGAGTGTCCGATCCTTATGGGCTACGGGAAAAGTATCACCCAACAATTTGAAATAAAGTAGTATTTTTAAAAATATTAAAGAATTATATCTATAAATATCTCTTTATTACAATGTTTTGTACATGCTATATTACTACATGCACCATACTAAATTTTTGCTTCATCATCTCCTACAAGTTTGAAAAAAAATATGACCTGCAATGCCTTTCTAACGATTAATCAAATACAATGCCACTTCATAAAAAATATGATCTGCAATACCTTTCTAACGATTAATCAAATACTATGCGACTTCATAAGATTATTTAAAAGCCAAAATTTTCAATTACACTGGAAGATGGCAAAATTATTACATACTGTTGATTTGAAGGCAAAATAGTCCTGTCAAAAAATAAATAGAGAAAAGAAACTTTCTATTTTCACTGTTGATTTGGAGCAAAAAAATTAGGGAAATAAATACTCATTAACTAAAATGAGCATCTTGATCTCCATATGTAAGGGCAGATTAGTAAATTTAAGATATGACTTTTTTTATGTGTTAAATTAAGTCTGAATAACACTTATAGACAACATTGTGAACAACACATTCACATGGGGGTGGAGTTCATACGTGTTGTTCATTTAGCATGTTTGATTAAGTAAGTTTAGTATAAGATCAAACTTGTCATAGGTGCACATGCAAAATAGGTAATACACATTTTTAAAAGTACTTGGTTAATAATTATTTGTGACATGAAAGGGACTAGTATCTTCTACTTCAATTTCTACTTCTTGTTTTTATAACATGTTAAAAAAATAAAAAAAATAAAATAAAGAGCAGTGTAATTGTGTAACATTATATTAATGAGAGTTGTAGTCATTGATTTCTTCCCATCTTTCCTTTTTTGTATAAGAATTAAAAAATAAAAATAAAAAATTGACTTTTCTTTGCCACATTTACCCTAAATCCCATATATAAACCTCCAGCTAGCCCCTCCATTTCTCGTTCACTCAAATTACCTTGAGATACATTTTATTACAGGACCAGCTTATAGAAAGAGCAAGACAAAGAAAAATGGAGATCACTGCATTAATCTTTGTTTCCATTTCTCTGTCTAGTTGCTGCATTTTCCTATGCTGTTTTACTTGGAAAGAAAAGAACAAATCCTGAGAGAACCTAAACACCCTCCTGGTTCAATGGGGTACTGGCCTTATATTGGAGAAACACTTCAACTTTATACTCCAGATCCAAATGTGTTATTCTCTGATGGACAGAAAAGGTTTTTAAACACTTTATCTCCTCTCTCTATGGCCCTATCAGTTGTCACACACCATAATCTGTTAAAAATTTCAAATTTTTCCTTTTCACGTTCGCGAGCCCGGATGCAGCTCAATTTGTGCTTGTCACTCAATCACACTTGTTCAAGCCTACTTATCCCAAGAGCAAGGAAAATCTTATCGGCCCAAATGCGCTGTTTTTTCACCAGGATGAGTACCATACGCGCCTCAGGAAACTTGTTCAGCGCTCCTTTTATCTTAAAGCTATTCGAAACCTGGTTCCATACATTGAAGCCTCAGCAGTTTCTGCATTGAATTCATGGGCTGATGGTCGTGTTGTTAACACATTCCATGAGATGAAAAGGGTATTCCTTTTTCTTACAATGAAGAGAATTTTTCAGGTTTTTTTTTTTTTTTTTAACTGGTAATCATAAATAATTTATGTCAATCAGCTCTCTTTTGACGTAGGTATACCTTCCATTTTTGGTCATTTGGAGCCTCGTTACAATTTACAAAGAAGAGTTGAACAAAAACTATGTCATAGTAGATAGAGGTTATGATTCTTTCCCTACAAGTTTACCTGGAACTCCATACCAGAGGGCAATGAAGGTAAAGTTTTGCTATTCATAATTTTAATTTGCACCAATCATTTACATGATCGTGACTTTTTCAACTCGTTGTGCTTCAATATTGAAGGCGAGGAAAAGGCTGAGTGAAATTCTGAGTAAGATCACTGGAGAAAGAAAGGAAAAGAAATTAGTCGAGGATCAGGACCTGTTAAGTTGTCTCCTGAATTCGAAAGATGAGAAGGGCATGATTCTAAATGAGGATCAAATTGCTGATAACGTCATAGGCGTACTCTTCGCTGCCCAGAATACCACAGCAAGTGCCATGACATGGATTCTCAAGTACCTCTACGACAACCCCAAACTTCTCGAGGCTGTTAAGGTAAGATCTACAGTGGAGTCACTGTATTACGACACGTCTTAGATCTTAATTATGTTTAATTTACCATTAGGCGCGTATAATGATTGCCTTTTTTTTCCCTTCTTCTTCTGTTATAATGTAATATAGGCTGAACAAAAGGTGATATACCAATCAAATGGCAAATGGAAAGAATAATTTGACATGGAATCAGACAAGATATATGCCAATTACTTACAAGGTATAATTGATAATAAATGATTAACTTGACTACATAGATGCATGCAAGTGAATCCAAAGGTGCTTGTCTTTTCTTCTATATTTTTCTCCTAAGGAAGAATTTGTACATTTTGCTTTTCACATTGCATACTGACTTTAAATTAAACCTCCTTAACAATTAATGTGATTATTCAGGTAATTTTAGAAAGCTTAAGAATATCCAGCATTATATCTTTCACATTTAGAGAGGCAGTGATTGATGTACAGTACAAAGGTAGGCTTCCTCTTAAATGCACATTCAAATGCAAATATATATGTGTTTGCATTGATAGTCTAAGATATAGGAATTAAAAACCAAATATAAAATTTGGTATCAGGTTATCTTATTCCAAAAGGTTGGAAGGTTATGCCTTTGTTCAGGAATATTCATCACAACCCAGAATTCTTTGCTGATCCCGAAAATTTTGATTTTTCAAGATTTGAGGTACCAGTTTATTGTAACACAACATATTGGTTAGGCCTGTAGCTATTTTCATTTTGATGATCAATGTAGGCTGCTCTAAAACCCAATACATATATGCCATTTGGCAGTGGAGTACATGCCTGCCCTGGCAATGAATTTTTCAAACTAGAGATGCTAATTATGGTGCATCACCTAGCTTCTCAATTCAGGTACATAATGTCACTTTAATCTAGTTTCAAGTGCTGTTTTGCATAATATCTGACAGAAGCATTTTGCTGTGTTTGACGATTGTGGTTTTCAGCTATGAAGTGTGAGATCTGAAAATGGAACCCAGTATGGGCCATTCCAGACTTCCAGTCCCTTTACAAAGACTCCCAGCTAGTTTTTGGAAAGAAGAATGGACCAATTAGGGCATGCAGCATGGCCTCACCTGATAGCATAGCATGTCATTTTCCATTTTCTGCTCTCTTTTTTCAACTCCATTCCTTTAAACTCCTGTGGGATCAGTAGGTTTCTCTTTATATTTAACTAAGAACTCCCCATTCATGTCTCCATCATCTACAGCTTGAAATTTGTACCATTTCACGAGTGTGAATTTGTTCAAGTAATGGTGACCCTCTTATTAAAATTTGTAAAAAAATTAAAAATTTCAGTCTATATTATATTATACATTGAGAGCTTCGATATGAGTATAGTCTTGCTATATATTTTTTGTTATTTTAAAAGTTACTTATTTTTAGTGATAAACTGTGTAATTATCTGTAAAATAAGTAACTTTTGAAATAATTAAAATAATACGCCCTTGTTTGGTTTCCATTAAAACTTTCTCATTTTTCTACAGTACTCAATCTCAACCATTCATTAAAAGTCAAGCCCACGATATTTGACTTTTCAACCAAATCTCAACCATCATTTCTCCTAAAAATGACTATTCATTTAAAAAAACTCATTTTAATAATACCAAACATACTCTATATCAAGATTATACTCATATCGAAGCTCTCGATGAATAGAATAATATGGACTGAAAATTTCACATTTATCAATTTTATACTCGTATATTATACCCTTACAAAAAGAGGATCACCATAACCCTCTTTTGGGAGGGTGAACAAATTCACGTTCATTTCAAACTCATTTTAATAATACCAAACATACTCTATATCAAGATTATACTCATATCGAAGCTCTCGATGAATAGAATAATATGGACTGAAAATTTCACATTTATCAATTTTATACTCGTATATTATACCCTCACAAAAAGAGGATCACCATAACCCTCTTTTAGGAGGGTGAACAAATTCACGTTCATTTCGCATTGGAGGAGTAGATTTGAAACTAGGGTAGATTTTGAATCATGAGCTGAATTGTTCCTTTTTTCTTGACTTGGGAAATAAAGTAATTGTTGGAACCTCACTTTCTGCTGGTCCTCCATTTTTGGTTAGGTGATGGCAAAAATTTGCCATATGTTTATGAGGTGTCAAGCATTCTTTGCCTTTCATCTTGAGAGGCTAACAGAGAATCAGGTGGTAACTCTCTAATTGGTCGAGTGAAAGAGGGGATAGCATACTACTTTCTTGACTGCAGTTTAGGCCCCTGAGTGTTTCATTCATTCTTGAAATGTTTATTACACTATTTATAATTTATTACACTACAAAACAAGACAGGGTTAGTGAACCAGGGCATGGATGGGTGGTTCAAAACTTATATCTAAATAATCATTGTCCTTCTCATGTTGAACAAGTCTGAGACATAAATGTAATTAATAGGACACCAACAGCAACAGTGAAAAGATAATTACTCCATAATTTACCCGGTCACTTATTAAATAAAATGTTTCATCACATTATTATGGTGCATTATTTTAAAACAGATTGTTCTTCGAGTTCAAGACATAAAATCTCAGCTTAAATTTCAGAGCATTTTACTTCCGAGTAACCACAGTTTCAACCTCAGCACTAAAGCTGGAGAAATTTCAATCCATCATCAGCCAGTCCCTACAATATCTTCAATCCTCATGTTTATTGCTGATAAAAGTGTTAAATTAGGCAGTGCACAGTTTAAACATTCCTTTGCTTCTTTAATTCCTTCTATAGTCACTAACTGCCCAAAGAAGAAACTAAAGTGCATCTTAGAATCTCAGTGAATAATTCATTATAATTTCTTCAAAAAAATAAGAAAATAGCATCATATTAACTCCTGAATAACAGCTCGCACCAGTTATTGTTAGTCTCTTTTTCATTCTCTTTACTTTGCCCAAAAAGGCTCCTGCTCCACAACTGATTGATCTTTGTAAAGTTAAAGTGAAAGATGAATCAAAATAGTACTTTTGCCATCTAGAATCATATAAGGATTCATAACTCTGGGATTTCCAAAGGAGAAATAAGAATTGAAGGAACGTATTAACCTGACAATCTTCATAAGATGCTTCGTGATCGAAATAAAACTTTACTCGATTCCAGACAAAAAGAGCTTTGACAGTTTTGAGACACTAAGGCTTAAAAAATTAAAAATATAACATGATGGGATATTTATTAAGATCAAAGAATGGGTTGAAAAGTACTAATCAATAATGTTGATGTTATCATTCCAATTTCCAAGAAGACGTCTTTATCTCTCCAACCAAGCCTAAGATCATATATGCCTCTGTAAAGAATCATACAGGGCTACAAGTAAGATTCACATTCAGGAATGGAAATAGTGAGTAATATTCTTTACGTTTTCCAATAGAGAAGAAATTTATTGATGTTACAAAATTTCAACACATTTTTTATATTTATAATGTGGATCTGATATAAGTCTTTTAAAATTCTGTGTACTTGTATATTCTGTTAAAATATAAGTATAAATCAATCTGAAAATTGAAACTTTTGATTGACTGGTTAAGTAAATTCACAACTTAAAGGGTAACTAAATATTAATGAACAAAGATTCAATGACCAAAACAGATTTCTTTTAATTGTTTATAAACCAATACCAATACAAAGGAGGAGGGTTCCAATACTTATCAATATATTTCCTTCTATAGAAGTGTAATTAACAACATATCAAGGATGCCACAGGCATACACGTGACAAATCTTCTCGAATACGGATTTCAATTATAGCACTGTGATTGGACGTAGGAAAAGTTCTAGGAAATACCAGATAGAATCAAGCTTCCTGAGAAACCAGGGCTGAATATTTGAGAATGGCTTCAAGTATTCGTTCTTTATCTCTAGTAGGAAAAGCTTCCAATAGGACTCCATTTTTGTAAAAATGAAAAAGGGGAACAGTCTGCATCAAATCAGTTTATTTCAGTTAAAGAAAAGAGGATGCAGTGAAGAAATCACATATGGCATATTGGCTATGCATAGATGTGCAGTAGGTGTGAAAATATTCTGGTAATCATTAGAAATATTTCCGAAGGAAGTTTAACAAAAGAATAACATTTTTCACTTTCCTCGTTTTATCAATCCTCAGGTGATAGCTATTATACCAATCAGTTCTACGAACAACGCTTGTGTATGCATATGAACTGAAAGAATTTCCAAAACCTAAAATCCAAGTAAAAGACACTAAGAGATGTTACCTTAATTCGCAGCCGATCAGCAACATCAGTTTGTTCGTCATATTCATCAATTACCTGCAGAAATAGAAAACCAGGAAAGTTTATATATTTTCTTTTTTTATTACACGTCTAGTTCCTGGCTACTATTAGCGATAAAGATAGAGCCACTATAATACTAGCCAAAAATTTCAAGATCCACGGCAGAAACTCTAGGAACAGCACAGAAATGGAAAAGTGACTTCTTTAAATTTATAAATAAACCAACACTTCAACTGTCCACAAATTTAAGTGAGGCAATACGTCCTCAAATTCAACCGAAGAGACTTACATTGTGCTTTAAGAATATAACTGGGGCTTCTTGATCACCAGATCCTTTGCATAATTTTGTAAAGCCCTGCTCTATGTACCTGCAGCTTCCACAAGAAGTTCGATAAAAGTCCACAACAACTAATGAATTGGATTCTTTGGCTCTTTCCAGAATATTAAGAAATTCCTCATCAGTCTTAAACTCTCTTACGCATTCAACTGGACAGAGCTCGTCATCCTCATCAGATAATTCTTCAACATTTTCATCAGGCACACTTTCGATTCCAAATAATCTTGGCACAAAACCTTTGTTTTTTACGACTATGACTCTATTTCCAGTTTTCCAGTGAATTCTTGCTTTCAAGTGACACAAGTTAATGATACTTCGATCCTGAAGCAAATTTCGCAATACAGCTGGAAGTCCAGAATCCAATTGCCCATTGATATTTCTCAAAAAACTGAAAGAAGCCTTCTGGTGAAGAATCTTCATGTGCGCCATATTTATAGGTTGATGAATTCCCGACAGAAAGGTTTAAAATGTGCTAAAAAGCTATTCCACATGGTACAGAAATAACTCTTCAAGAATTTCTCATGTCTCATCTGATGAATAAATCTACTGATTTTAATTATTATGTAAATTGCAAGCAAAAGTAATGGATCCTTGCCGGCTTTCAATAGAACCTCTGTACATAAAAATGTCACCTAGATCAATGAAATGAGTTGTTAAACTAAAAAGGAAACAATGCCAGAAGCAGCAAAAGATCCATTTATAGTAGCCATTACTGCATGTAGTATGACTTCAGGTAACTGCCTAAAAATGAAATCAACAATTTTAGCCGGCAGAAAGTAGAAGCACTTCCATAATTCTCAGAGATTCGCCCAGTTCATCTAATAATTTGTATGAATGACAGAAGGGAGTACATCTCATACCTATTTCTTACTGTAACTCCACACACTGAAGGAGAACACAACAGAGACATTTCCCACTACCCAAATTTTATATCTTTGTTAGCAGTGACCAGCAGAAATTGAAATGCTGGAGGAAGATCAATTTAATGAGTGATGTAAATCCTGTAACTTTTAACAATATGCCTATGCTGTTCAAATTTTGGTAAGAATCATACCTATCTGAGTTCGATCAATAATTCAATATGAATGTCAAAAGTAAATTACTCTCTTTTTTTAACAGAAATCAATTACGTTCCAAGTTCCAACCTAAGTAACAAATTCTAAGTCAGAAAGCGTCTCTCTTGTTCAATGTTCAACATTTCCATAAAATTCTGGAAAGGCTTTCTCAATTCTCATGACAGTACCAATACAACAACATACAAAAAGTTCATCCAAGTTTGCAAGAAATAAAAAACCCAAAAATTACACATAACAGCAACTTACTGGCAATTTCAACGCATATAAGCATTGACAGAGAATGCAATCAAGAAAAAAGAAATGCGGTCCAAATATATAAAGATAATTGAAAGAAACATAAGCAAGTTTAAATCCAATGATGAGATTTAACATTTGTATAGTTAAAGGAGAGATTTTGTTACTTGGAATCTCCGGAATCGAGCGCGATTGCACGAAAGTAAGTTGTGGATGAGGAAAAGGACATCAAAGGCTATTATTCTTCCCAGTTTCTGTGTTAGCTTTTGGATTTTCATATATAGGATTTCTCCCGTACGGATGTTATTCAAAAATATTAATTTCGATAAGTATTTGAAAAACTATAATATTTATACATAATTAAAACAAATCTAAAATACATGAAAAATAATATTATATCACAATATATACATGATTGTTAATTTCAATAATTTTTATGAGTTATCATTAATTTCAAACAAAGTGCAAATTTAATAATTTATTTAATTCTATATCATGTTTGATGTAATATTATGAATATAATATTAATTTTGTGGAATATATCAATATATTTCTTAAGATTTTTGCATTCTCCCCTCGTATTTAAGTTTTCCAATTATCATTCAAAAATATCAATTAAAATAATTAAAAATGTGTGCTTAACTTAATCCTGCGAATATTTGTATTGATCAATAAAATTATATTTTTTTACCTATAAAATCAAATAGTCAAGAATAATAATTACGTTAATCTAGAAATTACCATGATATGACAATATGAAATGTTGGAGTAAAAAAATTATACTGAAAATCGTATACCATATAACAGTTTTTCTTTTAAGCAGCTATTAAAATTAAGAATGATTAAAAAAATATAATTCATTATTAACCATAGTATTCACATTTTTCGCATTTGCCTATAGTATTTAACATTTTCATGAAATTTCTTGCGGAAACGGTAATCACAATTTATATATTTAAATAATAAATTACTGTCATTTGTTTCTCGTATTTTAACCTTTTTTCCCTCAATTTCCATTTAAAAACACCAAACGCATAATAATATATAGGATAAATAATTCATAATATTAAAATAAGGACAATAAATAAATAAAATACATCATACAATAATAACTTATTAATTATAATAACAATAAAATCAACATCAGATAGATGCATAACATATTAAACAACTTTAAAATATCACTTTTATTTCTTTTAGGGGGGGGGGGGGAAGCAATTCAAATAATGTGACGTGTAAAATTTTTGTGAAATGTGTGATCGAAATTTAATAGTTGTACGTGTATTAAAAATTATTATGACAAGTTAAAAGATAAGAATGGCACATCACAAAAGATTAAATTACAAAAATATACATAGCAAGACAAAAAAGAGAACAACTCTGTTTGTTAAAATTTTTGTTTTTAAAAACATGTTTTTTTATGTTTTCTTGGTAAAATATGCGGTTGAAAAAAGGAAAGAAAAATATATGTGGTTAAAAAGTGATTTGAGAAAATATGATTTAAAAATCTTGTTTTTAAACATGTTTGCCAAAGAGAGGAAAGAAAAAAAAAAGTAGTGAAAAAAAACATACTTTAACCACACACATTTTCTCTTTACTTTTTAAACATATTTGTGACTTTTATCGATAGTATAGAAGTATAGATTATAACAAAATAAAAGAGAAGAATGAATATTACAAAAAATCAAATTAAAAAAATATAAATAGCAAGACAAAAAAAATAAAAAATAATAACAATAATAATAAGCATGTATTTGGTAAAAGTTAAAAAAAAAAATGAATTATAAACATATTTATAAATTACACAATTTTTCAAACCATTTTTTAAATACACATTTTCTCTCCAATTATTTTTTTAAATCAAAAATATAAATAAATCAGTTTATAAACCAAACAACATTACCAAATGGAGGCAATAGACAAAAGAAGAATAAGATAAATGAAAAAAAAAATGCAAAAAGATGTTAACTGCTGAAACAACATAATTTCTTAAACACACATATTTTCTTTACTTATTCAAAAATCATTTTTTTAAAGCTCATTTTCTGCCACATTTTACCAATAAAATAATTTACAATTTTTTGCTACATTTAACCAATAAAATAATCCACATACAAATTAAAATAAAAAATTATCTACTTTTAACATTATATTCTGAGAAAATCACTATTTCAAATAATGTGATTTGTAAAATTTTTGTAGAGTCTGTGTTCAGAAATTTAATACTTGTACGTGTATTAAAAAATATTATTATAAAATAAAAGATAAGAATGACATATTACAAAAGACCAAACTAAAAAAATATACATAGCAAAACAAAAAAAGAATAAGCATGTGTTTGGTAAAAGTAAAAAAAAATATTTGTAAACATGTTTATAAATTTCACATTTTTTAAAACCAGTTTTTAAACATATATTTTCTCTTCAATTTTCAATGACTATTTTTCACCTCAAAATATTATATAAATCATTTTATAAATCAAACATTGTTATCAAATAGAGAAAAATAGACAAAAGATTAATAAAATAAATGAAAAAAAATTAAAAATTAAAAATGTGACAGCTGCTTTTCAGCGGCTGACACATTTGTTGCTTGGATTGCTATGAAAGCAATCCAAGCTGTAAGCCCTGCAAACGTTAAAAAAAAAAAAAAATGTAAACAATGAACAGTAAAAGGCGCTAGTTTCTTGGGCAAGATGGTGTCAGCAGGCTGCTGACACCGTTGCTTTTGCTTGGAAATCAATTGTGAAATAAAGACATAATATGTTAAATTACTTTAAAATATCACTTTTCTTTACTATAAGAACAAAATAATGATCTGTTCAATAACTTTATTTTATCGTGTATAAATAGAATTTTTATTTATTTTTTGACATGCAAATCAAGTATTTTTGAAATAATGGGTCGCATTATTTTTCAAACTACAATAGATTATTTTAATAATAAAAGACAATTTATATAGTGAATTAATAAATTATCGTTATTTGCTTCTCAAATTTTAACTTCTTTTTTTTGTTCCATCTTCCATTGGAAAACTCGAATCACACAATAATATGTAGGATAAATAATTCATAAAATATGATTTGTAATATTAAAGATTACAAATGATAATAGTCAAAATATAATTATAATATTGATAGCTACACATATGGTTTGTAATATATTAAAATACGAATAACAAATAAATAAAATAATGAGTTTCATTATTTGCTTCTCGTATTTTATCTTTTTTTCTTTTCCAATTTCCATTAAAAAACACCAATCAAATAATAACACATAAGATAAATAATTCATATATATTAACATTAAATAAAAAAGCAAAAAAAAAAAAAAATTAAATAGACATGCGGCTGTCAGATGATAGCCGCATGTTTCCAATTCAAATTTGAATTTGAATTGGGATGTCTATCTGACATCCCATTTTAATCGGGGGGGGGTGGGGGTGGGGTGGGGTGGGGAAAAGGGGGAATGAACAATAAATGACGGCAACTTCTTGAGCAAGACTTTTCCGTTTTAAAATATAGTATAGATTGCAACTGGGCTCCCTATCTCACTCTAAATTTCAAAATTTACCCAAATTTATTATCTACTACAAGCCTTTGTTTGAGCTCCACCATGATTTCGGTTCTATTCGGTTGCCTTATATGAATTTGTAAGTCCATGTTAAGATTCACAATTTTTGAACCACATATCCTATCAACTTATATTAAAATATACTAAAAATCTAGTCCATGTTTGAGACCCACTATATAAAAATGTGGTTTGAAATAATAAATTTTTAGAGAATGTATAGTTAAAAAGTAATGAATCTTTTATGAGTTTATGTAGAAATTATTTTATTGGTAAAATACGTTGTTAAACGTTAATTTTTTTTTTAAAAAAATGAGGTTGAAATAATGGGTACCAAACATGGACCTAATTTTAATCTCCACCAAATAGGGATTAATTTTTTATTTTTTATAAGTAAAATGCATTGTTTAAAAGTGATTACGAAAAACGTGTGTTATTACAAATAGTTTGAAAAATTGTGTTGTTTATAAATTAATTTATAAATATGTAATAATAACATAACGGAGGCTTCATCCATTTCTCTATCACTTTCAATCAAACATCCTCCAATACATTTTTCTCTCTCTTAATTTTTAATCACACATTCATCGAAAAATGAATATTCCAAAATTCATTATATATGAAATAATCTAATTATAATGGTCCGATTTAATGCAATCCCATTTTGATCTTGTTTGAATTTGGCCCTCTTTTTTCACTTGTTTTTATTTCTCCATTATTTGTAAAATAATATGGTTTTGAATAATATTTTTAGAGAATGTATGGTTAAAAATGTTTGAAAAATAAAAAAAATGATAGATTAGACTAAGATGGATGGTTAAGATTGAGTGTTGAATAAATTTTGTTTTAGAAAAACATTAATGCTACTTGTACTAGAATCTTGACAAAAAATGAGGTGACAGCTTTATATGTGTTGATTTAGGAGTTAATGTGACGTGTGAAATGATAAAATTGTGACTCGCATACATTATGTCAACCTTGTTGTTAAAATTTATGTACAAGTAACATTTCTCTAATAAAAATGGAGGGGCTTAAATTTAGATCCAATCATCCAAACCACTGACTTTTCCATTGTATAAATGCAATCTCATTTTGATCCGATATGATGGACTCTCTTTCACTTGTTTTTTCGTATTAATTTAGATCCAAAACACTTTTCCATTATATGCTTTGAACAAATTTATAACACACCATTCTCCTCTAGAATCAATTCCATCAAAGAAGATTGGAAAAGCTCAAGAAAAATTGTATCGTGATCCAGAGTCCTTTATTCAAGAAAGCTAGCCAAAAATATCTCTAAAATTCCTAGCTTCTTAATTTGGAAATCGATGAAGCAATCTTTGAGGGCATCCCTTTCTCGACCAGTCTCTAATTGTATATTTCATGCCCCCAGGGCACATCTCCAGGTGGCAAAGGGGATGGGTGGTAAGTGCTCAGCGCAGCTGTGTGCTTGGTTCGATTCCCCGCAAGGTGGAATTGGCCTTGTGGCAAGCGGGAGTTATTGAGCGTTTCTCATACTTACCATAAGCCCTTCCACCCTGGCTCCTTGGAGGCATAACCTGGATTTACCTTCCCGAACCAATGGCCTTGGGCGTGGTTGGTTCGGGCCCTCAGGGTGTGGGCTACACCTTTTTTTTTTTTTTTTTCTAATTGTATATTTCATGTAAAAGTCACTATCAAATGGCTATCCTTAATCCTGGAAAGTTTATGATAACGTGCCTTCTAATTCTTTCTCAAAGCAACGGCCAGTAATCCATACTGTTCTTCTTGACCCGGAATGATTTTTTAATTCCTTAATCCACCATCAACAAATGGTTCTCTCTCAATGTGAACAAAGATTCAGCTGTCAGTCTGTCACTTGTCTGTTAGCAAGGAAATTCCAAGATTTATTCGAATTCCAGTGTGAGTCTATGTACAAAAAAGTCAAGAAACCCGGCTGCGAAATCCTATACATACTTTTGTATTTCCTGGTCATGGCCTAAGCTAAGAAGAATCGACGATGACCCTTCTTTTCACTTCTTCTCCTTCTTATCTCTGTCTTATTTTCTTTCTTCTTCCAGCTTTCGTTACCCCGACCTTGTTATTTCAGGTATTCAACGACTCCCACTTTTAAATAAGCTTCATCTCTCTCTCTCTCTCTCTCTCTCTCTCTCTCTCGCGTGATGTTTATAGTGCGTTTTGTGTGTTTTAGGGATTCAATTGGGAGTCAAGTAATAAGCAAGGAGGATGGTATAACTCACTTATCAATCTTGTACCAGACCTGGCCAATGCTGGTGTTACCCATATTTGGCTACCCCCAGTCTCCCACTCAGTAGCACCCCAAGGTCGCTTACTATTATCTTACTGGTCTTGTTCTGAGAAAAATCTTAAAATTTAGTACGCACTACAGGACAGGATGCAACATCCCTTGCTACCATATCCTAATTGGACTTGTTTGCATATATGATATATACAAAAAGACTTGAATTTTTGGCTTTAGAATCGAAGATTAAGGGCTCATTTCCAGGGACGAATTTAGGATATTGAATTAGTACGAGTGGATTAAGGGGAGCACAAGGTCGCCCAAAAGTAAGAGGAAAAAATAAAATTTGTCGCCTAATTATAAGTCAAAAAAAATTTGATGGACCAGTACGAGCGGCCAACAGCCCTCACAAGGGCTTGGATCCATCCCTGCTCATTTGGCAAGACTTTGAAAAGCTTAAAATTGCTTCTGAGGAACTGCTTTTGAACGTGTTTGAATAATTTTTTTATAATACTTTGTTTTAGTATAGAAGAGGTTTTTCATTTTTGAGAAAATTGGTCTAAGATACCTTCTTGATGAAGCTATTCTACAAGAAGGAGGAGCCTGGGAAAAGGGGACCTAGTCCTTGAGCCTTCACTTCTCATAGCTTCAACGCATAGCAAATATGTCAGTTTTGTGTCTTTTTACTAATTGAGAATCATTGACATGTCTTACCTTTTTGTTCTCAGCCGTAGGATAAAATAGCAAATTATCTAAGAATTTTGAACATTTTGATATGGTAGAATACTAGTAATATAAGATATTCCTCATCTTTCAGGTTATATGCCAGGAAGATTGTATGATCTCGATGCATCCAAATATGGAAATGAACAGCAGCTGAAGTCATTCGTTAAGGCTCTCCATGGCAAGGGTATCAAATGCGTTGCTGATATAGTAATAAACCACAGAACCGCTGAAAAACAAGACGGGAGGGGTATATATTGCATTTTTGAGGGAGGGACTTCTGATGATCGCCTCGACTGGGGTCCGTCTTTCATTTGCAAAGACGACACTCAGTATTCGGATGGCACTGGGAATCTTGACACCGGAGATGACTTTCAACCTGCTCCAGACATTGACCATCTGAATCCAAGAGTACAAAAGGAGTTATCAGACTGGATGAACTGGCTCAAGACTGAAGTTGGATTTGACGGTTGGCGATTCGACTTTGTCAAAGGATATTCCCCGAGCATCGCCAAAATCTATATGGAAAAGACGTCACCGGATTTTGCAGTTGGGGAACTCTGGAATTCACTCTCCTATGGACAGGATGGAAAGCCGGATTACAATCAGGACAGGCATCGGAATGAACTCGTGCAGTGGGTTCAGAATGCGGGAGGCAGCGTTACAGCTTTCGATTTCACAACAAAGGGAATTCTTCAAGCTGCAGTGCAGGGAGAATTGTGGAGATTGAAGGATTCTAATGGAAAACCTCCTGGAATGATAGGGATTTTGCCACAGAATGCTGTTACTTTTATTGACAATCATGATACTGGATCTACACAAAAAATTTGGCCTTTCCCAGCAGAGAAAGTCAGTCTAGGATATGCTTACATTCTCACTCATCCAGGGATTCCATCAGTGGTAAGTTTCCATCTACAACTTCTCCAGGCTTAACTTTTATTTCAGTTCTCCCATACATCATTTATTCTAAATATCGACTCTGTTCGATCAAACCGACTCATTTACAACCTTAACATCAACTGAAGATTATTCATTTTGTTGTGCAGTTTTATGATCATTTCTTTGATTGGGGGAAGAAGGATGAAATCTCTAAACTGTCATTGATTAGGTCAAGGAATGACATCTCATCAACTAGCAAAGTGCAGATAATGGCTTCTGATTCTGATCTTTATGTGGCAATGATTGATGATAAAATTATAGTCAAAATAGGTCCGAAGATGGATCTTGGAAATTTAATTCCACCAAACTTCAAGGTTGCAACTTCTGGAACAGACTATGCTGTTTGGGAGAAAAATATGTAAATCAAATATTTTTAACATTGTGAATATAGACTGATTGTCCCATTTGTGCTTGCTGTGGGAAGACAATGTTGCTACCTAGATTACTACTTGAGTTGTTAGAATTGGAAGCAAGATTTTAGTTTATTTTCTTATTGTCCAGTGTTATCTAATCATTTCTACAAAACGTGCAATAAGTGGATTACAAACATATTTCTCGTCCAAGAGGCGGACATTTTACAAACTTAATCACCGACCGTAAGAGGGATTTTCTCCCCTACAGTCACAAAAAAAGAACTTGTTTGTCCATCCGTCTTCATCCTCTTCTCCCACTTCTTCCTATAGGGATAAGTATTCTTCACCACCACCTCCTCTCTTCTCTTTCTGTCACCGTCCACTCATCCGCTTTCTTTCCACATAAAGAAAAATACAACTCATTAATTAATTAATTATATTTTCTCAATTCAAATCCTCTCAAGATCTAAACTCAGAAAAGACAAAAACTATCTAATCATCAAGGCGTTAACTGCATATTTTCTTGATTTGAAATCATATCTTACGGGTGGATCCCACAACTCATTAATTAATCAATTATACTTTCTCAATTCAAATCCTCTCAAGATCTAAACTCAGAAAAGACAAACACTGTCTGATTATCAAGGCGTTAACTGCATATTTTCTTGATTTGAAATCATATCTTACGGTCGGATCCTACCGCTAGAAAGTGGTAGACTAGTGATCAACTATGATGAAGTAGAAACCAAGCCAAGGGCAAAAATTGAAAGGATAAGTAGGCCCATCCTATCATGTTTGTCATGCAGTTAATTGCAAACAGTGTTGTGGTCCGAGTTTTTACAAAATCCCTTGATTTTATTTTTTATTTTTGGGGGAAAAAAGGTAAGATGGAAGCTGCAGTGGGGAGAGGCATTCAAATTCTGGCGCATGCTGGGTCATCCCCCTTCCCTGGAAAGTGCAGCAGTAAAACTATATTTGGTGCAAGAAAGGCTAACTGGCTTGCGGAAATAGGATCTTCCTCGCACCACCCTCGACTGGTAGTTCGAGCCCAGAACCGCCCAACATGGCTTCCTGGTCTCGACCCTCCACCTTATCTCGATGGAACGTGAGCCTCACCCTGCCCCTTCTTTTCAATATATCTGTAAAAGGTTAAGGTACATCATGTCTACACTAGCTCCATTAAAATGATCAATGTTATTGTAGACTTGCTGGGGATTTTGGGTTTGATCCCCTTGGACTCGGTGAAGACCCCGAAAGTTTGAAGTGGTATGTCCAGGCAGAACTTGTTCATTCGCGCTTTGCCATGGCTGGGGTTGCTGGGATTCTTGTTACTGATGTAAGTGACTAAAACCATAAAGAATCACTGCTGGTATTTAAATTCTCCTTTATTAACTTGACCACTTGAGCATCAAACTGAACTACCATTTAATTTCAATCCATAGCTACTACGCGTTACAGGGATAAGAAATCTGCCAGTGTGGTATGAAGCCGGTGCAACCAAGTTTGATTTTGCTAGCACCAGAACTTTAGTTATTATTCAGCTTCTATTAATGGGGTAAAATCCTAATTCTCTTACTATATGGTTTGATGATGGCATTTTAAAATCCTAGTCCAGAGATAAAAGTTCTTATATATCTTTTGCAGATTTGTAGAAACCAAAAGATACATGGATTTCAGAAATCCTGGATCTCAAGCTAAAGAGGGGTCTTTCTTCGGGTTAGAAGCAGCACTAGAAGGGCTCGAACCTGGGTAATCTTCATCTGCATTAGTAATAGTAACTAGTGTTTTTTGTTAAGAATTTGTAGGGTATGTTGTTGATTACATTGCTGTAAATAAAAGAATAAATTTACTTAAAATGGTTCAAAAATTAAATCCTGTTGTGTGTTCAACAGGTATCCTGGTGGTCCTTTGCTAAATCCTCTTGGGCTTGCAAAAGATATGAAGGAAGCTCAAGAATGGAAGCTGAAAGAGATTAAAAATGGTCTATTTGGCTGCTTAATGACTTTCTTTCTTTGCCTCTCTTTTCTATTCTATATTTTAACACTTTCCTATTTGTTTCAATTTTTCCTTTTCTGTTTTTGTAGGACGGTTAGCAATGGTGGCCATGCTCGGAATTTTCGTTCAAGCTAATATTACGCATGTTGGCCCTATTGACAATCTCATAGAGCATCTCTCCAATCCCTGGCATAAAACAATCATTCAAACACTCGCTGGATCTGGTTCTTAAAGCTTCATTGGTTCCTATGTACATCATATTTCTGTTCCATAACAGGGGAAGTTTCCTGTTGCAAGGAGCAATTTTTATATTGGGGAAACTTTTAAAATTGTTTTATTTCAACAGATTTTGCTTTGAATATAGGATAACTGTGTGTTACCTGGAATTTATTTATTAAAATACCAAAACTAAGATTCAATGTTCCCATATATGCCACCACAAAGAAATCTCAGAGAAAAACAAAACTTCATACTGGATAAAATTTCATAATGCCCACATATATGCCACCACAAAATCTTATTAATCACACCGGGTTAAACTTTTTTCATCCTTCGAAATCCACAAACCGTTTATTCCTTGTGAACCAAAAAATCAATTTGATCAATTCATTCTATAGGCAATAATACTTAGCATTTACATAGATAGACCGTTATAATGTACTCACACCATTACCAAAGAACTGGTGGTACATGATAGACAAAGGGAGGTACACAAAGTTCATAAAAAGAAGATTATTTCTAGGAGTATGAACAGAATATTACTTTGACTTAGATGACTGTACCTTCTTTCTCGCAAAGAACATGAAGATCCGAGGGAAGAATTTTTTCTTTTTATGTGTAGCTTTTACTTCTCGCGATGAATCAGTTTGTGTGTTACTTGTATGTGGATTAGGACCTTCCCCATGCTGAATATTAGTTGTGCTAACCAAATTCTCGGATTCATTTTTCTCTTCAAAGCTCGTTCTTGGAGTTCCATTTGGGTATACCCCTCCTGGAACAGATTCCACAACTTTCCTTTGTTGCTCATGCTCAGCCCTCCACTTTCTTAGCTCCTGTTCTACACTTAACTTTTCTTCCTTGGCTTTCTCAACCTTGATTAGTGCAACTTCTAAAGCATCCTTTCTTTCAGCCATCACATAATCTACTTCCTTTAGCTTACTCAAGCTCCTTAACTCAGACTCCTTCGCTACCTCAATTTGGGAGATAGCCGCAGCCACCTTCATGTTAGCCAGCTCTTCTGCCTCATGGACCCGCTTGTTAAGATCATAATATTCTTTTAAAGAAAGTGTTAAACCAGCCGGTGAATCCTCATCATTAGCAGATTCACTCTCTTGCAAAGCATTGATAGCTGCTAATGCAACTTTTTCTGAAGCTTTAGCAGATTCTATTTCCTTTTGAGCCACGCATAATCTACTTTCCATGGTACTTGCTCCTGCTTTTGCTTCTTCAGCTTCTTCCTTTGCCTCTTGAAGCCGTTCTTGAGCCATTTGGGCTAGTGTCTTTGCCCTCTCTACATCTTGAGCTGCCTCTTGTAGTTTTTTGAGGAGCTCCATCTTCTTTTCTCTTTCTTCCATTTCCTTCTTTTGAACAATGACAATCTCTGACTTTATCCTAGTCAGCTCATCTTCAAGAGATGCAATTGCAATTGACGACATTCCTTCTCTCTGTTGAAAGGTGACAAGTTCTGATTTTGCTTTCTCAAGTTCTGACTTCAATGATGTGGATTCCTCCTTCAAGCTGTTAGCTTCAGTTTTTGCTTGCTCAATGTTGAGCTTCGTGTTTTCAAGTTCCTTCTCGGAAGAGGCAACAGCTGCTTCAATGTAACCATGTGTTTTTGTCTCTGGATCTTCCAGTGCATCTATCAGGTTTGCTTCTTCAAAATTTTCCAGCTTTGAGTTTGATTCCATATAAGCTGCCAATTTAGCTTTTAAATCCTGTAGTGATCCCGACGCAGTACCCAACTTTGATTTCAGATCCTTGGCCAATATCATTCGCTGGTTTAGTTTCTCTAACTCATCGCCTGCCTCCTTTAATTCCTTCTCCCAATTCAGAGTGTCTTCCACTTTTGCCGTAACTGCTCCAACTCTGTGTTCGTCTGCCTCTAGATGTGTAGCATGAGCAGACTGCAATGATTCCTTTGCTGAAATAAGTTCAATTGTTAGATCCTCTACCGATTTTTCAACTTCTTTTGCTGCAAAAACAGTTTTTTCCGCATTTTGCACTGCAGCATCCTTCTCACTTATCAACAAATCGTAATCTTTCCTTAGTTGTTCCAATTCATCTCTAACAGTTTTAAGCTCTGAAACTGCGGCTGCGTTCCTGGCTCGAGAAACCTCAAGCTGTGCCCTGGCTGCAATGCTAGCCTCATCAGTAATCCCTTGCTCCATCTCTTCCACCCTAAGTTTTGCAAGTTCAGAATCTTGTTTTGTTTGATGTTCTTCCATTTGTGCTCTTTCCAGATTAAGCTTCAACTCTTCTACGAGTCTTTTAGCACTGTTTAGCTCTTTTAGAACTTGTATCTTAGCCACTTCAGCATCCTCAGCTTGTCTTTTATACAACGGAATCTCCTCCTTTGCTGTCTCCAGTTCTAGTTCTATGAACTTTCGTCTCTGCATGGGGAACCAGAACCAGTTAGTGGTATACTGAATGCCAATAACCAATGTTCACATGAAATTGAACTTTTCCCTCGGGTTATAAAACAACTTGAGCTACTTACAGAGAAAACAGGATAACATATTCACATGAGACAAAATGTGAATGGACATTTGTATATTAATCTTGAAACGAGCACCAATTTCTGTTTCTTGATAACCTGAACCGCAATTCATTTGTGCGGCAATGTGAAATACGAAATATAAACTATATATCTAGTGCCCACAGTGAACACATTTTATGGCACTCACTGTGGGTATGTTGTTGCCATATGTTCCAATATATATATATATATATATATATATATATATATATATGAACACGTGGCAACATCATAAGATTCATAACCACTGCGGACGCATTTTATAGCGCTCACTGTGGGTACTAGATGAGGACTGACGAAATATATAGTGATGTGTAAAATCGACCTTTTGGAAGCTAATTTAAAGTTCAAACGCAGTTGTGGAAAGAGTTTGAGAAGGTTATACCTCCTTAGTATGCACTCGGTGGGCTTTCCAGTCAAGAATTCCCCCAAACTTGGAAACAGCAGCCTTAACAGATTCAAAAGGTGCAGCTGTGTCGATATGAATTCTATTTATATCAACATTTACCAGATGTTCATTGCATTCAATGGATTTTGGTGTCATGTCAGAAATAACAGAAACTTCAGTAAGAGTAGCAACTGTATCGTTTCTCGCTTGAGCAGAATTAATATTTTCACCTTCTGTCAATGGCTGCAGAACAATTTTGGCTTCTAAATTTTCTACTTTCTGGGGCTCAATGGTGTCCTGATCCTTGGCTGATGCAATTGTGGCCTCGTGCTCAACTCGAGGCCCCTTAGAAGTATCATTTTCTTCACTATCAAGAGCAATATCTAAAGATTTTGGTGAAGCGTCGAGGCCCTTTGTTTCCAATGTAAATGAATTCAATTCTGAAAGAATCGTTGAATGCTTAACTTCGTGATACTCTATTTGTGCTTCGTTCTCTGATTTTACGAGCTTGGCTTCTTGTGAAACTTCTACAGGTACGCCATAAGAAGTGGCAAATGGATTCTCTGTTAGAAGTTTTGGGCTCTTCTCATCAAAAGAATCATATAAAGGGTCTGGTTTGAAAATATCGATCAGTGACCCTAGAGTGTTAGATTCCACTTCTCCATTAAGATCTTGAGTTGTCGGAGAATCATTAGGTGATTGATCCTTGTCCGGAGAGGGTAATATTGGTCCAAGAGAAGATTCAGGAGGACCATGTTCTTCAAAAGAATCATATAAAAGGTCTGGTTTGAAAATATCGATCAGTGACCCTGGAGTGTTAGATTCCACTTCTCCATTAAGATCTTGAGTTGTCGGAGAATCATTAGGTGATTGATCCTTGTCCGGAGAGGGTAATATTGGTCCAAGAGAAGATTCAGGAGGACCATGTTCTTTGAAATCTTTAGCGTCCTCCATTCTCGTGAAATTCCAAGTTGGTACCTGGGATTCAACAAACCAAACAAGTAAATGCAAGATAAAAAGGAATCAAATTCAAATAAACAGTTCTTGCTACGTGTACAGATATCTATACATACAGTGAGACATGTATATGTACAAATATCTGTACAAACAGTTTTTCTCTATGTTTTCTGTGGTCAGAAATGACTTCCATGAACAAGTAGAAGTTTAGAGAATGAAGTCTCAAACTCCCACCCCCATCTCAGGCCTGGAATGATACAAATGAAGTAAATTTCAGTCAGTTTTTTCATACTCAGTTAAATCTCCAAAGATGAAAACTAGGCCGGCCCCCTTTTACATTTTGATGCAACTACTAACTCAGAATTTATTGGGATTTTCTATTAATAATGATAAATTGTTCATCACAGACATATGAATCTAATTCCTCAATAAAAATGTATGAACTTTCAACATATGGAAATAATGTAATTCCTGAAATTAAAAATTTACATGCATCAGCTTCTCAAAGTTTCATCTCCTTCAGTGAAGACATACATGAATATACAAACACACACATTAACAGATTAGAAATATATATATATATATATATATATATTTTACCTAAATTCTCAAAAAAATTCTAGTTTCAACAGGCAAATTATTTTAAATTAATTATCTGCACGTGAAAACATCTTCAATAAATGAATAAGAATTGAAGAAGAAAAAGAAGATGAGCATTCAATTTATGAATGCTGAAAAACTTAATCATGATTACTCAAAGATTAAAACAGGGATGACTCAATAATCATTTTTTTTCCCCACGCAAAAAAGGAAGAGGAAGAGAAAGAGGGAAGAGCGCACCAAATGAGAAGCTAAAAAATTGTTTATCGGATAATAATTAGCCAAAAAAGAATTATTAGTGACTGCTAATCCTTAATCCATTCTCAGCCCAAAAATAGTAAATAATAATGAGAAACATGAATATGGAATGAAGGCAATTTGCTAATACACGTGTTGGGACCCTACTTTTGCTCGCGGTCAGAGGGTTGGAGATCCTCAGTCACGTACTTTTTTTTTTTTTTTTAATTTCAAATATACGGGTAAACTTCCACGTGGTTATAAATATAAATATAAATATAAATATGAAAATAATAATTAGTTTGAGTTATTCGGCTATGGAAACTTTTTAAGATGACACTCTCAACTTATAGTATCAGAATCAAAGTTTAAACGAGTATCGAAAATAGCCACCATGTTTGTGATACGCATTATGAGCAAAATATTATATTGTTTAAATTTTTAAAATAATAATATAATAAGAATATTGCAGTTTATCACAAAATTGGAAACATTGGGAATTATAAATTATCTTGAAGCCATAAAATCAATGAGGAAATTATAGCAGGACAGCCGACAGGCATTTAAAGATTGTAAATCAAAAATCAATTTTATGATTTAATTATATACACAAATCAGGGTGGTAATTAGAAGTTTTAAAATTATAATAATCTTACCCAACCCAATCCTACCCCCACACTCAAACACCCAAATCGTCTCTCAAACCAAGCCTATACAAACACTCGAGTCGCCGCCAAATTGTCACATGTGATTTGGAAGAGGAGGACGAGGAGGAGAGTCATTGTCCCCTGGCTACACTCAACACAACGGAAGATAATATTTAGAGCAAATGTGTCATTGTATATGATTGAAAATAAGTTGAGAAAAAAGAAAATTTGTACCGAAACAAAAAAATAACCTATTGTATACTTTTACTCAAAACAAAACAAAACAAAAAATAATTGACCCTTTCATCAATTAATCAGACAGAAAAACACTACAAATACGAGGGTTGAGACAAACACTTTCGACAAATCCTTCTGTCTCCTAAAAGTCAAAACTACAACTACTTATTGATCAAAGAAATGGTCTTAGATGTTAGATGCATTTACTCCTCGCAGGCTCGCACCAAAAATTATCACATAACAATGGAGCAAACTCTCTTTATGTATTATCCGCTAGGAGAGCCACCGTCATCTTCTTCAGCGTTCAACTTAAATTTCTCATAAGATAGAAATCTTGAACTCGAATTCTAAAGGACACTATAGAAAACAGTCCGGGGTAAAAGGGTAGAGATTCTACGTACACTACTGTAGACATTAAAAAAATATATATATTATTAATTGGATTGGATCAAATTTAATAGTCCAATTAATTTATTAAACAAATAAAGTCCACTAAAACCCACCAAATAGAAGCCCATGGATGAGGCTCATCCTACTTTTCAAAAAAAAACCTAACTATTTTATTTATTTATTTATTTAAATAAATGGGATGGTTACAAAATTTTCTCTATAAATAGGACCATTGGTTCATGAGAAAAAAAGAAGAAAAAAAGAAGGAGAAAAGAAAAGAAAAGCAAGAAAAGAAAATTGCAGGTGGAGAATACAAAAATTCTCTCAAACTTCAAGCCAAGTCCAAAATCCAAGAAGATCAAAATCTTCTTCAAATCAAGCAAGTTCAAATCAATTTCAAGAAGATCAAAGCCTTCTTCAAATCAAAGCAAGTCAATCCGAAGTGCAAATCCAAAATTCAAATCCAAGTCTCAAATTCCAAGTGACAAACAAGCAATCTCTCAACAAATCAAATTTTCCAGCAAATTCAGAAGTCCAGAAATCAAGCCACGTGGCCCCTTGTCTTCAAACACGCAAATCTTTAATAAGAGGATTTTGTAATTTTTGCATTTACAAGAGCTGTCCACTTGTATTTTCTCAAATTCAATTTGTAACAATTTCAGTATTTTTAATAATACTTCGAAATTCGTCGTACAAATTTCTTGGCACGTCCAGTGGGACCCTCTTGCCTCTCATATTCCGTTCTGCAAAACTTTCAAGTTTCAACAAATACATCATGCATGGCAAGCGAAAAAGCGAAGGAAACTGTGATCCATCTTGAAGAAACACTTGCTGAACTTTTCCATGTGATCAGAGCCCAAAACAAAATCTGGGAAAACTCAACTGGTTACACCATTGAAGAAGTTCTCAAAAAAGGGCAAAATGAAAATCGCTTTCAAGAAGCAGGGCTCCTGTTCGTCAGAAAAGAACTTGGCTAAAAGTCCTTGTTCTGGTTCTATCTCCAGTGGCAGGTTTGTGTCTGGATCAACTCATGCTACTTCTCCGTGAAAATGGGGAGACTATACCGCTTCTGAAGAATCAATCGAGCCGGTGATGGTAACAAAAATGTCACCAGACACTGATGATCGAGTTCAACAAATGGCAGTCTCCATTGAAAAGTTGACAAAGTCTTTTGAGGAAAAAGATGCACAAATCGCCGCTCTCATGCATCGACTGGAGTTGCAAAGCCCTTTGAAAAAGGACAACCCTGAAAATGCAAGCTCTTCCAAAGTTAAAGATCCTGAAATCCAAGAGTAACAGCAGAAGTAAGATATGCATGACCGTACTGTTGTGCAAAATGTGTTTCGTGACACCACTCAACTCTCTGTTGGCTCTTTGTCTGTCCAACAACTTCAACATATGATCACTGACACCATCCGTGCTCAATACGGTGGATCACCGTAATCTTCATTGGTTTATGCCAAACCATATAGTCGTCGAATCGACGAGATGAGAATGCCTCTTGGCTACCAACCACCGAAATTTCAGTATTTTGATGGAAAGGGCAACCTGAAACAACATGTAGCTCATTTCATTGAAACATGTAACAATGCTGGCACATACAATGATACCATGGTAAAGCAGTTTGTACGCTCCCTCAAAGGTGCTGCATTTGAATGGTATACAGACTTGACAGCCGAGTCAATTGACAGTTGGGATCAGCTCGAAAGTGAATTTCTCACACGCTTCTATAGCACCAGATGGACCGTCAGCCTTCCAGAACTTGTCAGAACTAAGCAAAATAAGGAGGAACTAGTTGTTGAATACATTGAACGCTGGAGAAATCTCATCCTTAATTGCAAGGAACGTATCAGCGAAGCATCCTCTATCGACATGTGTGTGCAAGGCATGCATTGGGGACTCCTTTATAATCTCCAAGCTAATATGCCTCACTCTTTTGAAGAGTTGGCCACACGTGCTCATGATTTAGAAATTCAAATTACAAGGCATGGAAGTTACTTGCCAAGCGATCCGCGTGACAAAAAAGATCCCTAGAAGGAAGTAAAAAAGGACAGTAAGCCAGGTAAGTTGAAAGAATCTCTGGCCATATCTACCGCTCCTGCAAAAATCACTTTTCAGAAATCAAGTTCAAATCCAAATCCAAATTCAAAGCCAAAGCAGGAGTTCAGGCCTAAAGAGGCACAAGCACAAAAGAAATGTCTTCTAAGTTTGAAAGAACTTGAAGAAAAGGAGTATCCATTCTCAGACTCCGAAGTTTCTGGAATTTTAGATCAACTCCTTGAACAACGAATAATCGAACGTCCAACATCGAAGAGGCCAGAAGAGGCTAGTCAAGTTGATCATCCTAAGTACTGCAAGTTCCACAGAATAATCAGTCATCCGGTGGAGAGATGTTTCGTGTTGAAAGATCTTATTGTTCGCCTGGACAAAGAAAATAAGATCAAACTCGAAACTGGTGAAAATCCAACAGCTGCTTGTTCGATGATTTCCTTTGGGTCATTCGATCCAATTTTTGTCAAATAAAGAGCAGTTTGCCCCTATTGCATATGATATGGACAAGTTCTCGCCTGAGGTAACGGAGTTTGGACCTCAACTTCCAAAAGGAGCTATTCCAGTAGAGTTCGAGGTAGACGGAGAAGTCACCATCACATACATATATCCAGAAATGGATAAACCACATGCTCCCAACCGTCCAACATTTTATGAAATCATGACCGATGACTTGGATGTTTGGGATTCCGATTCGGAATCTGAAGATGAAATTGGTGATGGTTGGTCCACATTCATAAGCAAGAAGGAGATATATCAGACACCCAACAAAACAGGTAAAATACAATCTTTGATATCTCTTGCAGGACCAACACTGGGGGCATTGAGTATGGAAATCTCCACTATTGAAGAAACACCTTCAGGAGAAAGTGATGTGCCATGGACTCTAGTGAAAAGACGACACCGAAAAGCTCAACAACTACCAAATCCTGATATACGTGATGAACAATCAAGGCTAAGAAGGAGGTCAAGAAACAGTAAGAAGAAGTCCAAAGCTAAGACAAGTTCACCTCCTAGACCCATAACTTTGGGAGAGTATTTTCCTCAGGATTTCTTTGACAAAGAATGTTTCACTTCTAACGTCATCGGTCTGGATGGAGAAATTAAATCAAAGAATGTTGCAGGAGAGAGTTCGAAGACAAAGAAATTAATATCACGTCTCAATAATATCTCTTCAAACACAAGTTTGTCTGAGACTCTAGATCTACCTTTCGATGATAGGATGACTTTGATCACGGCATTGATTGATCCAGAAGCTTATTAAGGGAAAGTGTTGGAACCAATTATTTCTACAACTTACCAAGACTGTATGGCCACAATCACATTCAATGACGATGACTTACAGCTGGGATCTCGTTTACATAACAGGCCTCTATATGTCTGTGGTTATATCCGGGAGTGCAAAATACATCGGATAATGATTGATTGTGGTTCAGCTGTTAACATTATGCCAATCAATACTATGAAGAAAATTGGAATAAAGATTGGAGATCTGTCCAAAAGCAACATCATGATTCAGGGATTCAATCAGAGAGGTCAAGGAGCCATTGGCATGATACGCTTGAAGCTACAAATTGCAGACCTAGTTTCCACAGTTCTCTTCCATGTCATTGATGCCAAAACATCTTATGAATTACTTCTTGGACGTGTCTGGCTGCATGAAACAGGAGTTGTACCCTCAACTTGGCATCAATGTTTTAAGTACATCCGAGATGGAGAAGTCAAATGTGTGGTAGCTGAGACCAAGCCCTTCCTGAAAGAAGAAGCTTATTTCGCAGACGCCAAGTTTTACCTTGAAGATGAAGAATTTCATTTGGAAGGGTTATCTACAGCGGGGTTTGAAATGGAAAGTGTTAATCAGAAAGTTGTAGTTCCACCACATCAACTTATGACAGGTAAATCAAAACTTACTTGTGAAAGGTCTTCTAGAGGTAAACAGCCTCAGGAAACTTCAAAAAGTGTTGAGTTATCGAGGAAATAATTGACTTTTCCGATACCTAACATTACAAAACTAGCTATACCACATCAACTTATGAAAGTAACAACGGTCGGTGAAGCTTCAACATCTATTCCAAGTATATCAAGCCTCCGTATCTCTGATTCACCTGAACAGAACTTGACACATGCAAAAGGAGTTGACGAAATGAAGAGAACTTTCAAGGGATGTTACAATCCGAGAGTCAATAAACTGTTTGAAAATGCTGGGTTTGGAAGAGGAGAACCTTGAAAATTAGGTGATCTTGATGCAGTACTTGCAGGTGGACGTGTCCCATCAGGTTTGGACGGATCAATCATATCACAACCAAAATATGGTTTAGGATATAATCCAAATCAACCGAAACAGATTAAAGTTAAGAAGGTCTCCTCAAACCCAATCATGATTCAAATATGTGAGATTCCTGAAGAAAAATCCGAAGAGTCGAGACCTTCCGTATTTGACTGAATTCAAGGTGAAAACGTCAGAGTTTCGGTATTCGAAAGGCTAAAGGGAGAATCTTCAACAGCTACTGAATCAAAAGACAAAGTCTCAGTCTTCCAGAGATTAAGCAGCAATGACCCCATATCTGCTCAAGTTGATGAAAAACCTCGGACTTTTATAGAATCGTCTCAAAGGCAATCTGCCTTCTCTCGACTTGGAGTTAAGAATTCAGATATGAGTCTAAAGACTCAACGTTCCAGGAGAAGGCACAAAACTAGAAAGACTTCCAAGCTTCAAAAGAATGACGGAAATGAAGAAAAAGTATCAATAAACCACATTGCTTTTGAAGAAGTTGGTAACCCAGAATCTGAAGTTGAAGACTCAAACACATCAAATGAACCTGAACCAGCTCCGCCAACATTTGAAGAAGGGGGGCAAGCTACTGTGGACGATTTGAAACAATTGAACTTAGGAACAGAAGAGGAGCCGAGGCCAATCTGTTGACCTATGGTTAACTTAACCTTATTGTTTTGATCATAACAAACAAGAATATATTGTGTTATTAACTAGTGTGCTTCAAGTGTTTCATGTAATGATAAATATTCAAAGCACTCTATGTTCAAATCGTCTCTCAAAGATATAAATCAAAACTATGTGATCAAGCACATGAGACGCAAAGAAGATCATGAAAGAATTGAAGATATTCAAAGATCAAAATTGAAGTTGAAAAGTATGACATGAAGATCAAGAATTCAAGCATACAAGATTAGAGTTCAAGTTCAAGAGTTGATTTAACCTATGTAAAGGTATAACACTCTCAATCTTTAGCGATGAAATTCAACGAGCTCGAAAATGATTTTTATGCATCAAGAAACTTATATGAAAATTCGTCACTTGCATAAAAATGATTTTTCAAATCATAACATGAAATTGTTTTTGGAAAAATAAACTTTTTGATATAAAAATAAAAACTCAAATTTTTCCATTTTCGGTCTACCGAAAATGTATTTGATCGACCGAAACTCTGGTCGACCGAAACATCTGCTCAACCGAAAGTTCAACGGCTAAAATGTAACGACTAAATTTTTTAAACTTTCGGTCGACCGAAACTGGCTGTAGCTCAAATTCTTGATCTATAAATAGCCATCTCATTTACATTCAATTTGAACAACATAGAAAAGATTTTATACAAACTTTCTTGTGAAAATTCATTGTTCTTACTTGGTTTATATTCATCTACTATTTTTATAAAACTTTGATTGATCTAAACTTTGTTTTATCGAATTCATCAAAGTTTTTGGAAGAAAGTTTTGTGAAGATTCTTGGTTTTATATTGTTTAAACTTCTTCAACATCTTCACAATATATTGGAATTGAAGTGTAAGTCTCTCTTTGTTCTAAACTTGTTTTAATCTTTTAAAAGAGAGAAATTCCAATTAAGGAACTTTGATTATTTGTACTACATTTTTCATTATCATTTGATTCATCAAAGTTCCATTGCCTAAACACTTTGAGCTTAACTCATTATTAATTATTCAAGTGTGGTATCTCTTGGTACTTAATTTTATTCAATATTTTAACAAGAGATTAGTTTGAAAAACTTTGTTTGATTGCATTGAACTTTTCATTATCATTTGCATCAAAGTTTTTCTCTAACACTCGAGCTTAATTCATTGCTATCTATTGAAGTGTTAGCCTAACTCTCTTGGTACTTAATTTGAGTATATCATTTGTCAAGAGAGTTATTTCAATTGTAAATTCAATTCATTATATCTTGTAGTTTCGAGAGCCTTGTGAAAACTCGATTGTTGGTTTCGAGAGCCTTGTGAAAACTCGATTGTGAAGGATAGGTGCTCCTTGTTGTAAAGTCACCTAAGGATTCGATACTCCTTGTTGTAAGTTATCAATATAGTGGATTTGGCCTTGCTCGTGACGGAGAGCTCGGTAACGGGGGACGTAGATCACGTTGGTTGATTGAACCTCCATAAATCACGTTTGCATTCTCTTATCCCTTTTACTTACTTACATTGCACTTATTCTATTCTATCAATTTATGTTGTGCAACACTATATCTAAGTGCTATACTTGCTTTATCAATTAAGTTTACACATATATAGCACATTACATTGATAGTTAAGTTACTTACAACACTAAGTGCTCATACTTGTTCTCATTGATTTTAAAGTTTGAGATTATTTATCGAAAAAGTTTTATAAACCAATTCACCCCCTCTTGGTTAGTTTACTCTTGGGCTAACACAATCTATGCCAGTGCCCTTCTGAGTCCAAAAGAAGAATCTGAGTATTTAACCATGCTACAAGAATACAAGGATGTGTTTGCATGGTCCTACAAAGAAATGCCAGAGCTGGATCCTAAAGTTGATGTGCATCATCTTGCAGTAAAGCATGGAGTTCGTCCTATCAAGCAACCTCAGAGAAGATTTCGTCCAGAATTGATTTCCCAAATTGAAGTAGAAATCAACAAACTCATTGAAGTTGGGTTCATACGTGAAGTCAAGTATCCGACTTGGATTGCTAACATTGTTCCTGTCAGAAAGAAGAATGGACAATTACGAGTTTGTGTTGACTTTCGAGACCTAAATCAAGCGTGTCCTAAAGATGATTTTCCACTTCCAATAACAGAGTTAATGGTGGATGCAACAACTGGATACGAGGTTCTTTCTTTCATGGATGGATCTTCTGGGTACAATCAAATCAGAATGAATCCTAAAGATGAAGAGCTTACAGCATTCCGCACACCTAAGGGGATATACTGTTATAAGGTCATACCTTTTGGATTGAAAAATGCCGGGGCAACTTATCAACGGGCAATGCAAAAGGTTTTTGATGACATGATGCATGAGAAATTTGAATGTTATGTGAATGACCTTGTTGTCAAGAAAAAAAGACGAGACTATCATCTACAAGACTTACAAGATGTTTTCAAGAGACTCCAATGCTATCAGTTGAAAATGAATCCATTAAAGTGTGCATTTGGGGTCACTTCTGGAAAGTTTCTTGGCTTCATAGTCCGACATCGAGGCATTGAGATGGACCAATCAAAAATTGATGCCATAATTAACATGCGTGAACCCAGCAATTTACATGAACTAAAAAGTCTTCAAGGAAGGTTAGCATATATTCGAAGATTTATTTCTAATCTTGCTGGTCGTTGTCACCCATTCAACAGGTTAGTAAAGAAAGAAGTACCATTTGAATGGAACGATGCATGTCGTGATGCTTTTCAAAGTATTAAGAAATATCTATCTCACCCACCAGTGCTTACAGCTCCAACTCCTGGAAAGCCATTGACTCTCTATGTTGCAGCGCAAGAATATTCTCTAGGTGCTCTTCTTGTCCAAAACAACGATGAAGGAAAGGAGAATGCGCTCTATTACCTGAGTCGGACATTAGTAGGTGCTGAACTGAAGTACTCACCAATTGAGAAGATGTGTTTGGCATTGATAATTGCAACTAATAAATTGAGGCATTATATGTTAGCACACACAATCAATCTAGTCTCAAGGGTGGATCCATTAAAGTACATAATGTCAAGGCCTATTCTTTCTGGAATGATAGGAAAATGGGCACTTCTATTATCGGAGTTTGACATCAATTTTATTCCTCAAAAGGCTGTTAAAGGACAAGCATTAGCAGATTTTCTCGCTGATCATCCAATTCCGGCAGAATGGGAGCTCTCTGAAGACCTTCCGGATGAAAAAGTCTTTTACATTGAAGTTGTACCTTCATGGAGGCTATTCTTTGACGGGGCAGCTCGAAAGTACGGTGCTGGAGCAGGATTCGTATTTGTCACTCCCCATGATCAAGTTATGTCATATGCCTTTGCTTTGACAGAAAAGTGTTCCAATAACATGGCAGAATATCAAGCTCTCATTATTGGTTTGGAGACTGCATTGGACATGGGAATTAATCAATTAGAAGTCTTTGGAGATTCTATGTTGATAATCAACCAGCTTCTATCCGAATATGAAGTCAGAAATTTGGATCTAAAGCCATATCATGAGTACGCATCAACACTTTTAAAGCAGTTTGAATCAATACAAACCAAATTTGTTCCAAGAAATGAAAACAAAGAAGCTGATGCATTAGCCAATTTAGCTGTTGTTCTAGCCAGATTAGATGAAGAGTCTATCCACCAGGTGTCAATTGTTCAAAAATGGGTTATTCCACCACTATTGCCAGAGAATCTGCAAGAAAACAACAGTGTTGAAGTTTCCGATGAAGAAAAAGCTGATTGGAGGCAACCAATAATTGATTATCTTCAACATCAGAAGTTACCGGACAATCCCCGTCGTAGGACTGAAGTCCGAAGGCGTGCTTCTCGCTTCATATTCTACAAGAACACACTCTATCGACGTTCATTTGATGGAGTTTTCCTTCGATGCCTAAGTAATTAGGAAAAATCACACGTTCTTGAAGAAGCTCATTCTGGAATATGCGGTGCTCATCATTCCGGGCCCAAGCTCCATTTTCGGATAAAAAGAATGGGGTACTATTGGCCAACCATGGTTCAAGATTCTATGGACTATGCAAGGAAATGTGAAGCTTGTCAAGTCCATGCAAATTTCATCCACCAGCCTCCGAAACCATTGCACCCGACGATAGCATCGTGGCCTTTCGATGCTTGGGGCCTTGATGTGATTGGACCTATAACTCCAAAATCTTCAGCTGGACATTCATACATCCTTGCTGGAACTGATTATTTCTCCAAGTGGGCTGAAGCTGTACCGCTGAGGTAAGTAAAGAAATAAAATGTTGCGGATTTCATTTGTGTTCAAATCATTTACCGGTATGGAGTTCCTCGACACATCATCACTGATAATGGAAAGCCTTTCTGCAATAGCCACATAAATAATTTATGTGCTAAATTTGGGTTCAGACAATACAATTCCTTCATGTATAATGCAGCAGCTAACGGACTTGCAGAGGCATTCAACAAGACCATGTACAACCGATTGAAGAAAGTTGTGTCTAAATCAAAAAGGGACTGGCATGAAAGAATTGTAGAAGCCTTGTGGGCTTACCGCACTACTTACCGGACCCCGACACAAGCTACCCCTTATGCTTTGGTGTATGGAGTAGAAGTTGTCTTGCCTTTAGAATGCCAAATTCCATCATTGCGGATTGCTATTCAAGAAGGGTTGACAACAGAAGAAAATGCTCGTCTTCGACTCGAGGAGTTAGAAGCTTTGGATGAGAAGAGATTAGAGTCACAAATGCACTTGGAATGTTATCAAGCTCGTATGGAAAAGTCCTTCAACAAAAGGGTGCGACCAAGATCATTTCAAGTAGGAGATATGTTACTTTCAGTGCGCAGACCAATCATAATCACAAGAAAAACTGGGGGCAAGTTCCAACCTAAATGGGATGGTCCATTTCTTGTTACTCACGTGTTCACAAATGGAGCATACAAGATCGTTGACAAAGATGGACTGCAAATTAGACCTATCAACGGAAAATTCCTAAAGCGTTTTTACGCTTAAAGTTCTTTAAATTTTATTGTACCTAAATGTACTACTCCTGGCCCGCAAGAGGATAAACCGTGAACGGCCCTATAAAATATATATATATATATATGTTGTTGTAATGAACTACGTTTTGACTTGATCCCTTTTGGGTACGTAGGCAGCTTGAATGGAAATTATAAATTCAAGTTCAGTCAAAATCAATAAATTCTTTCTATTTTTCTTGTATTAATCTTTCTTTGCAAAAAAAAAAATGTACAAGAGAGATGCAAGAGAAAAAAATCCAATAAAGAATGATGTTGATGAATCAAAGTTCATTCAACATAGCAAAAACAAAAACAAAAAAAAAAAAAAAAAAAAAAAAAAAAAAAAAAAAAAAAGAAGAAGAAGAAGTCTTCATTCTATCTTCATCAATCACTGTCGATCAACTGCAAGAAATTGTCTTCAAGAGTCTTCCTTTCTTGGTCAATGGATCCTGAGATTGTGGCATCTTTAACCTGCGCTTGCTCCAATGAGGTCTTCTTCGTCTCAAGTAAACTGGTATTTTCCTGGAAAGTTTGGAGTTCATCACGAAGTCTATCCAGCTCTGAATCCAAATCACTAATTCGAGCTTCCAAAGAAGAACATGTGGAATTCCGTGCTGCTATTTGGATATCAAGAGATTTCAACTGCTTAGCCTTTTCTTCTGCAGTCAAACACTCCAAGTACTGCTGTCTTTTAGCAAGATAAACGTCAACTCCTCCAAGAAATACATCCATATGTCTCATCAAAGGCATTGGATCTGCACGGAACTGATTGATGATCACATCCCGAAGAGTTGATTTGCTTTCATTCCACCAAGTCCGAATGTTGGAAAAACCATGCTTCAAAGCTTCATTAAACAATGCCCGCGGGAAATTAATCTTGGCTTCTTGTAGAGCATTCTTCAAGAAAGAAGATTCTTCGGTAAATCTGTACAGAGGACCGGAGATGGAAGAACATATTGGTGTCGTCTCACAATTATTTATCTTCTGACCTGGAGCTGGTAATGCTAATAAAAGGGAGATATTTGAAGTATCATGTCCAATCTCTGAACTGCTAACTCGTAAAGGATCAGAATTCACCTCATCATTAAGATTATCTTGATTAGGTGATATGACACCGTTATTAATACTGCTTGGGTATTTGCAAGGAGGCTCATGTCTATCGTTTCCATCAATTTCATCAAGTGCACCAATCATCTCATGGTTCTCATTACGATAATCTGCTGAATAAAACATCCCTTCAGGAACTTGTGGAAATCCTACAACAAATAGAGAAGTTGAAGAAATTAAATACCAATCTATTAGGGCATTGAATGGGCTAAAAAATGAAGATGTATACCTGCGTTTCGTGTTTGAGGCGACATATCCAAATTTTCATCGCCATAGGATACATCTGGGATGCTCAAGTCGTGTCTAAATGTTTCAGAACAAGCTTCCTTAGGATTCTTCACAACCTGAGAATCTTTAGGTCGTATTGTCCGCTACCGACGCAATATTTGAGAAAGAGGAATCTGAAGTTCGAATTCAAAACGAAAAACGAGATGCAAATTATCATTCAAAAATAAATAAATAAAATAAAATTGAATGATAAATAAATCTTACCTGGTCTCTAGGACTACTTCTTTCCAAAGGAAGTGTGGCATCAAGTGTTTGAGGTGTTCGGTCCATAGAGCTACTGCTTTCTGAAATTGTAATGGGCTCATGTACCTTCTCTACGTGTTCTGAAGTTGAAGTGTAATCCATGCGAGAGTGTATTATTTTAATTTTCTTGATACCTCTTTCATTTGGAACATCCAGAGGTCTCTTTCGAAGAGTCACTTGAGAATCTACATAAGAGGAGTCCAATTCACGAGCATTATGACTTCCTGTTTGTTCGGGGGCAGATGGAGATTTACCAAGTACAAAGTTATTATCTTCGCTAGACAATAAATCTTGCACTTTAATCTTGTTCAGACCAGGATATACTTTATCTTCCCACCAAGCTTCGTATGATGGATCAACTTGAAGTTTTATATCATCAATGCGCCCCGGAAGATGAAATGTGCATCTACTTCCTACCTGCGTCAAAGATAACCAAGCATGGTAGAGGGTCAACGCATTGGCTGTAAGCATCATTGGTTTTGGTGAGCCTAGAATCGTTTGCCTAAAGCCTTGTTGTCTTGCAAATCTGTGAGGATTGTAAGATTCAAGAATAAACAGGTTATTACCACGACGATAAGAAAGAAACCCTGGTCGGATACTCATCATGAACTCTGAAGTCTCTATAGATCTTTCATTGTTATCTGTGCGTATACCACCATGAGGTAAATAAATCGAATTCCACGAAAAATCATTAGAGTCCATTTTTCCGCGAAGGAGTTCTCGACAATCAAATGCATCAACCTCCCAATGTTGGAAATCATTTAAAGTCCCAGCATATCTTCGGATAATAGGACGACCAATGCTCTTGTCAACGTTAGCATAGATGCCCCGAACAAAATAAGTTGCAGCCCAAGCGTACAAAAAATGTTCGGGAAATGTATATTTGACTGATCCAATGTCATGGCCAGTCACACAATTTGTTGTCTCGGTAAGTCCTTTATAAATGCAAGCTAAGATGGGAGGTACCAAGCTGTACGTTGATTTTGTAGCCATTCTGGAAGCTACTTTAAAAGTTCCCACCCTGAGACAATCATCTCTAGAAGGAAAAATAAAACGGCAGAGCCAAAGGGAAAGATAAGCTGCTATGTCCAACTCTTCTTGTTCTTCAACGGATAAAGAAGTATTCCAGTAGTCCGTGTCCCTGTGCAGAATATCGTGTAATGTTTCTGTGCAAACAGGTCTCTGTAAATTTTCTTTGGCTACTGACTGATCCCCTGAAGATGGATTTGCTTCGATAGCCTGCTTAAACGCCTTGCTTTTCCTTGGATTCGGAACACAATCATCAGTTTTGAACCAGAAATCAATCCAGTCGCTGTGGCGGACCCGCTCACTCTTCTTTTTGTCAACGATCAATGAAAAGGCCTTAAATAAATATAAGCAAGATCTGGGGAGGGAGTTTGTTATTTCCAAAAGACTTGGTACTACCTCCTCGTAATAATCACCCCTGATGGAAAGTCCAGTAATCTCCTGCATATCCCAAAGCGAAATGCTGATCTCTCCATTGGCAGTTACAAAAGTATTGGTCTCCGAGCACCAAACTTCGCAAAGAGCTCGATAAATAGAGTCGGGTCGAGAGTAGTCCTTAGTGGCAGAGTAAACGGCATGAGCTAGTTCAGGAAGATTTTTCTTGATGAGAAGCTTATGAATCCAAAGGGACCATTCCCAAGACTTTGACAAGAAAGAAATCTCTCCACGATAATGGACTGCACTTCCCCATTTGATCTCCCTTCGATCAATTCTCTCAGAAATGATTGCTTTTGGAATGAACGTTGTGTCTGAAGTGTGATGCGGAGGAGGACACAAACAAGGATGTCTAGTACGAGTTGAATTCCTCTGGCTGACACTGAGAATACGCATGTCCATACCCTGCAAAAGAACTGCATGGACGAAAGGGTATGTCATTGGCTTATGGATGGTAAGTTTAAAATCTCCTATCAAGTTGCATGGAAGCTTCAAAGTAGTCTTGGGGAAGCAAATGATTTGACTTTTCTGTGCAGGATCATAAAATTCCTTAACTTCAGGTAATTTCAATTTTTTTTTGTCTTTGGAATTTTGTTTTGCCAAAAAAAAAAAATCAAAATTTCAATCCTGAAAATTTACTATGCTGGGGGGTATCCAAATAGATACATTCCACATATTTTTCAGGTCTTCCAAGTTTCTATCCTGAAAATTTTATTATGCCGGGGGGTATCCAAATGGATACATTCCGCATATTTTTTAGGTCTTCAAAATTTTCCACCCTGAAAATTTTATTATGCCGGGGAGTATCCAAATAGATACATTCTGCATATTTTCCAGGTCTTCCAAGTTTCCATCCTGAAAATTTTATTATGCCGGGAAGTATCCAAATAGACATATTCCGCATATTTTTCAGGTCTTCAAATTTCAATCATGAAAATTTTACTATGCCGGGGAATATCCAAAATGATACATTCCTCATATTTTTTAGGTCTTCAAATTTCTTCAACCTGTAAAAGTAAATCTAGCGGGGGTATCTAAAAAGATACATTCCGAAAATTTACCAAATTTTCAAAGTACTTGTTTAAAAAAGAATTTGTTCGAAACACAATTCAACCTTCAAATTGTTAATCCACTTTTTAAGAATCCTGTCCAAAAAAAAAAAAAAAAAGATTTTTTGTTAAACATCTCACATACAACACACAGGTCCATGCAGACACAACCATACACATCTCTCACTCACACACACCATCACACGTGCACAACACACATAGCTAGTCAAACACACAAACACACCCACATCTCTCACGCGCACATGCATGCAAAGTTGCAAACACACAAACATGTACACACACCTCTCTCATAAACAGAGAACGTGCTTTAAATAAAAATTAAAAAAAAAATCTTGCCTATGGAAATAATAATGAAGGTGAACGAGCCGGAATATTCTAATTTCTCTGGTTGCTTTTTGATGTTCAACAGTTCAAGTGCAGAAATTCAGATTGGTGGATTGGGTCTTTTGGTTCTTCTATTACTTTCTTCTTCAAATGTCAAGATTCTTTAAGCAAAATTTATTTAAATAGATGGCCGAAATTCTTTAGTAATATCAATTTCAATATGACTCTTTTTCTTGCTTTTTAAGGTGAGATTAATTTGTCTAAACAGAAAGGACTCAGCTTTTTTACTTCAAATAGGAGTCTTAAAAAAAAAAAAAAAAAAAAACACTGTTCACGTTAGAAAAAAAAAAATCCTGTTGGATCTCATGAATTGAAGGGATTTGGATTATAAATCTTGTATATGATTCATTCTCCAATTAAATCAAAATCTTGACAAGATAATGATTTGTAATTACGTTCTATTTTTCTAAAAAAATTGGTGAATTTCAAATTCTTTCAAGAGATATAGTTTAATACAATGTCATATTTATTTGTATTAATCTTAAACAAATTTCAAACCAAATTTCAAATTTCAAGATTTATCTATTTATTTATTTTCATAATAAATAAATAAATCTTGAGGGGGCATTTGTAGACATTAAAATAAAAAAAAAAATTATTAATTGGATTGGATCAAATTTAATAGTCCAATTAATTTATTAAACAAATAAAGTCCACTAAAGCCCACCAAATAGAAGCCCATGGATGAGGCCCATCCTACTTTTCAAAAAAAAACCTAACCATTTTATTTATTTATTTATTTAAATAAATGGGGTGGTTACAAAATTTTCTCTATAAATAGGACCATTGGTCCATAAGAAAAAGGAAGAAAAAAAGAAGAAAAAAAGAAGGAGAAAAGAAAAGAAAAGCAAGAAAAGAAAATTGCAGGTGGAGAATACAAAAATTCTCTCAAATTTCAAGCCAAGTCCAAAATCCAAGAAGATCAAAATCTTCTTCAAATCAAGTAAGTTCAAATCAATTTCAAGAAGATCAAAGCCTTCTTCAAATCAAAGCAAGTCAATCCGAAGTGCAAATCCAAAGTTCAAATCCAAGTCTCAAATTCCAAGTGACAAACAAGCAATCTCTCAACAAATCAAATTTTTCAGCAAATTCAGAAGTCCAGGAATCAAGCCACGTGGCCCCTTGTCTTCAAACACGCAGATCGTTAATCAGAGGATTTTGCAATTTTTGCATTTACAAGAGCCGTCTACTTGTATTTTCTCAAATTCAATTTGTAACAATTTCAGTATTTTTAATAATACTTCGAAATTCATCGTACAACTACATATGTTCTGTCAGAAATAGAAAAGAAAATTCCCACAGTTGGAAAGTAGAATGCCATAACAATACGTATAAAATAATAGTATTCGTCAAAAATTAAGAAAATGGTGTACATCAAGGAAATAATCAATTCGTAACTAATTTCCTATCTTCCTCACTTTTGTAGGAGGATCAAATCAAATGTTACAAGAAATAACTAATTTCACTCTCAAGTTTTTTCCAAGAGTGGAAAAATCTCAAAGCTCTAGTCAAGCATTTCCCATCACAATATCACACTCAGGATAGCTCTCACTCAATGTCGGCTCTCTCAAAGGAAGCGCAAAATATACAGTCGGATGCGTTTGGAAAACAAATACGTAATCCTCGGAAGAAGATCTGCTTT
Source organism: Ligustrum vulgare (assembly GCA_963555705.1). Lineage (NCBI taxonomy): Eukaryota > Viridiplantae > Streptophyta > Magnoliopsida > Lamiales > Oleaceae > Ligustrum > Ligustrum vulgare. The sequence continues at coordinate 10,684,567 of OY743184.1, read as the reverse complement.
CCCAGCATAGCGTTCCTCTTCAAAATCAACTTGCCATCTTCTAGTCTATAGCAACAAATGCGAAAGAAAATATGCTAGTGTTTTGGCTATTCACAAAAGGGTTCACTTGCCTACACAGCTTAAGGAAAACACATGGGGACAAAGAATTTATCTTGTTGGACAAATTTTCCTTCCCAGTTACGATCATCTTGAATACATTCGTCAGCGCTCTTTGAATGAATCGGCTATTCACTTCCACTACTGTATCTAGACCCATCTGTAAAATAAATAAATAAATGGGATTACATTATTTCCCAAATTTGCATGGAATGAAGAAAAGGGAGAGTTTGGCATACCTCCAGAAGGTCTTTTCCCTTCCATGGCTTCTTTCTTGTCCTGACAGCTCGAGCAAAGGAAAGGACCATCCCAAGGCCGCACTTTTCTAGAATCAGATGATCCGGCATGAACTGAAACACCTTCTCCAGGTTTTATCTCTACTTGGCAAACCGCACACATGAACAGCTTAAATATATTGCAGATTGGGTACTTCGAATCCAACCTAAAATACAGTACAAATACATGAAATGAGTCAAATCTAAGCCTTTCTAGAGAGTTAGTTATGAAATTCAATTATAAAATTCAAAAGTACAATTATTTAAATACCACATACAGATAAGAAAAAAATAGAATTACAATTAAATATGAATGGCCTGTTTGGTATACCGTACTATACTGGACTGGACAATATGATACTCAAGATTATAACTTCTTTTTTCAAAATATTGTTCGAAACCATCTTCACACATATTAGTAAGTTAAAATATCACCATTCACACCTTTCTGAAAGTGCAGCTGATCCTTCCTCAAAGAGTTCCTCCACCACATCTGGTTCGCTGTATTCTTCCTTGTCAAGCTGAGACGGTGACTCTGAAATTTTTTTACGAAACATAGACTTAAAGACTCCTTTGACTTGTTTCTTAGGTGGTGCTTGGGGAGGATTTGGCTTTTCTGGAAGTTGAATATCTATAACAATACAGGTTGTATCATCTCGAAGTCCTTTTACAGATAAGGACTCCTGCAAGTGAGCGAAAACGGTGAAATAAGACTGAATGTTTAAAAACATATCCATTGATATAAAGAACGCGTAAAGAAATATAAACTACCTTGACAATTTGTGAAGCTGCAGCATCTACCGGCATCCCTCGACAACACTCAAAAGCTGCTTCTGCAGATAATGCATCCCAAACACCATCACTTGAGATAATAAGCCTGCCACCGGCTGATGACAGCTGCAAGTGATAAGATATATGAAAATGTATTTTAAAATATGCTTCATAACAGACAAATTTAATGAAAGATAGGTCCATAAATTTTTGGTTTTCCATGGAACAGTATTAAAAGCAACAGTCAAAATTATCGTCTTCTGATTCAGCAAGGAATTTATTTTTCTTGAACAATTTATTAATCAAGCCAATTTATGTTTTCCATTTCTTTCTGCATGCAACCGTTGCACTTGCTTTTATTTGTACAATAGACCAAGCCATCTCTAACACGATTGAATGTGTGGTATGGTTAGCTTATAAACTCAAAATATGAATGAAATAATTAAATGAAGGAATTTTGCAATTATTTTCACCTAGTAAATGAAATGAAATATTGGTTGCATATATAAATATTTACATAAAAAAAAAAAAAAAATTTAGAACTGTTGTCCAAACTACCTAGCATCCATATTCTTTCCAAAAATCTATTTCAAGAATCAAAACAAGGATTATAATGAAGAACTGAAAAATAAAAATTAGAGCATCGTCAAATATTAAGGGGCCGTTCTCTTTGTTTTTAGATTTTGAATTTTGAGTTTTGGATTTTGTTTTGAATTTTGGTTGTTTGTTTTGGAATTGCTGAAAATATATTCTCTTTGTGATTTTGGAAAACTGTTTTCAAAAATAGAAAACTGAAAAATGCGTTTACTTTGTAATTTTCTGATATATTTATTTTATGATATTTTATATGTAAAAAATGGTTGATTTGTTGAATTACATTTATTTTAATGTCAATAAATCAGTTAGTTCTCTATGTCAATAAATTCATCATTAATATTGTTTAGCTAAATAAAAATTCAACCCCATACCAACAAAATCTTAACATGGATCTATATATAATGGCAAAATAATATAAGAATTTCAAGTGAAGTAAGTGTCTCACATTTTTTTAAAAAAAAAAAATCTTAACATGAATCTCAAAATAATATAAGAACTTCAAGTGAAAGAAGTGTCTCACATTTACAAAAAATAAATAAATAAATAAAAATCTTAACATGGATCTATATATAATGACAAAATAATATAAGAATTTCAAGTGAAGGAAGTATTTCACATTTACAAAAAAAAAAAAGTCTTTTTAATACAAAATATCCAAAACGCAATAAACTCGTTTTGAGTTTCCTTTGCATTTTTTGTTTTTTGTTTTGAAAAACGAATTTCTGAAAATGGGCAAAGTGAACGCATTTTCGATATTTCCGAAAATCGAAAATTCAAAAGGGGCTAAAAACAGCAAAGAGAACAGGGCCTAACATTTTTACAGGTATATCTTAACTATTTATATAGATATATCTCACTAATTTATATTATAATAGAGTAATGGAGATAGCTTGTATTCCCAAAGTTACTATTCATGTAATAAATAGCAGTGTTCTAAAATGCGTAATGCGTTGCGATACGTCGAGGTCGAGAATCAAGAATTACAAGTTTAGGCGTGTTAATGCGAAGAATAAGCGTCATAATGCGTTTCGTATTTTTAATATTATTTTAATTATTTTAAGACATTAAATATATTTTTATATAAAAAAAAATAGATTTTTAATATTAGGCTGCGCCTAGGCGGTCAAAAAAAATCGTTGACCACATTTTTACGCGCATACCACTTATTCAACGCGTTTTGGTCATGCATCGCGCCGAGGCGGCGTATTTTCGCGCATTTTAGAACACTGATAAATAGTAAAAACTGCTCATCATATTTTAGTTTACATGTCATCTTATTAATATGCTTGAGCAGCCTCTACTCCAATTTGCATTTGTAAAGGAAAATGATACCAATGGAGTCCCAAGAGAAACAATTTTACTTTTCAAATAACCGTCAGAAAAATCATTGGCAGATGAAGATACAAGTATTGTTTCAATACCAGTACCGAGTACTTCAAATTCGGAAAGCAATATATGATTAGAAACAAACCTTTACTTGCTTTACATAAGGAACGGGAACTATGAACTCTCCAACGTCCATATCTCCAATAGATCGTGAAAGGCACAACCCACCGGGCCAACATCTCAGAGGACCAATCTACAGTGAAATCAGTGAACTGGTAAGATTATATGAGTACGAAAATCCCCATGAAACAGAAGTTCGATAAATATTATGCTTAAGAAACCACCATATTGGTCTTCTCATCCCCTTATCAGAGAATTAGAAAAGACATTCACTGCCTCCTCTATTTACCATTGAATGATACAATTTGACTCACACAACTGCGTGAACAGTTTCCCGCAGCCATACTTATATTAATGTTACTTTCTTAAAGAAGAAAATAAAAATAAAAATAAAAATAAAAAATAGTGCATTATTTCTTATCTTTATCATCCTAGATTTTTCCTTACGAAGTATTCCAAAAATCATCCGGTGGATCGAATTAGTTCTTTTAAAAAAAAAAATGTCATTCAATTATGGAAGAGAGAACTCCCTATTCAGCATCTACCCAACAGAAACATTTAATATATTTGTAGAACAAAACCATGAAAACTTTACAAATTTGTAAATATGTAAACAATGCAAATCCAAAATATATACTTCTTAAAGCATCTCCAATAGGACAATGTCTACTAAGTACAAGTGGCAATGACATTGACATTAATATTAAAAAACTTCTCCAATGCAACAATGTTCATTGTGCATACGTGGCAAATTATTATTAGTTTTCAAGAAAAATGAAAGAGAGAGAAATGTTTTGATTGGATAAAAATTATTAACTTAATGGTAGACATTGTCAAGAGCAATGTCTAGCATTAATTATGCCACGCAGTGGCGGATCCAGCCGATCAATCCAGCTAGAGCGACCATTGACCTCGTCTGCCGTTGACCGACAAACTTCAACGGTCGCAGTAGTGAGATTGTGAATATTATTTAATGAAATAATATTAAAAATGAATAAATAAGAATAGAAATAAAATAAAAATTGTAAGTGAAATATATGAACATATATTTCAATACAAGTTCATCCATATCGAATTCAGTGCGAAATTTCTTTACATTGTCAAAGTCTACTAACTCATGTGATCTACTAGAAGCAGTTAAAAAACTACTAGAACTAGAACTGCGAGGTTTAGACTTTCATTTAGGTTGGAAAAAAAAATGTTCCATAATCAGTAAATTAATAATCACAAATTTAATCAAATAAAAAATTCCCCAAATCTCAATTCACAACCTATAAATCAATAATCACAATTCATAAATCAAATTATATTTTCACCAAATCTCAATTCACAACTTATAAATCAATAATCACAATTCACAAATCATAACATATTTTTACCAAATCTCAATCACAACTAATAAATCAATAATCACAACTTACAAATCAAAACATATTTTCATCCCAATAATCACAATTCACAAATCAAACCAATTTGCAAGAACTTAAATGTAACATATATGCATAATTCCCAAAATTAATCATAATGAATCAAAGTTTAGCCTTATTACCTGATAATTTATTCAAATGAAAAATCACAAATCGAACAAAAATTGGGGAATGTTAGTGCCACAATAACTCTGGGATTTGGCAGTCCAGTAATAATTAATCTAACCAAAAAATTAAAAAATCAAACATGAATATTATAGATTAAAACTTAGACATAATAAAACATTACAAAATCTGAAAATTAGAAAACCAACAAATAAAAAATTACAACAAAAAATCATTACTATTCATAATTCATACCAGTGTGCACAGTGCACTGAATCTGAAAGTGACGATTGTCCGAAGCTGGAGCCTGGAGGGCGGAGGCAGTCAGGTAGCGACGGAGATCGGCGACGGCAGGAGCTCTGCGGCTACTAGGTTGGAGGCTAGAGCGGCGATCCTTCGTCAATCGTCGATCGTGAGAAGAGAAGGAAAGGGGTAATCCGTAATCAGCAAGTTTGGCATTTTGGCTTTCGAATCTGCGATCCTTCGTCAATTTGTTTTTGGGTTTGTGCATTTTGGAGTTTTGGGGGAAGTGGTCGGTTCATTACTTGGACCAGAAAAGAAAAAAAAAAAAAAATTGAAACTGCAACACAGCGCTCTGCCGCTGCGCACAGGCACTGAGGCACAGCCGGCGGTCCACCGGCGGCCAGGTAGCGCGGCCGCGCTACCTCGCCACACGCTGGCTCCGCCCCCTGATGCCACGTAAGCATTTTTGTCATTTGACAAATAAAAAAAAAATAGCTAGACATTGTATCTTGGTAATGTCCCATTGTAGATGCTCTTAATTTCTAGTAACAACCTCCTCTGTGAGCAGATAAATATACGCCAGGATCCTTGTAAATCAACAATCATAAGAAGCAGTGTTGTATTCTTGAATATAGTTTGGTACTATGTAATTGACAGTCAAATTTAATGATTCCATTATTTTACTCTGTTGTACGAACACTTCAGCTAGGGTAGTGTATCTGTATACTATGGTCATTTTTCTTCTTTATAAGAGAAATCATATAATTTTAACTTAAAATTATTATAAAATAACAAATAGGTACACAAAGTTAAACAAGCAAAATTAATAACAAGTACAAACTAAAATTATACTATATAAATAAAAAAAATTTAAAGATTTAATTAAGGTGTCGACAACGTGTCGTGTCACTGTGTCGATACTTTTTGAAAATTTGCGTGTTGATGTGTCCGACACGTATCGATCGTATCGAATGCACGAGTCCGTATCGGTGCATCATAAATTCTTTAAGAGTTGAGAAAAAAGATACCTCTGTGCCACCACCAGTATTAAGCCGACCAACCTCACCACCACTTGATGTTATACGTTCCCTCCTGATTAACCAGTAAATAAAGAATTCAGACCTTACAGTAAAACATTGCCATGTCATGCATCAGATAATAAAATACAACTTACTCTTCTACATTGCATTCAAGTCTATGATCAGCTGACAGATGATATATTTCCCCTTCGGCAGATTCAAGTATGCAACGAGAATCACCAACCGATGCAACAGTTACCACCCATCCGTCAATTATTACAAAGGTGACCGTCGTTCCAGAAGTTTGTGCTGAACCACAGTCACAACAACATATGAGAATCTAATTTACATACAACAAAGAGAGAGAGAGAGAGAGAGAGAGAGTTTGCAATGACAAGATCGAGGTAACTGCAGTATGCAGGTGTTAATTAATTCAATGTCTATCCTATTTCATTTCTTAAAGATTACTAGCAGAGGAAAACTCTATAATACCCTCAATTTCACAGATGCAACTTAAGCAACGAATTATTCACAGATATGAGTTAGCATATGGCTATCATAGATCTGTAGAACTTAATCTTCCCACTGTGTAATTTAAAACAAAGAGAAAATGAAGAAAGCAAAATAAAATAATAACACAGAAGACTATTTAACCATACACTTGACAAGACACGTTGTTCTTACCTGTAAAATTTCATTTGCCTAAATTGGTTGGTGAAAATAAAATTAGATTGTATGGTTGTTGAAAATAAAATTAGATTTATTACCTTAACAAATAAAATATATTTTGAAATGAATTTTTCAAGAATCTTTAGACTCTGGTAATAGACTTGTTTTAAATTTTCACATTCCAATGGTACTTTTGTACATAACTATGGGTTGAACCCCATGAAAATTTTGAAAGAATAAGATTCACTGAATCACATTTAACACTTCGTCATATACATCAAGACAGAAATTTGTCACAGTCGATTCTTGAAATTTCAAAATCAAAAGACTGCAGCAATAGAAATCATGATCTGCAAACCCTTTTCTTCACCCTCTCACAAAACCAATGTCCCTTTCCATTTCAATCATTGATCTGCAACTGAGGTCCTTCAGACATTATTTAGTTTTTTCTAGACAAAGTGTGGTAAAATATTTAAAATTTGTTGAATTGGACAATTGAACTGACACAATATCAATCACTTTTGTAGATATTTTATTTTTAACTTAATTCAGTACTTCAGTCTAATGCAAATTCTTGAGAATGAATTGTCTACTGTGTGTATTACAATCATCGTGCTATGTCTTAAGTAAATTGAACCGGAACTATTTCTACCTCTTTCCTGGAAATCTTTATCTGTTTTGACGAACCCAGCAACCAAAGCCCTCGGCAATGCGGAAACCCACTCATCCCTGTTGAGATCTGGTGGAATAGCACCCAAGACATTGTTCAAGAGATTGTCCTTGGTATATATAGCAGCTGCAGATCCGTTGTGACCATCATATAACTGCAGGTAGATAAAAAAGAATACAATGTGTAAGAAAAGCATCGAAGGACTTGATGTAAATGTAACTAGTACAAAAAGAAAACAGATCCAGAAATTTTCATTTGGTTTAATACAAACAAGCATTCCAACATCTACTTTCACTTTTCATGTGAAATTAGAATGCACAATGCAAATGTGTAGTTTGTGGGTGTGATCCCAGTATTACAAATTAAAGTCATGATTCCTTAACACAAAAAATTCAATGCCTGGGAAAATGATTAACTAGAAATAGAAGCTCTTCTCAATCCTCAACAACAATACTAAAATTATTATCACATAAATAAATAGCCTGAAATGTTAACCAGGAAAATTGTTGTATCAGGCCAGATGAAAATAGCATCCACTCTCAACAAGACTAACATGATATATAATGCTGAAGTCCAGGAAAAATTGCAGTTCCACAACTATAAATAGAAAACCACAATGACAAAATAGTCTTAAAAACGAAGAGAAGCACAATAAGATCATACCCCAAAAACATGATATGTGGTGACTCCGTCGCCCAAGACCCGTTGGCATTCTGTTTTGAGGAACGTAAAGTCCTCGCCTTTCTTGCTCTGGCTGGCCTGGCCGTGCAAAATCTCAGGGTTCTCAAGCTTCTCATTAGCCAATTCCCGCTTTAACAACACCGATAATGGGACCGCTTGATGGTCACCATTCTTAGACAACATTGCTTCCTGTCCCAACAGCCCCAAATATGATAATTTTCTTTCTTTTCTATCTTTCTCTATCTTTTACAGGATTTGGAAAATGCAGCCCATTATGTATTCAATCAGCCAATTTCTTGAGGTAGATTGGTTCAATCAACACAAATCCAATAAAATCCTATACATACAAGCAAAATATAAAAATGGAAAAACAAATCAGCATCCCAATATAAGCAAAAACAAACCAAAGCAATTACAACAATGAAGTCAATTTAATTTAATTCATATTTATATCAAAAAAAGAAAAGAAAAAAACTAAGAGTAGTAATACAATCCATATCCTCTCAAGCTATAACAAATGAAAAACAAAAACAAAAACAAAATATTCAACCCATAAAGCATCATTACATATCTACATTACTGGAACGAAATCTGATCTTAGCATAATGTGGATGAAACCAAAGTTGTAACAGATAAATGGCCAATCTAAAATTGAGAAAAAACAATCAAGAAAAGAGAGAATAACCATACAATTTATTGAAATTGGCGAAATGGTATTTTAGTTGCAATCATCGAAACACGCCGATTCTGGGTCTGGGTTTCAACGCTGCCAAAAAAAAAAAATGGAAAAGTATTGTCGTGCGTTTTTGTCTGTTGAGAGGACAGGAGAAAGAGCGTTGATGTTAGAGAGAGTGGGAGACGGAGGTAAATTATAATTGAAGGCGTCCGACTATTTTTTTTCTTCTTTAATTAATGCTAAGAAATAAGAATACGTTTTTATTAGGATTAAAAAATCGAAAATCAATTTGATTCCAAAAAAAAAAAAAAACGGATCAAAAGTCAGAAATTCGAATCAGATCAAATCAATTTCAAGTAAAAAAAATTAAAAATTATTACAAAAATCACAAAAATTTATTAAAAAAATAAGTTATTTTATAAATAATCAACATTTAATCATTTAAAAAATAAAATTATACACAAAAACAATTAGAGGAAAAAATTACAGTCGCTGACAGGTCGAGTTTAATCGGTAAAAAACCCAATTTTCTTGTTGGTTCGAACCAATTTTTACGCCGATTCCGTTTTCTCAATTATAAATCATTTTTTTTTTAAAAAAAAAAAAGGATAAAACGCCAGCTATCATTAACTTTTGTTCTTGGATTTTTGTTGTTTGTTTTCGTGTGTACCGTGACAAATGACAAATGATACAATTTGACATCTCCATTCTCCATTTTGCATTTCCAGAAAAGATGGAATCTGAGCGGTAAAAAAGGTTGTGTCTTTTTGTGCATAATTTCTTTGTGGGTTCTACATCTCAATTGTCCTTATGCCCAGGTTCATGCTTTTTTTTTAAGGAAAAAATACATAAATCAGGTTGTTATAAATTCACAATTCATAATTAAAGAACAATTTACATTCTTTCAATTATCAGGTCCTATATATATATATATATATGGTAACAAGAATTTCTCCTATAATCACGTTTTCACCCAAATCCAGCCAAATCAAACCTGACCCCAAGTATTCAGTATCGTCGTTGTCCAAAATTAGATCGATGCCTCATCACCGTCAACACCACCACCATCTTCAATGCACCACAATCACCACCATGATCGATTCCCGTCTCCATCTTCGACGCATCAATGTGACCTGAGACATCATATGATCTGAGACTGGAGAAAATGTGACTTGATACAATTGTCAACATGAGACCTAATACCGTAAACATGTAACTTGGGATCACCTGAGACTTTAAACATGTTACCTGATACAATCGTCAACATGTGACCTGAGATCATACGTGTGACCTGAGATTTGAACATGTGACTTGATACAATAGTCAATATCACATTGGCGTCAACACACCACAAACCACCACAACCGTCGACAGAACCAAACCACTGCAATCACCAGGGTAACCACAACCAGCTCCATCCCCCACCACCAAAACAACAAACACCACCACAACAACATTTATCTACAACTTCTAATTAAAAAGGGGAGAATAGAGGTGCAAGATGAAGAACTAAGACCAGGTCGATATCTTAAACCTGGTTCGGCATAGAGCTTCAATTTTTTCTCCCTACTCCCACCATGTGGGTGATATCTCCGGCGACCACCAAAGTTTGGCAACTCCTTCTGGATATGTGTCTGTCACCATAAATGTGATTTGAAACTTTTGAAGGCAGTAGCTGAGGGTGGAAGGAGCTTGAAATAGACACTTCCAGCAAGAATATTGAGTGGGTGGAAGGGGTGGGGGTGGGGGTGGGGGTGGGGGTGGTGGCGTTTGAAATTGTGGGAGTAAATTCAAGGAAGGAACGTACATATATGGAAGAGAATTAATTAGGGCAAGTAGTGTGGTTTATTTTAGGATATTATTATTCTAATTTATTATTTCCTAATTACATTCTGATTTTTGAAGTTATATAAGTTTTATCTTATTTTTGAATTTTGATCTTTAAAAGTAGGGTTGGGTGTAATTTCCACTTTTTTTTAATTCATAAATCAATTTATAAGCATTCGTTTAGTAAAAGAATCTTTTTTATTTATAAATAACATAATTTTTCAAACGATTTTTTAACTACACACTTTTTCTCTCCAATTTTTAATCGTTACTTTTTACTTCAAAATCATAAATAAACAAGTTTATAAACTAAATTGTGTTACCAAACACTTTTTCAAATCATTTTTTAACCATACATATTTTCTCTCTCCAATTTTTCTCAATTACTTTTTACCTCAAAGTGATAAATAAACCAAACATTGTTACCAAACAGAGACAATTCATAATGTCATCTCCAACTCAGAACCAAAAACACCAAAATGGTACAAAAATCATCTCTAATGAAGTTGCTCTTTGGCGTGTTATTGTTCATTTGGAGCTGATGATGTAGTTACATATTGCCATCACTTATTTATCAAATTGTTATTGAACGAATTATAAGAATACCATTAATCCATTTATTATGTTTTTTTTTATTATTATTTATTTATTGTCAGAATGCCATTAATCCATTAATTAATTTATTTGTTTTTTTTTATTTTTTGCAGTTTTTTTTTTTTTTTTTCTTCTGTGTGAATGAAGTTATTTAATGAATTATAATTTAAATTAATTGAGAAACAAATTATAAAATAATGAAATTTAGATTTGATGTAAAATTTAATACACATGCCTCGAGATGGGTTCAAAAGATGGCGTGGGTTTTGCACCATTTTGGTGTAAATGGTGCAAAAAATGGTATTCGTGGTTAGAAATGCTCTTATATAATACTAATTATGTTCGATTTTGATAAAGATTAGATTTTTAGTAAATTTTATTAAAAATATATGGAGTGAGTTTTTATTATCATCGGTTCTAACAAAGTGAGCAACAAAGTACAAGATTGTAGCATTTGAAAAAATACTTCATTGCAACAACAATAATTTTAAGGAGACATTTTTAAGTGACATTGTGATACGACATACATTCATTGAGTGATAAAAAGAAAGTGTCGGATAGTTATAATCATTATCCAATTAATGTTTGTCACGTTACAATGTCACCCAAAAAAATCTCTTATTAATGTCTCCCTTGAATTACTCTTGCAACAATGCACGGAAATAACAAATACTTAGTTTTGTTCAATAATTAACCTCACTTGGCTTTGATTAGAAGACACATTATTATTAGTCCCATTTGTTGAAAAAATGGAGAAAGAAGTAGAATTAAGAACACAACTAGTTCTATCATCCATGCGATGCACGAAATTTATATCCATGATAATGATTTCAATGAAAATTTACGAAAATATGTTGATTATATACTATCATATCAAAAAATAGTACAAAATTATTCAAAATTGAAAAAGAAACAATACCCAATATGTCTCATTATTTTCTAAAAAGGAAAAAAAAAAACTTTTTTTTAATAAAACGAAAAAAAAAAAAAAAAAACTAAAGATCTATTTGATAAATCTATTTTATCGTGTATACACGGAATTTTTTGTTCATTTTCTGACTTGCAAACCGCGTATTTTTTAAATAATGGATCTCGTTATTTCAAATTAAAGAGCTTCTTTGAATAATAAAAGACAATTTATATATTTAATTAATAAATTACCGCCATTTGCTATTCTCGTATTTTAACTTCTTTTTTTCCTCCAAATTTCATTCAAAAACAGAAATCACATATTTGATCTTGAACTATTTAATAGCAGGATTCCTTATAAACTTTTGGCTTTTCACTATATAGAAACATACATTGGTTGATCAAGATCAGCCATGCTCATTGCTTTGGCACCATCAACCACATCCTCGAGCAACAGTCGTTAGATCAACATCATTTGCCTTGAGAACCTGTCAAACGACATTTGATTTGAGTAAACCTAAAAGATAAAAATGAGGATCTTACGTCAACAATGGATGCATAACAATACACACAATTAAGGTGATGGAAGAGAAATATCAAAATTCCTATCAATCTTTTGGAATCAACAGCTACTTAGGCCTGCTTGCATAACACAGGAAAACTAACCTCCCGCACCACCTGAAAAGCTAATAAAGCAAGGCATCACATCCAAGCCTTAACAAACAAATAAATTGTTAGATTTATCACACACGTTCAAAGAAAATGAAAATGGAGAATGGAGATCATATGTAATAGCTAATAGCTTAATAGGGACAACTTCATGCATTTCCCAACCAACAACATTTCAAATACTTCAATTTAAAGAAAAATAAAATGGAGAAAAAAAGGTTGAATAAATTTATCTTTATGTAAGTTGTCTAAGTCATGTAAAAGTGTTTCTAAAATTGGTCAGTTAACAAACGTGTCTAGAAATGAGTCAAATGACATTACTTGAACTACCTTTCGATACAATTCATTTGTATCTGAAAAATAATCAAATCAAAATCCAGTTTTCTACTTGAAAGTGCATCATCTGCTTTGATGGTATCCGAAAATCTATAACTGTTCCAAGCCTACCCCTTATCAGTGAAGCTAAAATTGGTCTTCGAAGATCAAACGGATATGATCCAATACTCTATGAAAAATTGTTGATTATACTATCATGTAGAATATTAAAAAACTTATTTCTATTCAAAAAACAAAATATTCAAAAAACACAATAATAAGAGAAACAGAACAGAAGGCCAAAACAAATAGAAATATTTATATAAATTTTTGAAAAATCAAACATATAAAGGCCAGCAAAAGAATGCAAGTGTTGAAAAATCAGGGCAAAATTTCAAAGGATTCCCTTCCCCCCCCCCCCCCCAAAACCAAATCCCAGCTGCAGCTGGGAGATGTTGACATAAACTTGCATCATACCTAAGTTTTCAAGTTCTATGAGTAGCATTTATTTAAAAAAAAAGGTGTGCAATGACAAAGTATACTGAAATCAAGAAAATCCTTATATTCTGTCTTTTCAAGAAAACAAAATTGCAAATGCTTAACAGCAATGACATACCAGCTTCTTTGTTTTCCTTTCGAGAAACTAGCCTTCGCCACTTCTTTGCTGGCAATGGTCTTTTCTTCTATCTTTTGCTGTCTTTATCCTTCACTGTCTCGGTCTCTACTCTCTAGTGACTGAGAGATCTTTAAGGGAGCCTTTAGCCTTTGGAAAGGATGAGTAGGAGCCTCAAGTTTTGGCAATGATCCTGGATCGAGCAACTTAGTTGTGGGAAGGGCTTGTGCAGCCTCTGATCTTGAATGAAGAGCTCTATCTATACTAGATGAAGCAAGATTGTTATCACTGTTAACATCTTCTGCTACCCTTTGCCTAATGGATGGCTCTGTTCCCCTATATGATGTTCAAATCCTTTATGCTTGTGAAATGGAGTTCGAACGAACTCGTCCCGTTCCTGCTAAAAAATAATGTATCATTTATCATTAGCCCAATATCCAAATTCCTGATTTATCAGTGCACTAATAAAAATAGAAGTATCAATTTATTCAATCACCTAATTTGCATAAAACCACGACATCTTTCATCACAAGTAAACATAGGCTCCAAAACGTTATACACTAATTTTCCTTCACTTGATCTTCGTCTGACCACTAATTACCTTTATTTGAACTACTTTTGGGAGCATTCAGAAGTCATAAATATCCTCCAGAAGTAAGAAAATATGTTTGACAACAATAAGCCCCTTAAATCTAATAGCTAATAAATCTTCTAAATCAAAAAGAAAACCCAGCATACCAGCATAATGATAATGATAAAATGCTATACAAAATTACCCGTTAACAAATTGTACAATACCACAGTTTCCAAGCGGGTATCCCTACCAACCAAACAAATGGGATAATGTGTGCTCACCATATGACGCTGTGTCATCGTAAAAGGTGGGGACCTCGCAAACATGTGAGAATGGGGGGAACTTTTGTCACATATCTTCTTCTGTTTTGATTGCTCTTTAAAATGCAAAAGAAAACAATAATTATCAGTCAACAAATAAAATCATTTAATATTAATGCACTGACTCGCAATGATATCATTTTTAAGCAATCCATATTACTAATTTCCAAACTATACCTGGTTCAATTTCTTTCGAGATTTTGCAGTCGAGAATAGTAATAGAGGATTGGGAGGATAGATTCAAGATCGTAGAAGAAGAGATGTAGAACTGTAAAAGAAGAAGAGAAGAGGAAGAACAGGGCATTAGGGCAGAGAACTTACAGGAGAGAGAAGGGGAAAATCGAACAATGTTTGTAATCAATTTCTTCACTCCCGATTACCTCCAAAAGTTGTGTATTTATTGAGAGTAAGAAGAGTCCTCTTTCCCATAAAACGTAAAATAGAAAGTAGAAACAGACATATAGAAATAGGACTGAGGTGAAGGTCCATGACACTCCAACACTGAATTCCAGCCACAATGAGTCAGAATTCCACCCACATTGATAAAACAACATACTTACCGTCATACCATGAAACACGGACTCAAGACTAAACGTTTCCAAAGGGTCATCACGAAAGGCGAAGGCACATTTTTGAAATCAGAAGCAGAAATCCAAGGGAACAACCGAAGTCAAAGAGGCGTTCTTTGGGGGAAAACACTGCAATCATCTGTGTATTCTTTTACTTTTTTTTGCCTTTTTTTCCTTTATCTTCATCCAAAATTAGTTTGATGTTCAGATGGTCCGGCAAGAAGGTTCTTGGAAAATCAAAGTGTAGCCTTAAAAGAAACACAGTTCTTTTTTTTTTTTTTCTGAAACGAAAGAAGTATAGACTAACAATTCAAACCGGCGCCATTTCACATCCTCCAAGACTTGGACTAAGTTTCCGATCAAAAAAAAAAAGACTTGGACTAAGCCTCCGTTTGGTAACACTGTTTGATTTATAAACTTGTTTATTTATTATTTCGAGGTAAAAAGTAATGATTGAAAATTGGAAAGAAAAAATGTGTTTGATTAAAAAATGATTTGGAAAATTGTGAAAAAAAAAAAGTAATTACCAAACAGAGGCTAAGTCAATTCAAAATTCAAATTTATGAGAACAGTAGCCTACAGTGGTTGAGAATAGTCAGATCAAAATAAAAAAAAGAAATGGCTTTTTTTGCGGAGAAATCAGTACCTGTCATTCATAGAACAGGGATCCGTCCACTTGTTTTGCAGACAAATTAGTAGTTGAGGGTTTTAACATGGTTGCAAGATCTTCTGTTAGGGAAACATTGGAGGGAAAATATTGAGGACTATCCTCCTTTATTATAGTAATATATAAAATATAAATATATATATATATATATAAATATAAATAAATATAATAATAATATAAGATAGTGGATGAACACAAACATGAATCAGGATTTGAACATGTTTGAAATGTTGTATTCGAATGATATTTATCCCCTCTCAATATTTGAGTGCTCGAAAGAATCGTCAGAAAAAAAGGAATTTGTAGAAATAAACAAGTCTTCAATGAAGAATTACTTAAAGTAAAAAGCAATTGTTAGTAATTGGCCCATTCTTATTTCAGCCCAATCTGAAGAAATTATGTATTGGCCCAACTCGCATTAGCCTTTGAACCCAAGCAGAGTCCGTAACCCGGTCCAGCTCGCGTTTCAGAAACACGACTTTTCTATTTCAACTGATTATGTTTGAGTCGTTGGATCAACCACCTGGTACGCTCCTAGCTGTTAGATCTTCTCGCCCTTATATTCCAGATGAATGATCCAGAAGCACGTCCAAGTTCATTATGATCCATTCTGATTCAGATTTTTCTATCTCTCTTTTCAACACTCTCTCAGAGGAGATCTCTTCTGCTTCTTCTCTGAATCCTTCTTTGATACGAAGTAATTCTTTATTTTTATTTCTTCATTTGTAGAAACTTTGAGATATAGTTTAAGAGTGATTTAGTGCTCTTTGTAAGCAAGTTTTGTTTGATTTTTGAGAGATTTTTACGTAGTTTGTCTGCGATTTTTAGTCTGATTTACTTTGTGAAATTCATGTGATTTGATAAAAATTCTTACTGTATTATTCTGAAAAACGTTTCTGAATTCAATAAACTTTGTGATTTTTGTAAGTTTTTTGAGTTTGAATCCTTTACAGCATTTCTTCAAAAACTTGAGAGAAACAAGAAGGGATTTTGTATCCATAGGGAGAATTGGATTTTAATCAATCAAATTAATATTAGAGATTGAATGTTAGTTCTTGGAATAAAGATCTAATTCTAATTTATAGATCTAAAATCATTCACCACGAAATCAAGTTAATTATCCATTAAAAGTTGAGAATTTTTCATGAAAAAGTCCAGACGATCGCTTGGCTATAGGTTTTGTCCTCGGTTTTGATAATATGTATCACGACAATCGCTTATCATTTTTCTCAAGCGATCGCTTGGACAAAGCTGTATCCGATTTCAATCTTTTGGGCCAATCAATTATCTGTTAATCCATTTTCAGGTTCAATTATGATTTTGAACGAATATATATAACACCTATTGCAATATAACTTGCATTTCAAAAATAGAGCTCGCGGTTCCATCGTGTTATACAACATTCACGCAAATTCGAAAATTTTGAGATCCAATTCAAATTGATTTTGAGCATCACGTGGATTGGAACAATACCCTCCAACATGGTACCGTAATTAGAAGGTGTGGGCCAAATTTATGTGCATTTTGCCCATATCATTAAGTCGGTTCATTTGATATACGTTTAGTAGAAATCGGAATCTAAGTATTATTGCTATTACAAAATATGCTGTACCACCTCAATTCTTATGGATTCATAAGAATTAGGAGTGGACACGATCCGGTTCGGTTCCAATGAGCACGGTCCGGTTCGATTTCGATTGGAACCGAACCAACCTAAGTACTAATGGAAATCTTAGTAATGAAACCATTGGTTCCATATTTGACAATGAAACCGAACCCCAATCGAACCAATTGGTTCCGGTTCAGTCCGATTCGGTTCTTAACATTTAAAATGTTAAAATAAAACCATTTCAAAAAAAGAAAAAAATGTTAAAATAAAATGTTCATTAGTACTACTAAAGATTAAAAAATTTCTTGACACTACTTTAAAAAAATATAGAAGAATTGCACATACTTTACAAAGATTAAAAGAAAAACAAAAAACCTTGCATACAAGTTAAAAAATAATATCTAAATAATATATGTTACTTTGCATATAGAAACAAGAAAATTATATTTTTAACAATTTTGCATCTTCGGAATAAACTTTTATAGCTTTTAGATTTTCACATTATACAATTGTTTAGGTATAGACAACTGACTTCAAGATGAATTTAGATATAGCCGACTGATTGTATATTTATCATTTATAGAAAATAATCAAAAAATAAATTGAGAAGATGGAGCAATGGAGGATTTCTGTGGAAAGAATTTAAAAATAAGGAAGATCCAATTATGACTTTCATCTTTTGTGTAAAGAAATAAGGAAAGTCATTATAACCTAAATGGGAAGCTTCTACCTTTACGTGATGTGTAATAATTTACCAAAAATTGTGTAAAAAAAAAAGTCAGTTTAACTGAAGAACCAAATTATCTACGGTTCAAAATACAAGGACCTAGAACTGGACCGAGAACCATTTGGTTCTGACCAAGAAATCCCAAAACTTATTTGTTCCTTGGTTGAACTCGATCCGAACCGGTCGAATAGGTTCCGATTTGATTCCACCAATTTCGAGAAATAATGCCCACTCCTAATAAGAACGTGTGATGAAGTTTTTGTCACCTTTTCAAAAAATTATTTCATAACAATTATTATTAAAAACCTCTATTTTTTTAGGTTTTTTTGGTAATATGAATCGACTAGTAATGAAAAAGATAAAATAAGGTGGACCCTACCAATCCATATTATAAATTAGAGGAATTTTTAAAAATGTTCAATTCAATGCTAATCAAAAAGATTGTGTCTTGAGTTAATAGTTTTTGCAAAAATGTCCAAATTTGGGTGCACTTTGACTATCTTACCCTTAATGAAACATAATATATATTTTTTGATTTGATCTTTAAGCTGTCACATCTATACTAGTTAATATCCATTAGTTCAGTTTAAACCTTGGGGTAATAATCATTATAAATATATGAGGCAAATATTTTGAATTTGTATTACCTTTTTCTACACATTTCGTGAGTTGCACATGGAAGGAAATACTTGAACAGGTTTTGAGAAAAAATTTACCAACATATTATGGAATCCATTTCATTAGAATGTATTAGTATCAAATTTTTGTATCCATTGAGAACTTACTTTTACTTATTTTGCATTATCTTAAAAAAAATGAAGAGAAATACTTGATAATTAGTTGAACTAATTTTTAAGATTATCAAAGTATTGTTGTCAATATTATGATCATTGTGTTGTGTTATTCTCAAATCATATCACTTTTTTTTTTTTTTTTATCATTTATGTTAGTAATATGATGTTGTTTTGTATTAAATATGTCATTAATGGTGGATATGAAATGATTCTAAAAAAGGTAGTTGAAGAAGATGAGATATGCAAGTGTTGATAGAATCCCGATACGTCATTCTCGACATTTATAATATCAAAAATGACATTTAAAATGTTGTTCTATATAGTTTTAAAATGTCAAGATTGTGGGTAATGAACTCAAAAAATGATAATCGTTTGGAACGCTTTCTTCTAGATAATTTTTTTGTGTCCCCTTATTTCGTGTTAACTCATCATAGTATTGTTCCTGACATCTAAATATGACAGATATAATGATGTTTGTTGTCTCGCACGATGGAACTTTTCTCAACATTGATGACAATTGAAAGTGGTTTGGCAACCGGACAACGTTCATTAATTTTCAAAGTGACGTATACTTTACATTTCATATTTCCTAAATCCCTCTTTTTTGTTTGAACTGTACCGTTATGTCAATCAAAAATTAATTACCTAGAATTGAACCACCAAGATTTAAGGTTAAAGTATACATTTTTTTCTTCATCATATGTTTTGAACAGCTGCAATTGATACATCTAAGATAGGTCAAGAATCAAACATAATATTGCAACTAAGAATGTTTGGGTAGGCAATGTAAAAGAGAAATAAAATCTGGACATTCATTACAATTCTCGACATTTTAACATGACATTCTCGACATTTGAGATCTGTTTTTCTAGACACTTGACATTTCAAACATAAACTCAAAATAACTTGTGGATAATATATTGTACCAAATCTGATTGATATTTGTACTAGTTTAATATAGAGAGTAGATTATGCGTTAAGTTTTCATTGGTTTACTCACAATATAAAATATTATAGTCACACTTTGTGCTCAATGAGGAATTTAAAAATTGTAGTAAGGACATTTTAGTCCAAAAAAAAGAAAATAAACATCACTAAAATTTGGAACATTTTTGCAATCAAAATTATAAAAATTGACATTTTATGTAAATTCCCCTTATTAAATTAAGCCTACTTTAGTCGGCCAATCACAACTCCATAATTTGCCTGCAGCTTTTCTTCCCCATTGTTTAACGTGGAGGCTGCTCATCATAACCAAAACGATAAAGATGGCAAAAATACTCCATTCGATTTGGATTGATCCAAATGGAGCTAAATTTTTGGATCCACGGACTAGGATACATACGGATAGGGTCAATCCGCACCATTTCATTTTAAAAAAAAAGTAATTAATAAACATTAATTTTATTGCTAAAATATCTTAAAAGGATTCTTGATCTGAATCCGATCCGTCCCAAAAATTGGCAAATCGTGGGACTGGTGTGGATTGGATAAAAATTTTGCAGAGCGAATACGGGTCATGCCGACCCGCCTTCTTGTCATCTCACTACAAAAAGATCTCTATGTTGTTTCAATTATTTACAAAAACAGTCCTCGAACTTTCACAAACGAAGTACGTAAGTGTGTACTTAAGTTTATTTTACTTTTTTTGTTCATTTTTAAGTTCCAAAGCTTTTATCCTCAGTGGTGCCAATGTATATTGGTCTCTATCACGTAATGAAGACAGTTACTTCTATCACTAAGCACTTAACTTAATCCAATCCTTGTTTGATAAACATATTTTTTCATAAAAAATACTATTTTTTTAACAGTAATTAATTTTAACTATTCAAAAAAGTCAAACCTACAATTTTTTACTTTTCAAACCATTTTTTAATCATATAATTTTCAAAACCCACTTTTTCAAAAACTATGAGAATCAAATAAGAGCTAACGATCTAAAGCCGTTAAGTATAGTAATTTTAAAAGGTTTTGATAAATAAATCTAGGCCATTGAGTCGTGATTATTTGTCAAATCTATACATCTATATATATATATATATATATATATATATATATATATATATATATATATATATATAATAACTAGATTTGCCACTAATACGATGCATGAGAATATGTTTTTGATAATGATTTCGATAAAAAAATATGAAAATGTGTTAATTATACAATTGTATCAAATAAAATCATTGTACAATAATATTTTAATACAAAATATTATTGAATTCAAAACTTCAAAAAAGACAAAAATAATCAAAATAGGAAATGCAATATGTATAAAACTAATCAAAATTAGAAAATCCTGATCTTTATAGGATTTTTTTCGTTTTCTCTTTTAAAAAATTATCTTTGTTTATTTAATTGACATATTATGAAGTGAAACTTCAATGATTGTTTATTTATTTTCATAATAAATTAATCCATTTTTTTCATTTCAAACGTAACACATTAATATTAATCAAGCATGAAATTATTCATTTAGAAATATATTTTTTGGATTAGTTACTTAAACTTTTTTTTTTTAATAATCTAAGTGGAAAACTTATAAAAATATCCTATATAGGAAATATTCTTAAGTTCTTCCTTTTTTTCTAGTAAATGGAAAACTCATAAAAATACCCAATATACGGAATATTCTTAAGTTCTTCTTAAGCTCTTTAGGTTTAGGCTAAAACATTTTTGGATTAATTAAATATTTTTTCAAATTAGTTGCTTTATCATTATAAGAAAAAAAGGCGAATATTGATGAAATTTTTCATGACAACGAATAAAACAATTTTTTTAGTTAATTTGGCATATGTTTGGTAATGATTTATAAACCACACAATTTTTTAAATCATTTTTAACCATATATAATTTTTCTCTCACCACTTTTTAATCACACATTTTTATGCATTATTTTTAACTTCATTAAAATGAAAATTTACGCAATTTTCTGAATTTGACATTTATCAATAAAATAATATTACACATAAATTTATAAAATATTTCTTATTTTTAACCACACATTCTCCTAAAAATAACTATTCAAAACAGTATTTTTTCTAATAAACTTTTTTTTTTAAAATCAACATCAAACATGGGTAGTATATATAAAAATTTACTCATAATTATTAAAATTTATTCTATTACCATAATTATTAAAATTTAAAAAAAAAATAATCAATCCAAATTATTAAAAACTTATTTAGATAGTAAATCACTAAATCCCAATTTATATATTTTTTTAAATAATTTTAACATTTTTTATTTTAGTTTTCAATCAAAAATTTAGCACAATAATTATAAATGTGTGTTGTAAAATTTTTTAGCTTCTGTTTGGAAAATTAAAAAAAAAAAAAAAAACATGTTTTTATTTTTAACACAATGAGTTTATAATCGTAATCATAATTAAAATATACAAATAACAATAACAATCAGTTTATTACTTTTATTCATGTTTGTGTTGAAAACGGTATTTAAAAGTTACATTCAAAGTAATTTATACAGAAGAAAATATGATAATGTTAACTAATTATTTGTTAATCAATAATTATATCATGTTTGGTGTAATATTATATAGAAAGTGACCACTGAATTTTTATATTCGTGTAATTACTTTAACTAAATATCTATTTTTAACGTAATCATTACAATTAATGAATTAATTTAATTTATAAACAACACAATCTTTTATGCCATTTTTTAAGAAGAAAAATATTTTCTCTTTCCACTTTTCAATTTTAGCTCAATAAATCAATCACAATAATATATGTGATCACATATAATTTTGTTCAATGCAATATTTTCAAATTTTCTTCACATTCATTTTCAACCACATATATTTACCCATCATCTTTTCAAATTGTTAAAAACTTATTTAGATAGTAAATTCCAATTTATATATTTAAATAAGAAACGATCATAGATTTCAATAAATTTTATACATTATTGTTAACTTCATTGTAAATGAAAATTTATACAATTTTCTGCATTTGACTCTTGTTAACATTTTTTTTTTTTTAGTTTTCAATCAAAAATTTAGCACAACAATTATAAATGTGTGTTGTTAAAATTTTTAGCCAATGTTTGGCAAATTCAAAAAACCATGTTTTTAAACAACATAATTCCTCAAATTATTTTTTAACTACACATATTTTCTCTCCATTTTTCAATCATACACCTTACCTCGAAAATATAAAAATATATTTTTTGAACACAAATTTTTTTACAAACGAATATGTTTGAGAAATTTTGTGATTTATAAAAATGTCTATGTCTATAAATTATCTTTTTCAAATTTATCAAGCACGTGCTTATCCATGTCTAATATTCAAATGAAGAAAAAATAACCAAAAAATAAAAAAAAAAAGAATTAAAAAAAATAAAAATAGAAAATTCAGTTTTTTTTTTTTTTTTTTAATTTGTTTGAATTCAAACTCAAACTCGCCAACCTTTGGCAGGCAGCTAAATTTTTTTAATTTTTTTTTTCCAATTATGGGATGGAAATCATGTTGGGGGGGGGGGGGGGGGGAGATTTAGATGCACTTCTCCTTTTATATATCACTATAATATATAAAATTCACTTCAAACATCACTGTTCCTAAGGCCGAAATGCGCTCTCCGTTCAAGTCCGAAATGCGATTTCTTTGTTTCCATATTCTTTCACGTCCTAGAATCTTCCAATCCAATTGCAGTAGAGTTCGTCGATCTCCTCTCCACTACCCATTCTCTGGCGTCGATCTCCTCACACGCAATCTCTCTCTCATAGATCAAGAAGACCCGTAGATGACTGCACCGCTTCGCTTCTGCTCCTCATCGTCGATTTCTCTCCTGTCGTAAACAACGGTGCTTGGACAGATACTGCACACTTCAAGGCCTAAACGTATTGTGAGTATTCTTCAGTTTTTAGGTGACTAATCGAGCTGGTTGTAGCGGTATTACTGTTCACGTGATTTTTATTTTTTCCGATTTTTGTAATTTTTTAGTTCTCTTCGGTTTTGGCTGCTTGTATTTCACTGCAAATAGCCTCCTTCCACTGGTTTGAAGTTCGACTGGGCAGCTTCAAGCTCACTTCGCTTCTGGATGGGACCTCGTACTGTTCACTTGAGCTGCTTCAATTTCGGATGAATGGTCTAGAGTTGTACAGGTTAGTTTTGAGCTTATTCTGCTTTGGGTATTATCTGTTTGCATTTACACTTGGTTTTCGGTTCGATTGTGGCTGAGTTTCTGTTGTTGGTGACTCACTGATTAGTGTGTGGTTGTTGCTAGACGGTTTGTTTTGTGTTGTTGGAGCTTGGTGATCGGTGGGTTCTTATTTTTCTTTTTTCTTGCCGAGTTTCTTCTATACGCTGCACCATGGGTAAGAAGACATTGTGTTGGTGGCACTGGCAACTATTGAGACTCTACATTTTGCGGCTTGCTGTTCTATATTACCTTAAATAGTTCCAATAAAAATAAAGTAGAATGAAGGTAAAACAGTAAAACATGGACTATTCCAAATTCAAGCTAAACATTAAATATATATCACTACTATATATAAAATCCACTTCTAACATTACTATTCATAAGACGAAAAATAACACTTTTAGGCAAAAGTTGAAACCTGCGTTCTCTTATTTTGTCTTTGGTTTGTAGTTCAAAAGACGATTTCTTACTTTCAAAAGAGAAAAAAAAACAGAGAAGCCAGCTTCATTTGTCTGTCTCCTGCACCACTCTCGCAGCGATTCCATAAGGTTCTCGTCATCGTCAGTAGGGTTACGATTTTTGCCCGCTTCCTTCGTCGCCGGTTAGTTTCTTCCTTTCCTTTCCTTTTTATTTTTATTTTTTTTGTGACGTGTATTGTGTAGAGATTTATGATTTTTTTGGGTTTTGGGGTCGGATATCGAAATCAAAAGGGTTTTTCGAATTTTTTTCTTCCTTTAGTGTAGATTGTTGTTTGGGTGTTGAACTCTGTTCTTTGAGACAAATCTCTATTTCCCTTTTGTTAGTGCGTTCCTGTGTGCCCAGATTTTTGATATTTTTGTAAATTTTTTTTTTTTAACTCTCAAAAGGGTTTTGATAAAGGCCCCATTTAACCAATTTTAAGTTTCAATAATCGATTGCAAATGAATGGAAATAAGGTTTTCAATTCTGTTAGAGATTTTTTCAAAAATCGTATAAGAACCAAATGGAAGTGACAAAATTCTATGTCAAGTTTTGTTAATTTGGTGATTTAGTTGGTCTCTTTTGATTTATTGAAATTGTTGTTTTCTTTGAAGGAAATTGCCGTTTTCGATTGCAAATGAATGGAAATAAGGTTTTCAATTATGTTAGAGATTTTTTCAAAAACCGTATAAGAACCAAATGGAAGTGACAAAATTCTATGTCAAGTTTTGTTAATTTGGTGATTTAGGTGGTCTCTTTTGATTTATTGAAATTGTTGTTTTCTTTGAAGGAAATGGCTGTTTTAGCTATATGTGCATATGTAGTTTACAGCTGTATATTTTCTATGGATGTGTAACATGGTTAAGAGATGCTGATTTCTTGGTGATGGTTTGCTTGCAAGGCTAATAGAAAAACAAGGAATAGAGCATATGATATTCTTGTCGAGATTGGTCATGCCTGCGGATATGAAGAGAGAGGTGGCAAAAAGGAGAATTTATCCCAGTTTTTAAACATGGTACATGATTTGTGATACTAATGAATTTAAATTTATGTTTGCTGTTGAACATTAACATGCTTTTGATGTCTATAGGTTGCGGAAGACTTGGCTGGTGAGACCCCTCATGATTAGTGCCTCGATGAAGGGCCTAGCTCGCTTGGCTTATGAGTTCTCTGCCCTTGTTTCTTCTGTGTACAATGTCCTCCCATCCACATTTCTCCTCTTGCTTAGATAGAATAGATAAATAATCAAGGTACGTTTCAATTGATTATACTTCTTGCAAATTGAGTTTTTCAGAATCAAAAGGTGCCTTTTTGTTGTCATCTGATGCCTTTGCATTTTGAATATTTGACTTCCATTGCAGGCTAATTTAGGTTTGCTGAAGGTATTGGTGGCCAAATCACAATCAAAGAACTTGCAAAAGCACTTGCAGAGCCTGGTTGATGTCTTGCTGAATGGGCAAGATAGCACTAAGAACCATTTCAATGCAAAGGCAAGTATTTGATTATTTAGCACTGATTGCTATATGTTTCAAGGATTTATCAAATAAAATTTTGTATGAAGACCTTTCTCAATATCTATAAGCTTTACATGACTTGATTTCTTGTAAGTTATATTTTTTGCTACATTATTTATTCATCTTTTTGTGAAGTAGACTTTCGTGTGAAGACTTGAAGTTTTGAGTAAATCATCTCAAATAGGAACTTGAAGAACAACCAGTTAACTGGTCCAATTCTTTCTAATTTTTGGCTTTGAAATTAACTTCCTGGCAGGATTTGTCAAGTGAAATAAAGAGGAAGACGTTTTGCAATTTAACATCCTGAAATGGTGATTATGGGTTTGATGGGTTTGAAAGCTAATAACTCAGAAACTATGGTTGTTTGAGAAGTAAATGAGCTACTTTTTAGTATTATTATTATTATGAATTCCGTCTTTTTTTCTCTACTTATAACTATCTCATTAGTTTTTTTTTTTTTTTTCCTTTTTTGTTTTCCAAATATGATAAAAAAAACTGTAGTTTTCTTTGTTCTTTCCATTAAATTTTATATAATTTTTTTCTTTGTCCTATATATTATCCCTTTTACTTTTTATTATTATAATATTTGGGTACATGAACGAAGTATAGCTATTAATAGTTAATCTCAAATTAAGATTTGATTATTAGATCTTTTTAAGGGAAACTATTATCAATTTTAATGAATTTATTCCTTTGTAATGATTGTTGAACGGTGATTTTACCAAGCAATAGCTGTATTTTATGGCACTTAAGTTTTTTTTCCTTAGTAACTAATGAAATTATAATGAAGGTTGTACGATGAATGATATCTTCACTGTTGAAAAGATGAAAGCACGCAATCGACGGAGGAGAGAATTGTATCCTCGAAAGAAAATGAGAAATGAAGGGTGTAGTAACACACTTGACAGGCGTTCTCGTCGTTTTGTTACCACATTGGTAAGATTTTCAAGTAGAATTAAAAAAATTATTCTTTATGATATTTAAAATTCATTTTTTCTTCTTATTTCTTTATTTGATAATTGTCTCTTTTGTTATCTTTAGAGCACACATCATTAAATAACGGTACTTAAGAAATGGAAGTGATATATGGGCTCACTATGTTTATGGAGTAGAGTAGGAAGAAGGAAAATCATTGTGGATGTAACTAATGAAATGTTTATTTACTTTTTATGATTGAGCATTGCATTTTTCACGTGAAACTTCATTATCTGTTGAAATAGGGGGGAAAAAATTGAAGCTCAAAGTTTATTCCTTATTCACCATGCGCAAGATCACATCTGAGGGACATAGAATATTTGAAACATAGAATATTTGAAGCATTAGAAGATATCATGGGCATACTTCAAAATTTGCACAATATCAAGAAGAATTTACAATTTTGGCAATCTAGAGCAGAGGTCTGCTTGAATGAGTTTTTATGTGGTCATCAAACTAGCATTCATGTGGTGTACAATTAATTTCAAGCTCGTTGGTTTCTATAATTATATCATTTATATTTCAGGGTTCAAATACTCAAAAAAGCATACTTTATGTTATGCGAAAGAGGGTCACATATATTTTTCACCGGTACAACTCGACTGATTTATGATTATCTTGCTGTAGGTTATGGCATGCAGCATGTCTATTGTTCGGCATCTTCACATATATCCGAGAGGATTAGTATCTTGACCAGCTTCAGATACTATTTGGCTACTTTTTTGGCAAAGGTACATTGTTTCCATTTCATATCACTTTTCTTCTATCTTCTACTATTTATATAAAACTCACTTCAATAATCACTGTTCCTAAGGACGATACAAAACAACGTCATTTCCTTCAAACATTTCTCTCACTTGCAACCAAGATTTTCTCCAGATTCATTTCACAAAATTCCTCTTGCCTTTAATCTGCCTTTTCTATTAACTTCCCTCTCACCTGCTACCAGAATTTCATCCAGATTCATTTCAGGTGAAGTTTTAATTTTTTATTCTTTTTTATGGTTTCAATTTTTGAAAAAATGAGCGTAGTTGTATTCTGGTTAGAGGTGTTGAATTTTAGCTATAATTGAAGAGATGCATAACTCAGAATGAGATGATTGATTGTATTTGTATATTCTCCATTGGTAGTATTATATAGCTTCGTTTAGTTATTTGGGTTGAAATGATAATAACTTGATCGTATTTGTTTAAACTTCCAACTAATAATTCTAAGAAAGGAACAAACAATAGCACAGTTTTGAACACTTGCAAGCATATATGGTTGAATCTGACTCAAATTTTAAACATTTTATACTCATTTCCTTTTCTTAGTTTGAAGATTAGAGAAAAAAAATAGCCTTAGATATGATCAAAATGTGAAAGGGTTAATCTTCATCTCAAACTATGAGTTCCAGTTTGGGATGTTATTTTGTGTTTCATAAGAAATGAAGTAAGTGGATGCAGCATAGTTTTCTTGTTGGGAACCATATATGTTTTCATGTGCTCGTGAATTTTAATGGAACGAAGAATGAGATTATAGAGTAGACAATAATAGTCAAGATTGCTTTAAAATGGCAATGATCTCAACCTTCTATTTGAAACTCAAGATTTTTTACTACTTGAAATGGAGACCACACTTAAATTTATAGAATAGACATGGACACTGAAATTTAAAATGGCAATGATCTCAACATTCAATTTACGATTTTGCACAAGTTAAAGATATTGGCTTCCGGTTTTTGAAAGTCAGGTTTGTTCTAAAGTTTCTGTTTTCCTAAAATATACTGTTTGATGTGTTGATAGATATTATGTAAGGTGCATTATTATTCCCCCTTTTAGTCACTGTATATTTCTAAAATCATATGCCTATCTTTTGATATTTGTTTAGGATGTGTTTGATCTTTGTTGTTGTACAAATTCACATACTTTATAGGAAATATGAATTTTTACATTAGGTATTTTCCACTGTTCCATTTATTATTTGTGGGATCTATCCCTACATTGAAATTGTCTATTTTTTTAAAGATGTCAGAAATTGGAACTTGGAAGGAGACAATAGTTTCAATTTTGACTGGTTAATATAAAAAGAAATAAATATGAGCTCGTGTCGTTCGATTTCTAACATCTCTGTCTTATTTTTTCAATTTGCTATAGGAGATCACATTCGTTTAAGTCCATAGCTTTCTTATATCAGTGGGGCATTAACAGACTGCTCTACTACTGTTAGATCATATATCCATTTGATCTTTTAAGAACCATTTTAGCTTCACAAGGGGAGCCAAAGGTATTGGGCCTAAGCATACAATTGAATAATTGATATCTGTCAGCAATAATTTTTTATTTGCACAGAACTTTGTATCAACCTCTAAATTGTTGCACATTTTACACCACATACAGCTTTCTACATAATTGTAAATGCATCTAATGAAGCAACTGGTTGTAAATGAAATAATCTATATTGATTCAATTACACCTAGGAGGGTGAATAGGTATATAATGTGAAATTAGGAATTAATTTAAATTTAGATGAATAAGCAATCAATTAAATTAAATATCAATCAATCTAAAGTAATAAATAAATGCTTTAAATAAATAACAAGAAGAATTGGCAATAAATGAAAATTCCTTGAAGACTTCACGGGGATAAGAAAAATATGGGAAAACATGTTAGTAAACTCCACTAGAAAAAAATAACGTACAATTATAGTTAACAATGCTAGGAACATAGCCACAATGCTAGGAATAAAGCTATAATTTTTCATTGAGACACATCAGATTCGAATGTTATGACCTTTTCTAGAGGCCCTAATTGATGAATGATTATAATTTCATATCATTTTCTTTTTCTTTTTTCAGTTTCTGTGTATTGATTAATCATGATCTATAGTAATAATAGTTTGATTTTTGTTTTTTGGATACAGAAAGGAAGAACAAGATGCACAAAATGAGTTGGAAAGGAAGAACCTTCAGAATGAGGTGGGGGGGTCACTTTCTTTTACGTCGGTGCCATGGCAAGCTGATAACTATTATATTCAATTTATTTGCTCAAGATACAAGGTACTTTTTTTTTTGCCCCATTTGAGCACTGACTGGAATATCTGGCACATAGGTTGGGACGGTCATTAGATATATAACCTCTGTTTGATGTTGATTTTAAAGAGCATATTTAAATAAATAGTTTTTTTTATAATTTTGAGTTTTAAAGTATTTTTTCTTACTCATTGTGTTGATTAATTACATTATTTTAACCTATGAATTGAGCATGAAAAATAAGTGCGTTAGAGTATTATTGAATTACTGGAACTACCAAAGGTTTGTACATAGTAGCAAATAATCTGTATAATTGATCTTGCAAGTATTTGACACACGACATACTTTTTACTTTTTTATTAAAATAAAAATGTTTGTCGACATTACGATAATCACTGTAGGTTCAACTACTTATACATTATGATTGATTCTCAATTTTATATCAGGCCAAATTTATATCATAAGATGTTTTTCAATCTTATTGTTACCTAATGTATACTGATATATAGATATTTTTTTCATTACTAATTCCACGCGAATAAACACAAATATAATACGTTTCGTGCAACGCACGAAAATCCTACTAGTATATATATATATATAAGAGATAAGAGATAGGATAATTGTCACTATTTTACGTACATAGTTTTTCACTCATTTTCACATGTCATTTTAGAAAATTTCTTATTTTTATCAATTTATTTTAATATATGAATTAGGTTAGTTCAATTAATGCATGTAATAAATGATTTATGGATTAGTGGAAAAAATATCTATAAAAAAAATCAAATTATAGGTTTTTTTTTTCTTTTGATAATTATTTCATTATTTTGAAGTCGAAAAATATACAATATGGGTGTCAAATTCAAGATCTCAACAAAAAGTTTAATACAAAATAAGAAATCTCTAAACATATCATTCGTAAAATCGTTTTAAATACTAAATGTAAAAGTTTTACAAATATTTTTTACTTTTTTCAACATCAAATATTTTTAATTTATCTCATTTAAGTCCTAAAAAATGATACCTATAATTTCTTACCTAAATTCAATCTGACCTAAATGATTAATTTTAAATCTTTTTTTTTTATCAAAATTGAAAGAAATAATAAATATTCGATCTTTTTAAATAAATTTAATTAAATCATTTAACTTTCTACAACTTTAGATTCCGATAAACTCATTGGTTAAATTTGTAAAATAGAAGGTGTTAACAAAATCATTATATTTAAAAATAGAATACGGTCAACAAATTTATTTAGCATGTACAAAAATAGTATGTGCAATTATGGAAAATGAGTTTTAAAGAATGTTTGATTAAGAATGAACATTGAAGAAAATTATTTTCGAAGAATCAATTCTTTACAAATAAGTGATAAAGTCACTTATGTCTTGTGGATTAAACTCTCATTCATAAATTGAGATTTATAAATGATTTTTTGTATATACAGTTAATTATATTGTAATATTCAATCAATAAAACTTAATTAAAATTTGTATTTCATATTATTTATTTGTTACATTCATTTAAATACAGGACGCGTATAAGTTTGTTGTGTGTAAGTTTAATAAATTGCAACATTTAATTTAAGTTTGAGCAATTTTTTATTTTTTAAAATGTTTGGCAAATTTTGTTCGTAATATATTTGTTTTTTTATATGTAATGAAATGAAATATTTGTTTAATATATTTAAATATCAATTATTCCATTAAGATAGTAAAAATTCTTATAGTGTTATACGGGGAGTCGATAAATTAATTCTGTAAATGATTATTGGCCTCTTTATTTCATTTTACGATTTAAAAATTATAAATATTTCAACTTTTAGAAATTAAAAAAACCCTAAGGGTGCGTTTGATACACTAAGTTTTCCACGTAAAATATGATTTTCCAACATTGCGTTGTTTGGTTGCCTAAGTTTTCCATGAAATTCATTTTTCCAATTGCCTCGAAATCCGGTATTTTCTTTGTTTTGAATGAATTCATTTTTCAGGGGAGGAAGATGTTTTATTTTCCATGGAAAATCTTATACCATTTTCGTTACATTTGATCATTTTTATTGTTGTTAATTGATTTTATTTATTTTCTAAAAATTAATATTATTATTATCAAGTACAAATGTGTGAAAAAATAATTTTTTTTAATTAAAATAGATAAATTTTACTTTATTTTCCATGGAAAATAACGTCAATTAAACAATAAAAGTTGAAAATTTCCCTACTTTTTCACCTAAAAAATTAAACCAATCAAACATATTGAACTTCCAATTCCTAGGAATTCAATTCCCTAAAATTCATTTTCTTTCCACCCAAATTCCACCCTCGCTATCAAACATAGCCTAAGCTCGACTTCATCATCAAATCAAAATTGTAAGGTACAAAATAAGTCACATATCTATATCTGACTTCGCCTAAATAGACTAAGAAAACTAGAGAATGAACAATTAGCTTTTAAAAGAAAGTCGCAAGTCGCAATTTTATGTTTTATTTTTTTGAGTATTTTCATTATATATGAATGCATAATTTACGTCAGGCATTATATTTTTACAACTTATTCAATAAATAATTGTCAATTATATCTTCCGTACAGGTGTGATTAATAGTTTATTGATAAGAGGAGCAATCATCTTTCATAATATCAATCTATTCAAAATCATGTGTGTAACGATGAGGTATTTGTTTTAGAGTTTGTTTGGTAATGTGATTTCAACTCAACTTTTAAAATTTAATCTTAATCATCAATTCTTAGTAAGTTCACATTTGTTGTCTTTTCAAATATTTTTAAATCACACATTCATTAATAAAAAATATAAAAAAAAACCACAAAAGCTTCTAAAAATCACATTACCAAACAACCTCTTATACATTTTTCCCCTTTTTATAGACTTATGGAACTAGAAGATTAATTGTTGCCATTTTAAAAATAAAAGAATTATTTGGACTTTTCCATTGTTTGAGTCCATTATTTACAAAAATAAATTTTGTACTATTGATTTTTGGGAGAACATGTGGTTAAAAAGTGAGATGTTTTTATTATTTTTGTGTAAATTATATAATTGATAAAATGTATTATTGAAAAAAAGTTTCAAAAAAATAAGATTGTAAATAATGGGACTTAAAATGGATAAATGTTTGATAAACATTTTTTAAAAAATTTATTTTTCAAACCACACATTTTTTCATAAATATATTGCACGTAAATTTTAAATATTTTTTTACTTTTTAACCACATATTCTATAAAAATCAATATTACAAAACTCATTGGATATTGGATACGGGCGAAATATTGTGTGTAGGTGATATGCATCTATGTGGGTGTAGCGCCCTGAATTTTAAATACCCGGTTTACCACGTTATTGTCTGATCTAACTTTTAAAATAATATTTTAGCGGAAGAAATAACTGAAATTCATTTTTGACAACATTAAATAAACTGTAATGGTCGATAAAATTGAAAACATTTATGAAACCATTCGAAATAATAAATCGAGCCATTAATATTGTAAAGCAATTGACAACGTCATAATTTATCAAATAACTGAAATTCTCAAAATTATCCAATGTTTGGAAATACAGAAATCATTAAAATAAGGTTTTTAAGGTTTTCAACCATTTAACGTCTATTACCACAATCATCCATCACTTGCCACCCTCTCCGAGATTTGCAAATGTTGTTAAAATAGACATGAGCATTTCATAAAAATACTCAGTAGACTCATCGCCCATTAATTAATGTACAATACAATTGAACACATAAATGCAGGCTCTTTAGAAATATATGGTGTGAGTAGTCTTTTCTTGTGCATTAAAGCACATGGCTTCTCTTTGAAAAATCATAGGCTCTTTAAAATTATCGGGTGTGGGTAGTCTCGTCTCGTGCACTTAAGGCACGTATGTTATGCATAACATCATCATTTATCTTGCAAGATATTCTCTTATTTCTTTCTCATGCATAAAGCAAGTAAGTTATGACAAGCATAACAACATAATTATTTCCGAAGAAATACATTCTCGTCTCTTTTCATAAAAATGACTTTCACATAAGTCACATAACATACACATTCATATGCAATCATAATTTAAATCAATTAATAGGGGCGAGTCTACCTTAAACTTGACGAGTGCAAAGTTGAGCGGGAAACGACTTCAATTCTTTAATTCTCCGTACGCTTCGTCTAGCCAATTAGAAGATTAAGTCGAATTAGTATTTTGAAATTTATAGTTTAAAAATGATTACTTAAAATTGAGGGATTGAAATTGCTGATTTTGAAAGTTCGGGGACTAAAACGAATACTTTGAAAGTTGATGGACTAAAACGAATACTTTGAAAGTTGAGGGACTAAAATGAATACTTTAGAATTTTTTGTGATTTTTGGAATAGTTTTTTATGTTTTAATTGAAATTGGTTCGACCCCAGTCGGACCTTTTGACCTTTGACTTGTTACCTTTTTTGGTTCGAACTGATTTCTGGTATTCTAAACATTGATAAAAATAAAGTCTATGCCAAAAATAACATGCATATAGTTTCCCGTCCAAAATAACTTTCTAAATCTGGAATTCTATACAAAAAAAATAATATGCAAAAAAAATAACGTAATAAATACAATTATTGTGGTACATCATAACATTAGAATTCGTGTTATGCTATTGATGGCATCAAAACTTTAATTTATTTTAATTTATAAACTATTTTATTTTATTTTTTAATAGTTATTATTCGCTTGATAATTATTTTATTATATTAAAGTCGAAAATATTTAATATGGACGTCAAATCAAATATCTCAGCGAGAAGTTTAATACGAACTAACAAGTGAAAACAATTAATAAACATATTGTCTGTAAAATCTTCTCAAAGATCAAATGTAAAAGTTTTTATATTTTTTAATTTTACTTAATATCTCAATCATTTTAAATTATATCATTTAAGTTCGTTAATACTATCTATAAACTTTTTTGATTAATTATTATTCTTTTTTACTAATCATTGTATTATTTTGAAATTGAAAAATATGTAATATGGGTGTTAAATCGAAGATTTAAAGCAGAAGTTTAATATAAGATAACAGTGAGAGCAAACTGAAAATATATTATCCATAAAATCATCTCAAAGATCAAATCGTCCAGAAATTTCTTGTATGCCTTCCCCCTTTGTAAAATCAATTACAATTTTTTTTTTTTTTTAATTCGTAAAAAAAAAGTTGTCAATATCACATAAATATTTTTTTTTTCAAAAATAGAAAATGAAAGAGAATAAAATAGGAGTGTTTTCATCGATCTATTTTTTCTTTTCTTTTCATCTTAATAAAATTTTGAGCATATATCACAAATATATCTATTTTTTCACTTATTACAAATTCTATTTAAATCTAATTTTATTTTCTCACGTTAAGCTTTAAGTCAATATAAATTACAATGTTTTAAAAAAAAATATTGAATAGTAAACATACATACCGTAAGAAAATGCAAGTGTTATTGTACCTTTTTGTAATTAATTGTCTTCATTCGTTTCCCATTCTTAATTAAATATTCATTTATTATGTTAACATATGAAAGTCAATTATAAATTTTTTTAAATTCGTAAAAAAAAATGTTGTCAGTATCATATAAATATTTTTCTTTGAAAATAGAAAATAAAATTGGAGCGTTCATCGATTTATTTTTTTCTTTTCCTTTTCATTTTAATAAAATTCTCAGCATAAATTGCCTAGAACGGTAAATATGCGAACCGTAAAAAAATTAAGGTATGTGTAATTGTACATTTTTTTATAATTAATTATCTTCCTTCGTTTCTCATTTTTAATTAAATATTCATTTCATATGTTAACGTATAAAATCGATATATGCGAGTAATAAATGACCGTGCATAGCACGAGTGTAATACTAGTTGGCATTAATATTAAAAAACTTCTCCAATGCAACAATGTTCATTATGCATACGTGGCAAATTATTATTAGCTTTCAAGAAAAAATGAAATAGAAGAAAATGTTTTAATTAGATAAAAATTATTAAATTAATGCTAGACATTATCTAACACAAACTTGCTGGACAATGTCTAGCATTAATTATACCACATAAGCGATTCTTGTCATTTATAAAAAAAATAGCTAGATAATGTCTCATTGGAGATGCTCTAATATTTTGACCTCTCGCTGCCTTCCAAGTTCCGAAATCTCCGGTATCATTTTTTATATTTCACAAAATTCCAAATGCATGCCCAGCACGGGACAAAACTCATCTCCTATAGTTTGGCCGTATCATTGGGACCTTATTTGATATAGCTTAAAATTAAAAAGTTGATAAATTTTAAATCAAAATTTAAATTACTTTTAATCACATATTTCATAAAATTTATAACTTCTATCAACTTTTTAATTATATATTTTATTAATTTTTATCAAAATTATATGAAATTGATGAAAATAATAATGGCATGTACAAGTAATGAACATTTTAGCATAATAGGTTATATATAATCAAACCTTCCATTCAAACTTTCATTGAGCTCTCTAGCCTCAACAATTAACTTAGTTCAGGTCAGGCATGAAAATTCTGAACCTTGAGCGCAGAGATGGAGATG
This sequence comes from Ligustrum vulgare, assembly GCA_963555705.1. Taxonomy (NCBI): domain Eukaryota; kingdom Viridiplantae; phylum Streptophyta; class Magnoliopsida; order Lamiales; family Oleaceae; genus Ligustrum; species Ligustrum vulgare. The sequence goes on along the minus strand of OY743184.1, from coordinate 10,648,001 downwards.
GGGGGCGACAGCCCCCCAATATTGTCCGCTGGTCCACTACTCGTAGTTAATTTGTAATGTATTTTTCTGATTCGCCCCCGCAAAATTTTGAAAATTATTTTTTTTCCCATTAGTAAATATATTGTTCCAACAACTTGCACTTTAAAATTCAATCATACAAAAATTTTAGACCCAAACAAAAGATCCAATAATATAGCCCAAATTCAATACAGAAATAATTAAGCAAATAACCCACAACCACTTAAGAATCAATTATCAAATACATACCCAAATTCAATAAAAAAGCAAAGGACCCACCACAGCCACTCAAATCTCTTTCCAGCCACGCAAATTTCTTCTCGGTTCTCACTTCTCAGCTACACCTTCTGGCTTCTTCTGCGTCACTTTCATTCTGCTATAAAAAAAAAGAGTGAAAAGAAATCATCTGCTAACTGCGTCGGGGAAACAGTCACACTCACACAGCCTCGGCCTTCGCGACTCCGTGCCTGCGCGCAGTGGCAGACGCAGAGCGTTTGTACTAGTGGGGCATACGGATGGTACGGAGTTGCCCCCGAAATTTTATTTTGATAAGAAGAGATCGAAAAATGAAAAAATACTTGAAAATATTCAATCTCCAAACAAATAAATAATTATATTAACCTTGTACACTTATAATATAATTAGAATAAATCACACTGCCCCCAAACATTTTTTTTTGTAAGAAGAGATCGAAAAATGAAAAAGTATTTGAAAATATTTAATCCCCAAACAAATAAATAATTATATTAACCTTGGACACTTATAATATAATTAGCATAAATCACATCCACCACTGCCCATGTCTCCACTTTCATTGGTGCACTATTTTTATATATATAAAAAAGAAATTATATGTAATGTATCATCTTCAAAGTGCTGAGTCCTGAGTGCACTGCAAATGTGTACTATTATATTTATATCTTAATAAATCAAGTTTGAAGATTAAAACAAAAAATTTACCTACCAGGAAAAAAAAAATCAAAATTTTACTGGGGAACGTGCCCAGGAGGCCCCACCCTGGGTCCGCCCCTGCCTGCGCGCGGCGCGCCTCCGGGCCAACGGCCACCGTAGGTTGCCCGGCCCGGCTGTCCCCCTTCTTCGACAGGCGACAGCAGCACCAGTGTCTCTAGCAATCGGCAGCACCAGCGTCTCCAGCAGGCAGCATCGCAGCAGGTTAGTTTGTGTTATTTTGAGTTAATTTTTTGTGTTAGTTTAATATTTTGACTGCATTAGTTAATTTTTAGTTCAATTTTGAGTTAATTTTGTGTGTTAGTTTGGTTGTTTTGGTTACTTTTTTTTGTTAGTTTTAGTTGATTTGAATTAAATAGTGATGGCTTGCTTTTAGTTAATTAGTTTGCGTAATTGTGTTAGTGATGAATATTTTAATTTAAGAATTAAGTAGTAAAATATTCGGTTGTTTTTGAATTGAACATTGAATTTGGATATTGAAATTAATTTGAATTAATGGAAATATTTACAGCATGAAGAGAAGTGATTCATATTTCAAGAAAAGAACTTTTGAGGAAGCTTCTACCTCTAATCTTGAATCTCTTATTTCGGAAGATAACATTGGTCAAGAACCATATGTTTTTTATTCTTCTCCTCAGAATGAGGAATTTGACCCATCTTCATTGGAACATGATCCTGGACTACGCAAATCAATGTTGGATTTTCCGGTAGAGCAAAGGGACGCAATCAGACGAGCTTATGTCAAGTTGGGGCCATATAAACCAATTCCTCCTAGAACATCAATGTATTCAGTTGATTAAACACACAACACGTTACAATGACGCTGTGGATGCAGTTGTGTTGAACAATGCTCCAAGAAATGCAACTTATACTTCTCCTAAGATTCAAAAGCGGATATTATCTCTTCTAGCATCCAAGGTACAACATTTTATTGTAAATGAGATTGGTAATGCCACATTTTGCATATTAGTGGATGAATCTCAAGATTCATCAAAAAGAGAACAGATGGCCATTGTTCTTAGATTTGTTGACAAAGAAGGTTACATACAAGAGGTATTTTTTTATTTGGTTCATGTTGAAGATACAAAATCATTAACTTTAAAGAAGGAGATACATAGAGTGCTTTCTCAACATAACCTTAGCATACAAAATATTTGTTGTCAAGGATATGATAAAGCTAGTAATATGCGAGGAGAGTGGAATGGATTGCAAGCTTTATTCATTGAGGAATGTCCATATGCATATTATTTTCATTGTTTTGCTCATCGACTCCAATTAGCTCTTGTGGATACAGCTAGGCAAGTAATTTCAGTATCTCAGTTTTTTGATTACTTAACTCTTATTATGAACTTGGTTACCTCCTCTAGTAAACGAAGTGACAAACTTCGAAGCTCCCAAGCAGCTAGAATTGCAGAAATGATTGCCAATGATCAGAATGATGAGTTTGAAACTGGAAGAGAAAAAAATCAGATTGGAACTCTAAAACATGCTGGAAGTACAAGACGGAGCTCACACTTTGGTTCCATTTGTAGTTTGCTTGTTTTGTTTGATGACACTTGTTCTGTTTTAGTTGATATAATCAACAATAGAAGTACTTTAGCCAACAGGAGTGAAGCTGATGGTGTTTATGATGTCATGACATCTTTTGAGTTCATGTATATTCTACATTTAATGAGAGATATCTTGGGAATTGCAGATGTTCTTCGTTGAGCATTACAATTTAAGTCTCAGGATATATTGAATGCAATGGAATTGGTGTTAGTGACGAAAACTCGACTTCAAAACTATAGAGAAGATGGATGGGATGGATTGTTGAACAATGCGAAGTCATTTTGTACTTCAAGAAATATAGACATTCCTGATATGACTTCTTTATATAGAGCAGGTCGAGGGAGAACTTCTAAGCAAAAAGATCCTATCATTTTACAACATCATTACAAAATTGACTTGTTTCTTACAATAGTTGATTTTCAAGTTCAGGAGTTAAGAGAGAGATTTAAGGAAGATGTGATGGAATTGCTTATTCTTTGCTCATCATTTGATCCTAGAGACGACTACAAAGCTTTCGATGTTCAGAATATTTGTAAGTTTGCAAATAAATTTTATCCCTCTGACTTTATAGATCAAGAGAAGTTGCATTTGAAAGATCAATTGGAGCTATATCAAATTGAAGTTCAGCGTAACTCTCAATTTCAAAATTTGACAACACTTTCGGATGTGGGTCAATTGTTGGCATTGACAAGAAAATCAATGAGTTATAATCTTGTTGATAGATTGATTCGTCTTGTCTTGACTCTTCCAGTTTCAACAGCAACTACAGAACGTGCATTTTCAGTTATGAGTGTCATTAAGACAAGGTTGCGTAATAGGATGGAAGATGATTTTTTGTCTAGTACCATGCTTGTGTATATAGAGAAGGAGATTGTTAATACTTTTTCATTATATTCTCTTATTGATAAGTTTGAAGTGATGAGGACAATGAGAGACCAATTTCAGATGTCCAAGTATCTATACCATTTGTTATATAGATAGGCTGATAGACAGTATACTTTTTTATGTCTATCTAATGTTCATGTTTTCATTTTGTATAGCGTTAGACACATAGATTGACAAATTATTTTTGTATAGATAAACTGATTATTTTTTTGGTCGGTCAATTTAACTTGCCTATTTTGGTACTCAAAATCGTCGTTTTCAATTCTCTTAGTTAAAAAGAAAAAATTCGGGAGCTCCGTCCCCGAACCCCCAGGAGGGAAGCCTTCACCCCTCCACCCCCGAATTTTCGCCCCCGCAAGATCGAAATCCTAGCTACGTCCCTGCTTTAGCGACAATATATTATGAGGTTTTAATACAAATTTTTTTAACAAGTATAGCATCATTAAAATATTTAAATATAATGAACTATGGAAATGCTTAGATATAAAAATAATTAGGGCAAACAAATAATATTATGTAAAATATCCCTCTTATTTTATTATTTTTACGAGGCCCCAACTTTGGAGACCCTAGTTAATTGCCCTTGTGGCTTTGGTTCAAAGCCCTCTCTGACTTTCGTTTGGCATGTCTATGAACAATACTTTTACCCAAATCATTTTTTACCAACATACATTTTTTCAAATCACTTTTAAATCATATTTTTTACCTCGAAAAAGATATTTAGATATTTGTTTGTGTATATTGTACTTGATTAAAATCGAATAAAAGTGATTACTACCCTGTTTGGCGGCTCTCATATTTTTTATAAATAATTTTTTGTTGTTTTTGAGGTAAACCATAAATATGTGGTTGAAAAATTATTTGAAAAATATGTGTCATTAAAAAGTAATTTGAAAAAATATATTATTTATAGATTGTTGTAAATTATTAAGAAAAACCATTATCTAACCTTACCTAATTTATAATAATAATTTAATAGGTATGAATGACTATCTTTGCCCCTATCAATTCCTATAAATAGGGCTTTTGTTTGTAACATTTATTACACCACTCTTAATGAGAATTCTCCCCTCTTCTCATCTCTCTCTCTCTCTATTATTATTATGGTAGTTTCACAACACGAGTCTCTAACCAATTAAGTAATACGACAGAAGTATGCTCTACAGTTGCATCTAAATAATGAACCTCTGTATCAGAAACCTGATTATTATCAATCAATATTTTCATTTCCCAAATCAATCACTTTTGGCTTTAGAAAACAACCCACATATTGTAGATTTGAAAACATCAAGAAAGATCGAAACTTTGCATGATTCAAAAGGTTCCATACGAGGAAAGAAACATGGTAGCGATGTGCAAAAAGAAAAGTATAAAAAGTGTATAACCCGAAACTTCCAAAGCGATCTACGAAAAACTATACGTCCAATCGACGATCGGAGACCAGATCTGAAATCACGGCGGCGAGACGTATCTCCGACACCGGTGCATGTCGACAGCAATGATGTCAAAAGGAAGTTTGTTCGGATCGACGTTTTTTTATTTTTCTATGGTCTTATTTTTATGTTTTGTGCAGTTTTGAAATTTTCCAGCGGTTGAACGTGGCGGTTTTCTTAAAAACTGTTTTTGGAGCACTTTCGACGGGATTTTGAACTTCGAACCAAAAGTAAGTTTGTTCTAAATTAAATTTCATACCTATTGACGCTTTCAATTTATTCATATGATCAATATATTAAAATATGAACGATTTTTCCCTTTCAATTTATTCATATGATCAATATATTAAAATATGAACGATTTTTCCCTTGGTAATACGTTAAAATATATTAATCGTAATTTAACGTATTGATTCAATCATGATTATTGATCTTATGATTAATATTGACAAAATATATATTACAAGTGTTTAGCATTATTGTTTGATCAACAAGTTACACGTAACATAATAGTTATCATGTCGTAATGTATTGAGCTATTAATTAAAAATAGCTTATTACCGTAACGAATTGAACGATTATGAATACCCTGACTGGATTTAGAGATATGACTTACTCATTTATGAAATGTAATTATTTCATTATGTTGTTACCACATATATGGTTGGTTCTACAAATATCAAGCATATTACGTTACCACCTATATGGTTGGTTCTACTGATTTTAAATATTTCTACTCATATAAATTTAATATATTGTTATTATTTGATATTTCAACAAATGGTACCAGAGTTACCATTACTAAAAGATTGTTATATTTTTAATGAAAATATTTTATCCAATGGTACCAGAAGTTATCAATATATGTGTTTGAAAGGGTGGATGAAAATAAATTATTCAACAAGAAAAATATTGATGTATGATAAGATAATATCACATGATAACACGAATATGGCTAATGTGAAAATAATCTCATTATTATTATGAGATAAATATTATATAATTGTGATAAGCAGTTTTGATCAAAGTTCTTGCACAAGCACTTATGTACTCCAGAAAAAGTACATATTTACTCCAGAAGAAGTAAAGATTATCATCTAAACATACTGAAATGATATTATTATTATTGCTCCTGAAGAAGCATAAACGAGTCATACATGCAAAATACAAAATGGGGAAACATTTATGATCCTCAAAAGTAGAGGTGTGTATCAGGTGTAATAATACTCCATACTCTACCACCCCTAATCTTTTTTGTGTGTCTCAAGAGTAAGAATACTCCGTACTCCACCACTTCAAATCCTTTTGAGGTTCACAAGATTAAGTTCAAATACTCATCAATATTAAAGGTGTTTCTCAAGAGTAAGAATACCTCGTACTCTACCACCCACAATATTTTGGAGATTCACAAGAATAAATTTACATTAACCGGACTCTATTTTCGCTTGATACCCCTTCCTTGCGACCAATCTATCCTAACCCCTACTCGATCTTGTATTGGAACATATGATTGTAGCTTTTCCAGCAGTTCATCGATAGTGGGAGCAGAAATAAGGATCCTCCTAGAAAATGAAGAGATGAATCCCTGTTCCACAGCATAATCAAGAAATGTTAGTAAACCATCGAAGAAGTTGTTAACATTTAAAAGCCCAATAGACTTAGTATGGAGACCCAGCTGAGACCATGAGGTAATATTAAAGATTTCCTCTAAAGTACCAAAACCTTCAGGCATGACAATGAAGGCATCAGAACCATATAACATGCAAGTTATGCGTTCATGGATAGATAACGTCTGTACTTCATGCCCTCGTGTTTTGCCTGCGATATCAGCTAAAGGAACGGGTATAATACCATCACTCTTGCTTCTTCTGCTTGAGCAGATTGTAATACATAACCCATCAATCCACTGCTAACCCTTCCATATACCAGATTGATACCCCTCTCTCCCAACTTCTTCCCTAGAAGCACTGATGCTTCAAGATAATCAAAACCTTTCTCGATTCTTGATCCACAAAATACACATAGTTTTGATCTGTCGAAGTTTTGATCCCCATCTTTTAAGAATAAAAGGAAGGAAAACTTACAAAAATTGTTATTTTGGGATGTTTTAAACTATCTGACGTTTTAAACTTGAAAATATTCACTATTTTACTACTCTTCTTTTGAAAAAGTTACTATTTACTTTTGATTAAATGGCACCACTTTTGATAAAATATTTGACATCATATATTTTGCTCCATAATGGATAATCTTTCGGTGATCTCTCAGATACCATCTGTTAATACGCAAAAATGAAAATAAAAAATACTTTGTTAAAATATATATATACTATACTGATTTACCTTGTATCAATGTTGAGTACCAAAAACATCATTGTTTATAACAGAATGACAAACATGATCTTTTGCTATTATATTTTTGAGACTATAACGGTCTTTATCGCTGATGAATTTAGCCCATAAAGATAGAAGCTCACGCTGCACATACCCACTAGGGTGCGTCTCAAGAGTCAATCGAATATCATCCAATGACTCCTTACTCAGTCCACCCTTAATGAAGTCTATCTTATCATCTCGATTTATGGATGAATATCCTACTAACTTACAACGGGTATTACATGTCCATCGACCACATTTGTAACAACCTTTCAATCTTTTTGCTTTTCGCTTCTTTGCAAAAGTACTCTTATATAAACCAGGCAAGTGCTTAGAAAATGCATCTGGTAATTCACCAGCTAAACGAACTTTTGCTTCGATCAACCAATAAACATCTTCTAGGATACCTTGATCCATCAGCAGCCTCAATCTTTCGAGTCGAACTTGGTAAATCTTTTTCAAAACATTTAATGGAAGATTTGAGTAGTATTTGAGAATATTTGATAATATAACATCCATTTTGATGGATTTGATCTTCTCTCAAAGTGATCTATTTAAATGCGTTATTTAACGCGTAAAAGAGCGTTGGCTCCGCGTATCATTGATTCCACCAAGAAAAAGGGAAAATATTTGTAATCAAAATGTGGGGACAAGGATCATTTTCTTGTGATGTCATTCTAATCACCTTTTTTGGATATACTAAATAAAGGTATACTAATTTGTACTATACAGAAATACGAACTGGTGAAATGAATACTATATTGAACCAGAAGTTCATACATATGTACAAGTGAAATATCTTACTAAACCAGAAGTTCTATAATTTAGCATGATTGGTTAGATTCCAATTCAATAATGAGATTTATTGAGAATGCAAAATGACATTCATTAAAGAACCGAAGATTGTTCAGGTTAACAAGTTATCATTGCTGCTTGTTCTCAAAAGTAAATTAATTATCTCACTAAGAAAATGAATGACTGATTATTTGATCAATAATGATATTACGAGCAAAGTGATAAATGCTAGCATGAATATATCTTAAAGTCATTAATGATTTTACGAATTAGTTGAGATAATAGCATTATGTTGCTAATGGTTTAGAAAATTAAAAGTTTCCAAATATTTGCTATGAGAACAACTTGAATATAAATATTTCTCATGCAGCAATATTCTACATACAAACATGTCAATACGATGAAATAAAGATTTGCTTGTGAAGTTTTATGATTTCTAAGAAGTGCGATATCTATATACACTCCAACAATACGCATTGGATATATGATTGTGATTATATCCATAATTACGAATGACATGTGTTGCGACATTTTTAGCCGACTGATATAATACAATATTCTTGAAATTATGGGGAAATTAAACAATAACACGCATGAAGCGTGATCAAGCTTAAAGCGTAATTATGCCTGAAGCATAATGACAATCGATTCCAAAAACAAATATCTCTTAATTGAGATGATCCCTTTGAGGCTAAATATCCATAGTGAGTAAAAGGGACATGGTTAAATGATAAGAGACTCAGGCCTGATGATAAAAATATAAAGAGATCTCTCTATGCTAAGTTTATATTGAGATTAAATGGAATCGATAAATAAGTCGACTACATACAACCCTCTTAAGAAAATGAGAATTTTGAAATTATAATACTTTGGCCAAATATAAAAATCTCAATGTATGGATTATTGTTATAGGACCTGAAGTCCAATACACTTAAATGTGTAATGCCAGTAGTTATTTGTACAAATGAAAAATATTACACATTCGTAAAAGACGACTCGTTGCGCGCGAAATTTTTCAAAGAACTGGCATGACATATGGTGGATGGGACTATAATCTAGATCACTAGTTTGAGCTCTTTGATATACCAATGAGTGAGATCAAAAAGTGTGATTCTCATCTCGGTACTTTGGGAGTTTTCTTTGATATTCCAGTTGATCGCGGTACGTTGGGATTTCAAGCGAAATGATTATAGATTATATGTCGAAATTGATATCTATTTCAATGATTGATTATACTCCTGCAAATTAGAAATTGCAGTTTATAAAATGCAAGAACATACATGTATAAATCATTGAAATATTCAATTTGCCCAGAATAATATCATTATAGAATGAAATGTGATTCTTAAGATCACATGAAGAATGATACATATGACCCCATAATAATAATATGTTGAAAATGAAATCGGAGTGTACTATTATTATATTTGAATATTTGGGCATGCAATTGATTTTCAATATGCAAAATTATATTATCCACCAAAAATGAATATTCACTAGAAGTGAATTTGAAAGTGAATATTTAATTATTCGTCAGAAGTAAATTCTAGATTTTGATAGTTTCATCAGAAGTGAATCAATTCTAGATTTGAGTAATGCAATCAGTCAACTAACTAAATATTGCTTAGTATAGCATGTTCAGTACATCATAAATGAGTTATAAACTATTTATAAAAGCTCATCACAAACTATATATTTGATGAAATGATTTAAGATTGCATTAATATACTTGTGATATTCCTATGAAGAGAACAAATACGCGCTGCACTTTTTTTTCCTTAGCTGAGGTTTTGTCCCACATGATTTTCCTAGCAAGTTTTTTAATGAGGCAACAATTATGGCGTATCAATGAGAATAATGTACTCTTTTTCCCTTCGCTAAGGTTTTGTCCCACAGGATTTTCCTAACAAGATTTTTGAGACATTGTCACAGCTATCTGCAAGTAATAATTCAACAACAAGCTCTCTTTAAATTGTACTGGAATAATATCAACAAATGAAGAAAATCATAAACATCTTATGAAGAATGTTATGATATCGGCTACACATAAGAAGATTTTCATATATACATATTCCAGACAAAAGATGATATCATTATTTAAAAGGTTCACGAATACTTGATTGCACACTTTAGGGGGAGAATCATGTTGTACTCTTTTTCCTTCGTCCAGGTTTTGTCCTACTAGATTTTCCTGACAAGGTTTTAACGAGACAGCGGCTGTACTCTTTTTCCTTCGTTCAAATTTTGTCTCATTAAGTTTTACTGACAAGGTTTTAATGAGGCAGCACTGAAGCACTTCAGGCTTCAGCACTTCATAATTCGAAGGCAGCACTTCAGAACTTCAAATTTCAGTACATGATTTGTACTACTTATCATTGATGTCATTTTGGATATTAGACTCAATGATTAATGATGGATAACATTAAGGGGAACATCTGTACTCTTTTTTCTTCGTTCAAGTTTTATCTCACTGGATTTTCTTATCAAGATTTTAATGAGCCAGCAATTGAGCAACAAGTTATTAAAGGGGGAGTGTTGTAAATTATTAAGAAAAACCATTACCTAACATTACCTAATTTATAATAATAATTTAATAGGTATGAATGACTATCTTTGCCCCTATCAATTCCTATAAATAGGGCTTTTGTTTGTAACATTTATTATATCACTCTTAATGAGAATTCTCTTCTCTTCTCTTCTCATCTATCTATCTATCTCTCTCTCTATTTATTATTATTATTATGGTAGTTTCACAACATAGATTTGTTTTTATATATAAAATTTTGGGGTAGTGAAGGTATAGAAAATGAAGACACGTCAGGTTTATAATGTGTTGGGTGTATGCATGCCATGGTGAAGTCAAATGTTGCATTTTCTATGTTGGACCAATTGCTAAGTCCAGCTAATTAACCGCGTTGACAACCTGGCCATCATCATGCTACGCCAATTTGCTGCTTTAATTCTCCTTCGGGATGATTGGAGTCATTATCGCGTTTTACACTTTCTCTTTAACCTTTGTTTCTTCACAATTAACCTTCACTGAAGAAAATAATTAGTATAAAATTAGGTTACAATGACATGTGCACCGCACGCGATACATTTATATTTCTCACTACACATCACACCAATTTCATTAAGAGAATCTATTACAAGTTGTTGAGTATGAATTTTTTTTAGTAATTCGATACTTTGAGTCAATGAATGTAATAGCGTGCCCAAAAAATCAATTAACGTGACCCTCCATAATATCGAGTCTCAATACTCTAAGAGTATTATAAATTTTTCAGATATTAAGGAAGACAATTTACCTCAATAACATTTGCACTCTCTTTAGAACTCTTCACCATCAGAAATCAAGAGACTAAAGATTCGTATAATCTTGGAAAATAAGTTTTGAATAAGCGATGAGAAACTTAAAACTCGGGTAATCAATTACCTTGAGTATTGTTGATCGAATTAATTGAAAAACGAGTGCATCCCATCAACTAGGTCATGATCAATATAAATTTTTTTATACAACTTTTGCTTTAGCTTTTACTTCCAGTAAAAGTGTTTCTTAGAAAAAATTAGCTTATTTTTTTTTTTTTTTTAAAATCTATATATATAATATGACAACTGAGATTCTAACCAATTAATTTTGATCAGAATCTCAATTGTCAACAGATTCTAAATTTAATTTTTTTAAAAATTTTTTGGCAGTTAAATATTTAGTGGGCAGTTAAAATTATTAGGAGGAGTTATTTACGCCACAGCCATAACTAAAGCCCAAGCCCCGAGCAGTTTCTTCCCCGTTCCCTTGAAATCAAATTTCGTCACAGAATCCTGTTATGTATATGTGAGGTCACAGACAGAGAATTGTTTGTTTTTTATAACCTGAACTTGCAAGAAAAATTTATGATAGGACTTCATGTAATATGGGTTACATTTTCTTTGAATTCAAATTACTCCAACCCAACTCAACCAAAGGTCACAGTCTCACAGATCAAGGAGGAGTCGCAATCCATATGTAAGGTGTTCGCTCAAAATAGTGTACCGCAAGTGCACGGGTCGCGTACAAGTAATAAAGTGGACTTTTTGAGTCCGGATTGTCGATCCCACGAGGAATGTATACTCTAGATTATATAACTTTAATTAATTTAATTCTAACAACAAAAGGAAACACACAATTAAAAGATGGATTTTTATAAATTCTAAATTAAAGAAACTAATTTTAAACCAAATTAAAATAAGGAAAATGAAAGATAAAATAGTTGGGATTCATGATTTCACTTAACTCTCGCTTAAGTAATTTATTAATTTCTCAACACATGCAAATTAATAAATTACTCATTTACAATGTTAGACCCGATTTTCCAAGCTTAGTTAATTACCTCTCTCGAGTGAAATTAACCATAATCAATTGGTCTAACCTACTATATCTCTATGTCGATTAAGGCCCAATCAATTGCATTAACTCTTTGTGAAAATAGCTCAATGGATCATCTAGGGTTTAAGGTATATCTCTATCCTTAACAAGAACCTAGAGCATTTGTTATTTGGTCTAAAATGCATAATATCTCTCGATTATCATACACTTCACAAAACATATATTTGGTGATCAATCAAACACATGGAAAAATCTCAACAACAAACACACATGAAATAAGTTCAACATTAATAAACAAACATTAAAATTACTTAAACTAAGTTAAGCTACATCAATCATCCCAACATAAAATAACTAGCCCATTATATAAATATTGCACAAAAGTTGAGGTTTACAAAAATACATCACAAAATATAGAAATCAAAGATTAAAAATACAAGATAATCTCCAAAATTCCTTCAATAATGTTTTGAATCTTCACCTCACTTCTTGCTTCCTTGCTTCAATGGTGCTAGTAACTTAGAAATAAAAATAATCTACAAACTAAATTACAAACAAAACAAAAACAAAGAAAAGAAAAGGAAAAGAAAAGAAAAGAAAAAGAGAGAAAAAGGGAAGTGGGCTAGGGTTTGGTGGTTGAATAATGTTCAAGAATGTTGAAACCCTACTAAAAAATGCCCAAAAATACCTCTTTTCGCGTAGATCCGCGAAAAATAGCATATGGGCCGAACCGGGTCGCACCGGGTCGTCCCAGATTTTTGCTCCAAATATTGACCACGCGATCGCGTGGCTGACTTGAAAACTCTCGGGTTGGAATATATGCTTGATTCGCGATCGCTATCTGATATTAACCACGCGATCGCGTGGTTAGCCGGCAGGCCCATCCTTCCATGATTTGCAATTGGGTCCTCCAGCTTCTGGTCTTCTTCAATTTAGTCCTCGAATTTGACTTTTATCACAAATATGCCCTTGAAATATTTGCATCTTTAGTCCTCCAACTTTCTGGGATGTTGCAATTAAGTCCTCGAACTTTTGATTTCTTTCAATTAGGTCCTTGGACATCAAATTTGCTCCTCTTTTAGCTTGATTGCACTCCAATCTTGTCCATTTACTTTCCAATTGAGGTTGTACCAATTGTACAAGATAAACACAATATATAAGTAGATATTTGCTCAATTTGTCAATTAAATTGTCTATTTAAAAGTACAATAAGTGTGTAAAATGCACACTTATCATAAGGTCCCAAATGATAAATGTCATTGCACTGCCCATCAACACACTCGGTCACATTTACATGATTTCTTCTCAATACCCATCAACAAAATGCAATTTCATGTAAACTAGTTCACATTTACTTCAACTTGAATCACCTCACAATTCACACCGTAGGAAAACTCAAATTAATTAAACATTCATAATCAATTTACTGAAAGTAAATGAGTATCAACGTAGATGGATTAATACATGAAGATTACACATTTGACATTGGTGAATGGGTTAAAATTTTAGAAATTCTCAATTAGTAGTGGGTGCAAGTTTTGAAATATAGGGTTAATCGGTTTTTGAAGGAGGCCAAGATTATAGGAAGTACCCTCTATATTTTGAAAGCCGAAAACTCAACTTAAATAAAAATTCATAATCAATTTACTGAAAGTAAATGAGCATCAAAGTAGATGGATTAATACTTGAAGATTACACGTTTGACATTGGTCGAGATTAATATTTAGGTTTCGCCAATAATCAGAGCTCATTGAGAGATTTGGTTTCTACAATTGATGGAATTTCTGAAATATAGGGTGAATAGATTTTGATGGAGATCGTGATTAACAGGAAGAAAGAGTGAAGATTCTGCTTCATGGAACATGGTGGTAGAAGTTACAGTGGTTGAAGAGAGAATTGTAGATGAGGAAAGTTTATCTTGAATAAAGTCTCTCTCTTCCTTAACAATTGGTAATTATCCATAATTAGAATTTATAGTATTATAGTATTATATTAAACTATGCTATTAAAAATGAATTATGGCCTGATTTGTGAATAAATGAGCTTTATCCTTGATTATTGATTTTGAATCTTCAAAAATCGGGGGCGTGTAATTTCCACATAACACAAACCTAGACCCAATATATGGTAACTCGCATTTTGGAAAGCAATTTGCCTTCGTTTGATAACACTTTTTGATATATAAACTACTCTCTCTGTCCCAATTATTTAGGGTCTTTCTTTTTTCTTTTATCCCAATTATATAGACATGTTTCTTTATTGAGAAGTACATTATTTATTTTGTTTGTTTACTAATGTACCCATATTCATTACTTCCAATAATAATAATTTTTATAGTTAAATAAGAGTAAGTTGAGAAATTTCTTAACAAAAATTACTTTTTCAATAACATTAAATATGTTTTCTTAATCTGTATGAAAACTCAAACCATCCTATATAATTGGGACGTATGGAGTTTATTTATGATTTTGAGGTAAAAAGTAGCGATTAAAAATTAGAAAGAAAATATTTATGATTAAAAAGTGGTTTAGAAAATTGTTTAGTTTATAATCTTGTTTAGAAATCAATTTTTTGTATTTACCGAACACGTGCTAGTTGCCACTTTATGCAAAATGATGCAATTGCTCGGACAGTTGACATGAGAATCGAGGTTGGTCTATTCACAAAAATTGATTTCTTGTGATTAGATCATTCAATGTATTCAACTAGGAACAAATAATTTTATGAATACAAGAATTAAAGAGATATTACCTAGTAGTGTGTACAATTAATTTTCTATGACGTTTTGTTCTCCACAAGCCTTCATACCTCCAAGTCTTCTCCAATGTTGGTGTGGGATACACCTTTTTTTTTTCTTTCTTCTCCAATGTTCACCAAGAACTCAAAAATTGCACTAATTCTATTTTTTGTGTGTTGTCACAATATGAAAAAAATCATATATATTAATTTGGACGAATTAGAATATTAAAATATGCGAGACTCTTTGTAACGATCTGGGTCTCACTTAACAGGCTGTCTCGATCGTTAGATCGATGACGTATTTTCCCCACTATACCAATATGGGACTTTTCAGTATACTTTATCCTCACTCGCACGGTTCCCGTAAAACTTCACAGGAGGTCACCCATCATAGAATTGCTCCAAGTTAAGTACGCTAAACTGTGGAGTTTCTAACAATGGACTTCCGGAAAAGAAGGTACACATTGTTAGTTGAGTAGTACCTATCGAATCTTTTAAATTTTCTTGACCTAAGTGTTACACTCTTGATAAATCAAAACAACCCTATCAAATTTGGATTCTATCTCAATCTCAAATATTTAATTCTTATCATTATCTTATACATGCTACACTTGACGTGCCTAGCATGCTTGTCATGCTATGTGTATGGTACACATGGCACGTCTGTTGACGCGATCCCAATCAGGAAACACGACGAAAACGCGGAATAACACAATTTAAATCCTAGGAAAGATCTAAGACAGATTAAATATAAGAAATCAAGAAACAATCAATGGAAAATAAGATAAGATTGACGATAAAACATTGACCCAATATTTACGACGTGAGAACGATGCGGAATATGAACTAAGATTGGTGAACGCCACAAGGGTTGTTAATTCCTTGATAAATTCGTTGGGTGAACGCCACAAAAATTAAATCTTTGATAAATTCAAGAAAATGGAATAACTCAACCTTTCAATAAGAGAATCCTCTATCCATTTAATCAATAAACTCAAAACTGTTATTTACAATGATAGAAACTTGATAATATAATGTCAAAAACGCATTTAACCCTAACATTAGCCGCTAAGAATTAAAACACGAAAAATAATAAAGAAAACAGAAAATAATTAAAAAAAAGCGAAAATCTGGTTTCGATTTCAATCGTGCGATTGCATGGTTATAACAAGCGCGATTGCGTGGTTAACCTTGAAACTCTCAGGTGATTTTTTTGTGCAGTCGAGCGATCACTCCCTCCTTGGCCTACGCGATCGCGTGGTCTTCCCGGCTGATTTTAATTTCCGTCCCCTTGAAACAACTCGATCTGATTTGATCCTCGACTCGAGCCCAACACAGAAGTTGCTCCTTTTCCCATGTAGATTATTATGGAATTGCCCGTAGCTTGATTTTTCCTTTATTCTCCTACCTTGGATCACATCATCTGTGCAACTAGTTAATCTCATCACAATTCGTAATCATAAAAAGGATCTTTGTACCTGACTAAATCAAACTCCAATAAATTATTCTTGTCCTGTTCCACTAAAAGAAAGTGATTACACTCTTAGTCTGATTGAAATTGTTGAAGCCAATTACCAATAATTACACCTACGATTTATCAATCTTACGCATCACTTACATCCGTCAACTAAAATATTTGGAATAAGGTGAAATGATAAAAAAAAATGTCCATTTTCAAATATTCATAAATTTTCAACTCTCATCCTTTTAATTGACAATTCCTTGTTATTACATTGCATAATTAATTCGACAGTGTAAGTCATATTACTGATCTCAAATTTAATTTTCTATTAGTAAATCCCATGAGGTCATGATCATGCCTATTAAATAGGAGAAGGATTCCATATTGTGAATATATGTTATTTGTTATTTCACTTCAACTCTCAAAGCTCCGATAAATTTACTAGTTAATTTGATCTCACCCATTAATATCTCAAAGAACTTCAAGTTAGTAATCAAAATTCATTACTCGCTCAGGTCAAGGTGTCACCACGTATGATAATCAAGTGAGATTAAATTCATGTTGTCAAATTCTCAAATTAAGCCCCTGTTTGAGCCCCATTATTTGAAAATCATGTTTTTTAAACACTCAATCTCAAACATTCATTTTAGTGAAGTACACAATATTTGACTTTTCATACAAATTTTAACTATATATTCTTTCAAAATATTATTTAAAATCACATTATTTCTCAAATAATGGGGCTCATACAAGGGCTAAATTTCACATGGTCCAGTACAATTTTTTTAATATGTATCTCAATTTTATTACTAAAGTTAAGGAGAGACTTTAAATAAAATTGTGACAATCTTATCAAAACAAAATGGCTTCTGTAGCATCAACGTGGCATTCTGTAACTCATTTAGCATATCGTTAACGCCCACATGGGCTTTCTGTCATAAATGTAGGAGAAGAATTTCATGATGGTTGTTCAATGGGTGACAGGGAGAGACTGCAAATGTAGGGGCTAATGGAAAGCAGAATGAAGTTTGGTGGATAAGTTGTGACAATAAGAGCCAATTTGGTAAGTTAAAATTTTAAAAAATTTCCTTAAATTCTTATTCAACTACACATTTAATGGAATCCATCATTTTTCGACCACATATTCCCTAAAGAACTCAGAATTTATCAAAAAATTCTTACACCAAACAGACTCTAAGTAAAGTTGGGTGACCACTAAAACATTTAATCTAAATTCTTATATTTAAGTAAACTTAGAACATCTCCAATGTGACACACTCTGTTGGCTGTTTAATGCGTGAGAGACGCAAAAATTCATGAGTCTCACTATAATATCTATTTTTCATCTCTCTACCATTTTTTTCCCCTCTTTTCTCCATTTTTTTTCATATATTCTCGCCTGACATTTTCTGCAACCACACATCATTCTTTCACTATTTTTTTTTTGTTAATTTATTGAAATAGTATTTATCTCTATCTTCTTTTCCATTTTCCCACTTTTTTCTCCATTTTTTCTCACATCCTAATTCAAAGCTACACTTAAAATAACAAATTAAAGCTTCTTGTAAACTTTTTTTTGTACATCCACTCACAAAAGATGCATTATTTTAATCTCCCTATAATTGAGTCTCATCCAATGTGAGTGAGTGTAAAAATGTATACATATAATACAGTTCTAAAATAATGTATATCATTCTCTCTCATCCAATAGACATCCCAAATGGGCGCACATACTCACAGATTGTGGATAAACAACTCAGCCATTAAGCCTATGCTTGGCTTCTATTTATACACTTTAACTAGCTTTTATCTATTTTAGAAATTAAAATATTATTATCCATTTAATCATTACTTCATCTTATTTTTATCTATTTATAGCCTTTTTAGTGTAGAGATTTTTATTGCATCTTGTGTATTGAAGGACATATGTATACTAATTATTCTAGTTTCACAATTTCACTCACAATGTATGTGACAATTCACTCACACTGTGAGTGAAATTATGATGGTAACAAGATTGTATATATATATTGAGTGTCCTTCAAAGTTATTATAGCAATTTTGCTATAGTTGTATCATCATCAACAATCACTTTAGCATTTTTCAGCATAAAATTTCCATTTTAACAGTCACCAATCCTTTCGATACCATACGGCGCACGTTAGAAACTTCTCACCACATTAATGTGACAGATCAGCAATAAACAACATTGAATAATTCACCTAAGCACAAACAGCTATACCAAATCTTGAACAATACTCCCATAATTTAGCTTCACATTGTTGTATTGATACGATTCCGGATTAAAGAAAAACCTGCATTGATAATTTGATATACTCGATCCGTTTGTTCCATTTAAAACCATTAGAAAATCCCCAGAAAAACATTCTCCTTATCGCTCTCTTTCATCGTCATCACAACAAGAAAGTCCGGAACCCAGAATCACACAAATATATAAGAGATAAACGTGCACACACACACACACACACACACACACACACACACACACAGATGATGCTATGAAGGAGAGGTTGAAGGAGGTAGGGGAGAGAGATGGCGAGAAGTGAGTGGGGCCACAATGGGAGAGGCAAATGGTGTTCATACAAGAAGATGACACTCATTGTTTGCTCCATCAACATTTTCGCTGCTCTCTATGTGCTTCGCAATCTATACACTTCTCTTTACATGTACCCCTTCAGTGATTCTCGGACCAGTAAGAGCACATTTGTTTATGGCGCATTATTTAAAAGATTTGACTTTTATGATTTTCTTGATAGAATATTTGTTACTCTGTGGAATTTTCGGAGGACCCATTTGTTGATTAATGGAGTTTGTCCGGTGCAATGGTTGGTTTTGTGACCCGGGGATTTTTATTGTTGATGGGTTTGGCTGATCCTTTGTGGAATTTGGATTTTTCTTCAGATTGTTGTTCTTGATTTTGCATTGCAAATTGAGAAATGGGGTTTTGTGTTTACAGCATTTAGGTACACCTTAGACCAGGCTAAAATAATGGAAGAATCAAATCAAATACGAAAAGCATCAGAACCTACCGAACTTGTTAAATTGGTAAGGCCCCTTGTTCGGTATTTGGGAATTATTGTGGTTGATTTGTTGTTTTGTGCTGTATTTGATGGGGAATAGTTTGTTTGCAATTGAAGGTAAGACAACTGAAGAAAGAGTTTTTAAAAGAAGAAAGAGTGGTGGAACTGCCACAGCACATGAAACAGAAGATAGCAGATGAGATCCTAGCCAGTTTAAGAAGCTCGAATGCTGGTACCAATGCAACTGTGCAACTAGGTGGATACACCTTTGATTTCCATATTTAGTTATGTTGCATGCTTTTAAAAATTCTTTTGTCCATTGACGTTGTTGATTTGTAGCATTTTGTTTTGAAGCCTTGTTTTCTTGTATTTAGCTGTTTCCTAGTTTGATGATATACTGTGCTGTCCTCGTCTATAACATGCTTGGATGTGGCGGTGCAGAGAAAATTTTCTTTCAATATCTTATCCGTGAATAAGGGATCTGTACCTGAAGCTCACTAAATATATTGTAAGTGGCCTAATTACTAGGTTGATGCCTTTGCAAAGGTTTTGGGATGTGCTCGCTTTGACTATAGAATATAAATGAGTAAAAGATTGTGCAAGACTTAAAGTTTGTGAAGCTGAAGAAATCGTTTAGCAAGTAGGAGTGAGTTCAAGTGATCACGGCTTCAACTAATTAGCTTCAATTTTAATTGACAACATTTTTAAATGATGAAAAAGCAAGAAATTTGAAATAAGGTGACCAGCTATTTGAAGAAGCAACTCTTTCTTACCTTTTGGAATATTTGAATACTTGTAAAGGTATGCACGAGCATGTAATGTGTTTGAATGGACATTTAATAGATGGGTGCTGGTTCTCCTTTTTTCTTCTTCTTTTTGGTTGCGATAATTTCTCCCTTTGAGAACTAGATCAAATTAGTGTATCTATAATGGTATGTTTTTCATCGGGTAGGATGATGGGCTCATTGAGGATAGTGTTTTGGAAAGAAGATTTACCTGTAGACTGTTGGGAACCCGGGTTGTTCTACTCACAAAAATTGATTTCTTGTGATAGATCATTCCGTTACAGGATTTTCTGTTCTATGTATTCAATTTGGAATAAATAATTTTGTGCACACAAAAAGAAAGAGATATTACCCTTGTAGCGTGCTTTACAATAATCTCTTTTCGCTGCTTCTTGATTTCACCAAAGCTTCAAACCCTCAAGCTTTCCTCGATGTTCTCCAATGACAGCTGTGCAGGTGTGTGGTCACCTTTCTCAAGACCTAGGTTACACTAGGATTAGGGTTTCTTTGTAAAGAGGAAATACACACTACACACTTCAGTGTGTGTCTCGCCACTTCGCCAATTATGTTAAGAAAAATAGTCTTGGGAGACTATTTGTAATCTCTTTACACTCCAAAACCCTACCAGGCCTAGTACCATAACCCAGACCCATTTCTGTACAGCCCAATACAGGTAATAAGCCTGTATAAACCCATTATAGTGAAGCTACCGAGGGAACCTGATCGGACCCAATTAAATTAAGCTCCAATAAATTAATTATGACCCGGTCAACTCTTGATCAGTCAAAATTAATTTATTAATCACGTTCTATTCCACTAAAAGAACGAGATTGCACTCTTAGTAAAATTGAAATTACTGAAACAATTAATCAATAATTATATCCTCTGACTTATCGTTTTTACATGTTACCCCCGTCGATCAACTCGAATATTCGGAGCAAGTTAAAATGACCAAAATGCACTTCTCTGAATATTCATAAATTCTCAACTCTCATCTTCTATCTGACAGTTCGATGTGATCACATCACATCATAGAATTCAACAGTCACTGTCAAATTACTGAGCTCAGATTCAACTGTCCACTAGAAGAACCAGTGAGATTATGATCATACCTTAAAGGTGACAGATTCAATAATACGAATATATGTTCCCCGTTAGTTTACTTTAATTTTCAAAGTACCGAGATATTGATCAACAATTTGATCTCACCCATTGATACCTCAAAGAACTTCAAGTT
Source organism: Ligustrum vulgare (assembly GCA_963555705.1). Lineage (NCBI taxonomy): Eukaryota > Viridiplantae > Streptophyta > Magnoliopsida > Lamiales > Oleaceae > Ligustrum > Ligustrum vulgare. The sequence goes on along the minus strand of OY743184.1, from coordinate 10,626,345 downwards.
AGTAATCGAAGTCCATTATCCGATTAGAATTTAGGTTCCACGTACGATAGTCAAGTGAAATTAAATTTGTGTGGTCAATGCCACAAATTAATTTCACGTGGTCCCGTCCAATACGTTCCAAACGTACTCTCAATTTTATTATCAAAGTCAAAGATAGACTTTAATAAAATCGAGACGATCTTATCAAAAATAAAATTGTCCATATTTATTTACTGATCGTGAATGTTAATTTTAGATCGAATTACAAATTGAATCTTTCTGTATTTAACAACTTAAACACTCAATCTGTAATATCAAATCGACCCATAAACAAACGCAATATCATATTAATACAATCAATTAATGTTTTATTTCAAATGTCGTGAATTATACTTTATGGGCATATATAATTCCAACAATTAGACAACTTTTCTTTTTTTTATAAATATAAATAAAATGTGATTTATATATTCATTTGAGCAAATATTAAATGCTCCAAGGTTATAAGTATACGTTATAGAATAAATCTCACATTGGTGATATAGATGAAATAAATAACTAACATATAAGGAATTGAGTTACACCTCTAAATATATTGAGCTTTTAAGATAAAGTCCCAAGTCTCAATATGTTTCATTGCCCAACAAGCTCAAATGCAATTCAATCCGTTGAAAGATCAAATGAACAATTGGACCCCAGGATTATGTTGTTAAACAAGCTATCATCTTGCAAGACATATTAAGTAATGAATCCCACATCGATTGTAGATGAAATAAATAACTATGTATAATGGATTGAGTTACTTATGTTAACAAGGTTAACCTTTTAAGAAAAACCTTAAGTCTCAATAGTATGAATTATGAACAAACAATTTACGTGTGCAAGATAATTCATATCGGATAGCCCAAATATTTTTGCAGTGAATAGATGAGATGCTTTGTCTTGCAGGATATTTCTACGGTCTATTTACAATTGTGTGAGTAGCTTGTCTTGGCTACAGAAGTGGTGACTTCTAATTAGAGGTGCCAGTGCATTTAAAATGCATTGGAATGGACCAAGTGAAATTTAATTCAGATCAAGGTTTGTCGAATTAATTAAATATATCATCAGATTCACCAAAAAAATCCCATCTTAATTGTGTGTTTCCAACATACGTCTCTTTGTAGCATGAGCTTTTTTAGACATTAGTGTATTTATGATATGATACTTTGCCAGGGGAGTATAGATTTGTGAATATTTGGAACATAAGTCATTGAAAAGGACAATTGCCAGGGGGTATAGATTTGTGAATATTTGGAACATAAGTCATTGAAAAGGACAATATGAAATTTAATGTAGATTAAGGATTGTTGGGTTAATTAAATTCCATTGGATTGACATAAACATGATAACTTAACGGTGAGTGTATAATGAACCTCTTTTTGTAGTATGAGCTCCTTGATATGTTAGTTAGTGAGATTATGATTGGTGAATATCTCAGTATCCTGGGAACGTATATTCTTGAGCATTGAAAACATATATTCACAAGATGGAATCAATGACTTTTTGATGGAAGACAAATATCCCCTTGAGCATTTCTGGCACTTGGATAAATCTGGAAGGTTAGTATTTTAGTAAAATGTGTAGTAAATTCTTACATTCATGATTAACTTGCACATTGTTTATTTTATTAGAGAAAAATGCAACTTAAGGATATAATTTAATTGGAAGGGAATTTTTACACCTAATTCAAATAATGAATATCTGATCTGATGAGTATTGACTCTGGGATTTGTTGATTGTAGGGCCTGGCTTTAGCTCCTCTGATCCATGATTGTTCTATGAACTTCTTTACTTGTACTTATAGTTTCAGAGTGCACTTTGTGCCATTAATGATTGACCCAAAACTAATGACATAAATCCAGTAAGATAAGAGTTTCCTGGGTCTGAGTTTGTTAAGGACGGATGAGACTACATGTAGGATTTGGACTGGGTAGGCACTAGGCAACAGGGGTTAGAAGACTCCCAAGCATCTCCCTGGATACACATTACACCTCATCATACTGTGTGTTCTGTTGTACCAATCCAAGAAAGGTCACCATATACCTATGTACCTGTCAGTGGAAGATACATAGGAAGATTCGAAAGTTGGAAACTAGATGCAAGTCAAGTATAAGGAAGAGAGAGGTTTCACCATCATCAGAGTAATTTTGAAATAAGTGCTGAATTAGTGAATTATTATGCAACGAGTGATCCCAATGGGTTTCAAATGGAAGGTTCAACGTTTATTTCTGTTTCTTTGTGTCTTTCGAGTTTCATGACCATCGAAAGTAAGCTTAAAAGTGGTAACAGGAGTTGCGTCTATTTTAAGATTCTGTAATATATGTTGAAGATCAAGCCATATTGAAAAAATAATACAGTACAATCTATTGATAAATTACGATTTGGCTCAACATATTTCGGCACCTGGCCATGTTTTATCTATAGAATGATTGAATTTTCATCAGATAAATTTTGGTATCTAAAATGCTTTTAACGCAAGTTCAGATGTCATGATAAATATATAATATAGAATGGTACCTTCCATTTATCCACATTAGAAACCTCCTACAATAAAGCATCCTAATGTAGAGTTGATCAAACCATCCTAGTAAGTTAGGTTAAAGAAGTAATCTTACCTCAAAGGTTAGTTATAGTTAGGCAATCCCTTTTAACTAACTGCTTTTATTATCCACCTTTCTAGATTCATTTTGAAAAAGTGTTGTATGAGTATTGCTGGGATAGGTGATCTCATCTTTGGTGATGTATCTTGAAATGTCGCTTTTCAAAAATGCTAAGCTGTTTGGAATCTATGTTTAGTTTTTCTGTATATCTCAAGCTCTGAGTAATATGTCTTTTCCCACATAGTGCTCATAGTTCAGTCGACCTAGTTACTTCGATTTCTATTCTATTTTGTTGATTTTGGGGGTAAGAGTTGGATGAATGTGAAGATTCCAATTTACTTATTTGATAGTGTCAATTTGTACAATGGATAGTTTGAATTCCAAGCGGCCGAAGAAACAGAATTTGCCTCGTAATAACTTGGACCTGATTCTAGCAATCAGTGGTGATACATGAATAGAACTATGAAACTTTTGGTAGTTGTCTTATATCTAATGGGTAGATTGATTAAGTTAGGGTTCTGTAGACAGTGTAAAAGAAAATTATTATCTAATAAGGTAATCCTTTATGCTGGATATTGATTTTGTGATTCTAATTCATGTAGTATAATGGATAATTGGATGAAATTAGTTTAGTGACGTGTGATAATTCTCCACTAGAACTGCAAAGGGAAATAAGAAACAATCTATTCAAATAAGTTATCATATACGTACTGGAAGAAATTTAATATAATCTTTTGGAGCTGCCATATAGTATGTTCAGGCCATCTAAAATAGCTACATGTTGGCCCTATTTAGTGTCAGGGTTGCACGGACACGTGACACAGATATGACACGGGTACGCTGGAAAAGTGATTTTCTAAAAAGTTAGGACACGATACGTTGAGGATACGTAAATTATTATTTTTTAATTTATTATTATTTTAGTCTTGTATAAAAACTACACATTGTATATTTGTTGCATCAAAATAAACATAACATATAAAAACCGACTTGTAAATCAGATTTATCATTTTGTTTAATTGTCGATGTTCCTTCCCTTCCCTTTTCATGCATAACATGTAGCTCCGACAAGTGTTAGAGAGTGGCCGGAGAGTGTCGGTGTGTCGGACACCGACACACCAACTCCGTGCAACCTGGTTTAGTATTGTTTTGGAATAAGCTGATAGACTATATGCTTGGCACAAGTAGCATTAAGAGTTGGCCCTATTTAGTATTGTTTTGAAATAAGTTAATAGACTATGGTTGGCGCAAGTGGCGTTAAGAGTGACTATCTTCTTCTCTGTCTTTTCTCATGACTTATTTACTCTAGATCAGCCTTTTTCCTCGGAAAATGTGGGTTTGTATCATCTTTTTCTTATTCTTAAGGGCTAGATACTAAATTTTGGCATACATGTCTTCAATTTAGTGTTAAGAGTCATAGGATGCTCTTGAAATTGATTTCATGAAGTTCAGTGGCGCTGGGGGATATCTTTATAAGGATGTCAGAATGCTTTGTATGTTGAAATTCAAGGTTCCAGTGCGCTTCTTGTAGTTGACATGTCATGAGTAGGAGATAAAGTCAGAAATAATGATCCGATAGATTTCCTGGATCTGTTTTTGGCTAATTTCTTTTAGAGTGATCCTAGACTAAAGTGATAGAAATTTAACTTTGCCTTTCATGAGACCCACAATTTTTCAACCACATAATTCATCGACTTTTATCAAAATCTACTGAAAATCTGATTTTATTCTCCACCAAACAGGGGTTTAATGTGTGGTTCAAGAACATGGGTAGGCCATAATGTCAGAAATAATTTGGTCCCCTTGGTTTCTTGGATATGTTTACAACTGATTTCTTTCAAGAGAACAAATTGCTACATTTAGCATTATTTATCCGAAGAATTCTTTTGAAGAAGTTGGAGGGATGGAATAATTACTGTAAACATATTCATCTTGGTATATGATTTTCCTTATAATTTCTCGTCCACTGTCATGCTATTTGGGATTACTTGTCTTAAGACCTAAGATCTTCTGAACATTTACTCAGTTCTTGAAAACTTGAATGGATCTTGGGCTGCATCTGAGATGATACAGAAGAATACATATTCATTATCATAAAATGTGCGGCTTTTCTTTTTGTTGTCTATATGGTGTATTGTCATGTATATTTTGTTTTTCAATCTGTTACTTTGTTAATGCTGTTTCTGTTTCACAGAGGCAGTTGAAAGCTGGCGGAAAGAAAAACTAAAAAAAGTAAAGAGACTTGGTCGTGGGAAACTCTTGAGCTCAAGGATTTCGCCTGAGGAAGCTAGTACGGGCTCTTCTATATAATAAAATTGTTTTTGACCTTGTACCATTTTAGTATTTCGGATTATTTTGTTACGATTTCAAGTTTATCTAATGCATTGGCAGGTGTTGTTGCAAGAGCTTTGGTCTCCGATTGGGCTGAATTATCAGAAAATTTTGGCCTCTGGATTCCGACCAATTTTTTTAACAAGGAACATGATGACAAACCTGAGGGTGAAGAGGAGTTTGGTAATGACTGACAGTAAAGAAGCGTCTTTCTTGTCCTTTTGGATTTTAGATGCTTTTTTCCTTGTACTGAGATATATTTCTGGCTTTCCAGACGATCGAATCTTACCAGGCAGACAGCTCCCTCTTGAATGCCATGCCGAAGTTCATACAGACTATGGTGGTGATGCTGTGAGGTGGGGCCTTACCCACCATAAAGAGTCTGCATATGAATGTTGTATGGCCTGTTTGTATCAAGCGAAACGTGCCAAACTGGGTGAAAAGAGATGCAATATTTGGGTTTATTGTCCATCCGAGACTGGATGCCACTCTCCAGATATTTATGAACACAAGAATCAAGAATGCTGGCTGAAATATGTAAGTTTTTCACATGAAGTCGATTTTATTAGTCTGGTTTACTCATTTAATCTTCTTGTATTGATTATCGTTTGCAGTCGGAGAAACCCAAGTCAAGTTTTAAGGACAGGTATCCTGAATCATATAGAAATGAACATCCAAATGCGCCATTAATTGTTCCCTGGGTATCTGGTGTGGTCAGCCTCTGAGTTATTTCCGCTAACAAATAGGTGGGAAAGCTGAAAGGCTCTAAGAGAAGTTGCAAACTGTGCCTTTGCGACGATGAATGTATTTTACTCCTCGTAGTGTGAGGTTCTCATTGTTCCATAATCGTAAGTGTTTGCTTGTGTCTTGCGAGCATTGGTACATCGGATTTTGTTCTTCGATTTTTTGTGTTACAGAGTAGTTAGCTTGGTGCTGCTGATGGCTTTAAATTGGAAAGTCCAGTGATAGGATAATGGGATCAAGATACATGGATAAAAGTTTTTGCTTGTGGTTGTAATACAAATTGGAAATTTGGAACTGATATATTACTACCAGCCATTTATTTCTTATGATCAAGTCAGTGTGTTATTGGGAAAAGATGTGTTAATATAGAAATGTTAAAGTTCAGCCTCTGTTAATGTATACTTGACGTGTGATTACCTGATTAAGCTCTGGCTAAATGACATGCTCGATCAAGGGCCTCTGGTCGAGTTTGCAAATATTTCGGTAATGGCCGCTCTGCTACAATTTTAATCCAAAAACAAATATTAAGCCCTTGTTTGAGCCCCATTTTAGGTTGAAAGATGAGTTATGAAATAGTATTTTTTTTTTTTTTTTTTTGAAGAATGTATTGTTAAAAAATAATGATTTTTTTTTTTTATAATTTATATATAATATTATTTTATTGAATAATGTGTTGTTGAAAATAGTATTGTTCAAGTGGTTTCTAAGTGGTCATTCAACTTTGACGGATTATTCTCTGGTCACTTAACTTTTGTTTTTGTCACTCGTTTACCATCACCTACAGTTCCGTCAATCTCTCCAAACGGCGTCACTGACGTGGATGTTGACTCGTCAAAAAATGAGGCCACGTGGAATATTCTTTGCCAAATCAGCCTCTCCATAAACCCAAACCAATACTGAAACCTACTCCCAGACCCAATCTTATGTCCCCCAAAATCTGTTCCCCAAATCAAGAGCCCACAAAACCCAATCCAGCCCTCACTCGCACCACTCTACACTCGATCGGAAAATCCTCCCGCTGCTCGCACCGCCCATACCACAGCAACCGACAGCCAGGACCCACTGTGGAACCGAGGCATAATTTGAAGAAGAATGGATAGCAATATTGTTAGAGAGGAAGAATTCGTGGAGACTGAGGCTCTCGTTGAAGGTATGCTCGAATTTTACAAAATGATTTGTAATATAGTATTTGTTTGTGGACCACAGTATTGGAAACTTTTCCCCCACTTGTCCTTGTCGGTTTCATATGTTGAAAATGTCCATTTTATTGTATTAATGAAACAAACGGGGGTACTAGACATGGAGGGACAAAATGTTGCTGGTCGGTTTCCCACTGATTGTTGGCACTTATTAGAGGATACTAAAAAGAAACCCGTAACTGAAATCCTAACCCTAACTCGTTACTTTTTCAAATAACACAAAAGGGGATGACGAATGGGAGGACCCAATGTGCGAATTTCTTGACTCCGACAATGAGGTTGATGATGATCAGCTCAACCTTCATACTAATGCTATCGAGCGCATATCTGCGGGTTGCGCATATTTGTGGGTTTTAATGTTGATCCCGACATGGAAGAGGAATCTGACTACTATCCATTGTCTGAAGAATTAGAACGGACTACGACTCCAATGAAGATCCCAAAATCAGATTTCCTCACTTTGATGTTGAGAAGGAAATGTGTAATCCTACCTTAGAGACATAAAAAACATTGAAGGACAATATTGAATTCCGTGAGGTGATATGTAGTTATGGGGTGGTGAATAGGCGAGCTGTGCGATTGAAGGTGAATGATAGCAAAAGAGCTCAGGGTGTATGCAGGGGAGATTGTCCGTGGAAGATCTGTGCCTCGTAGAATGGAAGTATAGGTAGGTGCTTTTTAGGTAAAGTCTTACAATTCTCTACACTCATGTGTTGGGATTAGTCCTAGTAGGCATTGCACTTACAAGTACCTAGTTGAAAAGTACTTGGAAATGTTTAAGGTCGACCCTGATTGGAAAACTTCAAATTTTTGACAAACTGTAAAAGATGATATGGAGTTAAAAATTAATAGGATTACTACATGGAGAGGTAGGAGGCATGCTAAGTTATTAACAGAAGGGACCGTGGAGTATCAATTTGGGCTGTTTCGCTCATATGCGACGAAGGTATTGAGGAGTGCTTCGAGATCAACAGTTATCATTGCGGTTAATGACTTGAAGTTCAGGGGATTTATTTTTGTTTAGAAGCATGCAAGAATGGATTCGTGGCATGTTGTAGGCGGTTAAAAATAATTTAAGAAACCCTGTAAAATATATATGCTATTATATCCTATAACCTTGGGACTTTAAGAAACCCAGTAAAAAATAATTTACTTGCAGTTTTCGGTGGCTTCTGGCTAACGATCTTCTGTGGTATGAGCGGTGCGAGCGCCAAGTGGATTTTCCGATCTAGTATGGAGTTGTGCAATCGCCGGTTGCAACTTGAGAATTTTTGTGAATATGTATATAGAAACGAATTAGTTCTTTTTATTATTTAAAATTTAAATATTTAATATTTGTTTTTGTGTTAAAAATTTAACGCATGACAATTGTCGAAACATTTTCAAAGTTGAGTAATCGTTGGTGTACGTTTCGAACTTTAGTGATAATTTTTAAATTTTGATGATATTTAAGTGATCGCTGCTGAAATTAACTTTGATATAAAAAAATACTTTTAATCATACATTTCATCAACTTTTATCAAATTTATTAAAAAAATTATTTTTATCCAACATGGTATAATAAAAACATTTAAGCTTCTATTTTTTAATGCAATAATTACAATTTATAAACAACACCAACGTTGTCAAACTCGGCCTGGCCGGATTGACTCGGAAACCCGCGACCAGGGCCAAAAACCGGCTGGGTTACATTTAAATCCCTGTCGACCCGGGTGACTCGGGAAACCCGGAACCGGGTTTCACCCCTTTTTTATTTTTTGAATTTTTAAATATTTTTTAATATTAATTAACGCTCGGATCGACTCCGGGTTGACCTTCTTACCCTTGGCCCATTCTCTCGACCGGGTCGATGATTAGGTCGGTTCTGAAAACATTGAACAATACAATTTTTAAGCTACTTTTTAATCATACTCAATTTCTTTTCACTTTCAACCATACATTTTAGCTCAAAAATATAAATATACCAAATTATAATTGCTATTACCGAAAAGCTTGTTTGCTGCTATACATTTTTTCAATTTTGCCATCAAATTCAATTTTCACTACATATTTATCTGAAACTCACTACTTTTCATATTTTTCATTCACTTTTCAATCAAACATTATTCAAAAACTCAACATTCCCCAAAATTTCTCAAAAAATACCGTCTTCCACTTAAATGATGTGGGGAAAAAAAATAATATTCTCTCTGTCCCATTTATATATGCTTATTTGACTTTCACACAGATTAATAAAATATATGTAATGTTATTGAAAATGTAATTTTTGGTAAAGAAAATTTACAACTTACTCTTATTAATATCAAAATTATTGTTATTGAAAGTAATAAATACGGGTCATTAGTAAATAAACAAAATAAATACTTCTTATAATAAATAAACAAACTTTTATAATTGTGATAAGAGAAAAAGGAAATGGTGGCTATATTGCCACCACAATAATTATTTGGTATACCACAATTTTAATATTTACATGAATAAACCTTGAGTAAAATGACATAAATATCTAATTTATTAATTGATAAATATATTACAACAACTATTTTTATTTGATTTCTTTTACCAGAGAGAGATTAATTGCCTAACGGCAACGCGTCCTCCCAGAATTTTCTCACCCCCATAGTGCCACCGTTCATTAGCACCATACAACCCACATGCCACTGGTACCAAAACAATCGGTTCTAGCTTGGACCTCTAATTTTTCTTGGACTGCAAAAATGAATAAGAAGAGAAGAACCTAATCTAAGCATCACGGAAACAAGCGAACTGTGATAAACCCAAAAATGTACACAACAAAATATATTAATTTTCCAGTAAACTGAAGAAAACAGGGTAAGCATAATTGCGCATATGTATTGAGTGTTTGTAAATCAAAGTTTTACATTTTTTTTTCTTTAGGCTCGTCGTAGTTTTATGTGGGCATTTGTCTTTCTTCTAAGTTCATTCTAGGGGTGGACAAAAAAGCCGAAACCGAACCGAAATAAAAAATGGAAACAGGTCGGTTCTTTAAGAAAAAATGAGAACCGAAACCGAACCGAAATAAAAAATGGAGAACCGAATAATCGATTGGTTCCTATTTCAAATCGAAAATCGAACCGAGAACCGAACATTCTTAATTTAAATTAAGTCCACATAACACTTTATATATTGCTTTACATGATAATTGTTGAATTTTTTAACAAAAGAATAGAACAAAGAACCTAAAAATAACTGAACACGATCGAATAATATGTATCTTAATATTTCATTTTACTAATACTTTAGACAACGTTTACTACCATTCACACTTATTTTTTTCTTGTAGAAGGAGTTGATAACGTAAAGAACTTTTAAAATTTGATGTTTAAAAAGCTTTATTGATGTATTTTGATTTAAACTTTGTTCCATAATTATTTGATTGTTTCTTTTCCTTCAACTTGGAGCTTAAGTTAATAAGTCTTATTGATATATTTTGGATGCTCTATTTAGCTTTGATTTTTGCAAATAATTAGATATTTTTCGTGTTTGCATTAATTTTAATTTTTTTAATAGGAACCGAAAAATAACCAATAAACGAACCGAAACCGAAATTCTTCGGTTCTTATTATTAAAGGAATCGAACCGACAAACGTTCACCCCTAATTGTAAATGACCATGATGGAGTTAATTAAATATTTAAATACAAATATAAAACAATTAATAATAATATATTTAAAACTCATGATTCATCTCACAAGTTTACAATACAAATTTATCAACTTGTATAGCTTCTTAACATGCTTGAAAAAACTTTTAGATAATTTGTTTATTATTTTGGTTTATGAATATTTTATATTTTATGGTGAATCCTATGCTTTCTTCGGGTGAAAAAGTTTTCGGAATTCTTGGTTTTGGTATATTTGATGAAAGTTTATTTCTGGTTTGGTTCTTGCGATTCAATGGAACCGAATAGTTCCATTTTACAAGAACCAAAAAGTATGGTTCGATTTTGGTTCTTGAGATATCCGAATCGAATCACCCGACGCCCACCCCTAGTTCATTCAGTAGATAATCATAATTAAACTTCATTCATATTTCTGTGGAAACACAATCATGATCAGGACAAATGTTTTTAAATTCTCACCTATTATATTTGAAATTGGGGCTTGCTCTTAAGTAGGATGAAAATTTGTAGAGTTTGAGGCCAAAAGCGAAGATAGAAATGGAGAGGATAAAGTTTACTGATATTTTCTCCTCCTCTGGATTTTGATTGTATTTACATATCTAAATCCTTCAATTGGTGCAATGCACGAATTAGTTCCATTTTCAATTTTGCACTCAACATGGAAAATCGAAACCATCCAGTACTCGATTTACATGATCGGAACCGATTATTTCCTTAATGGAAGTGAACCGTCTGGTTCCCATTTTTGCCTACCACAAGCCATACAAGACGATTTGTAGTCCCCAGAGTTGATTTCTTCTAATTAACTTTTCACAATGGTACAAAGGTCAGTTATGAGGTGTAGGCGGGGAAGGTTTGTTGAGGGAGAATGAGAGGAGGAAGAGAATGGTAATGATAAGTAATTTTGGGATGAGATAACACAATTATTATTATTATTTTATTTTTTCATTTATTGGGCTATGGTTATAATTGTAAATTTATTGTGGTGTATTTATTAAAAAGATATTTTAATTGTGGTGGGGTTAAAATATGGTGTAGTAATTAAATTTGTGGTGGTAATAAAATTACCAAAGAAAATGAAGCATATATAAATTGGGCGGATAGATGGAGTACGTAATCTTTATCTTTATCTTTATATATATAAAAGTAGAAGTCAGGAGATATAGTCATTTTGGAGGGAAATTTGCATTTAATGACTATCTCTCTTCACTTTTACTTATATATATATATATATATATATATAAAGATAAAAGTTATAATAAATGTACTATGTGTAAATGTGTTATATTGGAAATGAAAAAATTAGATTAATAAAGTTGAACATAACTAACGTGATATCTATGTAAATGCGTTATGTATGAAATGAAAAAATTGAATTAATATATTTGAACATAAAGAAATGTGATATCTATGTAAATGCGTTATGTAGGAAATGAAAAAATTGTATTAATAAATTTGAACATAAATAAATGTCATACCTATGTAAATGTGTTATATTGAAAATGAAAATTTTGGATTAATATATTTGAAAATAAATAAATACATGTTATATAAATTTGTTAGGTTAGAAATGAAAATTTTGAATTAATATATTTTGAAAATAAATAAATAAAATCATTGAAGTTTTACTTCCTAATATGTCAATAAATGAATATGTCCTTCAACAAGCATATTACAAAAATAATTAATTATTTGCTATCAACTTTTTACCACCAATGATAAATTTGTAAAAAAAATCATTTCATCATTTTGACAAAAATTGGTATGTTTAAAAAATAAAATAAAAAAATTATATTAATTAATATATTAAATTTTGAATAAAATATATGTAAGTAGCATATTAAAAAATAAAGTTAATTAAAAATTATAATATATTAAAAGGAAATTAGGTGGTAAGGTGGGCAAATTTAATTAAGTGTCAAACTTTGAGTGGCGCAGTACACTGATTGTACATGCATAATTTTTTATTTTGATTAGTTTTATCTTTTTAAAGTTTTAAATTCAATAACATGTGTTATGTAGGAAATTAAAAAAATGGATTAGTATATTTGAACATAAATAAATAAATGTCATATCATATCTATGTAAATGTGTTATATTGAAAATGAAAATTTTGCATTAATATATTTTAAAATAAATAAATATATGTTATATAAATTTGTTAAGTTAGAAATGAAAAAATCGAATTAATATATTTTGAAAATAAATAAATAAATAAAATCATTGAAATTTTAATATATATGACAATAAATGAGTAGACTCTTCAATACGCATGTTACCAAAATAATTAATTATTTTCTATCAACTTTTTAACCACACATATTTTCTCTCTCAAATTTTTAACCACTATTTTTTACCTCAAAATCATAAATAAACAAGTATAAACCAAACAAAGATCATTTCATTATTTTGACAAAAAATGACATGTTTAAAAAATAAGAAAAAATAAAATATATTAATTAATACATTGGATTTCAAATAAAATATATGTAAGCAACACATTAAAAAATATAGTTAATAAAAAATTATAACATATTAAAATGGAAATATGTGATGAGGTGTGCAAATTTTCAGATAAAAAACGTAATTAAAAGTCAAAAGAAATTTTAAATAAAAAATTTAATTAAGTGTCAAATTTTGAGTGACGCGGTATACTCAGTGTACATGTAGCTTTTTTTATTTTTTAAAATTTCAAATTTAATATAATATTTTGTATTAAAATTTTATTTAAATTATATTTTTATTTGACATGTTTGTATAATTAAGATATTTTCAAAATTATAATTTAAAAATTATATATTTGGAGCATTGCAAGGATTGACAACTAGTTAGTCATAAGTACACCTGCACTTTCCTGTTTCCATTGCTCTAATAATATCCTCTCATTTCCCAAACGTAAATGAAAAAAAAAATCAAGAAAATAAATAGCGACGTTCTATGAAATGTGCAGTGTAAACAAAATACACTCAGAATTCGATTGTGATTGAGAGCAACCAATTTTAAGATCAAACATCCGCTTCAGTTTCCAAGGTAACACTTTCTTCTTCAATTAACTCTCTATAATTATTTATGATATTATGTATAATTCGTATAGTTAGGGTTCCGGCAGATATTTTTGCACCTAATTTCATCTATGTGTAAATATTTTAATTTTTTTTTGCAAGAATTGTTTTTTCATTTCAATATTCTACCAATATCTAAAATCCGTGTTCCATTTCCTATAGTTTGGTCTTTTTGATGTTTCCTCTTTTGGGTTCAAGAATGCAATTTATGATATGTTGTATGTTATTATTCAAAATGGAGAAATATGTGCTGTTATTGGTTGAATGATTTTTTGAATTACCTTGTGAATAATAATAATTATTGGTGACCTCAGAATAGGCACCAGTATTCAAGTCCCGGATCCATTACTTCAGGAAACAAATTTTTATCTTTGTTTACTTGTTCTTTCTGTGGTATTTTGGAGGGTTTTCTATCTCACAGCTCTTGGTTTTCTTTCATTTCTCCCCTAAAATGAAATAATATCCTTCTATAAAGGTGACAGGGAAACTGTATACTTAAAATTTTGTGTGAGGAATGAAGTTGCTTTCTTGGTTCAATTTTGATGGAAAATTGCTTCGTGAACCTATAGTTCTATTATCCAGTCGGTACAACCACTAACACATATGTTATAATACGATTTCTATCTCAAAATCCATCCACAAGCCAATGTTTTAATAACAACACAGCCATTTTAATTAGAAAATACTAAGAAAAGGAAAAAAAAAAGAACGAAAACTGAAAAAGATTAAACATCAGCCCTGCCTACATCCCCACACAACCGCATCACAATTGCCACGCCACCCCCAGCCTAAATATCTATCTATCTCCCACTTCTCCCCAGACATTGGTTCTTGGATGTGCTCCCCCCACCTGTACCATGGCTGCCAAACTTGAGAGACTAAAAGTAGCACAAAGCTCAAGCTGACAGACAGATTTTCTGATTTCTGTTTCCACTCCAGCAGTATTGAGGCATCATCATCTTAAGAGATTGTTGATTGCGTCTTCAGAATTTGTGTTTGCATCTGCACCCTTAAGCAGTGAACCAGATTATTGAAGTTTACAATCCCCTATTTTGATTGAAAGCTGAAAAATGTAATGTAATGGGTTGAGCGTGGATTGCTTAACAATCAAGTCACTTATTTTTTGGAACCAACACTGCAATTTTTTGTAATCACTGTCTAGTTCATTCTACCATGTAATAGAAAATCAATTCAACATTTGGTTGGTTTAATTTGACAGACGTGTAATTAAATTTGTGTTCATTGCTATTCTCTTTTAACAGTAGTTTCTCCATGATGAATTATGAAGGATTCAACTCCGATTAATTGTATGCTTACTGAAGAATAGATATTCATATCTCGGATAATGGGTTTTTGTTTGTGAGCTTACCATTTCTGCAGCACACGTATGCTTCATCCTTACCGGCTAAGATTTTGCAGGACTGGACTAAACGAAGAATTTTGCCTAGCTTTCACCATGGAGTTCAAAGTTTGACCATTTCTTTCCTTTCTCGTTTATTTATATCATGGAGAAAAGGGTTACTGCAAAGCTTGTGCCTGCCAATACATGCCGTAAGGTCCTGGTTTTGTGATAATTGGCGAACACAGATTTACATATAGAAATGAGTTCTCGTGAAGAAAAACCCCTCTGGAATATGTTTGACGGTGTAAAGACCATCTCAACATCACCTGAAGTCCTTATGGCTGAGATTAATTCCGCCATTACTGCTCTTGAGTACACTCATGCTACTGCTTTCTTACAATCTCGATCTGCTTCTGTCTCGAAGAACATGAACTCTAATGGAAAGTTGTCTTTACAATATGATGCTCGAATGGCTGATGAAGCTTACAAGGCAGGGTTAGCTTCCATGGCTGCAGGGAAGCTTGATGAGGCTGTCAACTCATTAAATGTTGCTCTCTCCAAGTGCCCGCCTGATCAGACGTCCGCTGTTGCTAAGCTTCAGTCTCTTATTTCTCGTACATCCCAACAACTTGACAAGTCATCCAATTGATTCAGTACATCCAAGACTCCTTTTCTGCGGTGTACGGATGGCGTTTTGTCATACTTCCTCTCTTATTCTGTGTTCAGGATTTTTCTGCATCACTATTTTTGTGATTGTGTTTTTTACGTGAAAAGAGGAACTTTCCTTCATTACATTAGAAAATTCTTTGTCATTCTCCACAGTTGCAGCTTTGATAATCTAGAACTTTCTTTGAAGTGCTGGAAAACACGAAGCTAAAATTATCCGACGACTACAAGACAACAAGCAGAGAAATCGTTGGGAAAAATGATCTTCAAGATGTCACTGTTCCCCTCTTTGTCCAATTTACATGAAAAGACAATAGATTGAACATTTATTGCTAAGATATGAGAATGGCCTCTTCTGCTCTCCAAGCAGAGTTCAACATGGTGTAGTCTCGTTCAAATTCCCATCATTTTAGAACTCCTAACCAATTTGAAATTTTGAAGATGTCAGGTACATCTCCAACAATGTAATCCAGTCATTTGTCAAGTGTTAGATTTCTTCATTACAGGGAGGAGTTCCAATATTTCCTATACTGTAAGATAAGGATTTCATGGTGTGAAATGGGATGGGACCTTCTACCTCAACTACACTCTTAACATTTGACCGTGTAAGCAGAGACGAATCTAG
Organism: Ligustrum vulgare; assembly: GCA_963555705.1. Classification (NCBI taxonomy): domain Eukaryota; kingdom Viridiplantae; phylum Streptophyta; class Magnoliopsida; order Lamiales; family Oleaceae; genus Ligustrum; species Ligustrum vulgare. Next base: position 10,610,112 of record OY743184.1, on the reverse strand, counting down.
GATCACGATTGAGCACGAGCGGTTGCTTAAGAGTAAGAGAAATAATTAAAATTTTACGCCTAATTATAAGCAAAAAAAAAAAAATTCAACTGATCCAGCACGAGCAGCTGATAGGCCTCGCAATAGGTTAGATCTGTTCATGCATGTAAGGATGCAATCTTAGTAGTGGTCGTCACTAAGCTTAATTTATAGAAGCTAGAGAACTTAAATGGACCATAACTCGAATTATTTGATCTCCATTGATGGTTTAACTTATCATGTGAAGATGGTAGATCATATCACGCAAGAGTAATATCCATGTTCGATAAACTCTAGTTTCTTGCTTGTTCGGTATTCAGTATCATGTACTCATTATGTATTGTGGTCGACTTTAATAAATATCCATGTTCGATAAACTGTCGCATATATCTTGTTAACTTTATCTTCACTCCTTAAATTAGAAGTGCAGAAATTGGAATAGGATGAGAGAACACTGGCACATAAATTGCATGATACAAATATTTAGTTCGTTCCTTACGTTCACCATAAAATTCCCATGTTACCAAAACTCTTTCCAAGATGAGCTTTTTTTCATCATGAAGAGCCCCCTCAATCCCTAGGGCTGCACAAAAAAATCGTGAAACCGCAAATCAAACATAAACCATTGGTTTGAAACCACGTGGATTCGTGATTTTTTTTCCTCAAACCGAACCAAACCGTTTCAAAATGGTTTGGTTTAGGTTTTGATTTTCGAAAACGGCAAAAAACCAAACCAAATCGCTTTTATATTTTTAAATTAAAAATTAATTTTATTAGATTATAAAGAAAATAAAATAAGTCAATATTATTAAAATGTGGACACACATTATGAACGTATAGTTGCCTAATATTGTCAACAATTTTTTCAAAATGTTTTATTCTATTAACTCTAACTCTAAATTTCTGGTGATTGTGGAAATATATTTACCTTTCAAGAGTAATAATTAGGGTAAATAGCACAAAACGTCCATACCTTTGACATGTATTGTGCAAAACATCTCAACGTTGTGATTTTTGAAGCTGAACATCCCAACATTTACATTTTCTTGTTGGAAACGTCCTTCCCGTTATATTTAACCATATTTCATCGTCAAATTAAATTTGAACAGTAAACTTGAGGGGCATTTTTGTCCAATTTCATTTTTAATCAATTTCTTTCTTTCAATAAAGATAATTGGCACAAAACATCCATACGTTTGACACTCATTGTGGAAAAACATCCCAACGTTCATTTTGTTAGCGAATAACGTCCCTACCTTTAGATTTTCTTGCAGATTAGTCCCCAAATTTTACTTTTCTTTCAATTTAGTCATTCCGTATTTGATTTACATGTCATTGTCTTCAAACGTATATAACTTTTGATCTACAACTCCGAATTGCACGGTGTTTTTTTGCGTTGAACTTCAAATTTAACCATATTTCTTATGATGTATCATGTGCTCATTTATTAAACATTTCGTTTTGAGTTTTGTATTGTAAATACTTATTTTGTTAGGGTATCATTGATTAACGTAAATTGATTTCTGTAAATTTTATTGAAACATTGAAATTTTAATTTTAGTGTGTATTCGGCGACCAGTGAAATTTATAAATTGGATTTATTTTACCTTTTTAATTTTTTTAAGATAAAATGTTTGGTTAAAAATTGGTATGTTTAGCCCCTGTTTGAGCCGTATTATAATATAAAATCACTTTTTGAACAACACATAATTTCTTTCTCCAACAACACACAATTATAATATGGCTCAAATAGGGACTAAACATACCAATTTTTAACCAAATATTTTACCTTAAAAAATAAAAAAAAGTCAAATAAATCCAATTTATAGATTCTGCTGGCTGCCGAACACACACTAAAATTAAAATTTCAATGTTTCAATGAAATTTACAGAAATCAATTTACGTTAATCGATGATATCCTAAAAAAATAAGTATCTACAATTCAAAAATCAAAACGAAATGTTTAATAAATGAGCACATGATACATCATAAGAAAGATAGTTAAATTTGGAGTTCAACGCAAAAAACGCAGTGCAATTCGGAGTTGTAGATCAAAAGTTATACACATTTGAAGACAATGACATGTAAATCAAATATGGAATGACTAAATTGAAAGAAAAGTAAAATTTGGGGACTAATCTGCAAGAAAATCTAAAGGTAGGGACGTTATTCGCCAAAAAAATGAACGTTAAGATGCTTTTCCACATTTAGTATCAAACGTATGGACGTTTTGTACCAATTATCTTTATTGAAAGAAAGAAATGAATTAAAAATGAAATTGGATAAAAATGCCCCTCATGTTTGATGTTCAATTTTAATTTAACGGTTAAATATGATTAAATATAACGGAAAAGACATCTCCAACAAGAAAATGTAAAGGTTGAGACGTTCAGCGTAAAAAATCACAAAATTTGGATGTTTTGCACAATTCATATCAAAGATAGGGACGTATTGTGCTATTTTACCTAATAATTATATTACAATTCAGACTGTTAAACCTATTGCCGTGTGATATCATCCGAGAGAGCTCAATTTGTTGTTAAATGCTTTATGATTTGCTATATGCTTGTATTTTCTTCTGATTGATTTCATGGATGTAAATATTAGATTGATTATGTTCTTCCTTTTCTCATTAATACTGATTCAATGCATTATCCCGTGAAACTATTTTGGAAACAAGATTGGAACTGAACTGATACAATTCTGAGTGTTAAACCTATATTATGTTCTTATATCTTATTAGTTTCTGTTTTATCTTATATATTAACTTATTTTAGCTTTATAAATTAAAAAATACAAATTAATTTAACATCTAAAATATGTTATATTTAACATATAAAATATGTTAAGTCAATAGGTAAACCGCGATTTAAAATCGAACCAAACCGCAAAAAATGATTTGATTTGTAAAGTGAAATGGTTTAGCTTGATTTAGAAAAATGTCAAACCGCTTGAAATGATTTAATTTGAAAATATGTCAAAAACCGCCCAAACCGTATCACGTTCATCCCTACCAATCCCAACAAAAGATGCAAATTCCTCGCTTCAGCCCTCAAAGATGCATTTGCCAAATGCCAATCTTTTAGAGGAAGGAATTTTACAAACCTCCAACGAAGGAAAAGAAGAAGAGCCCGACATTGATTACAATGATGAAGAGATGTACTTAACCTTAAATCCCCATCTGATTCTTGGTCGTGAATACATTGATGACATGGCATGATACTCTTTTTAACACTTCTATGTTCATGAAAACAGAATGTGCTGAAATAAAGAAGCGATGACATTCAAATTGTTGTCCATGCAGGTTTCCAGCTGAAATATGAAGCCCTTGTTTGATTATCTTTTTTTTTCTCTCATTTTTATCTACCCATTTACACAATAAAATATTTTGAACATAAACCCAAAATTTTCCCTACTTTTCAATCACACATTTTCCAAAAAAAAATCACCATATAAAAAACCAATAGAGATTATAAATCCATTGCCCGTAAATTAATGAATTACCTATAGACAATCTTCGTAGAATAGAATGAGGATTGAGGAGAGGTATGAAACTTTGCTTTTTATAACCATATCTTAGTTCCATTCCTTTGGAAACTTCTTTGGTTCTGAAATTCATCCGCAAGTCAAAGACTCAAAAACATGAAAAAAGAAAATAGATATTTTTAGCTATCTATCCAATTCTATGCTCTCTGCTCAACGTAAGAACCAGAGATTCCAGAAGTCCCAAGGACAGTAACCTGCAATAAAGCAAACCAATGATGAGGAAAATAAGTACAACAAACATTTAAATTAGTTGCAAGATTTCAATAGGGATTCCAACGCTTCACACATAAAAACAGTATATAGAGATCGATTTTTGAAGTCCTCATGCAGTATTACCGAGCAAGTATCAAGTCCAAGGCTCAAACATAATAGGCGTGTGATCATTCGTTCATCTTTTAGAAGAGGCAAAATTGAATTGCATTTACTTTGCAGTCTTCAATTGTCATAGCTAAGACATTTTGCAACGTCTGTGACAAATGTAGCAAACTTTTCCAGCGTAGCTATTGCCACATAAAGTCATTTTGCAAGAGGAATCATACCTTCCCCCACTCAGAATCGAGGCCACTGCACCTCATTTTCAAGTATATCAACTTCGTTCCCAACTCATTCTCCACTTTCTTCTTCAAATAGATCTCCTCCGGCTCAAATGCATCCAAATATGCAGCATATATCTATCAAAGATTGTACGCATTGCCTTCACATATTCTTCTGGCATGGGTTTCACATCCTGCCAAATAGTTGATTATTATCAAGCAGCCAAGTAAAGACCAGATATATGGAACCATTAATCACTTACAAGTTACAAATCATGTTACCTCACCACTCATCCCAATGGCACCATCCATTTCCATCTTCAGCGACATGAGAATACCCGTAAACTCTTAAGACTTAAACTGCCTCTGCTGCTCGGAAAACATTGGCCAGGGCTTCTTGGGCAACCTTGTCATCAGTATTCTTGGACAATGCATTTTTGACATCAAGGACTACAGCAGGTGGGAGCTCATCCCAGTTTGTGGCCATTAAGTCCTTGAACTCCCGCTCAATTTCAGGATCTTTGATGACAGGTGATGAGCATCGATTACGCTTATTCTCGAGCATGACCATAAGGAAACCCCGAGCATCACCAGTTCTCCCGCATGACATTCGAAATGGCCCGGGGAAGTTTTATGCCCCGAGGATTATATGACCCCCGAGGATATTCATCGCATACTGGGGGAAAATGGTAGTCGGGGTTCTGCCTGTTCGAGGCTTGTGCTCGCACCAGTTCTGGGACCCTCCATCTGACGTGGAGTAACTATTTTCTACAAATACTAGAAGTTATATCCCAATCCAACATCTGATAACACAACCCCCTAAAAATCAGGAGGATGATTCCCAACAGGACTCATGCAGCGAAGGTATTTTAGTTCAATTATAACTTGTCTAGATATCTCTATAAATACTCACCTCTCAGTTATAATTCAGGTACACAATTCTTATTTTTCCAGTTTATAGCCTCTTGCATAAATCTTATTCCTCTTTACTGACTTAAGCATCGGAGGGGCGACGAGGACACACCTCCTCGCCTTTATTGCAGGTATTCGGAGCACAAGTTCGTGCCAGTCTGTTGCTCGAGCTCGGAATATCTGAGGTACAATTTTTTGCATCATCATTGGCGCCGTCTGTGGGAACCAGAGCTAAAAGTCATGGTGAATACACGTTCTGGACTTCCACAAGCAAATTTACCTGCCATGATCACGCTGTTGGGGGAGAGCAGGTACCCCAAACAACACCACAGGACCAGTCCACGCTACCAGGAAACCAAACATCACACCCGTAACCCCCTGCTGATACACAGGCAACATTGGAGGAGCTCCGTCAACAGGTTGCTACCCTCACACAGATGCTCACGCAGCAGAGCCAGCGCGGTACCCCGACTTCCGAGGAGGGGAACGCTTCAAGGGTCCAGCCGCAAGACCATGCCCCTAATCATGGTAGGGCCAGTGCTTCGGGGTTGCCGCCATCGCCACCAAACGCTATGAGCTCAAGAACAGTGGCTATGCCCCCTGCCGAGCTCGCAAGAATTATCCAGGAAGGAATAGCAGCGGGTATGCGACAGAACACACAGGCCCCAACAGGGTTTACCTCGAACACGCCGTTCACTCCAGATGTTTTGGCCTTTCCCCTACCGGACAGGTTCAAGTTCCCGAGGATGAAAGAGTATGACGGAACAACCGATCCGGTGAACCATCTTAATATATACACCGACGTCATGAATCTGCAGGTTGCCCCCGACCAGGTTATGTGCAAGGCATTCCCCCAAACTTTGACAAGCGCTGCTAGAGATTGGTTCTCCACCCTTGAACCGAATTCCATTCCGACATTCGCAGACCTTGCTAATAAATTTTCGGCCTTCTTTGCAAGTAGTAAGCGCATAAGGAAGACAGCTGCTTCGCTCATGAGACTCAGCCAAGGACAGAATGAGACATTGCGCGAATTCATGACCAGGTTCAACGCAGAAAGGTTGCAAGTTCCCGACCTTCATATTTCTGCTGCTGTATCAGCTCTTACTCAGGCTGTGAGGTGTGAGGCCTTCAAGATGTCCCTATCAAAAACACCGCCAAAATCTGTAACTGACCTTCTTACTCGGGCTGAGAAATACGTGAATATGGAGGAAGCTATGAATCCGAGGAGGAGCGATACAACCCCCGAAAAATCTGAACGGAAGGATAGTAGAAACGATTGAAAGAGACAGCGTGAGGATAGTTCGAGGCAGGGGCGTGATCGTGACGATCGGGGGAAAGGAAGGAACGAGCATCCGCCTTCTTTCACTCCATTGAATACCCCTCGCGCTAACATTCTTATGGAGATCAAAGATATGAAGGAATTAAAGTGGCCAGCCAGAATCAGATCCCCGCCAGAGAAACGCGACAAGAGTAAGTACTGTGATTTTCATCGTGATCATGGGCACACTACAGAGACTTGCTATGCCTTACAGCGAGAGATAGAAGCATTGATCAAGAGGGGCTTCCTGAAAACATACGTGGGGAATGATAAACGGCAGAAGCATGATCATGAGCATGATCAACCGCCAAGGGGTAACAAGCCAACCGCAGGAACAATCAACGTTATCATAGGAGGAACAGCCTCAGGAGGAGATTCGCAAAATGGTCGCAAGATATATGCTAGGCAGTCTTCGGGGACAGAGCCTGTTTACCACCCAGACATCACCTTTGGCTCTGATGATATGGAAGGAGTGAACACTCCTCACGACGATGCCATGGTAGTTACAGCAATCATAGCTAACTATGAGGTGAGGAGAATACTGGTAGACAATGGAAGTGCAGCTAATGTGTTATCACATGAAGCTTTCATCAAAATGGGGATATCGACAAGCAGCTTAAGGCCTATCAGGACTCCCTTGCAGGGATTTGGGGGAAGTATCATCATGCCCGAAGGCACCACCGAACTCCCTTTGACATTGGGGACAGACCCCAAGCAGGTAACTGAGATCACAATGTTTCATGTCGTGAAGGCTCCAATGACATACAACGCAATACTTGGCCGACCACTGTTGAACAACATCAAAGCAATAGTGTCAACATTCCACCTTGCCATGAAATTTCCAACGGCAGAAGGCGTGGGGGTTGTTCGGGGGGACTAGACAGTAGCCAGGCAGTGTTATGTTACTAGTGTCAAGAACCTCCCAGCGGAGGTCACGCAGGTAGATACGATGGAGCCCGACCTCGAGCACCGAGGTAGGCTTTCGCCAGTTGAGGAATTGTTGGAGGTCGAGGTCGGACCCGGGAAAAATGTCATCATTGGTCGAGATCTCGATCACGGTCTGAAAATCGTGCTCACACAGTGTTTGAGAGAAAACATTGATGTATTTGCCTGGAGTGTTGAGGACATGCCTGGAATTGAGCCCAAGATTGCCGCGCACAGTTTAAATGTGAATCCCGACGCACGACCCATTAAACAAAGGAAGAGACAATTCGCCCCTGATCGTCGAATTGTGATTCAAGAGGAGATTGGCAAACTCTTAAAGGCAGGATTCATCAGGGAGGTTCATTACCCAGACTGGCTTGCGAACGTGGTGTTGGTAAAAAAGAGCAATGGCAAGTGGCGCGTTTGTGTGGACTATACAGACCTGAATAAAGCATGCCCCAAGGACAGCTATCCTCTACCGCGAATTGACAACCTCGTGGACAGCACCTCGGGCCATAGGATGTACAGCTTCCTTGACGCATTTTCTGGTTATCACCAAATCCCTATGGCAGAGGACGATCAGGAAAAAACATCGTTCATGACTGATTCGACGATCTATTGTTATAAGGTCATGCCCTTTGGCCTGAAGAATGCTGGGGCAACCTACCAGAGGTTGATAAACAAGGTGTTTGGAGGATTGATTGGGAAAAACGTTGAGGCATATGTTGATGATATGGTTGTCAAGAGCACAGAAGTTGACAGGCATGTTAAGGACCTCGAGGAAGTGTTCTTTACCCTCAGAAAATACAAGATGAAGTTAAATCCAGCCAAATGTGTGTTCGGGGTATCGTCAGGAAAATTCTTGGGTTTCATGATCACTCATCGGGGTATAGAGGCCAACCCTGATAAGATACAAGCCCTGATTTCAATGGAGTCCCCCAAAAGTAGAAAAGATGTTCAGAAGCTGACAGGTCGGGTAGCAGCGCTTAACAGGTTCATGTCAAGAGCAGCTGACAAGTGTTTCCCTTTTTTCAGAATACTTAGGGGAAATAAGAGCTTCGAGTGGAATGAGGAATGTGAGCATGCGCTGCAACATCTAAAAGAATCCCTAGCAATGCCCCCTGTGCTTACAAAACCAAGTCCACGGGATGTGCTATCTTTATATTTGGCTGTCTCTCAGTATGCAGTGAGCGCAGTGCTCGTGAAGGAGGTTGGTCGAACCCAACAGCCCATATATTATGTCAACAAAGTCCTCCTCGATGCCGAAACCCGTTACACCCTTGCAGAGCAATTGGCGTTGGCACTGGTTGTAGCTGCAAGGAAATTGAGACAGTACTTCCAATCATATACGATCGTGGTACTTACGAACCAGCCCTTGAAGCATATACTTCAAAAGCCCGATGTATCAGGGAGACTGCTAAAATGGGCTATTGAACTTGGCGAATTTGATATTGAGTTCAAGCCCCGACCATCGATAAAGGCACAGGCCTTGGCGGACTTTATCGCAAAACTCACACCAAGGCCTCGGGGGCCAGTAGATAGCCCGAACACACCCAAGCGTTGTTGGAAAATTTTTGTGGATGGAGCATCCAACTCCTAGGGCTCGGGTGCAGGGGTCATTCTCATTAGCCCGGATGGTCAAGTTGAGATACAGTGCGCTTTGAGGTTTGAATTTGAAACAACAAACAACGAAGCAGAGTATGAAGCCGTCATCATTGGGCTTGAGGTTGCTCAGGGCCTTGAACTTAATCATGTAAAGGTATATAGTGATTCTCAGCTGGTAGTGGGACAAATTGATGGCACATTCGAGAAGAAAGAGGAGAAGATGACTATGTACTGCCTGCGTGTTCATGACCTGCAAAGAAAGTTCGGAAGCTGTGAGATCTTGAAAATACCAAGATCAGAAAACATCAAAGCCGATTCACTATCTAAACTTTTGTTTATGAGTGTTGATAATTTGGAAAGAACGGTCCACATGAAATATGTGACGCACCCCAGTATTGACCCGAGGCCTGCGATTATGGACATTGATCATGAGCCATCCTGGATGGACCCCATCACTAAGTTTTTAACTGAAGAAAGTCTCCCCGCTGACCAGAGGGAGGCCAGGACCGTGAAACAAAGAGCAGCAAGGTACTGCATGATAAACGGGGTACTTTTCAGAAGGAGTTTTACCTTGCCATATCTCAGATGTCTCAAATCTTCTGAAGCTGCTCAAGCTCTTGCAGAAGTACATGAAGGCATGTGTGGGAATCACCAGGGGGCTAGGTCATTAGCCCATAGACTCCTCAGATACGGATACTATTGGCCGACCATGAGGACAGATGCTCTAAATTATGTTAAGAAGTGTGACAAGTGTCAGAGGCACGGAAATATCATACACCGACCAGCCGAAGATCAGACTCCTATCCCATGTCTAGGACCATTTGAACAATGGGGGATCGATATCCTGGGCCCTTTTCCCATTGCACGGGGACAGTTGAAGTTCATAGCAGTAGCAGTTGAATATTTCACTAAGTGGGTAGAGGCTGAACCCCTAGCAACAATTTCAGAACCCAAACTAAGATCTTTCGTTTGGAAATCCATCATATGCAGGTTTGGCCTACCGAGAGTATTGATAACGGACAATGGCAGGCAGTTTGATAATGCACAATTCAAAAATTTCTGTGCAAATCTTCATGTTGATCATCGTCAGACCTCAGTTGCACACCCCCAGAGTAATGGGCTCGCCGAAGTAACGAACAGAATAATACTCCAAGATCTTCGCACGAGGATTGGAGATGCTCGAGGATCTTGGCCCGAGGAACTACCAGCCATACTTTGGTCTTACAGGACCACACACCGAACAGCTACTGGGGAGACTCCATTCATGCTCGCCTTCGGGATAGAGGCAACAATCCCCATTGAAGTAGGCATGCCCAGTTACAGACGTCTCTTCCCAAATCTGGAAGGTGAATGTGTGGGCGAGCATCTTGACTTGCTCGAGGAGGTTCGTGAGCATGCAAGCGCGAGGATAGCATCATATCAGAATAGGACGGCCAAATACTTCAACAGCAAGGTCACAGCAAGAAAGTTCAGGGCAGGAGATCTTGTGTTGAGGAAAGCGGAAGCAGCTGGTCATCCACCAGGGAAGCTCGGCCCAGCCTGGGAAGGGCCCTATGAAGTTATAAGACAAACCCAAGGAGGATCGTATAGTCTTCGCGATCTCAAAGGAACGCCACTATCAAGACCTTGGAACGCAGATAATCTCAAAATCTACTACAAGTAACAGAATCATGACCTTGCAGATCATTCCTTTCGCTTTGTTTCATTTTATTTTTGTGGCCTGCGTGCCAACTTTTATTTTTGTGGCCTGCGCGCCAACTTTTATTTCCCCAAGTAACATCTCTGAATAAAAGGTACTTCTCACCAATTATGATGTTCATCTCAAAATCCTTCCCCACGAGGAAGCACTCAAAGTCATGCCCCGCGCAAGCACACAAAGTCTTGCCCCGCGCAAGCACACAAAGTCTTGCCCATGAGCATGCACTCGAAAGCCTTCCCCACGAGGAAGCACCTTGGGCCTTCCCCACGAGGAAGCACCCAAAGCCTTGCGCACGAGCAAGCACTCGAAAGCCTTCCCCACGAGGAAGCACCCAAAGCCTTCCCTACGAGGAAGCACCCAAAGCCTTGCGCACGAGCAAGCACTCGAGAGCCTTCCCCACGAGGAAGCACCCAAAACCTTCCGCACGAGCAAGCACTCGAAAGCCTTCCCCAAGAGGAAGCACCCAAAGCCTTGCGAACGGACGAGCATTCGAAAGCCTTCCCCACGAGGAAACACTAGGATGCCTTGCCCTCGAGCATGAGTTTGAACACACGACCCCGAGCATCACCAATAACCATTCAGTAACACTTGCGATTCAAAGTGATCGGGCTTAGAATCATGTTCGGGCTTGTGCATTGTTCAATATGATTCCTTCTGATCGAGGTTTGTACATTGTTCAGTGTGATTCCTATGATCGGGGTTTGTACATTGTTCAAATTGATTCCTATGATCGGGGTTTGTACATAGTTCAAATTGATTCCTATGATCGGGGTTTATACATTGTTCAATATGACTCCTTATGATCGGGGTTTATACATTGTTCAATATGACTCCCTTTGATCGGGATTCATACATTGTTCAATATGATTCCTTTTAATCGGGGTTTCTACATTGTTCAATATGATTCCTATGATCGGGGTTTGTACATTGTTCAAATTGATTCCTATGATCGGGGTTTATACATTGTTCAATATGACTCCTTTTGATCGGGGTTCATACATTGTTCAATATGATCCCTTTTAATCGGGGTTTCTACATTGTTCAATATGATTCCTTGTGATCGGGGTTTGTACATTGTTCAATATGATTCCTTCTGATCGAGGTTTGTACATTGTTTAGTGTGATTCCTATGATCGGGGTTTGTACATTGTTCAATATGATTCCTTCTGATCGAGGTTTGTACATTGTTTAGTGTGATTCCTATGATCGGGGTCTGTACATTGTTCATTACTAATCCATTGATCGTGGTTAGAGCGTGATGTTCATTACTAATCCATTGATCGGGGTTAATACTTGATTCAATTCGTTAACCTAATGATCGGGGTTAGAACATGAAGCTCATACAACCACTGCTCATACACAAGATGGTCAAAAAACAAAATATTTCAATTATGATCAGTTCGGTACAAAAGGAGGGGATACAAAATTCAGTTCGGGGCATTTGTGTCATCAGGCTCGTCCCCAAAATCATCCTCGTCCCCGTCCTCGGATTCAGAAAGGACAAGGCCCTCTGTGACGCTAGGATCGGAACTAAGATCCTCGGGCCTAGCCTCAGATCCTTTCAAGCGCAGTATGGCTCGGGCCTGTTTAAATGCGTAGTTATACGAGCCTGAGGCATATTCGCCCTGCATAAGAGAAAACTCAGCAGATTTCTTAAAGTTTTCAACTGCTAAGGCACGAGCAGTCTCAGCTGCAGATAATTTCTCCTCGAAATCTTTTTGAGTGCGCTCGAGCTCTAGCCTTAGCTCATCAGCTTCGTGCTCAAGATTCATCTTCTTCTGCTCGTCCTCGAGCTCTCTAACTCTTATTTCACGACGTGCGATGGAACGCCCCAGACCCTCGACCTTGTCCTCATCGTCAATGGCCTTAAGTGCAAGCCCTTGAGCAATACTTAGGGCCTACACGCAAAAATCGACAGTTAGCTCGAGCAATAAAGATCACGAATTCAACTATCAATTACCTTAGTAAAATAGGCTTCGAGGTGCTTGATGCCCGTACTTGGGGGAACCTCGTTCCTATACTTTGAAACGACGTCAGGCGCCTGAGAAGCGGCCAGTATAGGGTCGTCATCGAGGTCAATGAACTCAGCAGGAGGGACCTGATTGACCGGGGATGCACGAGGAGGAGGAGAAGGGGGAGGAACGCTCTGCACATCCTCATCTCTGAGCATTGTATTTGAGCCTTCCCCGGGACCGCTGGCCACATGTCTCAGCCTCTTCTTCGTCGGGGGCCTTACTCCTGCTCCCCCGGCCCTTCCTTGAATAAAGCTCTTTAGTGACGACGGGTCAAAAGTCATAGCTCCTTCTACATAAAACAAGTTATTAGTTCGAGCAGTCTAAAAGAAAGAGGATATAAGAAAGAGAGCAGCCAGGCTCCTACCCCCGAAATTCACCACTCCAGCATGATCGAGGACTTCATCCCCGAGCAAGTCATCCAAGCTTGCGACTATGGACTCTAACCCCTCGAGCATTTGCCTATCCCGTTCTAAGGATTCAAAATAGGCCTGTCCCTCGTTAAATTTAGCAGTGTCCGGGACAACCCATTCAGACCAAAAGGGATGCCCGGGCTCTTGAGGAATGACATAAAAGAATCTCCCTTTCCAACCCCGGAGAGAGCTCGGCATCCTAGGTGCTCTGAATCTACCCCGACTAGATAAGTAGGCAAAACACGAAAAATGGGGAAGTTGTTTGAGCTCGAGCACCATCCTACATAGGTCTAATCGGGGTACTATGGACAGAAATTTACAAGCAATGAAGAAATACACGAGCATCCTCCACCCATTCGGCACTAGTTGCCCCGGGTACATGGAATGCTCGATCAAAAACTGAATAAAAAAAGGATGCATTGGCCACCTCAGCCCAGCCTTCAAAGCATCCCTATAAACCAAAAACTCCCCCCCACGAGCGCTCACCACCCTATCCTCGGTGGTCGGGGCCCTAACATCGCACCTAGGCATCAACTCATACTCTCTCGCAACCTCAATAATCTTATGCTCTTTATACACGCATCTAAGGTCAGGATAGGTAAGGGGAGTTTCATCCTCGCCTAGGGCTCGAGGCCTAACATCTACTGGGTCAACCATAGGGATTAAAGTGTTTCCTATGTCCTCAGGCCTATTCTGATCCTTACTCGAGCTGCTCGAGGAGCTCGTGCTACTACTACTGGTGGAGCTGCTATCGCTACTAGACATCTCCTATATACAAAAACTGGAAATAAACACTAAAGATCGAACCCTTACCTCGAAAGAAAACACAACACCTATCCCCGAGCACGATCAATTGACTTAAGCTCTCAAGGATATGAACGCGTGAAAGTGAAGGCTTTCCCTGTTTATAAAGAGGCGAAAGGCGCGCGAATACCAAAGGTCGCGTGATCTGAGCCGTAAACGACGACACATGTCAACAATCCAGCTGCCACGTGTCCTGCCAAACGTCATGTCAGTTCTGAACGAAGCGACATCTGACAAACCTGTCACCGCAACCCGATCATTTTAATTCATCATTTTTGGCGCATCCTGCACTCCCCGACCTCGCGCATTGATGCGCGGGGGCCAGTGATGAGCATCGATTACGCTTATTCTCGAGCATGACCATAAGGAAACCCCGAGCATCACCAGTTCTCCCGCATGACATTCGAAATGGCCCGGGGAAGTTTTATGCCCCGAGGATTATATGACCCCCGAGGATATTCATCGCATACTGGGGGAAAATGGTAGTCGGGGTTCTGCCTGTTCGAGGCTTGTGCTCGCACCAGTTCTGGGACCCTCCATCTGACGTGGAGTAACTATTTTCTACAAATACTAGAAGTTATATCCCAATCCAACATCTGATAACACAACCCCCTAAAAATCAGGAGGATGATTCCCAACAGGACTCATGCAGCGAAGGTATTTTAGTTCAATTATAACTTGTCTAGATATCTCTATAAATACTCACCTCTCAGTTATAATTCAGGTACACAATTCTTATTTTTCCAGTTTATAGCCTCTTGCATAAATTTTATTCCTCTTTACTGACTTAAGCATTGGAGGGGCGACGAGGACACACCTCCTCGCCTTTATTGCAGGTATTCGGAGCACAAGTTCGTGCCAGTCTGTTGCTCGAGCTCGGAATATCTGAGGTACAATTTTTTGCATCATCAACAGGCATATGTGAAACATCTTCACTGAACAAACGTTTACTCCCAAAGCGCATTATTTTGAAGACTAACAGTACTCAATTAGGAGAATCTTTTCGTTTAAGTTCTAGGTAGGCACAAAAATAGCTCATGACACAAGGCACAAAGGTGTATTCAATGAAACAGGATACAAGTGCACCTAAAATGAAATTTCCATAGTGGAATTAACTCAGAAAAGACTGTATCACTACAAGATGTACTGCCTAGTAAATTAGTTTACTCATAAGGTACCACAAGCCCTCTGTCCCATACATCCATCCTAAAGCAAGTGTAGTTCACCGGTTCCACCTATTAGTGTCAACCACATTTGAGAATGTAGTGGTACATAAGAATCCATAATATAGTTTGTTCTAAAGGATACAGGTCTAGGTTACACAGGCACTCTGTCGGGAGTCAGTGTGTCGTATCGACACCTACCCTCTCCGGATAGGATACTCTTCGACACGTATCGGAGCTACACCCTATGCATCAAAATGAAAAGTACAAGGGACGAAACGCTCGCAATTAAAAAAAATGATAAATCTGACTTACAAATTTATTTTTATTTTATATCCTCATTTTTATGCAATAAATATACGTGTTGTTTATATATAAGACTAAAATAATAATAAATTAAAAAATTTAATTTGCGTTTCTTATCCTATTTTTTTTAAAAATCACATGTCGGCGTGTCCGTGTCGTGTGTCGGTATCTGTGTAACCCTGATACAGGTTGTGATTTTCCAATTTCCCTTCATCGACACATCTAGTGAGTGAAAAGAAAAAGGGAAAGGATAAGGGAAATATTTCGCTCCCATAGGCCAGAATATATTTTATTATAAAACCTAGTTTCAAAATATATTTGAGATACTTAAGAAATTAAGAATAGTTATAAGAAACCAATTGAGAATAAATTAAAGGTAGGGTACTTTTGGTGATTGGGATATTTCTGGAGCAGATCCGAAGATGATCCATTCGTTAAAGTAATGCAATCTCAGAATGGTATATTAAAAAAAGGAAGCTCTGAGCAATATTAACTTGGCTTATTTTGATTACTAAATATCAATTTGTCTTGGAACCTCCAATAGATGTAGTAATGAACCAAATAACATTTTTTATGTAGTGATAAGCTGTTAAATGATTTAATTGTTAGTCTTCTTCCCAATAATAAAATGACTCATCCGTATTTTTATAGCATTTAATTTATTAAAATTGCAAATGAATTAACTACAATTACTTCCAGGATGCAAATTGTAGTAATACTCTATTAATTTCTTTAATAATGGCCAACTTTCAATTTAAAAAAAAAAAAAAAAATGCAACAGAAACTTAGTAACCTTTCTCTTTGTATTTTGATTTTGAATTTTGAGTTTTGGATTTTGTTTTGAATTTTGGATTTTGATTGTTTGTTTTGGGATTGCTGAAAATATGTTCTCTTTGTGATTTTGAAAAACTGCTTTCCAAAATAAAAAACTGAAAAATACGTTTACTTTAGAATTTTTTTTTTTTTTTTTTTGATATTTTGTATGTAAAAAATTGGTCTTGTTTAATTATAATAATTTTTAATTTCAATATATCAGTCAGTACTATATTCAACTAATATTTTATAACTCTAGTAATATTTCATCTCATACATTAAAAAAAAAAAAATTAACAAATAATAATCGTGCAATTATAATTTATATAAATTGGAATAGATTAATTGATGAAATAATACTTTATGTAGAAAAGTAACATGTTGCTTCAGCAACCACAATGGTTAGAGCGTTCAAATTTCATTCGGGTGGCTAGGGTTCGAATCTCCTTTTTTACAAATTTATTTAAAGTTTTTGTAATATGCATTTTAGGGAAAAAAAAAATATATATAGTTTCATCTATAATGCATTAGGCGGAGTCGAACATGCAACCTTTGGACGCAAGAATTATGCCAGTTGAGCGCTACCATTTGAGCTACGAAGCTACAGTGTGAAAAATAATCATTTCCCGTGTTTTAAATATTTCGGTAAAAAACAACCAAAACGACTTTTTAGTCGTTTTGGGTTTTCTTTGTTAAAAAATTCCGCGTTTTGGAAGTTTAATTATCAAAAATAGTCAAGTAAACGCACTTTTAGTATTTTCAAAAACTCAAAATTAAAAATGGCCTGAAAACAACAAAGAGAACAGAGGCTTATATTCCACCAATGTAAATAAGTAAATATATGTATAGAGTAAAAAACAACATTTTTAATGTACCAATAAGCTGCCAAATGATTCAGACTTGCTTTTTTGGTGAGGAGTTCGATGTCTATGTTTTCAAAACTTGTTTTCTTACTGATTAAATCTCGCTTCATTACGTAATTAAAATTAAAAATTAATACTTCATCTTGTATTTTTTTTTATCAGTGATATAATATATTATTTTGACTTGTATCAACGCTTTAAGTTGAAATTCTAGTCAAATGTATATGCTTAAACTTATTTAGAACGTGTTGATTTATTTTGTTTGTAAATCGCGGTTTGAAACTGTATCAAACCGCAAAAAAAGTTTTGGTTTTGTTTGGTTTACAAAATGAAATTATTTAATTTGGTGTAGCGACCGAGAAATTTTATTATAATCAAAGTTACTACGACTTCACCCAATTCTTAATAAAAACGTGTTCGTCTAGCCAATTAAATTATTTTAAGATTTCAAGAAAGAAATTTAAATTCGTTTAAATCTCTAAGTCCGAATTTAGAATTTAAATTATGTCCAAAAATTATTATTTCATCCAATTCTTTATTTTAAATCCAATATCCACATTTTCTTTATTTTAACATTATTATTTTAAACCCCAATCAATACAGGATGAGTAACCCCAGCCAAATCCATTTCTTCATATTCTGAAACGTCCAAATTTTTCTTATTCAATAATAGATTTACTCATCATCATTACACACAAGAGTTATCATCCTTTCAGCTCCTAAGAATTTGCCTATAAATCACCCCCTTCACCCACATTTCTCCTCCCCCACGATCACCTGTAGAATTTAGGTAAGGTTTTCTTTGGCACAATCACAAACATTCTTCAATTCACACAAATTCCAGCCCGGGCTCACTCACTGCCAACTCCAAAATTCACCCGAACAGCCATCGTCCCTAGCCATCTCTCAACCAATCCAACCTCACTTCCACAACCCAAAAACGTAACAACCCTTCATTCATCAACTGCAAAACCAAACCAAAGCCACCACCACACGCAGTCCACCACCACTTCTAAATCTCATTCGAAATCAAACCCAAAATCAGAACCAAAAACCAAAAAAATAAATCAGACCCAATACTTACCTCAGCCATCGATTTTTTTCTGGATTATCACTGAAAATTTGACTGGAATTTGTCATACCCAAATTCGAGCTCCACTTGATTTTGGCACCATAAATCCATCCAAGATTTAAACCCATTTTCCCTCACAAACATCACTCTCACCGTCGCCCCGTAGCGGCGGCGACATAGCCGACAGAAAGGCCGGCAGCCTTGAACCGAGAGGAGGACTCCTCCTCCGCCATTTCTCGCCATCTCTTCTCTCGGTTATGAGAGAGAGAGAGAGAGAGAGAGATTTTGTTATATAATCAAAATTGATTTTCCAAAATTTCCCCTAAAGTCCATTATCTTTCAAAAGTGTTTTAAGTTCAACCCCTTTATGTTAAATAGTTATCTTCAGTCCCCACGTTTCAAATACTATTATTTTAGCAGTTACAGTTTTAAAACAAATTAGCCAGCCCTCTTATTTCTGAAATTTTAATTTAGTCCCAAATCTTTTAATTAGTCCCCAATCTTTTAGTTTATTATATTTTTAAACGCTCATTTTCCCAAACATTTCTAATTCAAAATTATTTTCTTTGGCTAGGCGACGCGAACGAAAAATTAGAGATTTGAAGATTTCCCTGCTCGACTCGAATTCATTAGCATTTGAGGTAGACTCATATCTAATAATTTATTTAGCTATGATTTGCATGTGAATTTGAGATTATGTAAATCATATTTGATGTTATGAGAAAAGTGATGCTATGATCATGTAATTAGCCATGAGGGGTAAGATGGGCCAAGACTCTCCCGAAAATGGCGTGTGAGAAAAGTTATGTTCATGAAATTAAACAAAGAAAAAGAAGAAATGTTATAAGCGCTATAACTCTCATGCACATTTGCATGTTGAAAGAAGACAAGACGAGACTAATTTTCGCACTTTTGTGTTATATGTTATGATTTTATGTAAAAGATATGTTTAGCATGATTACATGTTTATATGCAATTTATGGAATAAGTGAATTATTTTGTTATGAGTTTACTCAGTATTTCTTTGAAATACTCATCTCGTTATTAACAATTTTTGCAGACTTCGGAAGCGGTGGCGAGTGATGGACACGAGTGGCAAAGAAATAAATAAATGCTTCATTTCCAAAGTTCAACTTTATAGTTTCATGTTCATTTGAATTTTCTATTTTATAAATTGTTGAAAAACTTGAATTTATTTTATTTTGGAGGATTTTACTAATAGTTCATGTGAAGTTTAAATATCCAATTATTTTTCCGCTAAATTGTTATTTAGAAAGTGAGTTTGAAAGAAAGTAGTGGCGTTCCGAGTATTTAGAACTCGGGGCGTTACATTTGGGTTGGAAAAATCACAACCAGCTTTAAATGGTTCGATTTAAAATTTTGTCAAAAATCACCAAGACTGTGTTCACCATAGAACTTCTATATGTAAAATCTTGAGTTAATTAAATCGTTGGTCACTGAACTTAACACGGTTTCTATAAACTCACTCGACTTTAAAATGTAATTATTTCAAAAAATAATAATAAATAAATAAAAATAAAAATAAAAATAAAAATAAAAATGTAACTCTAAATCACTGAACTTCTTGATGTATTATATTCATTCATGATTGAGATTACAGGTGAACAAATAAACTATCAACTCATCAAATTGAACTAAATCGTAACAAATGATTTGGTTTGGTTTGGTTCGATTTCAAAAGTGAAATGACTTGATTTGATTTGAAAAAATTTCAAGCCACTTTAGACAGTTTAATTTATATTTCAATTGTCAAAATCGCGATTTCAAACCACAACCCGCTAAGTTTTAAACAAATTACAAAAAAATAAAAAATGAGTGCAGGAATAGTTTATCAAATTTAAAATGTTATTAAAACATTTAAGTCATTTTGAATATTGTTTTGATTTTTTTCAGTAGAAATGAGTTGTAAAATAACTTTTATTGAAATTTGGACATATTCTTGAAAGATTTCTAGCTTCTGTCAATTGCAAAAAAATGTAAGATCTTTTCAGGAACAAAACTATGTTTTAATTTATGTCTGTTTGATCCTCCTATAAGCAGTCCAACCCTTCTCCCAACTAGAAATATTGAATGCTTTAGAAAAGTTAAAAAGAGGCATGCAGTTTCTATTGAATAACTTTATAAACAAATTAGAAGAAAATTGACGTATACTAAACAGAAGAAATACTGTTGTAATAAACACAGTGTGTTATCTTTTATTTCTGTGAATGATTGTAAACATGTAAATCTCATTTTTAGTTGCAACCTGTCAGAGTAATCCTCTTGCTAGTGTGAGTTGTATCTTAAAAAAAATCCAAGAACACCTTTTGAGGTAATCTATGTAATAGTTAGTGATTATTTCTTAGCTATCGACCACAAAGTTAGTGTTGATCTTTCACTAATTACTGTGTATCGATTGCGAATCTATGATCTTTGCTATTAGTAGATTAACCACTCATTCATTCTTGCATTATCTACGAGAATGTGCCTTGATTTGGGACCTACTAATTTATTTGATTGCAAACCGCAACAAACCACAAAAAATGGTTCCGTTTCGTTTCGTTTCATTTAGGAAATGAAATTGTTTTGTTTGGTTAGAAAAAATTTTAAATCATTTTAAACAATTGATATGGAATTTTGCTAAAAAATCACTTAAAATAAATCGTGTTCACCCCTAATTGAGATGAATTTAGTCCAATTCATTGGACTAAAAATTTGACATGGCAAAACGTGTTGTCCACGTGGTGAACCTTAGCGATTTCTCATTTAGCAAAAAAACGCCCAAAATTTAACTCGTGCAGAACAACGTTTTTCTTCCTTACCCACGGGCCACGATTTTCTTCTTATTGCGGGAGCAACTCTATTCGTTTTTCCAAAAATTAAAAAAAAAAAATGCCATTCACTAATACATATAATCACGGGCGGACCCAGGTGGGGCCTGAAAAATCTAATTTTTTTTTTTTTTTTTTTTTGCTTCTGGTAGGTAACTTTTTTATTTTAATCTTCAAACTTGATTTATTAAGATATAAATATAATAGTGCACATTTGCAGTGCACTCAGGACTCAGCACTTTGAAGATGATACATTACATATAATTTTTTTTTTTTTTTTTTTTTTTTAAATAGTGCACCAATGAAAGTGGAGCCATGGGCTAGAAGATGTGATTTATGCTAATTATATTATAAGAGTGCAAGGTTAATATAATTATTTATTTGTTTAGGGATTGAATATTTTCAAATACTTTTTCATTTTTTGGTTTCTTCTTACAAAAAAAAATGTTTGAGGACAGTGTGATTTATACTAATTATATTATAAGTGTACAAGGTTAATATAATTATTTATTTGTTTGGAGATTGAATATTTTTAAGTACTTTTTTATTTTTCGGTCTCTTCTTACTAAAAAAATTTTTCGGAGACAGCGCTCCATACTATCCGTGTGCTCCACTAGTACAAACGCTCTGCGTCCGTCACTGCATATAATATTTACAATATTCATTCAAAAGGTGATCAATATGTATTATGGAATTTTGATGTACTTAATCAGTTATTATTTTATATATGTTAATTAGTACACAATTCTGACGTAGAACTAAGACTTCATTATTTAAACGAGATTATTAATTTAATATCCACCGTGACTGTACAAAAAAGTGAAAAACCAAACCATCATCTGCGAAACAAATTAATATATGTAACATGCTTTGCAAACATTGAATAATTTACCTTTCCATTTAATAACTTTGAAAATACACGATCTAAATTTAAAAACACAAAAAAAAAAAAAAAAAAATAGTAATAAAAAAAAATATTCGGGCTAGTGCAAGAAATTTGGGATTAGGAGTGAGCATCAGGTGGTTCGATTCGGATATCTCAAGAACCGGAACCATACTATACTTTTCAATTCTTGTAAAATGGAACCATTCGGTTCCATTAAATCTCAAGAACCAAACCATTCGATTTTGGTTCCGTTTCGATTCTAATTTAGTTATACAATAATATTTATTTTTTCGGAGGACTTACCAAGGAATATCAAGGCCTCGAGAAGTGAGCCAATAACTTGAAATAAACTTCTACCCAATATACTGAGATCAATGATTCTGGAAATCTTTTCACGCCAAATAAAACATAGGATTCTCCATGAAATGAAAGATATTTATAAACCAAAAGAATAAAAAAATGGTCTTGAAGGTTTTTCGAGCATGGCAAGAAGTCATAAAAATTGATAAATTTGCATAATAAACTTATGGGACGAATCATGAGTTTTAAATACATTATCATTAATTGTTTTATATTTGTATTTAAATATTTAATTAACCCCATCGTGGTTATCTACAACTTCGTTTATTAATAAGTTAATCTCATACTATTTTCATTTACTAAGAATTTCAGTCCAGGTGAGAAGTTAAATGTTACGATGAGGTAGAAATGTAACAAATTTCATAAAAAGAACTTAATCATTTTCACTTTATCAAAAAAAATTACAAATTCTTTTGATTTATTGTTTTAGGACAACCAATTAAAACCATTAAAAAAATAAACAACAATCAAAGACCTGGTTCTAACTTCGATTTTTCAATTATAAAAGTAAAACTGAGAACCGATCGGTTCTAGATTCCAAAATCGATTTCCTGTTTTATTTTTTTGAAATCATATGGTTCCGATTTTTTCGGTTCGGTTCCTGTTCGATCATATCGGTTCCGATTTTTTAGCCTACCCGATGATGATCATATTTCTCATTCTTACCTCATTAATCATTTCAACCAAGTTGAAGTGAAAATTTTTGTCACCCCTGATCATCCTTCACTATCATACTAGTATTACACTCGTACGATGAGCGATCATTTGTTATTCACTTATATTGAATTTATATGTTAACATATGAAATGAATATCTAAATAAAAATGAAAAATACATTATACATACCTTAAATTTTTTTTTAAATTTTTTTACGATTCGTATGTTTATCGTTCCAGAAATTTCTTTAAATATTGTAATTTGAATTAATTTAAAATTTAAAATAGAAAAGAAAAATTACATTTAAACAGAATTGGTAATAAGTAATATATACATATATATAATTTTATTAAAACGAAAAGGAAAAAATCAAAATCAAATAGTTAAATTCCGTATAAACAGGTTTACAACGTGAAACCACCATTAATGAAAAAAATTTTAAAAATTAAAAAATTATAGATAAGAACTATCAAAATATTCAAAACTTAATCAATAATCTCCAATACAACATGACTTTTTATTTTCCACGTAGCAGTCAAAGTCTTATGTTATCGAAAAAACTATTTTCATACGTTTTAAATAAATGTATTTAACCGCACCCTATTTTGAAATATTCTAAGTTTGCTAACATGTCTTCATTTTTATTTTGATAAAAGTTAGTTAAACTAATTGTTAAAGTCAGTAATAAGTATTTTGCATATTTTTATTATTTAAATCTTTAGTATTAAACATAAATAAATGAACAAAATGAATAAATAAATAAATAAAACTAATTAAATAGATAAATAAACAAAATGAGTAAATAAATAAACAAAATGAGTAATATGGGTATAACTCGAACTGAAATTAATTATTTATTACCAAATTAAATTTAGTTAATAAATTATAAATATCATCACTTAAATAATTTTTTTTTTTTGAAATAGTGTGACATGTGGAAAAAGTAAAATGTACAAAATAAAACTTTTACATTTAATATTTGATGTGATTTTAGGAATACATGTTTATAGTTGATTTTCACTTGTGAGTTTTTATTAAAGTTTTCGTCTAGATTTTCGATTTGATATCCACATTGCATATTTTTTTATTTCAAAATAATAGTATAATTATCAAAAGTATTTTGGTTCATTGAAATACTTCCATTTTAGGAAAGATGATTTAGACGGAAAAAATTCAAAAACCTATTTTGGGGAAGTATTCTCCCTTTATATATATATAGTATTTCACCCGTGCAATACACAAAAGTAGTTATCCACAATATCGATTTCAATAAGTATTCGTAAAATTCTAATGTTATACATAATCTACATATGTATAATTGTATAAAAAAAATTCTATTACAATAATTATTGGAATCTAAAAAATAACATAACTAATTCAAATTTTTAAAAACTTTTTTAAATAATAAACGTCAATTTATATATTTAGATAATAATGACTATTGATTTATATAATTTTTATGAATTATTATTAATTTCATTAAAAATGCAAATCTAGTATTTTTTTAATAATGTATCATATTTGATGTAATATTATGTATACAAATATTGAGGCATGTGAAATATATTAATATATTTCTCATAATTTCTACATTTGACTATCGTATTTAACATACTTTTCAATTTCATTCAAAAACATCAATCGCAATAATTAAAAAATAAGTAAACAAAATATTTGAATTTAACAAATAAAACTTTATTTACTAAAATAAGTAGTCAAAATAATTATTTGAAAACCTCGCAATTATCATGATACGACGATCGAGTAAAGTTAGAGATTATGAAATTATACCGGGAATCTTATACCTTATAATCTTCAAAATTTTATTAAAATTAAGAATGATTAAAAAATATTAATCATTCTATTGATATTATTAAATGAAAAGAAATTAAAGCATTAATTATTCAATATTAGTTTTTGTTCAATAACTTTTTCTATAAATTATTTATAAGTAACATATTTTTTTCAACTACATATATATTTCAGAAAAATGTGATTTTTAATATTAAAGATAACAAATGATTTTATCATTAATAATTAAAACACAATTTTTATGTTGATGGCTACCCATAGAATTTATAATATTAAGAACAATAAACAAATAAAAATAATAATTAAATTATAATTTTAATACTGATAACTAAAAATATTAATTGAACTCATTCAGTATTATTGTTAATAATAAAATTAAAATTGATTAAAAACATAACAACCATTATTTAGTATTTACTATAATATCAGTACTTATATATGTATATGTATATATATAATTAAGGCAATAAATATGTTCACAATCACACTAATTCACTTATAGATAAATAGAGATAAAGATGTTTAATTTTATGGAAACTTACTATTTATAGAAAGAAAAATGGGTGGGAATAGTCAAGAATTGTTTTTGGAAAGTATCTTACTTTTATATATAATATGATATGATATGATAACATTTTCATAAAGATTATCAAGAACAAAGATACTTCATTTGAAAGTGAAAACTTGTTTTTTGTATTCATTATGCGTGTTACCAAGAAACTATAAATAAATATCAATGAATTTAATAGATTAATCACAAACTGGTCGAGTCGTTCGCAATCTTGGATCGGCCCTACTTGATCCACGTTTTGGTCGGACTCATTTTGGGACGAGAAATGGACTGAGCCGAGCTTGAAATATATTTGAGACTCACGAGCGCTCATTTTTTACTCACTTTTTAATTTATTTTATACTTTTTTTGTTAGTATTCATTTGAGTGTTGGATCCATGTTTTTATTTTTTTTATTATTCTCCATTTTTTTTATTTGAACAAGTATATTGTATATCGAATGAAAATGAAATTAATTTATGATTAAGAATTATAGCTGTAGCGACCAAGAATTTTTACGCGATTAATAATTATTTTAATAGAAAATCGTGTCGCTACTATTTCACCCATTTTTATTAAGTTAACGCCACGACGTATTCGTATAGCCAAGTCAAGAAATAATCGAGATCGTTCGATTTTAAATTAAATTCCGAATTTCTAAAAATATCTCCATTCTCTTGATTTAAAGTATATTAAGTCTAAGTACTTAATTCAATGTTATCCCAATATTTATTTGTACAAAAAATTACTTTTATTATTTAAATTAAGAAAATATATGCAAGCATGAGAGGTTCCATTATATGTAATCATGAAGAGCATAATATTTGTATAAATATGGAAAAGTATATGAATGATTTATATACTCCATTATATATAATCATGAAGAGCATAATATTTGTATAAATATGGAAAAGTATATGAATGATTGATAAGACTCCATTATATGTAATCATGAAGAGCATAATATTTGTATAAAAAATGGAAAAGTATATGAATGATTTATATACTCCATTATATATAATCATGAAGAGCATAATATTTGTATAAATATGGAAAAGTATATGAATGGTTGATAAGACTCCATTATATGTAATCATGAAGAGCATAATATTTGTATAAATATGGAAAAGTATATGAATGGTGCTTTACTTTAAGAAAATGATGTGTTAAAATTAATAGAATTGAATGATTATGTTTACAATATGCCAACTTTATACATCTATTTAAACCCATCTCTTTTACACACAACTCTACACATATACACTTATTTTCAATCTCTTGACAAAATCCACAAGTAAGAGAAATTCAAGGTGGTCAAGAAAGTTTTGGTCTATTTACTACTACACTTCATTTTAATCTTTTAAAAGGTAAGTATATCTTATGTTTTTATGAAAAGTAAGTATGTTTTTATGAAAGGTAAATACACCTTATGTTTTTATGAAAAGTAAGTATGTTTTTATGACAAGTAAGTATATCTTATGTTTTTATGAAAAGTAAGTATGTTTTTATGAAAGGTAAATACACCTTATGTTTTTATGAAAAGTAAGTATGTTTTTATGACAAGTAAGTATATCTTATGTTTTTATGAAAAGTAAGTATGTTTTTATGAAAGGTAAATACACCTTATGTTTTTATGAAAAGTAAGTATGTTTTTATGAAAATGTTTGGATCATTGCTATGAAATCAATCTCACAAGATTGTTATGGGTTCCATATGATATGTTTATGATTATGCTAAGGGGACCGGAGTTTAGTAGCGCTACACATAAGAATTCTTGCCATATAAGTTCGGTAAAATTCTTGTGTCTCCCTATGTTTATGAGTATTTCGATCCTATCCTATGTTATGATGAAAATGATCCATATGCTTTCAAAAGAAAATTTATGCTTGGTATACTTATTGGGATTTTATAAATCTCACTCCACGATATTTACCATTTTCAGATAATTGAAGGTTCGAGGCGGTCAACATGGAAGTGGCAAAAGTGGTTAAGATTGATGAGATAATTATGTTGAACTTTATGTAAGAAAATTATGTTCTATTTTTATTCACAAATAAAATTATGGGATTCTAATTATTCTTTTGAATAATTTTACATTACTATTTAAGTCTCGATAATATGATATGAGTCACTTTTAGTGGCACTCGAATGGTCGAGAATTCGGGTCGTCACAGTTGGTATCAGAGCAAAGAGTTTTAAAAACGATTCTGTAGATTGTTGAAATTTTATTTCTTTAAAAAAAAAAAAAAAATCACTATTCACGTGAACAGTAAAACGACGTGCTATTCATGATGAACAGTGAACGAAATCACTATTCATTATAAAAAAAAAAAGTTGAATTTTCACATGTCAAGTATGGTTATGATTTTGAAAAGCATGATGAAATTTGATGTGCGAATTTCAAGGACAAAATTCATTTTAAGCAAGGGAGTTTGTAATGTCCTGAAAATTTTATGGAATATAATTAGTTAGTGATATGATGTTTATATTGATGTCTTTGATAAATTTCTAGAAGTTCGGGGACTAAAGGAAAAATAAGATTTGACGATAAATTTTATTTGGGTTAAGTTATTAATTATTGATGGGGAGATAATTACTATATCGATATTGGATTTGTTTTGAAGACTGTGATTAATTAGGAATTATGATTCAAGAAAATGTTGATTTGGATACAACCACATTAAATTATTGTTGATTAAAGGAAAATAAGATTATATGAAATATTTTAACTCATCACTCTACTATGTCACTCTCCACGTATTGACTCCTCGAACCAGGTATGTTATATGCTTTGCAAGTCATTTACGATTTTATTAAGACATGTTAAGTATGAAATCTTCATATGTTATGAATCTTTAAGTGAAATATACATGTTGAGTATGATATGAATTGATAGAAGCCTGAATTTTAATTTATTCCTTTTTATGTAGAATCATGAGACATAGAGGATATTGATATGAATTTTGGTGCATATTAAGCTTAGTAAGATTGACTCAATTAGAAATTAAGTTGGGTTGTAACTTTTGCCCAAAATATATGGAATAATATATTAAACAAACAAAATTAATAATGAATTCGTACAATAATTTATCCCTTTATCACTACCTTTGTGTAAAAACAAGGGAAAAACTGTGGATGGTTATTAGTACTTCCTCTTTAAGTTTCAATTTTCGGTTCAATAATTTATCCCTTTATCACTACCTTTGCTTAAAAGCAAGGAAAAACTGTGGATGATTATTGGTACCACTCTTCAAGTTTCAATTCTGAAAAAAAAAAATTCGGAAAGAAAAGAAAGAAAGAGAACGGGTGTTGAGCATAATGGGAATAATATGACTTAAGAATGATTTTCAAAATAATTGTTGTCCTTGAGTTTAGAAATGATGAACCTTAAATGGACTTTGCATAATTGATTTTAGACATGGCACTAAGTATGAGAAGTCAACAGAAATGATTAGAAATATGTTCAGATTATCTATCATTTAGATTTAATGAGAAATAACGAGCCAATTTTATGAAGTTTTATGAGATGTTAAGATTATAAGTGATATGATTTTAATGAGACTTTTATGAGAAGCATTATGAAGTTAGAGATTTAAAGATTTGGTTATTGGGAATTAAGTAATGGATATTATGTTGAGTAAGTGAATTATGCCTCTATATTGAAGAGAAATTTATTATGAACTTTGGCCTTGTGATTAAATTTTGGGAATATGATTTATAACTTATAAATATAAGTATGAGTAATCTTTTGAGCCAATTAAGGTATGGAAGGAAGTGATATTGTGATATTGAAAAATATGATTTGAAATTGTTATGTTGAGGAATTATGAATTGAATTATGGGATATTTTTTTGATGATATTGAAGTGTTGGAATCGTTTTCAATATTTTTAGATCGTTGTGATCAAATGTGGAGTTATTTATTATCGTGAGTTATGAAGTATGCTTATGGTTTGGGATAAGTCCAAATTACAAGGGAGACTCTGTCCAGAATTTTATCATTTGGAATTAAGAGCATGATATGATAAGCATCCACTAAAGGAATTAAGGTTAGACATGCAAGTTCATTTACATCACAAACGAGATTTAGTAGATGATAGCAGAGATTTTATTATTTTCTCATAAGGAGAACACACAAAGAGTCACACTGGAAAAGAAATACATGAAACACGCAAAAGCAAAAGAAAGCAACATGGGAAATTCCTCAAATTGAGAGATGTGTTTCCGGAGTAGCCGTATCCTACCACCTCTGACCTTTTGAGGAAATATAGAAACCTTCAAAGAGGTGTGTTTCGAGAGTAAGAATACTCCGTAATCTACCACCTGGAACCTTTGAGGTACACACAAGATTTAAACATTAAGGAAATCCTAGGAAATTAGAGGGGTGTCTCGAGAGTAAGAATACTCCGTACTCTACCCCCACCTATTCTAAGATTCATAAAGTTAAGTTTACATTAACCGGACTCCATTTTCGCTTGATTCCCCTTCCTTGCGACCAATCTATCTTAACCCCTGCTGGATCTTGTATTGAGATATATGACTGCAGCTTATCCAGTAGTTCATCAATAGTAGGAGCAGAAATAAGGAGCCTTCTGGAAAATGGAGAGATGAATCCCTGTTCCACAGCATAATCAAGAAAGGTTAACAAGCCACCAAAGAAATTGTTAACATTCAGAAGCCCAATAGGCTTAGTATGGAGATCTAGTTGAGCCCACGAGGTAATGTTAAAGATTTCTTCTAAGGTACCAAAACCTCCGGGCAGGGCTATAAAGGCATCAGAACCATATAGCATACAAGTTATGCGTTCATGGATAGATAAGGTTTGAACTTCATGCCCTCGTGTTTTGCCTGCAACATCTACCAAAGGGACAGGTATGACACCGATTACTTTTGATTTCTCTGCAAGAGCAGATTGGGAAACACAACCCATTAGACCACTGCTACCACCCCCATACACAAGAGTGATACCTTTTTCCCCCAGTTTCTTTCCAAGATCTACGGCCGCTTCTAGATAACTGAAGCCTTTCCCCACTTTTGATCCACAAAATACACAAATAGTTTTGATCTGTCGAAGTTTTGGTGCTTCCATCTTTGATAGTATAGAAGAGAAAACTTACGAAGAAGATGTGATTTTGGGATGCCTGAACTATGAAATATGTTTGGCTATTTAAAGCCGGAAAAACTTACTGTTTTTGATTGATTCTGAAAAAGTAAAGATTTACTTTTGACAAAATCGGCCAACTTTTGACTGTTTTACCAAAGATATCACCTTTCGGTGATTTATTTCCAGCTTTATCAAAACTCGAGAAAGGAAAATATATTTTATTTCCAAAACGCGTGAAAGAAAACAGCAAAATATTTTAAATGTGTATCAAGAGATTTACCTTATATCATTGTTGAACTGCCAGAAGCCTCATTTTGTAAAACAGACTGGCAAACAGGATCTTTTGCTATTATATTTTGGAGACTATAACGATTTTTGTCCTCGTTAAACTGAGCGTATAAGGAGAGAAGTTCACGTTGCACATAACCACTTGGGTGCGTCTCAAGAGTCAGTCGAATATCATCCAAAGACTCCTTACTCAGTCCACCCTTTATGAATTTGATTTTATCATCCCGATTAGTAGAAGAATATCCTACTGTTTTGCAACGAGTATCACAGTTCCAACGAGCACATTTGTAGCAACCATTCAGCCTTTTTGCTCTTCGTTTCTTTGCGAAGGTGCTTTTGCCTAAACCAGGCATGTGCTTTGGAAATGTCATAGGTAATTCACCAGATAGTCGAACCTTTGCTTCGATCAACCAGCGAACATCTTCTGAAACACCATGAGCCATCAGCAACCTCAATCTTTCGAGTCTTATTCGATAGATTTTCCTCAGATCATTGATTGGAAGACTGGAATAATACTTGCGAATGTTTGTAAGAATGATATCCATGTTTTTGATGGATCTAACCTCTTCCCAGCATGAACTATTTAAAAGCATTAAGGATCAGAGGGAATCCGCGTGATATTGATTCCAGCAAGAAAGCGCGGAATAGAATAATGGAAAAGAGGGAACAAGAGTTTATGCGCCGTTTACTTTCTTGATAAAAGGAAGATTTGATGATGACGGGATTTGAGATATGGAATATTTTCTTGGATTTTTGGGTACTGATATTTTGATATAATAATCAAGGTATAGAAATAATACGGGGATACGTGAAAGTGAAATAAGGACTGTATTGAATCAGGATTAATAAGTTTGTGCAAGTGAAAGGAATACCTTACGGGAAATGTTATGATATTTGAGTTAAGAATTTTAATTATTTGGGAGATATTTGTTTATTAAATTTTGCAGAAATTTTGGGTTACAAATATTGGAAAGATAAACTGATGATTATGTTGATATGTGAATAACATGTTTGGGTATATTACATAGAGAATATTCAGGTAATCGTTTTAATTATTTTGGGATATTTGGTGATAAGAAGAAATGACAAATTATTATGGTATGATATGTTAGTAAAGATTTATTGAAATTTTAGAGATATTAATACGAATATTTGAGGTCACATGATACGATGATAAATGACAAGTTACATGAATACTACAAGATATGATGAAATATCACATACGATTGGGAATTTTCATTTTGATTCAGAAGAATTTATGAGTAGACATATGTCTATTATTGATAGAAAAGTCCATGTCTTAAGAAAACAAATTGATGCATTTAGTCAAAGTCCAGTGGGTTAAATATGGTTGGGTTAAATATGGTAGCGATGATGCTACATAAGAAGAAGAAGAAGAGATTCTGATTAAGTGTTCAGAAATCATAAGATCAAGTAAGATTAATTTCGAGGACGAAATTATTTTAAGGGGGTAAGTTTGTAGCGACCAAGAATTTTTACGCGATTAATAATTATTTTAATAGAAAATCGTGTCGCTACTATTTCACCCATTTTTATTAAGTTAACGCCACGACGTATTCGTATAGCCAAGTCAAGAAATAATCGAGATCGTTCGATTTTAAATTAAATTCCGAATTTCTAAAAATATCTCCATTCTCTTGATTTAAAGTATATTAAGTCTAAGTACTTAATTCAATGTTATCCCAATATTTATTTGTACAAAAAATTACTTTTATTATTTAAATTAAGAAAATATATGCAAGCATGAGAGGTTCCATTATATGTAATCATGAAGAGCATAATATTTGTATAAATATGGAAAAGTATATGAATGATTTATATACTCCATTATATATAATCATGAAGAGCATAATATTTGTATAAATATGGAAAAGTATATGAATGATTGATAAGACTCCATTATATGTAATCATGAAGAGCATAATATTTGTATAAAAAATGGAAAAGTATATGAATGATTTATATACTCCATTATATATAATCATGAAGAGCATAATATTTGTATAAATATGGAAAAGTATATGAATGGTTGATAAGACTCCATTATATGTAATCATGAAGAGCATAATATTTGTATAAATATGGAAAAGTATATGAATGGTGCTTTACTTTAAGAAAATGATGTGTTAAAATTAATAGAATTGAATGATTATGTTTACAATATGCCAACTTTATACATCTATTTAAACCCATCTCTTTTACACACAACTCTACACATATACACTTATTTTCAATCTCTTGACAAAATCCACAAGTAAGAGAAATTCAAGGTGGTCAAGAAAGTTTTGGTCCATTTACTACTACACTTCATTTTAATCTTTTAAAAGGTAAGTATATCTTATGTTTTTATGAAAAGTAAGTATGTTTTTATGAAAGGTAAATACACCTTATGTTTTTATGAAAAGTAAGTATGTTTTTATGACAAGTAAGTATATCTTATGTTTTTATGAAAAGTAAGTATGTTTTTATGAAAGGTAAATACACCTTATGTTTTTATGAAAAGTAAGTATGTTTTTATGACAAGTAAGTATATCTTATGTTTTTATAAAAAGTAAGTATGTTTTTATGAAAGGTAAATACACCTTATGTTTTTATGAAAAGTAAGTATGTTTTTATGACAAGTAAGTATATCTTATGTTTTTATGAAAATGTTTGGATCATTGCTATGAAATCAATCTCACAAGATTGTTATGGGTTCCATATGATATGTTTATGATTATGCTAAGGGGACCGGAGTTTAGTAGCGCTACACATAAGAATTCTTGCCATATAAGTTCGGTAAAATTCTTGTGTCTCCCTATATTTATGAGTATTTCGATCCTATCCTATGTTATGATGAAAATGATCCATATGCTTTCAAAAGAAAATTTATGCTTGGTATACTTATTGGGATTTTATAAATCTCACTCCACGATATTTACCATTTTCAGATAATTGAAGGTTCGAGGCGGTCAACATGGAAGTGGCAAAAGTGGTTAAGATTGATGAGATAATTATGTTGAACTTTATGTAAGAAAATTATGTTCTATTTTTATTCACAAATAAAATTATGGGATTCTAATTATTCTTTTGAATAATTTTACATTACTATTTAAGTCTCGATAATATGATATGAGTCACTTTTAGTGGCACTCGAATGGTCGAGAATTCGGGTCGTCACAATAGCATATTTGGTAAGATAGTTATTTTTCGTATTTATATTGTGTGCTGCGCTCGTGAGTTCATTTTTTTGTAAGATTGGTAATAATAAGTGATATGTTCTTTATTTTTCTTTCTTTTGGAAGAAGGATAAAATGTTTCAGATATTTTAAAATTTTCAAAATGCATTGAACTTTATTGGATAAATAGAATATGATGACATAATTTTTTCAAACATTGCCTTGACATGGCTCCTTTTTAGCGATATTCTACAAGGTGTAAGATGTAACAAAGCACAAAGATCAAATTTCAGACTTTTCGAGTCATAGCGTAATAAATTGCTTTCTATTTGAAATATTATTTTAATTTGTAGATCAAAAAATATATAAATAACATATATCTTGAAAATTTATGGAAACTTTATATATATTTTTCGAGATTTCACCAATAATTTTAATTTTTTTTGTATCAATATCAATTACCCTAACTGCTTAAAAAAAGTAGTATTAGAGCATCTTCAATGCATTATGTGAATTGGAACTGACGTGACAATGAAATTGACGGACTTCTAGAGAACGTGGATAAATTGACGAAGAAGTCTTAAATCTCATATTCAATGGTTCCGTATACATTTAAATATTGTTGATTACGTGATATTTTATTAAATTTAAAAATAATTATAACTCATTCACAAAATTATTAATATAATATTAATTTTTTTGTTATTATAAACTATAGATGTTATTTTCTTGGACTATATTTTATTTTGGTACTTAAATTTATTATGAGATTTTTTTTATTATTACAAACAAAAAATTATTTATTAATCTTAAGTTATTATTTTTATTGTTATTTTGTTAAGATATTTCAACGACTAATATTTTTATATAACTTTATTTAGCGATAATTTTTTATTGATAAATTAAATTTATTAAAATGCATATTTTTTTTTTAAAAAAAATTATTAATCTTAAATTTAATCTAATCATGAAAACTTTGAATGAAAGTAATTAAAAGGTGCTTGATCAGAATTAATTTTCAAGAAAAATCTTCATGCCGTGACTTCCACGTCCCTTTTTAATATAATTAAAATAATTATAAAATAAATTAATGCTGACTCATTCAGTCAGACGGAGCTTCATTATGTAGACGGAGCACTCGATATTGTCAAATTTTTTTTTTTTTTTTTTTTTTGCAACTACGTCAGCTTAATGTCGTGCATTGAAGAGATTTATTTATTTATTTATTTTTTCATTTCCACCTTGTTATAGTTTTTGACATAAATATTTTGTAGGCAATTGATTTTCCATTTGGTGGGCCAAGACTAGGTTTTCTAGTTTTTCCTTGAATTTTGGTTTCTCACCTATTCGGTGGTGGAAAATTCCTTTTAAATTCTTTTCCCAAAAATTGACATTATTATTTTTAATTACAAATGTGTGTGAAAATTGATTAAATAACTCAATTTTGTCAAGTTTTTCTTCATGAAAAATAATGACAATAAAACTTGAAAAATTTCGACATTTTTCACGTAGAAAATTAATACAATCATATACATGAAGAACTTGTTTGGTAATGTGAAAAGTTTTTTTTTTTTTTTGTTGGATGTGTGGTTTAAAAATATTTGAAAGGTTAACAATATGGATTTGACTAAGAATAGATAATTAAGATTGAGTTTGAAAAGTTGTGGTAAAACTTTTAGCTTTACAAAACAAGCTCTAAACGTCCAATTCCCAATAATTTTTTTTTCAAGAAGTCAATTTCTTAGAATTTATTTTCTTTCCACATAAGTTCTACCCTCTAAATTAAACAAACCCTTAGAACTTCAAAAATATTACGAGTATCGTCCATCATATACATAAAACATGCAACGCATATGATTACTACTAGTTACTAAAAATCGAACGGACTACAAAATGTCTAACAACAATAATCACGTATTAAAGAAATATTTAAATAACATTGCATTCGGAAGCATAGTTTATTTCAATTTTTTTTGTAATGATTATATGTTTTAAATTACACAATTTCTTATTCCACTTTTTAACCACACATATTTTTTCTCTCTAATTTTTAATCAAAAATTTTACCTTAAAAAAATCAAAAAGTCTCCGTTTGATAATATTGTAGTGGTTTATAAATTTATTTATTTATAATTTTGAGCTAAAATGTATGGTAGAAAAGTGAAGAGAGAAAATATGTGTGATTAAAAAGTAATTTGAGAGATTTTATAATTTATAAAATCAATTTATAAATCATTTAGAAAACGGTGCCGCAGAACGTAAGCTAGTTGGTAAGCCACTTTATTTTCCTCTCGAAAAACATTGTATGACTTCATCAAGCAAAGAAATTAAATCAATACACAATCATTTGTTGCAAAGGTAATTAGGTAAAGTCAAAATTAGGTTTAAAATTATGATTTTCACTGCTCGCGCACCAGACCTGATGCTGTCGACCTTATTCGGTAATATTGTAATAATTATAATAAATCGATTTATTTATATTTTCGAGATGAAATATATGATTAAAAAGTGAAGAGAAAAAATTTGTATGGTTAAAAAGTAATTTTGAGAATTATGTTTTTTTATAAATTAATTTATAAATTATGAGTTACATACACGTGATATGAAATACGATTAGATAGGATTGGATAAAAATTTCTTATATCATATAATAATAATAATAAAAGGATTCTTCGCTCTTTTTCTGACACATCATCTCTTTATATATTAACCAAGAGAAAATATGTGTGATCAAAAAGTAATTTGAGAAATTTTATAGTTTATAAAATTAATTTATAAATCGTTTACCGGCAGCTAGGTTGTTAGCCACTTTATTTTTCCTCCCGAGAAACATTGTATGACTTCATCAAGCAAAGAAATTACATCAATACACAATCATTTGTTGCAAAGGTAATTTGGTAAAGTCAAAATTAGTTTTAAAATTATGATTTTCACTGCTCGCGCACCATACCTGATGCTGTCGACCTTATTCGGTAATATTGTAATAATTATAATAAATCGATTTATTTATATTTTCGAGATGAAATATATGATTAAAAAGTGAAGAGAAAAAATTTGTATGGTTAAAAAGTAATTTTGAGAATTATGTTTTTTATAAATTAATTTATAAATTATGAGTTACGTACACATGATATGAAATACGATTAGGATTGGATAAAAATTTCTTATACCAAATAATAATAAAAAAAAGGATTCTTCGCTCTTTTTCTAGCACATCATCTCTTTATAAATTGATCAAGAGAAATTATGTGTGATTAAAAAGTAATTTAAAAAATTTTATAGTTTATAAAATCAATTTATAAATCGTTTACCAAACGGGCCGCAGAACGTAAGCTACTTGGTAAGCCACTTTATTTTCCTCTCAAGAAACATTGTATGACTTTATCAAGCAAAGAAACATCAATACACAATCATTTGTTGCAAAGGTAATTAGGTAAAGTCAAAATTAGGTTTAAAATTATGATTTTCACTGCTCGCACACCATACCTGATGCTGTCGACCTTATTCGGTAATATTGTAATAATTATAATAAGTCGATTTATTTATATTTTCGAAATAAAATATATGATTAAAAAGTAAAAAGAAAAAATTTGTGTGATTAAAAAATAATTTTGAGAATTATATTTTTTATAAATTAATTTATAAATTGTGAGTTACATACACGTGATATGAAATACGATTAGATAGGATTGTATAAAAATTTCTTATACCAAATAATAATAATAAAAAGGATTCTTCGCTGTTTTTCTGGCACATCATCTCTTTATATATAGATCATTATATAACTTCATCTCTTTATATATAGATCATTGAACAATGCTACATTGTCAGATTAATTTATCGATTGATTTACCTACAATGCATTTAGCAGATATTCATCACTTTACCCATTATATTATCTTTAAAATCAACCATCATAATGGTGTCAACACAGAATTTGATAAATTATTAGGAAAATCAATCGGGCTAAGTAGATTAATTCTAAACAATTATATAACTTCATTATATCACTATTTATATATTTTATGTTTAAGGGCATGTTTGCTCCCAAGATTTTTTTTCAACTTTTCTCTTTAGCTTAATTTTTAACCACACATTTTTTATGAGACCTATCATATTTCACACTTTACTATATGCATAATTCTCAAAAAAAAAAAAAAAAAAAAATCTTTCATTACCAAATGCCAAACGGGCCATAAAACGATCGTTTTTTTCCAAATTGCACACATGATCAAGACTCCCAAATCCCAATAAGAACTATTTTTTATTTTTACAGTCCACTCACCATCCTGCTTTAAATAATGACCGGTAATAAATAATATTTTATAGAAGAAACATAAAAAATTAATAGAAATGGGAAACCTGTGAACTGGCTTCAACTATTATAAGATTTTGAGGTTGTTTGGACCCGGATGTTATTCTCATTTTTCCATTTATATATTTATATGAATTCATCAATTTCACTTTTTTCAATAATTTTTCAACTATACAATTTCTCAAAAATTAAAATTTCTCCAAAACAGTCAATACCAAACAAGCTCTCCAAGATTTCCTAAAATTTAAAATATAAAAAAATTGTCCGGTGATGGCGTGCTTAACGTATCCACGCGATTAAAGAAAATAAATTATTTATTATGATAACTTTGACCAGGAAAACTTGTTCAAAACTGGCAAATAAAATTATTGGTTTAACGTATTATATTCTTTTTTTGTGAAAAGTAAAAATATTACAATATTTAAAATCATATTTTAGTCAACTTAGTAGTTGGATCAAGTTGAAGATGAGTAACGCTGCTATTCCCGTCATGCTAACATAATATCGTCCGGATTGTGTAATTATCATTCTCATTAAATTAAAAGATTTTGCAATCTCTTTATCAATTCTATAATGCAATTATTAAATCAATTTTCAATTACAAAATTTCGTCACGTGGACGTGTTGACAAATCAAGCCCCAATCATTTAGCTTCCGTTTGGTAAATATATTTTTAAACATGTTTTTTTCTACCCAATTTCTCAAATCACTTTTTAACCACACATATTTTCTCTCTTCATTTTTCAACCATACATTTTACCTAAAAAATATTTTTAAACAAAAACTTTTAACAAACAGATTAATTAATAAATAGTAAGAAATGAAGGACAAACATAAGCTAAATTATCATGTTGGAACCATGGAAAAATAATGATTTCAAGAAAATTTGCTTAGAATATCTCCAATACACTCCATGGATTGGAGCTGACGTGACAATGAAATAGATTGACTTTTAAAGAACGTGAATAAATAGACGGAGAAATTTAAAATTTATACTCTAATGGTTCATTCTACACTTAAACAATTTTGATTATGTGACTTTTTTTAAAATTTAAAATTAATAACTCATTTTCAAAATAATTAAAATAATATTAAGTTTTCAGTTATTATAAAATAAATGTTATTTTCTTAGACTAATATTTTTATATAACTTTATTTAGCGACAATTTTTTGTTGATAAATTAAATTTATTGAAAATGTATATATTTTTTAAATTATTAATTGATAAGTGTATTTTATACACTTATTTCTATCATAAAAGTATGATTTTTATTGTTTGTTCAAAAATATTTGCTATTTATTTCGTTTATATTTCATAAATAAATCAAAGTAGAGAAAACAATGAAATTAAAGCCATAATCAAGCAATTGGATGATAAAAATGTCAAAGTGTGCAAAACAAGAGTTGGTGCAGCTAATCAAATGGTCATTTGGTTGAAAAATGGAAGAAGAAATCAGAAGTTCAGGGGCTAAATTGCAACAATTTGAAGTGGAGGACGTGCTGTGCAATTAAAAGATAGGAACCGACTTGTAACATTTAAAAGACTAAAATTACAGTTCAGATTAGAACCGCGCGGTCGCACATGATAAAATCGGGCGATCGCATGACCCTGAAAATTGGCGACTGAAATAGACCTACAGAGGCGTGCGACCTCAACATTTTGAACCGCGCGATCACACGGTTAAAATTTTGGGTCGCAACTGGACTTTTTGTGCGAAATTCAGCATTCTTTCTCCCCAAGTAACCTAATTTTCACGAAATTAGGGGTTCCCAATTGTGATATTTCATACCAAAACGCTGTCGAATTCCTGGGGATCCTTTGAAGGCCAAATTCAAGATTGAAGAATAAGGATCAAGGAGATGAATATGGCGACATCTATCTATTATTCTTGTGAATTTTCTTTAACTATGTTTTTAGGCTAGATTTCTTGTGTTAGAATTGTGATGAAGTTTTAATCATTGATTCCATGTTTTGACCTATTATTTAACATATGCAGTTTATGAGTTTGATGCAATTAAATAAGTACTTTTATTATTATGCAATTGTTTGGCCAGCTTTTGTGTGATTGTCTTTATAATTTTCTATGTTCGAAAGGGTAGGATTTCATTAGAAGCTATTTAATTGTCACAGAGTCTTATAGGGGATAGAAATATACCCCTATACTTTGTATTATCCTATATAGTATTCATTGATCTTTAAT
Source organism: Ligustrum vulgare (assembly GCA_963555705.1). NCBI lineage: Eukaryota > Viridiplantae > Streptophyta > Magnoliopsida > Lamiales > Oleaceae > Ligustrum > Ligustrum vulgare. The sequence continues at coordinate 10,569,929 of OY743184.1, read as the reverse complement.
GCTTTCTTAAATATTCGGATTCAACATAGAAATATAGTTGGGTCGTGCATAGGAATATGTTTAATGCTTGTCCGAAATGGAGTTTTAACAACATTTGGAACATGGATATTCAAAACCCCGTGAATTGTATTTAAATGATTTGGTCAAACACATGGATGATTTGGTTAAAATGGATTCATAATTCTAACGTGTTTGTTTTCATAAGTTTAAATTTAAATTTTTATTTTTTCTTTAGTTTAATTTTTAATTTGTTTTTCAAAATCAAAATTCTCAAACTCAAAGTTTTTCTAGTTTCGGTTAAGGTAGTAGTCTAAAATACAATTTCAAACAATCTTTTTAGGATCGATACTTGGACTCATATTAACTTTATTACTTGCGTGACCCGTGTACTTGCGGAGCGAACATTAATCTTAAAAACAATGTCTATTAATCAAACTTTTTACGTTAAAAACAACGTTTATTCCAATTTTTCAGACTTCCCAATTTTGAAAGCAAACTCAAGTTTTGAACTCCCAGTTTTTATTTTTTATTTTATTTTATGAACTTACAGATTTAACTTTATTTTATTATATAGTTAGAATAATTTTAATAAAAAACAAACTCTCATTTTTGAACTCCAATATTAACATCTTATTTTAGTTAAAATAATTATAAAATTAAATAAAATGTCGAGTCATCAAATCCTAGGAGCGTGTACATCTAGACGGAGCATCTCACACTGTCTATTTTTTTTCAAGTCACGTGAACTTAACATTGTAACTCATGGAATGAATTCGAGAAATATTTTTAACTAATTTTTTCTATTTTCTGACGTTCACGTCTTTCCTCCCAATCCATGGATTGCTCTGGTGGACGCAAACTTTTCGTCTTACTGGGGCACAATTTGTTTTTTTCCGACGGTTTGTACGGGGGTAGCGCCCCCGAAATTATTTTTTTTTAGGAAGAAGACCGAAAATGAAAAAGTACTTGAAATTTTATTACAATTGTTCTCTATGCATTTTCATACTTTGATAACATTTCATAATTACATCATTGTCAATATTAAGTACACATCATTCTCAATATTTGCTACATCAAATTCAAGAGTATCACTCCTAACATCCCCAACATTATCCCCGATGTTGAGACATATCTTCAATTTCAACATCAGTTTCTTCACCAAGTTCCTCAACCCTTTCATTCTAACTTCATTTTCATTACTTTCCTTATCAGAAGAAAACATGAATTTACGCTTAAAATATTTTTTCAAAACTGATACAAACAAACAAATAAATAATTGTAAACACATATTAGCCCTTAAATCTCAAATATTCCAATATAATTTTAGGGAATCAGGTAATAAATATGTTCAAGAATCAACTGATTTTTTTTATTAAAAAAAAAAAAAAAAAAAGTCGAAATTTTACTTGGGGGGGGGGACGTTCCCCGGGAGGCCCCTAGCTGGGTCCGCCCCCTCTGGAGATATTCATCAATCACGAGATTATAACTGGATTTGTTGGAATGGATTCAAAGGTATTTTAACCAACTTCATTCTTAGAATATATTAGGTAGATTAAAATGCAAAATATTATTTCATTTCATTTATTTGATGGTCCAAAATTCATGAGACCCACCCTTTAATTTTGTCAACTCTCTAGGCTTCAAACCTATATTTGTCAAGATTTACATCTGTCCATTCTCTACTTCAGTTTCAACCTTTCAAGGAGTTCCAAGTTTTAGCCAAGAGTCTCTCAGATGGATCCAAGCAGCGATCAGGTCATTCATGATGTTCCACCTTATCTAAGGGTGTACAAAGATGGAACCATAGAGAGACTTTTTGGAACAGAAATTGCACCAGCAACCTTTGATCATCAAACTGAAGTATCCTCCAAAGACATAGTTGTCGTACCCGATACCGGCGTCTCCGTCCGGATTTATCGACCCGCCGTCAATCCCAACCACCAAAAACTTCCTTTGGTAGTCTACTTCCATGGTGGAGCATTTTTCATATCTTCAATCTCTGATCCAAAGTACCACAGCATGTTGAACATATTAGCCTCCGAGGCTAAAGTTGTCATCGTCTCAGTCGACTACAGAAGAGCCCCCGAACACCCTCTTCCGACCGCGTACGAGGACTCATGGGCGGTGCTTCAATGGTTGGTTTCTCACAATTCAGGTGGTGGCACTGAAAACTGGCTAAACGAAACTGTTGACTTTGACAGATTGTTTCTGGCGGGGGACAGTGCAGGTGCAAATATATCACATCACATGGCAATCCGCGTTGGCCGGTCGGGCGGGTTTTTGTCAGGGATCAAGATTGATGGCATTATCATGATACAACCGTACTTCTGGGGCGAAGAGCCAGTCGGGGTCGAGGCACGCGATCCGATACGCAAAAGTATGGTGGACAAGTGGTGGCAGTTTGTTTGCCCTTCAAATAGAGGCAACAATGATCCCTGGATCAACCCATTGGTTAATGGAGCATCGGATCTTGGTGGATTAGCATGCGAAAGGATTCTTGTTTGCACAGCTGAGAATGATATCTTGAGGGATAGAGGGAGATTGTATTACGAATCGCTTATGAAGAGCCCATGGCAAGGGAAAGCTGAAGCTTTTGAGACAGAAGCAGAGGACCATGTTTTTCACCTCATCAATCCTACTGGTGAGAAAGCTGTCAAACTGTTCGAGCGCTGTGCTCAATTCATAAACGAATGAATTATTATTATCATTTGTACTAATTTCAAAAACTCTACCAATAAAAATGATATTATCAAATCATATTCTACATATTTTTCTTTTGGCTGTTTTTATTTTATTTACACCCCAAAATCCCAAATTGGTAGCTTGCTTCATAAAATGAACACCCTCTATGCTGCTTTGGAAATTGTTGATTAGAATTGAACAAAAGCTCTTCAAAATTCAAACCTAAACTTGCACTAAATTAGCTAAAGGGGCCGTTTAGCAAGACTTTTGAAAAGTCCGAAACTGTTTCTTGAGACTGAAAAAAGGTTTTTAAACGTGTTAGAATAATTTTCTAAAAGTGTTTAACCAGAATTTTTTTTTTTTTTTTTTTTTTAAATGAAGTTGACATAAGTAACTGACTTAAGAAGCTCTTCTATAAGCACAGGGAAAAAAATCATCGTTAAATTTTTTTTTTAGGAAGCTCTTCTACAAGAAGCCCGACACTAACAAAATTGGTACCAACTTATGACCACTCTTTAGATCCTTAACACAGACCATAATTAGTTTACCACTTCCTCTTTTGACTAGCTCATATTAGTTTAATGAACTTGATTAAAAAAATTGTTTATTAAAAAAGAATATAATATTTTCGAGATTAAATATGTAGTTAAAAAATGATTTGAAAAAATATGTATGATTAAAAAGTGATTTGAGAAAACATATTATTAATAAACATGTTTATAAACAATTTACTGAGGGGAAATTGGTTTAGGATGGAGGTAGGTTAAGGTATATGACCATAAATAATTGCTTGAAAAAAAAAAATAGGACACGTGCAAATGACAAGAAAATTGTAAGATGCCAATTAGAAATGAAGAAGAAAATATCTCTATTTTGCTGAAAATCTTCGATACATTTACAGGTGCTACAGATGTAGTATATAAAACAAAAATAAAGAATAGATATAATAGATACGAGAGAGAACAAAATGCATGTTCTGAGCTTCCAGAATATTCTATCTTCCCGCCTCCTGCTGGTGATAGTTGCAACAAACAGCAGAGATAGATATAATGCAGTGAAAGCATAATCCTACAAATCACGTTTTATCTTGTAACACGTTTTCTTCCTTTTTCTTCTTTTTGATATGTTGCCGTTTTGGATTCGTCTGATCAGAAGCACAACACAGATTAGCAGCATGGATTCTAACTCCCCCGTCAAGCTGGAATCCCTCACCATGATTCCAAGCTTGTCTCTGAAATATAGGAAACTTGTAGGAGGTAGGGGTTTAGTGAGTATGTCTGCAAAACTTGTTCTACTGAAGGAACATAATCTACCTCCATTTCCTTACCAAGTATCTTATCACGAACGAAATGAGCATCTAGCTCAATATGTTTTGTGCGGGCATGAAAAACAGGATTGGAAGCGAGTGCCTTTGCACCAAGATTATCACATAATACTTTAGGCACTTTCTTAAGATCCAATTTCAGCTCATTTAATAGAGACTTTATCCACACTACTTCAGCAATTGTGTGTGTGCCAACGCCCTATATTCTACCTTAGTGCTTGACCTCGCAACAACATATTGTTTTTTAGAGCTCCAGGAGACTAAGTTTGTTCCAAGATACACACAATAACCCAAGGTTGATCTCCTATCATCAGGGCATGATGCCCAATCCGAGTCTGTATATGCTGTAATGTTTAGGTTGTCTCCTTTTTGAATTAGAATACCATAGTCCAAGGTTCCTTTAAGATACCTGAAAATCCTCTTTAATGCATTCCAATGAGCTTCTGTAGGTTTTTGCATAAATTGACTCATCCTATTCACAGAGAATGAGATGTCGGGCCTTGTGTATCCTAGATAATGAAGTGCACCAATAGCACTTTTGTACATAGTGGGATTTTCAAGAAGCTGACCTTCATCTTTAGATATTAATTTACCACTTACCATCGGTGTTACACTAGCATTTAACTTCCCATAGCCAAACTTGTTGAGTATTTCAATAATGTAACTCCTCTGTGACAAATGTATTGAAGAACTTCCTCTTTCAATTTCCATTCCAAGGAACTTATTTAACACTCCCGAGTCCTTTAAAGCATAAGTATCATTCAGCTTCTTGACAAGAGGCTCCAGACTATCAGTATTACTCCCAGTTAAAATAATATCATCAACATACACAAGAATGTAAGCTGATTTACCTCCTTTTTCTCAGAAGAACAGAGAATTATCTGCCCTTGATTGGATGAAATTCCAGCTGACCAACATATCTTTTAGTGTATTGTACCAAGCTCTAGAGCTTGTTTCAGTCCATACAAAGACTTCTCCAGCTTGCAGATATGATTAGGCCTGTTCTTGTCTTCAAAACCCTCAGGTTGTCTCATGAAAACCTCTTCAGTTAACTCAAGATTGAGAAATGCGTTATTGACATCAACCTGTCTTAACACCCAATTATTTTGTACTGCCGGAGTTAATATAATCCTTAAAGTAGCTGATTTAATCACTGGACTGAAAGTCTCGTGGTAGTCCATTCCAGCAGTCTGAAGGAAACCCTTAACAACTAAACGTGCTTTACATCTTTGCACAACACCATCAGGACCATGTTTGGTTTTGAACACCCACTTGCTGCCAATAATTTTCTTAGAAGGATCAGGAGGAATCAACTTCCATGTTCTGTTCTTAACCAATGCTTCAAATTCTTCATCCATAGCTTTCTTCCAAACTTTGCTACACAGTGCTTCATCGACTGATGTTGGTTCAGACTCAGTACTGCTTATAGAATAATAGACTTTCGGCTTAAAGACTCCTGCTCTTCCTCTGGTTACCATTGGATGAATTCTACCATCAAAAATTTCAGGATCAACTTGAATTTGTTGATCCATAACTCGAGCTTCATCTCTACTTCCCAAACTTGTAGAGGAGTGGTTCAGCATACCATGATCATCCACCATTGTACCAAGCATCCCATCTTCTCCAGTATCACTTGGTTGTGGATTACTGTAAGGGAAGTTTTCAGCAGCTTTAGCTTCAGGATGATTAATATCAACAGAACTTGTGGGAACAATGCTAGACTCTTTTGATGACTCAAATGGTAAGGGATAGAGAATGACACTGGGAATGGAATTTATGGATGATCTCTGTAGAAAATTTGTTGTAAAGGGGAAAGAAGACTCGTCAAATATCACATGCCTAGAAATGTAGACTTTTCCTGTAGGACTTAGACATTTATAACCTTTATGTTGATTGCTTGGACCAATGTAGACACATTTTTGAGAGTGAAAAGATAGTTTGTACTTTTGATAAGGTCTAAGACATGAGTAGCAAGCACAGCCGAAAGTTTTGAAATTAGTGTAATCTGTCCTTCTTTTAAGGAGTAGTTTTATGGGTGTTCTATGATTTAGGACTGGTGTGGGTAGGTTATTGATCAAGAATGTTGCTGTAGAAAACGCTTCCCACCAATAGTGTAAAGGCATGTGTGCTTGAGCAAGAAGACTTAGACCTGTCTCAGTGATATGTCTATGTTTTCTCTCCACCCTTCCATTTTGTACAGAGCTATAGGGACATGAATACCTAAGTTTTATACCAGATTCTTGAGAAATTTTCACAAGGCTCCTAAATTCTCCACCAAAGTCTATTTGTAATATCTTAATTTTCCTGTCAAACTAATTCTCAACTAGCTTTTTGAAGGTAACAAATTGATTTAAAGTTTCTAATTTCTATCTCATAGGATATATCCATGAAAATCTGGAAAAATCATCCACAAAAAGCACATAATACCTATAACCTGTAGTAGAAACCACTGGTGCAGGTCCCCATACATCCCCAAAAATAAGATCAAGTGGTTTTAGTGAATGCGAAGTGGAAGACTGAAAAGGTAGAGCATGACTTTTTCCAAGTTGACAGGATTCACAAAATAACCTTTTATTGAAATTGAAAGATTTATTACATGACTCAAAACTTGCATAGAAGGATGTCCAAGCCTCCTATGCCAAAGTTCTAACAAGGACTGAGTTGAAGACTCTTTTGTGATTTCTTTTTCTTTAACACTGATAGACAGGATGTGTGGATTTGTGAGAGGTGATGATCTGCTGGTCTTTTTGTTGGAGAGTGGGAGCTGATATAAACCATCCCTAAGCTTTCCCTGCATCAAACTCTTCCTTGACTGTAGATCCTTCACAACACAAGCATTAGGGAAAATTCCATAGAGACACAATTATCAGCAGTGAACTTTGACACACTAATCAAGTTTTTCTTGATTTTTGGAACATGTAACAGATTTTTAAGGCAAAGAACTCTATCTTGTTTAACAGGAATATGTTTAGTTCCAGTATGAATTATAGGAAGTGATTCACCATTACCCACAAGTATAGCCTGTTTACCTGCATATGGCTTAACATCATTCAGGTTGCATTTATTTGCTGTGACATGACTGCTTGCCCCTGAATTAGCAAACCAAGATTCATCCTCTAGAATTTCTGGTGTTGCAATGTAGGCTGCTCCCTTTTCATTTTGACTGCGATGAGTTGGTTTGTTAACCACAAAATTTTCATCAAATCTTTTGAAGCACCATCCAGCTTGATGGTTGTTTAGGCCACAGATCTCGCAGGGTACTTTGAATTCTGAGTTTCTACCTGATCTTCCTCTGCCTCTGAACCTTCCTCTACTAATATTGAACCTTCCTCCTCTGTTTCCTCTTGCTGAAACATTACCACCTCTTTTATTTCCACCATAGCTCAGATTGACAGAACTGAAACTATTCCTGACCTGATGTAAGTGCTCAAGCCTACTCTCATAAGTTAGCGGCACAGAGGATAACTCACTCCAGCTAATGGAGTCTCTCCCATTGATCTGCACTACTATGGGTGTATACTCCTCATCTAACCCAGCAAGAGCTTGAGTGACTACTGCATGATCCATTTTCTTCCCTGCAACTTCCAGGTTATCAGCAAGCTGTTTGAGACTAGTGAGATATTCATCCATTGATAATCCATCCTTCATGATCCTTTGAATTTCACCAGTAAGAAAAGTTATCCTCGATTTATTGAGGATTCCATGGTTTTATGCAATTGCATTCCACAAACTGTTTGATGTAGTGCACCCCATTACTCTCATTAGGATTTCAGCGATCATAGAAGAGTATAATCATCCCTTGAGGAGTTGGTCAATTGAAACCCACTTTCCATACTCTGGATTAGGCACCAATTCAGCTGTGGCTCCTTCTTGTGCAACAGTAGGACTTGTGACATTTTCTGGGGGACACGACTTTGTTCTCAAGAGATACCCTTCCAAATTGTGCCCTCTTATGATGAGCATCACTATATTTTTCCACATAAGATAATTGTTCTTGTCAAGCTTGATTGAGGGAGTTTGAGTGAGTGTCATTCCAAAAGGACTGAGATGAATGTTTGAAGATAAATTTTGGATTTGTGAGTTAGAGCCGGAGCTGGTGTTGTCAGCCATGAGGAGAGTGGCTCTGATACCAAATCAGAAATGAAGAAGAAAATATCTCTATTTTGCTGAAAATCTTCGATACATTTACAGGTGCTACAGATGTAGTATATAAAACAAAAATAAAGAATAGATACAAGAGAGAACAAAATGCATGTGCTGAGCTTCCAGGATATTCTATCTTCCTGCCTCCAGCTAGTGATAGTTGCAACAAACAGCAGAGATAGATATAATGCAGTGAAAGCATAAACCTACAAATCACGTTTTATCTTGTAACACGTTTTCTTCCTTTTCCTTCTTTTTGATACGTTGCCGTTTTGAATTCGTCTGATCAGAAGCACAACACAGATTAGCAACATGGATTCTAACTACAAGTCAAGACAAGTGTTGTGGTGTCCCCTCTTTTGGACCTTACCCAAAAGCAGCATGAATGGGAAACCAAAATAACTTGTGAACAATAAAAGGTAAAACGTGTTCTTTCTTGAATTATGATTCTATAGAAATAAAAATATCAGGATGACATAACATGGTAAAAACAAGAGATCGTGTCAAAGATAGTTGCTTTCTCATAGTGCATAAGATAGAGACACTTGTTCACATCCAAGAGAAAGGAAAACCAAACCAAATATAATGGCGATTCTAGAAGACAACAGTGTCCAACATAGTTCCCAATGTCTGAATAATGTTCGAGGACATCAAGTTCGAGACATGCTCCTCGAGATGCTTCTTTGCGTCTTGCCTTCCCACATTAGCTATTGCTAGCTTTTCTGGTGGCAACTCATCTTCCTCCTGAACTGCTTTGTTATATTTGATAGCTAAATTAAGCATCTCCTGCACAAGTGATGCCAAACTTGACTACTAGCTTCAATTAGAATAAGTGAGGAAAGAAATCATGCTATGGTAATTGGTAAACTTCAAAGTTTTCTTTGGTTAATTACACATCACTAATAACATGGGAACCCCATAAAGTTTATCATCTATATATATGCAAGGCAAAAAGCAGATGGGAACCCCCACAAAGATATCATCGTTATGTAAAAAAGACGAATAGTTGTCATGGAAATGCATTAACTAATCTATACAGGTGTCTGATGGATAATCAAATAAACCCAGATGAAATTAAACATCCAAAATATATATATATATATAGGTCGTGATGACAGAATCCCTGTCGTCAATGTCCAATCAACATCTTCAGTAGGTACTTTGCAACAAAGAAGCTACATTTATGCAACATGTTTGATATGCTCAAAAGAATATCTGAAGCTACATATCCATCGAAGTAGAATATAAGAATTGATCAAGTTTTCCGACACATTTGATAGCGCCATTATTTTCCAATATTTTCCAATCTTCTCACTTTAGAGTAACAAGAAATCGTAAAAGCAGAATACCAATCATAGGCTCTCATAATCTACAAAAATAGACCATTGATACATTAAGCATAAGTGCACTAGAACTTAGCAAATGTAAATTGCCGTGATGTGTACCAATTCTAGTCATACAAGGCTTGGGGTAGGATTTTAATGTGGTAACATTTGATGATGACATAAAAACTCTTCGAGGTTGTTGGGGGGGGGGAATCAATCCCATCAATAAGTTCTACAAGCCTCTAAAAGGTCCATACTACTACAATACAACCTCAAAGCATCACCATTGCATTTTACAATCCACCATTTTCACATGGTGGATCCGCAGTTGGAATTTCAAGAAAAAAATGTGCCAAAGAGTCAGACTGCAATTTGAATGATATCATCAAATTTCCGACTGCCAGAAGAATAATAAAATACCATTTCAGAGCAAATATGAGGAGCAAGCACCCAAAGGATGCAGCAAACATGATTCGATGCATTTGCTTCAGAGGACAGCTATTACAGTACTAGCGTTCCTTCCATTTAACCTTTAATTAAATGACTGATGTAGGAGCTAACCAATTTCTAATCCTCTCAATTGTACATACATCTTAAAAAATCATTTATATTCATAGTTTGTATGTAGAGTGCAAACAGGTCATTATAAAAAGTTTATATGTACGTATGAACTATATTAAATTAAAAATTATTTTTTCAAACATCAAAGCTATTTGCACCCCATGCTTGACCCCACTCACATGGAGTGTGGGGCCCGATCACCCATGATGAGCGGACCCGACCTCCCATGTGAGGTTTTTTTTTTTGGGGGGGGGGGGGGGGGGGGGGGGGGTGGGGGGAGCTTGGGTCAAACATGGGGTACAAGTAGCATGACCCTTTTTCAAATTCTGGACAACAGATAGAAAACTTGTGCCTAAGCTCCGAAAACACTAGGCCTCAGGGACATGTCTGATAAATTGACTCAAGATTGTCACTTCATGCAAGACTTTGGCAACAGCTCAACACTAACACAATCCATGTTAGCCTTTATGCACAGGAGGCCCAGGGCAATATGCCACAAGGTGAACCTCAAAGCATTGACATGGAAACTGGAAGTCAATTCACAGTAATCCTGTTGGTTCAAGGCCAGCAATGTTATACCTTAGCCAATATAAATTATTTCTTTGTTTAATACTTTCATGGCATTCAGCTAGAACATAAACCTAACAGCAACCGCACAATGCAAGAACCCGGGCAAATACCGAAGTACATGAACTGTTCGTGGCAATCAGCTAGAACATAACTCTAACAGAAACCACAAAATGCAAGAGCCAAGCAAATCCCAAAGTACCTGAACTGTCTGCTCATTTGTTTTGGAGTGGGCATCAAATCTCTGAAGGGTCAAGCCATCTGTCCATTTCTTTTTGTGAAGATTCAGGAGCATCTTCTCCTCAAGTTCATTCTTCCTGTAGTTTATGGCTATAGAGTAATAATGGCGGTTCAAACCATGAATCAAAGCTTGAAATACAGATCACCTCTTCAAATTACAAACTAGAATAAACAACGTTAATCATACATCAATTGAATTGAATATTTTGCCATTACTTGGATGGATGGTTTATTGAGATGTCCCAGATTGGAAGTTGTCTGTCGTGGCTCTTGGCCAAGCATCATAGTTTGGGGGTTAATCAGTCTGAAGGCATCAATCACCACCTTTCCTTTAACACTCTGAATGGGATCCACCACTACTGCAACTGCTCTTTGATTCAAAGCTTCAAAACTCTACATCACACAATAGGTCAGCCACTTAGGATGATAGAGATACACAGTTAGGGGGAAAAACATGACTTAACAGTAAACAATTAATCGTGGAAAAGTAACAAACTTTCCAACCGTCTGTCCATAAACTCATTTCTCCAGCCAATTTAATTAGCGTCAACAAACCTGTGAGGGTAAAACCCCTAATATTTGCTCTTTTCCACAACTTAGCTACCTTATGGCTACTGGCCGATATCAAATGCCGCTCCCAGCCCCAACCAAAAAGCCGACCATGATATATAATAAATAAAAAGAAATGTCCATCACAAGCACATGGTTTCTTGGAATAGCTAGCTAGATAATGCCATTATATGTTAAAAAATAACAATATTGGTTATATCATATGGTTTCTGACGTCTTATATCAGGTAGCGTTATGATTTACTTAACAATCCTCTAAATAGCACTCGGTATCATTTAACAAGAAAAACAGAGAATATACAAAATGTCCAATTAGTTTGATTCAGATGATCCCTATTTAAAAAAGAGGAAAAAGAAGAAAGAATTGCAATTTTATCCTCAAATAATCTTACGTGTCAATAGAACTTTCTTTTTTCCAATATCCCATCCAGAGAAGACATCCTCAACCACAAAAAGATATATATAACCACACAAAAAATCACAAATCGAAAATGTACAAAGAAAATATCTGCTTAAGCACAAGGTTCTGAAATTACAAATTTGATTGCATAATTGAAAAACCAAAATTTCACAAAACGACATAGCCTTCTCTTATTCCTTTCACCTCAGAATTTTATACATACTCAACTTTCAGGACCAAGAGAACAAAGCTAAAATAAATAACAAGAATACATATTTTTAATCTGCAATTACTTGCTACCTAACTTTAACAGGATCACGTGGTTCTTTCTGGTTTAATAGAATGACACAATTATTGGTAAGAAACCCACATTAAAACATTGTGAATTCCAAAAAAAATAACAATAGGTAAGTAACCAGATTCAATAAATAGTGGCTAGGTAGGATGAGAATGACTGCTTAAATGAATATAAACAAAATAAAAAGTCTGAATATTTACATATCTGATGAAGTAAAAAATACAAAATGCAAGATCAGGTTACTTTTGATCAAATATTCAATCTGATACATAATATAACATAAGTTGGAGCGATGCATAGTGTTGACGACCTGTAAGCACCCCAAGGGCATGGCAGTTGATGTTGCATGCCCTTGGGGTGCTTACAGGTCGTCAACAAATAGTAAATAATGATGGAGGGCCAACCTGCTGAGTATTGATGTCAACACCAGAAAGCCAACACCCAAAACCTGGATGTGAATGATACCAACCAACCACCATCTCAGGTCTGCAATCAACAACAAACAACTTGCTGAATTTACACAGAGTAAGAGAAAAGGATATTACATAGCCACATCATTAGCAAAAACAGAAACAAGTATCAATATGAAAATTCTACTAGAAATTCAATAAATTGAAAGAAGGTTAATTAATATATGAATTGTTGTACACCATAAGAAACTATAAGTCAACAATTTTTAAAACAAAAATCAAACTAAACAAAAAGAACCACCTCAAACCATTAACAGCATAGTCTTTTCAAGAATACAACTATTCATTGAATGATCTTAGTAAATGCAAGTTATGGGAGTACTAATCTAATCGCCAGCTTAATACGACTTAACAATATGCAACACAAATCACGGGTTCCAACACAGAGGAAAATTCCCGTTTAAAATATACTTGAACGACAAGTGTAATACCAGATATGATGGAAAAAGATAAATCTAGAAGAATCATTTGAAGAATATGCCAAACACATTTACGAAGAAGAAACAATTTTTTATGGGTTCAATTTATTAGTTTCTGCAGCAAAACCTATTGAGAAACCAAAATATAATAAGCATTGTAGCTTGACTCGCTTCCAGAAAATGAATTAAAGGAAACAAAAATGCTTCTTAATTTGATAATAGTGATAAAAAATTCATTACGTGGCAGAATTAGAAAGCTCGGAACTGGGCAGTTCAGCATCCATAACTACTTTTAGTTTACTTGAGAATGAAATAATCTGATAGACCCACAATCCATTTAACTTATCAGAGGCGCAATAAAAGTTCAGGGGCAGAATAGGAAAAGATTGAGAAAGGGAAGTCACATGCACAACCATCAGAATCTGTTAAAGAAGAATATTCTAGTAACACCACCAACCTACAAAAGGAAGAAAGAGTGAAGAGAAAAAGGGGAAGAAATTGATCATTACGGAGAGACTGGACCTCTCGAAAGTCCAGACCTATCTTTTAATTTTCAGCTAATTTCCGGTTAATAAAAAGAGTCAGTTAGTTTACAAATTTATGTTACATATTCAGTCCTATTGAAATACATCAGCAATCCATTTTCAATTCTATTTCTCTTGGCTTGATTTCTGTTTCAGATTTTTCATATTACCTGCATATCATCCAATTTAATATCAGAATTCTATCATAATCATACTGCTCCAACAAACTTCAATAAGTTTCAATTCACCCAGAAAACTCTGCTGTTACCAATAAACTCAGTTGTCTTTTACATTTGTTATAATGTGAAACTTCTGTAAGCTCTTCTCCAGAAAACAGATAGAACATAGAAGAAGCAAGATCAGTTCCAATTTCCAAATATAGTCTATGATTTTAAGGAAACGCAAAAATTGAAAAATTTATTCTAATATTTTGATGGTTTATGAGTTCATTGGAAATTATCATGCCTACTTGTCTAGTTCTCTTTTCAATGCCTTCGTCTATCACATTATGATCTGAAGCCAAAAAAATCCAAAACCGTTCAATTTCCTTCCAACATCTTCAAAACCCACACAACGTACACCACCTATCTTAATCAAGAAAGCTCAGAAACATTGTATCAGAAGGGAATTACTTTTACCTGCCAGTTTGCTTTAGCATATCAAGCATATTGGTCTGGAAGACATGATCCACTGCCTCCACACTAACTCCTGTCCCACTCTGTGGCATGGCGAATACATCCACCACTCGAACCGTGTATTCATCTACAAACTCCCCCAGCATAAGCCCCATCACTTCCATTGGCACCCCCGCCCTTCCTATCATTATAATAATACACACATCAAACAAAACGTAATTCCATCAATGCACGCAGTAAAAATCATATATAATACTTTATATCAGCACACACAAATGTGTTGGCATATCCAGTTCTAAAAACCTAGATTTACCGTGTTTGAGCATTTTAAGGAGGGCGAGAGAGGAGACGTAGACTTGTTCAGATGAATCAAGAGTTGGAGAGTCCGGTGGCGGATGTCCGAGGGCACCGCCGGCTCCCGCGAACATTCTTTATTACCCTTTATTACCTTATTGTATTATTTTATTTAGGGTTAATAACATAAAAGGTCTCAACGTTTGACATGTATTGTGCAAAACGTCCCAACGTTTTGATTTTTGACGCTAAACATCTCAATCTTTACAATTTTTGGAAGAAGACATCATTTCTGTCAATTTTAACCCCATTTCACAAATTGAACAGTAAATGTCAAGGGCATTTTCGTCCAAAAAAAAAGCAGCCCATTCATACTTGGGTAATTGGCACAAAACGTCCCTACGTTTGACACTTATTGTGGAAAAACGTCCCTACGTTTATTTTTTTGGCGAATAACGTCCCTACCTTTATTTTTTTGGCGAATAACGTCCCTACCTTTAAATTTTCTTGTTCATTAGTCCCCAAATTTTACTTTTCTTTCAATTTAGTCATTCCGTATTTTATTTAAAGGTGTCTTCAAACGTGTATAACTTTTGATCTACAACTCCGAATTGCACTCCGTTTTTTGCGTTGAACTCCAAATTCAACCATCTTTCTTATAATGTATCATGTGCTCATTTATTAAACATTTCGTTTTGACTTTTGTATAGTAGATACTTATTTTGTTAGGGCATAATTAATTGACGTAAATTGATTTCTGTAAATTTTATTGAAACAGTGAAATTTTAATTTTAGTGTGTGTTCGGAGGCCAGCGGAATTTATAAATTGGATTTATTTGACTTTGTAATCTTTTTAAGGTAAAATACTTGGTTAAAAATTGGTATGTTTAACCCATGTTTGAGCCATGTTATAATCTCTAATAACTTTCTGAACAACACATATTCTCTCTCTTCAAATCACTTTTTAAAAATTGGAGAAAGAGAGAGAATGTGTGTTGTTCAGAAAGTTATTAGAGATTATAACATGGCTCAAACAGGAGCTAAACATACCAATTTTTAACCAATTATTTTACCTTAAAAAGATTACAAAGTCAAATAAATTCAATTTATAAATTCCGCTGGCCGCCGAACACACACTAAAATTAAAATTTCACTGTTTCAATAAAATTTACAGAAATCAATTTACGTCAATTAATTATGCCCTAACAAAATAAGTATCTACTATACAAAAGTCAAAACGAAATGTTTAATAAATGAGCACATGATACATCATAAGAAAGATGATTGAATTTGGAGTTCAACGCAAAAAACGGAGTGCAATTCGGAGTTGTAGATCAAAAGTTATACACGTTTGAAGACACCTTTAAATAAAATACGGAATGACTAAATTGAAAGAAAAGTAAAATTTGGGGACTAATGAACAAGAAAATTTAAAGGTAGGGACGTTATTCGCCAAAAAAATAAAGGTAGGGACGTTATTCGCCAAAAAAATAAACGTAGGGACGTTTTTCCACAATAAGTGTCAAACGTAGGGACGTTTTGTGCCAATTACCCAAGTATGAATGGGCTGCTTTTTTTTTGGACGAAAATGCCCTTGACATTTACTGTTCAATTTGTGAAATGGGGTTAAAATTGACAGAAATGATGTCTTCTTCCAAAAATTGTAAAGATTGAGATGTTTAGCGTCAAAAATCAAAACGTTGGGACGTTTTGCACAATACATGTCAAACGTTGAGACCTTTTATGTTATTAACCCTTTTATTTATATATCCTTGAATTAGTCAGGTTGATTTAATTCAATACCTTCTATTATATTCATATTCTTTAATCTTTTAAGTTCTTCTAAAAATACTCTATATTGTAATAATTTCTCGAAAAATTTAGGATGTTCTTTCTTTGTTATATATCCTAATGCTATTCCATCTGAAACTTCATCTTCTATATCTTCGTAATCTTCTATAATTTTATGAACCGTATTTATATTTTTTGCTGTTTCAACAGAATTAAATTCTATTCTATTTAAGATAGCATAGTCAATATCTTCGTATATTTCTTTTAATTTAGATTGTCCAACAGAATGTATATTTTTAGATTTTTCAGTAATAGTTAATAAGAATGAAATTTCTTTATTATCTAAATATAGTTTATGATCACAGTTATTAGAAGTTGATGCTTGTGAAGTATCCATAGATTATCGGGTTGGTAAATTATTATACAAAATTTTCAGGTATAAGTTCATTCTTTGATCTAGTACAATACGATAATCTGTAATATATTGTTCGTATTTTTCTAAGAATTTATTATATTCTTCAGAAGATAAGTTTTCATTTTCCATTTGTTGTTTAATATCTTCCATTTTATCTTTCAATTTTTCTAAAAGGTTATCTAGTCCTTCTATTGTATATCCTGGCATTAGGTTTGGACTGTATTTGTCATTATTTTATTTTCTAAATCTATTTTAATCGCTAATATGTCAGAATAATCTATAATGTATTGATCATGATTTTCTGAAAGTATATAATATTGTTCAGATGATTCATCCATATCTATTAAATGAGATATAATGTTATCTATTTTTTCCATAATTTTTTCTAACAAATTGTCTAATCCTTCAATAGTATATCCAGTCATTATAAACACAGAGGTAAATAATTTATAAAGTTTCAAGTAATCTTTCAAATTCTATGAGTGTTTGAGAATTGATAATATCTATGTCAGCCATGATATCTATACTTGGTTCAAATGGTATATTATATTTTGAAATATTTTTCTTCCTCTTTTCTAATTTATCAATTATATCTTGAATATCATGTATTATTATAGATCTTACAGTTCCTCTAGCAAAGTTTTCTATCAAATTTTCTTTAAAACTTTTTAATATCTCTTGTGATGCATAGAGTTGCTCTTGGTATCCTATTTTATCAATTTCATTTTCATATTCAATACATTTTTTACTTTTGATATGCTTTTGAACTTTATATGGACCTCTTTTAGTTCTGGGTTTTTTCATTATATAATTACTTTCATTCATGATATTAAGGTTTTCAAAAACTGGTAAAGAAAGATTCATCTCTTCCATCACTATCATAATCTATTACAGGATCATAATCATTATCACTACTAAACAAATATCCTAAATATAATTCATTATTTATTTCAGTGTTATCACTATCAAGCGAAAAATAAATAATTGATTTTGTAATTTCTAATCCTAATATTCTTTTTAATGTTGGAAAGATAGTTAACAAACATGGCATATAGACATGATATAACTTTTTTATTTCATTATTTGGTCTAGTAAACTGTTTATGCATGAATAAAGGTTCAATTATGCTATGGTATTCATCATTATAAGGACTGTTTTGGTAATTAAACTTAATAATCCTGGATTCTGTCATGTTAAAAACTCTTCTTCCTCCTAATTCCGTAAAGATAGATATATTAAGAATACTAACCTCTTTTCCTGTTCTCAGTACCTTTGTATTTTCCTTCTATTGTTAGTGACCTTCAGGCTTATAGGTTTCTGCTCCACACCCTCCAATAGCTTCCTGCCTTCACGGGTTATTAGCTATACCTGGATGCCTTCACTGTATAACTCTTTAGATGGAAAATATTTTAGGACAGAGTGTAGGGAGTTGTCTTAATAATATATCTTCTTTTTGGAAATAGGATTTAGAAGACAAGAATTTAGAAACTCATCATAATATGATAAGTAAATTGGGATTTTATTGATAATATGAAGATTGACAAATGATTGGTATGAGAATTTTTTGAAAGACAGAAGATTTTTGGCTTTCTCACAAACTGAGTGCTCAAGAGAGTTCTGCCTCTTCTCTAATCAGAAGATCCTTATTTATACAACTTCACGAGGTATTACTATACAACCTCTTACATCATTGCTTATGTAATGGATACAATAATTTGAATTTTACAAGGACCTACAAGGACACACCTGTCCATCTATTCTTTATTACAAGGATACAGTTGTCCCTTTATTTCTTCACATGACTATATTATAGGGACACCTATCCCTCTATTTTTAGTCTTCTCATGGCCCTTACATTGTGCTGTCTTATTCCATTAAATCAGATCTATCAATTGGCTTCCATCTGTCCATCACTTCTGTTGGTATGTAAAGCAGACTTATCAAATGGCTTCCACCTGTCCATCAATTCCTTTGGCACGTGGGGCAATTCCTAGCTATGCACGCCTCTTGCAAAGTGGCAAAACTTTCATGGATTTGATGAGTATCAAATTTATTGATGTATTCTTGCAAGATTGTTGACTTTTCTTTTCCTCCATTAGTGAGTAAGGTCCATCCATTGTACTGGCATATGCATTTGAATTTTTTCTCATACAGGTTTTTGGAAATATTGTAGAGAACTTTAATTCCCAACACCCTTCGGGATCTAAACCATGATCTTGTAATGTTTGGTACTGGCTTGGTATTTTTCCCAACTTCAATTTGAAAATTTCGAGCAACATACCCAATCGTGATAATATGCTCAGCGGGATAATATATCCTTCCATCAATTTCAGGACTGATCGAATAAAATTTTAAATATATGGCTCTTCCTTGAGCAAATTTTGAAATTTCTCCTTTTAGTAAATCATCAAATTTTTCGATTTCTTTCAAATCTTTTCCTGGATAGATAAGATCCAAGAATCCATAATCAGCTGCCATTTTTGTCATGACGGGATCTCCTCCCTGAGTAACGATCAATCGTGGGTATACATGGTCTCCAGACGAAATGTAATAGCAATCACATTCTTGAAGTTCATATATAACTTCAACAGTAGTTTTATATTCGTTTTCTTTTGGTAAAAAAGGGGAATCATCTTCTTCTTCAGGACGAATTCTGACTACCCTTGTATGTTCATCTTTGGCATTGATTGTGATTTTTCGAGGACTGGCTTCATTTATAACAACTTTTTTGGGACTTAGTTCATCTCTTTTAATTATTGGTCCACCACAGCTTCCAGAATATGTACCTGTTTGTATTTTTGGTATAACCTGTTTGGTATCAGCCTATTTGGTAATCAACGATTCAAACTGAGATTCAATCTCAATTATGTTATCGCTCAATTCTTTAGTATAATTGTGATGAAATGTTGAGGTTTCCATCAATTGCTTGAAACTTCCTTGGAGAGTTTCTGCAAGTTGTTCAATTCCAAGCTTTATATCTTCAGCTTCCTCCATGAGGAAGTTCATTCGCTTTTTGGCATCTATTAGGGATCTTTTGATATTATCCATCTGCAAATTCAATATTTCTGCTTAAAAAGTCCGCAAGATAATTATTAACACCTTTAATATAAACTATATCAAAATTATAAAATGCCAAATAGGCTTGCCATCTATGGAGCCTTCTATATCGAGGTTCTGGTGGTAATTTATTTTTTACTAAACCTGCAACTTGAGAATTATCAGTTTCAACAATGAATTTCTTAGATAATAAAAACAATGAAAACTTCTTTATTCCTCTGATGATTGCTAACAGTTCTTTCTCATGAGTGGTATAATTTATTTCTGCTTGATTAAACGTTCCACTTGAATATCTACAAATTTCATTAAGATCTGTTTTTAATATTGCTTCCCAATACTTATCCGAGGCATCAGTATTAACTATCAGATTATCTTTTTCATCTGGTAATCTTAATTTTGGCAAATTTTTACATTATTCTTTTAGTGATTTGACAATTTCTGTATGTTCATCACTCTATCCTTTGGTATTTGTTTTCCTGAGTAAAATTTGAATTTTATGTCTCTTTTTTGATAGATTTTCAATAAATCTTTCTGCATAATTTAAACATCCTAAAAAATTTTGTATTTGTTCTTTTGATTCTAATTTGTTTGGAAACCTTTCTATTTTTTTAGATATATGGGTTTGTAATTTTATCCCTTTTTTATCTATTGATAATCCAAGAAAATCAATTTCTTGTTTTTCTACTATAGCTTTATTTTTTGAAAGAACAATTCCTTCTATTTTGCATTCATTTATAAATTTAATTAAATGGTTTCTATGTTCTTCTCTATTATTAGAACATATTAATATATCATCGACATAGACAATTAAGAATTCATTGAATTTTCTAAATATGTTATCCATTCTTCTTTGATATATTTGTGGTGCATTTTTTAAACCAAATGGCATAACCATCCATTCATACTTACCTTGAGGTGTACTAAATGCTGTATATTGAATACTATCTTCTTCCATTTTTACTTGCCAAAATCCTGATTTGCAATCAAATTTAGAATAATATTGTTTTCCTTTTGCAAGATTTATTAGTACCTCTTTATTGGGTAAAAAGTATCCGTCAAATTTAGTATATTTGTTTAATTCTTTATAATTTATCACCATTCTAGCTTTTCCTCTTTTTTGTTCAGAATGTTTCATGACCATAAATGCTGGACTACTATGGGGTCCATTACTAGGTCTGATTAATTTTTGATTAAGTAATTCTTTTATCTGAGTTTTAAACTCTTGTGTATCTTGTATGGTATACATCATTGGTCTAACTCTTATAATAACATTTTTTGTTAATTCTATTTTAGCTTTTGGATGATGTGGTTTCCAAAATAATAATGGATTTTCTCCACAAATTTTTTCTAGTTGATCAATGATTTTTTCCATATTTGTTTGTATGTTTGTTTTTAAGGTTTTTTTATACATTATTCTTTTATTTTTTATTTCATTTTGTATAATTGGTTTTTTCTCCCATTTATCACCACGCTGTGTTGGCTGAACTCTGTAAGGTCTAAATTCTCGTGGTATTTTTAGTAAATGTGCACAAGGTGTTTGTAACATTACCATGTAATTATTTTGTTTATAATATTGAAATTGTTGTATAAAGTCATTTCCTAGTAATATATCACATTCTAATTTGTTATAATTATATACTTTATTTACAACTATTTGTTTACTCCCAAGTATTAAATCAATTTTATCAGCACTATTAATTATATGAGTACTTTCTCCTGTTACTCCTGTAATTTTTATTTTTCCATTAGTATTCCATGATTTTATTAATAAGCTTTTGAATATTGTTATATCACTTCCCGTGTCAATTAATGCACATGTTGTTATATTTGTTTCAACAATTGTAACTTGTATATAAACGGCTAATGGAAAACTTATTTGGTTATTCATTTATTCAGCCTTTCTGCATAGTATAGTTTGACCATTATGAGTTATATATAATCATTCACGTTTTATACTATAATCTTCTAGTCCATCTAGAAAGCTCATACCTAATAATACATGAGGATTTGCCATACTACTATCTACATGACATTATACTATGAGATTTATTCCTCCTATTTTTATTGGTACTTTTACTTCAAGTTCAGTCATATGTATTTGTCCATCAAAATTTATATATCTATATGGATCGGTTCTATGAGATATTAGTCATTTATTTCTATTTGAAGCTATATGACATTCACTAGCTCCTGTGTCAATTAATATATTTGATCCTTTTATATGTTCTATTCCATTAAAATATTCACCTTCTATTTTCATATTTCCAGCATTTCTATTAAGTTTTATTTCTTTTATATTACTAGTTTCTCCTAATTGTTTTCTATTAGGTAAACTTGCTGATCTCCTAATTAATCTGCCATCTTCAAATGTTATGTTATTATTAGGGTATTCTTCTTCTCGTAACTCTATGATTTCTGGTTTATTTTTTGTTATAGTAAGTTCATAATTTCTTGGAACTAAACTTATTTGTTTATCTGGTTCTACAGCTTTACCAAAATCTTTACATTCTTTATGAATTTCAATATATGATTTTTTAGAATAAATGTTTCCATAATTAGAATTAGTAAATGTGTATAATGCCCTGTATTCTATAGTCATAATTTTATCTCCTGGTTCCATTATATCATCTTTATGTAATTTGAAATGTAATCCTAAAACTTCATTAAAATTTATATCTTTTAATGATATACAATATTTTGGGTAACATGTAAATATTAGTTTCTTATATGCTAGATTTCCTTCTACTGTTCCTAAATGACTGTCTTTTAAATTTATAATTCTTCCATCATGTAAACTTACAGTCAAAGGCGAATCTAATCCTTCTCTAAACAGGGATTTAAACATTATTTGGATACCTGCTAAGTAAACATATTGAATCTTTTCATTTTGTTTTCTATTAATCTTTGTTAATAATTTTGCAACTGTATTTTTTGTTAAAAGATTTAATTTGTGTGTTCCTTGAGTGGTTCTAACATCTATTCCTCTTTCAATTTTATGATATTCATTTATTGCTACTTTTTCTCTTTTCCATATTCTTTCTAATATTTCTCATTTTCCTATTTTCAAATCTAAAGATAATTTTTGTATTTTTCTGAACTTATTATTATCAAAAGTTACTTTTAATCTATAACCTTCTATTCCTTCATATTCTTGCTTATCTATGTTCTTATTTGTTTCTATTTCTTCTATTTCTTTATTCTGATTCTGATTCATTGCTTTCTGAATCTGTTTCGCTTATATAGACTTCTTGATCATAGTATTCTTCAATATCTGATATTTCACTTAGTTCACTTTCTATTTCTAGATATTCATTTTGTAATATTTTAACTTTCTTTTTGTTACAATCAGGGCTTATATGTCCCATTTCTCCACAATTCCAACATTTGCATTGGCTTTTATCTTTCTTATAAGTTTTATTTTTCTGTTTTTTATTTGGATTATATCTTCTTTTGTAATATCTCCTCTTAGGTTTTATATATCTTTTTCTGAAGTTTCTGAATTTTTTAAGTTTTCTATTTTTAAATTTTCTTTTATTATTATATTTTCTTCTTTCAGGGTTACATCCCCATTGGGTAGGTTTTTCCATATCTTCACAACATATTCTAGTTAATTTTCCTGATTTCTTTAATAATTGTCTTTGTTGACATATATATGCTAATCTTTCAAATAAGAATTTTATCCTTGATCCTAATGTTCTAGGTGTTTCAGGGTTATCTCTAATAAATTTTTCAAATTCTATTTTAAAGTATATTCCCCATGAACCTGGTAATTTATTGTAATACATATCTCTATATACTTCTTGGTTTTCATTACTATAGAATTGGACATAATAGTATTCTTTAAATTCACAAGTATATTCTTTAATTTTACACATATCACATATTGTTAAATTTATTAATCTTACTCTTGCATTATCTTTTTCTCTTATTGATTCTGCTTCAGAATTACTTATCCAATTTTCTCCTAAAAATTCATCCGCAATATAATCTACTAATTTTTCTATTCCCTTTTCATCTGATTTTATTAGTTCTGTCTGTATATTTCTTCTTATTAATGCTTTTGTATCACTACTTATTCCTTCCCACCAATTTCTAACATGTCCTTCAAAAGAGGCTATTAAAAAATTTATCATTCTATCAGTATTTTCCCATGTATCATCTTTATTGTATAAAAAGAATAGTATCATTGAATCTGCCCAAGTTAATAAGGCTTTTTTAGTATCTATTTTACAATCAAGATCCAATTTTGTTCCTCCATGATTAATAGGTTTATCATAATTATTATTTGGTTCAAATCTATCTTTATATTTATTCCCTCTAGGTGGTTGTCTATCTCTGACTCTATCATAATATTGCCAGTGTGGTTTACTATATAAGGGTGCATAACTTTCATCTGGATCTGGTAATTCTTGTTTGGAAGTTCCAATTGGAGCAGGGTTAGGTGCTCCTCCAGTATTCATTAAAACTTGGTATTCATTAAAATTTTTTATACTTAATTGGTCAAAATTTTCTATAAGCAAGTCTAACTCTTCATTCATTTTTTGTCTTGTTCTTCTTCAATTTTTTTTTCAGCTTTTAATTTTCCTAAAGTTTTTTCTATAGATTTTTGTAATTCTAATTCTTCCTCTAGTATTTTTGGTAATATGTTTCTTCTAAATTCATCATCCATACTTCCTACTTCTATTATAATTTTTTCTTGTTCGAAATGCTTCTTTCCTATTCTAAGTATTTCTTTTTCTATGAGTTTTTTGTCTATTTTCTTATCCTTACTTTTATTATTGTCTTTAAATTCTCTAATCTCTAGTTTTAGTATATTTATATCATTTCTTACTTCTTTTAATTCATTTTTTACTTCTTGTACATCACTTATTAATGTTTTTATTAATATTTTTAGATCTTCAATATATTCACTTATTGACATTTTATACTCTTGGGTTTTGAGTTTTTTGTACCTTAAATAGTCTGTCATACATATCATCTATTTTTATTTCTAACTTTTTGATTCTTTCTTCTATTGATATGATTTTTTCATTTTCATTTTTTCTTATTTTTTCATTTAACCTATCTATTTTTTCTATAATTATTCCAATTTTATCTTGATTAATTAATTCTCCTGATTTTCTTTGGAATTCTTTTAAGATTTCTTCATCTATATTCTTAACTTCTCCTATCATTTCTTTTAATTCTTTAAATTGTATTGTTAGTTTATTTTGAATATTCTGTAATTTTTCTTTGATATTCATGTCCTGTATATTTAATTGTTGTAATTCTTCGATAGCTAATTTATCTTGTAAATTTATGTTTTTATATGTTTGCCATAAAAATGCACTTATCCAATTTAATTGCATGTTAAGAAATTCATCAGACTCTCCCCATGAGCTTAATGGTTGAAACATAGTTGTATTAGCTCCTTTTATTTGATAAGATCCAACTGGAAGTCTTATATTTTCTATTATTTGTTTTTCAAATTTTATTTCTGAAAATTCTGTCATTAATTTCTTCCTTTAATATGTTCGATTTCTAAAATAAGTTCTGTTTCATATTTTGCTTCTTTATAATTCATTATTTGATATTCACAATATTCTTCTATTGATCCAATCATTGATTTTCTATGATATATTCTATAATATTTTAGATAGTCTTCCAATGTGTTTGTTTTATCATATTTTTCTTTTCTAATTTTTTCTTTATCTTCTAAAATCGTTTGAATTTTTGGTAATTGTTTTAAAATTCTATCAAAATATTCTCTCTTTTTCTCCAATAATCTTAATCTTAATTTTTCTTGTCGTTTTATATTTCTTTCTTCTCTTATTTGGTCCATTAAATTTCTTCTTTGTTCTACTATTAAATCTAATTTTTCATTTGTTTCTATGTCTAGATATCTAATTAATTGAGGATCTGCTCTATGATAATCCATTTATATAATCTTTATATAACTCTTCTAGTATATCTTTGTGGATTAAATCTAATATTTCGTTTATGATAAAATCTTCTTTTATTATATCGAAATTTATTAGATCATATATTTCTCTTCTTATATCTTTGTCTAAATCTTTTAAAGTTCTCAAGATTTCTATTTTATAATTATCGGGTAGTATTAATGTATGCATTATAAATCTTGATGTATATATTATATATTTATTTTTAATTTTTGTCATATAATATTTATCTTTTAGATCTGTCATATGGCTCTGATACCAAAGTGAGGGTGCTACTATGAGCGAACAAAAATCAAATAAAATCATAAACAAAATTAATAAAATTTCAAGGACTAGGTTGTAACTTTTCTAAATCTTAATGAGTTTAGTTGAAATATGATATATAAGGATATTTGTGGTATTTTATAGTGATTAAGGCTATTTTTAAAAGATATAAAATTGTTAGGGTATTTTCAAAAATTGGTAAAATTTTTAGGTTATTTTCATGTAATTCCTCGTAATCTTTCCATGCCGGACATTTTCTTTTTATTCTTCTGTGTGTAAGATTTGTTTAATCAGATGAAGTACAGAGTTCAAGAGTTTGAGTTAGATTTCTTTGCAAACAAGACAGGATATTTAACTAATAGGAATTTTCAAAGACGTCTTGGGTTTTGATCTTATTATTTTAAAAAGTATTTTCACGCGTGTTATGCACGGAATTATATTTTTGATAGTGATATCGATCAAAATTTATGAAAATATATTAATTATACAATCATATCAAGTAAAAATATAGTACAATAATATTTTAATATAAAATATTATTGAATTCAAAACTTAAAAAAAAAAAGTAATCAAAATAGGAAATACAACATTTACAAAACTCATAAAAAATAAGAAATTATGATCATTATAATATTTTTTCTTTTCTTTTCTTTTTAAAATTGTTTGTCTCTTTAAAAAAAAATAGTTTGATTTACTATTTATTTGTTTGTTAAACTTTCTTTTTTTAAAATAAGTTATTTTTATCTTTTGTTTATATATATATTAAATTGTTTACAACCATAAATTTATATTTGCTTTGAATTGGTAAAGAATATTGTTGTTATATTTTTTGTTTATTTAAATTTACTCCAAATGAGTAAATGTCGTTTTATTTCTAAAATAATTTTTTTTAGAAATTTTTCTGATCTTTGAAATAATTATTTATTTTTTAATTAAAATCGATTCGACCTCGGTTCAATCTGATTTAATCTTCGACCCTTGACATGTTGCCTCTTTCGGGTCGAACTATTTCAGGTCTTCTGAATACAGAGTATTATATAACTTAAATGATATAATTTAAAATGAAGTAAAAAATATAAAGTAAAACTTTGACATTTGATCTTTTAAACGATTTTACGGACAATGTTTTTATAATTTGCTCTCACTTATTTTATTGTATTAAACTTCTTGTTGAGATCTTCGATTTGACTCCTATATTACATATTTTTCGACTTCAAAATAATACAATAATGTGTATGATTAAAAAATGATTTATAAAATGGTTTAGAAATCATTTTTGCAAGTTTATCGAACACGTGCTTCAACATAATTTTAATACTGATAGTTACCCATAGTATTTTTCAAATACATTCCAACAAGCGAGAGTGATTACGTCTAACTCTTATTAATTGTCATTACATATGAAGAAAAATTATATTCAATCAAGTATTAAATTATTCGATTTGAAAGAAATTTTTTGGATCAGTCATTTAATTTTTTTATTTTTTTGTATAATCTAATTGGAAAACTTATAAAAAAAAAATACACAATATAAGAAATGTTCTTAAGTTATTTAAACTAAAATATTTTTGGTTCTTTAAACTAAAACATTTTCAGGTTATTTAAATATTTTTCAACATATTTTATAATATAATTTTATATCTTTAGAAATAATTTAATGTTACTTTATAAAATTAGTTACACTATGATTAAGCAGAATAATTTTAAATAATTTTTTAAAATTTATTTAACAAAATTTCTAAATTACGGATCTTGAATACTTTTTTATAACAATAAAGAATTATCTATTTATTTTTTAAATTAGACTTATGATGCATTTGATATAATTTTTTCACATTTTTCACAAAAAAAATAAAGTTAAGATTCATAATAAGATTATAGACAATTTTAAATTGTCCTTTTTTTTTTTTTTAAATTGGAACGAAGCAACTCTGTTTGACAAAATATTTTTAAACAACTCGCTTTTAAACTACTTTTTAATCACACGTATTTTTCTCTCTACTTTTCAATTACTAATTTTACATCGAAAACATCAGATTCTTTATTTTTAAACAAAAAATTTTAACTATCATTATTTTTTATATAATTTAACAATACTAAACACGGTTTTTATTTTTTATTTATTTTTATTTGGAAACAAATGCATGTAGTGCTCAAAAGTTTAATTCAAATTTGCAATCACTACACTTTCCAAAATGCAAGCATTTTTTATTTATTTTTTAATTTTTGTGTTTTTGGCAAAACCTTTCCTAATTTAGCAAGTGCATTTTGGCTGGAAAGTATGTGTGTGTGTTATTTTTTGTAAAGACTTTATTTTTATAATAATAATAATAATAATATAGATTTAATGTTATTTTACCAAATTAGTTACACTATGATTAAGCATAATTTTTTTGAATAATTTTTTTAATTAATTTAATAAAATTTCTAAATTACGGATCTTGAATACTTTTTTATAACAATAGAGAATTATCTATTTATTTTTTTAAATTAGACTTATGATGCTTTTAATGTAATTTTTTCACATTTTTCACAAAAAAGAAAATGAAGTTAAGATTCATAATAAGATTATAGACAATTTTAAATTGTCTTTTTTTTTTAAAAAAAAAAATAAAAATTGGAACAAAGCAATTCTGTTTGACAAAATATTTTTAAACAACTCGCTTTTAAACTACTTTTTAATCACACGTATTTTCTCTCTCCACTTTTCAATTACTAATTTTTATCTCGAAAACATCACATTCTTTGTTTTTAAACAAAAAATTTTACTACCATTATTTTTTTATATAATTTAACAGTGCTAAAAACGGTTTTTTTTATTTATTTGGGAACAAATGCATATAGTGCTCAAAAGTGTAATTCAAATTTACAATCATTACATTTTCTAAAACACAATCATTTTTTATTTATTTTTTAATTTTTGTGTTTTTGGTAAAATCTTTCCAAATTTAGTAATAGCATTTTGGCGGGAAAGCGTGTGTTATTTTTTATGAATATTTTGTTTTTATAGATATATAGATATAGATATAGATAGATATAGATTTTTGCACCTTACTTTTTCTCCTTTTCTTTTTTCTTTATTTTTAATACTAATATATCGCTTTCCCGCAAAGAGATTCGACCGTAGGATATCATTTCAAAATCAATGACAAGTAGATATGATATGGGGCTAATTGGACCTACTCATGTGTTCAAATCTAAAATCTCTAAAATCAGGTAATTTTATAATATTTTATTAAACCAGTTAACAGACCACCAAATTTCTCTCCATGAGAACGTCGAGAGACAAACCTTCTCCAGCCGATTCCGTCAAGCTCGCCGGTCAAATCCTCGCTAACATCTCGTCGGCCTTGGTATTCTATCACATCTAGTGCTCATTCTTCTAATTTTTGCAGCTTCTATCCCAGGGGAATTATTGAGATACAAAGGAAGAAAGTGCAAAGGAATCAAAGGAAGATAGTGAATAAATTAAAGGAAGACAATGTAGCCATGAAAAATAAGTTTATGTAATATTTCCTGACCTCGACTTTCTCGATTGCCCCATCTATCTTGAACCATTTAGCTTTCTCGTCTTTCAAGTTATTTTTTCTCCTTTAATTACAGGGCTTTTGAGTTTTACAGTTGAATTGTGAATCTTCATTCGGTTGATATCAATGTACAATTTTTTAGTGTGCTCAATTTGGAATTTTCTCATCACTTTATTAATACGAAATCTCAAATTTGGTTAGGTTATTGTTAATTTGGCTTCCATTTGGTTAAACTGAAAGTTGAAGTCTTTTGCTCTCTTGATGTGTGCAAAATTTGGGTTTTGAAAAGGGATCTGATCTTTGGATGATTGGTTCTTTGAATAGAATTTTTATTTTTTTTATTATTATTGTTATTATTTTCTGATAGATGAAGTTTATTGATTGGTAAAGATTGGAAACTTTAGAAATTTTGCTGTAGGAATGATTCGAGGCCAAAATACTGAATTTCTTGATTAGGGAATTGTTAGGACCTGGGAAGATGAAGTAGAAGACTTCAAAATGAAGTATATCTACCCTCATGTTGCTTCCAAAAAGCACGAGGATGGAATTGTGTCCCTCTGGTTTCATTCTCTAAACTATTGCAACTATACCGATTCAAGTGATGTCGATACGACGAAATTGTAGACATTTGCTAGAACATTGACGTGAAGCGGTATGAAGTTGTGGACATGGCCTAGTGAGTTAGCATACATGTTATTGCCTTCATATGCTTTTGTTTGGTATTTTTATTTGGTTGAGGTAGTTGTGGTGGTGTTGCACAGATTGGTTCATGGTGAAAATAGCTTGGCCGGGAATCAAACACTAGTAGTCAAGTAAATTTTCTCTACAGAGTAAGAATGACTCGACGAAAGTGTTCAATAATTCATTCTCTTATGCTGGTCTAATTTCCATAAAAATTTCAGGTTAAATATATAGTCGAGCTTTCTTGAGCATTGGTTAAGGCAAGAAACTAGGTGTTTACATGGCGGATTTGTTCGCCCATTAAGTTTCCTCACCCGAAGTGGATTGGAGTTATGGTGAGCCAATAGAGATGCTTAGTATGGGCCTCGAGGATGCATACATTGTTGAAGGAATTTTATGGTGCTAGGAGGGTAATGTATAAGAAACCTATTAAGTTTGTTGAAGGAAAGCTAAGAAATATGATGTCCTTTTCATGTATTTTGTGTTTTCCATGTCTAATGATTATGAAGATGGCTTAGCCTTTATTATAGTTCCTGTTAGTTTTCCTTTGAATGCTTTTGATGATTGCTCAATGGGGCTAGTGGGGTGACGGAAAATTAAGGTATTTTGCTATTGAATTTGATACTTTTAACGCGAAGTATGGTGATGGAATGGTAATCATGTTGGGTGTGATATTGATATATAGTCTTGTGCATGTTAAATTACAAAATTCAATTAATTTCAAAAGAAACATGAAATTTCAAATGACTTGTAATATACAATTAATGTATAATAGTAATTAATTACATTTGTAATTGATTACAAAAGTTACAATTGCAATTAATTACAAACTGTAATTCTCTACAATTTGTGACAATTCAATTAATTTTAAAAGAAAAATGAAATTTCGAGTGACTTGTAATATACAATTGAATTACAATAGTACGTAGTTAATTAGTTAAATTTGTAATTGATTATAAAATGGAAGTTAAGTTATGTTGCGCTAAAATCCCGCAAGTGCACGGGTCGCACAAGTAATAAAGTGGATGATGAGTCCGTGTATCGTTCCTACGAGGATTGAGATAAATTATATTATAAATTACTAACTCTAATCGAACGGAAAAGTAATTAAAAAATACAAAAGAAGCAATTTTGTTTTGTTTGAATAAAACTAAAATTGCAAATATGAAAAATGAGGATTTTAAATATATGGAGGGCATGTATTATAATTCGAATCCACCTAGTGTTATCTATTTCAATTCACGATTTTCTAATTTAGCTCATTCATGCGTTCTTGCCAATCAATAAAGTTAATATATTTAATTTTCATTTCCAAGACAAACTAAACCTACCATAAACACGACCCGAATCTATTCCTAGTCTGAATGCGAATGTTCATGATGCATTAATCAACAATTTATCAAATAGATTGCACACGTCATATTATTATTCCTAATATATAATGTTCGTGTGTTTATCTTACCGCGTTCTAAACCTATTGTGACTTTTCCAAGACTACAACAAGCAACTAATTATCCAATTGGTGATCAAGCAATCAAATAATTCAATGAGAATGCAAGAATAAATCAAGATATACAAGAATTTACTAAATTATAGAATTATGATTTAAAACAAATAAAAAAAACTAGGGTTCATCTAATCCAATACATAAAGGAGTTTAGACTAACATATTAATTGATGAATAATCAATAAAAGAATTGATAGACATCACCGATTTAATGCACAAAAGAAACTGAAATTCTGCTCGTTGATTCAAGTTAGCCGACTGCCTTTCTACGAATTTTAATTCAACCGAGCTTCTGCCATTTTTAATTCCTCCAGCCGTGAACTCCTCTCAATTTCCCAAGCAAATTATCTCCTTTTCTTTCTCCAATATGTATCAGCCGATTTCTTACAGTTGATGGAAATATTCTCCAATGATCCAACCAAGGTCCACTACCCCTTAATTATGTTAATTCCCAGCCTCCTTAATCTAGATTCCACCACTGACCACTTTTTCCAACTCCCAAAATTGTCTCCTTCAACTTTTTTTAATCCACCACCGTGTCTCCAATTAATCCACCCTCTAATATTAATTCCAGTCGGCCCCCTAATGTGTGTATATATTCTCCTCAATTCCCCACTGCTTTGATCCCCCTCTCGGCTGCTATCTTAATTCCCCCAATACAATACCTGCCGACCTCCTCCCTTCCACTTCTTTGCCAACTAGGATCCACCTCCAATTTTAATTCCAAGCCAACACCTCTTACTCCACAATTCAGCCCAAACGAGACTCCCCATTTAAACACCCCCAAGAAGTCTCCAATTTATTCTTGTTTCAAGTGGGTTTAAGGCCCACTTACAATTAGAGTATGGTTTACGGTTTCAATTCTTCCAAAAATATAAATTGGTCCTTGAGTCTCTTCAATTATACAATTAAATCCTTAACATTTTTGTTCTTCATTTGTCGTCCTCTCATCTATGAATTGTTGCAATGTGGTCCTTCTTGCACAGTTTTAGTCAATTTTTTCCGTTTAGCATCCAACGCATCCAAATTCGAGTTTTTCCTAAAACAAACAAAATAAATACATAATTAGCAATATCATATCCTAAAACACTTGTAATTTTTTAAATTTAAAGTCAAGATAAGTACGAAAAACGTACTTATCAAGTTATAATTGCAATTAATTATAAATTGTAATTCGTAATTTGTAACTAAATCAATTAATATTTCAAATAATTCAATTAATTTCAACAAAGGATCTGTCATGTTTTACAATTTTATTAGTTAAAACTGTAATGAATAGAAACATTGAAAGAAAATTACAATTATAATTAATTACAAAATATGACTAATTACAGTTGTAGTTAAAATTTCAATTAATTGCAATTGTAGTTAAAATTACAATTGTAACTAATTACAAATTTGAAATAAAGTTACAATTGTATTCGACGATATTTATAGGTGATAGTTGATGGGTGATTGTTTTAGATGGTGGTGGTGATTACAATTGTATTTAATTGCAAAATTAAAATAAGATTACAATTGTAATTAATTCTAAATTGTAACTAATAACCAAATGTAATTAAATTTTAAATAAGGTGAATGTAACTGATTCAATTATTTTTAACAAAAAAATATGTCATGTTTTATGAATTGAACTTAATTGTAATTAATTAGTTAGTTAGTTACACTTGTAATTGATTACAAAATTGAACTTAAGTTACAATTGTAATTAATTACAAACAATTAATATGATTTGTCTGATTACCTGATTTTGGTAATATGTTTTACATTCTTAAAATAACTTTTAAAATGCATGATATTAAAAAATAAGCCCCTTCAAATTTTGTATTTGTGTACTTAACCCCATGATATAGTAGCATTGGACTACAAAATAATATACAAATAATTATAACAATATTGAAAAATTGATATAATTTGACAATAATAAATAATTAAAATCAGTTTATCTGATACATATTGACATTTGATTAATGTGTTCGGCTATTTTGTTTATTTTTTAATTATAATCATTTCAATTTTCAATAGAACTTTTTAATTACACATATTCTCTCTCTCTCTCTCTCTGTCTCTCTTTTTCTCTCTAATTTTTAACTATTTATTTACTTCGAGATTTGAAAAGGCAAATATTTATAACTAAAAATGGGATTTGAATTGCAATAGATCTACGGACGAGGTACAGATGTGGTAAACTAGTAATGCTGAGCGAGAAGGAGATCTGCATGACATCATATTTATATATTCTTAGCGTTGGTGAATTAACTAAAATTACGATTATGTCTCTTGGTATACATTTATTTCTTTTCCATTAATTTCAAGTTAATCCTTATTGTATTTTATTACTGACACAATTAACCACTAAAATAAACCCCGTTTGGTACGGATTAAAATTCAAATTTTAATTTAAGTCAAAGTCAACAATTATTTTTAACTATACATACATTTCATAAGAACCCACAACTTTACAATCACATATTTCATCACCTTCTATCAAACTCTACTAAAAATCTAATTTTAATCACATCAAACATGGGCTAATTAGATGGGACAAAATTGGTCACTTAATTTAGTGAAAGTAATTAGACGTGACTTTTGTTATTTTCGTAAGAACTCATTAGGGCAAAAGATATGAAAAATGATACTTGTACAACCTTTTATTGTTAGATATTTTTCATCATTTTGCAAGTGTCATTTTTTGTTTTGCCAATGATTTGTCGTCCTGACAAGTGTTTGCCGCTTCGCAACGGATCAAGGGGCAGCGCCCCCCGTGGGGCTCAGGGGCAACGCCCTCGAAATAGAATTTTACTTTCAAAATTATTCGAATAAGTATGTGGCTGTTCTTCAACAAATGCATGTGTTTGTGATAAAAGGTTTCTTCCAATAAATACTTCATTCAATTCAAGGGATACACATATTCGAATGGTTACCTCCATTTCTATAAATTCTGGGCGAATTTTCATTTGCAAAACACATTTTCATTCATTCTTTTCTTCTCTCTTTCTTTTGGCGTCATCGGATATTTTATAGATTGTCTTCTTGGTTTGATCAAACAGTCACGGTTTGAATCAAAAGCCTCCATTGTATCCTGTGAGAGATTTTCTATTATACCCCAATTGTGACCTTGTTGGATAGGGGAGAAATATCTCTTAAAAGATAACGATTTTTGTGCCTTGGAACTTTTCCAAATTTTCCTACCTATTTCACAACATTTATAACAATTATGGTTGACAACTCAGATCTGACAACTTGTGATGTGTTAATTTAATGAATAATGCTATTTGAACACTCATATTTACCATATTAATTACGTGTCACCTCTCTCACATGAGGTGTGTAGGGCCTCATGTATTAATTAGCGGTCCCACGCTCTCATGTGAGGAGGGTGGCACACAGGGTGATCCTGTATATTCAAATAGCATGATCCTTAATTTAAAAAGTGATATAATGTACAAATTTACAGTATCATGCAACGTCTGAATTATCAACAATAATTGTCAGTTATAGTTGTACACAAGTAGAGCATTGAGCCATTGTAATGATCAAAAGGACAGAGAGTATATTCTGCAAATTTTTTTCCTCCTTTGTCGGTTGCATTGTTGCCTTCACAAAGGATCATGGAATTAGATTCTCTCCTCCTAACTAATCGTTAGGGTTAATTACACATTAAATCGAGTATTCGCTCCTGATCAAACCTACTTTCATCAATATATTTTGCCCCAAAACCACCATTATCACCGCCAAATTATACTTATTGAACAACATTTAAGTATTAATTAAGCCAATGTTCGGCCCCAATTTTTTAAAACTCATTTTCCTATCAAACTCATTTTTAAACACATATTTTACGGGATCTACAACTTTTCAGCAACACATTTCATCATTTTGTGTCAAAATCTATTACAAATATGATTTTCAACCCGACAGACAGGTGCTAAGTGACACATAAACTGCTGGCCATCAATTTACTCATAAATCATATACTGCGCGTATTAGAATGATAATGTTGAATTATACTAGCGAAAAAAAAAAAAAAAAAAAAAAAAAATTATACCCCCATGATTTTTTATTTATTTTTAATTATCTAACTGGCATACAGGTTAAACAATAAAATCCATACAGTCAGTCAGGATCAGCTATCGTTAATAAAAAGTAAAACAGAATTCTCTAAAGAATTTGAAAATGTCTCTGTAGCACTTTCAAGAATATGAATGAAAAGCTAGCTAAGGACGTCGGTAAATATGGACTAAAATATGATGAATCATGCTTTCTTTGGATCCTAACTATACATTTTCTTCTTCTTCTTCTTCTTTTCCCAACTGCGCCGAAGAATATAAAGTTACAAATGGGATCAATGAGTGACTGATCCATTAATTGATTCAGATTCAGGTTTTTTTGTTTGTTCAATGACTAAGTGATCAACAATCCTTACAGTCTTTACAGGATCCTGTTGGGGAGAAACCGACCGCCATTTGCTTGGAAACCTTCTGAGATAGCCAAGGCATTGTGGCTGTTTCGACTCCCCATCCCAACTTGGATCCAGTTTCCATTCCTTTGGAACCTGCATAGCCACACGCAAGAAAAATTAACTCAAGAAAATGAAAATGGGAATAAAAAAGGGAAGGTCTTGGAACTATACAAGTAAATGCACTATTTAAAGAATCTTCATTTATAGGTTGAAAAGAGCACTTATAAGTGTTCTAAAACTCAAAACATGGACATGGAATTAAAGGGTATATAAACAACTATATATATATATACAAATTACACATCATGATCAGGATAGAATTTCATGATTTTGCTCAAATCCCACTTGTCACTAAGTGATGGTAAAGCTTCTAAGTCAAAAGGAAGTAGAAATATTTCAACCGATTATAGTCCCTGCATTGAAATACTCAATAGTACATTATGTGGTGTGTGAAATGGATACTTGTTCTCCAAGTTGTCGAGATTGCAACACTGCATGGTATTGGTCACATCGTGACACTGCCAGGGTGTGATAAATATGCTACATGCCACGATCGTTAAGTTCTAGATATGGGGTGAAAGAGAAAAATGTTAATTGAGATAAAAGGCCTTACTTGACCAAAGGAAAAGGGTAAAATGGAGAAAAGCCTAAAATCTTGACAACATGGAGGATCACCCCAGACATACAAAGGGATGAACATTTAAGTTGGTGACGTAAATGGTTCTAGAATTCTGGAATTTGTGAGAAACCTTGTCCAAGCTGAAATTCCTTCACTGATGGCTTCACTGGTAGCCTAGATGACCACTAACCAAGAGACCTCAAAGCTCTCAAATCAATAAATTGACCGATAAGGAAATTTAGGACCTCCTTCCCACTTGAGCAATGCAATTAAATTTGCAAACATTTCAATATTCACTATATGCATCAAAGTAAACACCACATGCCCTTCATGTGGAGATTGATTCAAGAACTTGAAGAGGGGGGGAAATTTTATTGAAACAGTCAAGATCAGAAGATCGGATAAAAAGACTCCTCGGATTCATCAGGTACAAAATCATGCAGAACACATTTCTTACCTTATCTACTGCAAGGGTGAAAACTTCAAGATCGCCTTTGCAGTTAATATGCAACCGTGTAAATGCCTTGTAGTTAGCAATACGGAGTGATGAAAAGGCTTCATCAAAGTGCATGTGAAGCCAATTGATGCAAATGTAAAGGTAGCTTCCAAAAATTAATGAGACAATTGGAGTTGTGAAAACCCAAAAGTAAAGGAAGACAGAAGCATAATATATTGCAGCCCCTCCACGGGAGAGTGAATCCATCCCATTCTTGCAAATATTGTTCCTAGTGACAGCCATGACCTGAAATCATATGAATGAAACTCAGAAGAAAGGATAAAGAAAGGCAGGAAAAGAAG
Source organism: Ligustrum vulgare (assembly GCA_963555705.1). NCBI lineage: Eukaryota > Viridiplantae > Streptophyta > Magnoliopsida > Lamiales > Oleaceae > Ligustrum > Ligustrum vulgare. The sequence goes on along the minus strand of OY743184.1, from coordinate 10,532,418 downwards.
AAACAACAATCACGGAGCATTTTCACCTCAGGAACATCAAATGCGGACATGAGATATTTGATGCACGCTGGATAAAGGCCAAACGACCATTGCTCCATACGTGCCCGGAGGCCTGTTGGATCAGGAAAATGCTGGCTTTCCACTGACCGATACCACTGATATAAAGTATGATACCCTGAGATGATAACTTAGATCACTTAGGCAAATGTCCAATAGGAGAAATACAGGCTAGACTGGCAATACTAAGTCAAAACCACAAACCTTCACATAATTTCACAAAAAACAAAAGATAGAGAGAATAAAACCCAAAAAATCTCAGATTGGGAAAGAGTAGTTATGGAACCCAATTGATTGAAAACTTAAGGGTGCGTTTTATTTGCTATTTTCAAGTTGCTTTCAGTTTTGCAAAACATACAAAACTTGTTTGGTCAAACATCTTTGAAATACATTTTCAAAAACAAGGTTAAACTTAAAACATAAATCAAAACATATTTTTGACGTTTTGAATGTTTTCGATGAAAATTATGAAAAAACTCAAAATATGGAAATAAGCATTTAAAGTTTTATTTACAAAAAACTAAAAATTCTTAAAATAAAAATATAAACTTCAAAAAAAATACTTCTAGAAACATTGAATTCAAAAAATAAAAACTAGATATATTCTAAAAATTAATAAAATTTAAATTCTAGCAAAATAAAATTATAAAAAGATGAAATTCGGAAAATTGAAAAAATTAAAAATTAAAACAATCGAAGCTCTTAATGGTTATTTATATAAAATTCAGAAGCATATATTTAAATGATCACATATAAAAATTCTCAGTCCATGTCATTAATTTTTATCGTTATTGCCTATATTTTGCCAACTCAATTTAATTACTTGTTTTTATTTCACTTTTGTAGCAAAAAAATATATATTGTATTTACCAACTTTTAAATGTTTACATTGCTTGATAATACATTAACAAAAAGTTTGTTATATTTTAATGAATAATATAATTTTATGGAATAAAATGTCATAAAACATTTCTCAAAATTCCAAAATAAAAGTATTTTTTAGTTTTTGTTTTTGAGAAATCAACAAACCAAACGCGTTTTTAGCAATCTTAAAAAAGACCCTCAAAATAAAAAATTGAAAATTAACTGAAAATTTAAAACTGAAATACAAACTAAATGGACCCTAATATATTCTGGCACAAATGTCTTGCATACATCTGGACCAACAATCTTCACTGCACATAATTGCATTCCACTTAGTTGACCAAAATCGCCCAAACATATCTTCCATCAATCAGTTTAAAAGTATTTCTATATATGTATGTTGAATAGTATACATATTTGTCGATCAAGTTCGATGTCAAAAAATGACCATAAGCATTTAAAAAAAAAAAAAAAAGGTAGAAAAAAACATATTTGTAGCCGCTTAATGCAGATGGAATTGTACAACAGCAAAAACTAAATCCTCAATCCCAAAATATTTGGGTCAGCTACATGAATCCTTTTTTCCATCCATTAGGTTCATTGGTAGATTTACTGGAATATCCAATGCAACTAGAATCTTCACAACTGCAACATGTCACAATAATTTGGTCTACCTCTCATCTTCTAATTTGTCCCACTGACATCCAATCTCTGGTGAAAATGAGCTTCTTAGATTTATGCAAATCACATCCCAACATTTATCCTTCTCTTAATTTATCTTGTGCCAACCCCACTTGCAGGCATATGCATATATTCTTCTATCTTACATTATCCATTCTAGTATCAATACACATTCATCTCAACATTCTCATTTCTGCCACTTCATCCAGTGGACATTGTCATTAGTATCTCAAAATAGCATAACATGTCAGATAACTATTCATTAAACTTACCATTTAAACCTTAAACGAATCTTCCAGTTATACAGAATTGCTTTATCACTTCTTCCTTTCATCTAGATCTTCCAAACTTATACATTACATCTTTTTACTACTTATCTTCGTTAATAATCAATCCCAAATACTTTCAACGAACAATCATTCAATCCCAAATACTTTCAATGAACAATCTTTGGGACATGATCCTTTACGATGACCATTATTATCATTTATCACACACTATGCCTCAATTTTACTTAAAACTTTATGACCTCAAACTATTCCTCCAAGTTCTAGGCTGTGATTTAACCTAATCTTAGTCTAATTAACTAAAATTATATCATCAATAAATGACTACTATAAATATACCAGGGAACCCAGTCTTCGATATGTCTTGCAAACCCATCCATGACTAAAGTGAAAAGATGAGGACTTACAGCCCGAGTGCATTGACTCCATTCCTACAATCAACTTACACTCGTGACCAGTCCATTATAAATGTTCTTAATAATATTTAAATATTTTATAGAAATCCTTTTTTCTATGTAGCACCCTCCATAGCACTTCTCTAGACATCCTATTGGCTATTATACGTATTTTTCTAACTCGATAAAAAACCCACAGGCAATTGTACAAATGTCAAAAACATATTATTTCAACTTAGCGATAAAATGCAACACACTATCACCTGAAGTTCCCAACAATTTATGCCTGATACATGTCTCAACACCCAATTCCAGGAGCAACATGAGAACTAATGCTGCAGCCAGGTGTGCAGAAACGTGAAGAATCCCAATTATTACTTTCCTCTTTCGAGACACTTTTGAAGGTACAAAAGTGAAAGCGGTAACTAACAATAAGAAAGCACCAGCAGAGGATACATACGAGTACCCCAGCATATAAAGGAATGCATCCCATACTGTGCCGAAAAAGCTCTTCAAGTGACCCAAAAATGTATCATCCTGTAAGATGTGATCTAGCTTACACTAGATAAAGTGGGAAACTAATTAGTCATCTGTTTCCGAATTTTCAGATCTTGATGCTCATTAAATAATGAATAATCTGTGCCAAAAGTCCAGTAAAATATTTTACCTGCGGAAACATTGAAAAGGCCAAGACGAAATAAATAATACCACCAATGAAATCAAACTGCCAATTTTTCTTTCGAAACTTCAATATATTCCCTAAAGCAATCTGCATCAAAATTATTGCCACAAAAAAAGCATCAAATACGGTAGAAAAGAATAACATATGACGAAGTTATACAGTAATTCAATTTTTCGTCATATATATAGTAATTCAATTTAAGTACCCTGCTTGAGTCTTCAAATGAAGGATAAGAAGCCTTGCTTTCATAGGATGTCCCATATAAAGTGTTAAAGTTACTAAACACATGAGTTGGGTGCAAAAAAGCCCCACCACAGCCATTAACAAGCAAATGTTGCACATATGCTGGGTTCTCTGATGGAATATACGAATGACGCATGTAATGATGCAAGTCACCAGCCATTCGAAGTTTACACCTCCCTCTTAAATGGTCACATATCAGGTGTGAAACATTCTTCCCAGTCACATCATTCCAGTACCAATCAAGAAGCCAATTAGGTTCATGGGTCATAATGATCACAGAATCATGGTCCCCAACCTGAGATATTGATGAAGCACTTCATACAGGATCTCTTCTAAAAAAGGATGAGGATAAGAGCAGTGGAAGAGACAGAGAAATAAAAGAAAAAGAGACAAGGGGAGTACAGAAGATGAATACTATAAGCAAGTTTAAATCTCCTACAGAAACAAACATTAGTTGCAGAGATGACTGTGACTTGACACGTAGAGACCATTATGTTTCTTTAGTGGAAACAAGTTTTAGTTTAAAAGAAAATTAAGGTGCCTAGAATCCCATTATGTTTCTTTTAGTAATAGTATCTGAAGGAAGAACCCAAGTTGTTTGCATTTTTATGTGACGCTGTGATGCAAAACAAAAATCAACTGTTCTTCCAGATCTTTTTAACATGCCAACAACTAGCAATATGACAACCATTACCTAAATGCTAGAAATGATACCTTTTCCTTTATCAGTTCTGAAAAGAACTTGAATTGGTATACATCAATGTCGCAATGCAGAGCAAGGTCAAGACCAAACAACCACCATCCTCTAGGAAGTTTAAGGGCGAAATAGCTTTTCTTTTGAGGCATCAACCATCCACCTAACCAGCTCTTGTGACAAATGTACCTCATAAATGTCTGAAGGCCATCAAACCAATCTGTAAAGCAGCAAAGATCAATTGAAACACAAAAAGTGACATGGACTGAAGCAATAAAATAGCAAACAAACATAAGACTACTGAGCCATTGACAATGAACCAAAACCAACCATGATTTCCAGGAATGACAAAACACTGAGGCCCTTCATACTGCTTTAGATCTGCAACCCCAGAAGGCAATTCTGGCTTTTTTACAGCTATATGATCCTCCTTGTACCAGAATGGAGGCTGAAGAGCATATTCAAAAGGACGAAAAAGACGCCTCTCATATGTAAATGCTGATGGGTTGGGATAGCTATCAAACCAAAAAAATAATAATAAGGAATCCAAATATAATGTAAGATCTGACTAATTCAGGAATTGAATCAGATTCTGTTCTTCATATTTCTAAGCTATAAATTTTCAAATATTCAACTACTGCTAGGCCATGTCCTTTAAATTAACACACAAACTGACTGGAGAAAAATATTTCACGCCTGACAAAGCTATTTTTTAACAATACCAATAAAATAATTACATCTCTCATCCATAATATCTTGCAGTTGTGAGAGTGAAAACCATGTGATCATGACATTATTACGCAAAAACATCATATACATAAGTTCAAATGGCCTACCATAAATTCAAGGAACAAAAAGCATTCAAAATTTACACAACAAAATAAACTTGGCCTGTATGTTATCAATACAACAGATGAGTGAAGATTTATCTGCCTGACAAAACACTATACAAAAGTCAATAAAAGTTCGAAATGACATATCATCCGTATTTAAACATACAAACTATTTAATATTTCACTAATAGATATCTACAAGTAGATCCATTTAACATCCACGAATTTAAAAGGGGAAAAGGAGGAAATTATTTAATACATTAAGCAAAATAATGTGTTTAGATCAAATTACTATTTAATCCACTATAGATTCTATCCCTTTAAGAAGTAGGAAAAAATCCAGTGTTGCTTGGAAATCGAGACTACTTCTCACGTTTTCATTGGTAGCACCATATCTCATTTGTTTGGAATCATTTTGGTAACATTTTGCATGTGCCGATTAGAGCTCGTGAGGGAGTTCGACAACGATTCCAGAGGCAGAGGTACTGTGCCCAATTTTATCTTTATATATTTAAAAGTAAAGTAGTGGTTTAGTGCGAACACAATATGGTTAACTATTTGATTAATATTTGTTTGGTTAATTAATGGATGTTTGACTACAATATGGTTAGCAATTTGGTTAGTAATATTTATTTGGTTAATAATATTTATTTGGTTAATGCATGTTTGACTATTTAAAGATGAAAAGACATATCAATTTATAAGGGTTTGGGCTATTCCTCTTAATAAGGTTGACTTTTAAGATGGACCATCAAATCTTAACATGGTATCAGAGCTCATTAAGCTCCAACGAGCAATTCGATCCAATTAAAACTCAAAAAAATGTGCACACGGATGTCAAGATTGGTCTGCTCAAACAAGCCACCATCTTGATGAACATGTTAAAGGATAAAATCTCATATCGAATAAAGATGAAAATATAGACCAATGTATAAGGATTTTGACTACTCCTCTTAATAAGATTAACCTTTTAAGATGAACCCTCAAATCTTAACAAAGTAATCCAAAATGGGCAGGGAGGGAAGAAGGAGCAATATAACCTTCAAATGCCTTCAAATGACAAATAGATGGTATCCTCTTATGGTACTAAGCAAAAAATAATACTGCTCATAATGAATATGTTTGCTATAATGTTTTCATATGTTTTAATTACAAACCAAATGTGATAACAAGAAAATAATATCATTTGTAATAGATTTCACAAATGATGTATATTTCCTTCAGAATGCTAAATAAAATCCCAAAACACACCAAACCTCATAGTTAACAGGTCGTCTGCCAAATAATTCACTTGCATATCACAATCACTTCCTCTCTAAAGTATTAATTATTAAATCCTTACAAGATACAAGCAAAAAAAAAAAAAAACAGAAGTTTTGAACTTACGCAAGATCTCCCCCGATAAGGAGCAGGTTACCACGTGGCAGTGTTAGCAGAGAATCATTACTCCGAACCCTAATTGAAGGCTGAGCAAGAAGCTTTGCTACACTATAAGAAGAATTTCCACCATCACCAGTATCAGCCATAAAGTCGAACCACAGCTCATCTTTCTCACTGAATTGGTCATACAACAGATCCTCCTGTTTAGCACCATCTTCAACCTTGCTCATTGCCGCCTGATAATTGGGAAAACAGGATATAATCAAAGATAGATAATGCAATAAAATGTAATAATGATAAAAGCAATATTTTTCAATATGTATATATATTAGATCTTTTGTCCTATAAAAAATTAAAAATAAAGATTAAAGCAAACATTTAAGAATAATGATAATGAAGTTATATAATGATTTACATTTGGATGAGACGTCAATAAGATGGTGAAATTTTATTTTATTTTATTTTTAAATTATTTGGTTGAAGAAAATTTCATCAAATCATACCTCGCCACATCACGAGTAAATTATTACCATTTATGCATGTAGCAAAACCGAATATTTAATATCCACTGTTTAGCTTGAAAATACAAACAAAAGGTTTTTAGCTTAATTTGTTTAAGTTGAATACCTATGTTATTTCTTGTACTTAAATAATAGATTAGAATTGTTAGGGACTAGAGTGTATATCTTCTATTCTTCTATTTATCTTGCATATATTCTTTGGATGAAATGAAATTATCAAATCAGCACATTTTATCTTGGTATCAGAGCAAGGGGCAAGAATGACGCGAAGAAAAAAAAAACATAAGAGAACTCTCAGGTTGAGATTGACCCAAGCTCCGACAACCCTTTGCCAGCTAACCCACTCGCCGACCACTCCGGCACTGGCAGCCTCTCTAAACTCTGGCGACCCTGTTTCTCGAGCAAAAGTGGATGTTAAAGTGGCTGTTTTTTCTTTTTTCGGTTGTAGCTTCGTCTCCTTGTCCTCCTCTCTCACTCCGGTGATTTTTTTAGGCCAAGTTTTGTAACTATAAAGAGTTGAAATGACTAAAAAATCTGAGGAGAAAACCCTTGTTTATCTAGTAACTATTCATGAGACTCCACCCTCGATTCCTATTAAATTGGATGGCACAAATTATCGTGTTTGGTCGAAGGTATTGGAAATATACATTGCTAATAAGCAGACGAAGGGTTATATTACGGGAAAGAAAAGTAGCCCCGGCAGAAAATGACCCTAGTTTCAATAAGTGAGAAGTTGAGGATACTCGAGTTAAGTCGTGGATCCTGAATTCTATGTCAACTAATCTGATGGCGAACTTTGTTCAATGTGGCACAGCCAAAGGGGTTTAGGATGCTGTTAACAGAAGTTACCTCGATGTTTCCGACTCATCACAGGTTTATGAACTAATGAAAAAGACATTTCAGCTATGTCAAGGGGGACGTCCTATTATAGAATACTATACTGAAATGAATTCCCTCTTCATGGAACTTGATTATCGTAGGCCAAAAAATATGAGGTGTACTGATGATGTTGAAGAAATGTAGGGCTGAGGAGCGGTTTTACATTTTTCTTGCAGGACTTGACCATAACTTAGATCAAGCAAGCAATAGAGTCTTGGCTATTACACCTCTTCCCAACATAGAGGAAATTTTTTCTATGGTTCGTTATGAAGAGCGGAGGCAACTAACAATGGGGACAGATACCCACTCAGAGTCATCTGCATTAATCACAAAAAGAATCATCCCTTGCTCAATGGCTTCCACTTCAACCAGTGAGACTTGCTCCTTTTGTTATGGCACTAGACACACCGTTGATAAGTGTTGAAGAAACATAGGTATCCGAAGTGGTTCAAAATCAAACAAGCTGAGAAGAGAAACAAGAAATCTGCTCAAGACCCTCTTGTGGACACTCCATCGTGCACTATCTCTCATGTAGCTCAAGTATCTCCTCAGGAAGGTATTTCTGGTTTAGCACTAAACTCTACTGCATCTAACAGACTAACACTAGGGTTATTAATTTAGGAGCTACTGATCACTTGTAATTCTTCCACTCTTGATTCACTAACTACTCCACATGTTAGGACTATTCAGGTTGTTAATGGAACTTCTGCACCCATTACTAGGGCTGTGAACGTTTCTTTTTCACTCTCCCTCTCCCTCTCCCTCTCCATGTCCTCTGTTTTACTAGCTCCAAATCTTTCAAATAATCTTCTTCCTATCAGTAGAGTTACAAAACATCTTAACTATTTTGTAACTATTTAGCCTTCTCGTTACGTATTTCAGGACATTCGAACGAAGAAGACGATTGGTACTGGTAGAGAAAGAGGCGATCTCTATTTTTTGGAGGGAGCCGGAGAGTTAAAAATTAAAAGTGGCCATGGACTTCAAGTAGCTAGTGAAGCAACTCTTAGAGATAGGATTCTTTCATAGCATTTTCGGTTAGGTTATCCCTCATTTTGTTATTTAACACATTTGTTTCCTAGGTTGTTTAACAATATTTCTATCTCTAGTATGCAATGTGAACAATGTATTTTTGCTAAAAATCATCGTGTACCATTTAAAACCAGTTTCAACTGAATTTATGTTCCTTTGCTTGTGTTTACACTGATGTTTGGGTCCCTTTCCTACGTCATTTATTTCAGACTATAAATACTTTATTTCTTTTATTGATGATTGTACTAGAGTATGCTGGATTTACCTGTTAAAGGCCAAGAGTTATGTGGTGCATGTGATTCCTCAATTCTCCAAAATGATCCTCACACAGTTTCACACACAGGTTCAGGTATTCCATTCTGACAATGGCCGTGAATTTGTTAATTTCTTGAGAATTTATTCACATCTCATGGTATCCTTCACCAAACCACGTGTGTCTACATACCACAACAGAGCCGCATAGATGAGCATTAAGAATCAACACATCCTTGAGGTGGCCAGAACCTTATGTTTTATAATGCATGTTCCTAAGTGTTTCTGGGCAGATGCTGTCACGACTGTTGTTTTCCTTATTAATAGAATGTCTGCTCGTATAATTGACTATCAAACTCCACTGAGGATGTTATCACTTTTCCATCCTATTCCATATGCCCTAAACTTTTGTCTTAGAGTGTTTGGGTGTGTATGTTATGTTCATGTCCACTCCTACTTTCGAGACAAATTTGACCCTCGTGCTCTTAAATGTGTTTTTCATTGCTATTCTAACTCTCAAAATGGTTATAAATGCTTCCTTATATTTCTATAGATGTTGAATTATGTGAGTCTTGGTCTCTCTTTTCTGGGGATGTGTCGTTGATTCCTCTTCAGGGAGAGATTAATAGCAAAGAGGAAGAACGAGTATGGCTTGAAGAAAAGATGTTTTAGATTTCTGGGGGAAAGGGGGAGTCAGACACTCGGGGGAAGGGGGAGTCGAACACTATCAAGAATGATAGATCACCTAGATTGTTTCAAAAATGCTATTATAGGAGAGATAAGGGTGTTATTGTTCCCCCACCAAACAGTGTCAATGATGACACTGGGCTCCCTCCAGATTCAGATTCTCCTCAAGATGACTCTACTGTACCTTCGGACAATTCTTCTGAGATTGAGAATGAGGTACATAACTTTCATTCTGTCCCATCAACTCCTACTCTTGATTCTAACCTTGCAGCTCCCAATGAAGGCAAGAGATATCCCCTCTGTGACCGGAGAAAACAAAATAGGTTGGGATTCTCAGAGTCTTCTTCTAATGTTATCTATACCATATCTGATTATATCTCGTATCGTCGATTATCTAAACCTCATTTTACTTTTGCCTATCAGTTGTCCTCTGTGTCTATTCCTAATCATTTTTAGGAAGCTCTTGAGGACCCTAAGTGGAAGTCTGCAATGGTAGAAGAAATGAATTCTCTCAAAAAAATTCTACTTGGGAGATACTTGATCTACCTAAGGGCAAGAGAACTATGGGGTGTAAGTGGGTATTCTCAGTAAGTACAAGTCAGATGGGATAGTGGAGAGGTATAAGGCTATGCGTAGACCTATGGGATAGACTATTGAGAGACATTTGCTCTTGTTGCTAAAATGAATACTTTGCCATTTTATCTCTAGCAGTTAATCAAGATTGGCAATTAAGGCAGTTTGATGTTAAGAATGCATTTCTTCATGGTGATTTGGTAGAAGAAGTGCACATGGATCTACCTCCGGGATTTACGCCCCCAGAGGAGAAGGTATGCAAGTTAAAAAGGGTTTTGTATGGTCTAAAGCAATCTTCAAGGACGTGGTTTGGTAGGTTGAGCTACTCAATGAAGGGGAGTGATTTTAAGCACGCATTGACCGATCATACTCTGTTCTACAAGAGAGATGGTGGAGATATCACTCTACTTATTGTATATGTCGATGATATTATTATTACGAGTAATAATCCCAACGAGATTGAGAAACTTCAAAAGCACCTAGCGGAAGAATTTGAAATGAAATACTTGGGTGCTCTAAAATACTTCTTAGGCACTGAGGATCTCGATCCAAGCAAGGGATCTTTCTTTCTCAATGGAAATACATTCTAGATCTCTTGGTAGAAACTGGATAATCAGCGTTTGAACTTGCTGACACTCCCATTGAAGTAAACCGTGGTTTGTTTATCTACCATGATTAAGTGCCTACAAACAAAGTGAGGTATCAAAAACTTGTGAAAAAATTGATCTTTTTTACTCATACGAGACCAGACTTGTCATATGCAGTCAACATAGTAAGCCAATTCATGCACAATCCTAGTGAGAGACATATGCAAGCAGTAAATCATATTTTGGCCTACTTGAAATCTTCTCCTAGCAAAGGTGTTCTGTTTTCTAAATATATGGACATCTTGATATTGTGGGTTACACTGACTCTGATTTTGCTGGACCGAGATTGGATAGAAAGTCTACACCAGGATATGTGTCATTCGTTGGTGGTAACCTAGTGACTTGGACAAGTAAGAAGCAAAATATTGTATCATTGTCAAGCGCCGAGGCCAAATACCGTGCTCTACATCACGCAACCACTGAACTTACATGGTTGAAAATTCTTCTTGGTGAGCTTGGGTTCGGCCCAAACAAACCAATGTTACTTTTCTGTGATAATACAGCCGCTATCGAGATAGCGAATAATCCAGTTCAGCATGATCGAACAAAGCACGTTAAGATTTATAGGAACTATATCAAGGATAATCTTGATTTCGGAAATATTGAAGTCCCATAGATTAAAAGTGCAAACCAACTTGCAAATATGATGACACGTGCTATTGCTAGTGGCCCATTCCATATATCTCTATCCAAGTTGGGGCACGTGTGATATACATGCATCAACTTGAGGGGGAGAGTTGAATACTTATGTTATTTCTTGTACTTAAATAATAGATTAGAATTGTTAGGGACAAAAGTGTATATCTTCTATTCTTATATTTATCTTGTATATACTCTTTGGATGAAATGAAATTATCAAGTTGGCACATTTTATCTGTTTACATGAAAGCATACACGAGGTATAAAAAGGAGATTTTACCACTATTCAAGATGAACAACTTGAATCACAGTACCAATAGTAACACAAACCTGCATCATACGCATGTCAAAACGTCCAACAAATACAGTTACTGATACCAGTAGGTCAAAAACTGTCTTGAACAGATCAGCAGATGTCCTGAATCAAATAATTAGGAACAGTACAATCATTGAAGATGAAATCCCTCACTTTGCCATCTGACTGATAAAGAGAAAGATATTTGATTGGCATACCCTGAGTACCAAGGAACCATATCCAAAAAATCAGGCTTCATTTGCTTTTTCTTTAACTTCTCAAATTCTTTTTGTGACACAGGGTGAGTGAGAGCCCATCTGTTAATTGTTGCACAATAACAAATATAGCAAGTTATTCATTTATAAAAGAGAAAGGAGTAAAAAAAAAAAGGTATCCTGGCAAATAAGATGAACAGGAGGATAGCATTGAATAAATCAGAGTCATTCAGGGACTAGATGCTATCAAATTTTGTGATGATAAAACAAAATGAAGAATACAAAGATACATAGCCCAATATCTATTCAAAAGACAGATGCTAATGGCAAGGTTGGGTTATGAAATAGACTACTCTCTCTCATTACTGTAGTCAGGAAGTAGGCATCTCAAAAAGTAAAAGTAAAAGGTCGACAACTAAAATATAAATCCAGAGGCTCAATACAGTATGGACCTCTGGGAGAACATAAACTTGAAACATGGCATCAGTTAACTCTCACCCTGTTGATCTTTCCACAACATAGTTGGCCATGTAGAGGCCAATAAATGTGGCCCATAATGAATATATAGGTGAAATTTCATCTGGTGATTCTGAGCACGAGCCACTACATGTCAACTGAAAAGATGAAAGAGAGAGAAAATGTCAGCAGCTGTATAAAGCTGTTCACAATGCGGATCAGGAAAAATACAAATTACGACAGCAAAAATCTTACCTCTCCATAAATGACCCATTTCGACAAAAATGGATAATCACTAGCAGACCCAACTGGAGCAAACCAAGATGAGCAAACCTGATCCTTGAACTCATTCATGCGGAGAAATTTTGCAAGCCATGAGTTCCTTTCTTCCTTTTTCCAAAGTGTAAACCAGCCAGAGTTCCTCCTTTCAAGTGTCTTTTCTCTCATAATAGCTCGGTTGCCACAATGGCTATAAAATACACAGCAGGCTATACTTATCACCTACACAAAACAATGAATGAAATAAGAATTGGGAACTTGTTTCACTTGAGATGTGTGCTAAAGACTTACAGCACAATTTTGGAGAATTGTCAGAATTGCAGGTCTCTTTCCAGCCACACGAGCAACAAGGCCAACATACCAGAGGCCAAGGAATATAACATGGAAAACGAGAAGAAACAAAATGGAAGATACAAATATCGTTAAAAATAAAGATAGGTTCATCCTCATATCCACTCCCATTGATTGAAAACTAGGAAGATGATACAGTGCAGCTATTAGGATCCAGGCTATATACCTGCAATGTGCAAACACCCATATCCAAGTTCATTATATTGACTTAGTAGACCTCTCAAAAACAATTAATGCTGGATACTATCACAAAATAAATTTAAAGAGAGTAAAATTTGTTGGGATGAAAGGAAAAGAAAACCTACCAACGACTGAAATTAGAATAACTTGGTTTGATTGTTTTCCCAATAAATGGAGAAGAGAAGAAGTAAAAGAAGCCTAGCAAACAGGCATACATCGACCACCATTTAATGTTGCTGTCTAACTTCTGAACAAGTGTGTGCATATTATCTGAAGATATGAAAAATAGGCAACCCACAGCAACAGCAATGACCGCATGCCGTGAATGCTCGTGTGGATAGGGATATGTGTGAGTGAAAATAGTCCTAACAGTATCCATATTTAGAGTATCCAGTAAACCAACGGGCCTTTTGTCAGATCCCATAGCACAATATCAAAATTTCCGTTATTTTACTCCATATGAATAATTTGTAGTCTCTGCTTCCCAAGCAACAACACAATTGAGAAAAGTCCCTGAATCCTGCACAGAAACGTGAATGAAAACCTAAACAACAACATATTGAATGTTCAACTATTTTAATGACTCAATAAGCTGCCATTCGCTACATTTAGCTGTAGATTTTAATCATGAATTCAATAATCCATTAACAAAGTTAGTAGTTACAAGTAAATTATGAGAACGTTACCTTTCTAGACGCTGCCAAATCAACAAAGCCCAGGAATTTACGAATACCAAGACTTCCCAGCAAACCAACTGCTCATTAAGAACAAGACCGATAATAATGAATCCAGTAAAGCACTCACTCAAACATCTCCAACTTGGAACTACAACGACTAAGAAACCCAAAATCCAATTAAACGAAATTAGGGTTTGCAGAACGGAAAATCGAAACAAACAAAAATAAACTTGGGCATCCTTATTTAGCATCATCGTTGAAAATTATCCAGCATCACAATCAAACAATAGCATAAACCCTCTACAATAATCCAGAAAAATCACAACTTCACATGCAGAACAATTTAAACTTCCACTATAATTGAGGGGAAGGGGTACTAACCTGAAGTACGAAGAAAATGATTAAGAAACGAAATGTGGGTCTGCTTATGAGCGTGTAATTTTAGTTTTAATAAAGAAATACGAAGTGTTCGCGACTAAGAACCAATCTCAGCAAGTAATCGCTTTCTCGTTCAATGGTATATTCCTTGTACTCGGACCAACCCTCCACCGCCACTCCCTACCCCTCTTCGTGACTTCAGGAAAATGTATGCTACTTGGTCAGAAGATCTAATGTAAGATTTGCTTATTTGCAAACAACTTGCGAAAATTTTCGCGACACGCAATCTATCTTCTTTAATTTGGTTTTGCTAGCATATTATTCTACGGAATTAAGGTCTGGTCTCGGGTTTCCATTAGTACCATGAAACGTGTGGTTTTCACCTTCAAACCGTTGGATTCAATCGTACGCGGTCGTTTATTTGCGCACGACGCACGTGGTTTGCTGTGATGGTTTGAAATTCAGAGCTATTGTCTGCTCCAAAAAAGGTTGAAATTGATCCTAGGCGTCCCGACTGCCACCGTCCATGTCCATGTCCATGTCCATGTCCATGTCCATGTCAATGTCCAGTCTCTTTCGTATATGATGTAAATCGCAAGTTATATTTCAAGCTGATCGGAACTAAGTATCACTCATTTAACTGATAAAGTATCTAACAAATTGAAACGTGTAAGAATTCGAATATGCAACATCTACATTCTCAGTATTTATGAATCATCCATTTTTACCAATTATTAAGATGTGTCATAAGAACACTATTGTGTGCTCTTTTTTTGCTGTAAGATAAGACAAGCAGTTTTGATCTAATACCCGTTTATATGGTACACAATAATATTCATTTATTCATTTTTTTGTTTAATTCTCTCACAACTTTTATTACATTCTTTCATTCTTTTATGCCCATCAATAATTCCAACCTTTAATTTTGTAGGCTAAATCAAAATACCCTAACAATATTTATAATATTGAATTCAATTTCGTTCTCGTTGTGTTAAACTTATTCAATATATTTATAATTTTAATAACAAAAAAATACCGAAAAGTTCATCTTTATTAATCTTTTAGTTTATTATTTTAAATTTATTAGACAAATCTATAATTATTTAAACTAAACAATGAAAATTAATATGACGGATTATGAAAAATTTGCCAAAAGTTCAGCTAGACGTACTTACATATGAATATTTTAAGCTCTAGTCAATACACAATTATTGAACGATGTCAACTTGCTCACGGTAAAGATCCATTATTTTCAAAATTTATTTGTACAAACTCATATATAAACACACATTCTTTCATATCATAAAATAATTTTACGCGTAAATCAAAATTTTTCTTAATTTTTAATCACGTATTCTCCTAAAAATCATTATTATAAAATATATTTTCTTTAAATAATGAATATCAAGGCTAATACTTCAGTGACTTTGTATCCAAATTCACATAGATGGACCAGTGATGGGGCCAAAAAACATCGGATGCAGTGAAATGTACTCCTCTATTACGGGAGTAATATCACAATCATTAAGCCTCCATTTGGTAATTAAAATAAATTAATTTATAAATTAATCTATAAATTATATAATTTTTCAAATTATTTTTTAACCACACATTTTTTCTCTTTCAATTTTTAACCACTACTTTAGCATTTCCTTTTTTTTTTCTACCCAGTGAAGCAATTAGAAGAGAAAATATTAATTCAATTGGAAAATAAAAAAAACTAACAATAATAATAAGAAGGACATATGTGGACGTCCATAAGTTTCAGCTAGTGTATAAGATTTACTCCATCAAGTACAATGCTCCATCAAGTACAATGCATAAGCATCTTTCGACTCTATGGAACTATTGAAAGTGATGGAGTATCCATGCCAAATATCGAGATCAAATTTCATCATTTAGAGGTCTATTTTAACTTTTTTGGGATCAATTTATATCTAATTTGCATGGAGCTAATGAACTTTGGTGGTCTCAGTTCGAATCTGCACTTCTTTTCAGCATGATTCTTTTTTGTTCATTTCGAAAAAATTATCGTAGCTCCGGATCTGAAATGGAGCTCAAATCTTTGGCTAGAATGGTATTGTCAGAACAATATTCGACCTATTGCATTCGAGCCCTTTGAATTTCGTAGTTCTTCAACCTATCCTCATTCCCCTTGCGAATGACTTGCTTTTGAGTTCTCGTTACTCTTTCATGATACTTGCTATGATTTTCGAGGAATATTCTTCATTCTTCTTTTTCCCCTTGGCTTTTTTTTATCCCAATGGGTCGTTGGCTTGGACCGTTACGTGCATTGTCTTCATTAATATCTATTAGAAAATGAAGACAATCCCTGATATACTGATGTTGATGTACCAGAAATTGGAGAATCCACGTGTGTCGATCCGGAGTATGTTTTCTTGCTATGAAAGTCAGGTTACTCCACTTGAACATATTTTCCAAATTTTTCACTAAGTATAGGCCTTAGGTGATCAAATTTAAATCTCTTTTTGAATTTTTTGTCTTGGCATAACAATATGGCTCCATCCCATCTATTTGTCAACCTCACTAAAGGTATTGTTTCCTCCACTAATTACATCATACATGGACGCGAATATGTTCGCTCCGCAAGTGCACAGGTAGTGCAAGTAATAAAGTGAATTTTTAAGTCCGAATATCATTCCCACAGAGATTATTTTAAATTGTATTTTAGACTACTACCTTAATCGGAACAAGAAATCTGTTTTGATTTGAGAAAGTTGTTTTGAAAACTACAATAAAGATTAAATTAAAGAAATAAGGAAAATTTGATTTTTGAAAACTTATGAAATGAATATGCTAGAATTGAGAATCCACATTAGTTACATCAATTATGCATTACTCTAATTGTCTAATAATAATTCACGTGGTTTTGAAAATCCATATTTCTAATGTTGTTAAAACTCCATTTCGGACAAGCAATAACACATATTCTTACACACGATCCAACTATATTTATATGTTGAATACGAATGTGCAAGAAAGCATTAAAGAACTGTGAATATTATAGCAGATAACACAAAGCATAAGGGTATATTTATATCCCCTTTCGAACTTTGTGGCAATTGAAGCTAGTCTAATGAAATCATAATTTTTTGAACTTAAGAAATCACAACCTAAAATCATACAACTAGTGATCAGGTAACTGCATAATAATAAAAGCACGCATCAATTGCTCAAACCCATGAATTAATTAAATTAAACATCACAGTAACACATAAAATCCGAAATTTAATGCTTCATCACAATTCTAACATTTAAACCAAGCTTAGATACATAGTTGAATAAAAATTACAAGAAAAATGGATAGATGTCACCCTATTCATCCCTTGATCTTCAGTCTTCAATTGTGTTCTTGGCGTGGCATGGATCCCTCGACAATTCGACAGCGTTCTGGCATGAAACAAGAAAATTGAGAACCCTTAATTTCGTGCCCCAAGTCTGGTATTTATATCTGTACATGAGAATTAGGTTATTTGGGGAGAAAGAATGCTGATTTTCGCGTAAAAAGCCCAGCTGCGGCCCAGAATCTCTACCGTGCGACCGCACGGTTCAAAAGTGCGCAACCGCACGACTCTGCAGGTTATCTTCAGTTGCCAAAATTTAAGGTCATGCGACCGCACGATTCAGCAGAAAAATGCAATTTTCATCTTTCAAATGTTACAAGTTGGTCCATGTATATTAATTGCACAACAAGTCCTCCAACTTTCGATTGTTGCAATTTAGCCCCTGAACTTCCGATTTCTTCCAAATTTGATTTCTTTTTCCAATTGGCCCTTTGATTAACTGCATCAACTCTTGATTTGCTTACTTTGACACTTAACATCCAATTGCTCGATTTTAGCTTTAATTTCATTGTTTTCACGACTTTTGGGTTATTCCTGAAATAATAACAAATGACGTAAAATAAATAGCAAATATTCTTGACCAGACAATAAAAATCCTACTTTTAGGATATAAATAAGTGTATAAAATACACTTATCAACACCCCCAAACTAGAACTATTGTTCGTCCTCGAACAAAAAAATAAAACTAAACTATAAATTTGAAGTTAAAATGTTTTTGTTCCTGTTGACTCATTTACCATGCGCTTCAACAATCCAGATTAACTAATCACTTTAGAAAAATAAATATGAACAACATAAAATATTTTCATTCATCCGATGCTCAACTTCATTGTGTGTGTGAATAGCTAAAATCAAATGCAAACTTATGCAAAAATAAACTTGACAATGTGTGACTTTTTATGCAAGAGTAAACCCGAATCCCATGTGGTCAACAATAATTTTCTTTTGATTTTCCTTACCCACTCATGAATGATCACAACCTTACTGCTTTTCTCTCATATCTCAAGGTCTTTCCTATTGATGTGGTTTCTAAACATGTACAAACTGTATTTTTCCACACAAGGCAGTGAGGATTAGACAAGTATGCACGACAGACCAAAAATAATTAACAAAGTGTTAGGAATTTCAATCAGCAAAGCTTATACCATTTTATTCCATTACTATTTCATATGGACGATTTTTTCTTTTAATGTCCTTGTCTTTTACCATCTTTGTGCAATACTTTTCATACTTGCTTTCTATATGACCCTTGTAGCGAGCTTTAGGTCGGTAGCTCCCAACTCAGTTGAGCTTAGGGTACCGGGTTCAAAGAAGCCCTCGGACTTAATTACCCGAATCACAAAGGCTTAGACATAAAAGTTAAAGATGTTTTAACGTCTTATGTGTAAGTCCACTCTCCGTACTTGCTTTCCAGTTGACCCCTGTAGCGAGCTTTAGGTCGGCAGCTCCCAACTCAGTTGAGCTTAGGGTGCCAGGTTCAGAGAACCCCTCAAACTTACTTACTCGAGTCAAAAAGGCATTTGAAAAGTAGAATAAGACCTTCATCATTTTTCTATTTTTATACTGGTTATTATGATTTATACTTGTTGATCAAAACCCCTTACACTAAAGATGCAAAATTAAAAACTTCAAGTCTTAAATCTATCAATGCATACTCAATCTAACTTTCTCACCCCCAAACTGCTTCAGTTTGGTTCTACATTTCATGTCGAGATCTAAATTTCTAAGGTTTTGGATTTTATAGTCAATTCTATGTACAAAGTGCACAAATTTACCCCACAAATATCAAGCATCTCTCTACACAAGTTTTTATTCGAAAGTTGTTATGTGGTCAAATTTGATGAAAGTCTTACATGGATGAATGTTAAGAAAAATTTAGTTCACATATATTCTAACTAAAGCACAAAAGTCAATTCAAATTATCTCATAAGCAATAAATAAATCAACAAAAGTTTTCAAAATTTTCCATTTTTTATGATTTTTTCAAGTTTTTATGAATTTTCTACCCAAAATCGAATGAATATGTATATGAAAGCACATGAATGAGATTCTCACCCTCAAACTAGAATCATACATTGTCCTCAATGTATTCAAAACAAATACAGAAATAACAAAGAGGGTTAATGTACTTCCCGGGTTTGGAGAGTTGGTGTTCCCATTTTTGAAACTTTGACTTGAATGTTTTGTTGGATGAAATGGCCCCTTACTTCCTTTTCCATGTTTGGCGTAAATTGTCCAATGATGATATGTTCCTTGCAAATAAACATTAATGATCATTAGAATCATAATTATCACATAGGAACTAAAGAAAATCAACACAACACACCCAAACTAGGACTTAGAAAATTTTTGAATACCACTGATTTTCAACCCTTGACATCGCCTCGAAAAAGTGAAAATTTCCCAAGACATGTCACGGGCATATGAAATTACATAACTTGGTCTACAACATATCAAAAATTCAGCAAATTTGGAGTTCATTTAGGTCATGAAAGGATGTGACAAAGTATGTGACATGAAGCTGAAATTGGTGTAGTGGTGCTGTGATGCCTTGCAATGAGGTGCATTGAAGTGCAAAGATGTTCATGTTGAATTTCATGCCTTAAATGATTGTAAATAATGATTGAATGATACACAAATGATGTATAACATGTTATGAGGGTGATCATCCAAAAAGAATTGCCAAAATTCAACAGAACATTCGTTGTAGCATTTTATCAAGCACCTAGCATGCATATGAAGAAATCAATGAAAATCATAGAGTTGGAGACTTGAATCAAACCAAAAACTTTCACCTAATAAGCACAATTCAATACCCCTATCAACTATCCTAAACCCATCTCCATTTATCTACAATTCACCAATCACATAAAAATATGAAGAACATAAAATTATGTAATATTTTGTGAAAATGTGTGGAAAAGCTCATACATCTTAATGTTTTGAATGCATGTAAGGCATGACTTTGAGTTAAAATGATGTGCAAATAATGGGGAATGGTTTTGGACTCGATGCATGATGATTTGGGGGAAGAAAATAGGGTTTGAAGATGTTAAAATGAAAGTTGTTGCATTATATATCAAACTTCCGGTTCTGTCCAGTTTATAACCGTGCGACCGCACGATAGCTTTTAGCAGAGGCCTGTGGTTTTTTTCATTTTTGAGTTTTTGGACCCCGTTTTCGACCCCAAAATGCTTTCAAGTGCATGCAACTAACTTCTAAAAAATATGTTCATGTCCTAAGCTAGGTGATCAAGTGGAAGATTGTGATAAAAAGCAACAGAACAAATAGAAAACGAGTAGATCCTAAAAATGCTAAAACATACAAAATGGAATACTAGAATGACTTAAAACACATAACAAACCAATGTATGCATTCTAAACATGCGAGTGCTCCTAAAATGTAGTTTCAAGTTCTAAAACAAATATGAAATAATTAAATCAAGAGCAACTAAGTAAAACAACTAAAGAAAATGTTTGGAAGGTTGGGTTGCCTCCCAACAAGCGCTTCATTTATAGTCTAGAGCTAGACTCTTTGGCAAACATATTCAAGGTGATTTTAAATTTGATGGTGAGGCTTCTTCATTATTTCCCACCCTATACTCATACCTCTCCCAGCATCTAATGGTCATTTCCACATCAATCCTGGAACAGTTTTCAATTTGTGGATTGTGGGTGTTAAATTGCATCATACTGAAAGTTACCTCCTGATTTTCAGCACGTAGCACTACATCTCCCTTCTCTACATCAATTAGTGCTCGTGTAGTGGTTAGGAATGGTCTTCCAAGTATCAGAGGGACTTTTTCATCTTCCTCCATGTCTAAGATGACAAAGTCAGCTGGAAATATAAACTTGTGAGTTTTAACCAACACATCTTCCACAACTCCATAAGGGTAACAAATTGACCTATCTGTCAATTGTAAAATGATATTGCTACCCTTTGGTTCACCCAATCCCAACTTCTTGTACAGAGACAGGGGCATCAGATTTATACTTGCACCTAGGTCGCATAAGACCTTGTTGAATTTTAAATCACCTATAATGCAAGATATTGAAAAGCTCTCTGGGTCTTTGAGCTTAGGTGGCAGCTTGTTTTGCAAGATTGCGCTGCATTCTTCATTCAAAGTGACCTCCTCAAGTTCTTCAAGCTTTTTCTTGCTAGACATCATCTTCTTTAGTAGCTTAGCATAACTTGAGATCTGTGTGATGGCTTCCAAGAAAGGAATATTTATGTACAGTTTTCTAAGCATATTAACAAACTTGCTAAACTGCTTATCCTCTCTTGTTTTCTTCAGCCTTTGTGGAAATGGAATAGGAGACTCGTGAGGTTTAGTTGTTGATTTCACCTCATGGCCATTTTCCTTTTCAGCCATTTTCTCACTACTTTCCACAATCTATTTAGGAACTTCAGTTGGCTTTTTTACTTCAATTTCAGGAAGTTGTACATCACTACGTGTAGTGATTGCACTTATCTCATTTTGTACTACACTTATATCCATGAGATGTTCCTTTGGGTTTACCTTAGTGTTTGTAGGTAATGTACCCGGGGCTCTGGTTGTGATAAGCTGTACTATCTGCCCCACTTGATGCTCCAGGTTTTTGATTGATGCCTACTGATTTTGGAATGTGGTTTCAGTTTTTTCTCATAAATTGATCTGTTTTAGCCATGAACTGTTCAGTTCTTTCCACAAACTTCTCAATCATCTCTTCCAGAGCATGCTTCTTTTCCTCTGTATTGAATTGGGGTGCAATGTGTCCATTTGAGTGATCTTTCCAAGAAAAATTAGGATGATTGCGCCAACCTGGGTTATAGGTATTCGAGTATGGATTATTCTGGCGTTAACCCCCTTGTACATAGTCAACTTGCTCCACTGGACAAGCCAGAATAGGGCAATCTGTAGTGGCATGGTTTGCACCACACTCATCACAAGTCACTTTAGCACTTTTAGATGAATGACTCACCAGTGCTATGACCTCCACTTTAGCAGCCAAGGAGTCAATCTTTGCTGATACGGCAGTGTACGCATCCACTTCATAGACTCTCGATGTCTTCTTCGGAACCACCCTGTCCGATCCTCACATGGCATTTGTATTTGCTATCCTTTCAAAGAGCTCAAATGCCTGTCCAATGGTCTTTGTTCCCAAAGCACCATTTGATGAGGAGTCAACCATGTTTTTAAAATGAGGAAGTAAACCTTCATAGAAGAACTTCACTTGATAACCTCTAGCGATCTCATGGTTTGGACACTTCCTCAGCATGCCCTTAAATCTGTTCCACGCATAATCAAAAGGTTCAGCATCATGCTGCTGGAACACTGTGATGTCATGTCTCAGTTTGGAAACCTTCGCTGGAGGTATGAATTTAGTGCAAAACTTTTGAACCAAGTTGTTCCATGCGATTATACTTGCAACGGGGCGAGAATATAACCAGTCAACAGCTCTATCTTTTAGAGTGTAAGGGAATAACCTGAGTCTGATAGCATCATCAGACACGCCCTGATATTGAAAGTGTTGGCACATGTCTAAATATTTAGAAACATGTGTGTGTGGGTTTTCATCAGGTCTCCCATGGAATTGTTGTCCGTTTTGAAACATAATAATGACATTGGTTTTTAGTTGGAAGTTTGCCTGCCCAAATGATGGATAGACTATGCTGGATCAACTTTGAACCACCTGAGATGTCATGAAGTCACCAACCAACATGTCATCTTCATTTATTGGATCAGCAGGGGTAGAAGATTATTGTTGTTTGCCATTTGAATATTTTGGTTTTTTGACTTATCTAGTTCTCTAACCTCTATTAATCTACGATGTAACGTACGTTCTATTTCCAAGTCAACTTCAAAAAGATCCCCATTTTTTGAATGTAGCATATACAACTACAAGAAATTTGAGAAACTAGTGACTAAACTAAAAATAAAAATCCTAAGAAAAAATAAAATAAAACAAGTAAAAGTCCGAATTAATGAAGTTAATCTAAAAATAAATTTAAAGAATAATCCCCTGCAACGGTGCCAAAAACTTGTTCGCTCCACAAGTGCACGGGTCGCGCAAGTAAAAAAGTGGATTTTTAAGTCCAAATATTGTTACCACAGAGTTGTTTTAAATTGTATTTTAGACTACTACCTTAACCGGAACAAGAAATTTGTTTTGAAAACTACAATAAAGATTAAAGTAAAGAAATAAGGAAATTTTGATTTTTGAAAACTTATGAAACGAATATGCTAGAATTGAGAATCCACATTAGTTCCATCAATTATGCATTACACTAATTGTCTAATAATAATTCACGTGATTTTGAAAATCCATATTCCTAATGTCGTTAAAACTCCCTTTCGGACAAGTAATAACGCCTATTCTTACACACAATCCAACTATATTTCTATGTTGAATACAAATGTGCAAGAAATCATTAAAGAACTGTGAATATTATAGCAGATAACACAAAGCATAGGGGTATATTTCTATCTCATATCGAACTTTGTGGCAATTGAAGCTAGTCTAATGAAATCATAATCTTTCGAACTTAAGAAATCACAACCTAAAATCATACAACTAGTGATCAGGTAATTACATAATAATAAAAGCACGCATCAATTGCTCAAACGCATTAATTAATTAATTAAATTAAACATCACAGTAACACATAAAATCCGGAATTTAATGCTTCATCACAATTCTAACATTTAAACCAAGCTTAGATACATAATTGAATAAAAAGCACAAGAAAAATGGATAGATGTGTAACACCCCAAGTTTAAAATCTTAAACCTAGGCGTGTTAACTTCCTTTCACTTTAAATGCAGAAATAAAACATTTTAAATACTACATTGTCACTTTTCTATTATAAAATTCTTACAAAATTTCGATAAAGTCTCCTCTGTAAATTGGACTTAACAAAACTGTAGAGGGACACCACAACTATTTCAAAACAAAATTCTCAATTCATTCAACATCCAACATTACCAAAACCACTTCAATCAATCCCGAACTCCTCAAAATAATAATTC
This sequence comes from Ligustrum vulgare, assembly GCA_963555705.1. Taxonomy (NCBI): domain Eukaryota; kingdom Viridiplantae; phylum Streptophyta; class Magnoliopsida; order Lamiales; family Oleaceae; genus Ligustrum; species Ligustrum vulgare. Next base: position 10,507,866 of record OY743184.1, on the reverse strand, counting down.
CAAATAAATAAACTTTAACAAATGAAGCAAGATATAAATCAATTGCTAATACGATACCATTACTGATTCAGAGCTACTCTAACCAAACAATTATCAATAAAGAATAAATAAGAAATGGTTAATGAAAACTTAAGTAATTACTATTTTAACTTTATTAAGAAATAAAAGCGGGTACTGTCTGAGTCTTCCACCAAATGCTCTCCTCATATCATCTAGCTTTTATCACCTGAAATATTGGGGAAAGATTGGGGTGAACTAAAGCTCAGTAAGCAAACTTCGTGCCCATGATGCATGCTTATGATATGAAATGCTTTAAACTTTGAAATATGTATCCCCATTCACTTTAACCTTTCCAACTTTCAAACTTTTCAAGCTTTCACTTAACATTTCAAAACTTTTACTTCATTCCATCGTGAGCTCACTTGGTGTATCTTCTAGTCAATCAGATAATAGTGGGCAATTCTTATTTGGAACCAGATTGACATTCACATTTCCACCGCAAAGCGGTTTAACATTCACTTTCCCACCGCAAAGCGGTCATTCACTTTATTCCACCGCAAAGCGGCTCATTTCATTTGGGTACACCAGTCCCCCCACGCCCCATTTCTCACTCGCATCTTTCATGATATAGAAGTACACCCATTATTTCTTGAAAAACTTGGGATACATAAGTTTTGACAAAATTTGCACTTTGACACATTCCTTTCATTAAAACATTTGACTTTCCCATTTCGATGCCAATGCATGCTTAATGACGCAATGACATGATAACGTACATGCTTGAAAATTTCCTTAAATACACATACTTGCATATGGTAAACCAAAAGCATTAGAATTTCGTAATTAATACGTATGCCAATTAAACACATAATTCCACATTAAACATTCAACTATGTTGAGAGAAGGAGAAGTTTACTTACTTGACATCCTTAGTATTTACCGTTATCTGGATTTGCAAGTGGAGGAGCCTCGACTGCCCGTGTCGTCAATGTACCAAAATCCTAGTTGTATCCATTCATTTAATAAAATATACTTTCGGTTCAAATTGATATATCCATCATTCTTTTAACATTAAACAAGTTAAAACAATAAATCTTCTTTTCCTTTTCTTTCTTGTGATCATTTATTCCAAACAATGCATTAAGATATACTAAATACTTCCATACAATACTCGAAAGCAAAAGATTTAAACCATTCGACACAACATTTTAAGCTTAAGTGCTTGTTTGGTTTTCATCAAATTATTCTCATTTTTCTACAGTACTCAATCTTAACCATCTATTAAAAGTCAAGCCCACAATATTTGACTTATCAACCAAATTTCAACCATCTATTCTACTAAAAATCACTATTAATTTAAAAAAAACTCATTTTAACTAAAATCAAACACACACTAACTATTAATGTACTTAAATCAAAACCAAAGTTTGAAAAATGTACACGCCTATACAATTTTTCCAAAAGTTAGGAATTATAATTATTACTCACGTTCACACTAAAATCACAATTAAGTTAACTAAATTCCCAAATTCCATAATCCTTTACCAAATCCGAAAATTTCAACTAAATTTAAAAGTAAATCTATAACTAACCATCTAAAACTAAAAATTCAAAATTTACATCTCTCAATGTCACCTTATATTCAAACTTAAACCAAAATTATCAAAATTCTTACTAACAACTATAACCATTGAAGAAGTTTTCCCAATTAGACAAATTACAAATTTCCACTCATAGTTAAACACGAACAGTAAACTAACAGACTTAAATTCATAATTTATCGAAATCTGAAAATTTTAAACAAGGTTCCATTTTACTAAAATCAATCAAAACAACCTAGATCTATAAATTCCAAATTTTGAAAATCACATGTATAGTATATACACTGTCATCATAAAGCTCCCAAATTTTGAATTTGATAGTTAACATATGAAATATAAACTAAAATTGAATCTAAATTTATATATGTAAACATAAAACCTGAAAGTTCCATATATACATATTATTCACATATTGAAATTAACAATTGAGGTTAAAAATCTGAATATTATATAGAGAATACATGTATTAACATCATATACATATACGTGTGTTCGTGTGTGAAAGTGTGTGTGCGATCAACAGTGTGCATGTGTGATTTCATGTGCGGGTGGGTTGTTTCTCGGATGTGTGGGTGCGCGCTCGAGGGAAAGGGGGAAGAGAAAAGGTAGAGAGGGGTGCCCTACCGCGATGACGATCGGTGGTGAGGTGAGTGGAAGTCGAGGCTGGCAGTAGAGGCGTTACATGAGAGGAAGGAGAGAACGAGAGCAAGACAGCGAGGGGAGTAAGGTGAAAGAGACGAGTCTGAGGTAGGTTTAGGATTAATGTTTAATCTTTTGAAATTTGCAATTTACTCCCTCACGTCTCCTCCTGTGCTTAATTAAGCCCATAAGTTCTATTTACTCTCCAATTGCCACTAAACTTTCTCCCTTAACTTTCAATTTAACAAAATAAAATAGCAAGTAGCATGCTTAGGTAATAAAACAATTAATCACATAAAATTGCACGTAAACAATTTATAAGCATTTTAATTGGCACATTGATCGAGAAGGCGTCCAAGTCCTTCCACTGCAAAAAAAATAATTCAACTTATTATCAATAATAATTGCCAAATAAATAATTCATCATAGTATCATCATAGAAATTGGTTGATATTCAAGAAAGCACGTAAAACGAAAAGTGGTATTACAAGATGTCACCCTATTCATCCCTTGATCTTCAGTCTTCAATTGTGTTCTTGGCGTGGCATGGATCCCTCGACAATTCGACAGCGTTCTGACATGAAACAAGACAATTCAGAACCCTTAATTTCGTGCCCCAAGTCTGGTATTTATAGATGTACACGAGAATTAGGTTATTTGGGGAGAAAGAATATTGATTTCCGCGTAAAAAACCCATATGTGGCCCAGAATCTCTACCGTGCAACCGCATGGTTCAAAAGTGCGCGATCGCACGACTTTGCAGGTTATCTTCAGTGGCCAAATTTTAAGGTCATGCGACCGCACGGTTATAACACCGTGCGACCGCACGGTTCTGCAGAAAAATGCAATTTTCATCTTTTAAATGTTACAAGTTGGTCCCTGTATTTTAATTGTACAGCAAGTCCTCCAACTTCCGATTGTTGCAATTTAGCCCCTGAACTTCTGATTTCTTTCAAATTTGATTTCTTCTTCCAATTGACACTTTGATTAACTACATCAACTCTTTATTTGCTTACTTTGACACTTTTAACATCCAATTGCTCGATTTTAGCTTTAATTTCATTGTTTTCCCGACTTTTGAGTTATTCCTGAAATAATAACAAATGACGTAAAATAAATAGCAAATATTCTTGAACATACAATAAAAATCCTACTTTTATGATAGAAATAAGTGTATAAAATACAGTTATCAGAATACAATATGGGTTACTATTTAGCTGATGGTATATATCAAAAGTGAGCCACTCTCGTACAAACAATTCATGAGCCACGTGGGCCGAAGAAAAAATATTTTGCAATGAAATAAGAAAGCTATAGAAAAGACATTGAACGAGCATTTGAGGTTTTACAATCTAGGTTTGCAATTATTGCAGGACATCCACGATTTTGGGAAAAAAAATCTTACACAATATCATGACTGCATGCATTATTATGCACAACATGATCATAGAGGATGAACGTGATATTGAAGCACATATTCGAGAGTGGGTAGAAGTGCCGAGCCCACAAGTTTAGATGGTTGTAGATGAAAATGTCTATTTCCAGAAATTTCTCTCTCATCACCATCAAATTAAGGATAATGAGGCTCACATTACGCTCCAAAATGCTTTTAATTGAACATTTGTGGGAACAATATACAAATTTCAAGAATTAAATTATTGAAATAAATATATTTGGTGTATTTCTTGTTTTATTTTAATGATGAAATAAATATTTCAAATAAAATAATAATAAAAAAGTATGTTAAAAAGGAAAATAAAAATATTATATTTATTTGGTGTGAAATTTGAAATATTGGGTTGGGGATGAGTAATAAAGATAGAGTAAGAGAAACTATATTTTAACGTAAAGCTGACTGCATTATAAAATTCCTTGTTGGGGATGGACTTAGCATAATGAGTATTCTTAATATATTATTTCTCAACATAAAAGAGCTTATAGGGACGTGATTATGGGTGTATGGGTAATTATATGAATAAAAGTGAATCTTAATCTTAATATTATCTCAATCTTAATCTTATCTTATATTATCCAAATTTATATTTATATTTATATTTATTTATATCTTAATCTTAATCTTAATATATATATTATATTTATATATATATATATATATATATATATATATATATATATATAAGTAGAATAGCCGTCACCAAAATATACACATAGTTTTCCGCAAAAAAACTTTTTAAATTTAGAATTTTTTTGCTAAAAAATAGTATATTAAATATTTTTAGCAATTATTATTTTACACGTGTCATTAATTGCATTGACATCCGTGCTATGTTATAAATAACATCAAAATGTTATTTTTTCTATTTTATTATTATTTTTTTAATAATTATTGTATTAATATTTTGAAATCGAAAAATATGTAATATGGGTCAAATTAAAAATCACAGTGAAAAATTTAAAGTAAGCAAACAAGTGAGAGCAAAATGTAAATATATTGTTCGTATAATCATATAAAAAATTAAAGGTAAAATTTATTTTATATTTTTCCTCAATATCTAATTCATTTTTAAATTATATCATTTAAATCATATAATATTATCTATAATTAGTAAACTAAATTCATTTTAGTCATTGATGATCAATTCTTGTTCTGATTTTTTCTCACCAAATTAAAATAAATAATAACTATACTAATTTTTAAGCCAAATCCAAGTAAGTAGGATTAATTTTTCAAACTTATGATTTCTTCAATTCGTTCATCATTTTCACATTATTTTTAAATATTTACTGATTCTTTTCATTTTTCTATTTTTCTATTTTTCATTATAAATTTAAATAACTAAAAAATGCAAAAATATATTATAGATTTTAGCAATCAGTTCATATAATTTTTATTAAAAAATTGATTGTTCGATCATTTTAATTAAAATAATAATGTAATAATATGAATAAAGAAATTGTCAGTATGAAGAAAGAAAAATCAATTAATGTAACAATATTTATTAAAATTAATGATTATTTTTTTTAGAAAAGCACTTGAAATTAATAATTAATGCTTAAAATCAAATTATACCAAAAACATCTATCCTACACCTTTTTTTGGGAAGAGTATGATGAAGAACAATATATGAAAGAAAAGCGTCGATCTTAATGAGAATATGTATGTTGAGTTTTGTACATGTATTGTATGAACCTAATTTTGTAGTTCAAAAGTTTTTTTAAAAAAAGAAAATTTCATTTATTGAACATTAATTTCAGAAATGGAGTTGATATGTTCATAATACAATCTCTAAAATACTTAATGCATGACATGTTTTCCCATAAATATGATAAAACAATTCAACACTTTACAATTTTATTAAAATATTTAAAAAATAATTATATGACGTAAAAAATGGTGAAACTTTATTTCTTAATTTTATTAACATATATAGACAAAAAGACTCACCATATATATTTTATTTATATTTTCATTAATAATTCTTTTATTGACATGTAATTAAATATACATTTAATTATTTTCAATTAAATGCATTGTATTTAAAAATTAAAAAATATTAATCATGCGAAGGATCTCTTGATGCGAATTTCACGTTCGTGTACAACAAATCTTGAAGTTGATTTTCACTTTTGTGCATCGTTAATATTGTTTAATTTGTTACATTTATTTATATATAGGACCCCATATATTTAATTTGTTACAGTTACTTTATTTTATATAAATTATAATATTTTGAGGGTTATTATTTCTATTCACGTTAGTCAAAAATATTTGAATGAAATTTTTTATTTATTCTATGAAACATATATTTGAAAAATTGCATTATTTAATTTAAATTTGATCAATTGTTTAAATACATTTTGTTTATAGCAACTTTCGTGTATCACATGGGTGTGAGCAGCTACAAACTATACAAACAATGTATTACTTAAAGAGATTTTGCAAAATTGATGAGAATTGTAATTTATTTCTATTTTGAGTATTCGTTGACAGTCTGTATCATTAATCAAAGCAAATTATGTGTTCAATTTTTTCTATTTTGTAATGATATTTACAGTAAAATTATTTCATATTGATCTCCCATGCAACGCACGAGTGTGATACTAGTATATATATATTTTTATAAATTATAAAATAATTAACAATAAAGTTGGCTAAGTTTTTCCCGCCAAAACTAACAAGTATTTTACCTTCTATTATTTTAAGAAATAAAAATATGATATTTTGATATTGAATAATGTAGCTGACATAGGAATGCGTGTATTGGAATTCAACAAGTTTATTTGATGGCTATGGCATGCGTGTCTTTAATTACATTTTCCTTTTTTCATTAAATTAAATTGGTTAATGTGTATGCACTCTAATGAAGATTTAATTAATGGTGTAACACGATGATATATTTTACAATTTTTTTTTCTAATTGCATTCAAAAGGAACGATTACTTTTTGTATATTAAAAAAAAAAATTATTTTGATAATTTGGTTAAATTACTTATGATATATTGTAAAGTTATGATTTCATATAGGTCCATAAAAATATCGTCATTATACAAGGTATTTTTTTTTCTTTTTAAATTAAATTTTAGAATAATAAATGTGTACTTTATTACAATTTCGTGTATGTCAAAAAATATTATGATGGTTTTAAGAATAAATTAATTAAGCTATTTAGTTATAATGATGGATTTTAAATTTGAAATCTGTGTAATAATATGTTTTTTTTTTAAATTATGTTTTTTTTTTAAAATTATTCGTGAGTATTATATTTCTGTTATAAGGAGCACAGTCATATTAGAAATGTTCTATAAATTATTAGATTTATGAATTAATTAGATTTATTTCATTTTTTATTTAAACCGTTATCTCATCAACATTTTATTAGCATTTAGATTTATAAATGAATTAGATGCACGATGAGTTTAGAAACCTTCCAACGTCTGTAATAACTAATTGTTTTTTGTTGGTTAGGTGATGTGATTCAGAACCCCGATAATACGAATCATAGCAGGTTTGACGGAAAAATTCAAATATTCAAGCCAAACAAAGGAAAAAGGACCAGATTCATCCTTACGGCTGTAATGCCCAGCTTGTCACGGCCGTAATCCAGTCTTGGGTTAAATTATGATTTTCAAAAAATATGACTTAAGGCCGTAAATTAAGTCTCACGGCCGTAACTGTAAAATAGAAAGCTTCTTACGGCCGTAAGAATTATGTCACGGTCGTAACAGCCAATAGGAGTAAATTTAGAATTTTATTTCTTTCCTTATTTTTAGCAATTTCTTTCCTAGTATAATTAAAACTCTTAAACTAGGTTTTGATCCTATTTATAGGGATGTAATTTTCATTATTATTAAGAGAACTTTGATATTATTATTGTGAGGCTAAATTGCTTTCAAACTTCTATTCTTCATTGAATATAATCCGAACTTGCGAGTTATTCTTGTTAGTTCAAATCTCGGTGAGAATTAATATTGTTTGTGATCAAAAGGTCAATATATCCCTGTGATTGTGTTGGTTGCTTGGTTCAATTAATTTTAATTGGATCTATAAATCGTGATTTCTTGGCGTTCTTGAGTCGATTCAATATTTTGTGGGTTGCATAGTTACAATTGCTACGTGGTTTGCATCATTTGGTATCAGAGCTTAGGCTCCAAAAATCAAGGTTATATCTTTATTTTGTTTTCTTGAGTTTTCTATCCAGTTTGATTTTTATGTTTATCATCGAGTCCCATAAAAATCTTCCATATCTTGTTGAGTGTTTTGTTTTTCAGTTTTTTGCATTCTTCTTGTTCTTGAGTTTGTTGAGTCTTTAAATCCAGAAAATCGTTCCAAAAAAATTTCAAAAGTTTTTGTTTTGATTAATTCTTATCCGAATTAAATTCCGTTTGTTTTGTCGTGTTCTTGTCGAATTTTCGAATTTATAAAAAAAAAACGTTATTTTTTTTTATTTTTTTATTCCGAAAATTCACTCAAAATTCAAATATATATATATATATATATATATATATATATATATATATATATATATATATATATATATATATATATTTCCATTCAAGAACCACGTTCTTGAATTTCCTTAAATTCTTGATAAATCCTTGTCTTTCAAGTCAAATTAAAATTCTTGATATTCTTTCCTTTCTAGTCAAAATTCAAGAACTACTTTCTTGAATTTCTTTAAAATTCTTGATATTATTTTTCCTTTTCGAGTCAACATTAAATTCCTTTTTGATATTTGTCAATATCTAGACCCTCTTATTTTGAGTCTCTCAATTTTTTGAAAGCTACATAAAGGGATGAATTATGAGTTCGATCCTACTTTCATATGTTGTGGGGTAGGCCATGGAGGAATGAGAGGAAAGTATTTTATGATAAGAATAGAAACAGGTACAAATTTGTGAAGGATGGAGAATCAATCACCCTAGCTAGTTTAACACTAGAGCAAATACTTGAAGATCAAAAGGAGGCGAAGGAAAAGATTAATCCATTATCCAGATTGAATTATCAATTAAAACTTCTAGAAGAGGACATGATTGCACGAAGGGGGTAAAAATGTAGTTAAGTTGCAAGAAGAGCCTCAGGATATGAATGTTGGGAAGAAGGAGGGAGACTTAAAACATGAATTAGAAGTAGTTGAAGAGACCCCGAATTTTGTGGTAGGAGATGAAAAGGTGGAGTTAGGTGATCAAACTCCAAAATTTGATGGGAAAAAATTGGAAGTTAGGGTAGAACTTCAAAATTTGAGCTTTGAATTGGTAGATCCACATTTGAATACCGTTCAGGGAGTGCATGAAATTAGTGATAAAAATTTGGAGGTCAGAGATGTGGTTAAGTTTGAAGATAAAAAAATTGAACAAGAAATTACAAAGGAGGAAAGAGGCGAAGAGAAGAGCCTCGTGGTTCAAGAAGTGGAGTTGGTGGTGGTTTATCATGAATACAAGGATCCATACATTGTACCTCATGAAGCTAACATGTCCCTCCCCATTTTGTTTAAATTTTTTTTGCAGGTTAATTATGTTTGGAAGCTTCAACCACACTACGTATGGAAAAGGGAGTTCAAGCTCCATCTCTTCCATGTTTTCCAATCAAAGGAGCATAATTTATTGAACTCATGGCATGGAAGCAGAAATTTTCTGTTTGATCCAGGGGGAGCAGTTGCATTCATGAACAAATTTATAATTCGGGACGAATCATCCTAAACAAGGAGGGTATGATGTGATCCAGAACCCCGATAATACGAATCATAGAAGGCTTGACGGGAAAATTCAAATATTCAAGCCAAACAAAGGAAAAAGGACCAGATTCATCCTTACGCCCATGATGCCCAGCTTGTCACGGCCGTAATCCAGTCTCGGGTTAAATTATGATTTTCAGAAAATATAACTTACGGCTTTAAATTAAGTCTCGCGGCTGTAACTGTAAAACGGAAAGCTTCTTACGGCCGTAAGAATTATGTCACGGCCGTAACAGCCAATACGCGTAAATTTAGGATTTTATTTCTTTCCTTATTTTTAGCAATTTCTTTCCTAGTATAATTAAAACTCTTAAGCTAGGTTTTGACCCTATTTATAGGGATGTAATTTTCATTATTATTAAGAGAACTTTGATATTATTATTGTGAGGCTAAATTGCTTTCAAACTTCTATTCTTCATTGAATACAATCCGAACTTGCGAGTTATTCTTGTTAGTTCAAATCATGGTGAGAATTAATATTGTTTGTGATCAAGAGGTCAATATATCTGATGAGTTCCGGAGTGGCTCGACGAGCGTTGACCCGTTGCACGTGTCCGTAGGACCAATAACGAGACAAAGAGCCAAAAGAATCAAGCAGACAATGCAAGGATTCATGCAAGCGTGGATGGATGAGTGCTCGAGTACAAAGACCTCATTTACGTTGCATAAAAAAGTGGAAGAGGAACCAAAATTGTTACTATGCATTTGGATCAAAGAACAACAAGAAATTGAGGCAGAAGCATTCTCACGGTCGTAACACCTATTTTTACGGCCGTAACATGAACATGGAAAAATTGTGCAGAAAGGCAATCACGACCATAAACTATGATCTCACGGCCGTAACATCATCAAAACAAAATTATGCAGAAGAGGACTTACGGCCGTAATACAAATCCTCACGGTCGTAAATAAAGTTTAGTAGTTTTTATTTTTTTATTCAGAGAGTCGATTACAGCCGTATATAAATTTGTCACGGCCGTAACATATGTTTTAATTTTTAATCTGAAGCTTACTTACGGCCGTAAACTCATTAGTCACGACCGTAACTTAGGCGCCGCAATTTAAGACAATGTTAGGCGGTTTAGTTTATTTGCAATTCTAATTTATTTAGGTTGCTTTATTCTGTTAGCCTATTTATAGGGCTTTATTCAGCATTGTAAAACAACTTTTATTCTTGATATTAATGATATTGAAGGTGAGATATTCTCTTAGTTTTCTTCTTGTTCTCGTTGAAAAAATTCGAACTTATCAAAGGATTTGACAACCTTTGTGGCGTTCCCCCTTTGTGGTTCTTATCTCCGCATCGTAACGGGTTTTGGGTTTAATATACCCATAGTTCTTGCGTCGTGAGGTCGGGGTTGCATTGTTACCGTCTACTATCTTGGATTTTAGAGCTTTCCGGCATTTAATTCCGCGTATTCTTGGTGATCCCCATATCGGATCACATCATCTGGTATCAGAGCCTGTCTCTAAATCCAAGTATTTAGTATTCCAGTTTTTTTTATTTCCAGATTTTTATTCATTCAAAAAAAAAAAAAAAATTCATTCCAATTCTTGTTTCTTGAAATTCGTCAGAAATTCAAGATTTGCCAATTCCGTTTCTTGTTCTTGATTATTCTTGTTGAATAGGTAAAAAAAAAAAAAAAAGAAATCCGAAATTCCCAAAAAAAAAGGTGCTGTTGTTTGGAACAAGAATCAAGAAAATTTTTTCCAAGATAATTCAAGAAATCCTTTCTTGGGAAATAATCTTTGGCAAATATTTCCAATAATCCTTGTTTCCATTAAACTCATTATTCTTGATTCCATAAAACTTCTTCTTGAAATAAAATTCATGTTTCCATAATTCCTTCTTGATTCCAATATTTTCCATCAACTTTCCTTATTTGCACTTCGGGGTTCATTCCACAAGGACCAAATCCGTGACTAGTTTGGTGGATTCTTTGAGAACGTGGAAAAAAGGGAATAGAGAGGAAAAAGACAGAGTGGTGAGATTAATAGAAGGAAAAAGCCAAAATTGAGTGACACACGAGTGATAAAACACGTGAGGATCTTTATTTAATTTTTTTCTCTTTTCTATAATACTAACCATGTCACAGAAGGAAGCTTCATCGACGGAAAAGGATTTTCAAGACTTTAAAATGCTTGCAATGATGGAGGAACAGTTTGCAAAATTGGAGGCGAGGTTGGATGCAAAGTTGGACCCAAAATTTGGTCAACAATCCGGCGTGAATGTAGAAAGAGCAAATAATCCGGGGGAGACACGTGGTGCGGGAATTGCTCAACCACGTCAGGAACAACCGCGCAATTTCCCTAATTTACGGAGACCACTAAGGTATGACTTCAACCCATAGTTTAGAGGTAGGAATGAACATGTTGAGGTTGTTGATAGTGATGAAGATAGTGGTGAATTATCTATTACTAGTGTTGGTAGGAAACGAGATCGGGGAGAAAGACGTGATAGGGGATATAGGCGTGATCGTAGGGATGATGTAGATGGACATGTTGGTAACATTAAGATGCCCATTCCCTCGTTTCAAGGTAAAAGTAATCCGAAGGTTTATTTTGAATGGGAAAAGAGGGTAGAATTGATTTTCGATTGTCATAATTATTCCGAATCCAAAAAGGTTAAATTGGCAGTCGTAGAATTTATTGATTATGCTATAGTATGGTGGGATCAATTGGTAACTAGTAAAAGGAGGAATTGGGAGAGGCCTATTGAAACTTGGGATGAGTTGAAGGCCCTTATGAGAAAACGATTTGTGCCTGGACATTATGATAAGTGTGCGTTTTACACACTTATTGTGCTTTTAAATAGACAATTTAATTGACAAATTGAGCAAATATCTACTTATTTATTGTGTTTATCTTGTAAAATTAGGTACAAACTCAATTGGAAAGCAAATGGACAAGATTGGAGTGCAATTGAGCTTAAAGATGAGCAAATTTGACGTTCAAGGACCAAATTGAAAGAAATCAAAAGTTTGAGGACTAAATTGCAACATCCCAAAAAGTTGAGGATCAAGGTCTATTACTCAAATTCAAGGATAAACCACAAGAGAAAGCAAAATGATTGCTTAATTTATGAATTTGAGTGAAAATGGATCAATCGCATACAAAAACATGAAGTTGGGGACCAAAGTGCACAAGTGTCAAAAGTTGAGGACTTGGGCTGCAAAATCGAAGTTTAGGGACTTGGAAGCAGTTTAAAAGCTGATTTCATCTTTTTCCACATAATTATTGAGCTGGGCATGTGGATCAAGAGAGAAATAGAGTTGGGGGACCTTTTTGCACACCTTTCAAAGTTTGGGGACTAATGTTGCAATTTCCTAGGTTTTAAAGTTAAAACCTGATTTTTTGGACAGTGCTGGACGTCTTCTTCATTCTGCTCCAGAGCTGCGCAGTTTCCTCCTCTTCTTTTCTTTTTTTTTTTTTTTTTCTTTTTTTTTTTTTTTCTTTTCTTTTCTTTTCTTTTTCTTTTCTTTGGAGCTTGCTGCCGGGTTGCTACTGGAAATTAGCTGCTGCATAAGTTGCTGGAAGCCAGGGAGCTGCTGGAAATCTGCTGGAAGGCTGCTGGTGCTGGTGAGAATCTGCTGTGCTGGTGCTGGTGCTGCTGGAGTTGCTGGGAAGCTGCTGGTGCTGGTGCTGCTGGTGCTGCTGGAGTTGCTGGTGCTGCTGGAGGTGCTGGACTGCAATGGAGAATGCTGTCATGGCTGGACTGATTTGCACAAAGCTGGAAGATAAAGGACTGATTTGCACATAGCTTGATAGTTGGAGGACCTTGATGCAATTTCCATAGTTTTCTAATTCCGGGTTTTATTTTACTGCTTCTTGTTATTTTTATTCTCAAACTTATGTTTAGCTAAATTTTGCACGTTGGGATGATTGATGGAATTTAACCTAGTTTGGATTAATTTTAATAGTTGCTATTTGATTAAATGCTTATTTCACGTGTGTTTGTTATTGAGATTATTACATGTGTTTGCTTGATCACCAAATATGTGTTTTGTGAAGTGTATGATAATCGAGAGATATTATGCATTTTAGACTAAATAACAAATGCTCTAGGTTCTTGTTAAGGATAGAGATATACCTTAAACCCTAGATGATCCATTGAGCTATTTTCACAAAGAGTTAATGCAATTAATTAGGCCTTAATCGACATAGAGATATAGTAGGTTAGACCAATTGATTAGGGTTGATTTCACTCGAGAGAGGTAATTGACTAAGCTTGGAAAATCGGGTCTAACATTGTAAATGAGTAATTTGTTAATTTGCATGTTGATAAATTAATTAGGCGACGGTTAAATGAAATCATGAATCCCAACTATTTTATCTTTCATTTTCCTTATTTTAATTTAGTTTCAAATTAGTTTCTTTAATTTAGAATTTTCCAAAACCAACTTTTAATTGTGTGTTTCTTTTATTGTTAGAATTAAATTAATTAAAGTTGTATAATTTAAAGTAAACATTCCTAGTGGGATCGACAATCCGGACTCAAAAAGTCCACTTTATTACTTGTACGCGACCCGTGCGCTTGCGGTACACTATTTTGAGCGAACACATTACTATAGGGATCTCTACCAAAAACTACAAACCCTTTCCCAAGGTAGTAAGAGTGTTGAGGATTACCATAGGGAGATTGAGGTTGCCATGATTAGGGCAAATGTAGAGGAAGACCCGGAGGCAACCATGGCTAGGTTTTTAAGTGGTTTAAATCGAGATATTGCTAATGTTATTGAATTGCAGCATTATATCGATTTGGAGGAGATGCTTCACATGGCCATGAAAGTGGAGCGACAACTAAAGAGGAAGGGAACTTCAAAATTCTCTACAAGTTCCAATTCTTTTGGAAAGTCTACATGGAGTGGGACTTCTAAAAATGAAGGGGTTGTACAGAAAAATAAATTTGAGGCACCGAAGGTAAAAGTAGAGCCACCCAACAAAGGTAAAATTGCTTCTAATTCTCAAACTCCTAGGACTAGAGATATTCGTTGTTTTAAATGTTCCGATTTAGGACATATTTCTTCACAATGTCCAAATAAACGAATATTGGTTATGCATGATGGGGTATTAAGTTCAGAGGATGAGAAAGAGGAATAAGTGGGGGATGAGTATAAGGATATGACAGCTCTAGAGGATGTTAGTGAAAATGATGATGGGGACTATGCAGTAGCTAAATCACTTGTCACTAGGAGAGCCCTTAGTACTCAAGTTAAGGTGGAAGAGTCGGGTGAGCAGCGAGAGAATATATTTCATACTAGGTGCTTTGTGAATAACAAGGTGTGTAGTTTAATAATAGATGGTGGTAGTTGTGCGAACGTTGTTAGCACTACTCTAGTGGAGAAATTATGCCTACCTATGCTAAAACACCCTAGGCCATATAAACTACAATGGTTAAATGAATCGGGTGAGATTAAGGTGAATAAACAAGTGGTGGTTGATTTGGCAATTGGGAAATACGAAGATAGGGTGGTTTGTGATGTGGTACCCATGCATGCGAGGCACATCTGGTTGGGCAGACCATGGCAATTCGATAGGAAGGTTATTCACGATGGCTTTAAAAATAGGTATACCTTCACTAAGGATGGGAAAAATGTCAAACTAATGCCGTTGTCACCTCAAGAGGTCTGTGAAGACCAATTGAAATTAAAAAGTGAGGAAGAGAGAAAGAGGGTCGGGACTACGATCCCGGAAAAAGGAGAGGGTGTGAAGAGTGCCAGTAAAAATAAAAGAGAGAAAACAAATGTGAGCTTCTATGCAAAACAGAGTGATATCACCAAAGCTATTTCTACAAATAAGCCTGTGATTTTACTAATGTATAAGGAATCCCTCCTTGTACTTGATGAAACTAACCACTCCCTCCCCAGTTTAGCTGTGTCTCTTTTGCAGGAATTTGCAGATTTATTTCCCGAGGAAATTCCTAGTGGGCTGTCACCAATTCGTGGTATTGTACACCAGATTGACTTCGTGCCAGGAGCAGTCATCCCAAACATGCCAGCTTATAGGAGCAATCCTGAAGAGACCAAAGAGCTACAAAAGCAGGTTGAAGAACTGCTGAAAAAGGGCTATGTTCGAGAAAGCATGAGCCCATGTGCAGTACCAGTCTTGTTGGTACCCAAAAAGGATAGGACTTGGAGGATGTGCGTGGATTGTAGAGCAGTCAACAATATTACGGTAAAGTATCGACATCCCATACCTAGACTTGATGACATGCTTGATGAACTTTATGGTGCTAGTATGTTTAGTAAAATAGACCTTAAGAGTGGTTATCACCAAATTCGTATGAAAGAAGGTGATGAATGGAAAACCGCCTTCAAAACCAAATATGGTTTATATGAATGGATGGTTATGCCGTTCGGCTTCTCAAATGCACCTAGCACTTTTATGAGACTAATGAATCATGTTTTAAGTGCTTACATTGGTAAATTCGTTGTGGTATACTTTGATGACATTTTGGTATATAGTAAGAACTTAGGTGATCACATTGAACATTTAAGATCTGTTTTGGAAGTTTTGAAAACTAAAAAACTATATGCTAATTTTAAAAAGTGTACTTTTTGCATGGAAAATGTAATTTTTCTTGGGTTTATTGTAAGTGCTAATGGTGTAGAGGTAGATGAGGAGAAAATTCGTGCTATTAAAGAATGGACAACTCCCAAAAGTATTACGGAGGTTAGGAGCTTCCACGGGTTGGCTGGGTTTTATAGGAGATTTGTTAAAGACTTTAGCACACTTGCAGCACCACTCACAGAAATAGTCAAGAAAATCGTAGGATTCCATTGGGGGGAAGCACAAGAAAATGCTTTTAAAATGCTTAAGGATAGATTATGTTCTGCACCGGTTTTAGCTTTACCTAACTTTAACCAAACCTTTGAGATTGAATGTGATGCATCAGGAATAGGTATTGGAGCTGTTCTTATGCAGGAAAAAAGACCGATTGCATTTTTCAGTGAAAAGCTGAGTGGGGCAGTTTTGAATTATCCTACCTACGACAAGGAGCTTTATGCTTTTGTTCGTGCCTTGGAAACATGGCAGCACTATCTGTGGCCAAAGGAATTCGTCATACACACTGACCACAAGTCACTGAAACACCTCAAGGGACAAGGTAAGCTGAACAAAAGACACGCCCGTTGGATGGAATTCATCGAGACTTTTCCATACGTCATTCGCTATAAGCAAGGTAAGGAGAATGTGGTAGCAGACGCCCTTTCTCGCAGGTACGTACTTCTAAACTCTTTAAATGCGAAGTTGCTTGGGTTCGAGTATATAAAAGGTATGTATGTTGATGACCCTGATTTTTCTACCATTTATGATTCATGTGAAAATGGTGCAATTGATAAAGTTTATAGGCATAATGGCTATTTATTTAGGAAAAGTAAACTTTGCGTGCCTAATTGTTCTATGCGTGAATTGCTAGTGCGTGAGGATGGTGGGGGGTTAATGGGACACTTTGGTGTTATTAAGACTTTAGAAACTTTACAAGAGCACTTTTATTGACTTAAAATGAAAAGGCATGTTCACCATATTTGTGAAAGATGCATAACTTGTAAACAATCTAAGTCTAGAGTCTTACCACAAGGTTTATATACACCTTTGCCCGTACCTAATGAACTTTGTGTAGATATATCCATGGACTTTGTGTTAGGTCTGCCCAGGACAAAAAAGGGTAGAGACTCGATATTTTTGGTGGTAGACAGATTTAGCAAAATTGCGCATTTTATTCCTTGTAATAAAACTGATGACACAACAAACATAACTGACCTATTCTTTAGGGAAGTTGTAAGACTCCATGGGGTACCTAGGAGTATTGTGTCTGATAGGGATGTTAAGTTCCTAAGCTACTTTTGGAAAGCCTTGTGGGGGAAGATGGGTACTAAATTGCTATTTTCTACTACATGTCATCCGCAAACCGATGGTCAAACAGAGGTAGTTAATAGGACATTAATCCAACTTTTGCGCACTATAATAAATAAAAATTTAAAAAGTTGGGAGGAATGTTTGCCATTTGTGGAATTTGCTTATAATCGATCTGTGCATTCTACTACTTCATGTTCACCTTTTGAAGTTGTTTATGGTTTCAACCCGCTAACTCCTCTTGATTTAATTCCTTTACATGTAGATGAAAGGAGCAGTTTGGACGGGGCGAAAAAGGCTAAGCTTGTGAAAGAACTTCATGAGAAGGTGAAAGGACAAATTGAAAATAAAAATGAGCGTTATGCAACTCATGCCAACAAAGGTAGGAGGCAAGTGACGTTCGAGCCGGGTAACTGGGTTTGGGTGCACTTGCGAAAGGAACGATTTCCAACCCAAATAAAGTCTAAGTTGCAGCCAAGAGGCGATGGACCTTTTCAAATCATTGAAAATATAAATGAGAATGCATATAAGCTCGATCTTCCAGGTGAGTATAACGTGTCTGCTTCTTTTAATGTTGCTGATCTTTCTCTGTTTGATGCAGGTGATGATTCGAGGACGAATCCTTTTCAACAGGGAGGGAATGATGAGTTCCGGAGTGGCTCGACGAGCATTGACCCGTTGCACGTGCCCTAGGACCAATAACGAGACAAAGAGCCAAAAGAATCAAGCAGACAATGCAAGGATTCATGCAAGCATGGATGGATGAGTGCTCGAGTGCAAAGACCTCATTTACGTTGCATAACAAAGTGGAAGAGGAACCAAAGTTGTTACTATGCATTGGATCAAAGAACAACAAGAAATTGAGGCAGAAGCATTCTCACAGTCATAACACCTATTTTTACGACCGTAACATGAACATGGAAAAATTGTGCAGAAAGGCAATCACGACCGTAAACTATGATTTCACGGCCGTAACATCATCAATACAAAATTATGCAGAAGATGACTTACGGCCGTAATAAAAATCCTCACGGCCGTAAATAAAGTTTAGTAGTTTTTATTTTTTATTCAGAGAGTCGATTACGGCCGTATATAAATTTGTCACGGCCGTAACATATGTTTTAATTTTTAATCCGTAGCTTACTTGCGGCCGTAAACTCATAAGTCACGGCCGTAACTTAGGCGCCGCAATTTAAGATAATGTTAGGCGGTTTAGTTTATTTGCAATTCTAGTTTATTTAGGTTGCTTTATTTTGTTAGCCTATTTATAGGGCTTTATTCAGCATTGTAAAACAACTTTTATTCTTGATATTAATGATATTGAAGGTGAGATATTCCCTTAGTTTTCTTCTTGTTCTCGTTGAACAAATTCGAACTTATCAAAGGATTTGACAACCTTTGTGGCGTTCCCCCTTTGTGGTTCTTATCTCCGCATCGTAACGGGTTTTGGATTTAATATACCCATAGTTCTTGCATCGTGAGGTCGGGGTTGCATTGTTACCGTCTACTATCTTGGATTTTAGAGCTTTCTGGCGTTAAATTCCGCGTGTTCTTGGTGATCCCCATATCGGATCACATCAATATCCCTGTGATTGTGTTGGTAGCTTGGTTCAATTAATTTTAATTGGATCCATAAATCGTGATTTCTTGACGTTCTTGGGTCGATTCAATATTTTGTGGGTTGCATAACTACAATTGCTACGTAGTTTGTATCATTAGGGTTCTTGAATTCAAGCAGAAGTTAAGAAATCGTTGATTATAATTTTTAAACCTAAGTTGCGTGAGGCATGGTTGTATGTATTGCATCATTTCTCTGTTATCCACAACAATGCAAAATACAACACATGTGATAAGTGCATTGTTAGCACTTGTATGGTTCACTTGTTGTCCTATTTTATATTTGGTTTGATCCTATTAAAGTATTGTTTAATGCATTTTTATGTTTTATGTTGTGTAGGATCACAAAGTACGAGAAAAGAGGAAAAAATGACCAAAAACTAATAAAAATGAAGTTTGGGGACCAAGGCAGCAATTTAAATTACGACTGTAAATCATTTCTAGGCATAAGTGGGAAAACTTCAGAAATCCACTTACGGCTGTAACCTGTGAAGTTACGACCATAACCTTCAAACCAAAAAATTGTCCAGAAATCCACTTACGACCGTAACTTCAAAGCGGAATATTTTCCTATTCTGAATTAAAGTTTATCTTTGGTATATCTTTTGGGCAACCCTAGGGCACGATTTTAGAGCTATACAAAGAGGAAAATCACAACATAATGGAGGCTGGGAAAATTGAGAGGAAAATTACAGATTAAAAGAGAGATTCTTGGGAGATTTTCAAAGAAGAAGTATCAATGGAATTCATGAAGCAAATTGAAGATTTTCACCACAATTATGCTGAGCTAAATTTCTATATATTGTTCAAAGGGAAAGTTGTATTAACTCAATTATATTATTTTCTTTTTCTAGAAACTAGTAGCGTGAATCTATTCCCTATACTTCAATTGTTGAATTATTACGTTTTGAATGTTGAATTTATTTGATTAGTATATTTAATTTTGCCAATTGAATTGTCTAGTCTTTAAACTCATGTATGTGCTATGTTTAAATCTTTTGATCCGTAATTGTTATTAGATTTCAACCCATAGTAGCAAATAAATCTCGAGCATGTTTAGTAATAATTCGACTTGGATTAATTAATTTGAGCTTGTGAAATTAATAATCCAATTCAATCTATTCTTCTCAATTTTCATGCTAGTCGTGCATTAAATTCTAAGAACTTATTTAGGATTGTCCATTTGCTATAATTGGTTCAAAGAGCTTGTTTTGAATCAATACATATAAGGAAGAATTGAGATAAACAGGGCTTGTTGAGTATTTACGATTGATAATTGAATTAGGGATAGAAACACGTTACGAGGAAAAGTATAACAATAATTGGGGGCACAACCGAACTCGAGAACAAGATCTTCTCTCATTTAATTCCTCATAAATATAATTGTTTTGTGCATATTTTTCATTTAAGCAAATCCAAACATCACAACCCCCCCATTCCATTCTAATTGATCAAGCAACTAATTAGGTTCGCTGTTCCTCGTGGGATCTACCCTTACCCTCGCTGCTACATTATTAATTAATATTTGGTGAGTAAGAAATTATTTATTATTTTGGTACATTGCAACATGCATCATGTTGGACAATTGATCTGTAAAATTCAAGCCTGCATTTGCTTTCAGAATGGACCAATTTACTTTAGCCCAAAGTTGGTAGCCGAGTCATATCATTTGGACCAGCATTGAAGCCCATCCTTCTGTACCGGTTATAGAGCCCATTTCACTTCAAATCTGATTAATGGAACCGGGTCAAAGCCCACTTATCACCACTGCCTTATTTGAAGCCGTTGGATCAGATTAATCAATCCTGGCCATCCACCCGTGATAAAAAGGGACGCTCCATTATCTGAAGAGTCAATTATTCCAGACTCTTCCATACGCTTAACCCTATTTTTCTCTCTGAAAAGGCGATTTATCGCCTTCATCGTGTTCTTCGTGGTTTCTTCCAGAAATTCATAGTTTTGCCTTATTATTCTTAGTGGCTGTTGTAGATACTGATATATTGTAAATCAGTATACGTTTGGTTGAGTTTTGACAGAGTTTTCTGTAACTCATTTGTTCTTTGTGGTTTTATGTTGTGCGATTTCTATGTTTCTGGGAAGATTTGTATATTCTTGAGTTTGGATTCTAATTTCTGTACTCTTACGTTTATTCTATAAAGTTTTTGATTCTTTGTATTTAAACGTTGATATTGTTCTTTGTGGTGGGATCTTGAGCCTTTATTCCTAACAATGGTATTAGAGCCTTAGGGTTCTTCAAAAAACCTGTGGATTAGACTCAGATCTGGTAGATCCAGATTTTTCCTTGTTGGATCTAGGATTTTCAGGAAACGGATGCGTTTTTCTTAAAACGAATTTTAGGGTTTTTTGATCTGTGAAAAACTTTTAAGAAATAATTACTTTCTTAAGTTGTTTTTAACCCTTACTGAAATCGTTTTGTTTTCTGAAAATATTTTTTGAAAATTTTCAGATTCGAAATTATTTTTTGAAGATTTTTATATAAAATCTTTTAAAACTTTGTGGATACTATTCTTTTGAAATCTATTTTAAAATTAGGGTTTCTGATTTTCTTGAGTATCTAGATCTTTTATTCTGAGTCCATATTTTTGGGGATCTTGAAACTTGGAATATTTTCTATATAATATTCTGATTTCTGGGAAGGATCCTACATTGTTCTTGGTGGCTGTTATTCGTGGAGGATACTGGTACTATTACTTTGTGGCCCTGAACTTCTGGGATTCTGATTCTTTGTGGAATCTGCTGTAGCTTATTAAAAATTGCAATCAGGTGATATCATTTAATTACTGCAATCTTATACTATAAATTTGTTTTCAAATTTCCTGTTCTCTCCCAAATCTCTCCGTTGAAGCCTATAGCTAGGACCCCATATCTTTCCTTTGTCCAGGATTTCATTGAGAATCCGGGAATCTGAGGGAGTGTGGGAATATCCAGTATAGGTTGAGGGATATACTGGAAGAACAACTTTTCTCAGTATATTGTTCTGTGTGACTTCTTGATTGTGTAATTAATTCTGCTGATTTGTGATCACCCTGATTACTCAGTTTCTGATTACTGTGTTCTGAATCTTTGTGAACCTTCTTGAACATAAGTTCTTGACTCTGTTTAACTGTCTTACTTAGTGACTGTGACCTGCATTGTTATTTTCTGCTTGATTGTTTGTTTTTGAACTATTAAAGCTCCATTACTTGAAATTTTTTCAAAATCTTGGTCATTATTTCAATGGCTACTGTTAAGGTAGATGTTGAAATTTGGAATGGCAAATGGGATTTCAACCTCTGGAGCCAAAAAATGCGAGCTTTACTACTTCAAATGAAATGTGCTAAGGCTATAGATAAATCCTGGCCCCTTGATACCCCTCGGGACAAATAACTTGAAATGGATGAAATTGCTTGGAGTACTTTGTTTTTGCACTTATCTGATAATGTCATTAAACAAATAGGCAAGACAAAAACTACTATGGAATTGTGGGATAGATTGGAAGAAATTTATGATACTGTGTCTCTGCCTGATAAGTGTTTTATGTGAAAACAATACTTCTCTTTTAAATTTGATCCATCTAAGGATGTGAATGAAAATATAAGTAGGTTTACTAAGATCACACAAAGTCTGTTAAACTGTGATGAAAAACTTACTAATGAACAAAAAGTTGTTTGCTTACTGAATGCTATGGGGGATAAATTTAAGGATTTAAGGAATGCCTTAGAGTATGGGGGGCAGAAGTTGACCACTGAAATTTTCCATACATCCCTTAAGAATAAAGAGTTAGAATTCAAAAATAATCCTAAGGAAGCCTATAATGTGGTAGGAACCTCTAGGAAGAAGAACTCTTTTAGGCAGAATAAGTCTGGAACTAATTCCAATAAAAATTGGAATGTTTCTAGCAGCAATAGGGATTGGAATAATAAGCCTGCTAAGGGAAACTTTCAAAATAAGGGCAATTTCAATAGGTCTAAAGAAAATAACTTTAGGGGTCAGTCTGGTTTCAGAAATCAAGATAATAATGCTAGAAATCATAACTATTTCAGAAACCAGAACAATTTTAGAACACATGATAACAATGCTGGAATTGCAGATGTAGATAAACCTCCTAGAATTTGCTTCTACTGTGGCCAACCTGGCCATCCACCTGTGATAAAAAAGGGACGCTCCATTATCTGAAGAGTCAATTATTCCAGACTCTTCCATACACTTAACCCTATTTTTCTCTCTGAAAAGGCGATTTATCGCCTTCATCCTGTTATTCGTGATTTCTTCCAGAAATTCATAGTTTTGCCTTGTTATTCTTAGTGGTTGTTTTAGATACTGATATATTGTAAATCAGTATACGTTTGGTTGAGTTTTGACAGAGTTTTCTATAATCATTTTGTTCTTTGTGGTTTTATGTTGTGCGATTTCTATGTTTCTGGGAAGATTTGTATATTCTTGAGTTTGGATTCTGATTTCTGTACTCTTACGTTTATTCTATAAAGTTTTTAATTCTTTGTGTTTAAACGTTGATATTGTTCTTTGTGGTGCGATCTTGAGCCTTTATTCCTAACACATCAACATGTAAATATGTCTATGTTTGAATTTCTTGCCAATGACCCAAGTGACTGAGGTTGAAGACTTGACTCTTCCAATTAACATGTATGTTCTTCGTTGCTTTGTTGACATTGTGGTGGCGCAAGAGATAGATGTGATTGAACTATTTGGTGAGTTGGTTTATCATTATTAGTATGATTAAAAATTTATTTCATTTCGTTCTCAGTTTTAATATGTTATTTTACTTTTTTTACAATCTTTGAGTTGATGTCATTAAAGAAGTTGCCAAAGATGGGATAAAGATTGATATGAGGGTTGCAAAGCATATGGACATCATTTTTTAAAATTTGGAGTATTTTTTTATTTGTTTTAATTTAACATTTTACTATTTTAATTTCATTACTAAAAATTAGTAACTATTCTTTTGATTTTCTGTAATATAGGATAGATTGTCTCTATGTGACGTTTTGGTCTGAGTATGAAGAAAAAATGAATGAGTATTTAACAAATAATAATTTGGAACATATCATCGTTTTGTTATTGCAAAGAAGTATAGAGGTTTGCTTAGCTTTTTGCCCTTTAATTTTGATTGATATATTTTTTGTTTTATTTATTGTATTTATCATAATTTAATTTTTTTTTTAAAATGAAGGTGAAGTACAAGTTTCAAACCACGAACTTATTGATTAACGTTGACATTCCTGAGATTGTGAATTTTCGACAGATGTAAAAAAAAAAAGGTTTTATTCTGAACTCTATTAATCAATTAATAAGTTTTTTTTTTCTAAAAAATTTTATTCAAGAAACCTAATGTTGGGGAAAGAGGATTAATATTAATTCTCAGAGAATTAGTGAACTATCTGGTGCATCCAGTTTTTTTATCGAAAATGTGCTTGAAAGTGGAGTTTATGAGATGAGGATTGTTAAATAACTAATTGTTTATGGTATAATAATTTTTTGAATGTATACTAATTTTTAAATGTTTGTTGTAAAATTAATTGCTTGACTCTTATGTTAGGAAATTATATGTTGGGTTTGTGCGACGATTCTTGCCATTGAATCTAACGAATTGTTGTATTTTCCGTGCAAAAGATGTAATAAAAAGGTTCACGCAGTTAAAAAACAGTTTTATTGTGAAATGTGCAAAAAAAAGGGATACGAACGAATATCATTCTTAGGTTGTACTAATTATTTTTTCAAGTTAGCTTTAATATATATAGTCCTTTTAAATGTCCCTTGTACTCATTTTAAAAGTCTCTTAATAGGAGAAACTTTTTTGGACTATTTTAACCTCACATCTTTTAATAATTTCATATTCACCATTTGTTTTAATTAATGTACATTTTTTAATATTTTATTTCTTTTTATTTTCATTTTGTCAATAAAAATATTTTTCATACATTTACAATCAAAACTCTTCACTTTTTTACTAAAAATCTTTTAAATAAAACCAATAACTCTCATATAATTTATATTTTCTAATACGTCCTTAAATTAATATGAGAAAAAGAAAAAATGTATACATCTTGAATTAATTTTTTTACATTCATATAATTCACTTTCTCACTAAAAATATTTTAAATAAAACCAATAACTCTCATATAATTTATAGTTTATAATACGTCCTTCAATTAATATGACAGAAAGAAAAAATGTGTACTTCTTAAATTAATTATTTACGTGCATATAATAATAAAAAAAATAAAATTCTAAAAGGCCTTAGAGCATCTCCAATACAAGCGTGACATGTCAACAAATAGACTGATTTGATTAAAAAAAATATTCTCCACTAATGCACTCCATGCATTACAATGTTAAGCTGACGCGTCTCAAACAAAAAAAATAATGTGAGATGCTCCGTCTAGATGTAGATGCTCCGTGAGACATGCTGACTCAGCATTTTTTTATAATTATTTTAATAAGAAAAATAAATGGACGAGGACACGTGGATGGTATATATAAAGTGATACAACATCTTCTCTCTCTATAAATGCGTCAATTTGCAAATTAGGGAATTATAGTTATTAAGTTTAAATTTAAAAAATGTTACATAATTAACCATTATTTAAAATGTAGAAGGAATCATTGGATAGTAAATTTTAAACTTCTTTGTTTATTTATTCACGTTTTTTTAGAAGTTCTTCTATTTTATTACCACACCAACCCCAATCCACGAAGTGCACTGGAGATGCTAATAAAGGAAGAAACTTTTTTTTTTTTTTTTAACTTCTTGATCTTGAATTAATTTTTTTTACGTGCATATAATAATTTTAAAAAATAAAAGAAAAAATAACTTCTAAAAGGTCTTAAAGGGAGAAACTTTTTTTAACCCTCAAACCTTTTACTAATATTATATTTATCGTTAATTTTATTTAATGTACATTTTTTAACATTTTATTTTATTTAATTTTCATATTGTCAATAAAAAATATTTTTCATATATTTACAATCTAAATTCTTCAATTTCCTATTAAAATTTTTTTAAATAAAACTAATGACTCTCAGATAATTTAAAATTCATAAACATATTTCAACTAATATGAGAAAAAAAAGTGTCCTCCTTGAAATAGTTTTTTACTTGTTAAAAAAAAAAAAATTAGAAAATTATTTTCGTCTTCTACATTAAACATTTAATTCTCCATTAGTCATATTTTTTTATTTTAAGTTTCTTTGTAAAATATTATTTTGATGCTGATTATATTCTCACCACACCCATACAAATAGAGTGCTGTGAAAATTCACTCCTTTATTCAGGAATTTAATTTTTGAAGTATGATGCATGTAAATTTGTTTTTCTAAAATATTAATTGTTCGAAAAATTAATTAAGTTTTGTTTTTCAATCAATTTAAATTCTTATTGTATTAACTTTTTTCATTTAAATTCCGAAATGCAAGTTTCTTGAGAAAATCATTTGTTTAAGTTTTAAGTTGGTTTATATGTATATATTTTTATCTTGTATTCGAATTTTAAAGTGAAATTTTAATTTTTACAATTTATAAAAATGTCACGAGACATGCGCAAACATATATTAATATATTGTAAATATGCATTGTACTTTGTTTACCTCAACTCCTTTTATTATATTTTTGGACCCATTTTATTATCATGTGTTTACTAATATTTGTCATTAAGTTATAGCAAAATTTGAGATGATGGTTTGTGGTGGTTTTATCAATTTAAAGAAATGTGTGTACTATTTTGGGATACATAGCACTGACCCAAAATTTGAAGGCTATTTCAAAATAATTTTCCTGATCAAACATTACTCTAATTAAATATGATATCTTATCTGTCTCGAATAATCATACCTTAGCACGGAACTTAGAATAAATACATCTCAGTTTTTCTAAAACATTTATGATCAAATATTGCTCTGAGTTTTACTTCAAATGCGTGACTAGCATTCTTTTTTCGTTACAATTGATTTTTTCATCATGGTTCTAAAATCTGGATAAATTTTCAAATGATGTGTGTGTTTGGTATTGTGAAAAAAGATTTTTTTAAATGAATAATAATTTTTAGGAGAATAGATGGTTGAGATTTGGTTGAAAATTCAAATATTGTGGGCCTGACTTTTAATGGATGGTTGAGATTGAGTACTGTAGATTTTTTTAAATAGAACCAAACAAGGGCGATGTTTATCATTCTTCTTCTACTGCAGCAATTGATTGATTATGAACTATATACATACATAGAAGGAGAAATCCTCTCAACTCCAATTTCTTCGAATAAAGTGGTCAAAGAATACATTTCAGGAGATACAAAATTTAAAGAAGTCAGCAATCAATTTTTAGAAGAAAAATGATGATATTATTGATAAGAGTATTGCGTACTTAGAAATTTGAATAATGTTTAGGGTAAATTGAGTTCGATAATGAGATTGTTTAAATCAATACTTTGAATATTTTTTAGGTAAAATATGTAGGAAAATTGAGATAATTTTTATTTAATTTCAAAAACATATATACTTGAATAAAAATATTATGAACTATATACACATAGAAGGAGAAATCCTCATAACTCCAGTTTCTTAGAATAAGGTGGTCTAAGAATACATTTTAGGAGATACAAAATTTATAGAAGTCAGCAATCAGTCTTTAGAAGAAAGATGATGGTATTATTGATAAGGATATTGTATACTTAGAACTTTGAATAATGTTTAGGGTAAATTAAGTTCGATATTGAGATTGTTTAAATCAATATTTTAAATATTTTTTAGGTAAAACATGTATGAAAATTTGAATTTTTTTTATTTAATTTCAAAATCATATATAATTGAATAAAAATACAATAATATCGTCACAATATCATGTGCATTGCACGCGTTATGTACTAGTATATAAAAAAATAATTTTTTTTTAATTTTTATATTATTAATTTTTAATAAATATGTATTTTCACATCATCAACATCAAGGGTTAAAACTCAAGTAAAGGTTGTTGATGACAAAATTACTTTTTTCGCTTCTTCTTTGGGATCTTGAACGTATTCAATTGTTGGGCAAGACTGCATCAGAATTGATGGATGGAGCTGAACACGACGTAATTAATATATTTTATTTTATTTTAAATATTCATAAAATTTTACAAAATATAATTCTTATACATTTTGGTTAATTTAGTTTCAATTTAAATTTTTTAGGAATCTAACGACGATTGTTATCCATCTGAAATTGAATCGTTGGTAGACTGATTTCTTCAATTTTTTTCTTATAACATATAATCTCAATTGTTTTTGCTATTAAAATTTGTTCCCCTCCTCGCGGGCGGGGAGGAGGATAAGACTATTTTGCTATTATATTTCTTCAATTTTTAATAAATAATATATTTATTTATTTAGTTTTTAATATTTAATATTTTCAATTTTTTTTGTTTCGTGCAACGCACGGGTGCGCTTTGTTCGACACGTTCTCCAAGATAATTGGAATTATTTGGTTGATTTATTTGTATTTTTTAGGTAATATGTGATTAAAAATTGGAGAGATAAAATATGTATAATTAAAAAGTGATATAAAAAATTCTTTAAATTAAATTTCGTGTCTTTTTCAAATTAATGTGTTTGGCGGAACACACTAAACAAATTATTTAGTAGGGGTGTAAACGGTTTGGTTTGGGCGGTTTTTGATAATTTTTCAAACCAAACCGTTTAAAGCGGTTTGAGATTTTTCCAACCCAAATCAAACAATTTCATTTCCTAAACCAAACCAAACCAAACCATTTTTTGCGGTTTGGTGCGGTTTTAAACCGCGGTTTGTAAACGAAACTAAACTAATATATGTAAATCGAGTTAAAATAACTATTGAAATAGAATTTTGAATTAAGACATTAAAATTAATTGCAAATAACCAACGACATTACGGATAGATGTTATAAGACTAACAAAATTAAAATATATGGGTAAACAACTTCTAAAATAGATACAAATGCACAATCCCAAACAAATGATTACGATAATATCAAAAAATCCTAATAGATAACATAATCCATTCTCAAGTTAGATTTTCCTATTATTTCACAACAAAACAATTTAAACTCAAATATACTGTATTCCAAGTAAAACTACTGAACTACATGATGAAAGAATGATGCTTTAGGAATTTAGAGTTTGATGAATTACAACTGATGATAAAAGATCTCAAGTACAACTAATTTTGCTTAGATAACAATAAATACTCAAGTCATGACTTGCTAAATTAACAGAAGACAAATATTATAACCAAGAAAAAATAAATAATGAGCAAGTTTATGCATACTCCCAAAAAAAAAATCATAGGATAAAAAACAAATAAAGTAAGAAAGTCATCGGTAGTACTTAGTTGTTAGCACTAGCAAAATGCCTTTCTTAACAATAAAGGAAAAGTAAGGTGCCCATTCATATAAATTGAAAATAAAAGTGTAAAATTGGAAATAAAAGCAGTAATTTTTTTTTTATTTTTGCAATTAAAAAATTAAATTTTAATTGTAATTTTTTAGCGGATTGACAGTTTGAAACGGGTTTTGAAAAATGAAACATAAACCAAATCATTTGAAAGCGGTTCGGTTTGGGTCAAAATCGAAACGTTGATGGGTCCGCGTGGATCCGAACCAACGGTTTCGAAATTACGATTTGATATCGATTTGACGATTTGACGATTTCGTTGTACAGCCTATTATTTAGCACTGTTCGGTTGCTCATTTTTTTTGAACCGATTGAACTGTAACCCTACG
Organism: Ligustrum vulgare; assembly: GCA_963555705.1. Classification (NCBI taxonomy): domain Eukaryota; kingdom Viridiplantae; phylum Streptophyta; class Magnoliopsida; order Lamiales; family Oleaceae; genus Ligustrum; species Ligustrum vulgare. The sequence goes on along the minus strand of OY743184.1, from coordinate 10,478,216 downwards.
GATCCTTGAAGGGAATGTGAGAGTGAAAAATATCTACGTCCTCAAGCAGCCTTTAAAAGGAAAAAACTGGCGGCTGACCCAGGCCAAATCCAGCAGCAGTATTTTATATCCACGTCATGCATGACATCAACGGTCAAGATTGCAAACAGGCTCTTCAATCCAACGGCACGTGGCACTCAGTGCTTCCCATGAAAACCTCAAATCCTCTCTTTCAGCCTCCACACACCCCTTGTCTCTCAAGAACTCAGATTCACGTATACATATACACACACACAAACACACATATATCCATACATACATACATATATATATATATATATATATATTGAAATAAAGCTATATTTCATACATACGTACATAGTGGTAGAAAAAATAAATAGAGGTTCTTAATTCTTGTACTAAAAGGGTCTGTTCAAGAATCAAGATGCAAGCAAATAACGGTCCTGAATCTAATAATAAGGATAATAATGAGAGTAATAATAAGGGCGGTGGGCAGCAGGCGGCGCAGCCACAACAGGTAGTAACGGCGCCAGTGCCAGGACAGCAGTGGGTGGCGATGCAGTACCCGGCGGCGGGAATGGTAATGCAACATGGGATGATGCCTGCGCCGCATTATCCGCCACACTATATGCCGTATCATCACCACCACCTCCACCAGATTCACCACCCACCAACGCCACCACAGCAGCATAGCAACATTAACGGAGGATCCAATGGCGAGAACCGCACAGTTTGGGTGGGTGACCTCCACAATTGGATGGACGAGGATTACCTCCGAAGCTGCTTTGCTTCCACTGGAGAGGTATAAAATGTGTATCTTTTAGTAATTTAAAACACTCTTGTGTGTAAATGAATTGGGTTTTTTGTGTTCATTGAATTAATTTCTTATGCTTGTTATAATTTATTATTTTCATTTATAGAGTAAGAGCAGAAATTTTTATCTATAATTTTAGAAGCAAGCGATTTAACTTTAACAATAAGCCTAAGCTGAGAAGATTTTTTAAATGACCAGTACATTTTTGTCGTTGAATTTAAATTACTTTTTTGTCTATAGGATAGAAATTGACATAATGTGATTTTTTTTGGTTTTTGTTGTTTTTTTTTTTTTAATTTTTTGATGGATGTGAGGTTTAAAAATGTTTGAAAAGTTGCTTGATTAAGAATGGAGGGTTGAGATTGAGTTTGAAAAATTGTAATGAAATTTTTTGCTTTACCAAACAAGCTCTTATTTCTTTTGGAAACTTCATATAACGAGTGCAGAGAAGAAATGTTTGCGAGTGAGTTAAATTGTTATGACATTTGTCTAGTTCTACAGCATAGGAATTAATTTTGTCAAAAGCGTGATAGTGAAAATCAAACTAGTTGTTGAAGGCGTTATTACTATGTTTGTTCATATCTGCATATATATGACATTGATTTGAGTATTGACTGATTTCTAATTTCCTTGTGTCGCCATTGTTAAATTACTACAACAACACTACATAACTGGCATTTAAAACTTGCAGTTGTTTAATATAATTACGCCATCTAGATCACATATGAAGATTTGGACGCAACTTTTAGAACCAAATGACGCAAAGTAGAAGTTCCCATTAAGTTTGTCTCGAGGATACAACATATACTCTTGACTATATTGGCTCAGTTTGTGTACGTTTCTAGTTTTGACCAAATAAAGATGTAGGCGATTCCCATTTTTTAAAGTTTTTGTGATTCAAGCAGATAAAATGATACTAGAACTCTGTTTGACAAACCGTTGTTTAAAAATAACGATGTGTCAACATTCGTTGGTCCATCTTTTTGAAAAGTCAAACATGGTGGATGAGGAGAATCTCTGATCAGGCAAAATGGTTGACTTTTAAAAAAAATGGTCCAAATGGATGTTTATAAACAAACTTTTACCAAACAAGGGTTAAGGTTATACATGCTATTATTTTATTTAAAGAAGTTATATTGCAGAATGATTTTAGTTTTACTATGTTCATTTTACTTGCAGTATCTTATTTTTTGGAATCAATTTTCCATTCCTCAACACAAAATCTATTAGTACTTAGTGATAGTATTTTTGCTCTTCTTGATCCTTTTTATAGAACTAGATTTTTGTAGCTGAGACCTTTCTGACTTTCTTGTTAAAACCTTTAAGTTCACTTCAGTATTTGATTTTTCAAAGTGAATATTTCCTTATTTTTTGTTCCTTGCACTTGGTCAGTTCATGCAGTTATTTTGGTCTATGATAATTGGGACTGTTGTTGGAAAAGGGAAAGTGATACAAAGGATAATTTTTTGCTTTATTCGAATAGGATCAATGTAAGGAACTTGGGAGCTTGAGTTTATTCCTATAAAGGCCCTATTTGAGCTCCATTATAAATGTATAATGAGTCTTTGGAGAAAATGTATTTTGAAATACTAAATTTTTTTTGGAGAATGTATGGTTAAAAAATAAAGAATTTTTTTTGGTTTACGTCTAATATTATTTTATTGGAGAATGTGTAGTTGAAAATAAGAGAAAGGAAAATGTATTAAAATTAAAATGGGGCTCAGACAAGGGCAAAGTAAAATAATCATCTTCTGTATCTGAACTATATAAACGGATCTTTATAAGCACTATAATTCTCAACCATGAGCAAAGATGATCAAAGAAAACAGGCAAACAGGCAAAGAAATTGAGTGATCTGTTATCTTGCATTATCTTTATAACAAGTATGATCCTTCTGTAGGTGGCCTCCATTAAGGTTATTCGTAACAAGCAAACAGGATTTTCCGAGGGATATGGATTTGTGGAGTTCTTTACACATACTGCCGCTGAGAAAGTCCTGCAGACTTATTCTTGCATTTCTATGCCCAACACCGATCAACTTTTCCGTTTGAATTGGGCTATGTTTAGCATGGGTGACAAGCGCACAAATAATTGTTCTGATCTTTCTATATTTGTAGGAGATTTAGCTGCAGATGTTACTGATACCTTGCTGCATGAAACTTTTTCTAGTAAATATCCATCCGTTAAAGCTGCTAAAGTAGTCATTGATGCCAACACTGGTAGATCAAAGGGCTATGGTTTCGTTAGGTTTGGAGATGACAATGAAAGATCGCAGGCTATGACTGAAATGAATGGGGTCTATTGTTCTAGCAGGCCCATGCGAGTTGGTGTGGCAACCCCGAGGAAATCATCTGGATACCAACAACAATATTCATCCCAAGGTATCAACTAATTATGTATGCAAAATGTAATTGGATTTTTCTCTGAAGTATTACAATATTAATTGTTTCTGCACAATTATTTTTAGGAACTGATGAACTGCACAAAAGCCACTATTTCTAAATTTAATTTTGAACACCATTTAATATATTCTCACTGACTATGACGGTCTAATCTATTTGTTTTTTGAAAGGACTAGTAGAAAGAAATGTAATAGGAAGAGAAGTGGAAGGATGTAGAGAGGTGCTCATTTCAATGTTTTGGCGAGGGCAAGAACTAAAGAAATATAATGAATAAGAGACAGCTAGTAGGTGAATAATCCATGCCCATTTATTTCCATCCTAAATTTTAGAGGATGATAGAAAAAAAAGTTTGTCATATATTTCATGTCTGCATTCCTGAATTGAATAAGAAGAGAAAAAGTACAAAATAACTTCCGGTGTAATTCTAGTTAAGGTTGTCAGGATCAAATTTTTGAATCAGATCGGTGAACGAGTTTTCGGATAGGATCATTGGATCGGATAGAGGATCGTAAGATCATACGAAATAATGATTTAGTCTTTTTTAATCTATAAATATTTAAAATGTAAATAAAAGTGCTAACAATAATTTAACATCTATAAGTCAATAATTAACTTAAAAACAATAAAAACTAAATCAATTTTCATATTCTTAATATTTTGAGCACGATTTTTTTTGGCCCAAGTGTATATTGTCTTTACCACGAATCATTTAATCAAACCATCTAATCAAACCATCGGTAAGACTGAGGTAAGCATGAGAATTTTTCTTAGTACTAGTGAAATTTTATATTCTCGCAAGACCTGTTTGGATAAGAGAAAATTCCAGGGTGGATCTTGCAACGATAGGCACCCTATATCCGCTTAGTCCTGTCCACAAGGAATGGAAAGAAATATATTCTATTTGATTTTTCAAAGTCCTCATATATCCCAATGCTCTACCGAGCTACATCCAAAATAAAAAAAATAAAAAAATGTAGTGAAACAATCGAGAACAATGCTTTTGTCAAAATAATAATTCAAACGTGATTCCAAATTCTAAATATAACTTTTAAAATATGATCTCAATCATCAAAGCGAATGTCTTTATCATTGGTAATAAAGGTGTTCTAAGTGATTCATGGATAGAAATCACAAGATTTTTTATTTTTTTCATTAGAATTATGGTAGTGCACTCTAAGCTCATCATAAATATTATTGCTTCCTTCGACACCATCCATGAATAAATCATCATCAGCTTTTCTAAGATCGTCGTCAAGATTTTCGATACAGCATCTGGATTGCGATCTTGACAACCATGATCCTTGTATTGGTTCGTAAACACACAATGGGGTAACATCAGTTTTCATCATGCCGATGCTATACTGAACAAAATAAAAGTTGAAAGGTGGCATCTTGAAGTGTAGCTGGATATTATTTTTTGTTTTCATGACACCTAGATGAGTGCATCTTCCTTTCTTTGGTAACCTATACCGTCTTAAAACTAAAGTCAAAAACATTTTTTCTTGTTTTCGTAGATCCTACTTTTCTGTTTTATGCATATATATCCGGTCTTTGAAGTAAAACATAATTTTAAAGACAACTAGTTTTTTCTTTTTCGAAACCGGGCATATTTATCTGAATTAGAATGTAGATGTTATTTGGTAGTCTACCTGTGGTTTTTTTTTTTTTTTTAAGCTTGTCACTAGTGCTTGCATTTGCTTGATTTAGTTTTCTCTGCACTGCTCTGTTTTTGCAGACATTCTCTTTCATATTTCTGTTATTAATCTTAAAGCTACACCATGCTCTTATTGCTTAATTTCCTTTAACTCGTACAAAAGTGATACGTTGGAACATGCTGTGGTCCCTATCTATGAAGTCAAAAGTAGGGCACCATTTCTAAGAAGAATATTAGAATCATTAAACTGAATGAGATTGTTCACAAGTGGCATAATATTTTTCTACATGTTCTTGTTTTTTTAACTATTTTGATGATACAAAATGATAAATTAGGATTTATGAAAATAATTTATTATCAAAGGCTTTTAAATCTCCCAAGAAGTTAATATAATTTAGGGAAATTAGCGCATTTAGTCCCTAAACGTTTGCCTCTTTGTGCAATGGGTCTCTAACCTTCCATTTTTGGCGCCGAAGTCCTTAAACGTTGCATTCTTTGGCACAAGAGATCCTTTTGGATGATTTTCTTCCCTTTCAATGTTATAAAGTTAAGGAAAAATCAAAATGCCTTTATACATAATTGACACAATTAGTTCCCGAATTTCAGATTTGGTGCTTAAGCCTCTAACCTTTCAATTTGGTACAAGTAGTCCTTAAACTTAGGCATTATTTAGCTCAATAAGTCCTTAACCTTTTAATTTGGTGCTTAAGTCCCTAATGTTGCATTATTTAGTACAACGTATCATTTTAGATGGTTTTCCTCCATTCCACTTTTAAAAATTTTATTTTATTTTTACAAAAAATTTTAAAATGCTCTTATATTAATATAAATAAATAAATAAATAAGCTTCTTTTTGGCAACTTAAGATTTTTGTTTCTTACTTTGTCAGAATCTGTTCTGCCGTGTCATTAGACTTCCAATAAAGGTTTTTATTGTGCAACTGTGCTAACACAAATTTATCAATTTACCACATTTAAAAATTTAATTTTCTTTTTTTATCAAAAACTATATATAATATATATGCACTCAAAAAAATTTGAACTATGAATCCAAGTTCACGGTAAACCAACGGTCAGGTATAAGGATACACCAGAAAATGAGCTATGGATTGAATGATCTGGAACACCAGAGTCAGCTACTTCAACTTCTCCACGCCCTCGTAATTCCTAACGCCCCCTAGACCCCCCTACTGCGAACAAAATATTAAATCAAGGATGTGGCTGTGACACACTCTGACAAATTTGAGTTTTTCAATTCTCAATTATTTAAGGTTTATGCAATTTCAAAATAGAAAAAACTGTAGAGCAAAGTGAACATTAATCTCAATTTGCAGAATTGCTTTCAGAATGCTGAGGAAATTTTTGGGAAGAAAATTGATTTCAAATTAATTTCATCTTTTAAATAAGCCTTAAACAAATGAAATAATGAATAAGCCTCTTTTTGTTTCTTTTTTTGTTAAAAAGAAAATTGATTTTTTAAAAGTGATAATTTGGGGAATTTGTGTTAGCACAATAAAAATCTTTATAGGAAACTTAATTGACACGGCAAAGCAAACTCTGACAAAGCAAGACTTAAAATTTTTAATTTTAAGTTGCCAAAAAGAGGCTTAGTTATTTATTAATATAATAGTATTTTAATATTTTTGATAAAAATAAAATTCAATTTTTAAAGGTGGAATGGAAAAAACCATCTAAAATAATATGTTTTGCTAAATAATGCAACGTCAGGGACTTAAGCACCAAATTGAAAGGTTAAAGACTTGTTGCGCTAAATAATGCCTAAGTTTAGGAATACTTGCACAAAATTGAAAGGTTAGGAACTTAAGCACAAAATCTGAAGTTCAAGGACTAATTGGTCTTTCCTTAACTTTATAACATTGAAATGGAAAGAAATCATATGAAATGACCTCTTGTGCTAAAAAATGCAACGTTTAAGGACTTCAGCGCAAAAAATGAAAGGTTAGGGATCCATTGCACAAAGAGACAAACGTTTAGGGACTAAAAGCTCCAATTTCCCTATAATTTATTAATTTATTTCTTGCGAATTCTGCCAACCACAAATTTATTAGGAATGAGGCTTAATTAGTTGTAACTTGTATGTCTAATGTCTTCCTAATTCTATGAGTGTCAGACAACTCGATGATTCAAATAATTTCTGAGCATGCTGAGAGTTGAGGTTGTTATACTAAATCAATTGCCTAATGCTAGATTTTAATTCAAAATTTAAAGCTATAAGCTGTTTTAATAGGTGGGTACTCAAATGGAGTTTCAGCCCATGGCTTGCAACCTGATGGAGATACCCTAAACACAACAGTCAGTTATCCAATCATTTTCCTTATCTTTTCCATTGTCTCCAATACCTATTGGCTAATCTATGCTTGTAGATTTTTGTTGGAGGGCTTGACCCTAATGCTAGTGAAGAAGAGCTGAGGCAACCATTTATGCAGTATGGTGAAATATTATCTGTGAAGATACCAGTTGGGAAAGGATGTGGGTTTGTACAATTTGCTAATCGGTAATTTACTAGTTATAGTATCCTTGTTAGTCACAGGTATATGCTAAGGTTTGTCCATAGTTACTTCATCTGCAGTATTATGAATCTGAATCCATTTGACAGAAATGATGCTGAGGAGGCATTGCAGAGGTTGAACGGTACAACAATTGGAAATAAAACTCTACGGCTTTCTTGGGGACGTAACCCAGCAAATAAACAGGCAAGAAAATATATTTTCACCCCTCCAACCCACTCAAATGAGAGCGCGCACACACACACACACACACACTCTCTCTCTCTCTCTCTCTCTCTCTCTCTCTCTCTCTCTCTCTGTGTGTGTGTGTGTGTGGAAAGAAAAAGAATATCCGTGTATTTTTAATGCGTTTCATATTACTTTTTTTCTTGGAAAAATTCATTTTATCTCTTCTTGTTTGGGGAAAAAATGGATGGTTAAGATTATTTGAGCAAAGCTTATGACGTGTTTATTAAAGAATGCTTGTATGATTTGCTCAGAATTGCTGCTGTTATAGAATCATCGTGGCCATATAAGGTCATTTGGCCCCATTCACTTTCTTGCCTGTTTCTTGAGGGTGTTCTTGCTTTTGTTTTCTTGTTTGCTTATTCTTCTTTATCGGGGGTGATTGGGAAGGTTCACTGTCCTAGGCATGATATTTATGTTGCCTGTTTGAGCCCATGTCTAAAGCATTAGTGAGGAAGTTATGAGCATGTTTAGCTAAGCTTAAAATGTTTTTGTACATAAATAAGGTGGTCGTCAAAGTCGAAATAAGTTATTTACTTATTTTGAAAGACAGACTTCCAGAAAAAGTAAGAAGAGCAAGTTCCAAGCACATATTTGGAGGCAAAAGTAACTTTTCTTAGGTAGTGTTTGATTGGGAGTAGAAAATGAGGTGGAATTCCAATTCCATGGAATTCAAATTTCCATACCCCCAAAGAATTCAATTCCATGGAATTCAAGGAAAATGTAGCATTTATGTGAGTGGGTGGAATTCAAAAGTGCATTTGATTGGAATATAGAAAATTTGGGTGGAAAATGCATTTTCCATGGAATTGAAATTGGTATCAAACACTACCTTATAGCCAAATAATGCTCATTTAAGCTTAGACTAGCATATATTAATTGCTGCATTGGTATTTTGCAGTCAAGAGTTGATTATGGAAACCAGTGGACTGGGGCATACTACGGAGGGCCTATTTACGATGGCTATGGATATGCTGTGTCACCCCATCACGACCCAGGCATGTATGCTGCAGCAGCAGCCTATGGGGCTTATCCCGTGTATGGAACCCACCAACAGCAAGTAAGCTGAAGGACTGCCAAAAAAAGTTTTCACTGAGATGCAGCACTCATGGCTTGGTATCTTTGTATCAAACTCCAAATGTGGAGTGGAACTGAATTTTGCCCTACTGAGGTAGTCCTATAGGAATTTTATTGAACATTTGTTTTGAAGCGTGGACTTAAAGTAGTAACTTCTCAACCGGAATAAATAATCTATTTGGTAAAAGTTATTTATTTATAAGGAATTTGTTGTTTTTGTGGTAAAATATGTGATTAAACACTTGTTTGAAAAAACACGTGTGGGTGGGGTGGGATGGGGTGGGGGGTTAAAAAAGTGATTTGAGAAAATGTGTTGATTACCTTTCACTGGTATGTCATCATTATGATTACATCTCGTGTGCATTGTGTAAATCTGCATTTTTCTGTCCGTTCTCTTTTCCAGATGCAGAGAGTACTATGCACAACCCTTCTTCTATGGATTGCCTGGCATCTTGTCGGGGGTCCATGGTCGAATGGAATCTTGGCATTTATATCGATCTTTGATTTTGTTAAAAATAGAATTTTAGTAAATTTTAATAAAAATTGATGAATAGATGAATGAAAAGCTGATAAAAGTTTCGGATTTCATCAAATTTATAGATTATTTAATGTATGTTTGTTAAAATTTTGGTATTTAAAAACATTTTATTTATGTTTATGAAAAATGCGTTTGGATCATCGATCGAGAACAATAATGTTCACTTTAGCCTAAATCAAGTGGTGAATGAATACAATCTCAAAGTTAACGTTGTAAGGAGTGCAACGGAATTAAGGAATTCAAGCGAAAAACCTTAAACGAAATATAAAAATGAATACATATGGAATGATGAATAATCTCAAAATTTATTACTCGAATGAATGACTAAAAACAAAGACTTAACACCATTTATAAGGTCATAAAATATAAACATAATCTAAATCAACTAGAAAAACATGAAACATATTTTAAATCAACTAAATAAAAAGAATTTGAAATAAACTAAATGACAGAAATAACAATATTAAAAGACTGTTTTCGAGGGCTAAACGAACTCAGATGTCTAAAATTACACATACATCACGGTGTAGCTGTGAGTCTTGTTTTGCTCTTTTCGGTCCTATTGCTCATAAATTCATTCAACCATTTGTTCTACATAAAAAATACGTGTTGATTTGGTTCTTCCTATATGGAAAGATACCTTGCTTGTCAATTTCAAGTAGCATGTGCATGATATAATTGAGCATCCCTTTTTGACCGAATATCTATATCACAATGCGAAATGAACAAAAACATTGATGCACACAGTCAGCTCTCCCTTCCCCCACCCCATTGCTTTTTTCATCATCATCAGAAGAAGACTACTTATCTATCTGAACGAAAAGCTTAACAAGTTGGTGTTCTAATGATTGGATTTCCATCAGGGATGTTCACTGCTACTGATGTAGACCCCAAGAAAAGCACCAGACTTCAACCCGGTTAATGAAAACGTAAGATAAGATAAATCTTATGAGTAAGTTTTGGGAAGTCCTTGTTGATCTTGACTGCATTTATGATATAAATGCAAGACTTGCAACGAAAATAGAGAACACAGATTTTACATGGAAACCCCAGAACACAGAACAATCTACAACAAAGAATGAAGAATTCACTATATGAAAATATGATAGTCTAAAGAGATTGTGTTATGAAGAGTTGAGGACTCCTTATAACAATTTCGAAATCCTAAATACATACGGACCGGAAATAAGACACGTCGATACTAATTTTTTGGGTTGGACCAAACGGAATTCGGTTCACCGTTCTCTAACAACTGCTATACTAAGGCCAACTTAGCAGGATGACTTTGACATCATGTGATTGAACAATCAAAACACAATGATCTTTGAACGATGTCTTCTCCTCTTGTAAGAGTCACTTTCAAGACAATGAGGTAAACGTGAATAATATTGGAGATTGAGATTGAGAAGCAAACTATTATGCCAATGTCAATTTTGTATTTGTTTCGACAACAATTAATGCATTGCAACTGAATCAGTAACAAAAAATCAGATAAAATTACTTGGTGTTTCAACGGTTTCGTTTGTTAACACAAGTACTAAGATTCATTTCTAAATTCTGCAAATTTTGCTTAGACGAATAAAACTGCATAGGACTAAACATTTTTCTATCAAGAGGATGGTGGCAGTTTCCCCTTAAGAAAGGATGATATCATAATTAATGCACGTTCTGGTTGGTAACTTGGAACTGTATGCCCAGCTCCCCTCACTGTCAACAGCGTCAATCCTTTGTACTGAACCACATATCCTCCAACCTGCCAGTATCACGAGGAATCGTAAAACGGAATGTTTTTTTTTATTTTATAATTTAGCTCGATCATTTGAGAATGCATGGACGATGTGAAGTCACAAGTTTAGTAATTACCTCTTGATTACTGTACCACGGATGCCAAGCAGTTTCTACTGGAAGATTCAAAGTGTTTATCGAGTACCTCGATGATGTTATCGGAACTCGCCCGTCAATGTCCCCACTGCAAGTTTTGGTGGAAATATCATTTTCAATTGCCTTTTTTCACATGAAGCAGTTTGACTTTTAGGCGGGTGGTGGAGAAAATGAGGATTAGACTCACCTATAAACCCATAAGCTAATGCCGCTGGCTATCAGCTTTCTGATTATTGGCAGAATTGTTGTTGGGCTGTCTGTCCAACCAACTCCACTGTATGCAAATTCAGTCAGTCACTCAGTGCTGACACTTTACTAGTTTCCATATAAATTTGTTCGATATTAATCTCAGTGGCAATGATGAAATCATGAAAAAGGTGTAACCCACGGCCCGAACCGACCCTGCCCTAAGCCATTAGTTCGAGTGATAAATCGTAAAATGTGCCTCTCAGAGGTCAGGGTGGAGGGTACTGAAGGTCCTCACGAGTGGTGGTAATTCCCGCTTGCCACAAGGCCAAATCCATTTTCAGGATTCGAACCCTGCACCCGATCGCGCTGTACGTGTTATCAACCCTCCCTTTGCCACTGGGAGATAGACCCTCAGGGCATATTCATGAATTTATAGAGATATGGTTATGTTGTTGGGTGTTATATCAGTTTTCTAATTTCATTGGATCATTGTGTATATACATTTATGATACTTAGTAAAGAAAAAAGTACCTGCAAGGTGACCAGGATGTGTTGATGGCATGAAGGGCCTGCTTCACCTCGGCTAGATTTAAATAAGAATATACATATTTATCTGAACAGGGATCAAATTCCTTCACCTAATTTTTGAGTTAATTTCACTGTTAGTATGCCGGCAGCCGGCAGTTCAAGATTTATATATGAATTCATTTACTTTTTGTTACATATAATAGATAAATTAGGTTTATAAATCAAGATACATAGAAGCAATTTCTTAGATCAAACTGCAGAGAAATGTAAAATAATGAATAACAAGTGGAAGGAGAGGCACAAGAGAGTTTTTAATTTAATTTGTATCTGGATAGTATTTAGTATTAAAAATCATCAACATGGTTTCTTGGGAGAGGAAGCTTATGGACAATTTTTTCCTACTGGATAGAGAGCGATCCCTTATCAGTGAATATTAACTAAAAGCAGCCATAAACAAATACAAATCTACATAAGAATTAAATCATATTCATGTAGCCATTTCTATTAGATTAAGCTTTTAGATCGGGTAATTCAACACGATATTAGAACAAGTAGAAGTTCTGAGTTTCAAGTCTCGCGGTCACCTATTTAGTTTGTACATGTTAAACTTCGATGGAAAAGTAGAACCCCACCTACGCGTGAGGGGATATATTTGAATGATAATATTGGAATGTTAGACACGTGACTCTCTCCAAGAGCTTAAGCTTTTAGATCAAATGATTCAACAATTTTCTTTGATTCATATTATTAAAAAAAGCATAAATATGTGCTGTCAATAGCGAATACTTACTGAACCGGGAATAGATTTTGATGTGGAACTATGACAAAGTGGAGCATAAATGTTATAGATGTCTAGATTTCCAGCCTCCTGACCTCCTTTGCTTTGATACTTGTAGCAAAGGTCTGAGAAGTTACCAGTGACATAGTCGCAGTACTTGTTGATCCCTGCATTGGTTTCATCTGAGTTCAAAGCATGAGTCCATAAATAGTCATAAATCCCTTTGATACTTGTATTGTCATCTATCCAGGCATTTCCAATCTGCACCACCAATTGAAACTTGTAATCAGACTTCTACTAATTGACAGCAAGTCTTTCTGAAGCGCGGAGGAAATTTGATGTTTGAACTTACTGCAATGCCTTTGAGATTAATTGATGTTTGATTTGTGTTCTTGTTCATTGAAAGGATAGTGTAAGCAAGCTGAGGTACATAATGACCCGCATAGCTTTCTCCTGTTATATAGAAATCTCTGTTTTTGTATTGAGGGAATCTTTCAAGCCAGTTTACAAGGAATGTATAAGAATCTGCAGCTGTGCTCTTGTCCCCCGTTTTTCCATAATCAGAGGTCATGTTCGAGTATGAGAACCCTACCCCTGCTGGGGACTCTAGAAATAATATATTTGCCTCTGCCATTTACTTTGTATTAGATCCATGTTATATATTAAATACTTTCTGAGATGATGGATCATGGATTGATAAATATGGAGTTTGCTTACCTTGGTTCCAGGAATATTCGTTTCTAAATAGCGTCTTTCCATCAGCGTTGACTCTGAAAGGTCCCAGTTCTTCCATGGCTCCATATCCAAGTGATGAGCACCCTGGTCCTGTGTATTAGCATTTTGCTTTCATTTTCTTGTATATGGTTTTTTTTTTTTTTAAATAGTGGACATGGCACTATGGCAGGGGAATAATGGCAGTGAAAAAGGTGAGAGATTAAGTTATGACTCTGTATTTAAAACAAATGTAAACCAGGCAAGTTTTGAGAGGTGCAGTGAGTATAAACTCAGGAGTAATTAAGCAAGTACTAATCTGTTATTTTAGATAATGAATGGTTTGTGACTTGAGTATCAATAAGTTAACTTTATGGACACTTGTTTCGTTTAAGCACGATTTCTATTTGAAGTACCACCCCCTATTCGATTAGGGCTCCGTCTGGTAAGCACGGTCCAACTTTACTCTGTAGGCCTTGAAAAGTTGGACTATAAGCACTCTCCGTAGGATTAGGTCGGACGAAGGCCAAAAAAGCAATAACAAAAGGGGATCCCGACCTGTGCCATCTTATGCCGCTCCTATTACGCGTCTACACCAGCACTGGATATGACTCTTCATCAGACCACCTCATCAGGTCTAGTGTGACCTGGTGACATGGAACTTTGGTAGTCTAGTCTGTGATCCTTATAATAAGAGAGTGTTGAATGTAATTATTAGTCTAGAATTTATCTAATGGATACTTTCTGGAGTAGTATGGGCTAACAAAGCATAGGGATCTTATTGGAGTTGGGACCCAAAAGAAACTTGGGCATTCATTACTTGGATCGTATTCGCTATTTATTTACATATTCGAACCAATATTTAACTTGTTAAAATTACCTCCATTAAGCCACAGGACCAAAGGCTTGTTGGCAGAATTTTGAGGCGACTCCACAAAGTAATAGAACAGTGCTCTTCCAGCCTTTGGATCCACTGTTACATAGCCTGCATATTGATTGAAGTCCACTCCTTGAGGCTGCCCTGGCAAACTCTCAATCTTATCAGCTTCCATCATCCCATCTTGAGCTCCAACGTATGCAGGAGATGAAAATCTTTTATCTGATGCAATATCCAGTTCATCCCATACATCTGAATGGGATGACAAATCTGATTTTTTGGATTTGATCAGTTTATAAAGGTTATCGATCTGATTTGCATAACAAACTGTGGGAAAGGCCACTGGAAGCAATAGTATTAACCATGCAAACTGTGGGACTTTCATCTTCTTTGTCAGAATCTGCTTTCTGGGTTGCTAAGTTTTATACCCAACAACTGTGAGAAGGGGTTGAAATTTATCTGTTTCCAGCAGATTGGCACTACATGCACGAGACACAAAATATTGTATAGATTGACGGCAACTTCAATGTTGCTGTTTCTTTCTTGTTAACATATTATTTTTCTCAATAGAAAATATCGATGGACTTTGTCTATGATTGTAGGGACATGAATATGAGTTAAGAACCTTCTTTTTTTCTTTCAAAAAATTCATTATTCCATTTTATGTGAGAGTTGGATCTTATTCTGGCCCTTTTATTTTATTTAGAAGTAGTCAATAGAGTTGATTATTATTGCTAAGAAACATGATGCTTCATGATTGAGTTGAGATTGCCACTGGTAACCACCTTAAGTGGGAGACCATTACTCATTTTTGGTGGCTCCCTCGTTGGATTCCAATAAGCTGGTCTTGGGGGATAGAGAATTTTCACTGCAGAGATGTAGAGAAGCAAGAGTTGAATACTTGACGATGGTTGACAAAAAGATAATGTTTGCTATTAGACATCTCCATGGAGCCATTTTGTTGGTATATTAACAGGAAACTTCAAATGTAACCTTTTAAAAAAGGGAAAAAGTACATAATTAAGGTGATTATAAATACAAATTTCAAAATTGATATGAAACTTGTATAATTTCAAAAATCAGGTTATAGTTAGTATTAATTAATTAAATTAAATAATTAAATATATTTTATTAGGAGGTCACGAACATACATTTTTTAGGTCACAAAATTGATTTCAATATCACATGTTACGATTAGGTTACATTTATTTAAGATCAAGTCACAATCATCGTTATTTCTGATCACAACAACCATTTCTATGGTCACATATCACAACCACCATAATTTCTAAGGTCACGAATATTTAAAAAATTTAAAATATTAAGGTCACAATATTGTAAATTTTCAAGTAACAATATACAAATCTTTTAACTCACAACAATCATTTGTTAGGTCAAAATATTGTAAAATCTCAAGTCACAACAATAATTTTTTAGGTCACAACCACGATTTTTAAGTTACAGATTATTTTAGGATCACATACGTTCAAAATATTAGGTCACAAATCAAGCATAATTTTAGGTCACAATCACATAAATAATCAAGACTAATTTTCAATCAATCACTCTCACTCTCATTGAACCGGCAAACCCAAACCTCATCACTACCATCAACACCACCCCGATTACCACCACCTCATCATCGGCCACTGCTAGTACCACCACCTAAACCCACTTGCACAACCATAACACACAACACCTCCCCCTAAACCCACACCACCAACACATATCAACCCATCATACCACCACCACCACCAAACTCAAACTCAAACCACCACACCACCAACATAACACAAAACAAGACAAAAAGAAGATCCAAGTACACGAATGCCCGATCGTGCTCCCAGCCGCGCTGTGCGGTGCAGCCACAAGGCACAGCAACGCTGCTAGACGCCTCGCAGCGCCGCTCCAACGGTTGAGCATTGTCGTCGCCGTGAACCCGCCTACATCCCATCGCCATCAGGCCACCAGTCCATCATCACAACCACACCATCACAGACCCACCATAAGAGCCACCACCGTTACCAGAAGTCCTACACCACAAGTGGTGCATCGACAAGCTCGCCACCACGCATCAGAAGCAGTAGGTGAGGGTTGGCTGTGCTTCGACTGCTCACCGGTGACGGCCGCACCTAGAAAGGACGGATGTGGTGATGTTAGATGGGATTGAGAAATGAGAATGAGTGGATGAAATATAGAAGAGAGAAATTTATTAGGGTTTGAAACCATTTTCTATATTTTAAAATATTAAAATAAATTTACTAATTAATTATTTCTTAATTATAACCTGAAATGTGAAGTTTTTTTATGTTTAATCTTATTTTTGAATTTGGTTCTTAAAATCATGACTTCATGTGATTTCCTCTTAAAAAAATAAGAAGGAACACCAAGATTTTTGGCCCAAAGACTCGGATATTCAGCCAAAGGCCTAATTACCACATTGAGCATCCGCAATAAAGTTGTCAATGCTCAAATCTACTAGCACAAATCAAGAAGTACAAGATACACGTGAATACCCTACAATATTAACTAGAAATCCTCAGATCGAGTTATTGTTTTCCCACGTTTTCATCGAGTAACTAGAAGTTACTTTCCAATTTCCTCCAAGAAGCAGACTAACTACCCTAATAAACTCCATTTTACATATTTTACCAAAAAATTATGAGAAATGAAGAATTACGGTAGACAAACCCAAAAGGGGAAAACCCTCCAATTGTCTAGCAAATAAGGAGTCAAGAGGCTTTTAAAAGACAACCACATGAACTAAGGTAGTGTTTGATTGGAAAGGATTTGCCTAGGAAGTAGGAAATTTTTTGTCATTTTCCATCTTTAATCTTTTTTGCTGTTTGATTATATATTTCTGCCTAAGAATTCATTTGCCTCATTTGGTTGGAAATCGTGAAATTCTTGGTTTTCAAGGCAAACCAATTCTCTACACTTCGATGAGAATTGGTTTGCCCCCTTGGGTGGCAAATCTTTTTCATCATGTTTGATCATTTTTGTTTTTTTCTTCAGAAAATTAACATTATTATTATTATTATTATTATTATTATTATTATTATTATTATCAACGTGTGAAAAAATTAAAAAAATATATATTTTTGATCAAAATAGCTAAGTTTTACTTTGTTTGTCATGAGAAATAATGTTAATCAAAATATAAAACTTGAAAAATTCTTAATTTTTCCACTTAGCAAATTAAACTAATTAAATACATTAAATTTCCAATTCTCAGGAAAATAAATTCCCATGAACTCAATTCCCTGGATTTCATTTCCTTTCCATCCTAATTCCACACTTGCTCTCAAACGGACCCTAAGATCAACTGCTACCATCCAACCACGTGGCATTATATCAGTTGTAAATGGAAGCAAAACTATAGTCGCATTTGTATGAAGTGAGAATTCACACAATGGGGAACCATTGAGGTCATTAGGGATGAACGCGGTCTGGTTTGACGCGGTTTGTGGTTTGACATTTTTTCAAACCAAATCAAATCATTTTTTTGTGGTTTGGTTCGGTTTTAATCCACGGTTTACCTATCGACATAATATAACATATTTTAGATGTCAAAATTCAAATTAATTCGCATTTCTTAATACATAAATCTAAAATAAATAAATTAATATAAGCTAATATATGGTAACATTCTTTGCTTCTTTGTTTAACTCGTTACCATTGTAGGTGATAACATAGCACTAAATGCATCAATCACATATACATATACATCTAATTTTAATTAATTATTATTCATAAAGCAAATTATACTATTAACAATTTATCTTTTAATGTCAACGTCACTGGGACTATAAATGCATGATGCTACCAAGCAGTAAGATATGAACTTAAACAATTGATTGACTTCTGATCGATGAATTAAAATTCATTCGTACTAGAATGAAGCTTTTTTTTTGGTGGGGTGGGGTGGGGTAGGGGGGGTCATGTAAAATTTCAAGTATAATATGAAGTTGAGAATCCTGATTTTATTTTCTAATTGCCTTTTTTCCCTGTCAATGGTTTTTTTGAGTATTTTCTTAATGTAGGTTATTTGAGGTTATAGTAAATGTGATTGAGCAGCTTCTTCGGTTGAGTGGTTTGTTGATTTCTTTGCGTGAGATTGGTCATCATACTGGTCCATAAAACTCATTAACTTAGTAAGAAAATAGTAATGGATGTCGTAACTAATCCGTCTCTTGATCCGATAATAGAAATTTTTTCTCAGACTATAGATGTCATCATCGAGATATCAACTACTTCTAAGAATGTCCTCATTAAAGAGATGAGTTTTCAGGAACTCTCATCTTACCTAGATTGCATTATTCATATCTTACAGAAGTTGAGTAGAAGGACATTTGTGATTCAGAAGGCTTACAAAACTTTGTGAAAATCCTTTATCGGGAGATTAAAGTTTCTAAACAATAAATTGGGATTGCATGGATTTCATAGGAATTTACGTTAGATGACTACTGAAATTTATTTCTATGTAAAAAAGAAACAAAATCCTCAACTTCATATACTAACAATCTTTTCTGAGATCATTACAATGCAATGAAAACAAGAACATATATAAACGAGAAAAGATATAAATGAGAATTTTATTCTATTAGTTAAATTTGAGTTTTTTTGGTGGAAAGTAAATTTAAATTAATAAAATTATTTTTTTAATTAAAAAAAATAAAAGCGGGTTGGTTCAATTTTTTGAGATTTTTGAAAATCAAAATCTAAACCAAACCATTTTGAAACGATTTGGTTTGGTTTGTAGAAAATAAAACCATGAGTTCATGTGATTTCAAACTAACGAGTTAGGTTCGCTTTGCGGATTTACGATTTTTTTGTGTAGCCTTAGAGGTCATCCTTAATTGGGCTTTGACCATTGTGCCGAAGGTGTAAGGCCAAGATGTTAAACACTGGATCAGTCCAACAATCTCCACATTGATTGATATCTTTGACCGTATCATAATGGATTCAGGATTACAATCCTGTTTTATTTGCTCTATGTACCTGCAAAAGTTAAACAATATTATTTAAAAGATTTAACAATCTTAAATTTTTGTAAAGACAGTATTTTAGGCTATGTTCGATAACACTGTAGAAATTATAAATTAATTTATTTATATTTTTGAGGTAAAATACGTGGTTGAAAAGTGGAGAGAACAAATGTATGTGATTAAAAAGTGATTTGTGAAACTGTATTATTTATAAATTGTAATGATTACGTTAAAAAACAAAGACTTAGTTCACATGTCGGCAGGATTACACTTAGTGGAAACTTTAACAATTTTCATTATTTTCTTGTTCTAAAACATCTCCAATGAAATGAAGTTTTACATTATTATGTTTAGTCCTATCATGAAACACAAGATTGCTCAAGTGAATTGTAGATTTGCTATTAGAAAATAAGATGATTTCATTTTCAATGAAACCAATTTCACTTAACAAACAATTTACCAACATACCTTCCTTGACAGTATCAATAACTGCAATATATTCAACTTTGTAGATGACAGAGCTAATATTTTCTACTTATGAGATTTTCATTTAATACAAGTATCATTTATAGTAAATACATAAGCATAAGTTGATTTTCTATTATCACTATTACCAACAAAATTAGAGTCTATATAACCTTTTAAACTAAAATGTTTAAAAGTGAATACTTGACTTTTTTCATTCTTTACAATTGTTCATCGTGAACGATATATCAGAATTCGTAAAAGGCTATCTACAAAAATACCCTACTTTTAGGGATCAAACTGAAATTTACCTAAATTTTATAAAACTTGAAAATTACTTATAATAAAATCATAAAAATTGAAAAATACTTCATAAGTTCGTGAAGTATCACAATCTGATACTTATGATATTTCTCAAATATGTTAGTATCGTAGTACGATACTTTTGATATTTTTCAATTTTTAAGTATCACAGTATGATACTTTAGAAATTTTTATGATATTTTATTTCAGATATAAAATCAAACGCTTTCCTTGCACTATTCTCTACACTATCATTGCCAACCAGAATCTAAATTTCATCCCACACGTCAAAACAATAATTACCTCCAGCCCCCAGCAGATAAGTTTCATCCCACTGGTCAATTTGTCCTATAGGCCATAAGATACTGGAACATCATGGTGATTCAATGGCGTTCCTTTGCAATGAGGTGTTACTCACTCTCATTCCTCAGATGAGCAAAAATACTTTCTTATGCGCATGATAAAGGCTTCGGTCTAAGATCATCAAGAATGAATATATGTGCTGTGCAATTATTTCATCCCACTCGTCAATTTATGCATATTTGGACAAATTTAGCCTCATATGGGTCCCTTTAAATCTCACCTCCTCTCTGTTAATAAGGAATCGTGGAAGAAGATGACCTCCAAACTCGATATGTTCTTTGAATCAAGTCACCTGCTATGGTGATTCGGTGGTGCTGGGTGGTGGGTACGTGGCGTTGTGGTAGTGGTTCGACGGTGGTTGATGCAGGTGGTGGTGGTGCATTGGCACCGTGGAAAAGAATAGAAAGACCGTGAAAGTATTTTTCAGAATTTTATCTGTGAACAGTTAAAATCATTTTTGAGAACTAAAGTAGGTAGTCTATACAATTATCTCATTCGTAAAAGTAGTCTTATTCAAAATGTTTGAAATGGGCTCCAATTTCATTTCCCCAAAAAAAAAAAATGAAAAAAATAAAAAAATAAAAAAAATAAAAAGGGCTCCAATCCAATTCAATGAATGGAAACACATGCTGGGTCCTTCTATTGTCTTCTCTTCTTTAGTTCTTTATGCTCCTGTTTGGTGGAGATTAAAATTAGATTTTTAGTAGATTTTGATAAAAGTTGATAAGATGTGTGGTTGAAAAGTTGTAGGTCTCACGAAATCTGTGGTTTAGATTGATTGTTGACTTTGACTTAGATTAAAATCTAGATTTTAATTTCTACCAAACAGGGAAATGTCAAAAGGACTTGCAGCAATTTCCCAAAAGTCAATACTGTCAAGTCTTCCTCAATTATTAATTTATTGTACTACTATTTTGTAGTATATCTAAATGTACCGTGGTGTAATTCCATTTTTTTAAAAATAAAAAATAAAAAAAAGACTTGCAGCAATTTCCCAAAAGTCAATACTGTCTAGTCTTCCTCAATTATTAATTTATTGTCTACTATTTTGTAGTATATCTAAATGTACCGTGGTGTAATTCCTTCGAATCTCAAGTGAAATCACATCACAAAAATCTATAGAGAATAGAGTAAAAACATTGATAACTATTCTACTCTTAATGTCATGTTAAGATTATCTTCAATAAACTCTTTATATTTAAAGAACATATTTTACATAATAAAGAGTATTTTTAAATTTAAAGAGATTTTTTTTTACAAGTTTCAACAAATTCTTCATTATTGGCTCTTTATTTTATTTTTTTAAAAAAATATTTATTGTCTTTCTATGTTTTTAATTAATATTTATTTTATTAAAAGTGAATAATCAATGATATATCAAATACTAAATATACAATAAAGAAAACTAATGGAGGAATACTGAAAATTAATGCATTTAATAATAGAGAGTGAGTTTAGTTCTCCAAATTTGAAGAGCCAAACTCACTCTCTAAATTAAAATGTTAAAGTAGAGAATTTATTGGAGTGAAAATGTTGACTCTCCAAAATGAAGAACATCTCAAATTTAGAGAGTCTATTAAAGATGCTTTTAGTAATTTTTGTCTTCATCACTCTTCAAGAAAGAATCTAATATTTCTCAATTTCAAAATTAATTTTTCTTAATTTCAGAAGTAGCTTTAAATTTTTCAAGAAATCCTTGACAAATGTTCCCTTGTTGAACCCAACATGCTTTCAAATTTTAATTTATTGCCATTTTGGTCAAAATTTAATTATTTAAACATGCAAAAGGATAATAAGGGATAGATACATAGAATTTCAAATAAATATTGAATATTCTAAAAGAGAACCATTTATTCCACATCTCACCTTTACTCCATTGCTGTTTAACATTTCTCATTCACAATAAAATTATAGAAATTGTTTTACATATTTAATATTTTATTGGCTATTTAATCAAAATTTTCATCCGATTGGG
The DNA here is from genome assembly GCA_963555705.1 of Ligustrum vulgare. Taxonomy (NCBI): domain Eukaryota; kingdom Viridiplantae; phylum Streptophyta; class Magnoliopsida; order Lamiales; family Oleaceae; genus Ligustrum; species Ligustrum vulgare. Next base: position 10,455,921 of record OY743184.1, on the reverse strand, counting down.
CTCCGCTAAAATGAGATTTTCTTGGAGAAAATATATTTTAGAATAGTGATTTTTTGGAGAATGTGTGATTGAAAATAAGAGAGAGAATAATGTGTTAAAATTAAAATTATTTCTTATTAATCACTATTATTCGTTGAGTCGAACTTGTTATGATTGAGCAGTGAGCTAAACACATTTATGAGCTTTTGACTGTCAAATTTTCTACTGATACATGAAAATTTGGTACCATCGAGTCTCACAATTAGAAGTGTTGAAATTTAAGGGTTAATTAATGATTAATGCATGTGTGAATTGAAAAAGTCTTCAATAGATGCCACGATTGCGTGCGTGTTGTACATGATAAAGAGTCGTGAATCATGATAAGATGTAATCTAGACCATTAATATAGAAAATGACGCGATCTAAAGGGTAAAATGAATTTTGCCAAGTGATACAACCATTCAAAGAGAGAGACATGGAAATTTATAAATATGACCTAATTTCTTCACTTAAAATGAGTTTCATATAATTAATTTCTAAATCTCTCATTCTCCACATTATTTTGAATTTCGTATTTGATATTTATTACTCGATATCTATTCTATTCTTAAAGAGTATAATTAAGCGTTGGTTCACCTAACAAAAATAATATTGTGTTATATTAACTTTAGAAAAAGCGTTGTATTTTGTGAGATGAATATCCATTTGATCCTATTAATACCAGTGCAGGGGACGAAATTTATTTCAAGGATATTTGTATTCGCATACCTCACTTGATTTAATCTTCTTCTAATTTATACATTTTAGTAAGTTGAAATTAAATGTGCGTATCATGATTTTGGTAAGTCAAAATTTTATTTGATAATATTACACAAGTGTAAATCGCAATTTTGTCGTTATTGTATGCATGAATTTTTTTGTTTACGAATATAATTATGCACCAAATTATCCAACAAGAAGATCTAAGATTTACATTGCCATTTAAAGTGGCAATATTAAAAGCAAGAAGTAAACCCTTTTTATCTTCAAGTTATGATGAAATCCTCCTACTCGTGCCGGATCACCATGTGAATTGAGGCTTCAATTCAATAAGATAATAAAATAACATCATAATATAAAACATAAAAAAAAAAAAAAATTTGTGAAAGATGGAAGCATTAAACTCGATTGTTTTGGAGTGTCTTTGATATCCTTTACAAGTTGGCACTCGCCACCCATGTCATGTGATGTAGGTAGCTTTTTATTTCACTCAACACCCCATAACTCATTTTTCTTTATTTTTAAATAATAACAATTTATTTTTCTTAAATTCTAAATATTATCACGACTAGTATTTTCACCTTTACGATGCACATAAATATATATGTGATAGTGATTTAGATAAAAAATTATGAAAATATGTGAATTATACAATCCTATCAAATAAAAACATGATACAATAACATTTTAATACAAAATATTATCTAATTCAAAAATTTTAAAAAGACAAAACTAATCCAAATAGAAAATACAACAAAATTAGAAAATCATGATATTTATAGATTTTTTTTTTCTTTTTAAAATTGTTTTTTTCTTTTATAAAAAATATTTTTATTTTATTATTTATTTGTTTGTTGAACTTTCTTCTTCTAAATAAGTTATTTTTATCTTTTTTTATATGTTATAATATTTTGAACTAACATATAATATAATAAATAAAATTAACAATCATAAATCTATATTGCTTTGAATTGGTAATTTTGAAATTAAAGAATATTGTTATTATATTTTGTGTGCATTTAATTTTATCTCAAAATGAGTAGATGTTGGTTTATTTGTAAAATAACATTTTTTTAGAAAATTTTGTGATATTTGAAATAATTATTAATTTTTTTTAATTGAAATCGGTTTGACCTTGGTTCAACTCAATCAAACATTCTGATCCTTGACATGTTGCCTTTTTTCATGTCAAACTGATTTCAAGTTTTCTGAATATTGATTATTATATAACTTAAATGATATAATTTAAAAACATGAATGTGATGTTTGAGAAAAAGTAAAAATATAAATCAACTTTTACATTTGATCTTTGTGATCTTCGATTTGACACTCATATTATGTATTTTTTTTACTTCAAAATAATATAATAGTTATCAAAAGAATAATAATTAATACAAAAAATAGTTTATAGATAGTATTATAAAACTTAAATGATATAAGTTAAAATGAATGGGATATTGCATAAAAGTAAAAAATATAAAAAAAAAAAAAAAACTTTTATATTTGATCTTTAAAACGATTTTAAGGACAATATGTTTACAGTTTGTTCTCACTTGTTAACTTGTATTAAACTTATTGTTAAGGTCTTCAATTTGAGACATATGTTACATATTTTTCGACTTCAATATAATACAATAATTATCAAAAGAATAATAATTATTACAGTATTACAAAACAAAAAATAGTTTATACATTAAAATAAATTAAAATTTTGATTTCATTAATAGCTTAGCAAGTATTCTAATGTCATTAATGACACATGTACCATATAACCATAATAATTGCTACTCCATAATATTTATTACATTATTATCATTTTTTTCATAGATTTTCAGATTTAGAAAATCATTTTGAACGAGAAATTATGTGTGTGTTATTTTTAGCATGAAATTTATATAAAATATTTTTGATTTTTTTAATTTTATGGACAATATACTTATAGTTTGCTCTCATTTATTATATTATTTTAAACTTCTCGTTGAGATGTTCGATTTGATACTCATTACATATTTTTCGACTTCAATAGCTTAACACGTAATTTAATGCCATTAATGACACACATGTAACATATAATTGTTAAAAAATTTATTAAATTAATCTTTTCGGCATATATTTATAGATTTAGAAAGTTATTTTGGGCATGAGACTGTTTGGATTTTATTTTTAACATGGACTTTTACATTTGATTTTTGAGACGATTTTATAGACAATAAATTTACAGTTTGCTATCACTTATTAATTTGTATTAAATTTCTCGTTGAGATTTCAACTTCAATATAATATAATAGTCATCAAAACAATAATAACTATTACAAAATAAAAAAAAATTATTACATTATTTTTTTGCATAGATTTTCAAGTTTAGAAAGTCATTTTTGACGAAAAACTATGTGCGTTCTATTTTTGGCATGGACTTTGTTTATATAGATATATAGATATAGACATAAATAATATATAGATATATAGAATATAATATATAGATATCAAAAATTCCAAGGGACCGTTAAAATTCATACCATCTCAACAAAATCCTTTTAAAAAAAAAAAACATTTTTTTAGCATGGACTTTATTTATATATATATATATAGATAGGTAGATAGATATAGATATAGGTATAGACATAGATATAAATAATAAATAATATATAGAATATGAAATATAGATATCAAAAATTCCAAGAGACCGTTAAAATTCCTACCATCTCAACAAAATCCTTTAAAAAAAAAAAATAGCCATTTCATTTTGCACATCTTCTATAAAAACGCACTAACATGACATTACACAAAGAAAGATTATGCAGTCGGATCAAATCTTGTATATTATGCATGCCAAACAGTGAGAAAAAAAAAAAAAAAAACCCTCAAATAATGGCATAAAAATAAAAACTTAGTTCCAATAATTGTAACATAAATCCAAGGTTTTTTTTTACCAAAATGAAGCAGAGTCATTGCCAAAGCACAAGTGCATTCTAGTTCCCGATGACGTAGAAAGAAGGGCTGTATTATTATTATTCGTACAATACCAAATCCTGCCTTTCTTCTCCATAATGCCGTACATTTATTTTTAGCCACCCACATTAAGAACAAGAAAAAAATAAAAATAAAACAATGAATGGTGGATAGGTATGGCTTCGCGCAGAGTAGTAGTTATTGTTTGTTAACTTTGTCTTCTGCTTCAGCCTTCAAATGAATACTTTCTTCTGAAGGTCTCTTCTTCTCTTTCTTTAATGCCCATTTTCTATAATTTTAATTTTTATTACAGCATAGATTTTGATATTAACGAATGGAATGTTATAAAGGCAGGCAGGGATCATTGAATGTTGTTCTGGGGACTGGGGAGGATGAATACCCGAGCCCGTAACAGTTTGCAGTCTTTGAAACCTCACCATTAAAAAAAGTAATATATCAGAGACTACTTTTTTTCAGTTTATGGAACTAATTATTAAATTGTTTAAGAAACGATTCTTTGTTTTTTCAAGTAATTAGTCAGAAACTATGGCCTTAACTTGTATAGGCAAGCTTGAGAAGATGAACTTAATCCAGAAAATTCGTTAAATTAAGACAATCCCACATGGGTTTTCGAATTATAAGAAGAATTTGGGGAAAATCCAACTAAAGATTATTTTTTCTTCACTATTTATTATTTTTGGTATTTGGTATTTATCCACAATGATAAGTAGATTTCCTTTTGCTTTCTTTCTTTAACGTGTGTGTCTGTGTACAACTACAAGTGAGCTTTAACTTTTTCAAAACATGTCATGTGCAATTCTTTTCTTGTGGAGGCTGATTGTTGTATCCGCTTTATGATTACTTGAAGGAAAAACTGGAAATGCAGAGTGGTAGGAGAATGGATTCTAAGAGACCAGCCATGAGTCGAATAGTCTCAATTCGAGAGCGAAAAATGGTGTTGCAACAAGATGTAGGCTTTTACCTTACTACAACAATTTTCTGTAGCTCTATTTATCTATGTAATTGCAATGTTCATACTTCTGGTGTTTTAGGTTGATAAGCTAAAGAAGAGACTCCGACACGAGGAAAATGTTCATCGAGCTTTGGAGAGGGCGATTAACAGACCGTTGGGAGCTCTTCCTCGTCTCCCTCCTTATCTCCCACCTGATGTAAGTCATTACCTCTTTAATTTATATTTTTAATGTTTGCAGATATTATGAAATTCGACCAAGTTATAATGTAGGATAACCGCAACAAATGTTGCAGACTTGCAGTAGAATCAATTAAGTATCATTCACAGACAGTTAAGAGTTGAAGAATTGAGTGTAAGGTTGAATTACATTGATTATATAATGCTAGTTAGTATCATGGATATTACTGCCAAGGATTCATTCTTGATGATCCTGGTTATGAGTGGAATTGTAATTTGTAATACTGTAGCAATTATAAATTTATTTATTTATGTTTTCGAGGTAAAATATGTGATTGAAAAGTGGAGAAAAAGATAGAGAATGTATGTGGTTAAAAAGTGGTTTGATAAATTGTGTTGTTTATAAATTCTAATGATTGCATTAAAGAACAGAAGCTTGAATGGAATTTACAGACAGTCGAGCTTTTGGCCGAAGTAGCTGTTTTGGAAGAAGAAGTTGTTTGGCTTGAAGAGCAGGTTGTGAATTTCAGGCAAGGACTATATCAAGAAGCTGTCTACATTTTTTCCTCCCAGAGGAATGTGGATAATTCGGCTAATTTATATGACCCGTGTCATATTAAAGACTCAACACCGAAACAATCCAGGTCGTCGCTCCCAGACGAGGCAAATGCTGAGCCCATTGGGAGACGTTTACCAGTTTCGCATGGTAAATGCTTCTAAACTGTTTTCGAAAAATCTGCGTATTCTTAACAAGAAATGAATGTACAACAGGTAAAATTCTATCTCACTTTTATATACTTTTAGATGATAAGCGTGGAAAAGAAAACATCTCGAGCTCCAATTCTTCGAAGAACAAGCAGGGATCTCCAAATTTAAAATTGCAGACTGTCAGAACTCATGTAAAAAGACCTCCTCTTGAGTACAGATCTGCAGAGAAGCATTTAGATTCTCAGAGATCACAGGTACTCATTTTACTTATTTCTGTCAAAGCATCATGAAATACCAAAATTAATCTTGATTTTCTTTCCGGATTTTCAGTTAGAGTGCAGAGTTATGAACCATGACAGTGCCAAAGAGAGGAATCCTGTTGTCATTCGAGAGGAAAAATCACCAGAAAATGACACTCCAAACAAAATTTCTGAGTGCATTCTGAAATGCCTGATGAACATTTTCTTGAGAATGAGCACCAAGAAGAGTAAGAGTATGGCAGAAACAATATCCTCACGGTCAGCCTTGAGTTCTTGCGACGTCTTCACGAATACAGAGTTCAAGGATTCTTATGATATATGTTCAAAGTTTGGGAATAGAGATATTGGTCCATATAAGAATTTATTTTCTGTTGAAGCCACATCTATCAATCCAAACCAAACAACAATATCTGTGTTCTTAGTTCAAAGACTAAGGTGAGTTACTTTCAAGATTATCTTTAGTATGGCTTCTGTCTCAGAATAATGACTCTTAATTTGTTAGGCTTCTACTTCAGAAACTTGCATCAGCTGACTTGAATGGCCTCACCCATCACCAGAAGCTTGCTTTCTGGATAAACATCTACAATTCTTGCATGATGAATGTATGATCTTTGTCTTCTTTTTCCGTTATCAATATGCATTCCGTCATCTAACTCACTAGCGCATATATAATGCTGCGTAAGATTTGACATATAGCTTTTATAGTCATCTCTTTCATGTGCTTACGTATACTTGTTTTTAGAAAGTTGAGCTTCAGATTAAGAGTGTTAACTTTACATTTGCTTCAGGCATTTCTTGAATATGGAATACCAGAGAGTCCTGAGATGGTGGTTGCACTAATGCAAAAGGTAATGTTTCTTCTCTTTTGTTCATTAAAAACTAACCGTCTGTTTGTTTCTGATTAAAAATTCGATTTTTGTCAAAGTTAACAATTAATCACAACCATTTATTTTGTGGGTCCTATAACTTATTAACCACATATCTCATCGATTTTTATCAAAATCAGCTAAAAATCTGCTTTTAATCTCTATCAAACAGGGGCTAAGTGTTTTTTTCACCAGATTTTTGTGATTCATGCTGGTAATTTTACCTCTTTTTCCTCAGGCCACAGTCAATGTTGGCGGACACATACTAAATGCGTTGACAGTTGAACATTTTATACTGAGACAACATCATCACTCAAAACATGTGAGAAGACTAAACTTATAGTTTTTTCTTGCAAAATTATGCTTCATTTTGGTTGGTGGACCAGAATTATTATCAATCTTCTGTTATCAGACCTTGGCAAAGGGTGCGAATAAAGATGAGACGATGGCTCACGGGATCTTTGAATTGGAATTGTCAGAACCATTGGTAACATTTGCACTGTCTTGTGGAAGCTGGTCCTCCCCTGCTGTAAGCCATTGCAAAGAGTATATATAGATCCATTGAATCAGCATAATAAGGAATTTACGTCATTTTCTTTTCATTACTCAAATTTATGCTCTAAGAATCATAAGTATCATAGTGTGATACTAAAATTTAGATTTTAAGCCCTTGTTTGGTGAAAATTAAAATCAGATTTTTAGTAGATTTTGATAAAAGTTGATGAGATGTATGGTTGAAAAGCTGTGGGTCTATACCAATTACTAAACAGGGGCTAAGTATCATAAAAATTTGAAAAGTATTATAATATGATACTTTAAAATGATGTAAATTTCTGTAAATCAGATGTATCATAAAAAATTTTTGAAGTATCAAGGTGTGATACTTCCCGAAGGACGTAAATTTATGTTTGACCCCAAATTTTTGGGTATTTATGCGAATGTCCCTGATAATAACACTCATATTTGAGATAACTGCAAAGTTTTAAGTGACTACTACTTATCTTTAAGTTATGATGGAATTTCACTGATCATCAAAGTATTTTATGATTGAAGGTGCGCGTGTACACTGCATCTCAAGTCGAACATGAGCTTGAAATGGCTAAAAGAGAGTACTTACAGGCAGCAGTCGGGATTTCATCAATTACGGAAGTGATAGGAATACCAAAACTATTGGATTGGTATCTGCGAGACTTTGCGAAAGATATCGAGTCATTGCTCGACTGGATATGCCTTCAACTACCAAGTGAACTTGGAAAAGAAGCAATAAAATGCCTAGAGAAAGGGAAAGATAAACTTCTGTCCAAGTCTCTTCAGATACTGCCTTATGAGTTAAAGTTCAGATACCTTTTACACACATGAATAAGTTAGATGTATAGCTTGTTTGGTACATACAAATTTTATATATAATTTTTTTGTTTGGAAAATGTGTGGTTATAAACTGAGGAAAAGTTTCGAGTCTATTTTCAACCAGACATTCTACGAGAAAAATCTTTACAAAATGAACCCTTTAAGTGTAGTCTCTGTCTCTTTACAAAAAAAAAAAAAAAAAAATGTACTCTTTACAGAATCTAGAGAGTTTTGGTATTGAGTTTCACTGTATTGAGTGAATAAAGTGAAGATGTATTAATGTGTAATCTTTTTATCTTTTCCTTGTAAAAAAAATTTTTCCCCCGAATTTTTGTTTCATTTTCCCCATTTTTTAGTGGGTTTACTGTTGTAAAAAATTATTATTTTTACTTATATTTTCTACCCTAACACACTTCCCAGTTTCCACATTTTTTTTTTCAACACAGTTTTTAGCCCTTGCTTGAGGACAAATGACAAAAGCGTTAATTTATTTCGATTTGTTTCAAGTTTATTCCAGGGAAAAATATACGAGTAAATCGAGTTAAATTTTACTTTGATTTTTTTCTTTTTTCCAATATGATTGGATTATACGATTTATCTTTCATTCACAATTCAGAATAGCTCGTGCAATTGTGAATAATTTTTCTTACATCTTGTTATCTTTTACAAATTATAATCAATTTTGAGTCCATCAAAATTAGGGACACGATGAAAACACGTGGGGAGCAATTCGATTTTGACTTTGTCACTTTGACCCGGGTTAAAAAAAATAAATGGATATCCAAAGTCAACCCTTAATGGTTTACATAGACCTAGTCATTATCCTTGAATTAGTTACATATATACGAGAATCTTTATTAAACTTATCAAAGTTTAAAGAGTCCGTGACATGTTTAGTTAGATAGTTTTAAAGAATATAATCATCTTATCAATTTATCGACAGTAACATATCAAATACGTTCTTTGTATAATCATTTTCCACTTTTAAAACAGCTTAACATGTTATTAAGAGTCAAGGTGGCGTTCTGTTTGTATTTTATTTTGTATTTTCATTTTCGAAAATGTTTTGTATTTCCTGTTTTTATTTTTGTTTTAAAATTTGTTGAAAAAGCGTTTTGTTTGTAATTTCTGAAAACTGTTTTTGAAAATGAAAACCTGAAAAACACGTTATGTTTGAAATTTTACAGAATACTACTTAAACTATTTTTAATTAATTTGTTTGCAGAATGCTACTGTCTCAAACTTAAATTTCCTTTCACAATACACTGAAAATATGGTTACATGAAACACACTAATGTGAGCATTAAGAGTCTATATTAACATAGCTTGGTCAGGTTTGGAATTTGAGGAAGCTCTAGTTCTATTAAAATTCAGAAAATGCAAGTTCTTTTAAAACACCAGAGTCCATTTATCAAGGCATTTTTTGAAATATAATAACAAGAATTTTCACTTAATTTTTTTTGTAATGTTGATATTGAATTCAATAAAATTTTATTTAAGCTTATTTCTAATTTATGATAATTTTCAAAAAAAAAAAAAAACTTTATTTAGGCTTAGTTCCAAGTTAGGAAAATTCTAAAAAATAAAAATAAAAATAAAAATTTTATATTAAACTTAGTTCCAAGTTAGAATAATTCTTAAAAAATAAAAAAATCCCAAAACGCATTTTCCGCGTTTTGAATATTTTTTGTTGAACTACACACAAAACGCCCAAAAACGAGATTTTGGGCGTTTTGTATACAATTTTTTTTTTGTTTTCTAAAATGCGTTTTCGAAAATGGTAAAGAGAACGCGTTTTTAGTGTTTTCGAAAATAAAAACAGAAAACAACCTCAAAACAGTAAATAGAATAGGGCCTAAAATTTCGAATAGATCATAGAAGTCGAAGATACACAATTGCACGAGATCTTTAAATGATGAATGAAAAGATAAATTAAAATTGGGAAAGTGAAAATTGAATTATTAAGCTCTTATTTGTCTCCCAATAATTTTTTTTTTTTTTTTAAGCTTATTATCCATCGCATATTTTCAAAATAAAATATTTGTCGCATTTTAATTTTTTCCCCCTATTTTTTAACCATATAATCTTTAAAAATTTACTATTAGAGACTCATTTTTATATTTTAATGGGAGACAAACGGGTTCTAAACTTCTAGGCTAGTGGTGGGTCGGTTGTACATGAAGTCATTAAAGTCATCCTAAAACTAGTTTTTATGCAAATCACCTCTTAACTCGTGTGTTTGACTTTTAAGAGTATGACGATATTTTTAAGTGATATTGTGACATAACGTAAATACATTGGATGGTAAAAAAGTAAATGGTAAGATAATTATTTATATCATCCAATATATGTTTGACATGTCACCATGTCGATTAAAATGTTTATTTAAAATATCTCCCTAAAATTATTCTTTGATGATTAATCTAGTTAAAAATAATAACACCACTACATCAGTTTCACATTTGTAAAAAATCCTGTTTGGTAACACTGTAACGATTTATAAGTTGATATATTTATGATTTTGAGCTAAAATGTGTAGTTGAAAAATGGAGAGATGAAATATGTTTAGTTAAAAAGTGATTTGAAAAATTATATGATTTATAACTTTAAACTAAGAGCTTGTTTGGTAATGGTTAAATTTTTACCACAACTTTTCAGATTCAATCTCAACCATCCTTCTTAGTCAAGACCACCATTTTTGACTTTTCAATTAATTTTAAACTACACATCCATCAAAAAGTTAATAAAAAAATTATAAAAATCAAAATTTTTTACATTATCAAACATGCTCTAATTTATTTGATTTAACAAACGGGGAATTAGAAAGTCTATTGCGATAGGCCGCCCACTCACATTTTTAAAAAGCCATGTTTTTGTTTCGCTTTTTGCATTTTTATTACTCTTATAATATAATAATGTGAAAAAAGTTGAAATTGTAAACAATTCTCTCCATATTATCACGTTTTAAATCAACATAAGATTGAGAACCTTCAATACAAGAAATTACACGTTAACTATGAACATGTTCCATTCTCAGCCTTTATGAACATTATGTAAGTTATGATTTCGAATTTATTATAAGTAGAAGTCGTAAAAAAATATATTTAATACCCATATTTCATATAGTGAATTTCTCCACCTCTACTAAAGAACTTTCCTTCTTATTCTAAGGTTTTCACGTAAAACTAAATCTATGTGTTCTTTATTTTCATTGTTATTTATATTCATCAAGAGTGATCTCTTGCCCGTCACACTCACATGTGATTAACCCCACCTCTGCATTCACCAGTTAAGGGATAGGAGACCAGAATTTTTATATTAATACCATAACATCTTCAATAAAATAAATTACATATAGATTTAATAAGAAAATAGGCATATGGTGAGGAAGTTATAAAAGTACCAATATAACTAGATTCTTTGAATGCCTTGATGCACATAATAATTCTTGTAGCAAACATAGATTAATTTTGTTTCTAAAGTTTATCCCAAATTATATAGATTGATAAATTAAGATTATAAGATTACTATTTTATTTTGTAGTGAAAATATTCCTTAAATATTACAGAATAATGTTATTTGAACACTCAAATTTACCACTCATGTGCCACCTCCCTCACATGGGGTGTATGGAGCCTCATGTATTAATTAGCTGTCCCACACTTCATGTGAAGAGGGTGGCACACAGTGTATTCAAATAGCATGATCCAATGTTATATATACTGGAGAGGACAAGTATCTATAACATAATTCGTTGTATCTTCATGTCTAAACATCAGCGTTGCAAAGACAAAAGAGAACAATTTGGGGTCGACAAATTTTTCGATAAGAAATCTTCGCACTAATATTCTAATTTCTAACAACAAAAATGGACCCCAACACACAAAGTGCATGCACATGTCTATCAGTTTATTTCTGTATCCTTATAGTCCCTCTATCCATTTATATATACTCATCACTTCACTTGCTTAACAATCTCAAGCTAGTATTGATTCGTGTAAATGGATCCATTTTATGGATGCAGTTCATCCATTACTTCTTCTTCTTCTGTTGGAAAATTGTGTTTCCAAATGGTTGTTCAAATATTTAAAGATGATAAGATGAAGTACACAATTGAATCAATACAAAGAGGTATTGATAAGGAAGACAAAAGAATGAGAAAAAACCGGACCAAATACAACTGGTCCGGCCAGAATGAAGAACCACGCGATCGCGTGGTTGGTGGTCCGGCGATCGCGTGGTTGAACGGATTTGAATCTGTTCAAAATAAAGAGGCATCACGCGATCGATTGAGCCTTGTACCGGCGATCGCGTGGTGGTTCCGAAAGGCACCTTTTGGTGCCTAAGTTGGTTTTTTGCACCAAAAGGTGCCATTTTGTCTAAGAGGTGTGTACTTTCGTAAAAGGTGGATTAATCTCTATATAAAGGATGTTATATTGATAAATTCAATATATATGAAATATGAGTAAGAACATCCATGCAATATAGAAGCCATTTTCCACCAAAAACAAATACTCATTATCCAATTGTTTTTTGTTCCTTTTCCATGGATTATTAGTACTTAATAAATACATGGTTTGAAGGCTTGATTAATCCGCTAAAGTATTTGCCATCTAACCCTTTAAGCATCTCGAACGAGAGGGGGCAAATGTACTTTTAGGACAACGTGTAATCACGTGTTTAAGCCTCTCGTTTGATTCCATAATTCGGTGTTCTTCAATTCATATCATGATTTCAAGTGGTGTTTTCATATGTTTTGGCTTATAATTCTTCAAGTGGCATTCAATGATTTCGTCTTCAACCTCTCAAAGTAAGTTCATTTTTTATAACAATCTAAAAGTACATTTTGACCTATGGAGTCGAAATTATTTTTTGAGAATCTTGAAGCATGATAATGCCTAAATCCACTAATGAAATATTGGTAAGTTTCTTCTCATAATTTCGGGCATTAGGGAATGGCTCAAAATTTAATACGAAGGAACGTGTCTTTCCATTTATTAAAATTTTTGTTGCTGTCTTTTTCCACAAAGATGACCGTTGATGATGCACCGTATCACTTTCTAAATTATTTGTGTTGATTACTATAAAGAATCTCTTCATTCTTTATGACTGCATGCGTTATATTGTTTTATATAAAAGTAATTGGTTTGTCAATTATCTACAAACAGGGACCATGCAATTGTTTTGGCATGCATAGTGATAAACTCTATTAAAACTTTGTTCTTTACATGAGATCTGTTGAATAAAAGTAAGAATAATAGTGGAATCCATTTAAACATTCCTGGATAACTCACGCTTATATATGATTCTATATGTGCGTAGTATTATATATATGAGTTTTTAAATGGACTTTGATAAGGAAGAATATTATATTATTTTATATTCTCTTATCATGATCATGATTTTATCATGGAAAATTATGTGTTTTTTAAATAATTGAGACATGATATTTTAACTATATGACTATTCATTATGTAGAAATTTTCCATGATAGTGGAAATTTGAAAGTATATGCTCTTTCAATTATATTGTTTCCATTTGATTCATTTATGAGAAGTGTATTTCTCTTTTACATTATGCAAGTATATTGAAATATGAATCAATTGGACTCTTGAAAATGGCATGAGAATTTTATAAATTGGTGAATAAAATTATGTTTATTTGTAATGTCATTTTATTATATGTGAAATAGAGTTCCTAAAATATTGAGGCATGCAAGTATGAGTATTTGCACAAGTTGCTTTAACAATGTTTAATTAAATATTGTAGAGAAAGTAACTATGATAGTTTACTTCAATAATCTCATGATATGTTTACTAATTATGTTATTAGTATTAATAAAGTAACCATTTTCAATGGTAAATTGGAGACTACCACTTGTATTAAAAAATGCCCATTGTTGGCTTAAATGTGGTAATGAAAATCTTGATACTTATTGTTGTATTAAGAAATGTGAAATGGTTCTACAACGAATTATGGAGATGCCATATATTGCTTGTGAAAGCAATGTTGTTTTCCTAATTAAGGAATTATGGGGTGAGATCAAATTAAGATCAAGAAGATCATTGATGAATATTGAGATTTATCATATTGTTTATCTCTTTTGAAATAAAATACTTATATGAAGTATTTTTTTATGAATGCATAGAGATGCATAACAATTATTAAAAATTTGTGAATTTTCATTGAGAATACATGAGATTGGATTTGTCTATACTTATTGTGATTATTATAATGGTCATGTGAAAAGTGATAAATATTTACACATTTGGATGATGAGATCACAAATATGGTTTTATCATGACCATTGATTAACATTGATATTTATTTTGTAAAACAAATTTGGTCATATCTCGAAAAACGTAGTCTTTCAATGAGTGAAAGAATTACAAATTTGTTTCTTTCAAATGAAGTGAAAGAATTAAGAAACTTGTGCTTATTCCAAATATGTGGGGATAAGGCGTCTTACAAAAGAAAATTATATTGTGCTCATAGTGGAGACAATAATCTTTTGCAAATATCAATAAAATAATTGAGGTTTTATTACAAAATATTTCTTTCAATTGAGTTGAAAGATTGTACATAAAAATTGAATTTAGCCCAAAATGTAGAGTGACATTTTGGTAAAAGATTCAAACTATAATTTTTGAAATTAGCATTGTGATTATGATCAAATATCCTAGCAGAAACTTTGACAAGTTTAAAGGATATTAAAATACAAACAAGTGATTAAGTTGGATCACATAAACAAAATTATCTGTACTTCTAAAAGAGAGAAGTATGAATTAATAAAGTGATTGAGTCACTTTATGTATTTGACAATATTGTTGTCAATTGAAGAAGTGATTAAGTGTAATCACAAAAATACATTTGACAAAATGTATTGTAAATTCATTCTTTTTGCGAAAAAGAATATTGAATTAATTTTGTTATACCTCAAATGTGGGGGTAATATGATTAAGTCCTAAAAGAGACTTTTAAAAGTTACGAGGGGATGGATACAAGTAGTGAAGGAAGAAAAATCATGGAGTGCAGTAACAAAGGTAAGTAAGTTGTAATGCTTTATAAATTTATATAATATATTCTATGTATGGAATGCATGTCAAATTTGCAATATAGAATACTAAATTGTTATACTATAACATATCATTGAAATTAGATTTAGTCATTAACTACCATATTTAATAATCTTGTTGGTGTATTGATTATGTGAGAATCTATCTTGATTATTGCATATCGCTTATTGAAAGTTATGAAATATATGATTTTCAAACTTTAAATTATGAAATTAGAGTTTCATGAATGCATGAGATTTTAATAACCTTAGTGGTTTCCTTAAATTTTCATTTTTGATAAGTATGTTACTCTTTATAACAACATGATATAAATGTTGAATCATGTAAATTTCATTTGCTTGGACTCTTTGAGGAATAAATATATGCTACATTTATTCATAGTATAAATTGCAACATACTAAATTGATTTGGTATATGAGATAATTATAAGGCATTGATATGAGGCAAATGATAAACATTTATCACGCAACAATAAATTATTTTTGTCTGTGAATCATTTGCAAATACTTATGTGAAGTATTTATTATCAATTTGTCTTGTTTGAGAAATTTGAACAAATAGAAGTTTATTTACTCTACATAAATACATTTTATGAAAATTTTGTTCAAATTGTTATCATACTATTGTGTATAATCCAGTTTGATTATTATATAATTTGAGAAAGTATGCAAGATGATATGATAGAATGAGTCTATCTAATTGATATTGATATCAATGGTTAATATCATATATATGTGAAAAACATTATTACTAATGGAGAGTAATAATATGAAACATACAAGTGAATATGAATTATTTTTGAACATTGTAGTTCATAAAGAGAATCATTCACTTAAATGAAATTGAGAAATTTGAAGATTATCCCAAAGTGTGGGGGTAACACTCAAACAAATATTGTAAAATATTTATTGTACTCATTGAGGAGACAATTAAATTATTGATAGAACAATTGTGTTCATGGAATTACAATTCTATTTCTTTCAATTGAGTGAAAGAATTGCGAAAAACAATTTATTTTATGAAGTAAATAAATTATAATCTAAAGTTAGATTCTTTCATTGAGTGAAAGAATAATTTTTGAGTCTACCCTATAAGTGTGGGGGTAGTACAATTAAACTTTAAATAAAGTTTAAAGTAATATTATTTTGAAGTCTATAAAGTGCACAAAATAGACTACAAAATATTGTGAAATATTTGACAAGTGTTGTCAAATAATTGAGAAGTGATCACATTTAAATATTCTAAAGAAGTCTAGACATAAATTGAATCAAAGAATGATTCAATAACTTGTGAAAAAGTTAAGTTAAAACTTGACTTTATATCTTATGTAAAATCATAAGAACATAATCGAGTAGGATGAGGTGAAACTCCTTTATAAAAGATCCGCCAATGACGGCAACCCTACCTGTCATTACGAAATGAGTAATTCACGGGTTCAAAGGGTAACAACAAGTCATTCGATATGTGGATAGTTTCAACACTTTATCAAAACATACCTCATTCTAGATTAAAAGTGTTGGTTGTTACAGTTGGAGGGCTGAGTTTTAAAACTCTTAATGAAGTTCAGAATTACAAGTATCTCTAAATGTAACAAAGATACTGGAAGAACTTCACCTATATGAACTTAGAAGTGGTGCCGCTTCAAGGAAAGTTTGGAGTTACTTTCTGAAAAGTCCACGAATCGGATAGGCGCAAGGCCATTAACGCGCTAAAGCAAAACTTGTGCGGAACAAAAGACTTTGAGTATTGTGTGTGTGATGTTGCCGGTATTGTCACATGGAATAACGGGTTCAAAGCTAAGGCTACCCGGGATTTCAATAATACTTTGCGACGTTTACACTAAGGTAAGGTTCAAATCGAAAGATACCTTACTTTATGCATAACACCGTTATAAAATGAGTTTGTGAAAATATTTGAACAAGTGGGGGATTGTTGGAAAATTGTGTTTCCAAATGGTTGTTCAAATATTTAAAGATGATAAGATAAAGTACACAATTGAATCAATACAAAGAGGTATTGATAAGGAAGACAAAAGAATGAGAAAAAACCGGACCAAATACAACTGGTCTGGCCAGAATGAAGAACCACGCGATCGCGTGGTTGGTGGTCCGGCGATCGCGTGGTTGAACGGATTTGAATCTGTTCAAAATAAAGAGGCATCACGCGATCGATTGAGCCTTGTACCGGCGATCGCGTGGTGGTTCCGAAATGCACCTTTTGGTGCCTAAGTTGGTTTTTTGCACCAAAAGGTGCCATTTTGTCTAAGAGGTGTGTACTTTCGTAAAAGGTGGATTAATCTCTATATAAAGGATGTTATATTGATAAATTCAATATATATGAAATATGAGTAAGAACATCCATGCAATATAGAAGCCATTTTCCACCAAAAACAAATACTCATTATCCAATTGTTTTTTGTTCCTTTTCCATGGATTATTAGTGCTTAATAAATACATGGTTTGAAGGCTTGATTAATCCGCTAAAGTATTTGTCATCTAACCCTTTAAGCATCTCGAACGAGATGGGGCAAATGTACTTTTAGGACAACGTGTAATCACGTGTTTAAGCCTCTCGTTTGATTCCATAATTCGGTGTTCTTCAATTCATATCATGATTTCAAGTGGTGTTTCCATGTGTTTTGGCTTATGATTCTTCAAGTGGCATTCAATGATTTCGTCTTCAACCTCTCAAAGTAAGTTCATTTTTTATAACATCTTCTTCTACCTCAAACTCCTCGCCTGAATCTTCCTTGCATCAGAGAAATTCGGGGAGAACAAAAGGGCCGTGGAGCGCTGAGGAAGATCAGATCCTGACACGGATGGTGGCGCGATATGGGGGCCGAAACTGGTCCTTGATCAGCAACTACATAAATGGTAGGTCGGAGAAATCTTGTAGGCTGAGGTGCTGCAACCAGCTCAGCCCAACAGTGGAGCACCGCCCATTTTCCGTGGCGGAGGATGAGGCTATCTTGGCGGCACATGCAGAGCACGGAAATAGATGGGCCACCATTGCCAGGTTGCTCCCCGGACGTACAGATAATGCGGTGAAGAACCACTGGAACTCGACATTGAAAAGAAAATACCAGCATGAACAAGTACTTGAAACATCAAAAAATGTAGCATCTGGGTCTAGTGTGTTTCCCGTGAGAGACGATTTTGATGAAGAATGTGATCCGATGACGACATTGTCCTTGGCGCCGCCAGGGTTGAACGGCGGTGTGGTGTGGAACTGAGACTTTCCTGGGAGTTTTGATCATTTCTCCTCTTGAACAAGGGCTAAAAGTTTGCATTGTAAACGTGGAAAATGGGAAGAATGTCAGGTGGTGGTCAGGAGCCAAAGAGAACTTTATCAAGTAGAAAATGTGTCCAATTTTTTGGAGTGGGTCCCGCACCCTCCATGTGAGGGTGCGGTTTTTTGCCTAATTAAAGGGAATGTTCCACACTTTATTATCTATTTCAATAGGTCGGCACAGACCATTTTCCTATATTTCAAACGTTGCTCTACTCAATGCCCAAGAATGGGTTGCAGGCTTCAACTGCTTTTCATCACAATTTGTGACCTCAATCATTATTTTTATTTTATTATTATGATTATGATGACTCGGGCATCCAAACTTTGTCCGACTAACCTTGAGAGAGGACGTGTCATTCCCTTGATTTGCCCTCCATGTAAATTCGAATATATACACAAACTCTAGTTGGAGTAAGACATTAGGGGAAACGGTTCTCCTCCCACGAACCCCTCTTACGTCGTGCGGACGGGACTCCGAAAAGGGTAACAGTACACACCATAATCTTGCCTCCATGTATGCACTTGTTTTCCAACATTTAAATGATGTCTTCCAAGAATCAAGATTCAAACTTCCAATCATCTAATTTCAACTCCTCCTACTTTGCCGTTACATCATCCCGTAGGGGCATTTGTGACCTCAATTATTACATGTACAATGACAAATAAACGGTTTATAAATGCAAAAATAGTTCTTAAATTAGAAAATAGAAGTGCAGTAAATTTTATTGCATAAAATTATTATACATAGAATCCATTTTATTTCATGAATATGGTCAAATATGAAAATGCAAATCAAGACTAAGAATTTCCAGAAAAAATGGTTCATTGCAGAAAGAAGGCAGAAACTTCAATATATACATGATCAACTAAAATTGTATAATGAGTCTGTCGATCACATCTACGATCAAGTTTCATCATCTAACAGTAATTTTTCTAGTCAGATATTCTACCAGAGCTAAGAGGTGAAAAAAATCTACAGATGAGCCTATAGAGGTGAAAGGTCTTATGGGGACTGTAGCAAAATTACACAGAACAAGATCCCACAAATGTCGAGGCGACTTGATGAATCAAACTAAAAAATAAAAAAGTCATATATTCCTGACTGTACAACAGACTTCTAAGTTTATTTCCCTCCCACCGTCTCATACGAATGGGAGGTCCTGTCAATGAGTCCTCAACACGGTATGAGGACTGTTTGTTCCAGTTCCATTTGAAGGGCTAGTATTATATGAGCGACGATCAAGATCTGGTGAAGCTACAGAAGGAAGGACGTCAAATGTAGAACAAGGAGACAGATGAAATTTTATCCCGGGACATGACGATGCCGGATAAGATTGTGGACTTGTTTCACTCGTACTGAAAGTGTTTTTGGAAGCAGACAACAATTTAAGTCGATCACTATTTTTGATAAGATGTCGAGCATGTACCATGATAATCAAAATAAAAGGGCGGAATGGGGGAAGGAAAATGAGGACTTACGCATTTAGTTGAAGTTTTCCATGCTGGATCCTCGAACCCAACGAATGTGGCATTACATCCTTTTTACCTTTAGTCCGGTCACTTGGGAATTGTGGTGCATCCTGGAAAAGAAAGTAGTAGTTATTTTTTTATTTTCAATTCTCGTTGAACTGAAATACAATGGCCTACGAGCTAACATATTAACGTTTTAAATTAAAAATACAAAATAAAATGAATATAAGATGTATAACCACTTCTTTTCAGACACCAGGAACAAATGTGATTAGAGAAACGGAAGAAGGTAATGCGCTAGTGCCAATCGATACTCACAAGTAATTTAATTCTAGAGAATTCTGGGAGAAAACCTCTTATAGTTTGATCTTGTGAACTTTGTAAAAAAGGGTGTTCAAGCAACTTCACAGCCGAGGGTCGATCTGCAGGTCTTCTCTGAAAGCACCGTCTGAGGAAATCCTTCCCTTCATTAGACAATGTTTCTGGTATGTGTGGAGATTTGTTCAATACATTGAACATGGCTTGCACCTAATGCCAAATGGAAAGAGGTTAATCAAATAGTATAAACATCACTTTGTTTGACATTTAAATGCAAGGAAAATAAAGCATTTCACTGCGTCTCCAACAATCGATTTGTTATCACATGTAACTCTCATTCACTGGTAATACGAAAACATTAAACAGTGTGCAGTAAAAGAAGGTACAGTTGGGGAAATTGATGAACTTCAGCAGAAATGCGTTAGGTGTACATGAAGTGACTTACCCCATTAAGCTCACTCCAAGGAGGTTTCCCGGTGAGCATTTCGATAACCGTACAACCCACACTCCATATATCAACGCCAAAGGCCAGCTCCGGATTAGCATCATTCCGCATCACAGCCTGCAGTACCTGAACAAATTAAAATTAAAAAAATAAATACTTGACAAATATAAGGTAATCAAGGCAGCTAGTAGGAAAGCAGATAACTCCAACTGAGATACCTCCGGAGCCATCCAATGTGGAGTGCCCTTCAATGAAAGTTCAAAACCATTTCCGTTGAGCTAGAGAAGAAAAGATGGAATGCAGGATTAGTATATTCAATATAAAGACAGTCGGAATAACTCCAAATGAAATTTATTAAGTGGGCAATCATCCCAATCTCATAGAAAAAGCCAAGACCTTTAGCATCAGATTTCATTTATAAGATTTCTATCTCAAGTCCAAGCGCAGTTTACTTAAGATATTAATAATACGTATATGCATTGAATTCTGAAATGGATTTCGTGTTACTGACGACAGAAATTTATGCTTCAATGAAATCAAAACAGAAAGATCGGAATGCAATGAGACTAGAGCTAAAAGTTGAAGAAGAACAAACTAGGTTTAAACTGTCAGGAAAAAGATATACAAGAACATTCAGGTAATATATTGGCATAGTCAGTTTTAAAACTCACGTGTTTTGCCAATCCAAAGTCAGCAAGCTTGACAACACCATATGCATTGACAAGTAAATTAGCTCCTTTGATGTCCCTGTTTAAAAAGTAAAAACGAATAACAAAAACAGTATATGTAAATGGAACTTTATAATTGATCAAAATACACCAATACATCAATCAGCTATTTCAAACTTTGTTCTTTACTCTACCAAATGAGAAGTCTGAAGAGAACGCCAAACTTATCAGTTATTCATATTTTTCTATCAATTAATATTAATAAAACACTGCTTTAGAACATAAATTAAGTCAGATAAGCAAATGGAAGTTTAGGTAATCACTTCTAACCAGGCATGACTTTTACCTGTGTATAGTCTGGGTGCTGTGCAAAAATGCCAACCCTGACAGAATGTGACGAGTGAAATTACGAACTATGCACTCTGTCAAAGCTCCACAATGTTCGCTAATATACTTGTTTATGGCCCCTGGGTGAACATACTCCAAATATATGCAAAAACGATCCTCAATCTATGACGAATTAGTATTTTGTCCATCAATATATATGTTAAAGTCTATAACCAGGCCAGTAATTAGCATCTTAGTGATACTAATAATAGAAAGAGAAAAGGCCAATAGAAGCTAAAACATGAAATGAAGCATACTTTTTCACACCCATAATATTGTACAATGTTTGGATGCTTCAACTCCTCGAGAAATCGGATCTCCTGAAATAAAAAGGCACACAAACTCAGGTGTTTGCTTGATGCAGAATAATTCACAAGTTTCCATATTTCCTGCAGTCTACAAGATTGAGATGTGAAGTCCGCAAAGTGAAACAACACTTTGGTGATAACATGCAGATTCGGTTATTTTCATTAAAAACTTCAGAAATTTCAGTTTCTTTACAACAATGAGTTCTGTAAAGTGCTACTCATCAGCAATTAGCAGACTGAACAAACTGCCCAAGGATTCCATAGATGGAAGCCTTTTGGATCTCATGTTGCTCTATGGAAAGCTCAGTTTTCCTTCTCTTTCTCCAAAATTTTTGAACAGTCTTAACTAAGCAAACATGAAAGATGGCTGACATTTTCAGAAAAAATCAAGTACATAGAAATAGAGACATAAAACAGCAGTAAATTTAGTTCATGCCTGATACGTCAAGAGAAAGACACAACCATCTTATTTAAAATGACTGACTATTAAGCCCCTGTTTGGTTTCCATTTTCCAAAATTCATTTTTCCTCAAACTCATTTTCAACGACAGATTTCATGGCATCCACAACTTTTATCAACTTTTCAACCACGCATTTCATCATTTTTTTTTATCATAGTCTAATTTTTAACTAAACCAAACAAGGGCTTACTTTCATATAACTAAAAACAACTGCACAATGAAAGTGGTATGTGCTTAGCGTAATCTTCTGTTAAATGGTAACAATGCGATGTCGTTTCTGACATCTCCCACTTCAGTATGCACTTTCACTAGCCAACATAGCAGAATAACAAAATAATGGAGTATGACAGTATCAATCATATAGCATAAAGGATCTCAGAAGAAAACCTGCTCCAACTGTTTTATGCATTCTGCATATTTAGGGTCATCAGGAATCATTTCAACTTCTTTCATAGCACACATTGCACCAGTTTCACTATGACAGGAAGGAAAAAATGTTAAGGCTTCTTACCAGCAGCACAAAATGGCAAGAAATCCTTGGTTAGTTTACATACCGATGAGTTGCAACATAAACACTTCCGTATGTACCACGTCCTATGAGTCTTCCCTTTCTCCACTGACTTTTAACCGACAAAATATCTGATTTATCTGAATTTTGAGAAGCAGTAGGCGACGGCCTAGAAACTCCTGGGGGAAGTGGTAATGGGTGGACATGCGCATTATTACCATCAGGCCAACTTTCTGGGAAAGATTTATTGTGCAAATGCACCAAATTTCCATTATGATTTACCGAGTTTCTACATGGATTTTGAAGTGGTGAAATTTGGCAAGATCTTGCTATTCTATCTGAAGGGGAGGACTCCAAAGCAAATGCTGAGATGTTGAAACAATCTACAGTACTAAATTTTTGTGGGCTAAGGACGGGACTCGAGTAACCACTGCTTGGAGCACTAAACGTAGGAAAATGCAGCCGAAAGTTGTCTTGTGCAGTGTCGACATTTAGCTCAGTTTGGAATTTTCTGTAGCCATAAGTTGGAGATACGGATGATCTTCTGGCCTTATTATCTTTTGTCTTCCCCAAATTTTGACGAGAAGAACTGCTGCAGTTGAACATGATAGACAAAATTCATCTTCAAACAATCAACAATATATACTTTAACACGATCTTAGCCACGACTTTTGCAAACACGGGAAGAAAGAATCAATTTTAAATCTAAAAGCTCCTAAAGTGTACAGGTTTGAGACAATTTATCACAATAAGGGTATATTTCATACTATTTGGCAACAAAGACAGATTATGTATGTTAAAAAAAAGTATGCAATCTCATATGAAGAAACAATAGTTTATAGCATAAGTAGCAATTATTACATTCATGTAAATAGATCAATTTACTCTGTATCTTTAATCAAAATTTGGTGTCTCAGATAATACTAATAATCAAGGATTTCATAAATCGAATCACTGGAGTTTATAAGAAAATATACACCAGCCAAAAAATCAATTATTTCAAGAGAAGGAAATGGTCAAACCTCTCAATTGCAGAGCTTGAATGACCCAAATCCCCTCTTCTTTGACCATGCAAATTATCAATCTGCTTATGCTGAGAATTCGATTCCGGCAGTGGCAGTGGCAGTGGCAGCGGCAGCGGCACCGCCAAATTTGACAAATGGCCGACATCGGCACGGCGGGGCGTACGAGGCTCCGATGCAGTCCCACAAGCAGAACCCGAGTCCGGTGACACGGGACACGACTGTGACCTCTCATTAAAAACACCAGGCCGCAATCCTAATTCATCTTCAGTTGCGTGCCTTAACTTCCTCTGCCTAGTTAACTTTATCCCATGTTCATCATTTTTACAACTCGAATTCTTGAAAATATCGTTAGAGCTTTTGCTTTTGCCCTTTAATCGAGGATTTGAAGGGGATGAAGAAGAAGAGAATGCACTCCAAAGAAAATGCATTATAATTTTGTGAAATTAAGTAATAAAAATTTAGAATTTTACATTCAAAGAAAGTAGCTTAGACCCAAAAAAAACCCAGCTGGCCTGCAGGCGCCTGACGGTGGTATTGATCCGGCATTGAAGAAACAAATTCATATATAATTTTTTATTTCCTGGCATAGACCATTGGAGTCTTCAAACACGTACAATTTGCATTGTAAAGTTTTTCTGCAAAGTCAATGTTGAAGAAAGTAGAGACAATTAAAAATATAGGAATTTTCGTGGGAATAGGGTTGAAGTTGACAAAATCACACCGGGTGGGAAAGCACAAAAATCTTGGAACATAGAACTCACGTACTGATGAAAAATAGTCAATTTTACGAATATCTTCGTAGACTGATTAGCTCTTTTTATATTAAATTTATATTTTAACAGAGAAAATAAATGTTTAATTAAAAATGAGAAATGAATGAAGACAATTAATTAGAAAAAAAAAAAAAAGTTCAATTAAACATACATTAATTCTTTTTTACGGCTCGTATATTTATCGTTTCAAGAATTTCTTTAAATATTGTAATCTAAATTGATTTAAAGTTTAAAATTGGCAAACAAAATTACATGTACATAGAATTTGTAATAAGTAAAAAACAGATATATCTATGATATACGCTCGAAATTATATTTATGTGACATGGACAGTTTTTTTAGTTTTGTTTTTACGGGAAAAAAATGTAATTGATTTTCAAGAGGCAAAAGGACCAAGAAACTTCGAGACCTAAAAAATGCACATATTTAAAAATATGCATTCAATTAGATTTTTTTAAATTTGAATTTTGTCTAAAATGAATAATGATAAATAGTAATTAATACTATTAATTATCATTTTAGGTGGGAAAATAGGCTAATATCTATTGTTAGGAAGTGCTATCCCTTTATGTCTTACGATTTTCTACTATGAACATATTTATGTCACTAGTATCACACTCGTGCGTTGCACGAAAGAATAATATGAAATGATTTTACAGTAAATATCATTACAAAATAGGAAAAAAAAAAAGATTGAACATATAATTTGCTTTGATTAATGATACAGACTGTTAACGAATACTCAAAATAGAAATAAATTACAATTTTCATCAATTTTGGAAAACCTCTTCAAATAATATATTTTCTGTACAGTTTGTAATTATTCACACCTGTGTGACACACGAAAGTTGCTATAGACAAAACATATTTAAACAATTGCTCAAATTTAAATTAATTAATGCAATTTTTCAAATATATTTTGTATAGAATAAATAAAAAATTTCGCCCAAATATTTTTGACTAACGTGAATAAAAATAATAACCCTCAAAATATTATAATTTACATAAAATAAAGTAATTGTAACAAATTAAATATATGCAGTCTTATATATAAATAAATGTAACAAATTAAACAATATTCATGATGCACGAAAGTGAATATCAACATCAAGATTTGTGGTGCACAAACATGAAATTAAACTCAAGAGATCCTTCGCATCATTAATAATTTTTAATTTTTAAGTACGATGCATTTAATTGAACATAATTAAATACATATTTAATTATATGTCAGAAAAAAAATTATTAATGAAAATATAAATAAAATATATATAGTGAGTATTTTTTTCTATATATGTTAATAAAATTAAAAAATAAAGTTTCATAATTTTTTACTCCATATAATTATTTTTTTAATATTTTAGTAAAATTATGAACCGTTGAATTGTTTTATCATTTTTATGGAAAAACAGGCCATGAATTAAGTATTTTAGAGATTGTACCGTGAACATATCAACTTCATTTCTATAATTAACATTTAATAAATGAATTTTTTTAAAAAAAAAATTTGAACTATAAAATTAGGCTTGTACAATACATTTGCAAAACTCAACTTACATATTCTCCTTAAGATCGATACTTTTCTTTTCATATATTATTCTTCATCATATTCTTTCCAAAAAGAGGTGTAGGATAGACTTTTTGGTATAATTTGATGTTTTAAGCTTTAATTAATAATTTCAAGTATTTTTCTAAAAAAATAATCATTAATTTTAATAAATATTGTTACATTAACTGATTCTTATTTCTTCATACTGACAATTTCTTTATTCATATTATTACATTATTATTTTAATAAAAAATACTGATCAATTAATTGTTTAATAGAAATTATGTGAACTAATTGTTAAAATCTGTAATATATTTTTGCATATTTTAGTTATTTAAATTTATAATGAAAAATAGAAAAAAAAAATGAAATGAATCAATATATAAATAAAAATAATGTGAAAATGATCAATGAATTGAAGGAATTTTAAGTTTGTAAAATTAACCCAACTTAATTGGATTTACCTTAAAAATTCGTTTATTTATTATTTATTTTAATTTAATAAAAAAAATCAGAACCAAAATTAATCATCTATGACTAAATGAAATTAGTTAAGTAATTATGGATAATATTATAGGACTTAAATAAATGATATAATTTAAAATAAATTAAATAATGAGGAAAAATATAAAATTTAAAATAAAACCTTACCTTTAATTTTTGATATGATTTTACGGATAATATATTTACAATTTGCTCTCACTTGTTAACTTACATTAAACTTCTCACTGTGATGTTTAATTTGACACTCATACTACATATTTTTCTATTTCAAAATAATACAATAATTATTAAAAGAATAATAATAAAATAGAAAAAATAACATTTTTATGTTATTAATAGTAGAGCACGGATGTCAATGTAATTAATGTCACATGTAAAATAATAATTGCTAAAAATACTTAATATACTATTTTTTAGCAAAAAAATTTCAAATTTAGAAAGTTTTTTTGGCGGGAAACTATGTGTATATTTTGGTGACGACTATTCTACTTATATATATATATATATATATATATATATATATATATATATATATATATATATATATATATATATATATTAAGATAAGATTAAGATTAAGATGTTTGATCTCCATTATTTGAAAATCAAGTTTTTTAAACACTCAATCTCAACCATCTATTTTAATCAAGCTCACAACATTTGACTTTTCAAACAAATTTTAACCTCACATTCTCTCAAAAATACTATTCAAAATCACATTATTTCCCAAATAATGATGCTCAAATATAGGCTTAGTCCTTGTCTGAGCCCTCGTTAATTACAAAATGTGTTTGTAATATATATTTTGCATATAGTATTAAACATAATTAAATGAACACGATGAGCAAATAAAAAAAATAAAAAATTAATTTTAAAATGACAAATAAATTGATCGAAATATGAAGTTGCAAAAATTATTCAAATATTTATTATTTCTTTAATCTGATAAGAAAATCAACCCAAATTGAAATTAATCATTGAGGATCAAATTAGATTTAGTTAATAAATTATAAATCATTGTAAGACTTAAATAAAACAAATTTGAAATAGTGGGACATTTGGAAAAATAAATAAAAGATGAAAAATAAAACTTTTACCTTTAATTTTGATGTGATTTTAGGGATGACATGTTTACAGTTGACTCTCACTTGTGAGTTCGTATTAGAGTTCTCATTGAGATCTTCGATTTGATATCCATTTGCATATTTTTAGATTTCAAAATAATAGTGTGATTATCGAACGTATTCTAGCTCATTTAAATACTTCCATTTTAGGAAAGGTAGTTTAAGCAGGAAAAATTTTAAAAACATGTTTTTGAGAAGTGCTCTTCTTTTATATATAGTAAGTATGATACATATGAATATATATTTAAATGAATGTAACAAATTAAGCAACCTGAATTGATCGAAATATGAAATTACAAATATTATTCGGACTTAATTAAATTACATAAAAGTTTGAATATTTATTATTTCTTTTAATTTGATAAGAAAAGTAAATTGAATTTAAATTAATTATATATGACCAAATTAAACAAAGTTAAGAAATTATAAATATCATTATAGGTCTTAAATAAAATAATTTTGAAATATAGGGACATTGATAAAAAGTAAAAGGTTCAAAATAAATTTTTTACCTTTAATCTTTGATATGATTTTAAGGATGACATGTTTACAGTTTACTCTAACTTGTGAATTCGTATTAAAGTTTTCATTGACATCTTCGATTTGATATCCATATTGCATATTTTTCGATTTCAAAATAATAGTATAATTATCAAAAGTATTCTCATTCATTGAAATATTTCTATTTTAAGAAATGTAGTTTAAGTTGGAAAAGCTCCAGACATGTTTTTGAGAAGTGCCTTACTTTTATGTATAGTATGATTATTTCAAAACTCATTTTTTCAAATTTATTTTTAATAACACAGCTCACAATAAAATATTTTACCCATAAATATCAAGAATTTTCGTACTTTTTAAAAACACATTTTTTTAAGAGAAATTATTATTACAAAATTCATTTTCAATTAATAATGGGCATCAAACATTGGTCTAAATGCAAGAGTGTCCTAAATGGCTGAGTCGATCATGGTGTCTAGTGTGTGTGAGAGACAAAAAATTCGTGGGTCCACTCTAATATTTATTTTTTCTTTACTCTCTTTCACTTTCTTCCAATTTTCTCCACTTTAGTCATTCACAAGGTCCAAAATTGGACCTGTACTTGACCCCTTCTTTTGTTTTTTTTATTAATTTATATTTAAATTTGTATTAATCTCTCTGTACCATTTTCCTTTTTCTATATCTTTTTTCTACTTTTAATATCCATGTCCTCTCCACAATTTAATCTTAAAATAATATATCTCACTCTCTCTTTGTCTCTCATCCAATGGACTTTGACATTTCACATACCCATTAAAGACGCTCTAACAATCTTTTATAAAGGGTATTTGTTGAAAAAGTATCTTTAATGCATTATGTCATTCAAAAAAAAAAATGATGTTACAATAGATAGAAAATAGGTGGAGGGAGAGTGTGGAAGGAAGAAAGAGATGAAACAATAGTTGCCCCATGAATATATGATTTATTTTTTCTATTTTCTCATATATATATATATATATATATATATATATATACATCTATCTATCTACACTGTCTTAAAAGTGTGGATGAGTGAGAATCTTTTGATTTTCAATTTTATCCTCACATTCTTTTTTTTCTTTCAATAATACTATTAGTTCATTTATTGAAACTTATTTATATTATTTTTATTTTTATTTCAAAAATATTAATTTATTCACGTTGACTAAATCAAAATTTCAATAATTTATCCACGTTAACTAAATCGAAATTGGTTATTTACTTAATATTAATTTAGTGTCGTTATTTTTTAATTTACTTTTAAAATATTGTCCCATCAAATTTCATTTCTCGTGATAACTCCACTAAATATTTAAAGAGTGCATTTATGCATTTACTAATTTTTTTTTCTATTATTAATTCAAACAATTATGTTTTAGTTATGATAAAAATAGATTTTTTTTTTTATCTATCTACATCTATCTATCTACACCATCTTAAAAGTGTGGATGAATGAGAATATTTTGATTTCCCATTTTATCCTCCTATTCTTTTCTTTTTTTCAATAATACCCTTAGTTCATTTATTGAAACTTATTTATATTTATTTTAATTTTTATTTCAAAAGCATTAATTTATCCACGTTGACTAAATTGAAATTTCATTAATTTATCAAGTTAACTAAATTGAAATTGGTTATTCAATTAATATTAATTTAGTGTCGTTATTTTTTAATTTACTTTTAGAATGTTGTCTCATCAAATTTCATTTCCAGTGATAACTCCGCTGAATATTTCAAAGAGTGCGTTTATGCTTTTACTAATTTTTTTCTATTGTTAATTCAAACAATTATGTTTTAGTTATCGATAAAAATAGATTTTTTATAATTATTTTCAAAGTTGGGTGAGTGTAAAACTTCTTTTTTATACTTACTTAAATTTTTATCAAAATCATCAATTAATTTTTATAAAAAGAAAATTATATATATTTTTAATTATTTTCTAATTAAGAATATAAAATAAACAATTTCAAACTCTTTGGGAAAAAAAGAAGATCAAAACTAAAATTTTAATTTTAATTTATATAGTCTCTATTTGGTGATGATTAAAATAATATTTTTAATAGATTTTCATAGAAATTAATAAAATGTTGTTGAAAAGTTATATGTCCGATAAAATGTATGGTTAAAATTAATTGTTGACTTTGACTTAGATTAAAATCTTATTTTAATTTCTCTCAAACGAGGGCATAATATTAAACTTTTTTCCTTAAAAAATATATTCACAAATTAATTCAGTTTATCTATACACAGTTTTTTTCACATTTTTTTGTGACTTACCATTAATTAATATTTTATAAAGAAATTATTGATTTGCCTAATATTTTATGATATCATATTAATTCTTAATATATTACACTCAATTTATTTATTAAGCAGGCATTTTAAATAGTTGTTTGATATATATTTCGAAGATCTGGACGAGAATTTTCAATAAAATATTAATATATTAAGAATTGAAGTTCATTTACAATTTTCCCCTAATAATATCAATTACGTAAATTATTTTCAAAAAAGTATTAGTACTTAAAAAACGTCACTTTAACATTTATCATAAATATAAGATGTGCGAAGCACATGCTTACTACTAGTAAATTGAAAAGCGTCAATCAATGTGATTGAAATTGTAGAATTTATACACATTTCTTAATATAATTCGGTACTTACTCATTAATTTTAAATCTATATAGCTATTAAATTAATTAATATGAAAAACATTATGATATCAATTCATTCAATTGTTGGAAAAAATTAGGGAAAACAACACAAATGGTCCCCAACCTTTGAACTTCTTGCGAAAAAAGTAACATTTAGATATTGACATTTATACTCTCAGAATCACCAAATGTTGTGCAAATGGTCCATACTGTCAGATTTCGTTAGTTCCTACCGTTAAAAACGTGTAAATAGTACAAATGATCCCTAATATTTGAGTTTATTGCTGTAATAGTTCCAAACATACTAAACTCATTTTTGTGTATTTAGTTTGTAACCTACAAACGTTTGACGTATTTAGTCCCTAATATATTAAACTCATATTTGAGACCAATTATTTCAAATAATGTGGTTTGTAATTATAATTTTTTTGAAGAGTTTGTGATTAAAAATTAAGATTTTTTATTTATTTATTTGTGTTTAAATCATTTTGTTGATAGAATTAGGGATGACAATAATACCCACAAATCCAATACCCGATGGAGACCCGACATAAATGAGCGAGGATTACCCGACTAAATGGGTTTGTGGGTAGGGTATGGAGGTAAACTTTAAAACCAGACATGGGTATGGGTTGGGTGTGAGTTTTACTACAATACCCATACCCGACCCCCATACCCATTAATTTTCTTAAAAATTTATAGAATTTAAAACAAAAGTGATTGTTAAAAAAATAGAACTCAAATATATATTGACATTGTTAACGTCTAAACCTTAATATGTTTAAACTATTGACTTTGTTAACATCTAAAAAAATTATTCAAATTCACTTGTATAGTTTCAACATATAACAAGCTTTTTTCAACTCAAATTCAAGTGAAGTCCAACATTTAACTGATTCAAGTTAATTCGGAGCACCTATAACCTATTTATAGCCTAAAAAAATAAAAAATAAATAAATAATTGGTAATGGGTTTTAAATGGGTATAGAAGCAAACCAGCCCCCGACCCGCAATTCTTAAATGGGTATATGGGTAGGGTATGGAGGTCGTAAATATTTAGTTGATAGGGTATGTGTTTGGCAAACCCAATCCATTTCCATCACTAGATAGAATGCGTGGTTGAAAAATGAGTTTTAAAAAGTTTATTGTTGATTTCTAAAGTGCACAGTAAAATATTTAACAAAAATTCACCGTATTAACAATTCAACATATTGGTAAAAAAATGACAAATCATGGAACATAAACAAACAAATACATTGGACATCATTTTAGGTAATTGGATAACGAATATGTTTTTATCAGTTCTACTTTTTATTTTGAGAATCGATCGATTTGAAAAGTTAGTTTGGAGATTTTGGGGTTAAAAAGTAAATTTTTTTAATTTATGTGCAGATTATTTTATTAATAGAATATGTGGAAGTAAATGAATTTTTAAAAAAATGAAATTTTGAAAATTAATATAGACCGGTTCTTAAAATCGAAAATTGATCGTAAGTAGAACTGATAAAAACGTATTTGTTATCCAATTCCTAAAATGATGTCCAATGTATTTGTTTGTTTATGTTCCGTGAATTTTTATTTTTTACCAATAAGTTGAATTGTTAATACAGTGATTTTTTGTTAAATACTTTACTGTGCACTTTAGAAATTCGGAATATACTTTATTTTTTTAAAACTCGTTTTCAATCACACATTTTATCAATAAAATAATTTACAAATAAATTCAAAAACTCTTAGTTTTTAATCATAAATTCTTCAAATAAATTAAATTACAAACCACATTATTTGAAATAACTGATCTCAAACAGGGGCTTAATATGATAGGGACTAAGACCCTGTTTGATAATGTAAAAAATTTTGGTTTTTGGAGTTTTTTTGTTTTTTGATGAATGTGTCATTTAAAAATGTTTGAAAAGTCAAAATTTGTGTGCTTGACTAAGAATTGATAGTTGAGATTGAGTTTGAAAAATTGTGATGAAATTTTTACTTATACCAAACAAGCTCTAAAAACGTCAAACATTGTAAGTTACAAACTAAATACACCAAACATGAGCTTAATATATTATGAACTATTATCACAAGAAATTCAAAGGTTAGGGATCATTTGTGCTATTTACACGTTTTTAACAGTGGGAACTAACAGAATCTGACGATAGAGAACATTTGTGCAACGTTTAGTGATTCTAATTGTATAAATGCTAAAATCTAAATGTTGAGAACCATTTTCGCAAGAAGTCCAAAGGTTGGGAACCATTTGTATTGTTTACCCAAAAAACTAGAAAATGATAAAGCAGTATTCGAGAAGAATAATTTTTTTCAAAATTACGATAAAAAATGAAATGGGTTTCAATAACCAATTTTTTCCCCAAGCATCTTTCATGTACCCTCCATTGATTATTTTTATAACCGTAAGTGCATAGTGTCAAGTTTTATAATGTAATGATAATTTAGGATGTCGGTTCCACAGGAATTGATAATCAAATTTTATTAAGTACTAAAATTATACTATCATCTATTTTATCTAGAAGATCGAAATATAGAATCAATGAGTTTTAAATAAATATAAAAGTGAGTAATTCATTAAATCAACAATAACACGCATAATCCAAAGGTTTCACATAATAAATGAAGAGTTTAGGGTTTTGATTAATCTTAGTATCAACTATGTCGTTTATTTCCCCATTAATCTCCAATTATATTTATTATAATTTATAAGCAAAGAACTCAATTTTATTTTCACTCCCTCTCTCGAGTGACAAGTAAAAACTATTCCTAAAATCTAATTCCAATATCTCTATTTCAAACTAAGATTTCTAGAATTTATTAAGTTTTATGGTTCTTTTTATGATGAAACAGCTTTAAATGATTTATACTTTCTCACGAAACCTATAAAATCCTAAGTTGTGTTATTCTAGATCACATCTAAGGTTCTCTATCGAGTGTCGAGTCTTATAAGTCAAATCATTCAATCAATGATTAGTTAATTGGAAGCATTAAAATCAATAACACAAATAAATGTGAAATAAAATATCAAAGAAATTAACGAAAAATAAAAACATAGTATCAATGTAAGACTATATCAATCCCCTAAAAAATTAACTTAGTTCATGATGAAAAAGCAGAAAAATAACAAGATCATAATCATAATCATAATCATAAACAAAGTTTATACATATACATAAAAAAATTACCATGTGTTAGTTTGATTTGTTTCTCATCAAAAGTCCACAAGAAAAAATGTGCTCTAGAATTAGTAAAAATTCCTTTAAATATTTGAAAAAATTAAATTTCATGATTTGGCATGAACCCATTGCAATTTGTATTTGTTGATATTTTTACTGATTATCTTATGGTTTGCTTAACTGGAATCCAAAAAAATAAGTTTGGGTTCTTTAATTAGTGATTTTCCATGAAATATTCGAAAAATTGAATTTCATTATTTGGCTAGAATCGCTATATACCATATAGAGCTTGATAATTGATATGTTGTTCCTAATAATTGGTATCTGCTAATGAAGTATGTTGCTCATATCAACGTTAAATGGTACAATCACACTTGATCTATTAAATATCTTTTCAAGTATATGAATAAAGAGCATGACTGAGTGACCTCAACTTTTTACCAAAGTGCTGCTAATGGTGGAAATAAAGATATGGTCGATGACAATGGGATCCAACAAATGTTATGAATAATGTTTTGTATAAGGAGGCTTTTTAAATTTTGTAATACTCTTGAAAACATAATAATAATAATTATTATTTAGATTGACACTCGACGTTGTTACTTTTTATTGATTTTTTCTCATTGTTCTACGTTAGTACACTATACTTTGTCAATAAAATATGCTTGTGCATTGCATGTGTGTAAAACTAGTTACCATATTATAATCAAAATTTGTTGTCGCTGAACAAGAACTTGATAAAAGAGTCAAAATTGGCGCTAGCTAGCAACATATAGGGATAGTAATTTGAACCGCCTGAATCGAAAATCGTAGTGAATCGAACTGAATGGTGCATAAAAAAAAAGGAACAAATGGGGGCAGTAGGGCGAGTATGGTATGCAAATTTAAATATTCGATTTTTGGTGGGGCGAGTATGGTAATTGTGCCTGTTGACCACAAAATATGGTAGGACCTTGGATCAACACGTTTTAGTTCCTCCCTCTTGAACACGTAGATCTCTTGCGCACTTGGACAAATAATCAGCTTGCAAAGGGGGCCGAGGTGGCTCCCGTTTGCACTCTAAGGCCTAAGCCAGGACTCATTTCAAGTAAATATAATTTGGGTGTGGGAAATATAAGTGTGTAAAAGAGAGAAAAAGGAAGTGAGATTTCGTATCTGAAGTTTTTCTGTTAAGTTTCTCACCCCTTTTTTGGAGGCAAGTGTATTCTATTTATAGATGAAGATATTGTCTCAGATGGCAACATGTGTCATGCCTTACATGTGTTAGACCCTTAACTGTTGGAGAGGTTACCCAATTGTTTGGGTATAATCATTACTTCCTACTATAAGGGAGTAGCGCTTAGGGATGGGCAAAAATCGAGCTAAACCTACGAAACCGACCAACCCAACCCAAACTGACCGGTTTGGGTTGGGTTTTCAGGTGGTTGGGTTGGTTTGTGGGTTGAGAAATATAAAATTGTCTCGGATTGGTTTAGGTTGCAGGTTTCAGTTAAAAACTCGAATTAACCCAACCCAACCCAACCCAACCCAAACCGTTACTTTTTTTATTTAAAAAAAAAAAGTTAAAAAATGCGTTAGATCATATTTGAGTTTTGACAAGTATGAATTTGAGTTTTGACAAGTTCATATTTGTAAGTGTAATTTTGTGAATGTTTGAGTTCAAGTTTAGTCAATGTTAAATTTCTAATGTATGAGTATGTGTACGGATTAATATTTATGAGGTCAGCAAAAATTAAAGAAATAATAATGGAGGCCAAAATTAAAAGCCCAAACCGCAATCCAAACCGACCAACATTGGTTTGGGTTGGTTTTATTTTTTAAACTTTTATTGGGTTGATTAGGTTATTTTTCATGCAAACAGATATGGTTGGTTTGGGTTCGGGTTGGCCTTCAACCCAATCCACAACCCAACCCATGCCTAGTAGCGCCCATCACTTCCCTTATAAAGAGACTGTCACATCAAGTCACGATTAACAGGGAGGGTCACATCAGTCTAACATACTAATCGGCCATTCACCGGACAAGAGTACCACTTTGGGTTGCATCGGTTCGTCATAACTAGTCCGGCTATAAAGGCTTCGGACAATGCTTACCCCCGGTGCTCAATAACCTGTGAGGCTAAAGGTTCTAAGCACCGTTGGCACCTATGGAGTCTCGTGTGGGCCCTTGCTGATTACATGTCATGTTCATTTAAGCAGGATCGTAACATTAGTCCCTCAAATATGATTGGTTCATTCATGTGCGAACCATAATTGCTAAACACGGATAAATGGACTCGCCTTGACAGGTCGGTGTTTGAACCTTAACCCCAGAGGTTGAGCTCCCCCTAAGTCAATAAGTCTTGGTCTTCCAATTAAACCATGATAGGAGGATGTTTTATCTACGATAAAAAAATTCCATCGGCATCCTAGCAGTAGTGGGTGCCTATCCCACCTCGGTCATAAGGATTATGGACCCTCTGGGGATGATACTATCCCCGATGAAGCCGTATATGAGGTCTGGTACTGGAATAAGTGGGGTACTAATTCCCATCTTATCATAGGTTACCCCATAAATAATATTTTTCGAGGCACCATCATCTACCAGCATGCGGGACAATCCATTTCTGGCTACCACCATCCGAGTGGGAAATACACCCAGATCGCATCATACAGGGTAAATGTAATTGGATCTTTCCTTGAAGTCCCAGCGGGGTGCGAAATTATGTGATAATTCACGTTGGCGGGCTCTTTAACTTCCCTTACGTAACTCTTTTGGGAGTTGTTTGTACTCCCGCCCGGATGGGGCCCTCCAAATATTGTATCGATCTCACGGATCGGAGGATCATTTGGAGGATGGGGGCAATTCTCTGACTTTTTCATCACGAACTGGAGCTTTGTTTCTATTACGGTCTTGCTTTCAGCGGCGATTATTGTTTCCTTCCCTGTGAGGATAATGTTTGTTGTCTCTTAGCTCAATCCGGATGAACCTTTGGTCATTCGAACTACTTTGCCTCCCCCTGTTCAGGGTACTACTTCCTCCCTTTCTCTCGTTAGCCTTTTGTTTAGCCAGCATTTGTATATCTCTACAATCCTCCGTGGCGTGTTCATAAATCAATGGTACGCGCAATATGCCCCAGTCATAGGTTTCTTTCCACTTCAGCTTCCACTAATCCCTTCCGGAGCGGTGGTGGGATTCGTTAAGGGCAGTGCGGAGTGAAAATTGGGAACTGCTTATGTGATTTCCACCGCGTAACTGGATCCGGTTCCTAGGAATGGGTGTGTGCCACCTCCGCGGTGGTTGTTGAACCGGTCCTTATTACCTCCTTTTCTTTGAGCCACTCCGGGTTGGTACCCAGTGTTGTATCTCTCCTGAGGGTGATTATCTCTGGCTCTCGCCATTTCTTCTGAGATGATTTCTTCGTTCATCAGATCTACGAGAGTGTTGTAGTCCCTCGGTCATAACTAGGCCTCCTTTTAGGGCAGAGAACATTTTCGCCTCTGTGATGTTCTCACAACTATGGATTTCTTCTGTGAATCGGGCTAAATAGCCTTTCAAAGATTCATCCCTTCCCTGCCTCAAATCTTGAAGTCGTTGGAGTGGGAGTTGACCTGGCCTGGAGGAAAAAATCCGTTTTCAAATCTCTCCAACTGTGGATGCTGCCATGAGGCAGTTTTTTGTACCACCGTATTGTTCTTCCCTCAGGTGTTAAGGCGAAAGCTTTGTATTTTAGCGCAGGAGTGGCTCCGGTTATTTTTATACTGGCATTGTAGTTTAGTAGGTGATCATCAGGGTCATCTCTCCCAGAGTACTTTGTTATCTCCGGCATTTCAAATTCATTGGGTATTGGACACCTCTTAATGCCCTCAGTAAAGGGGCTTATTTCCTCATCGTCCCCTAATTCATACGACGACAACTCGTTGTTTTCGTCATGGTCGGATTTCGTTGCACCATGGCATTGTCCAGGGGGTTGTTGAGGCTAGCTCCACCTCCGAGGTGATAAAGCTTGGCCATAATTAGGCATTTGATAGTTAGGTGAAACCCCTTGGGTTTTGGAGTGAGCTCTTCTCTCCTGTCTATTTCTCGGATCATGGGTTGGTAGGTGCCATTCCGCTATCCCTGTTTTATACTTATTTCTAGGCACATGACCCCGAAAAAGGGCTTCTTCATCCCTTCGCTCACGCCTATTTCTAGGTATTTGTGTCTGATGACGAGCTTGCTTAGCCCTACTTTCTCGCTTACCTCTGAATAGTTCCCTTATGCAGCTAAACACACTGCTGGATCTTAAGGGGTGCTTCTTCATGGTATTTAGGTGGTGGGCAGTGTTATTTTGGTTCTGCATACACCAGGTCGTCTTCGTCGTGGGGAACAGAATCAACCTCGACATACATTTGTGGTTCGTTATGATAATACGATGCAGTTCCGGCATCAAAGGGTGAATAATTCGGCTGCGAGTAGTGTGGTGGTACCATTAGTTCATTCACCACATATCCCCTTTCCATGTAGGCATTCATGGTGGTAGTTTGCTCAATATGTTGCTTCTTCATCTCCAACATTTGGGCAGCCATGCGCATCATATCTCATCGCATGCGTTGGTTTCGGTGACAGCGAGGAGGATTGGGTTGGGGGCTCCCCTCATTGGCGTTCTCATGTGGACCTACTTGAGGTGTCTCCCCACCACCGTACTGTCCTTCTCTACTCTTTCGAAGGTTAACATCATTATCTCTCCTGCTCATTGTTGCAACAAGTCAATAGTTATCCCTTTTCAAAGTCGACAAACTTATGTTTCAAAGTTATATATCCTTTTCAAAGTGATTAAATTTGTATTTCAAAGTTTAAAGCCATTTTCTGGGTGAGTAAACTTATATTTCAAAATTTTAAGCCTTATTCAAGGTGATTAAACTGGTATTTCAAAGTTTTAGGCCCTTTTCAAGGTTCTCTATGGTTCTCCACTATTTTCCAAGAGGTTATCCGTCTCTTTTCAAGGCTTTGTGTAGCTTTTTACCACGTGATTTCGTGGTTAGAAGTGTGGTTTCCCACAGATGGCACCAAAATGTTGACCACAAAATCTGGTAGGACCTTGGATCAACACGTCTCAGCTCCTCCCTCTTGAACACGTGGATCTTCTGCGCACTAGGACAAACAATCAGCTTGCAAAGGGGATCGAGGTGGCTCCCGTTTGCATTCCGATGCCTAAGTCAGGACTCATTTCAAGTAAATATAATTTGTGTGCGGGAAGTATAAGTGTGTAAAAGAGAGAAAAAAAGAGTGAGATTTCGTATCTGAAGTTTTTTTGTTAAGTTTCTCACCCATTTCTTGGAGACAAGTGTGTTCTATTTATAGATGAAGATATTATCTCAGATGGCGACACGTGTCATGCCTTACATGTGTTAGACCCTTAACCGTTGGAGAGGTATCCCAATTGTTTGGGTATAATCATTACTTCCTACTATAAGGGAGTAGAGCCCATCACTTCTCTTTAAAGGGACTGCCACATTAGGTCATGGTTAAAAGGGAGGGTCACATCAGTCTGACACACTAATCGGCGATTTACCGGACAGGAGTACGACTTCGGGTTGCATCGGTTCGGCATAACTAGTCAGGCTATAAAGGCTTTGGACAATGCTTACCCCCGGCGCTCAATAGCATGTGAGGCTATAGGTTCTAAGCATCGTTGGCAGCTATTGAGTCTCGTGTGGTCCCTTGCTGATTACGTGTCATGTTCATTTAAGCAGGGTCGTAACAGTGCCGTGCCCCAAACCGAACCGAATACCCAATTAAAAAAATTGATTTTGGATTATATTTAAAACTTAAAAAGCCTAAAATTAGAGTCTGTATTTAAAAGTCAATTAACCCGGCCCACATGACCAAAGCCTAATCCAAATCCATTAATCACTGATCTATAGTCATCTAAATATCTGATTCATTCATTTTCACTCCCTTAGTTACTCTCCATTTCAGCAGATGATAGTTCTCCACAGGCGCTACACACACACACACACACACCACCTCCAGTCAAGTTTTTCTTTTA
Source organism: Ligustrum vulgare (assembly GCA_963555705.1). Classification (NCBI taxonomy): domain Eukaryota; kingdom Viridiplantae; phylum Streptophyta; class Magnoliopsida; order Lamiales; family Oleaceae; genus Ligustrum; species Ligustrum vulgare. The sequence continues at coordinate 10,415,634 of OY743184.1, read as the reverse complement.
TCAAATAGGAATCAACAATGACATATGCTGCTAACAATATTTGTGGTGGGAAAGAATGAAGTATAAAGGTCAAGAAACAATATATTTATTATTCTCAAGTGTTAAGATCGAGAAAAATAATTTATTTTGTCTTTGTATAATCGTACTGTAATATATTAATATTGTTATGCTTGTAGTATTATTTATTAAATTTAGATTTTGAATTTGAGTATTTGGATATTCTTTGCAAAATTTTGCTTTGTATTGTTATGTTGTTCTTTTTTTTTTTTTTTTTTCCAGTTGGACTTGCAAAAATTAATTTACATTGAAGTGGTTATTAACCGCACCACACGCATCGAACCGAGACACGCATCGAACCGAGACACGCACCGAAATCGCGCCGAACCGACTAGGCGTTTATGAGGTGGTTATTGTAGCGATCGAGAATTTTCCATGACTTATTTAAATAAATAATTATTTTAAAAATGTGTCGCTACGACTTTGTCCATTTATTTTAAAAACGTGATAGTCTAGCCAACGATGTAAAATTTTATTTTAAATTTATCTTAGTCAAATTCCAGTTAAATTAAAGTGAATCATTTTCAGTATTTATTCTTAAGTCCAGATTTCAACTTTTAATAGATTATCCAAATTATTTGATTTTATGTCCAAGTCCATTATTTATTTTAAAATTCAATTTTCAATTTATGGAATTCAAATTATTTTAAATCCAAAATATTTTATCTCCAATTTAAATTCATTCTCAATTTTTTATTTATTTTTAGAATCCCCAATTCACATTCATTTTAATCCCAAAATTTCCTCCCCAACTTCCATTTTCATATTCAGCACATTTCTTTTCCCTTCCCCATGATCACTCTTCAATCCATCTTAATCAACTTCAATCTCATAATTACATTTACACAATTTTTCCTTTCCCATCATCATCACCCCACATTCTCAGCAATTTCCCCCAATCAACCCAAAAATCCTTCCCCATTTTCCATCGATTACCATTTTCCTACAGACAAGCTATGCATATTACAACTCCATTATATCACCTCCAAACCCAACCATAATCAGCTGCCACAGATTTAAATCTCTATCGCCTGCATCAATTCAACCACAACCTACTGCCCATTTCAGAACCACCACCGCGTCGGAATCGCCACTTCCTCACCCAAACAACCACAAAATCCAAGAGTGAACCCATAGCCGATTGTAATTACCAAACCACCACCACACCATCGTGCAGACTACTCAGATCGCCACCACACCACGCCAATCGCTACTGCCCTATGTTCACAACTCACAACCATCTCCACCACCCAATCAATCGGCCATAACCCATGTATAAAATGCCCAAATTAGAACCCAGAACTAAGAATCAAAGTAACCCATAAACTTACCTCCGACCGCCGGCGATTTAGACCGGACTTTTCAACGGAAAATCACATCTTTGAGCCTCGGTGTACCTTCGTTTTTCACACCAAGAATACTCCTCTTTTCTTCACCGAACCACTCCTACCGCCGCCATGTGTTGGCGGCGCTTTTGCCGCCTGAATCGCCGGAGGCGTCGAACCGGAGATGAGCCACCGCCCGTCGCCATCTCTCTCTCTCTCTCTGTGCTTCTGTGTCTGAATGAGGGAGAGGATATATATTTTATTACATTTTATTTTAAGAAATAGGCCATTTAGTCCCCAAGTTTTAAAATCTTTCATTTTAGTCCCTATTATCTTTTAAGATGTTTTAAAGTTCATCCATTGTTTTAAAGACTGTTAAATTTCAGCCACCTTATTCTAAATTCGTGATTTCAGTCCCCAAGATTTCTGAAAATTCTGTTTTAGTCCAACTCTTTCCAAATCAATTATTCTAGATTTTCAATTTAATCTCCAAGTTTTAAAAGTTATTTATTTAGGTCCCTGTTAATTTAAAAGTAATTATTTCAACCCCTATTTTTAAATTAAGTTATTTTAGTCCTTTGGTTTTAAAATATTTATCTTTAGTCCCGAGTTTCAAAATATATTATTTTAGCCTCTATTGAGTTTAAAAATGTTTCTAGTCAGCCCTGCACTTTTAAAATAAATTAGTTAGTCCCTAAATATTTTAAAAACATATGAGCTGGCCCAATAGCTTTCAAAATCATTTATTTTGGCCCCAACTCTTTACAAATCCCAACTATGTTTGATTTCTAAATTAATCTCTAAAGCTTTTATTTCTTTTTTTTAAAACTCTTTTGTTTCAAAACATTTGAATTTCAAATTCAACTTTAAGATTTATGTTATATATTGGCTAGACGAGGCGCTTGGACATTTAGAAGAACAACGTGAACTTTCTTGCTCAACTTTCAAACTCGTGATTTGAGGTAGACTCGCCCCCATTAATTAGTTTAAATTATAATTGCATGTCTTATGTGAAATTACGTGATTTGCATGCTTTGATGCATGAGACGAGACAAGAATATCTCTTATGAGATAAGATGAGAAATGATGATGTTATGCATAACTTATGTGCCTTAAGTGCATGAGACGAGACTACCCACACCCTATGATTTTAACAGCCTTGATTTTGAAAATACAAGAGCCCAAGAATATGATGATGATGTCACTGTATGATTGCATAATTACGTGTTCAATTATTCTGTAAATTAATTTTTGATGATGAGTCTACTGAGTATTTTTCGAAATACTCATTCCAATTTTAACAACTTTTGCAGATCTCGAAAATGGCGGCGAATGAATGGGCAGCGTTGGAAAAATTAAATAAATGATGATGTTAATAGACGATTTTATGAATGTTACTCGTTAAATTATTTATCGTTAATTTCATTTAAATAATTGAGACACTAGTTTTATGAATTGTTCTATATTTAAATTAATCAAATTTCCGCTGAAGGTTTCAAATAATGAATGTGACGTTTTGAATTAAATTTATTTTCCGCACTATTTTAAATTTTAAAGGACGACGTGGCGTCCCGAGCTCCACGAAATTCGGGGCGTTACAGACTTGGTCTAATGGTAGCAGGGATTTAAGAATCTTTGTACTTAACCCCTAGGTACAATGTTCGATCCCCACGAAAGACAAAAATTCATTTCTTGGAAACGAGGCTGGCAGCCCTTGAGGACCAGGACGACCAAGGGGGGAGTGGAAAGATCACAAGTACAACTCGAAGAAGGCCCCCAACGAGGGAGCCGAGTCGTTACAGTTATGATATGGGTAAAAATTGGTGGTTCGGTTATGATTTTGGACGAACCGACCCCAAATCGAACCATTACCATCACTAGCAACATATAACAACATTCACAGGTCAATTGCTACATATTCGAGCTTTCTATGAGATTATGTCCTCATTTGAGATTCATTATTCCAAATAATGTGATTTTTAATAATAAATTTTGAGCGAACGCGTAGTTAAAAAATAGATAATCTTTTTTTATTTATAAGTGCAAATTATTTTAGGGTGACTATATTGTCATCACAAAACTTATTTTTTACACCACAATTTTAAATATTTTTTAATTATAAAAATTAACATAAATAAAATTACATAAATAACCTTTTAATTTTCCTCGTTAATTTTTTATATACACCACAATCTCAAATATTTTCTCTAAGTAGTGTTTGATAGTCCAATACTTTCCATGAAAAATGTCCTTTCAATTCCATTTTTTGGCTTGTTTGATTGACCAAATTTTTCATGGAATTTGTTTTCCTCGCTTGGATCACATTACTTTGTTTTCAAGAATTTTTTTTTTTTTTTTTTTTGCCAAAGTGATGAGAATTCTAATTCTTGACAAAATGGAAAAGCTTTTATTTTGTTGCATTTTATTTCCCAACTTTCTTATTGACCTGAATTTATATTTTTTATTATTCCAATTTGATACTTCAACTTTCAATTGGGTCTAATTGATCAGTGGTCGAACTTAATCTTCATTCTTTGATTCGATTCAACTTTTGAATATTACAATTTAGTCCTTCAACTTTCTAAATCTTACAATTTAGCTTATTTTTCACCATTGTCATATATTTTCATACTAGTAATCGCACTTGTGCGATTCGTGGAAGATATAATTAAAAAATATTTATTAAATAAGTTGTAAAAATACAATGTTCGACATAAATTGTGCATTCATATATAATGAAAAATATCAAGAAAAGTAAAACATAAAATTATGACTTGCATATTTCTTTTAACATCAAATTATTTATTCTCTAATTTTCTTAGTCTATTTAGCCTAAGTAAGATATCAATATGTCACTTAATCTATACTTTACAATTTTGATTTGATGACTAAACTTGAGTTTACGATTATTTGTTTTCTAAAAGTTGAAATATTTACAATTTTCCAACTCGTAAAATGAAATAATATGACATACAAATTTTAATTAAATTTTATTGAATGAATATTATAAATATAATTAACTTTATATACAATAAAAAAAAATCACCTATATATCTCAATTTATAAATTGAGACTTAACTCACAAGACATAAGACTTTTCACTTATTCGTATAAAATTGATTCTTCAAAAATAATTTTTTTTTAAATGTTCATTCTCAATTACACATTATTTAAAACTCATATTTCACAATTGCACATACTATTTTTATGCATGTTAAATAAACTTGTAGATCATATTCTATTTTTAAATAAAATGATTTTGTTAACACTTTCTAATTTTACAAATTGAACCAATAAGTTTATCAAAATCTAAAGTTGTAAAAAATTAAATGATTTAATTGAATTTATTTAGAAATATAGGATATCTATTATTTCTTTCAATTTGATAAGAAAAAGATTTGAAATTAATCATTTAGGTTAAATTGAATTTAGGTAAGATATGATAGGTATAATTTTAGGACTTAAATGAAATAAATTAAAAAGATTGGATGTTGGAAAAGTAAAAAAAATATAAGCAAAATTTTTAATTTTAATATTTAAGAAGATTTTACAAATGATATGTTTAGAGTTTGCTTTCATTTGTTAGCTTGTATTAAATTTCTCGTTGAGATTTTGAATTTGACACCCATATTGCATATTTTTCGACTTCAAAATAATGCAATAATTATCAAAAGAATAAAAATAATCTATAATTTGACTTTTTATAAATATTTTATTTTTCACAAATTCATAAATCATTTACTACATGCATTAATTGAACTCTCCTAATTCATGTATTAAAATAAATTGATAAAATTAAGAAATTTTCTAAAATGGCAAATGAAAATAGGTGGGAAACCATGTGCTTCAAATGGTGACGGTTATTCTATTATTATATATGTATAAATTATTTATTTATTAGATAATTTATTTATCAGTAAATAATTTATTATTAAATGATATTTTTCACGAATCAAATTACATGTAAATATTATCAATCAAACGCCAAAATATGGAATTTGTTTTCTTCCACCCCAATTTCATCTTTACAATCAAATACCTTAACTTCCAATTCATTGGAAAATAATTTCACAGGAATTGAATTCACTGAAATTCGTTTTATTTTTCACCAAAATTTCATCTTCGTTATCAAACGGACCCTAATTATTGTTCGAGTTATGCTACTTGTACATATGACAAAAAGTTTTATATAATGCATTGTTGACACGATCCTATTTTTCACACATCATGTTATCTCTAAAATAAATAATCAAACATTGTCACTTCATTTTTTGATCATCCTTCCGGTCACTCCCTTTGTACATTTTTGATCTACTAGGACCCAGTAGCGTGGACCAAATGAGATGATGAATACAAATGTAAAATATGCCAATGTTTGATAAACATCCTATCCTACTATCTTAAAAGAGTGGAAGGCTTTTTTACTGTTCACAAGTCATTCCCTTTAGCCAGAGTCGAGCCAATGCATCTGTATTTCTCCTATATATATTATATTATATTATATATATTATATATATATATATATATATATATATATATATATATATATATATATATATATATCCCTATCTAATAAAAGAGTGTACATTTGAGGCACTATTCATAAGCCATTTAGCCTCCATTGAGCTGAACATGTATCTGAAGCCGATTTTGAAGTTGCGTAGTCGGTTTGTTTTCCTTTGGCTTTTGAAGTCGGGAACAAGTCCAAATTTCGTCCTTTTTTATTATTTTTTGCACTGTTGTCGCGGTCTTCAACACGCAACCAGATTGTACGTTGTTTCTTCATTTTTACACACAAAAGCAACCTCCTAAATGACTAAATGCTTGTCTTCTCTACTATCAACTCCCAACTTTTCACCTCTCCCGCCCATTCAGCGTTCCATGACCATGGCTTGCTACAATTCTCTCAGTCGGACAAAATGAAGGGTATTGCCATTGATGAAAGTGATGAAGACGATTAGGAAGAAGAGAAAGAAGGTCTTAATATAGGATGAAAAGGGGTTGAGAAGGTGGGCCCCAAAACCACCGACAAGAACCCCTAATCTGCTCCCACCGGAAATATGCCCAGACTCCGGTCAGTCATTGGAAGAGGTGGAGGTGGAGGAAGAGGACCAAGATGAGCATTATATGAAATGAAATGAAAGGTCAAATGGGCAATGAAATGGGAATTTTGCCAATGAGCATTTACAAAGGGTCCCCCCTTCACGCATTTAAAATCTGATAGTAATTGAGCTCCTCCATGGCACAGGGTATGCCTGCAATTGCTACATGCTATTTTCTTAGTTATACCACAAAATTTCAATGCACAAGTGAATGATTGAATTCTTTGGTTCAGGTTTTCCGTAAGTGGATGCTACATGATGCCATTGATCTTGCCTCACGACTGCTTTTACCAAACTTTAAAATTACTGTCTCTATCCTGCGCTAGAAGCATGTGCACATCCTTTCTTTGGTGACCTTCGAGAACCCAATGCCCGCCTCCCAAATGGTCCCCTTTCCCCCAGCTTTTTAACTTTAAACGGGATGTATGATTTCTAACTTCTCTCTTTATGTAACCTCTTTTGTAATAAAAAAAATTAATACTTTCGAGTGTAAAAATGAGGATGGAAAGTTCCAAATATGATTTGGGCGTGGACCTATATAAACATGTACATGAGCCATTTAAATTTTTTTGTTTTTTGTTAAGTTATTGATGATAGAAATAACTCGACCCAACCGATTTTCTACTTGATTCTCAGGTAAATAATAATTTATGCTCATCTTCAAAAGGTTGGTATTTTTTTGGAGGACTTGTAGTGGGTGTAAATCTTTTATGCCCCTTCTTGTTAGTGATTAATTTTAAAAATGATTATGGTGCAAGACTGGAAGCAATCCCTGCAAATATGTCCTTCAATAATGCCAGCCATGGTATGAAATTTATTAGAAATGTTTGACTTTCATTTTATGTTCTAAACTTCTAATGTATTGATAAAAAGGTGCTACCTTGTACTTAGTACTATTCGCATGTTTTTTTACCTTGCTTTAGAAAGAAATCTTTTTTCTCATTATTCTTTATTTCTCATTTTTCCTTTTATCGTGACAGCATCACTAAATTGTTTCTGGAGTACATTGGAGCCTAAGGTCAAACAGAATAATTACAGTTTCTCACGTCTGCAATTCGTAAGTCGCCATTTTGCTCAAAACATTGACAATTCTTAATTGAATCTTCAATATGTTTGGATATGTTCTGAGAGAATTTTTGTGATCTATACTTAAGATTTCTTATTTTTCTTCTCTCAAATTCTTTGTGAGCTTGCTATGTAATCATCATTTCCTAACATTTCTGTAGATGTGTTTGGAATCAAGAAACAATCGAGTGGGTAGCAACTCTTGTTATCCTTCGGCTAAATCGTGCTGGACTTTGTGTACAATAGTCCAAAAGTAAAAGGTATTGAATTTTATTTTAGGCAAATGGATGATTGATTTGTAATCATTACTATTTAAATTACATATTCTCATTTTTTATGGAACTGTCTTGATTTTAGTTTTCTTCATTGTTTCATAATTTCATTTTCAGAAAACATAATTGTTGTTGGAATCGGGACTAAAACTGTTTGTATATGCTACTATGAGCAAGAAAATAACTATAATGGAAAGGGAAAATCCCTATTCTAGATAGACAAATTTTTAAGTTTTCAAGATTCCAAGCAAATGCATTTAATTTGTGCTGCTTTCCACTGAACATGTTCAAGTTGTTTGGGAAACTTACAAATTGCCAAGGAGTGTATTTCCATATTTTCATCACCTGAGCAACGTATTTACTTTTTATTTTACTTCTTTTAACAAAATTCATAGACACTCCTTGCAACAACCTCTACTGATGGAAAATGCCGAGTATTCTCTACTTTCATTGAAGGCGTGGACACAAGGTACATTTCCTAAAGTTTCAGAGCATTCTTACTTCACATTATGAGAATAGCAACCATTGGTGTGGAAGTTCATTTCTTGGATTTCTTCACAAACTATGGAAAGATCAGGTTTTATTGCTGGGTCACTGTTGGTCAAGAGAAATTAGTTGGCCTCAGGGACGGATATTATTAAGTAACATTTACTAAGTTGTGATAAAACTGTTAAGATTATTTCAATTAGTTTACAAACTTTGCATTTTCTTCCATACTTTCCAAGGATGAGCTGAGAAAGTTAATAGGTTTTTTTTCCTCTTGGACAATGTTTACACATTTTTTTAGTAAAAACTAAGATTTTTCACTTGTATGTTTCTCTGTTACATATGTTAATTCACTTCTTATTGCTCGTGCATTTCGGTATGGTTCTATTGATTTTTTAAATGAGGTGATGATAATAGGTGATGATAATATGTGGAGTGAATGCTTCTTTAAGAGGCGTGCCTGTGTATATGGCTTCTCTAGGAACTTGTAGCAGGCATTGTCTTTAAGAGGTATGCCTGTGTTCACGCATAGATCACCCTACTGTTCATTAACGGGTTCCGTTAAAGCATATGAAAGTGTTCTCTAACATGCAACCCTTTTTTACTCATTCTTTTCCATTGCAAGCATTCACATTCCCTTTCTTATCTTCTGTATCTTCATTTCCAGAAACAAGAGTGATTTTAAGAGAGTCACGTATATATAATTCTGACCTCTTTCTTCACAAGCCTTTGGATTCGAATACTTGCAAGTTTACGCTTCAAAAGAAGGCATCTAGAATCGCTGTCGTGAAAATTTTTCATCTGCAACTTATTTCGGAGACGGAGTTACAACTGGGAGTGCTCACCTCTCAAAACTCACCCATAGCATACAGGACATTTACTAGATTCTTTTTTTTTTCGTCTCCTTGTGTTTAATGTTTATTATTGCAGAATAGTCGAATTAGGAGTTAATATAAACCCTTTTATTAATTATTATGCATTTGAATTTTTGAACCATAAATTAATTCAGATCTTGGAAGAGTTTAATTGAAGATAGTCCATGATATATTATTCTTTGTGTAATTTCTTGTTTAGTTTTTAAATATTTTTGAAAATTTAGTTATTATTTCTTGTGAGAATACAAAGGTGTTGATTGTTTTGGTCAATGAAAAAATCGAATTAGATGGGTTTTTGTGACTTTGACTCCTATTGTGAAACATCAATCTAGGTTTATTTTTTATTTTTATTTTTATTTCCTGTTAATTTTAAATTTTCATTTGTTGTTTCTTAATTAGTTTAGTAAATTTACGTTAGGTAAGAGTAGAAATTTATTTTTTGTTTGATTTACATTTAGTATTCCATCCGATATTTTATCCGGTTGGTTAGGTTACGCATTGAATTTATGTTTTACAGGAATATTAATAAGAAAATCAAGTTTAATCCGTCTAAACCTAACTATCTACAATGGAGCAGGTGGCTCGTGCTCATAAGTTTCTTCAATTAACTTCTTTTCTAATGCAATCCATACAAAAAAACTCAACTTCCAACAAAATGTGTGCATGCTATTACATACTCAACGAAATTACAACACGTGCATCGTACGTGCGTCAAACTAGTACCGTCTTAAAAGAGTGGAAGGTTTTTTTTTACTGTTCACAAGCCATTCCCTTCAGCTAGAGCCGAGCCAATGCATTTGTAAGAGTGGAAAGCTTTTTTACTGTTCACAAGCCATTCCCTTCAGCTAAAGCCGAGCCAATGCATCTGTAAAGGAAAAAAGGTTTCATTCATTTCATTTCACCACCTCACTCTCTCCCCGAGCGCTCTTTCTCTCTGCCTTCTCTCTCTCCCGCTCCTTCCAGCGACCTCCAACGGTGATTCCCCAGCGACTGGAGCTACGTCCTCTTCAGCCAATCTTACTCCCATTTTCTTTTGTCGTCCTCTAATCACACAAACGTTGCTCTCTTCTTCCTCCACAAGCGTCGCTCTCTTCTCTCTCCCAGGAGACTTCCGGCTAGGCAAAAAGGTTGGGCTTCGTTCATTCTTTAGCTGCAGAAACCCTAGGCGACACTCCTCTGACCGCACAACTGCCGCTCCCGCTCTCTTCTTTCTCCCAGGAGACTTCCGACCAGCTCATCTCCTGATCTGAAACCGTTCGAACCGAACCCAGAATTCTAATGGTAAATCACGCCCTACCTACACTGTTGAATTTATATATATTTTAGATACATCTCATTTTGCATTTTCATCCAGGTTTTTTCGAGTTCAACATCAGATACACATTTTCATATGAGTGATTTGTTCTTTCTGTTTAAATAGGGCAACGACAAGCTGGAAGAGAACGGAAGGCCGAGAGGCGAGAAGGCAACAGTTTTACAGAAGGAACTGTATTTTTCTCTTTTTCTTAAGTGTTTCCTACGTTTTGGTTTACGTGCTGTGGTATACACTGAGGAATTAATGCTATTAACCATTTTCCTTCCAACACTCTATTTTAAATCCACTTTTGAATTTATTGGTTTATCTATTTTACCTGGTGTTAATTGATTATGATAATGAGTTTGACTATTCTTTCGTATTTTAATATTGATAATAAAATGCTTCTTCCCTTGAATTTTAAGTCATATTCTGATGTTAATGCTGTATCAAGAAGTGGAATACAATCATAGGACACACTACGGCTTGCATTTGAGCTTACGTTTGAGCGTGTGTTAATCTCGAATTTCATTTAGCCAATTTTCCCAATAGTTAAAGAACGATAGCACATTTTAGCTTTAAGTTTTATAATCCTACTATAAAAGGTAGGGGTGTAAACGGTTTGGTTTGGGCGATTTTTGATAGTTTTTCAAACTAAAACGGTTTGAGATTTTTCCAACCCAAACCAAACCATTTCATTTCCTAAACCAAACCATAAAAGGTGCGGTTTTAAACCGCGGTTTGCAAACGAAACTAAACTAATATATGTAAATCAAGTTAAAATAACTATTGAAATAGAATTTTGAATTAAGACGTCAAAATTAATTGCAAATAACCTAACGACATTACGGATAGATGTTATAAGACTAACAAAATTAAAATATATGGGTAAACAACTTCTAAAATAGATACAAAGGCACAATCACAAACAAATGATCACAATAATATCAAAGAAACCTAATAGATAATACAATACATTCTCAAGTTAGATTTTTCTATTATTTCACAACAAAACAACTTAAACTCAAATATTATGTATTCCAAGCAAAACTACTGAACTACATGATGAAAGAATGATGCTTTAGGAATTTAGAGTTTGATGAATTACAGCTGATGATAAAAGATCTCAAGTACAACTAATTTTGCTTAGATAACTATAAATACTCAAGTCATGACTTGCTAAATTAACATAAGACAAATATTATAACCAAGAAAAAATAAATAATGAGCAAGTTTATGCATACTCCCCCCAAAAAAATCATCCATTTACTATATAAAAGTAAGAAAGTCTGAAAAATTCTCCCGCCCAAATATTCCCGCTCAAACACATTTCATCAGAAGCAAAACCAAAAGAAAATGCAGGATTAAAAAATTGGTGGTCGTGGTCACACAAAAAGTTAAAATTCAAAATTTTCCTACTCCCAACACGTTCTGTCTTCTGCAGCCCTCAGACTGTGATTCTGCATTCCAGCTTTTACAAGTTCCTTCTCACATACGATACCTCTCTCTTCTTCTAATCTCATCTGCTCCCATACGCACAACACAACCCAGATCGCCAAATCTCTCTGCAAATGCCTCTTCCCGTTCCTCCCACCCTTCACCGGCCACAAAGCCATCAATGACTTCGAAAGATGTCGCTCCTATCACTGATACATGGAACTTTTTCCCTGACGAATCGGGTAATAATAATGCACCTAGGTATCTATCGGCCGCAGAAGGCCCGACTCTGATTTTCGGCGTTGGCGCTACTTCCATACCAGCCGAGTCCAATCCCTACGTCTCTTCAGCTCCCGCACCAGTATCAGCTTCCTCGAATAGTAAGTTATAATTTTTTTTTTCATTTTTATCAACAATTAATTTGAATCTTATTTGAGTTGGCTACTTATTTAGGTTTAATTTTATTTTAATTTACCATTGGTTGTTGATATTTGATGAAATGGATTCAGACTTTAATAAGCTCAGATACTGAATTTTTTCATTGTCCGTTCCATTTTTTAGGCAAATGTGTATAGAAGTAAATTAATTTTGAAATATCTTATATATGTCCTTTTGACCACCACTAAAACTTAAAATATTTCAGTGCTTTTTTTTTCCTCATTTTTTGGCAGCTCCTTTTTTTTTTTTTTTTTTGAAGTCGAAAATCTCAATAGTGCACATGAGATTTTTTAAGAACACTAATTTTTCTTTTTTTTTTTTTTACATATAAATTCATTTCAGAATAGCATTAGCTCATTCCTTGTAGTCATTTGTTAACTCCATTTGTATGATTTCTGAAAATTTTATTTTTAGCTCATTTTTTGCCGCTCCTTTTTTTAATTTTTTTGAAGTCGAAAATCTCAACAATGCACATGAGAATTTTTAAGAACACTAATTTTTTTTTTCACATATAAATTCATTTCAGAATAGCATTAGCTCATTCCTTGTAGTCATTTGTTAACTCCATTTGTATGCTTTCTGTAAATTTTATTTTTAGCTCATTTTTTGCAGTCGTTTTTTCCTCATTTTTTGTCAGCTTTATTTATTTTTAGTTCCTATTAGCAAGGAATCTTTAATAACAGTGGAGAGGTTACGTTTGAATTTTAGGAAGCTTTTTCTATTCCTAAGTGCTATCAATTCTTATATTCATTTCTTAACTACTTGTTGTATATTTTTTTTTACATCATATTTTCATTTTAGTATGCCTTAACTATAAAACGTCAGTAGCAAGTTCCTCGATTATTATTTTTCTTTATTTTGTGACATTTAAATATGGAATTATGATAGCTTCATTTGGAAAGGTTAGTAGATCTTTCATCCTTGTTGTATGATCATCGGCTATAAGTCCACTTCAACAGTTAACAAATTCTTCAATGCTCAATCTTCGATGAACAGTAAATTCCTATGTCATTTGTACTATTGTGTGGCTTCATGGTTTCTTTTGTTTTGCGTGTGCGCACACGAGTATTATAGTAATTTTTATACCCCCTGTACAGGCGTGTAGACCACGTTTTCAGCAGTGAAAGGGAGAAAATGAAATACTGCAATATCGAGGACAAATTCCCTGTGTATACATGCAACACAAAGACTTGAATACTTCGTATTTTTTTACTTATTAAAATTCTTACTTAATCACCTGTTTCTAAATATTATCAATATTTATACTTGACGCTCAGTCGTGCAACGCACTAGTTATAATGAAAAATGTCATGTTTTGAATAGTGATTTTTTGAAGAATTTATGATTAAAAAGTAAGGAAAAGTTTTTAGTTTACATGTAGAATATTTTATTGTATAATGTATTATTGAAAATGAGTATAAGAGAAAAGAGAAAAAGAAAAAAACAAAAGATATTTGAAAAAATGAGAAACGATAACACTGTAGCAATTATAAATTAGTTTATCTATATTTTTTTATGGTAAAATGTGAGGTTGAAAAGAGAAAATGTGTATAGTTAAAAAAGAATTTAAAAATTGTATTACTTATAAATTGATTTATAAAATATTAATAGATTGCTTTAAAGAGCATGGTTTTGTTCTCCTGCAAGATGTCTGGCAGGAGAAGGTGTCAGACATAGGTGGACCGTCTGACAAGAGAAGGTGTCAGATGTCTGGCAGGAGAACAATTCTATTAAAGAGCATAGGCAATACACAGACACAAAAGCATGGACTTCCAAGTTTTCACCCCTTCGATGTCGGCACATTACGTATAGAGAAGATTCATCTGTATCCTCTAAAGTAAATGAAAATGATGGTGATAGCTATGATGATAAACTTGAAATTTATTCATGAGTGCCAAGCAAGAAAACTTATTGATATTGACACCGACAAACACCCACGCAACTCCTGATTTCCTCCGTTCATTCATCAATCTTTTCCATGTAAAACAAAAAGAAAAGTCATTTCAAAAAAAAAAAAAAAAAAAAAAGGTTATCGACGGAGGTTCCAAATCTTTAAAAAAGTGCAGTGCGAACACAAATCTTTAAGTAATAACAGATACGTGTTACAACTTTAAAACATGAACGGTAAAAAGAAGGATATTTAGGCGATTTTCGTTCAAGAATTTGTCAATTGAAAAAAAAATCAAGGGATCGTTCTCTTTGTGTTTCAATTTTGAGTTCATTTTTAATTTTGTGTTTTGAGTGCCTACTTTTTAATTTTTGAAAATGTGTTTACTTTGTCTTTTTTAAAAGTTATTTATTAAAAAGGAAAACACAAAAACGTTATTACTTTTGAATTTTGAGATATGACATATTAAATATAAAAAGTTGCGTTAGAGTCATCGATTTGGGAACAAGGTAGTCTTGTCGACGAGACCACCTGTTGTGGCGGAGGTGGCGTGATGGTGGCAGTGAGAGTCGGGGAAGAAGATGATGATTTGGGAAAGTCTTATGCTGCGTTCTCTTTGTATTTCAGTTTCCTGTTTTCATTTTCGAAAATGTTTTCTGTTTTCCATTTTCTGTGAGTTTTTTCGAAATTGCTGAAAACGCGTTTGGTTTGTTATTTCTGAAAACTGTTTTCGAAAATGAAAAGCTGGAAAACGCGTTCTGTTTAAAATTTTGAAGAAAATTATTTCATATTGTTTGTGAATATAAATGAAATAAAGATATTATATTTTGAGTTACACAACAAAAATAAATGAAATAACCCCTACCACACAATTTGGTTATATCAAAAAAGTTCAAAAATTCATGTTGTCCTTCTAAAGTAATCGTTCCACATTTGAGTAGTAATTTTCCCTTCTAAAGTAATCGTTCCATTTAATACTTTATATAGATACATCCTTCTAGTAAGCACTCATAACGTTTAAAATTTAAGTTTCAATAAAATTTGCAAAAATCAATTTACGTTAATTAATTATGCCCTTACAAAATAAGTGTCTACAATACAAAAGTAAAAAATAAATGTTTAATAATTAAGCACATGATACATCATCAGAAAGAAGGTTGAATTTGGAGTTCTACGCAAAAAACAAAATGCAATTCGGAGTTGTACATCAAAAGTTATACATGTTTGAAAATAATGACCTATAAAGCAAATACGAAAAGGATTAAATTGAAAGAAAAATAAAATTTGTGAACTAATGTGCAATAAAATCTGTAGTTGAGGGACCTAAGTTGCAAATAAATTAGGATATTTTCGAAAGAAATCTCAAAATTTGAGGATTAAAATGACAAGTTTTGAAAATCAGGGACCAATAATGTAATTAAAAATGATAAATTTTGACAAATTTCTAATTTTTTTGATTTTTTTAAGTGGAAAACGCGGAAAACGTGATTTTCGCGTTTTCCATTTCCTTTACAAATTTTGAAAACGTTTTCGAATTTTTTTTCCGAAAACGGCGCAAGAGAACGTGTTTTCGGAAATGAAAAACGGAAAACAGCTGGAAAACGCCAAAGAGAACGCAGCCTTAGGAATTTAGAGGCAATTTACTTAAAATTAGACTTGTTTTTCACTTTTTCGGTTTTTTACACTAAATACACTCAAAATGACAAAAAGATCGTTTTGAGTTTTCTAAAATTTCTTTACAAATTTTTCTTTATTTTCGAAAACGCATTTACAAAAATACGAAAATGAACTGATTTTTGACGTTTTAGAAAATTGAAAACAGAAAATGACATGAAAACTTTAAATAGAACTCATTTTTCAACTTAAAAAATAAAAAGTAACAAAAAATGGGAAAATAAATAAAAAGGAGAAAGAAGATCTTCTTCCCCACCTCGCAAATCCCAGAAATAAAATGAAAATCTAAGTTTGAAACGAAAATAAATCCAAAATTCAAATTCAAATCAAATTGCGAATTTTCCTTGGTTATTATTCAAAAGGTCCAACAATACGCATATATCATAATCTAGACCAGATAAATAAATAAATGCAATGTAGAATAGTTATCTCGCTCATAAATTTATACTAAACCTGGTCATCACAAACCCTTGTTCAACTTGCATAACAATCCTTTTTTAAATCATGTTCGTTATTATACAATCCTTATTTGGCCCCATTTTCTAACGGTCATTTTTCTAACTCATTTCAACTATATTTTCATAAGATTCATAACTTTAATCAATTATACATTTTATAAATTTTATTAAAATTCACTAAAAATATAATTTTTAGCTAGACTAGAACGGAAATAAATGAACGAGATGGTGAAGCCCATGTCTCGACTAGGAACCAAGTCATTGTTTTGTTTCTGCATAGTGGAGACAAACGCAAGAACAATCAATACGTGTGAATTGTGATAGCCAATTGTTGGTGTAGTTTTGACAAAGCAGAGGAATAATTAGAACTTTTTGGACATAAATAATGTCAATGTTTGGTCGAAGAAACCAAATATGTAATTTTGGGTCATAGTTGTTAATGAGGGGAAATTAATTGTAATGAGAATCATGGTAAGCTTGACGGGAAGATAAGATATTCAAGCGAAACAAAGTTTCAAGTTGCAGGTTGAAGGTATCCAAGTCAAACATGACATGTTGGAAGAATATTAAAAACTAAGCCAAGTAATCAAGCCAAGAGGGGAGTTAAGAATCTAGTTGGAAATAAAAAATGAATAAAAACCCGAAAAAACGATGATTCAGATTTTTAGTTGGAGCTTGAAACTCAGCTTTCGTATAGAAAACACTCAAGTTTGGTAATTGCTATTTCTGGAAGAATTTAGCCATTTAATTCTTATTTACAATGCACTATGAATCATCACAATTAGATATCGATAGAGAAAATTAGGACCAAAATACCAAGAGAATGCGCGGGTGAAAAAAATACAACCACGTGACGATTCAAGAGTCATATTTAAGGCATGATCGCGGGATTGCACTTTCAATGGCCAGAATGCAAAAACCGTCTCCCCACGATCGCCTTGCGATCACCTTGTTGGAAACCATGCAATCGCGTGCTTGTTCTAAAACTTGTTCTAAAGCTAGGGTTTCGGGATTTTGCTATTTTTTCGTTTTTGATTATTATGTTAGATCGTTTGTGCATCTATAACAGTCATGCCTAATTTATGACATTTTTAACTTTTTTATTGTTGAAGTCACTTTTTATTACAAAGCTAGTCAACAAATAAATTTGGTTTGTCTTTGACTTCTTACGTTAGGATAATTCAATCTTGTGATTATTTGGTTAAGTATGCAGATATTCCGTTGAAAAGAAAAATTTATGGGTAATAAATTAAAGATGTAAAATGAACAGTAGATCAGATCAATAACGAACTAGAAAGATAACAAAATAAATTCACGTATAGTTCGGTGCTGATTTGATGGTCAGGTTGGGGTACAATATTCAAATGAAGAAAGTTGGGAGAGTTTTTTCTATAATAATTGCCATTCAATGAACATTTATATCTCATATTTATAGTAACATAAGAGATGAAACATAATTATTACAATACATCACGTCTGCAGGATGTGATTGACATCATCGATTGACATTTCGACATACTAATATCAAATTATTACATGGACACATTACAGATAATGATGATTACTGACACATAATGCGGCTGATTTGACCATTTTGCAGGGACCCCATAATCACCTCATTTTGATCATTCAGGTTGGTTCGAACTTCATCACCTAGGTAAGACGAAATTACCTCTCATGTGAAGATCACCTCGGTCATCATGATCACCTAGGTTCAACATGGGACTGTGGCCGTGTTTATTTATTCAAGTCGTCTTAAAACATCACGGACCATCTCGCAGATTTGAGTCGTGTTTTGACTATTGACTCTTCGATCGTTGAATTTACTTTCCACCTTAGCTTGTCATACAACATTCATTATGTTATTTTCTTTCATTGTAATAATTAGATTTTTTATGAATGAAATATAATTGAGTGATTTTACTCGAAAACAACTTCTTGATTGAACTTATTAAAGGCATGGACAACCTTTTATATTGTTCCCTTTGTTGATTCTTGTTTCCACACCGTTACGAGTCAAAGGTTTAATATTCCTTAGGTTTTTGCGTCGTGAAACTGGGTCTTCATGTTATCAACCTAATTTTGAATTTTCCAGACGTTCTTCAAATAAAATTGTAAAAGAATTCATAACTCGTATTTTATTTTATTTTTTGTAAATTAGATGTTTGCCTATTATCTGCGTTGGTAAATGATAGTGACATATAAATTGTGATTACGATATAATGTGATCTCCATTTTATGACATAATTCATACGTGATCTATTAATTTGTTTTAGTGTTGATTTAACTTAGTCACTGTTTTATTTACATTATAATGAGAAATGATGTTTTGAATAATGTTTTTTGAAAATTGTGTAGTTAAAAATCATGAAAAATTTGAGTTTATGTGTAGAATATTGTACTGTATTAATATGTGGTTAAAAATGAATATTATGAGAAAGAAAAAAAAATTGGGAAAATGAGAGCCATACAAGGTTTCACGGATCGCAGGTTCACCTCCAGAGGTTTCTCGCCTCTAGGTAGCTTACCTCTCATTCATTGGTCGGCAATGCAGAACATCTGACACACACGCACGCTGATGGGTAGGATGTAAGGGAAATACCTGCAAAATGATCATATCATTAGAACACTTCATGGTAAAATAGGTCAATCGCCCAGCTGTTGCTGACTTGCCGAACCGAATGTGGAGATAAGCATTTTCACTGCGTGACATTCTCCCCCATTCGAATCCGCTTACGTCCTCGTAGCAGGAAGTGAGCTTCGTATCAACACGCACTCCTCAATTGCAGAATTAAATGGCACTGTCCCCTCATGGACGAGCATTCACATGGTGGTACTCTCACACTTGCCAGCTGTAACTTGTACATACTGCCTCCGACACCAACATTCACCATCTGCCCCTATAAGCAATAGTTCTTCGGTGGATGGCCTCCAGCCGCAGCGTCTCCATCACATGTCGAAGCACATACCCACTACATTCTCCCGGGCCCTACAAAATGCGCTCCACAAAACTCTCTCAAAGGCAATCGAACAACGCAGCCAAGCACACTCATCTTCCCCACAACTTCCTTCTTCGTGTTCCGCATGCTTGCCGACACAATCCGTGGCCCAAAATTTTTCTCCGCGAGAATTCATGTCATTGATCTCCACAAGACTAATAACGCATTCAAGCGGTCCCGCTCTGATACCAACTTTCACGGATCGTAGGTTCAGCTCCCGAGGTTTCTCGCCTCTAGGTAACTTACCTCTTATTCATTGTCCGGCAAGACAGAACAACTAGTATACACGCAAGCTGATGGGTAAGATGTAAGAGAAATACCTGCAATATGATCATATCATTAGAGCACTTCATGGTAAAATATGTCAACAACCTAGCAGTTGCCGACTTTACGAACCGAATGGGAAGATAAGCATTTTCACTGCGTGACACAAGGACTTAGTTTACCAATATGTAACATGTGAATTCATATATCTGTCCATACACGTGTTATGTTATATAAATATACAAAAATGCTAGTTGTACAAGCAATTTGACAAAAAGATGAGAGCATCCACAATGCTCACACACAGTTTGGCGGTCAACTATGCATGAGAGAGAAATCGAAAAATCGTGGGTCCCATTGTAATATCTTTTTCCCCCTCTCTCTTCCATTTTTTCTCACATTTCTACTTTACACTTTCCACAATCACACATTCTATTTTACACTTTCCACTACTTTTTTTATTAATTTAATTGAAATTGTATCTATCTATCTATCTATCTATCTATCTATCTCTCTCTCTCTCTTCTTTTCCACTTTTCACTCTATTTTTCTATACTTTTTCTCACATTCTATTTCAAACCTTACAATTAAAATAATATATCTATCTTTTTCTCTCTCATCCTTCCACTTTGCACATCCCCATTGTGAATGCTCTGAAGTGATGAAATTGTGGATGCTGATGTTGAGGTTGGTGCGACGAGTAATATAAAGAGATTGTGCCACTAGCAATTTTGATAAATATAGCCTATGAGCCAAGGATGCCCCGAGGGTGTGAAGATGATACAACCGCATAGAGCCTCAATATTATAGGGGTACAACAAACAAAATTTATTATAGGACATTTAAAAAAAAATTGATTATGGGGGAACAAAATTTGTTTATAAGACACAATTTTAAATTATCATACAAGTCATTTAAAATCTCAGGCCGTCCTTGCGTATGAGCTCATCTGACTAGTTATGTTTATGTTACCAAATTATGATAAAACATTTACATTTATATTATCACCTGCGTTTTTTTTTTTTTCCATAAAAAAAAAAATGTCTTGTAGTTGATAATGTTAAAACTAAAAAAACTGATTTCAAGTAATTTTTACATTTATTAATCTGAAAATCATCAAAGCAATTTAGATTTTTCAAAGCCTTTGCGTACTGCTAAAGCCCATTATTCCAGACACGGAGTCGAGACTCGAGGGAGACAAATTTCAGAGAATTTTTTTTTACAGAAATTGACATCGAAATAATTGCCTGTCATATTAAGCCCTCATAAACCAATTTTTTATAAAATTTACTATTTTTTTCTATAGTTATCAATTTCAACTATCCTAAAAAGTTAAGTCCAAAATCTTTAACTTTTCAAACAACTTTTTAATCACACGATTTTTCAAAACATTTTTTCTTCCAAAAATTAGTTTATCAAACACACACCAAAATTTAAATGAGGATTTTTTATTTATTTTTTAATTAAAAATCTGCCTCCGTTTGGCAAAATGTTGTTTATAATTTTTTATTTTTATTATTATTTTTTATAAATAGCAACGTATCAATATTTTATTGAATTATATTTTAAAAGTAAAAAATGGTGTGGTGGGCGAGAATCTTTAATTAATCGAAATTGTTGAATTTTCAAAAATATTGTCTAATAAAATCACGTGATTATTTATAAACAAAATTTATAAACAATGTTTTGTCAAACATATGCTTAACTGATCTTTGTTGACTGCTCCTTTTTTATATAAATAAAGAATTTGAAATTTTTGAGATAAAATATATATCCTCTGTTCGGTAAAAAAATGTGACTTATAAACTAATTTATTTGTATTTTGAGGTAAAATGTGCGATGTAAAAGTGGAGAGAAAAAATGTTTATAATTTAAAAATTGTATAATCTATAAACTAGTCTATAAACTTTCTCAATAGTGGGTGGAATGAGATTAGGTTGAGTGGAGCTGGGGTAGGTGTTAGGGTATTTGTTTGTGACTAGTTATGCCCTTGTTTGATTCACATTCTTTTTCATAAAAATTACAACTTTTTTCTAATCAATCTCAATCATCCAAAAAAGTCAAGCGCACAATTTTTTACTTTACAAATCACTTTTTAACCATTAGATTTTCAAAACCCAACTTTTTATCAAAAACTATTTACATCAAACAAGGGCATATGTGATTGTGACTAATTAATAGTTAAGATATGAAAAAAAAAAATCAACAAAATTTGTATTGCGACTCATGATTTGTTAAGTAATGACCAATTAACTTGAAATTTGTTATCGTGAAATAAATTGTGACTTATAAAATCGAGATCTGTGATCGAGAAAAAATTGTGACCTACAAAATTCAAGATTTGTGATCGATAAATAAGTTGTGACTTAAGAAATTTGTAAATTAGACCGAAAAATAAGTCATGATTGAAATTTTCATAATCTTTGAGCGAGAAAGACGTCATGGCCTATAAAATTTGTTACTTGCGACCGATAAATGAGCCGTGATAAATTAAATTGATAATTTGTGACCAAACAAATAAGTTTTGACTTAAGAAATTTATATATTGTGATCGAAAAATAAGTTTTGATCAAAATTTTCATAATTTGTGACCGGGAAAGATGTCGTGACCATAAAATTCGGCACTCGTGACCTGTAAATGAGTTGTAACCAATTAATTTAATAATTTTTGATCTATAAAAATTGTAATTTATGATTGAGAAATAAATCACAACTAATTAATTTGATAATTTGTGACCTTAATTATTTAATTACCTATTTAATTAAAAATGAACTTAATTATGTATTTTTAATTAAAACCTTAATTTCAAATTTAAACAACAAATTTTTTAAATTTTAAATTATATCTTTAAAATTCCTTACATATGTATTTTGAGGAAATTGCACCGATCCATGGTTTTCCAAATTTACAATTCAAGTTATGTGCCATGGTGTTCGTTGTAAGTCGTGGTAGTGGTAGTGGCGGGCATGCATCTATGGTGGGCTGTGTGGTGATGAATGATGGTGAAATGTGCAATTGTGGTGGTGGCGAAATTTCTCTCTGTGTCTAGGTAGGAGGTGGAGGTAGCTGTGGCGGTGTTGTGGTGGTGGAGGAGATTGGGTAGTTTGTGACCATTTAGGGTTAATTGTGACCAATTTAGGGTAGGATGGGGTGAGGTTGTTAACTTGTTTTTGACCAATTATTAGTTATTGTAATTAATTAATAGATAAGTTCTGACCAATTAACTTGAAATTTGTGATCGAGATAAAGTTGTGACCTACAAAATTTGAGATTTGTAACCTATAAATAAGATGTGACTTAAGAAATTTGTTAACTGTGATCGAAAAAAAGTTGTGACTACAAATTGTAAAAACTGTGACTCATAAAATCGAGATTATTGATCGAGAAAAATTGTGCTCTACAAAATTTGAGATCTGTGACTTATAAATAAGTTTGACTTACAAGATTCGTAAATTGTGACCCCAAAATAAGTTGTGACTTAGAAATATGTCGTAACCTATAAAATTTGTGACTTGTGACCAATAAGAGAGTGTGACCGATTAGAGAGTGTGACAGATTAATTTGTGATCGAAAAATAAGTCGTGATCTATAAAATTTGTAATTTGTGATCGAAAAATAAATCGTGACTAATTAATTTGATAATTTGTGACCTTTAAAAGTTGTGATTTGTGACATGTGACCATAAATTGTATAGTTGTGACCTTAATTATTTAATTACCAATTTAATTATATATTTTAAAGAAAAAAACCTAATTTTTGAACTAAGAGAACACGTTTCCTAAGTATAAAATTTTATATTTAAAATTTCTTGTTTATGTATTTTGCCTGTGTATTTTTCTTACTCCCTCCGTTCCACAAAGATAGACTTGTTTTCCTTTTTTGTTTGACTTACAAAGATAGACAATTTTCTTTTTTTGAGAGTATATTAATTTCTTCATTTTCTATTATATTCCTATTTAATATGTATTATTATCAACAAATATGAATGACTCATTATTTAATGTAATGATATATTAGGTAGGATGTAAGTAAATTTATTATTTTAATATATAGTAATTATATTTTTTTATTTTGTGTGAAAATAGAAATAAACCTATTTTTGTGAGGACGGAGAGTATATAAAGTTTTCCATGCCCAAGATTAATCCCAAGATCGAGTCCAAGCCCAAATTCAAATCCATGTATGGGCTGTTTTGGTACTTTGGATATCTCCATTGGATCTCAACAAGCACAAAACCATATACGCCACGCTTCTCAAATTTTTCTTCAAATTTCAATCTTCAATTGCTCAATCGAGCTGTTAATTTCCCAAACAGAGTAAAACCTAAAATATGATTCCTAGTTCCAAATTATGGGGACTGCACGTTTACTACTACCCAAATTCAAGAACGCCACTTCCCGCTTGTTTGGTGGTCTCCACCAGTTTTCGTCGTCCGCCGCTCTGATCCGACGTGCCTGGACTCTCTTTCAGGAAGAGTCCGAATCTGATGACTCTGATGGCGGAAGCTCAGTTTACAGGCGCGCCCTCAAGTACCAGCGACCTATCACCATTCAATACGATGAAAACTTGCGCAACTCTGTCAGCTTAATTGGTACTATACACTACCCTTTCAAAAAATGCAATACAACCACTGGACATTTTGGCGTCTATACTATTCTCAATGTCAAAGCTTCCCATGTTTCGTACCGCGACTTAAAGTAAGAATTCCATCAATTATTGTTTCTGCTTATAGTTTAGTTTCTTTATTTTTTCTGTTGGGCAGTGCGTCGCTGGGTATGTAGCGATTTTATGCTAGCGATGGACGTAATTTTATACACATTGTACAGGGTTCTGCTGATAATGTGGAATGAAATGGCGGAAATATCGGTCCAGCATCTGAAGCCGAATGATTTAATTTATGTTTCAGGTTATCTAGGATGGTATAACAAGTTGGATGAATATGGGAGGCTTATTCGTCATCATGAGGTTTGAAATGCTATTTTCATTAACAGTTAGAAGTGACTGGCATAGCTTTTCTTTGTGCAAGACACATCTACTGCTCCCCCTAATGGAACAATAGAACAGAGGAATGCAAGTTGAATTTGGAAACTTACAATATTGTGACCTAATTGTTAATCTTTTTATTCTTGGACCAAGGCTATGTTGCCAAATGCCAATATGTAATACTTCTATGCGTTGTGCCCTTTTGCTTTTGTTTATGAAGGAATTCCATGTTAATGTAACATGGAGTGCTTATATTGTATTATTGTTGGAGGGTGGTATTTGTCCTTAAAATCAAGTTATAAGAAACGTGTCTTGTACTAATGAACTGAGGATATAGCTCTCATTCCTATAGAATGTATATTTGCAATATTGTGTTCTCAATTAAGTCTTAGTTCTCCACTTGCTCAAGTCCATTTGTGTTCGTACAAAATTTACTTACTTTTTGGTGGAATGAAAAAGTGGGGTCTCTAACTGAAATTCAGAAAAGAAGTGAGTTTCAAAATATCAGTTACAAGGATCAAATTTCATTTCGTCAAACGTATTGGAATGTATTCTATTAGTTTATGTTACTTGTTATATTAATACATTGAATTAACTTCACAGTATCAATTTATTTTTACTATTATTCATGAATCAACTTAATACATATCATTGTTGTTACTTTTTAAGAGTTGATAGTATTGGTTATTTTAGGAAGTGAAGCATTGTATGAAATTTCATTAAAAAAAAGGTAAAAGAAGAATGAAATTCTACAAATATATATTATTATCATATATAAAATCAGAGAAGTATATAACATAATCTACACTCATATTATTCATAACTAATTCACATATATGCACACACCAAATCATCCTTGCCCTGCCCAGCCCAGAGTCATATTTGGGATTGTTATACATTTGGGATTCTTCTATATTCAGAATAATTGAATCAACTACTCCGGCTTAGATGCTTGTCTTAAATTTCTTTCTGCTGGATGCATTTTTTGATACATCTATTTTTCAATTTTTTTTTACATGTAGGTGCAGGTTAAGGAGATAAATTTTGTTGCTCAAAATGGGTTAGCCCCAGCTTGCAAGAAATTAAAAAAATTGGATTCAGGAGGTAGAAAACTTCCTTCTATAATTAGCTTTGTGGTAACGTCAGGCTTCTTAGAACCTTTTTGACATTGCTTGCCACTAATATACTGCATAATATGGTAAATTGATGATAACATTTTGAACTATTTTTTGAAGTAAAAGTTAATAAATGAAGATATGACTTTGCTGGAATTGGACTTCTTCGTCCCAGTTCTACTGACCAAAAGATTAGCTTTTCAGAAGTAAATAATCATGAAATATTTAAGCCAAGAGTTTTAGCAGCACTTGAGCTAGAACTAGATTGTTACAGTTTTCTGTTTCTTTAACTTAATGAAAGGGGAAAAAATTCTAATTTAGAGTAGAACAATTGATTCATGGGTAAGGGTTTGTGATATATGGATTTTTTTGATCAATTTGCAGATTCGACAGTAAGTTATGCACAGAAGAAACGAGACAGACTCCATTTATGGCAAGTTTTCTTTGCCAACCCCACTGAGTGGTGGGATAATAGAAAGAGTAAACATCACCCAAAATATCCAGACTTTAAGCATAAGGATACTGGTGAGGTCCTTTGGCTCCAGAACAATGATCCTCCATGGATCAAACGACAACTCCAACTGTATGATACTAGATTGAGGGAACTAAGTCCAGGAAACACTTTAGTCCCCTTTGGTTTATGAGTGCTCATTAGGAATTGAAACTTAGATATGGGGCTCCAAGTAGTGAAAATGTGAACTAATTATACTCTCCGTTCAATTGTTTCCAATAACCTAGATTGCTGCAGTACGAGGCATTTCTGATGTTTGGATCTTATAGCTTCTCATCCATCAAGTGACTCTGTGTTTCAAACAAAATATCTGGGCCATAATTAGGTAGTGCTGCTTCAAGCCACAAAGAAATTTGTATCTCCCCCAGGTGATTCGCTGAACACAACTTGGTTGGTGAAGAAACATACAGTGGTTAGTGACATGGTGTTGCACCACACAATGAAAAGCTCATCTGCTCATATCCTCCCTGAAATCTATTGTACAGAGTTTTCTTCAGGAAAAAAGGTTACACAGGTTAGTCACATGGTGTTGCACTGTATTGTATTTATGAGTCATACTATTTACCTCGACTGAAAATTGACCATACGGTATAGTTTTATGGAAATTTTTGAAATATTCTGCGAAGAACACGCAAGTATAATGGCTTACGTGGACAAAGATTTGAGTGAAAAAAAAATTATATAAACATGTATACTGTTTCTTCCATCTGTTTATATTATGAAACCCTCTAAAGTAATAATCACTTCAATGTAAAAATATTTCTCGGTTTTAATTTGGCCAAGAAATGAATATTGACAACATCGATTTCTACGTTGGATGAAAGGATTTTGCTACTTGTATATATGAGGTGTATACAGTGGGTTATTTCCTCCACTTGGAGAGGGGCCTACGAAATATTTTATTGTGTGTCGGATCCCCCTCCATGCAAGAGGGGTTAGAGTAACCCCATGTATACACCATTTTGTACATATAATATTGTTCTCGATAAAATTCTCTTATATGGATGTGTGGTTTCACTTCATTTTGTAAAATAATAATTAGCTAAGAAAATACATGTAAGAATGAGTATGTTGTTTTATTCAAATATATATGAATCTAATGTTTTGTTAATTTAGAGTAGGTTTGATATCTCGTATGGTAACAAGAAAGTATTAAACTTATTATTGCCATGGGAGGTTGAATCAAAAAAAAAAAAAAAAAAAAAACAATTGAGCCCAATGCATTTGGTTGTCGCACGTCCCATTATGGTAACGGTCAAGTATGTAACATGTCTGCTTAAATTGTAGATAAAAAATCAGTGTTCTGAAAGGTCTTTTAGACATTGCTATGCATGTTTAGATGTGAGCCTTTTAGTTTTGCTAGTGATTTTTCTTGTCTTGAAGTTCAGCCAAACAAAATGCTTAACTGTTAAAACTTAGGCTGCGTTTGATAGCGATGGTGAAATTTGGGTGGAAATAAAATGAATTCCAGGGAATTGAATTCTAGGGAATTAAATTCCTGTGAATTGAAAATTTAATGTGTTTGATTGGTTTAATTTTTTAGGTAGAAAAAGTGGAGAATTTTTCAACTTTTGTTGTTTGATTGACATTATTTTCTATGAAAAATAAAGTAAAATTTAGCTATTATAATATTTTTTATTTTTATTTTTCATTTTTAACAAGTTTTTACTTAGTAATAATAATGTTCATTTTTGGGAAAAAAATAAATCAATTAACAACAACAAAAATGATCAAACGTAACAAAAATGGTATAAGATTTTTCATGAAAAATAAAATCTCCTCCCTCCATTGGAAAACGAATTCATTCAAAACAAGGAAAATACCGGATTTCAAGACAAGTGGAAAAATGAATTCCATGGAAAACTTAGGCAATCAAACAGCACAAAGTTGGAAAATCACGTGAAAAATCATATTTTTCATGGCGAATCAAACGCAGCCTTATAGAAGAAACAAGTCCAACAAAAAAATTATCCTAGTCCAAATCAAGACCATGAATATAGCTTTCTCGTCCATGACCATGAACAAGCATTGTTGATTTGGGATATTTATGATTTTGAGAATTATATTTTTGTTGAACTCGTAGTTTGTTAAAATCAAAACTTGTCGATTTATACTTTGATTTTTTTTTTTTTTTTTTTAACTATCAGTTAAATTCTCAGGTCTCTTCACCAAGTCAATTTTGATCGAGATGATAATGCGGAGCGGTAGGACAATGAATTAAAACCTCAAGTATCTGGTTATTCTAGTAATTTCCCCCGTCAACGGGGACATGTTGGCACACTCTCGTCTTCCTCCGACAACTCAAATCGTCAGTTACTTTTATTACATCTAAAAGTCACTGCCATTTTTTCCTCTTTGCTTGACTCGCTAATTTCATCTCCACTACGGTCGCCCACATTCACTTTTTGATTTTGTATCCACCTCAAACATGTCCTCGTCAGTAAGTTACGTCATATCCCATATTCGATATGTTATTTATTATTACTGACAACGATCACAACAGTAAAGTCATTAAATAAAAATATATTGAGTAGGTTCTAATATGTAATGATAATAATCATGAGAAAATATTCAATTGGTGTGATTTAAAAATGTTTGAAAAATTAAAAATTGTGGGCTTGATTAAGAATGAATGATTGAGATTGAGCCATTGTTTAGTTTTCATTAAAATATTTTTTATTTATTTATTATAGTATTTAATTTCAATCATCAATTAAAAGTGTAACATACAATATTTGACTTTTCTGTCAAATTTCAATCATCAATTCTCTTTAAAAATACTATTCAATTTGAAAAAAATTCTTTTTAAATAACATCAAACATACTCTGAGTTTGAAAATTTTCATTTGATCAAACAAGGTCTAACTCCCATAATTAATGGGTGGAATTATTTATTTATAGTTTGAAGAATGCGATGTTCAATTCAAAGTGGGGAAGGAAGGACGGTTGTGTTATTCCGTCAATGAGCCGCCTTAGTGGGGACAGTTCCTACCCCAAATTGTTACGTTCAGGAATTCTAGTCCATAATTATCAAACTCAGAGAATATCATGTGGCTCCACTTAGATCTATGCCTAAAGTTTGATAATTATGTTTGATAGAAGTTATTTGTTTATAAATAAAAAAAATTGTAGTTTTCGAAGTAAAATATGTTGTTGAAAAAATGTGTGTGATTAAAAAGTGATTCCTAAAAATATGTTTATAAATTTATTTATAAACAAGTTACCAAATAGAGGCTTAGGTGGCGTTATGTTTGTATTTTATTTTGTATTTTCATTTTCGAAAATGTTTTGTGTTTTGTGTTTTCATTTTTGTTTTCAAATTTGCTGAAAACGCGTTTGGTTTGTCATTTCCGAAAACTGTTTTTGAAAATGAAAAGTTGGAAAACACGTTATGTTTTAAATTTTGCAGAACACTATTTAAACTATTTTTAATTAATTTGCTTGCAGAATACTACTAACTCCAACTCAAATTTCATTTTACAATATACTAAAAATATGGTTACATGCAATACACTAATGTGAGTATTAAGAGTCTATATTAACACAGCTTGGTCAGGTTCGGGACTTGAGAAAGCTCTACTTCTATTAAAATCTAGAAAATGCAAGTTCTTTTAAAATCACCAGAGTCCATTTATCATTGCATTTTTTGAAATATAACAACAAGAATTCTCATTTAATTTTTTTTTGTAATGTTGATATTGAATTCAATAAAACTTTATTTAAACTAAGTTTCAAGTTAGGATAATTCTTAAAAAAAAAAAAAAAAAAAAAAATCTTTATTTATGCTTAGTTCCAAGTTAGGATAATTCTAAAAAAAATAATAAAAAAATACAAAAAATAAAAATTTTATATTAAGCTTAGGATAATTCTAAAAAAAAAAATAAAAATTTTATATTAAGCTTAGTTCTAAGTTAAGATAATTCTATATAAAAAAAATAAAAAAAATAAAAAAAGAAATTCTCAAAACGCGTTTTCCGCGTTTTGGACATTTTTTGTCGAAATACACACAAAACGATGTTTCGGGCGTTTTCCGTTTTGTGTACAAATTTTTTTTTTGTTTTCCAAAATGCGTTTTCGAAAATGGTAAAAAGAACGCGTTTTTAGCGTTTTCGAAAATAAAAACAGAAAACGACCTCAAAACAGTAAAGAGAACAGATGTTTTCTTGATCAAATTGTTTTAATTTTTAGTAGTATTAGATTTTTATGCTGATTTATTAAAAGTTGATGGTATGTATGATTGAAAGTCGTGAATCTCATAAAATGTGATTAATATTAAATGTTGACTTTGAATTATATTAAAATCTAAAAATAGTGTTACCAAACAGTGGCTAAATGGTATTAATAAAAGAAGTTAAAACTATTAATTTCTTTAGCAATGTTTATAAATATGTTATCGAATAGAGGGTTAAGTTTTTTTGATCAAATTGTTGAATTTTTAGCAGTTTAGTTTTGCGAGGTCACGTTGAGATCCATTATTTTCAAAAAATCATTCTCAGTTGCACATTAATAATAACGTGTAACTCAAAACTTATACTTAACTTTTGTTTGACTCTCATTATTTGCAAATCAAATTTATTTAACACTCAATCTCAACCATCTATTTTAGACAAGCTTACCATTTTTTACTTTTCAAACATTTTTTAACCACACATCCTCCCAAAAATACTATTCCGAACCATAATTTTTCCAAAATAATGAGTTTCAAACAAGGGCTTACTTTTTAATCATGTATTCTTCTAAAAATAGTTATTACAAAATACACTTTTATCAAATAATTGGTATCAAACAAGGGCTAAGTAGTGTTGTGAAACTATCAAAATTCTAAACACAAGAATTAGAGAGAGATTGAGAACTAGAGAGAAGGAGGAGAATTCTTTCTTGATCAAGAATTGGTACACAAATTCAAGCAATTCCTACCTCTATTTATAGGGAAGGAAAAGTCATTCATTACATTAATTTACAATATAGCTTGGGTGGAAATTAGGTATAAAATTAGTGGTGGATTTCTTAATAATTTTCATAATTATTTATAACACTCCCCCTTGAATGACTTATTACTCAATAGCTCAATTGTCTGCCTCGTTAAAACCTTGCTAAGAAAACCCAGTGGGATAAAACTTGAGCGAAGGAAAAAGAGTACAGTTGCTCCCCCTGATGTTGACCATCATTCATCATTGAGTCTAATATCCGAAATGACATCAATGATAAGTAGTTCAAATCATGTACTGAAATCTTCAGTGCTTCAGTGTTTCAGTGCTTCATTGCTGTATTGCTTTAGTACTTTAGTACTTTAGTGCTGTAGTGCTTTAGGTCTTTAGTGCTGCTTTGCTTTAGGTCTGCCTCGTTAAAACCTTGTCAGTAAAACTCAATGGGACAAAATCTGAACGAAGGAAAAAGAGTACAGCCGCTGCCTCGTTAAAACCTTGTCAGGAAAACCCTGTGGGACAAAACCTGGACGAAGGAAAAAGAGTACAGCATGACAGCATGATTCTCCCCCTAAAGTGTGCAATCAAGTATTCATGAACCTTTTGAATAATGATATCATCTTTCGTCTGGAATATGTATATATGAAAATCTTCTTGTGTGTAGCCGATATCATAACGTTCTTCATAAGATGTGTATGATTTTCTTCATTTTGTTGATATCATTCCAGAACAATTTAAAGAGAGAGCTTGTTGTTGAATAACTTGCAGATAGCTGTGACAATGTCTCAAAAACCTTGCTAGGAAAACCATGTGGGACAAAACCTTAGCGAAGGGAAAAAGAGTACATTATTCTCATTGATACGCCATAATTGTTCCATAATTGCTGCCTCATTAAAAACCTTACTAGGAAAACCCTGTGGGACAAAACCTTAGTTAAGGGAAAAAGAGTGCAGTGCGTATTTGTTCCCTTCATAGGAATATCATAAGTATATTAATGCAATCTTAAATTATTTCATCAAACATATAGTTTGTGATGAGCTTTTATAAATAGTTTATAACTCATTTATGAAGTCATAGCTCATTTACTGAACATGCTATACCAAGCAATGTTTAGTTAGTTAACTGATTGCATTACTCAAATCTAGAATTGATTCACTTCTATCAAAATCTAGAATTCATTTCTAATGAATAATTAAATATTCATTTTCAAATTCACTTCTAGTGAATATTCATTTTCCCGAATTCATTTTCCGATGGATAATATAATTTTGCATATTGAAAATCAATTGCATGCCCAAATATTCAAATATAATAATAGTACACTCCAATTTCATTTTCAACATATTATATTATGGGGTTATATGTATCATATCATTCTTCATGTGATTTTATTTTAAGAATCACATTTCATTCTATAATGATATTATTTTGGGCAAATTGAATCTTTCAATGATTTATACATGTACGTTCTTGCACTTTATAAACTGCAATTTCTAATTTGCAGGAGCATAATCAATCATTGAAATAGATATCAATTTCGACATATAATCTATAATCATTTCGCTCGAAATCCCAACGTACCGCGATCAACGGTACATCAAAGAAAACTCCCAAAGTACCGAGATGAGAATCACACTTTTTGATCTCACTCATTGGTATATCAAAGAGCTCAAACTAGTGAATTTAGACTATAGTCTATCCACCATATTTCATGCCAGTTCAATGAAAAAATTCGTGCGCAATGAGTCATCTTTTACGACTGTGAAATATTTTTCATTTGTATATATAATTACTGGCTTTACACATTTAAGTGTTTTGACTTCAGGTCTTATAACAATAATCCCTACATTGGGATTTTATACTTGGCCAAAGTATTATAATTTCACCAACCTCATTTTCATAAGAGGGTTGTTTATGTATGTAGTCGACTTATTTATCGATTCCATTTCAATATAACATAGAAAGATATCTTTATATGTTCTATCATCAGGTCTGAATCTCTTATCATTTAATTATGTCCCTTTTACTCACTATGAGTATTTAGCCTCAAATGGATCATTTTCATTATTCAAGAGATATTTATTTTTGAAATCGATTGTCATTATGCTTCAGGTATAATTACGCATTAAGCTTGATCACACTTTATGCGTGTTATTGTTTAATTTCCCCATAATATTCAAGAATCTTGTATTATATCAGTCGGCTAACAATGCCGCAACACATGTCATTCATAATTATGGATATAATCATAATATTATATCTAAGTGCGTTTTGTTGGAGTGTATATAGATATCGCACTTTTTAGAAATCATAAAGCTTTACAAGCAAATCTTTATTTCATCGTATTGACATGTTTGTATGTAGAATATTGGTGCATAAGGAATATTTATATTCAAGTTCTTCTCATAGCAAATAACTTGAGGCTTTTAATCTGCTAAATCATTAACAATATAATATTCTATTATCTCAACTAATTCATAAAATCATTGATGACTTTAAGATATATTCATGCATGCATTTCTCACTTTGCTCGTAATATCATTACTTGAGCAAATAATCAGTCATTCATTTTCTTAGTGAGATAATTAATTTGCTTTTCAGAACAAGCAGCAATGATAACTTGTTAACCTGAACAATTTTCTGGTTCTTTAATGAATGCCATTTTGCATTCTCAATAAATCTCATTATTGAATTGGAATCTAACCAATCATTATAGAACTTCTGGTTCAGCAAGATATTTCATTTTTACATATGTATGAACTTCTGGTTCAATACAGTATTCATTTAATCAGTACGTATTTCTGTATAGTTCAAATCAGTATACTTTTATTACTTTTAGTATACCGAAAAAATCAGGTACAATATCCAAGGAAATATCTCATGATCTCAATCTTGTCGCCAAATCTTCCCTTATTTCGAAAAAGGTAATGACGCATTATCTCATTGTTCCCACCTTTTCAATAATTTATTTCATTATTTCTTGATGTAATCGATATCACTGACACGCGGAGCGCTCCTTTACGCGTTTAAATATATCATTTGGGAAGAGATTAGATCCATAAAAAATGGATGTTATATTATCAAATATTCGCAAATATTATTCTAATCTTCCGGTAAATGTTTTGAAAAAGATTTACCGAGTTCGACTTGAAAGATTGAGGCTGCTGATGGATCAAGGCTTTCCAGAAGATGTTCGTTGGTTGATCGAAGCAAAAGTTCGATTAGCTGGTGAATTACCAAATTCATTTTCTAAACACATGCCTGGTTTAGGTAAGAGTACTTTTGCAAAGAAACGAAGAGCAAAAAGGTTGAACGGTTGTTACAAATGTGCTCGTTGGACATGTGATACTCGTTGCAAATCAGTAGGATATTCTTCTAGAAATCGGGATGATAAAATCAATTTCATTAAGGGTGGACTGAGTAAGGAGTCATTGGATGATATCCGATTGACTCTTGAGACGCACCCAAGTGGGTATGTGCAACATGAGCTCCTTTCCTTATATGCTCAATTTAACGAGGATAAAAACCGTTATAGTCTCAAAAATATAGTAGCAAAAGATCCTGTTTGCCAGGCTGTTATAAACAATGATGTTTTGGCTATGCAGCATTAATATAAGGTAAATCATTTGATATATTGTGTGTATATATTTGTACATAAAATATTTTCATGTTTCATTTCTCGAGTATTGATAAAGTGTATTGAAAAATCACCGAAAGGTAAGCTTTATCAAAAGTAGTGTAATTTAGTCAGAATTAGGTTTTCACTTTTTCAAAAGATGAGCAGTAAATAGTGAAGTTTTTCAAGTTTAAAAAGCCAATGATTTTCACAGTTTCATGCATCCCAAAATATCATTTTGACATAAGTTTTTCTTTCTTCCTTATTCTCTCAAAGATGGAAGGACCAAAACTTCGACAGATCAAAACTATCTGTGTATTTTTTGGATCAAAAGTAGGGAAAGGTTTTGGGTATCTAGAAGCTGCAGTGGATCTAGGAAAGAAATTGGGAGAGAAAGGTATCAATCTAGTATATGGAGGAGGTAGCAGTGGATTGATGGGTTGTGTTTCCCAATCTGCTCAAGCAGAAAAATCAAGAGTAATAGGTGTTATACCCGTTCCTTTAGTTGATATCGCAGGCAAAACACGAGGGCATGAAGTACAAACCTTATCTATCCATGAACGCATAACTTGCATGTTATATGGTTCTGATGCCTTCATTGCCATGCCTGGAGGTTTTGGTACTTTAGAGGAAATCTTTAATATTACCTCCTGGGCTCATTTAGATCTCCATACCAAGCCTATTGGGCTTTTAAATGTTAACAATTTCTTTGATGGTTTGCTAACATTTCTTGATTATATTGTGGAACAGGGATTCATCTCTCCATTTTCTAGGAGAATCCTTATTTCTGCTCCTACTATCGAGGAACTGCTAGATAAGTTGCAATCATATGTCCCCATACAAGATCCAGCAGGAGTTAAGATAGATTGGTCGCAAGGAAGGGGAATCAAGCGAAAATGGAGTCCGGTTAATGTAAACTTAACCTTGTGAATCCTAGAATAGATGGTGGTAGAGTACGGAGTATTCTTACTCTTGAGACACACCTTAAATTTCTAGGATTTTATCAATGTTTAATCTTGTGTACCTCAAAGATAGGTGGTAGAGTACAGAGTATCCTTACTCTTGAAACACACCTCTTTGAGTGTTTCTTTATGTCCTCAAAAGTTCAGAGGTGGTAGGATACGGCTACTCCCGAAACACATCTCTCACTTTGAGGATCATAAATGTTTCCCCCTTTTATGTATGACTTATTTTATACTTCTTCAGGAGCAATAATAATATCATTTCAGCATGTTTAGATGATAATTTTTACTTCTTCTAGAATAAATATGTACTTCTTCTGGAATACATAAGTGCTCGTGCAAGAACTTTTCCAAACACTTATCATCTAATATTCATCTCATAATACTGATGAGATTATTTTCACATTAGCTATGTCCATGCTATCACGTGATATTATCTTATCATACATCAACATTCTCTTGTTGGATAATTCATTTTTATCTATCTTTTCAATACAAATAATGGTAACTTCTGGTACCGTTTGATAAAATATTTTTTATTAACATTTATCCACTTTTTGGTATTGATAACTTTTTATCAACATTTACCAACTTTCGGTAATGATAACTTCAGGTATCATTTGATAAAATATTTTCTAACTTTAGTATTGATAACTTCTGGTATAATTTAATGAAATATTTAATAACAATAATATCAATAATAATACTGGGGTTATACCACCATGTATATATGTTGACAACAACCTCTAATATGTTAGAATTAACCAACAACTGAGGTGTTTCTGAAATAATATAAAACTTGAATATATGTAAAGTATTCCGTAAACCGACCATATAGGCGGTGTCTACATAATGAAATAATTACCTTTCATGAGTGAGCGAGTCATATCTCCAGTCAAGGTATTCATAATAGTGATCAAGTCATATCGTCAAATCCAGTCAAGGTACTCATAATAGTCCAATCCGTTGCGATGATGAGTCATCTCCAGTTAAGGTATTCATAATAGTCCAATCCGTCACGGTATGACAATGATTATTTTACTTATACCTTGTTTAAAATCTTTAATTTATCTTGTTGATCACATATTAATCGTTAATTAGTTGTGGATATTGTTAATGCTAATTATATAATTAATACGCATAATTATAATGAAACGATTTAAAATCTTATCACTATACCTACCAAGTTGGTGGACTTTTGTTAATTTTCACCAAGTTAGTGTTGGACATCATGATCACAACTGCAACCGTGCCTTTAATCTAAATTTTTCTATAGACTTGGGATTGATTTTATAATCTATGATGTATATATGATTTTCTAACACCAAAAACACTAGGTTTGGAATATGAAACGTTGATTAGTAATAATCTGGTTTCTGATACAGAGGTTCATCATTTAGATGCAACTGTAGAGCATACTCCCGTCATATTACTCAATAGGCTAGAGGCTCGTGCTGATAACGTGTTGTGAAACTATCAAAATTCTAAACACAAGAATTAGAGAGAGATTGAGAACTAGAGAGAAGGAGGAGAATTCTTTCTTGATCAAGAATTGGTACACAAATTCAAGCAATTCCTACCTCTATTTATAGGGAAGGAAAAGTCATTCATTACATTAATTTACAATATAGCTTGGGTGGAAATTAGGTATAAAATTAGTGGTGAATTTCTTAATAATTTTCATAATTATTTATAACAAGTAGTATTATATTTATATTTATATTAATAAAAGAAGATAAAAGTATTAATTTCTTTAAAAGGTTGACCCCAACCTTAGGGGTTCCCACCTGTCCTGCCCTGGACCTTAGTGAAGGATGTAAATCGCATATTATGTCTCCCAAAATGTAGGGTGAAGGCTTAGCCCCTGTTCTCTTTACTGTTTTGAGGTCGTTTTCTGTTTTT
Source organism: Ligustrum vulgare (assembly GCA_963555705.1). NCBI lineage: Eukaryota > Viridiplantae > Streptophyta > Magnoliopsida > Lamiales > Oleaceae > Ligustrum > Ligustrum vulgare. Next base: position 10,377,985 of record OY743184.1, on the reverse strand, counting down.
ATTTTCGAAAACGCTAAAAACACGCGTTCTCTTTACCATTTTCGAAAACGCATTTTGGAAAACAAAAAAAAAAATTTGTACACAAAACGGAAAACGCCCGAAACATCGTTTTGGGCGTTTTGTGTGTATTTCAACAAAAAATGTCCAAAACGCGGAAAACGCGTTTTGAGAATTTTTTATTTATTTATTTATAGAATTATCTTAACTTAGAACTAAGCTTAATATAAAATTTTTATTTTTTTATTATTTTTTTTAGAATTATCCTAACTTGGAACTAAGCATAAATAAAGAATTTTTTTTTTTTTTTTTTTTTTTTTTTTTTTTTTTTTTTTTTTTTGAGAATTATCCTAACTTGGAACTTAGTTTAAATAAAGTTTTATTGAATTCAATATCAACATTACAAAAAAAAAATTAAATGAGAATTCTTGTAGTTATATTTCAAAAAATGCAATGATAAATGGACTCTGATGGTTTTAAAAGAACTTGCATTTTCTAGATTTTAATAGAAGTAGAGCTTTCTCAAGTCCCAAACCTGACCAAGCTGTGTTAATATAGACTCTTAATACTCACATTAGTGTGTTGCATGTAACCATATTTTTAGTATATTGTGAAAGGAAATTTGAGTTGGAGTTAGTAGTATTCTGCAAGCAAATTAATTAAAAATAGTTTAAATAGTGTTCTGCAAAATTTAAAACAAAACGTGTTTTCCAGCTTTTCATTTTCAAAAACAGTTTTCGAAAATGACAAACCAAACGCGTTTTCAGCAAATTTGAAAATAAAAATGAAAACACAAAATACAAAACATTTTCGAAAATGAAAATACAAAATAAAATACAAACAGAACGCCACCTTACATTTTAACTTAGTAAGAGCTGAATTCGAACTCCTAACAAAGCGAGACTGATTTTTAAACCACCATCCCTTTCACCGCTGAGAGATGTGCCCTGAGGACATTAATTTCTTTAACTTATTGCTTTGCATGACAGCGAAAGCCGAAAGGGTTGAAGGTATGAATCTATTGAAAATTTGAGAATAAAAGTCATAGTACATGATGATGTTCACACGTTTGCAAATTTAATGATCTTTTCCACCAATATGTTATAAATTCTTGGGGATGAATTCACCAAAAGGTATCACAGTAATGTACGTAAATTCTCTACGTAAGGTGATGATAAACTTTGACGTAATGAAATGTTAGATTTTTAACATTGTATCATTCTTAATTAAAGGAAGATAGACCAATGGAATTAGAGCTGATAGTGATTGGTCTAGGTAGTATTAGAGTTTGTTGGAAAATATGTGTTTGTCTTAGACTCAGAATCAAAACAATCAAAAATAAAAATATTTAACAGAAACGTAAAGAACACGAGACTGACTGAAGCCCCAGAGGTTTAGTGACCGCTTCTAACACTCTGTAAGGATTACGCTCAAATCCACTAATACTAACCTCAAAAAAAAGCTCAATGTACATATTACTACATAACTCAAATGATCAATATTACACCATACTTCTTCAACAGTTTACCAACGAAACTACTTACAAAAGAGATGTCACTACTATTAACAAGTCAAACCTGGTGCTCACAATGGGCACCATATATGGCACCCACTGTGCATGTGGAATTGTCACATGGGCAGTTGGTCCCGATCTTTATTTGATTCAAAAATTTTGTCTTCTCAACCCACCCCCAACGACACACGTCCACTTTATCGAAAAACACTCCCCCTCATTATTTGGCTAGAGCGAGAGATAATGAGGGGGTGGGTGAGATCGGGGGAGGGGGAGGGGGAGTGGGGTGCTTTTTTGGTAAAGTGGAAGTGTATTAGTTTGAGTTGGGTTGAGGAAATGCTAGTTGATGAGAGGGTGAGTTGGGAAGTAAGACAAAAATTTTGGGTCAAATAAATGGTGGGACCCACAATCTATGCAGGGCCGGACCTGTGCTTAGCGGGGCCCCAAGCTAAATTCAAAAAATGGGCCCCTATAGCGATCCTTTTAAAAAAATGTTACTCTAAATATATGATCGAAAAATCAACAAAATTACTAACTAATTAATAATAACTAAACAAAAAACTACTTAAGTTGTTGAATAAAAAATGAAATAAAACAACAAGACCATCAAAAATAACAATATGTCGGCAAGGCATCAACTAAAAAATTAATATTAATATTCAAATAAAAGAACAACTAATAATTGAAAAATAAGGCAACAACATTTCAACAAACAAAATTTCACAAGAGCATAACATATTATCCATAGTATCCATATGCTATAAAAAGTAAATAAGTACCTGTAACACATCGTAGCAGTAACATTGAATGCAACCTTCCCAACAATCTCAATTAAGGCACAATCCTTGATATCTATCAAAACAAATAGGGCACCAACTTTTAATTTAAAGCATAACAAATAATTTAAAAACTAAATTTGTTTACAAGATAAAACATCTAACAAAAATTAGTTAAAATTCTTGAAGGTTCTTACAAAGTACTACAGGCAAAAGGTTTTGTATATTCATCTAAATACAATACGCCTTGCAGTTTTAGAGGCAAAAATATTTATCAAGTTTGTGTAATCTAATTGTTCAACCATCTTTCTCTCAATTGATAACATAGCTAATCCATTCAATCTATCCTGTGACATAGTTGATCGGAGATAAGTCTTAATCAATTTCAACTTGGAGAAAGATCTTTCAGCCGATGCAACTGTAACCGGTATGGTTAGTAAAATCTTATAAGCAATATAAGCATTTGGGAAACAATTCACCCTCTTCAAAAATTGTAGGACATCTATTGATCTTGACAAATCACTTGACCCTCTTCAAAAATTGTAGGAGGCATCTTATACGTTTTCTGCACAAACATAGTTTATTATTTTATTAAAATTTGTTTACACACACAAGGTTAGAACAAAAAGAACATCAAAACTCTAAAACTAAGACCTAAGCAATAAAAATATACATACTAAATAATAACAACACATCTTCCCAAGTTAGCATCAGCCACAAGGAAATTCAATCATCATAAGCAACAAATATAAGCAAAATTACCTCTGAAAATCTATCTAGATGAGCCAAATCCCAAATATGGATCAAATCAAAAATGCTACAAAGTAATCTGCAAAATTCAATTTATGAATATTGTCATTGAACAGATATATGTATGAACTATTGAACTTCTGAAAATTGAAATGAAAATTTATGGGTTTTGAGTTTTGACAATCACAAAAATGGTAAATTGTTAAATCAAGATTCAAGTATATCAATATGCCCTTTTCTTAAAGGCTAAAGCATATTTGGATAAAAAATTTGCAAGGGTTCGATGCAACTTGCAAGTCAACATTGCAATTTGCAACAGGAAGGATATAAAAAATTCGATCAAAAAAATAATAGAAGTATAAAACAAATCATTGAAATCAAACTCCAAAGGAGCCCCAAGAAAGAAACCTCAAACCCAAATCAGCAAACCCTCTGGCCTCAATAGACAATAAAGAATCAAACCGCATAGGCAATAGCACATACTACAAAATCAATTATCAATGACACATTGACAATGAAAACTGAATCGATTATCGATATAATCTATGGTTTTAGTTTTTACCTTCATATTTTCAGTTTCAGTCTTTCAGATCACTGGGGTCTGGAGTAGACTGGTCACGTTATGGACTCATGGGCGCGGCGACGTCGCGACGGTGACGGACGGCTAGGCGAGACGCCTCACGCGACGCGGCACTGCAGCGTACTGAGCGTAGGCACCTGCGCAGGGAGTGGCGTTAAAACTTGGAGGAAAGAATGGGAAGGCTCAGGGCTGAAGAGTGAAGCCTGAAGAGAAGAGAGCGAGCGACCGAGCGTTCAACTTCGACTTCGTCGTTTCGAATGAAGAGCACAGCAAAAGAATGTTTCTGGTTTCAGTGGTTTGGAACTTTGGGGCTCAGACTCAGCGTGCGTACATATCTTTTTTTTAATAAAAAAATAAAATAAAATAATTATGGGCCCCTGAAATTTTCGGGCCCAAAGCACAAGCTTGTTGGGCCTATTATCAGGTCCGGCCCTGAATCTATGTGGCACTGCTACATGTGCAGTGGTGCCATATTTGGTGCTCATTGTGGGCACAAGATGGGACCCGTTGCTATTAATTAACAATATTGTCTCATACTAATTTCACCCAATAAATTATAGAGACCAAATATGGTAAAAAAAAATAGAGAGAAGAAGAAGAAGAAAGAAACGGCCAACGTTAAACTCAACCCAAAAATGAAGACCTAGTTATTTAGCCTCTGTTTGTTAAAAGTTGTATGTTTAAAAACATGTTTTTTTTAATATTTTCGAGGTAGAATATGTGGTTGAAAAGTGGAGAGAGTAAATGTGTGTGGTTAAAAAGTGATTTGGGGAATTGTGTTGTTTAAAAATATGAAAAAACATATTTTGCCAAACAGAGGCTTATATGACATACCTCAATTCGAGAATCCAACGGCCCATGTTTGTCCACGTGTTGTCAATCCATCATTCAACAATTGAAACCACAAGTGTGTTTTACAAACACGTCTTCTCAAATGTCTAGATCATTCTACCACATTTGCTGTAATATGAGACTAGACTACTGGATTTGAACTTGTAATTACTTCTTTTGTTCATATACCGGCAAAAAGAAATTAACAAATTAGAACTGCTTAAGATTTATCAATCTTAAAGAGTCCTGAAATTTACTTAAGGGAATGACTTTTGTATTAGCATCTATTGTATTTACTTTAGTACGAATATTTTAAATATCACCTCCTTCAACTACATTCCTAGTGAAATGAAATTTAACATCTATATATTTTGTCCTATCGAGAAAGATTGTATTTTTACTCTAGAAAATGACACTTTGACTATTAATACAAAGCTTGACCTTGTTTTCTATAAAAGCTAGTTCATTCAACAGTCATATTCAACCAAAGCCCTTCTTTTAGTGCCTCATATTTTCGACTTATGCATGTTCCATCTATGAAAAACATATATGTAGATGTAATAGCAAAATCAGAATCAACAAATCCATTTAAAAACATTTCATTTTATGTGATTTAAACATAAGACCTAAATGTTGTGTGCCTTTTAGATACTGAATCAAGTTTTTTTTTTTATCTGCATTATGCTAATTTCTACTTCAGTTTTGGGTGATTATTCAGCAGTTAACTTCACATAACAAGACAAAAAAAAAGACTAATAGAATTTAGCATCTTGAAGAGAAAATTTTCAAAGTACCTTTTTGATGTAGGAATCTTGAGTTAAAAATAACTTACCATTTTCTTTATCCCTTTTAATCTTCATACAAAGGATTTTTCTGGTAGGTCCTATATCTTTCATTTTAAAATGATTTTAATTTTTCTTTAGTAAGATTAAGTGAAACAAAATTGTGCTCAGCTAGAAACCTATCATCCGCATACAAAAGCAGATAAAGGATTTTAGATTCGTCATTTTTATAGTAGAAATATGGATCATATTCAAATTTCTTAAATCTAGACCTTGTATAAAATAGTCAAATCTTTTATACCATTTTTTAGGGTATGTTTTAAACCATAACATTCTTTGCTATTTGTTATTTTTGATACCTTTTGGTTAAGATATATATGGTGTCATCTAAAAAATCATAAAGAAAAGCTGTCTTAACATCTTCTAACTCAAAATCAAATGGTGTCACAAGAGCAAGCAAAATTCTAATAGAAGTGTACTTAACTACAAGTGAGAAAATTTCAGTATAATTTATGCATTCTCTTTGGGTATTTTACTATAAGTCTAACTTTATACCTTTTATTATCAGGTTTCACCACACTTTCTTTGACTTTATAGACCCTTTTACAGTCAGTAGTTTTTCAACCAAGGTCCAAGTTTGATTTTTGTGCAAGGAATCCAATTCATCTTACATTGTCACGAGCCATTTTGTTGTCTCACTACAAGACAATGCTTCTTCATAAGATTTAGGTTCAAAACTAAAAATTTCAGACTCAAGACGTACAGATACAATATCTACATAATGATATCTTAAAGGAGGTTTTATTTGTCTCATTTCCCTATTTCTAGTAAGTTGGTAATTTTGCAGACCATGTGCATGATTAATGCCATTTTTCTCTGTTGTGATATCATCATTAGTCATTGTTTCAGGTTGCTCCACCTCAATTTGAAAAGATTCATCAAGGTTTTGGTCACCATGTCATGTTTTAGTAACAATGAAGTCATTATCATCAAGTTTTTCCATAACCTTATCACTAAGGCATGGAAATACTTGTTCATTGAAAAAAACAGACCTACATATAGCCCTTGTCTGGTACCCGATTTTTGGCTAAAAACCAAAATTTTGTACAGTAAATTTGTCAAGAATGGTAGTCGTTGGAAGGAAAATTGCAGTGGGCCCCATGTGTGGTCAATTTGGTGCTGGGAAAAGTACCATTTTTATTGAAAATCAACCATTTGGTGGGCCCTCAAACCAAAAAAATAAGGCATTAATATATTAAAATATTTAAAGGGTCCACAAACTTACCTTTTTGACTTCAATTATACTTTAGAGAATACATTTTGGCAAAAAAATTGTCCCAAAATCGAGTACCAAACAAGGACATAATGATTTTAAACCCTCATATTTATTTTATACATAGTCTGTACTATTTAAATCCTTCCTCATAACTAAGAAAGACACAATTAAGTGACCTTGGATCTAACTTAGAATCAATTTAATGTGCATAAGCTGCATAGCAGAAGGTTCTAAGATAAGAATGGTCAGCAAAATGTGCCAGACCAATAATATTCAGGTATTTTGTAGTTAATGGCACTAGAAGGACATGTATTGTTCAAATAACATGTTGTCTTAACAGCCTCTCCCAAAATATTTTTGGCACACCAGATTTGATCAGCATACAACTAGTTCTCTCAAAGACAATTTTGTTTATTCTCTCTACAATTTCATTCTGTTTAGGGATATACGTAAAAGTTATGTATCTCAATATACCATATTTGTTGCAATATTGACCAAATTCAAAATTACAGAATTCCAACCCATTGTCAACTCTAAGACTTTTATTCTCTTGTCATATTGATTTTCAATTAAGGTTCTCCAATCTTTAAATGTTATAGAGGTATTAGTCTTTGATTTTAAGAGGATAATCCATAATTTCTAGAAAAATCATCTGTGATAAGAAGATAATACTTATAACCAGAAGTTATGGTGATTGGTCCAAGCCCGCACAAGTCGTTATGGATATATTCTTATACCTGCCAAGACTTGTGTGTTAGTATTAAAAAGGATCTACTTTGTTTTCCTAAAATGCAATGTTAAGAGAATGTTAAATTCTGAACATTGTCTTTTCCAAACATACTTTCATTTGACAAAAGTCTCAGTCCCTTTTCACTAAAATAGCCTAATCTTCTACGTCACAAATGTAATTTATCAGTTTCTATTGTTAGATTTGTAGCATTTGAAGGTAACACAACTTCAATTTTCATTATATAAATCCTATTTATTTTGGGTACGTTGACAATAAGTTCCCGATTTTTCTTAATATTCGTACCGATCTTAATTTGATGGTCTTCATCATCTAAAATTCGTAGAGAAATTAGATTCTCCTTAGGGAATGTACATACCTTATATGATTCAGAACTATCAAATGATTATTTCTTAATTTTAAGATAATATTACAATTCATTTTACTTGAAAGAAATCATTGTTGCCTAATTTCACTAGTCCCCATCCACTTTTGAAAAATCAGAAAATCAAGCAATTATGGCACTCGTGTGAAAGGAGTAGCCATAATCAAGAGACCAAATGACCAATCCCAATTGTGTTCTCCCATTGAAGACAAATAAGTCACTCTCATATTCACCCCTACTCTTTGATAAAGTGAGTTATTTTACCACAGTAAAAACACTTCTTATTTTCACTTTTGTTTTGCTGAATTTCTTATCATTACCCTTATCATTTCCCCTCGTATTCTTGATAAAGCTTTTATCTCTATTTTGATTGGTATATTTGCTACTGTAATTACTCACTCCCTCTATAGGTTTTCTAATATTTATGGTTAGGTTTTCTATATTCAGAACTTCTCTTTGTTTCGCCTTAAGCTCAGGTTCTCTGTTTCTTTAGGATTTATGAATATTTTCAATGGTCACGTTATCCCTACCATGTTCCAGGGCATTCTTTATTTTCCTATATTTATCTCCTAAAGCATTTAAAAGACCAACAAATTTTTGGTCATCTGAGATTCTTCACCACAGTTAGCAAGATTATGAGTTAATATATTGAACTTATGCATGTTCTCTTCTATTATCACTAGGTTCAAACTTATAACAAAATAATTGTCTCCATGGAAAACATTTATAAGGGAGTGTTGTAGTGAGATAATGCTTCTCAAGATTTTTCATAGATTAGTAGCTTTATCAGTGTCATCAACCTTCCTGATTACAGAATCAAAAAGATGTAAGAAAATGGTACTTCAATTTAATTCATAATGTTCATTTCTTTTAGTTAGGGGTAAGTCATTAGGCCAAGACTCGTCTATGGCCTTAGCACATTTAGTTGCATCATAATGACTTTCATTTTCTGGTGCTATAGACTAAAGTCTCATTTTCCATCTCCTACTTCAACATCTATCTTAGTGGTTATGTTGCGCAAAAAGTGCGCAATTCAAGAGGACAACAAGAAGCAATGAAGAATCATCGAGATTAGAGTGTGTGAACAAAATCACAATATAAACACTTATTTTGTAAGAATCAATTATGCAGAAGATGAATGTATAAGTAGCTTGCATACAAGATGATATACAAAGATCGAAATATTCTGAAGATATATTTACACAATTATTCACATATAATAACCTTCCTAAAAAATGTACTAAGTGTTAAGACAATATGATAAATGTTAAATTACAGTTCAACTAAGACAAAAATTTATCATATACAAGTAGATAAAGATATGTATTATTTCAGTGTCCTAAAAAATGTAGTTTATAATTTTCACTAGAGATTTTAAAAGTACTGTAGTATTGTACATAAACAGTAAGCAATTTCAGAAATGTAAAATGTCACAAGTTTACTTTCCATAGACCAAAACCTTAATTCCCTCAGATTCTAGAGTTTTCATGAAACCCTAGACAAAGGCAAATTTAGGGGAGGTTTTCAGGAATACTAGAGATTTGACTAGATTAAGAACATAACTTAAGAATCTTGAAAGAGGGGGTAAAGATATTATTATTTGAACTGTATTTGAAGAAGAAAATATACAATACCAAAAGTCATCTCCAGGTTCAGATCGAGGGGTTTCTTGATGAGAATATTTTTCAGATTGTTTCAACACTGAATTTTTTTCAAGAGTGAGAATGAATTTTCTTTACAGATTGAAGATCAAAAATACTTTCAGTGCTTTGATACCACTGCTGATCCTAGACCCAGAATCAAAACAAACAAGAATCCAAAATATTCAACAGAAATGTAAAGAACACAAGGGAATATTTGGCCGAAGTCTCAAAAGGTTCAGTAATCGCTTCTAATAATTAGTCCTTCGTGGAGCATCCGTAAGGATTACTCTCAAATTCACTAATAATAGCCCAAAAAACAGGCTCAATGTACAGATTACAACATATCCTAAAAGTTCAATTTCCCACCCTTCTTCAACAAATTACCAAGAAATTACTCACAAAAGAGAAGTCACTGCAATTACTTTTGTAGAACCGTCTCATATTAATTTGACCCAAAAAACTATAGAGACCAAATATGAACCAGAAACAAAAAGAAGAAGAAGAAGGAACTGGCAAGATTAATCTTAACTTTAAAATGAAGATACCCAACTATTTATATGACAACTCAATCTGAGACATCTAATGACCCAAGTTTATTCATGTGTAGTCAATGCATCATTCCAATCAGTTGAAATCATAAGCACGTTTTACAAACATGCCTTCTCAAATGTCCAGATTCTTCTCAGCAGATCAATAAGCCTCTGTTTGGCCTCCTATTTTTTAAAAATAAATTTATTCAACATTCAATTTCAAACATTCACCTTAGTCATGCCTACCATTTTTGACTTTTTAAACACTTTTTGACCACACCTTCTAAAAAAATACTATTCAAAATTACATTATTTTCTCAAATAATGAGGCCAAACAGGGACTAAATGTAGATCAAAGTTATGACCCAATTTTAATATAAAAGTTTTCAAATTGTACCAATCCATTATTAGGCAGCCCACTTTACAAAATGGATAAAATGTTTAAAAAGTGATGATACAATGAAAATGTGATTGGAATTCAATTTAAGGATAAAGGTGGAAAAAATTACAATACCAAACAAGCTCTTAAACCAATAAATGATTTATTTTTCCTCTTTTAAATGAACAAGGTTATTTTTGTCAATTTACACGTCATGTCAGTGACAGTTCTTTTTTTTCCCCAAGTGCATCTTTAATGGTGGCTGTCAATTAGGTGAGAGAGAAAATCACAAAAAATTCATGGGTCCCACTTTGATATATTTTTTTTCTCTCTTTCACTTTCTCCCTATTTTTCTCTATCAAAGTCTTTCATAAGGTCCAAAATTGGACCTTGTACTTGATCACTTTCACTATTTTTTTATTATTTTATTTGAATTTGTATCAATCTCTCTATTCTTTTTTTCATTTTTTCTTCTCATTTTTCTACTTCTAACGTCAATCCCTTCTACACAATTTAATCTTATAATATATATATATATATATATATATATATATATATATATATCTTTTTCTCTCTCATTCATTGAACTTCACCTTACACGCATCATTAAAGATGCTCTAATACAAGAGCTCAAGACTTCCACTTCACCATTTCTTCCAGTGACAACTATCTGTTAATCAAAACCCGTCGCCGGAAATGGGGGTGACAGACTTATTCGCCGGCGAGATTGCCACAGAACTGCTCAAACAGCTGATGATAATATCCAGAAAATCAGCTTTCTGCCGGTCGAGTGCCGAGCAGCTCATACTCTATATCGAAGAGCTCCTCCCCATAATCCAGGAAATCAAGCATACAGGCGTCGAGCTGCCTCAACACCGTCAGCGCCAGCTGGATAGTTTCTCCGAGAGACTCTCCGATGGTCTCGAACTAGCTAAGAAAGTCCAGAATTCTCCCCGGTGGAACGTGTACAAGAACCTGAGATTGGCTCAAAAAATGGAGAAACTGGAGAAAACCGTGTCAAGATTCATGAATGTTGTAATCCAGGCGCACGTGCTGGCCGACGTGCATCATGTGAGGGTCGGCATAGACGAGAAATTCCCTCGGCTGGAGCGGCAGCTCGAGGCCATGAAGATTGGGGTGGACGACCGTGGTGGGTGGCTGGGGGAGGCAGTGAACAGGGTGGAAGAAGAGAGGAGGTTCGAGGGTAATTTGGCCAATTTAAGTGCTGGGATGGAATTGGGAAAGCGGAAGTTGAAGGAGATGCTAATGGCCAATGACTCCACTGTAATTGGCATCCATGGAATTGGAGGCAGTGGAAAAACCACCTTGGCTACAGAAATTTGCAAAGATGATCAAATCAAAAGTGAGTAGGATCTTGCTAACTATTTCGTTTATTCATTTAAATTAAATACTAGCTTCAATCAGAATGCTCAATTTGAGTTGATTCACAGGTTATTTCAATAACAGGATTTTCTTCCTTACTGTGTCTCAATCTCCCAGTGTGGAGCAGTTGAGTGCAAAGATTTGGAAAATGATATCAGGGAACTCAATGGCTGCTAATGGCAACATGTTCCCCCCAGTAAAACTCCAATATGATCTGGAAATTTCTTCGAGAACCCTAATCGTTTTGGATGATGTATGGTCCCAATCAGTACTTGAACAACTAAAACTCAAAATTCCCAATTGTTGCAAAATCCTCGTAGTTTCGCGATTGAAGTTCCCTCTATCAGTTGTTGACCGCTCCTATGAATTGGAGTTGTTAAGGGAGGACGAGGCGACCGGACTATTCTGCCATTTCACTTTTGGGCAATCTTCGATTCCATTTACTGCTGACAAACAATTGGTTAAGGAGGTAATAGTAGTTAATACATAGATAGATCTCTTTCTTGTACGTACTTGATTATTACATACCAATGCAATGCTTAATGAAAAGTATATATTCCGATTTCAATAGGTTGTGGATGAATGTAAAGGGTTGCCATTGGCTCTTAAGGTGATTGGAGCATCACTTAAGGGCCAGCATGAAATGTTCTGGACAAGCGCTAAGAATCGCTTGTCAAGAAGCCAACCTTTTTGTGAATCCCATGAAGTGCAGTTACTCGAGAGGATGAAATTGAGTATTGATTACTTGAGCGATACGGTCAGGGATTGTTTCTTGGATTTAGGTGCCTTCCCAGAGGACAAGAGAATCCCTCTTGATATTCTTATTAACATGTGGATGGAACTACACGACATTCACGAGAAAGAAGCTTTTGCCATCCTAGTCGAGCTTTCAGATAAAAATCTCTTGACTTTAGTGAAAGATGCAAGGTATAAATGCCATCCTATGATTTCCAATAAAACTTAGATTTATGAAAATTATCTGCAATCTTCAAATGGTTTCATAAAAAATATTCGTTGTTCAGAGCGGGAGATAAGTATAGCAGTTACTACGAAATTTCAATATATCAGCATGATGTATTGAGAGATCTAGCTATACATGTAAGCAATCTTGGATGTTTAAATCAGCGGAGGCGATTGCTTATGCCGAGAAGAGAAGTAGGCCTACCAAAAGAATGGGAGAGGAATATGGATCAACCATTCAATGCACAAATTATCTCAGTGCATACAGGTATAGCAATACCTATTACTGGATTATTACATTTCAATTTCAATTCCTACTTGAATGGCATCATATACCACAATCTCTGCAAATTTTGATTTGATGGCTTAAAATTTGTTGTTTGTTTGTTTGTTAGTGAATTACGTTTCATTCATCTGAATTTTGTAATGCAGGTGAAATGAGAGAGATGGACTGGTTCAGAATGAATTGTCCGAAAGCTGAAGTAGTCGTACTAAATTTTTCGTCAAATGAATACTTCCTGCCTCCTTTCCTTGATAACATGCCCAAGCTCAGAGCACTGATACTAATAAACTATAGCGCTTCCAACGCAGTTGTTCACAATCTATCGGGTTTTAACAACTTAGCCAATTTGAGAAGCCTCTGGTTCGAAAAGATTTATGTCCCTCGGTTATTTGACACCACCGTACCCTTGAAAAACCTGCAAAAAGTTTCATTAATCCTATGTGACATTGATAACAGCCTCGACCGATCAGATATAGAGCTTCCCCATATTTTCCCTCGTCTCTCAGAACTCACTATGGATCACTGCATTAACTTGACCAAGTTGTCTTCCAGCATCTGCCGAATGCATACACTGAAGAGCCTGAATGTCACCAATTGTGAGAGTCTCCAGGAACTGCCAGCAGATTTGGATAAACTAAATTTCCTACAGTTTTTAAGACTGTATTCTTGTCCGAATTTGAAGAGGCTCCCTGTCGGGATTGGCCACCTGGTTTGGCTAAAATACCTGGACATATCAGAATGTGTCACAATGGGATGCCTACCCGAGGGAATTGGTGGATGCACAAACCTGGAGAAGATTGATATGAGAGAGTGTCCACAGATCAAGAACTTGCCTTTGTCTGTGGTGTCATTGCATTCTTTACGGCGCGTTATTTGTGACGAAGAGGTTTCTTGGCTGTGGAAAGATGTGGACAATGTTATACCAGGCCTTTGTGTCCAGGTTGTGGAGGAGTGCTTCAATCTAGATTGGCTTTCTGAGTAACTATTCTGCAGTTTTTCACTTGGTACTAGTCAAGTTCACTAGTTTTGGATTAGATTTTGTAAATTATAATAATGTATGTAAATTTAGAATATACTTCTTTGTCTTTTGAGCTTTTATGTTGTTAACACTACTAATAGATTGTGCTTGAAATAATTTCATTTCTTTCTTTCTTTCTGTGCCCATGTTTAATGTCAGATTTTCAATAGTTTTTTTCATAAAAGTTGATGAGATGTGTGATTAAAAGATTGTGAGTCCATTCTTTATATTATTAGTGAATGTGTAAATAGAATAATCGGGACATTTGCAATCCACGAACAAGTATTTCCATGCCCACCAAATTTATGGATTCCTTTTTGTTAGATTAATCTCACACATCCATACGATGCACAAGTTCAGTATATTGTGTTCGAAGTCCACTCTTTGGTCCAAAAAATTTAGTTGTCAACTAATAATTTCAACATGTACATGTTCAAAGTATGGTCCATAGTCTAGTATAAGAAAAACTCATCAACACATCGGTCCTTTTGGGGACATTGATAAAATTAAAATGATATAGAAAAGACTAACGTACATGTCAAAGAATAACGCATTATACTCTATTTGGTAATACTTTTTGTTTATAAATTGGTTTTGTTTATGTTTTTGAGGTAAAAAAATCTATATAATATATAAAAGTAGCTGAGTCAACTTGGGTCAACTATACATTTTCCCTCCAAAACTCAAGTACTCTACATATATATATATTTTATGTTGATGGGCTTTTCCAAAGCTTTTTTTATTGATCTGCTGTAGTTAATGCGTTCACACTAATATTCTAATCCTACCCAATAATTTGCCTCAAGATCCGATTTTCTTTAATTTTTTTCTTGCTGTTATTTTCAAAATCTGTTTGTTTCTATCATAATTAAATTTTTATAATGAAATCTTTTTGTTTCTATCCTAATTAAATAGTAATTATTGATTTTAGATTTTCATTTTTCTAATGGTTTTGACATTTTTGAAATTTAACTCTAAACCCTATTTAAAGTTCACTCATTTATACAAACATATAGTACTAACTGTTTCACAACAATAGTGTTCAAACCATTGTTTTAATTTATACGAGTTTAGTATTTAAATTAAAAATTATTTTATGTATGAAGATAGGATATGAAAACTTCATTTATACCTCCCTGTGCTATTATTATATAGATTTTATGTATAATAATATAATTAATTATGATAAATGTTCTATAAGTTTCACTATTTGTGTTTTGGAACTTCATTATATATGTTCTTAAAATTAAGGTTATAGTTGATATAACCGTAATCCTATTTCTAAGTGGAATTATGCAATTCATATTAAAAATAAAAAAAAAATAAAAAATCCAAAGAAATGCTACTTCCAATTACATCATGCGATTTTTTCTCAAATATTAAACTTAGTTATTTGGGCACAAAATATTTTAGCCTCTGTTTGGCAAAACATGTTTTTTCCTACACAATTCTCCAAATCACTTTTTAACTACATACATTTTCTCTCTTCATTTTTCAACCACATATTTTACCTAGAAAATATAAAAAACATGTTTTTAAACCAAAAAATTTTAACAAACATAAGCTTAATAGGCAGTTTTATATACAAAAAATTGAGTTTTGAGGGGTGAATTAGCTCTCTTGGTTTGATGTGATCGGCTCTCTGTTCTGCGTTGACGTTCCACTGATCATCGCACGGTTTTGGATAATACATTTACAAGAATGATAGGCTACTAAGTTTTAAGCAGTTTAAAAAAAAAAAATCAAATAAATACTACTTTCAATTATTCGTGCAATTTTTTATCAAATATTATACTTAGTTATGTGGTCAACAAAACATTTTAATTGAACTAGCGGGTTTATGTACGAAACATATCTGAATTTTGAGGAATGGATTACCTTTTCCGCTGTGATATGCTTGCAGCTCCATTATGCGTTGAAGTTCCGTTTGGTCATCGCATGACTTTGGAAAATACAGTTACTAGAAGCTCTTTTTCTAATCTTTGGAAGTTGACTGATCTTTACTTTCACACTAAGTTAAATTAAAAAAAAAACAATTTAAAGCCATATTAATATTATAGACCAAAAGAATAGGAGAATCCTAAATTATTTTAATAAAAAAAAAGGGACTACTCTTTTCTTCAAGACAAGATCAGCTAAGACTTGAGTCGAAGAATATAGATCTTGGTTTCTGACAAAAAAATAATAAAAAAAAAATAGAACAATAAAAATGTAGAAAAACCTTCTAAAACAATATAGAAATGCAAAAATAATTTAGGACTAAGAATACTAGATCTTATCTTTTTGACAAGTTCAACTATGCATCTTTGATCCACAAAGATTTCTAGCAATTATTTAGTTTAATCACATTTAATCATTCAAGACTTCTGGTGCAGTGGTAAAACTTATTAATATTATAGACCAATAAGAATCAAGGACAATCACTCTCGCATGCGTGACTTCTTCTTAGAAGGCCAGTGTTTACATATGGACAACTTTATGTTGCCATTTATAAGGTGACAAATCGTTCCGGATTAAAGATGTTGATTTATGATAAAAATGAAAGACCAACAAATTTAACAAATAATATAGTGTATAAAGAAGTATTCCAAAATTTGTAGTAATATGAAACCAATAAATGATGTTGTTATCTGTTATTTGCGATTGTTATTTATTTCCTCTAAGGATTCATATAATTTTATATAAAATATATTTATTCAAACGTTTCTTCCCGTGCATCGCACGGGGTAAATACTAGTCATGATTAAAAATTGAAGAGAATATAAGTATAGTTAAAAGTGATTTGAGAAATTGTGTAATTTAAAAACTGATTTATAAATCAATTTATTTGATTTATCAAACCGATGTATATAATCTATAATTGGGCGTCAAAGATTCCCTTTAAATTTTAATGGTAGATAATAGTTATTTTTCCCATCATCAATAGGATAATAATATGTATCAAATAAAAATTGACTCTATGACCCACAGGCCACAACAAGTGCATGGCTGCTGGTGGAATTGTCAATATAAATTGGGAAAGAACACGTTAATTATAAACGTGTGGGCTTCAAATTATTTATTGGAACTTTCGACGACCAAGACGCAAGACCCGTTAGTGAATACTAGTTATCTACTCGCACGGAATATATAATTTTGAAAATATCTTGATTATACAATTATATTAAATAAAAAATATAATTCAAATAAAATTTCAATACAAATATTATTGAATTTGAAACTTTAAAAAATGCAAAACTAATCAAAATAAAAAATGCTACATGTAGGCTAAGTATATCGCGCCACTCAAAATTTTACACTTAATTAAATTTTTTATATAAAATTTCTTTTGACTTTTAATTACGTTTTTCTCTAAAAATTTGTCCACCTCATCCAGGGACGGATCTAGGTGTATGCGAGCTCGGCCGATCGCTCGTGCTGGATTCGTAAAATTTTTTTTTTACCTTATAATTTTAACGTAATTTTTTTTCCCCTTAACCTTGTAGTGGCCGCTCGTGTTGGATGAAATTCGCTAGTGCTGGACCACTTTTCTAGATTCGTCACTGACCTCATCACATATTTCCCTTTTAATATATTATAATTTTTTATTAACTATATTTTTTAATGTGTTGCGTACATATATTTTATTTAAAATCCAATATATTAATAAATATAGTTTGTTTTTTCTTATTTTTTAACATGCTATTTTTTGTCAAAGTGATGAAATGATTAAGCCACGGTTTGGTAATACTATTTGGTTTATAAACTTATTTATTTATGATCTTGAGGTAAAAAATAATGGCTGAAAATTGAAAAAAGAAAATATGGGTTGCTAAAAATTTGATAGAAAATAATTAATTATTTTGTAACATGCGTATTGAAGAGCCTACTCATTTATTGACATATTAGGAAGTAAAATTTCAATGATTTTATTTATTTATTTTCAAAATATATTAATTCAATACAGATTTATATAACATATATTTATTTATTTTAAAATATATTAATCCAAATTTTTTATTTTCAATATAACACATTTATATAGCTATGATATGACATTTATTTATATTTAAATATATTAATCCAATTTTTTCATTTCCTACACCTACATAACACATGTTATTGAGTTTTAAACTTTAAAAAAAACAAAAATAATCAAAATAAAAAATTCTGCATGTACACTCAGTATACTGCACCACTCAAACTTAGGCACACAATTAATATATTAAATTTATTTTGACTTTTATTTACGTTTTTCTCTGAAAATTTGCATATCTTATCACCTATTTTCCTTTTAATATGTTATAATTTTTAATTAACTTTATTTTTTAATATGTTGCTTACATATATTTCATTCGAAATCCGATATATTAATTAATATATTTTATTTTTCCTTGTTTTTACGCATACCAATTTTTGTCAAAATGATAAAATAATTAAATTTTTTACCAATTTATCATTGATGGTAAAAAGTTGATAGCAAATAATTAATTATTTTTGTAATATGCTTATTGAAGAACTTACTCATTTATTGACATATTAGGAATTAAAACTGTTGAATCCGGGTCCAAAGAAAGGTACAGTGATCCACCAGCGGAGGCCCAATAGTGGCCCAATGGACCTTGACCCACAGCTAAGGCCTAGAATATCACATTGGGATGAATGCCGAGGTGGTATGTCAAGCAAACCTTTTTAGCCGACCTGGTTAACGCCCAGCCGATGTGCTTTATACTCAGCCGGGGCGCTGTATGGCGTTGACCAGAAGAGAGAGATTGAGTTAGTGATGAGACACTGCCTTTATCCAGATGTGACAGGCGCCCATCCCCTACAAAATGTAGCAATGATTACGGTTGAAAAGCAAGATTGTCACATCCATAAGCTAGGGTGATGACAAGTGTAAAGTATGCCACGTGTCGCAATCCGAGACAAGAAGTTTCACTATAAATGAAGCACAATTGTCTCCAAGTAGAGGGTTAGTTAGCAATTTCTCACTCTTAACTCTATACTTCTCTCACTCCCTTTTCTCTCTTCTACACATTTATATTTCCCGCACCCAATATACATTTGCCCAAAATGAGTACTGACTTAGGCATCGGAGTGCAAACGGGAGCCACCTCGGCCCCCTTTGCAAACTGATTGTTTGTTACAGTGTGTAGGAGATCCACGTGTTCAAGAGGGAGGAGCTGAGACGTGTTGGTCCAAGGTCCATCCGGATTTTGTGGTCAACATTCTGGCGCCGTCTGTGGGAAACCATACTGCTAACCACGAAAACACATGGTAAAAAGCCACACATAGAAAGGTAGTCCTGAAAAAGGACGAATAACCTCTTACAATAGAGCGGATAACTGCAAAGAGCTTTGAAAGATAAGCTGATTGGCCTTGAAAAAGGTTGGAGCTTTGAAAGATAAGCTGATTGGCCTTGAAAAAGGTAGGAGCTTTGAAAGATAAGCTGGTTGGCCTTGAAAAAGGTAGGAGCTTTGAAAGATAAGCTGGTTGACCTTGAAAAATGTAGGAGCTTTGAAAGATAAGCTGGTTGGCCTTGAAAAAGGTAGGAGCTTTGAGAGATAAGCTGGATAACCTTGAAAAAGGTAAAGAACTTTGAAACATAAGTCTAAACACCCTTGAAAAAGGTAAAGAACTTTGAAACATAAGTTTAACAACCTTGAAAAAGGCTTGAAACAGCGAGACAAAGGTCTATCTATCCTTGAAAAGCAATCTAAGACCAGAAACTCTTCTGAAACATGAATGAAAGTGACGGTGATGTTAACCCCCGTAGGGGAAGAAGTGGCCGACACAGCGAGGACGAAGTTCCTCAAGAAATCCATGAAAACGCCAACGAGGAAGTGGCACAACCTAATCCACCTCGCCGGCACCGAAATCGCCGCATGATGCGAGACATGACACGTATGGCGGCCGAAATGCTGGAGATGCAGAGGCAGCAAATAGAACAAACTGCTGCAATGAATGCCTTTATGGCCAGAGGGTATGCTGTGAACGAACCCGTGATGCCTCAGCAATACTCACAGCCACATTATTCACCATCCGAGGCGGCCACTGTATCTTATTATTATCAGGACCCGCAGACATACGCCGAAGTGGAATCCGAGCCCTTCTACGAGAGAGACCCAGAACATGAAACGCATGGGGAACAAAACCCACTCCCAGCTGGACGCAGGGAGGCTTCTCTCGCAAAATCCGGCAGTGTTTTCAGCCGAATGGGAGGGTTATTCAGGGGACAACGACGGGGACAAACGGACCCAGGTCGGCATAATGCAGCAGAGCCTAGAAATAGGAGCGAGCGACGCGCTGAAGAAGCCTTGTCGCAGGATCAAATGTACAGGGACCAACAAGGTATGGGGGGAGAAAGGATGGCATCAGTACATGAGCCTAGGAATAGGCAAGAAAGAAGAGCCGAAGCAGTTCAGACTAATCCTCGTAATGAGTTACAGAGCCATGAAAGGCCAAACTACGGCCGCGTTCCACCACCACAAAGGCAGGAGCACGCTCCGCCGCCCTATGGCCAATACCGTGACCCGGAGTATTCCGGTCACGACGAGAACAGCGAGCTGCCGTCATACGAGTTGGATGACGAAGAGGAAGTAAGTCATTTCACAGAGGGCCTCCGTAGATGCCCCGTTCCCCATGACTTTGAGATGCCAGAAATAGCAAAATACTCTGGCCGAGGTGACCCTGATGATCACCTGTTAAATTACCGCGCCAGCATGGAAATAGCCGGGGCGACCCCGGCACTGAAATGTAAAGCTTTCGCTTTAACCCTTGAGGGGAGTACCATAAGATGGTATAAAAAACTCCCTCCGGGCAGCATCCACAGTTGGAGGGATATGAAAACTGCTTTTAAGAATGGTTTTGTTTCTTCGAGGCCTGGCCACTCCCCCTCCAACGCCTTCAGGATCTGAGACAAGGAAGGGACGAATCTCTGAAAATTTACCTAGCTAGATTTACTGAAGAAATGCATATCTGTGAAAATATCACAGAAGCGGAGATGTTTTCCGCCTTAAAAGGAGGGCTAGATATGACCAGCATGTTTTGGAGGGATGTCCGGAGCAGGAAACCAAGGGATTACAATACCCTGGTAGACCTGATGAAGGAAGAGATTGTATCGGAGGAAATGGCTAGGGCCAGAGATAATCACCCCCAAGGGAGATACAACCTTGGGTACTCCAATGAAACGGACCTCAAAAAGGGTGGAAACAAGGATAGGGTCGGCAGTAACCGAGGTGGTGCGCCTCGTCCATTCCCTGGGACAGGATCTAGCTTTGCAGCAGAAATCACGGAAGCTATCCCTCACTTGCACTCTAACACCCCTTCTCAAAATCCTCCCACGGCACAAGGGAGAGTGGAAAGCAGCCGAAGCGGGAAACAGCCCATGATTGGGGCTTACTGCGCCTAGCACAGATATTACGGTCACGCAACAAAGGATTGTAGGGAAATCCATATGTTGGCTGAACAAAAGGTGCAGGGGAGAAGGGGAGGTGACTTCCCCCCCGACACAGGGAGAACTCAAAAATCTGGTGGCCAGAAGTTCAACCGAGCTGATAGGAGAGCCCCGTGGAAGAATTCAACCAAAGAAAGGATTGACAATCGTCAAAGAGACAGGAATAAGGGTCAAGATACGGCCTCGGCACAAGCTAAAGATACACGGGAACCACCTATGCCTGTGGCCGACCTCCCCATTCGTGAAATCGACACAATACTGGGAGGCCCCCACCCAGGTGGGAGCACAAACAACTCCCAAAAGAGGTATATAAGAGAGGCCAAGCAGCCCGCCAACGTGAACTATCATATCCATTCCCATCCTGTTGGGATTCCTCGGACGGAACCTATCACATTCACACAAGACGATGCCGTTGGAGTGCACTTCCCACACAACGACGCATTGGTTATCAGAGTGGTGGTGGCTCGGAATGGGCTATCACGAACGATGGTGGATGATGGTGCCTCGGTAAATGTGATATACGGGGTAACTTTTGATAAGATGGGGATCAGCACCCCACTCATTCCAGTCCCTGATCCAATATACGGTTTCACGGGGGAGAGCATAACCCCCAGAGGATTCATAACACTTATGACTGAAGTAGGGCAATCACCGATCCTCTCCAGAATTCCTATGAAATTTTTGGTAGTTGACAAAATCTCCTCCTACCATGGTTCAATTGGAAGGCCTGGCCTTATTGACTTGGGGGCTGTAACGCATACCAAATACATTTGCATGAAGTTCCCCATGAAGCATGGCGTTGCAACCGTAAGGGGAAGCCAAACAGAACCCCGGGCTTGTTACACAAATGCGATCCGGAAGTATCAGGATCGAAGCCTGAACATGATCAGTGATGTAGCTATGGCCGAGGCTGCCCCAGACCCTGAAAGATTGGGTGAAGGGCCATCTGAAGATAAGGATGTCACGATGACCCTAGAAGAGGATTTAGCTGATCTAGACCCCAGGATGGCAGGTGACAATTGCCCCACCCAGTCCGAAAAGTTGGAATGCTTCGGCGTAGACCCACTTGATCAAATCAAAGAATTATAGATCGGACTGGACTCGCCAACAGAATACAACAGTCAATTGAAGGACTACCTACTTCAAAACCTCGATGTATTCGCATGGAAACATGGAGACATGATTGGGATTGATCCTAAGGAGGCCTGTCACAGGCTCCAGCTGGATCCCCGAAGTCCTGGGCACAGGCAAAAGAGAAGACCCATGAGTTCGGACAAGTATGAGGCCTTGAAAGACGAGGTCGCAAAGCTATTGAAAAATGGCTTCATAAGAGAGTCCCGATATCCGAAGTGGATATCAAATCCTGTTTTAGTACCAAAACACAATGGGAAATTGAGGGTATGCACTGATTTTTCCAACTTGAACCAGGCATGTCCCAAAGACAGCTTTCCGTTGCCCCGGATCGATCAGCTGGTTGATTCCACAGCAGGACACGAGTTGCTAAGCTTCATGGATGCATATTCCGGGTACAATCAAATCCCCATGTTCGAATCGGATGAAGAGCATACTTCATTTATCACAGATAGGGGACTCTATTGCTACCGAGCTATGCCATTTGGCTTGAAGAATGCGGGAGCTACCTATCAGAGGCTGGTAAACCGCATGTTCTCGAAACAATTGGGGAACACTATGGAGGTATACGTTGATGACATGCTAGTCAAAAGCATGGTCGCTGCGGATCATATCCACCATTTGTCAGAAGCATTTGATGTTTTGAGAAAATATAGGATGAAACTCAACCCAGCGAAGTGCACTTTCGGGGTAGCATCTGGGAAATTCCTCGGATTCATGGTGAACAAGAGGGGAATCGAAGCCAATCCGGACAAAATTAATGCTTTGCTAAACATGCAGTCGCCTCGAAACCCAAAAGAAGTGCAAAGCTTAACGGGGAGAATTGCGGCCTTGAACCGGTTCGTATCAAAATCCACGGACAAATGCTTGCCATTTTTCAAGGTCCTGAAGGGAGGAAAGCTATTTCAATGGACACCAGAATGCGAGCAGGCGTTTGTCGACCTGAAAGCTTCTTTAGGCCGTCCCCCATTGCTATCAAAACCAAAATCTGGCGAGCCTCTCTACCTATATTTGGCTGTATCCAAAGAGACTGTTAGCTCAGTGTTAATCCGAGAGGAGGATGGGAACCAGTTGCAAGTATATTATGTAAGCAAAGCCATGCTGGACGCCGAGACGCGCTACCCAGATATGGAAAAACTTGCTCTCTCGTTGATCACAGCCTCTCGTAAGCTTCGTCCCTACTTTCAGTCACACTCCATACAAGTGCTCACCAATTTTCCCATGAGGCAAGTCTTGCAAAAACCAGACGTTTCTGGGAGGTTACTGAAATGGGCGATAGAAATCAGCCAGTTTGACCTGTATTATGCGCCTCGGACCGCCGTAAAGGGTCAGGCGTTGGCAGACTTCGTAGTTGAATTCACCCATCCACCTGAGGTCGAAATGGTATATAGCACCGAGGACAGCGAACATGATGGACAGGAGTGGAAATTGTTCGTTGACGGGTCCTCGGCTGATGGACGATCCGGCGCAGGAATATTGCTAGTAAGCCCAGAAGGGTTTAAATTACACAATGCAATCCGCTTTGGATTCAAAGCCTCCAACAATGTTGCTGAATACGAGGCATTATTAGCTGGGCTAAGACTTGCAAAAGCGTTGAAGATTAAGTCCGTGGTGGCGAACAGCGATTCGCAGCTTGTTGTAAGCCAATTCAATGTGCAATTTTCTACCAAAGAACCTTCTATGGTCGCTTACTTGAAGAAGGTAAAAGATTTAGTTATGCACTTCGGAAAAATGGAGTTACAGCACATCCCCAGAACAGAAAATTCCAACGCTGATGCTTTGGCCAAACTAGCAAGCAGCAGCGATTCGGAGCTCCACAATCTGATCCCTGTAGAGCACATGATGACCTCTTCCATTGAGCCGGGACCGGAGATCCTGGCGATTGAAGAAGAGGGATCCTAGATGAACCCCATAATCGCCTATTTAAAGCATCAGACAGCTCCGAACGAGCCCGAAGCAGCTCGGAAATTGCAGAAATACTCTGCGAACTTCGTGCTCTTGGACGACTTACTTTATAAGCGGAGTTATACCTCTCCTTTGCTGAGATGTGTGGGGCTAGAGGAAGGGCAGTATGTGATGAGAGAAATCCATGAGGGCATCTGCGGCAACCATGCCGGGGCTTTATCGCTAGCTCGGAAAGCCCTCAAACAGGGATATTTTTGGCCTACAATGCGAAAAGATTCCCATGACTTTGTGCGGAAATGTGAAAAATGCCAAAGACACGCGGCCATACCACATCATCCGCATCACGAGTTAACTGTGGTGACTAGCCCTTGGCCCTTTGCAAAGTGGGGGGTTGACATTATTGGTCCTATGCCCATAGGAGCTGGTAACAATTGCTTTGCGATAGTAGCAATTGACTATTTCACCAAGTGTGTCGAAGCGGAACCTTTGATGAAGATCACCGAGGCCAACACCACCAAGTTCATTTGGAAAAATATCATATGCCGGTTCGGAATACCACATTCGCTGGTTAGTGACAATGCAAAACAGTTCAAAAACAGAAGCGTGGATGAGTTGTGTGACGATTTGGGAATCAGGAAGCTATTCTCATCTCCACATCACCCACAAGCCAACGGGCAGGTCGAAGCGGTGAACAAGACCATAAAAAATACCCTGAAAAGGAAGTTGGAATTCAGAAAGGGCGCGTGGGTAGACGAGCTACCACAAGTGTTATGGGTGCTTCGAACCACCTCGCACACCGCTAATGGTGAAACACCCTTCTCGCTTGCTTACGGAGCCGAGGCGGTATGCCCCGTCGAAATCGGAATCCCTACGCTTCGTCAAATTCATTATGACGAAGTTAAGAACGAGGAAGCGCAAAGGGCCGGTTTAGACTTCCTCATGGAAAAGCGGAATGATTCCCAAGAGGTAATGGCCAAATACCAGAAAAAATGGCTCGATACTACCACAAAAGGGTGAAGAGCCGACGCTTTAATATTGGGGACTTGGTCCTCAAAAAGGTTCTTCCTTCAACTCAGGAGCCAGGAGTAGGGACTCTGGGTCCTAACTGGGAAGGCCCTTACAAGGTCGTTGCCGAGGTGGTACCCGGAACATACATAATTGAGGACTTGTCTGGAGTACCTCTATGTAATCCTTGGAACACGGACCACCTTCGCCGTTATTTTCAATAAAAATAAATTCCTCTATGATTGCAACATTATCATATTATTTCAAAAAATCGTGGGCGAACTGCGTTAAAAATTACGCCAATCTCTATTAGACAACCATAATGGATAAACGCACATTCTAAAATTATTTTGGTCATGATGCCATACGTCCACACTATGCATAAAAATTGTTAAGGACAAGGGACTCTCATAAGGCTAAACTACGATCACCACGTAAGGATTGGGAGTTTTAATACAATAAATGCTTCGAACCACTCAAATCTAAGGTGCTGCACTCGTTCACCGTCATTCACCGCGCAATATGTTTGGAATCATTCAAATATAACCAAATGTTGTCACATAAACCAAAATCCTTGGTGCGTTAAGTTAGTTCATACATCCGGACAAAGCGTTTGCAAGATATATATATATGCTAAGTGCTGTGTGCATAAGCGTAAAAGACAAACGTAAAAAATTCTTATGTTATTTTGGCCGCAAATACCACACGCCTCCGCCAGGCAGGATCTTTGTTAAAAACAAGGGACTCCGGTGAATTTACACCGCGACATTAACAGAGGTTCATACAAAGTTATAAATATAGATGTCACATAGTTTTAAGATGAAATCGCTCAAAGGTTGGTCAAGATCAGATCTAATTAGCAAATGTAAGTACATCAACTGTGTCGGATCTGGGGGTATAGCGAATGATTAAACTTGAATAGAATTATTGCTGCGAAGTGATGACAAATTCAATTCGCTCATGAATGACCACATCGGATTTGAGGGACTAGCACGCCCAAAATATGGCCATATGGCCATCCATGACCAAAGTTTAGATATCGCCTTGGACTAATGGCCGAGGAGGAAAGGCACAGAAGCCCCTTCAGCCGAACTAAGTTATGCCTATCCGAGGTGATCTAAATCAGGTGTATTTTACAAATCAAGACATTTACAGACAGACATTCACAATGCCCCACATATCATCATACAATTAGAAAACACTCGCACTTGGAAATATTCATGCTTAAACAGTTAGAAATGTTGCTACGCCGAAATATAAGTAGACCATTCCATTCATGAAAATGAGGCATTTACAAATCAAATAAAGGCTACACTCACAATATTAGGTGCCGGGGCACTCACAAAAAAAAGGGGAAGAAGAAGAAAACAGAAACGAACATACTAACTAACAAAAAGGTAAAAGATGGAAGATGATCATTGTGGAGGAACGCCTTCTGGAGAACCCTTGCTGGATGCGTCTAAAGGATCTGCAGGAGCATCTTGAGGCTCGGGGTAAAATGCTTCAATGGAGGACAGGTCCAAGGTTGGAAAAGCTTCCTTCACGTCCCCCAAGGCCATCCTAGCCCCTAAGTTCCCAAAAACCCGCTGCATAGCCTCATACTCAGGGGTCTCTTCAAAGGTGTCCTGGACAGCTTCCGACACTCTAGTTTTTTAAGCATTCTCCACCCGTGTTGCGACGGTCTGTTCCAAGACTTCAGTGATCCTCGTTTGCATGTGTTTTTCTAGCGAGGCAAGGTCCTCCTCTGCTTTCGCCATAGCCTCCAGCTCCCTCCCCAGTTTTTCGTTTACCGCTGCCGCCTCAGCTTCTAGCTTCAACTTGGCTGCATTAGCGGCGGCCAGGGCCTCAGAGGCAATAGATTGTGCACGATTGGAATCATCCAATTTTTTGCATAAGGCCGCCACGTCTGATTCAGAGGCATGGAGGTCATGCTTCAATTTGTCATTTTCCTCTTGGAGGCGCTTCGCATTAGCCCTCTTTTCTGAAGAAGATTTGCGGGCTATGGACAGCTGGGCCTTAAGGTCATTAATCTCCTTGAGCATATTGTCAGCGTGGCGGAGAGCAGTCTCAGCATCCCTCTTATCCCGTTGAGCTACCTCCACGGAGGACTCTACCTCGTCAATGAGAGCCAGAGTTCTGGCGTTCATAGTCTTGGCAGCGAGCAGCTTCCGAGACGGAGTAGCACTGGAGGAAAAGGCGGTCCAACCCTCTGTCCAAAACTGTTCGGTAATTAAGGCCGCCCTGGCTGGAGACGAACTGGGTGAGTCGAACAATGAAGGGTTGAAAGTGACATCTCTGGGGAGGATGCTAGTTCTAATATGCTTAAGCTCTTCCGCCCCTTCTGGTGTCACTTCATAAGCCAAGCCCGGCATGGGCACGGATGGCTCGTCCTCCAGTTCCTCGATCATTGATGGCGGAGGTACGGAAGTGGACTCCTTGCCTTTTCCCCTTCTGAGCCTTTTTAAGGGAGCAGGCTCCTCCTCAAGTGCTTGCTCAGAAATGTCCTCGGACAAGGAAGGTGGCACTGGGGCATCCTTAGTCTCCCTGCCCCTCTTGGGTCCGCCTCTATCCGACCTCTTCCTTTCCCTTTGGCGACGCCTTTTTCAGGATCGGCCTCTCCAGCAATGTTGGGTTGTTGGGGACCCACTGGCAGCAAAGTGGGCGGTGGCAGTAGAGCTGGGAGAGGGCCCTGAAGTTGGGCAGTAAACTTCTCAGACACTTCTCTTGCCACCCCAATTTACAGGTCGGCCAAGACCGCTTTCTGCTTTCCTTCAACCTCGCTCCCATGGCGCAGAGCCGGAGGAACCTTCGTAGTCATGAGGCCCTTTAAAGAAATCTTTGGGAATTCTTTGGAACCTAGCAAGGAAATGAGGACAATGGGGGTTATATATAAAAAAAAAAAACGAACAAACATAAGATGTAACAGTAATAAGGAGGCGAACTTACTCATAGCTCGCATAAGACCGTGTTTAACGAATAATTTGTTCTGTTGTATGATCCCTTGGAAAGTGCCCTTGTAGGCAAATAGACGCCTCACTGCCGCTAGATCCGCGTCAGGGAGGAGATGGGCAAAAGTGTCCCCTGCCATAAGCCAATAATATGTTAAGAAGCAGTCAAGAAAAGTGAGTATGGATGAAAGAGCAAAAGACGCATGACACTTAAAGACTCTAAAGCAAATATAAAACTCACTAGGTAGGGAAAGAGTTCGGGGAACTGTAATTTCTGGACTAGGGTCCACATGGGAACTCTGCCACTCCCCAGTAACCCAGAACCACTGGTTCCTCCAGTTCTTTATTGAGGTAGGGTGACCGGTAATAACGGGAGTATAAGAACCTCTGGGGGACAAATAATACCAATCCTTAACATCCGATCTCACGTCTCTCTCCCTCCTAACTGATTTCTTCAAAGTATAGAGAGTGTGAATGATGTGCAGTGAGATGGGATGATCCGGGTTGACCTCTTGCCATGCCAACCAAGTCCCCACAGCCTGAGTCCAGAAATTGGGGGCCAGCTGGTAGGGGCACAAGTTATAGCTCCTAAGCAGTGCCCTGAAAAAGGGATGCAGGGGGAGCCTCATCCCGCAAGAAAGGGCATCGTGGCATATAGCCGCCTGGCCCGGGGGAGGGCTGCAAGGTCGGCAGGAAGGGGTAGGGAGCACCAGATGGACCCCTTCTGGCAACCTGAATTTTGTCGAAGCCGAGGCCAAATCGATCCTTCGGATTTCAGTAGCAACCTCACTGCTTTCCCATGACTCTGGGTTTGGATCGGGGTCGACATGGTAGCCCGAAACTTTGTTGACCTGGTCAACCCAATCTTCTACCTGAGCGATCTCCTCAGCAGTCAAACCCAACTCTTCCCTATGCGCCCTAAACGGTGCCCTAACGATCAAGCCGAGGTCCTGGTGACCTGAAGAGGAGCCCGCCGCCATTTCTCCTCCCAAGTCCCTGTCTCGTTTGCTTCGGAGTTCCCTAAGCGCGGATTCCTCCTCGGATGACAGATGAGCCATGTAGTTCTGGTGTTTTTCTTCTTTGCTGTCAGAATCACTCAAATAAGTTATGCCACTGGTTTTCCTATTTCTCCTCTTAACCTGCTCCCTAAAGAAACGGGAACAAAAAACCGATAAAGAGATGGGGCAGAAACCTCTGATGGGAACCGCCATCGCTAACATTTCCTGTGAACCCGTTCCCCCAACTCTTTCCATTTTTTCTTTTTGTTTTAAAGGAGAGTCAGACTCAACAAAAGAAAAACAAAGTGCAAAAACAAAATTCTCAAACCCACAATGAGAAACTAAAAATAAGAAAGTCTTGCATATACAGGGATCAAGAGATTTACCTTCAAAAGACGAATGCTTGACACTGTGCACTTGAAATGAAGAACTCGCCAAGGAAAACTGTGGAACGTTAAGAGTGGATGCTGGGTAGAAAACCCTTGAAGAAAAGACACGAAACTCGCAAGGAAGAGAGAGACGGCGCAAGTTTTCGCGAAAGTGTGGCTGCAAAGATTCTAAGAAAATGGTAAAAGGTGAAATGGTAAAATGAAGAAGGATTTATAGGCATCCTAACGGTCTAGATTCCTTCAGTTTCGTGAGCCGCATGATTAATGTGGGTAACCCATGCTTTTTGGAAAATGAGCTAATCAAAGCGCCAGCCGTCAAAGGTAGGGGCAAAAACCGTTCAGCTACCACAGTGCATGCCACGCGCTGCGAAATGCTGCCCCCCTCCCATTTTATATATATATTTCTTGGAAATAAATACCGATAGCTCCTCCGAATTGAATGCGCCGCCTAGGAAATGCGCTGATATGATCCTGGCCAGTAGGGAGAGAAAATCCGAGGCAGAATGCCGGCTATGATATGGATCCAAGCCTTACCTAAGGAATTTCATTATTGACTCCCTAAAAAGTTAATGATCCCTTCGGATTTGAGGGACTAGTGTTGAATCCGGGCCCAAAGAAAGGTACAGTGATCCACCAGCGGAGGCCCAATAGTGGCCCAATGGACCTTGACCCACAGCTAAGGCCTAGAATATCACCTTGGGATGAATGCCGAGGTGGTATGTCAAGCAAACCTTTTTAGCCGACCTGGTTAACGCCCAGCCGATGTGCTTTATACTCAACCGGGGCGCTGTATGGCGTTGACCAGAAGAGAGAGATGGAGTCAGTGATGGGACACTGCCTTTATCCAGATGTGACAGGCGCCCATCCCCTACAAAATGTAGCAATGATTACGGTTGAAAAGCAAGATTGTCACATCCATAAGCTAGGGTGATGACAAGTGTAAAGTATGCCACGTGTCGCAATCCGAGACAAGAAGTTTCACTATAAATGAAGCACAATTGTCTCCAAGTAGAGGGTTAGTTAGCAATTTCTCACTCTTAACTCTATACTTCTCTCACTCCCTTTTCTCTCTTCTACACATTTATATTTCCCGCACCCAATATACATTTGCCCAAAATGAGTACTAACTTAGGCATCGGAGTGCAAACGGGAGCCACCTCGGCCCCCTTTGCAAACTGATTGGTTGTCACAGTGCACAGGAGATCCACGTGTTCAAGAGGGAGGAGCTGAGACGTGCTGGTCCAAGGTCCATCCGGATTTTGTGGTCAACAAAAACTTCAATGATTTTATTTATTTATTTTCAAAATATATTAATTCAAAATTTTAATTTCTAACTTAACAAATTTATATAGCATGTATTTATTTATTTTCAAATATATTAATTCAAAATTTTCATTTTCAATATAACACATTTACATAGATATGACATTTATTTATGTTCAAATATATTAATACAATTTTTTTCGTTTTCTACATAACACATTTATTTATGTTCAAATATATTAATCTAATTTTTTCATTTCGTACATAACACATTTACATAGATATCATATTATTTATGTTCAAATATATCGATCTAATTTTTTCATTTCCAATGTAACACATTTACACATAATACATTTATTACAACTCTTACTAAATATCAATGTTCTAAAATGCGCGAATAAACGCAGCCTAGGCGCGCATTAGCTCAATGCTTGAGGAAAACGCATCGCATTACTCATATGCGCGAAATAATGCTTTTTACTGAACATAAATCGAAAAAATCGATGATTAATGGTCAAGAATCAATAATTAACAGTTACTTTTCCAATTCAATCAGCTAGAAATTAATTGAACCAATTCTATTTAAATTAAAAAAAAAAAAAAAACTATACTCGGGGACTGCATGTAAATATATGCAATCCCTTTGTAAAATTAATCCAGCTTACCACCGAAAGATAAGGATAATAGGTGTTCCCATCCCACATCAACATCCGATGTGGGATGGGAACTGATAGACTTCTTCTTTCTTGTTTTCTTTTTAAATTGCTCTGCTTCCTTTTATTTAATTGTTTTATAACTACTATTATTTGTTTGACTTTTCTCTCCAAACTATTATTTAAATATTATTTTTCTTATTTTATAAAGATTAAAATATTTTGACATTTTGAAACAAATAGTATAATATAAATAAAATTATCATCCATAAATCACTATTTTTTTGACATAGTAATTCAAAAATTAAAGAAAATTATTTATATATTTTATATTATTTGTGTATTTAGTTTTTATGTAATAAAATCTATTTTTCATATAAAAATTTATTTAAGGTCTTAAAATTAATTAAAATATTATTAAAAGTACGAAACGCATTATGACGATTATTCTTCGTATTGACACACCTAAACTTGTGATTCTTGATTCTCGACCTCGACGCATCGCAACGCATTACGCATTTTAGAACCTTGCTAAATATGTAATAAATAATAAACTTTCCCACAAACATCTTTATTTTTTCTTTATATATATATATATATATATATATATATATATATATATATATATATATAGAAGTAGAAGTGAGGAAGAGAGAGTCATTAAATGCAAATTTTTCTCCAAAATGACACACACACTCTCTCTCTCTCTTGACTTTTACTTTTAATAATAATAATAATAATAATATTGAAAATTTTATGCAACCATGACTGCCTAATCAGTTACCAATTAGACATAATTTGTGAGCTACAATTTTGATTTAAAAAAAATCCTAATTGGGCTGACTAGACAACCATCTCATTATTTGGTTCCATAAGGAACCAGATACCTGGTTCTATAGAATTTTTGTATATAATATAATACATAATATATATATATATATATATATATACGGATAAAGATAAATATTGCAATATTCGTAAATAACAAAATTTCTCAAATCACCTTTTTAAAAAATACATTATACAAAATTATCTTGAATTACATATTTTACCTCGAAAACATCATTCTTTATTTATAATCAAAAGACTTTTACCAAATTCATTTTTAACCATACATTTCAATAGAACAGACCACTTTTCACACTTTTCGATCACACATTCTCCCAAAATAAAAATTTCTCAAATTTCCTAACAAACTACTTATACCAAACAGACTCTTAGGCCTTGTTTGCTCCCGTGAAAAAATTGCAACATTGAGGAAAAAAGTGAAGAACCGTGGGACCTAGTCGACTGCATATCAATAAATTATTGAAATTATTCCAAAAAGCTACTACCTTGGTCAGATGTAGCAGCTACCATTTTCAATTCGGACCAATATGCCCTCTCTCACATTTATGTTGGGATGAGGATGCTTTGGGCTCTAACGTAAATATATTTTAAATGAAAGGACATATATGGACTTTCTGGTGTGCTGAGATGTTGATGGAGTGGACATTTTATGTAAAGAGGATTTTTATATTCACGTGGGCTCCATGGATGATGAAAAAACACACCAAACCAAAATTTTCTTCACTTCCAAATAGGCTCTTAATCAAACATTTCTATTAAATTAATCACTTTTCACACTTTTCGACCATATATTCTTTCAATAACTAAAATCCAAAATATCAATTACCAAACAAGCTATCTTAGAGGTGTCGATTCAAGTAGTCTGGGCCGGGTCAGCCCACCAACATATGAGTCCAATAATGGCTCGCGTGAAAAAAGCCTTCCCGTTGCGGGTTTACGGGCCTGTCTAGGCCGGCCCACAAATCTTGAATAACAACTTTGGTCTGCCCCACTAGCCCATATGGGTCGTGCCCATGCAGGTTGCAGTTCGTTCCGATTTTGCCCGTATGAATAAAAATATAAAATTTTTCATATTTATCTCAAAAAAATTATTTTGTTAAGTTGTTAAATATGAAATAAATATAATGATAAATTCGTATTTATACAATGAAATGTTTACATATAATCCAAATTTATATCTTATGTTATATGAATTACTTCTAACTTTGCAAAGTTAAATACAATATAAATAAATAACAACTAAATGCATTTCTAATTAGTATTATCAAAGAACATTACGTTTCTTAGATATTACAGAGAAAAAAGAAGATTTACATTTAGAAGTCGTAGAAGAAGAGAGATTTTCATTGTTACAATATTTATTAAAAATAATTTTTATTTATTTTAATTATTTCACGGGTAGGCGGTTAACCGTGACCCGTGAAGGTGTGACCTGTGAAACCCGCGGTTCATATCTTCTTGGCCCATGAACCACCCGCTCGGATCATGGATCAATCCTCGGTCCGAGATTTATTTGAAGCCGATTTTCTCAGGTCTAGTCAGCCTGCCCATTTTGACACATCTATATTATCTTATTGTGTGTCCATATGGCTTAATCTTTCCTAATAAAGAAAAGAAAAGCAATAGTCCACTTTTGATGTCCCACGATTATGCTAGTTTAGAAAGCCCTTCACCAATCACGGTCTTTCATCTAGCAAGTCCTAGTACTATGTTCTCCAAGGCGGGGTGGCGAGAAAAGAAGATTGATTATTTAAGCAGCGAGACCCTACCGTGAAAGCTTCGGAGCAATCAGATTGGACCTTTCCTAGCTTTGGAGGCTTTTCTTGCTAATCTTATCCGGTGAGTTGCCTTTTCACCTCTCTTATTTTGATGCTAGACATTTTTGGGCTCTTGTGCTCTTCTTATGAGACCAAGACTATCCTATTGATTTGATCTACCTAGGCCAGAAAGGGGTCTTCCCTGCCGTTAATCATTTGATAACTGTGGTTTTTTATTTTTTTATCGTTCTACAAGAGAACAAAAGCATCGGAATCTATTTTATTGCAAGAAATTGCACTTGAGTCAGACCAAAAAAGACGATTTCTCTTATGATTATTTTCTTGAATTCGACGTAGAAGTTCGTGATGTAGGTCCTCGAAAAAGAGGATATACCCGTTCAATTTCCCTAATTTTTCAAGGGTTGGCTAGTATGGAACTTTTACTGCATTTGGAGGGGCTGGATACACAGCAAAAAGAACTCCAATTGCCACAAGAGCTCAAAGAAACCAGAAAGAAACCGCAGCAAAGTAAACTTCCATCGAATCTAAAATACAATCTCACATGTCAATTAATCGAGGATATACCACTTGAGGGAGGCCAAGAACAGGGAGCTCAATATCAGGAGCCATTGGACAAGTAATCACTGTGCAGAAAAGTTTGAGATAACATTATGGCGGTTCAAAGTGCTAAGGATTAACGATTGAGGCAAGCGCATGACTCATGTTCTTAGAGCAACAAAAATAGAATAATAATCGGAAACGAGTGAGCAAGCTGCAAAACACAAATTGTTACACGCCCTCTAATTGGACCGAAAAAAATGTAATTGGAACTAGAATAATCTAAATTCAAAAACTATCTAGGATTTCAACCCAAACTTCCATTAATCAACAACGACAATTGTATTCTTAATAACACAAACTCTCCCTATTTTCATCTCTTACTGAAATTCTGAAATACAGTCAAAACGGGTGAAATTAATTGGAAATGCTGAGTGCATGCGAATTCAAATTCAAATTCTTATGGAGCTTCGATGATCGTTAACATGGACAATGGAGATATGATAAATCATTCATGCGACTGCAAGAAATTGGATTTCGAGAAGAATTTCACCCCATTTAAAATCAGTATTGTGTTATTATCTTGATCCGATTTGCGGTTGATTTATCTTTAAGAACAAGAGTCGTAGATAATTTGTTCGCTCTCCTGTTTCGCTAGATTTCAAAAGGAAAAATTACGTAACTATCTAGATATAATGCATTGTAATTGAAAAATACCGACTTTTGAAACTATTCGTAATATTACAGAAACTCGATGCCCACTTTTAGATAAATACCGGAATATAAGAGAGAGAAAGTATTTAAATATATTATGTAATTAAAAAAGGAACCTATTAATTAGGAAGTAGTTGTCATTTGTGTAGGGATTAATTTAGGCAGTTACAATATTTCAAAAAATCCCCCAACGCAATTTCTCACTCTTCCGAGTATGTCATCTTCAACCTCCTTGGTTGTCATATTTCCAGCGGCCATTACAGCTAAAATAGTACTAGATTATCCGACAATTACATTATGTAATGTCATGTCATGTAATGTTACAGTCATATAATGTTATGTAATATTACATATTACAGTCATTAATTAATAGTTATCATCCTGTAATGTTATGTAACGTGTTATAATTTACGACCATAGTTGTGTAATATTCATTGCAATTATTTTTCTTTGTGTCGATTCAAATTGAAGCAGTGTTACAGTCATTGTAATGTTGAATAATTGTATTTTATGTAAAATTACAATCCATGTAATATTGTGTCGTAATGTTCAGTAATAATTTGTAATGTCTTGTAATTTTTTTGTAATTCTGGACATGATGTGCATGTAATCTTATGAACCAAATCAGCTCTTGATTTTTCTCATCAAGATACACACGTAATGTCTTGTAACAAATGCATTGACTACAAATACAACACTACAAATACACAAAATTTAAGTTATAACGTCCATGATTTGTTACAACACTGCAGATATAACAAAGAAAAAAAATGACAAAAGATCAAAGACATTACAAACTACGAATCGACTAAAACTACAACCAAAGTGAATAGGTGTGAAGATAATCAAAACCTACTAAACTATTGTGATTCTGTAATGCCCTTCCTTGATGAACAAGAATTCTTCCTCACGAAAGTAGGAGATTCGGACGATGACCCAACTGCAGCCACTTCATAATGTTGTCCAAGAGGGAAATTTCCTTTAGCGGGTTATGAGCAAGAACACACCATCGTTGTAGTACCTAGTTCTTTGAGCGTAAGGACCGTCGTTTCAACAATGGTTTTGATAGCAAAATGGAGGGTTCAAAATGGCGAATTTTAATGACCCAAATCTTTATTAAAACCTATTAGTGGGCATGATTTTGGGATTTTAATGGAAGATATGTGAGTCAGTATTTGAAAATATAGATTTGCTTCTTTGAGAGAGAGAGAGTCCCAATTTTTGAAGATTCTAATATAAATGGAAGAGCTATATACACTGTATGGAAGAGTGAGGAGAGATAGTGTATAGTATCGGATTTTTCTAAATATTATGAAAACTAAGTATTTATCTAATGAGGGTAGGTATAACAAGTGTGGGATCTAATTAATCCATTTCAAAACATTACGTGCAATGTAATGTTGTAAGACCCAGCGCGGTCGGGTTGACCAAGAAACTCACGAATCGGGCCAAAATTCGAGTCGGGTGATCCCTAAAACCTGGTCAACAACCTGGGTTGACCCGATTATTCCCTTTTTAAAAATAAATTATGATTTATTTTTAATATTGTTTTAATGACCTGGTTGACCCCGATTCAATCTTGGGTCGACCCTCTAACCCTAGACTCGCTCTCTCGACAGGGTCAATAGTCGGGCCAGATCAACATTGGTTGTATTGTATTGCTAGCCGCTGATTTGAAATCCTCTTAATTCTGATAAGTATAAATCTAAATATCCCATGCATATGTATATTTTTCATTTGTGAATTGTGACATGTATGTTGCGTGATTTACGACGCAAGTGTACGGTATCGAACAAGTAATAAAGTGGACGTGAGTCCAAGTATTGATTCCACGAGAATTGTTGCAAATTATATTTTAGACTACGAACCTTAACCGGAACTAAGAAATTGTTTGAGAATTTTGAATTGAAAATTAGACTAAGATTAAAATAAAAGAAAACAAGAAAATTTGATTTGTTAAAACGATGAGATGAATATGTTAGAATTATGAATGGACATTAATCATATCAACCATGTATTTGATTTAAACATTTAATAACAAGGCTAGAGTATTGAAAATTCGTGTTCCTGTAGTTATTTATATCACCTTTCAAGCGATGCATAAACACCTTTTCCTACAAGAGACGAGTATATATTTTTAGGACCAATCCAAACATGTAGAAAAACATTAACCAATTATGAACACTTTTAGGATAATACGAAGCATAAGAGTATATTTCTATCCCCTATCGGACTTCGTGACAATTAATTAAGGTCTAATAAATTCCTACTCTTTCGAATATAGAAATCTATCACAAACATCAATAATTATGCGTTCACAATCATAGATGATAATAAAAATATAATTAATTGCATCAAACTCATAAATTGCATAATATAAATGTAAAGTCAAAACATGGAATCTATAAATTACTGCTTCATCACAATTTTAACAAAAGAAATTTAGCCTAGATACATGATTAAAGATAATTTACAAGTAAAATGAATAGAAGTCACCCCGTTCATTTTCTTGATCTTTGTTCTTCAATCTTGAATTGGCCTTCAATGGATCACTCGGCACTTTGACAGCGTTTTGGCATGAATTGAGTAAGTTGGGAACCCTAAAAAACGTGCCTAAAGTCTGGTATTTATAGATTAGGTCGAAGTATAGGTTACTTGGAAGAGAAGAATGCAGAAAACCACGTCCAATTTGGCTTCCAAAAGAGTTCCAACCAAATAAGGAAAGTTACATTCGAGGGTGATCTTTTTGTCACTGCACAACATTCAGTATTTTTGTCATATCTTTCTATTCCCTTATCCAATTGAGGTAATTGAAATTGCGTTAGAAAGATAACTTAAAGGATACAATTCTTCATGAAATAGGATTTTCCTAATTCGAACGTTTACTGCCCCGAAATTAGGTTTAGTTGACTAAAAATCTGCCCGAAAATCTTTTGTGATTGAAATGAATTTATGGTAATATTCTTGTCGTATTCCATTCCCTTTTGACTTTTAATTGCATTCAATTGACTCCTAGCAATCTTCGAGTATCGTATCATGGTCCGAATCAATCATTGAGTATTTGCAATTTGGTCATTCTTCATTTGATTTGCATACTTTAGTCCTTGAACTTCTAATTTCTTCTAATTTGGTTATTTCTTTGACTTTTATTCCAATTGGCCCTTTGATTTACTTCATCAACGCTTGATTTTCACATTTTAGCTCTTTTATCATCCAAATGACTTGTTTTTTACTTCAATTTCATTATTTTCTCGACTTTGACCTGAAATACAGACAATACTAACTAAATAAATAGCAAATATTCTTAAACAAATACATAAAATCCTACTTTTATGATAAAAATGTGTATAAAATATATTTATCAACGTACTATATATACATCGCAGTAAAGAGTTGATTTGGATGAATGCAACATTTACTCATAAATTTATATTTTGTGAACAACAAATGGGCTTTCGTACCTTTTTTTTCCCCTTCTTCTTCCAGATTGCACTCTAATGAATTCAACCCATGATGTATGATTTCAATTTGACTTCCTGACCTAATTGTTTTCTCTAAGCTTACAGGAGAGAGAAACTCCACATGAATCCTTGTTACAGATTATATTGTCATTCTAGGTAGCTTCAACAAAGTACGATTATCCGTGAGAAGCTCAGTTTTTTTTTTTTTTTTTCATTTCACCAACATTGTTCATATTATTGTTTACTAAATGTGATTTCACTTCATGAATCAATCTTCGATACCATTTCTATTATTTACATTGGCGCATTTAATCTCTAAACGTTTGCCTCTTTGTGTAATGGGTCCCCAATCTTTCATTTTTGATACTAAAATCCTTAAACGTTGCATTCTTTAGCGCAAGATGTCCTTTTAATTGATTTCCTTCCATTTCAATGTTAAAAAATTAAGGAAAGATGAAAATACCGTTATACATAATTGGTGCAATTAGTCTCCGAACTTCAGATTTTGTGCTTAAGTCCCCAATCTTTCAATTTGGTGTAAGTAGTTCTTAATCTTGCGCATTATTTTGCGCAATAAGCCCTTAACCTTTCAATTTGGTGTTTATGTCCCTAAAAATTGTATTATTTAGTTTCACGTATCCTTTTAGAGGGGTTTCCTCCTTCCATCTTTAAGAATTCAATTTTATTTTTATCAAATATATTAAAATGTTCTTATGTTAATAAATAAATAAGACCTTTTTGGCAACTTAAAAATTTTGTTTCTTGTTTTTCAGAGTCTCTTCTACCTGTCAATTGTACTTCTTATAAAGATTTTTACTGTGCTAACACAAATTCCTCAATTTACTACCATTAAAAATTCAATTTTCTTTCTATAATTTTTTTTTTTTATCTAAAATAAATTTTCTTTTAGAAACAAAAATGAAATTTATCTAAAATCAATTTTCTTAAACAAATAAATAAAGTCTCTTTTTGTTACTTTTTTATGGAAAATTCACCACCTTTAAGGCTATTTAGAAAATGAAATATACCAAAAATTAATGGAGTGTTCGGCGGTTCATAACCGTCAATTTTTTTGATATTTTTCTAGTAAATTGTGTAGTTGAAATTTGGAGAGAAAAAGTATGTTTGATTAAAAAGTAATTTAAAAATTTTTTTTGTTAATAAATAGTAATGATTGCGTGAAAGAACGGTGTGTAACTTCCTGTAAAGGTTTTTATGTGATAACACGTAACCCCCAATTTACTACTTTTAAAAATTCAATTTTCTTTTTATCTAAAATCAATTTTCTTTTAGAAACAGAAATGAAATTTATCTAAAATCAATTTTCTTAAACAAATAAATAAAACCTCTTTTTTTTTTTTTTTTTTTTTTTTTTTTTTTTTTTTATGGGGAAATTTACAACTTTTAAGGATATTTAAAAAATGAAATTTACCAAAAATTAACAGAGTGTTCGGTCGCTCATAGCCGTCAATTTTTTTGATTTTTTTTTTCTAGTAAATTGTGTAGTTGAAAATTGGAGAGATAAAGTATGTATGGTTAAAAAGTAATTTGAAAAATTATGTTGCTTCTGAATTTGTTTATAAATAGTAATGATTGCGTTAAAGAACTATGTGTAACATTTTTTTAAACGTGGTAAATTAAGAAATTTGTGTTAGCATATTAGAAACCTTTATAGGAAGCTCAATTGAAACGACAGAAGAGACTTTGAAAAAACAAGAAACAAAATTTTTAAATTGCCAAAAAGAGACTTATTTATTTATTTATTAATATAAGAGCATTTTAATATTTTTTATAAAAATAAAATAAAATTTTTAAAAGTTGAATAGAGGAAAACCATCTAAAAGGATAGGTGACGCTAAATAATACAACTTTTAGGGACATAAATACCAAATTGAAAGGTTAAGGACTTATTGCACTAAATAATGCGTAAGATTAGAGACTACTTGCATCAAATGAAAGGTTAGGGACTTAAGCACAAAATCTGAAGTTCAGGGACTAATTGCATCAATTATGTATAAGGGCATTTTCGTCTTTCTTTAATTTTTTAACATTGAAATTGAAGAAAATCAATCAAAAGGATATCTTGTGCCAAAGAATGCAACATTTAAGGACTTCAACACTAAAAATGAAATGTTAGGGACTTAATACACAAAGAGATAAACGTTTAGGGACTAAACGCCAATTTCCCTAAACAG
This sequence comes from Ligustrum vulgare, assembly GCA_963555705.1. NCBI lineage: Eukaryota > Viridiplantae > Streptophyta > Magnoliopsida > Lamiales > Oleaceae > Ligustrum > Ligustrum vulgare. The sequence goes on along the minus strand of OY743184.1, from coordinate 10,336,908 downwards.
AATGTTATGCCTGGATAATTTTGTGTGTTCGTCACACGAGTTGTGATTGTGTTAGAAAATATTCCGATTGGTAATATGTTCACAACTCTGACATCATGAAAAAACGAACAACGTTAACGTAAAATATGAGAAAAGAATATAACATGTCTTCTAAAAATTTACTTTGTGATCTATGATTTGAATATTTGTCGATGATTATTTACACAAGTAATTTTGTGCAGTAGCATTTCACATGGTCCATCTGTTACATGGCCGCCATTTTTTTGGCAGTTCGGCAACTGAAGATGCCGTTTTTTTCATTTATATTTGACTTTTTTGATTTTTTAATGATAAAATGTGTAGTTAAAAAATAGTTTGAGAAATTGTATAAATTATAAATTGTAATCATTACACAATTTCTCAAACCACATTTTATCAATATATTTTCTTTCTCCAATTTTCAACCACTATTTTTTTACCTCAAAATTATAAATAAATCAGTTTATAAAATAGATGCTAGCTAGCTTTGTAGCTTTTGAAAAAAATAACAATGAAAATTATTGTTATCTCAGCTCAAGGATTATTTCTCTCAGTCCTACTAGACTCATATATTTTTGTCTTCTATTTTAAATAATTACTATTTTTGTCCTTTTATTATAGATTAGCTAGCCTCTTCCCTTGCATAAGTTCCATGAGCGGAAATAATTCTCCTTATGAATCTCATTTTTTTAGCTTATAATTCATCTTTTTAGTTGTTTGATTGTTGACACATCTGATGGATAGAAATTGAAAAACGAATGATAGGCATTAGATGAACAGTAGCATAATTTGATAAAAAACTATGATTGATATTGATACAATCTCTTTATCGCCACTCCCTATTTTATCATAGAGATTGACTTCCGCAATTTTTAGTGATAGTTATGACTGTGATATTTGTCATGTCAACGAGTCGAGTCGAGTCGAGTCGAAGATCAAGGCTCGAGATTGGCTCGAACTTTTAGGGGTCGAGCTTTTTTTGGTCCGAGTCGAGCCGAACTAAAGCTTGTTCCCAAAAATAAGGCTCGATTCGAGCTTTAGCTCGAGCTTTTTCCGAGCCGAGTCGAGTCAAGTCCCGAGCTTTTAATTTTTTAAAATTTTTATAGCAAAAATTCATAAAATTTGTTTGAAAATGTGTATATATAGCAAATTGGACCGAACTCGTGATTGAAATTCATTACTCAAGCTCCCATCGAGCTTTTTTAGCGGGTTTTTTTTTTGCCCAAGTCGAGTCGAGCCAGCCAAAGCCCGTCTCTCAAAAAAAAGCTCGGCTCGAGCTTTGGCTCGAAATTTCGAGCCGCGAGCCGAGCTTAGCTCGAGCTTTTTTCGAGCCGAGCTCGAACGGCTCGAGTCGACGAACTGTTTTGCCATCCCTATGTGATATTCATTTTTAGAAAGTTGCCATTGCCGTAGTGACTTCATTTGCCGTTGAGATTTCTCCATTTTTGCCGTCGTCCAATTACTATTGTAATAAGCGTTAAAAAATTTGAAGTTGCGCACCAAGGTTGACCTTAGCAATGTTTCAATGCTTCGTGACTGAATTATTACCTTGTAGCCTTGCAGGATCTTTGTGGTTATGAGTGAACTTGCTCGTTCTCGGTGTCAGCTTTGATAAGTATTAGGAATCATCATGAACCACTCAATCTTGAGAAATATTTTTCAATCCACATATTGGAGAGTTCGAGTCTTGATAACAACGTTTTGAATTTGACTTCCTTGTAAATTTGATTAGTGGCCAAACTCCCAATTCCCGACCAATTGAAGCATATCCCGCAATTTACATCATTCACCAATGTTCAGGGCATGATATGTGGGCCTCCCAAGGTGAGGGCTTCACCTTTTCTTGAGAAATATTTTCCAAGATCTAATTGCAATCCCCAAGTCTTGTTTGTATTATTAAGTCAGCTTGAATGACTAACATTAAACAATAATGGTAATGGTAGGGTTTATGTCTCACCAACTTTTTATGGGTGTGTGACGACATATAGGTTATATTTTGGACTCAATGTTGACGTGACATTTTGTCATTGGACGAGTGAAATAAACTTGGGTCTGTGTTTACTCGTGTTAAACTGGCCATTGGATTTAATTTTGATCTATGGTAGAAATTAATCCTTTCAAAAGTGCTACTTTCGTTTGACAATTAGTTAGAGGGAAGTAAATCGATTTTAGAGATAAAGGGGGTGCATACTCTATTTAATTTGACATATAGACTACAGATTTTCGGCGAGCACGTGGAAAGATGTTATGTTTGTTGGAAGAAGATCCGAGAAGAAAGAGGATTGTAATCATCAATTTAAGAAGTCTAAAGGCAAGTAAACAAATAAGAGTAATAAGAAATGTTATTACTGTGGTACATTATGACATTTTAAGCCTTTGTTTGGCTCTCATTTTTTAAAAATCAAGTTTTTATAACCCTCAATCTCAATCATTCATTTTAGTCAAGTCCACAATATTTGACTTTTCAAATATTTTTTAACCATCTATTCTCCCGAAAATACTATACAAAAACATATTATTTCCCAAATAATGGGAATCAAACAGAGGCTAAGTGAGATTATTATGACTTGAAGAGGAAACAGAAATATCATAAGATCGAGCCCTAGAATAACGCAACTTTAAAGGTTGAAATTAATATCTTACATGAGATAATTGTTAGAGTGGATTCTCGAGACAAGTGCCACTTTTCACGTGTGTTATGGATTGGTTTTATAACTACAGAAAATTGAATCTAGGAAAGTTCACATGGGTGATAATAATTCTCATGTTGTAGAAAGAATCAAATATGTTGCAATAAGAATGCACGATTGGATTCTCAGGTCTTTATAATGTTAGTATGTGCCTAAGTTATAAAGAAATCTAATATACTTGTGTCCTTGAAGATGAATTTTATGAGTTTAAATCTAAAATTTTGCTCTAAAGATTATTAAAGGTTCATTGGTAGTTATTTGATCAACAACTATTTGGGAAAATTAGTGACTAAAATAACCTTTTTGAGACTTGTATCCTATATAAGTCACATACACTTAGTTTTGGAAATGAGGCACACAAAGAACAAAAATCACTTGTCCATATCCATGCTACTTTGTGGGGGATAGAGAAACATCACATATGATGGAAGATATATTTCTTGTTTATAGTAGATAACTATAGTAGGAAATTCTGGATATATCTCTTAAAAACTAATGATGAGACCTTTTAAGAACTTTAAAGATTCGCTTAATCTTTTTGAAAATCTTATGGGCAGCAAGGTTAAAAGCTTAAGGATTGATAATGGCCTTGAGTCTGATTCCTTTTGCATAAAAAAGGGTATTAAAAAACATAGAACTATTAGGCGCATACCACAACAAAATGGGGTGACTAGAGGCTTAATAGGATCATCATGGATAAGGTGAGATATATCTTGATTAGTTCGAGTCTTGCTAATGGGATTTGGGACGAGACATCTATTACTGCTGTCTATTTGATCAATAGGTCACATTCTAGTGCTATTAACTTTAAGACACCTGAAGAATTATGAAGTGTAAATCCTCCAAATTTCTTCCATCATAGGATGTTTGGTTGTGCAACATATGCACATCAAACTGAGGAAAATTTGGATAGTATGTTATTAAGTGTTTAAGGTGAAGACACATAAATTTAAGCATTTTTGGGATGAAATGCACTTGAAATTGTAAAAACAGCGCCTGAAACTGTAGAAACTGTACATATAGAATTCCAATTTGAAGTATTAGAAGTTGAAAATCCATCCCTAGTTGAAGCACAAGTAGATTTGCAAGACTATCAACTTGTTAGGGATAGAGAGATGAGAGAAATGAGGCAAAACCTAAGCATATGAGTTTGAACCTGGCTAGATTTGTATTTGTTTCAGGTAAAATCAACATATAGAGAAGTAACTGAGTACACTATGTTTGAGAAGTAGCTTCAACCCACGAGACAGGGAATCGAATCCCTTAAGAAGCATGGTACTTGAGTGCTTAGAGATAGACCTAGCAAGCAAAAGATAGTTCAGTACAAATGGGTGTACGAAGTTAAAGAGCAACAAACCTAGTGACCCATCAAGGTATAAAGCTAGGCTAGTTTTCAAAAGGTTCAAACAAATGGAGGAGATAGATTATATTGAGGTGTTTTCACATGTCATCAGGTATAATACCATAAGAATGATGTTAGCTACGGTTCCTCAATTCGATAGGAATTGGAACAACTTGATGTGAAAACCACCTTCTTTAATGTTGATTTGGATGAGACGTCTCAACCATTAGGTTTTGCAAGTGATGTGTCAAGTTAAGAAATCATTATATGATTTAAAATAGTCTCCTAGACAATGGTATAAGATGCTTGATGCATTTGTTTTGAAAATTGGTTTTAAAAGAAGTGAATTTGATGCATGTCTTTATTATAATAACAATTTGAAAAGTTGTGAAGTCTATTTGTTGTTATATGTTGATGATATATTGCTTACTAGTAGTATTAATGCTAAAATAATCAAATTAAAGACTCTTTTAAAATCTGAATTTGATATGAATGCGTTAGGAAATGCTAAGAAGATTCTAGGTATAATTTTCACTAGAGATAAGTCTACATGTAAATTGACTATAACAAAAGAATCCTATATAAAAAAAATGGTAACAAAATTTGGTATGAAAGATGTTAAATCTATGAATGTTCACATGAATTTATCTTCATCCCAATCCCCTAAAACTGAAGAAGATGTTAAAGAAATGGAACATGTTTCTTATGCAAATGCTATTGGTCTTGTCATGTACTCCATGATTATTACTAGACCTGACTTAGCTTATTCTATTAGTTTTTTGAGTAGATTTATGTCAAGTCATGGAGAGACTTATTGGAATGGTCTTAAATGTTTAATAAAGTTTCTAGTATGAACACTTCAGGGTTAATTTATGAAAGAAAAGAGCTCAAACCATTGCTTGTAGGATATGTTGATGCATGCTATTTTTTCGGTGATAAGTAATTACTTCTTATTTCTTTACTTTATGGGAGTAATTGCATTTACAACTACGCCCTTTAGTTACTTTATCAAGCACCGAGTCTAGTGGCGAATCCAGCTGGTTGCGACCATCGGGAGTGGAACTAGCTGGATCCACAACTATTTTTTTATTTTTTTTTAAATTGTCAAAAAGAGGCCCAGCCCTTAGCCTTTAGTTACATTGCAAAAGAAAGTTGCGAACTCTCGTCCTCCGTCGCGAAGTCTCAAGCACCACTTGTCAGTCGTCAAGCCCTTAGCCTTTAGGTGCTTCTTTATTCCTTAATCCTTTACTTATTTATCCATAGGGTTCTTGGATTTGTTTTTGTATCAGTTTGTATAATATTTTGCTTAGTCTTACTTGATTATAGAAGTGAGACAAAATTGATGAGATTTTCGATTCAAAATGAGAGCTCATGTGGTTAAGATTTGACTGTGAATTGGGTAATCAAAAGTAGGAAATATCCTGATATTTTGCTTTGAAAACTTAAGAATTTATTTCTTCAAATTCCTTTGGTAGTCCGCATCACACAAAATGTAACACCCTAAGTTTAAAATCCTAAACCTAGACGTGTTAACTTCAAATGCAGAAATAAATCATTTTGAATATTAAAATTTCATTTTTCTATTGAAAATTCTAAAGAAATTTCGACGGAGTCTCCCTTATAAATTGAACTTAACCAACCAATAGAGGAACACTACACCCTAACAACAACTTAAAAACATAGAACCACAACTCATTCAAGAATCCAACATCACTAAACCACTTCAACATCAATCCCCAACTCCATAACAATAATAATTTCAAAAATATAAACATCAATTAACTAAAGGGGATTAACAAGATACTAAATGAAACATAGTTATTCAAACTAACTCCAACCAAAATTATTTAAAGAATGAATGAATAAAGAAGAACCAATGAGTTTTTTTTTTTTTTAAAAAATCCTTAATTCAATTTTAAAAAAGAATAAGCTACAAATACTGTTTGAGTCTTCCATCAAATGCTCTCATCTAGTTTTCATCACCTGAAATGTTAGGGAGAGATTGGGGCGAGCTAATGCTCAGTAAGCAAACTTTGTGCACATGATGCATACTCATGACATGAAATACTTTGAATACTTCGAATACTTTGAAATATGTATCCCATTTACTTTAACTTTTCAAAATTTTCACACATCTCAAACTTTCATTCAAACATTTCAAGACCTTTACTTCATTTCCATCACGATCAGCTCACTTGGTGTATTTTCTGACCAATTAGATAACGGTAGGCAATTTTTATTTGGAATCAGATCATATCTACCGGTAAAATAGTAGAGCAGTTAACATTCATTACACCGCAAAGTGGCTCATTCACTTTATTCCACCATAAAGCGGCTCATTACATTATTCCACATCAACTTTCAATTTTGATGAAAATAAGGGAAGTTTACTTACCTAAAATCCTTAGTAGTCACTTTACTTTAATAGTATGTGGAAGTCTTGGTTTCCCGTGAGGTTAATGTATCAAATGTCCTAATTATTTTCATTCATTAACAAAATATAACTTTTAGTTCCAAAATTACATATCCCATACTTTTAATACTAACAAAACTCCTAATCGAGGTCGAAACTTCTATGTGATTCACATTTCAACTCAAACAGTGTTTTAAGTTATGTCAAACACATCTATGCCATATTTGAAAAAAAGAGATTAAGTTCAAGAAATTGTTTTTAGTAACACTCCAGCGTTTATGGAACCAAAGATTTTGGGGGTGCTACAGATGATTTACTCAAGACCAATTGGAGATGGCAACCCAAAAACTGCAACCTGCCAAAGTATTTTTCCTATGTTTTTCAATTGGGATTTTGTAAATTTGGTTAATAAACATGGAAATCAAGAGGTTAGCGAAATTCTGTCTCACTTATGTTAAATTTGATTGATTTTTTGCTAGTCAATTGTGAGCCCCATTTTCTCCTTTTGTGAATTATGAATTAGGATTATTGGTATATCCTGAATGATTATTGCATTTGCATTATAGATGATTGAATTTGTGAATTGTGATTTATAGAATTTGTATTTTACAGTGATTTTGTTCTTTCTCGTTCTATCATCGATTTCTCAGACTATCACATCTTTGCCTCTTTGTTTCGGTTATATATATTAATGTTTCAGACAATCTTCTCTCTTTATACTGTATAATAATTCCTCCCTACTTTGCAGCTGTTTAAGAATTCTTTTTCCCTTCAAGCAGGAGGTCTATTTTTTTTCTTCTTCTCTTTACTATCTAATAATTCTTTTTCCCTTCAGCCTTGCAAGCACGGTTTATCACCTTTGGATTACAAGGAACAAGATGATTTTCGAATACTTGACAACGAATCATGATGCTATCATACGGATGATTAAAACACATGTATAAAAAGTAATATTTGCCTTGTATTTTAATGTTTTAATTCATTTTGAGACATTGCTATTTAGCTCTTAGTTAAATTTTTGACATGTTACTTTTGTAGGAATATCATTGACAGATACCTAGGTATGTCCAGTGTTTTTGCATAATATTTTTTTCTATACATATTTACATTTCGATAAAAAAAGGTTTACCTATTCCCGTCGAAGTTTGAGCAATATCTCTAACTTGGGCTGTTAGGTGATCAATATCCATTAAAGTTCTACTAGTTTTCAATGTTCGGAGATTGGATTAAGATGAAATTACACAATCTAAGGTCTTTTAACTTTTAATTTCAAAAATCAAGTATAAGTGTTATTCATACAAAAATCAGATCAAAATTTAATTTTAATTTTAATTTTAATAATAAATATTACAAAATAAATTTATAATTATCCCCCATCTCACCCCAACCCAACTCCACCCTACATAACAAACCCATTCCTAATTTCGATTTCAAATTAGTACATCTCCATTTCTCTCCCCCGTCGCCCCATTTCTCTCAACTGGTGCTGCTAGGAGCCGCGTAATGGTGGGTGCAAGGGAGAAGCGTTGGTCAATGCGCGACAAAGGTCAGCTCAAATGTGCAAGGATGACCGCCTCCTTCACGATTTCTCCACAGCCATTCTGATTTCTGATGACTGGCGATGAAGAAACGGTGACGTCTGGAGACAGCTCCTTAAGCAGCAACGGCGGTGGATTATAAGCATCCCACCCATCCCATGGCTACCCTCAGGTTTTGGATTTGGGAATTCTTTTTATTACTTTCTTCCTTCGATCTAATTGCTGCTGAATCTAATTACGTAGCGACGGATTTTTCTTCCTTCTTGCTGCTCGAATCATAATCTTGTTGTGGCGTGTCGATCTATACATCTTTGTTATGCCTAGGTCAATGTTTGTGGTGCATTTGCAATGGTCGAGGTGGTGGCAGCGGCAAGAGCGCTCCTTCAATGGTGCAGTGGTGGTGCAGTCATGGTGGTTACAGGTAGTGGTAAGGTGGGGCTATTTAGTTGCAGGTCGTGGGAAGAGTTGTTCGGCGATGGTCGTACTAGGTGTTGGTCTTTGATTGGTTGGTGGTGGTGTTTTGAGTGTAGTGTGGTGTCGTGGGTTTGGTGTTGATGTTTGGGAGTGAAAAAAAATATATAACTCGATTGGGGAATATCCACAAATAGATCCACAAATAGATCCAATAGACTTTAAAATTATAACCTTTTAAAAATAGACTTCAACCATTCAAACCTCCTAAAATACCCCCATACATAGAATTTACAATATAAGTCCTTTAAAGTATAGAAAAATTCTTTAAAGTCCTTAGATAATTTTGTTTATATGATTTTAATAGATTTTTGTTCACTCGTAGTAGCATCCCGTCAAATGGTATCAGAGCCATATGGCTGATCTAAAAGATAAATATTATATGACAAAAAATAAAAATAAAAATATAATATATACATCAAGATTTATAATTATGCATGCATTAACAATACCCGATAATTATAAAATAGAAATCTTGAATACTTTAAAAGATTTAGATAAAGATATAAGAAGAGAAATATATGATCTAATAAATTTCGATATAATAAAAGAAAATTTTATCATAAACGAAATATTAGATTTAATCCACAAAGATTATAGAAATGGATTATCATAGGGGAGAACCCTGTTAATCAAATATTTAGATATAAAAACAAATAAAAAATTAGATTCAATAATAGAACAAAGGGGAAATCTATTAGATCAAATGATAGAAGAAAGAAATATAAAAAGAAAATGATTTCTGAGACTAAAATCATTAGAAAGAAAGAAAATACTTTAATACAGTTTTAAAACAATTACCTAATATACTTATGATCATAAATAACAAAGAAAAAATCAATATTGAAAAATATGATATAACTGGAGAAATAAAATATTACATAAAAAGTTATAGAGCACAACAAGGAAAAACGATGTTAAGATCAATTGAAGAATTTTGTGAATATAATATAATGATATGTAAAGAAGTAAAATATGATAAAGAATTAAGATTAGAAGTTGAGCATATCAGAGGAAGAATTTAATGACAGAATTTCCAGAAATAAAATTTGAAAAACAAATAATAGAAAATATTAATCTACCAGTAGGATCTTATCAAATAAAAAGGAGCTAATACAACTATGTTTCAACCATTAAGCTCATGGGGAGAATCTGATGGATTTCTTAACATGCAATTAAATTGGATAAGTGCATTTTTATGGCAAACATATAAAAATATAAATTTACAAGATAAATTAGCTATTGAAGAATTACAACAATTAAATATACATGATATGAATGTCAAAGAGAAATTACAAAATATTCAAAATAAACTAACAATACAATTTAAAGAATTAAAAGAAATGATAGGAGAAGTTAAAAATATAGATGAATAAATCCTAAAAGAATTTCAAAGAAAATCAGGAGAATTAATTAATCAAGATAAAATTGGAATAATTATAGAAAAAATAGATAAACTAAACGAGAAAATAAGAAAAAATGAAAATGAAAAAATAATATCAATAAAAGAAAAAATCAAAAAGCTAGAAATAAAAATAGATGATATGTATGACAGACTATTTAAGGTACAAAAAACTCAAAAATTAAGAGTATAAAATGTCAATAAGTGAATATATTGAAGATCTAAAAATATTAATAAAATCATTAATAAGTGACGTTCAAGAAGTAAAAAATGAATTGAAAGAAGTAAGAAATGATATAAATATATTAAAACTAGAGATTAGAGAATTCAAAGAAAATAATAAAAGCAAAGATAAGAAAATAGACAAAAAATTCATAGAAAAAGAAATACTTAGGATAGGAAAGAAACATTTTGAACAAGAAAAAATTATAATAGAAGCAGGAAGTATGGATGATGAATTTAGGAAAAATATATTACCAAAAATACTAGAAGAAGAGTTAGAATTACAAAAATCTATAGAAAAAACTTTAGGAAAATTAAAAACTGAAGAAAAAACTGAGGAAGAACAAGACAAAAATGAATGAAGAATTAGATTTGCTTATAGAAAATTTTGACCAGTTAAGCATAGAAAATTTTAATGAATACCAAGTTTTAATGAATACTGGAGGAGCATCTAACCCAGCTCCAATAGGAACTTCCAAACAGGAATTACCAGATCCAGATGAAAGTTATGTACCCTTATATAGTAAACCACACCGACAATATTATGATAGAATCAGAGATAGACAACCACCTAGAGGAAATAAATATAAAGATAGATTTGAACCAAATAATAATTATGATAAACCTATCAATCATGGAGGAACAAAATTAGATCTAGATTGCAAAATAGATACTAAAAAAGCCTTATTAACTTGGGCAGATTCAATGATACTATTCTTTTTATACAATAAAGATGATACATGGGAAAATACTGATAGAATGATAAATTTTTTAGTAGCATCTTTTGAAGGACATGTTAGAAATTGGTGGGAAGGAATAAGTAGTGATACAAAAGCATTAATAAGAAGAAATGTACAGACAGAACTAATAAAATCAGATAGAAAGGGAATAGAAAAGTTAGTAGATTATATTGCAGATGAATTTTTAGGAGAAAATTGGATAAGTAATTTTGAAGCAGAATCAATAAGAGAAAAAGATAATGCAAGAGTAAGATTAATAAATTTAACAATATGTGATATGTGTAAAATTAAAGAATATACTTGTGAATTTAAAGAATACTATTATGTCCAATTCTATAGTAATGAAAATCAAGAAGTATATAGAGATATGTATTACAATAAATTACCAGGTTCATGGGGGATATACTTTAAAATAGAATTTGAAAATTTTATTAGAGATAACCCTGGAACACCTAGAACAATAGGATCAAGGATAAAATTCCTATTTGAAAGATTAGCATATATATGTCAACAAAGACAATTATTAAAAAATCAGGAAAATTAACCAGAATATGTTGTGAAGATATGAAAAAACCTACCCAATGGGGATGTAACCCTGAAAGAAGAAAAAATAATAATAAAAGAAAATATAAAAATAGAAAGTTTAAAAAATTCAGAAACTTTAGGAAAAAATATATAAAGCCTAAGAAAAGATATTACAAAAGAAGATATAATCCAAATAAAAGACAGAAAAATAAAACTTATAAGAAAGACAAAAACCAATGTAAATGTTGGAATTGTGGAGAAATTGGGCATATAAGCCCAGATTGTAACAAAAAGAAAGTCAAAATATTACAAAAAGAATATCTAGAAATAGAAAGTGAACTAAGTGAAATATCAGATATTGAAGAATACTATGATCAAGAAGTCTATATAAGTGAATCAGATTCAGAAAGTGATGAATCAAAATCAGAATAAAGAAATAGAAGAAAATAAGAACATAGATAAACAAGAATATGAAGGAATAGAAGGTTATGGATTAAAGGTAACTTTTGATAATAATAAGTTCAGGAAGATACAAAAATTATCTTTAGATTTGAAAATAGGAAAATGGGAAATACTAGATAGAATATGGAAAAGAGAAAAAGTAGCAATAAATGAATACCATAAAATTGAAAGGGCAATAGATATTAGAACTACCAAAGGAACACACAAATTAAACCTTTTAACAAAAAATACGGTTACAGAATTATTAATAAAAATCAAAAGAAAACAAAGTGAAAAGATCCAATATGTTTATTTAGCAGGTATCCAAATAATGTTTAAATCCTTGTTTAGAGAAGGATTAGATTCACCTTTAACTATAAGTTTACATTATGGAAGAATAATAAATTTAAAAGACAGTCATTTAGGAACAATGGAAGGAAATCTAGCATATAAGAAACTAATATTTACATGTTATCCAAAATATTGTATATCGTTAAAAGATAAAAACTTTAATGAAGTTTTAGGACTACATTTCAAATTACATAAGGATGACATAATGGAACCAGGAGATAAAATTATGACTATAGAATACAGAGCATTATACACATTTACTTATTCTAATTATGGAAACATTTATTCTAAAAAACCATATATTGAAATTCATAAAGGATGTAAAGACTTTGGTAAAGCCGTAGAACCAGATAAACAAATAAGTTTAGTCTCAAGAAACTATGAACTTACTATAACAAAAAATAAACCAGAAATTATAGAATTAAGAGAAGAAGAATACCCTAATAATAACATAACATTTGAAGATGACAGATTAATTAGGAGATCAGCAAGTTTACCTAATAGAAAACAATTAGGAGAAACTAGTAATACAAGGGAAATAAAACTTAATAGAAATGCTGGAAATATGAAAATCGAAGGTGAATATTTTAATGGAATAGAACATATAAAAGGATCCAATATATTAATTGACACGGGAGCTAGTGAATGTCATATAGCTTCAAATAGAAATAAATGACTAATATCTCATAAAACTGATCCATATAGATATATAAATTTTGATGGACAAGTACATATGACTGAACTTGAAGTAAAAGTACTAATAAAAATAGGAGGAATAAATCTCTTAGTACCATGTCATGTAGATATTAGTATGGTAAATCCTCATGTATTATTAGGAATGAGCTTTCTAGATGGACTAGAAGATTATAGTATAAAACGTGAATGATTATATATAACTCATAATAGTCAAACTATACTATGTAGAAAAGCTGAATAAATGAATAACCAAATAAGTTTTTCATTAGCTGTTTATATACAAGTTACAATTGTTGAAACAAATATAACAACATGTGCATTAATTGACACGGGAAGTGATATAACAATATTCAAAAATTTCTTAATAAAATCATGGAATATTAATGGAAAGATAAAAATTACAGGAGTAACAGGAGAAAGTACTCATATAATTAATAGTGCTGATAAAATTGATATAATACTTGGGAGTAAACAAATAGTTGTAAATAAAATATATAATTATAACAAACTAGAATGTGATATATTACTAAGAAATGACTTTATCCAACAATTTCAATATTATAAACAAAATAACTACATGATAATGTTACAAACACCTTGTGGACATTTACTAAAAATACCAAGAGAATTTAGACCTTACAGAGTTCAGCCAACACAGCGTGGTGATAAATGGGAGAAAAAACAAATTACACAAAATGAAATAAAAAATAAAAGAATAATATATATAAAAGTCTTAAAAACAAACATACAAACCAACATGGAAAAAATCATTGATCAACTAGAGAAAATTTGTGGAGAGAATCCATTATTATTTTGGAAACCACATCATCCAAAAGCTAAAATAGAATTAACAGAAAATGTTATTATAAGAGTTAGACCAATGATGTATACCATACAAGATACACAAGAATTTAAAATTCAAATAAAAGAATTACTCAACCAAAAATTAATCAGACCGAGTAATGGACCCCATAGTAGTCCAGCTTTCATGGTCATGAAACATTTTGAACAAAAAAGAGGAAAAGAGATGGATAATATCAAACAATCTCTGATAGACGCCAAAAAGCGAATGAACTTCCTCATGGAGGAAGCTGAAGATATAAAGCTTGGAATTGAACAACTTGCAGAAACTTTCCAAGGAAGTTTCAAACAATTGATGGAAATCTCAACATTTCATCACAATTATACTAAAGAATTGAGCGATAACATAATTGAGATTGAATCTCAGTTTGAATTGTTGATTACCAAACAGGTTATATCAAAAATATAAACAGGTACATCTTTTGGAAGCAGTGGTGGACCAACGATTAAAAGAGATGAACCAAGTCCCAAAAAAGTTATTATAAATGAAGCCAGTCCTCGAAAAATCACAATCAATGCCAAAGATGAACATACAAGGGTAGTTAGAATTCGTGCTGAAGAGGAAAATGATTCCCCTTTTTTACCAAAAGAAAACGAATATAAAACTACCGTTGAAGTTATATATGAACTTCAGGAATGTGATTGTTATTATATTTCATCTGGAGACCATGTATACCCACGATTGATCGTTACCCAGGGAGGAGATCCCGTCATGACAAAAATGGCAGCTGATTATGGATTTTTGGATCTTATCTATCTAGGAAAAGATCTGAAAGAAATCGAAAACTTTGATGATTTACTAAAAGGAGAAATTTCAAAGTTTTCCCAAGGAAGACCCATATGTTTAAAATTTTATTCAATCAGTCCTGAAATTGATGGAAGGATATATTATCCCGCTGAGCATATTATCACGATTGGGTATGTTGCTCGAAATTCCCAAATTGAAGTTGGAAAAAATACCAAACCAATACCAAACATTACAAGATCATGGTTTAGATCCCGAAGGGTATTGGGAATTAAAGTTCTCTACAACATTTCCAAAAACCTGTATGAGAAAAAATTCAAATGCATATGCCAGTATAATGGATGGACCCTACTCACTAATGGAGGAAAAGAAAAATCAACAATCCTACAAGAATACATCAATAAATTTGACACTCATCAAATCCATGAAAGCTTTGCCACTTTGCAAGAGGCGTGCATAGCCAGAAACTGCCCCACATGCCAAAGGAATTGATGGACAGGTGGAAGCCACTTGATGGATCTGCTTCACATGCCAACCAAAATTGATGGACAAGTGGAAGCTATTCAATAGATCTACTTTAATTCAACAATGCAGAATAATGTAGGGGCCATACCAAGACCAAAAAAGAGAAGGATAAGTGTCCCTATAATGTAAGGGTCATGTGATGTAATAAATAATAGATGGACATGTGTGTCCTTAGGTGAAAAAAGCTGTAAAATTGTTAGGACAATGATGTAAGCAGTGATGTAATTGTGTCCAATGTAGTATTATAAATAGAGGTCTCTGGGCTAGTTGAAAGACAGAACTCACTTGAGCACTCAGTTTGTGAGAAAGCCAAAAATCTTCTGTCTTTGAAAAATTCTCTTACCAATCTTGTTTCAATCTTCATTTTATCAATAAAATCTCAATCTACTTATCAAATTATGACGAGTTTCTAAATTCTTGTCTTCTGAATCCTATTTCCAAAAGAAGATATATTATTAAGAAAACTCCCTACACTCTGTCCTAAAATATTTTCCATCTAAAAGGTTATGCAGTGAAGGCATCCAGGTTTGACTAATAACCCGTGAAGGTAGGAAGCCATTGAAGGGTGTGGAGCAGAAACCTATAAGCCTGAAGGTCACTAACAATAGAAGGAAAATATAAAGGTACTGAGAATAGGAAAAGAGGTTAGTATTCTTAATATATTTGTCTTTACGGAATTAGGAGGAAGAAGAGTTTTTAACATGACAAAATTCAGGATTATTAAATTTAATTATCAAAACAGTCCTTATAATGATGAATACCATAGCATAATTGAACATTTATTCATGCATAAACAGTTTACTAGACCTAATAATGAAATAAAAAAGTTATATCATGTGTATATGCCATGTTTGTTAGTTATCTTTCCGACATTAAAAAGAATATTAGGATTAGAAATTACAAAATCAATTATTTATTTTTGACTTGATAGTGATAATACTGAAATAAATAATGAATTATATTTAGGATATGTGTTTAGTAGTGATAATGATTATGACCCTGTAATAGATTATGACAGTGATGGAAGAGATGAATCTTTCTTTACCAATTTTTGAAAATCTTAATATCATGAATAATAGTAATTATATCATGAAAAAATCCATAACTAAAAGAGGTCCATATAAAGTTCAAAAGCATATCAAAAGTAAAAAATGTATTGAATATGAAAATGAAATTGATAAAATAGGATACCAAGAACAACTATACGCATCACAAGAGATATTAAAAAGTTTTAAAGAAAGTTTGATAGAAAACTTTGCTAGAGGTACTGTAAGATCTATAATGGTACAAAATATTCAAGATATAATTGATAAATTAGAAAAGAGAAAGAAAAGTATTTCAAAATATAATATACCATTTGAACCAAGCATAGATATTATGGCTGATATAGATATTATCAATTCTCAAACATTGATAGAGTTTGAAAAATTACTTGAAATTTTATAAATTATTTATATTTGTGTTTATAATGCCTGGATATACTATTAAAGGATTAGACAATTTGTTAGATATGATAATGAAAAAAATAGATAACATTATATCTCAATTAATAGATATGAACGAATCATCTGAACAATATTATATACTTTTAGAAAATCATGATCAATACATTATAGATTATTCTGATATATTACAACTTAAAATAGATTTAGAAAATAAAATAGTAACAAATACAATCCAAACCTAAAATGTCAGGATATACAATAGAAGGACTAGATAATCTTTTAAAAAAATTGAAAGATAAAATGGAAGATATTAAACATCAAATGGAAAATGAAAATATATCATCTGAAGAATACAATAAACTTTTAGAAAAATACGAACAATATATTGCAGATTATTGTATTTTACTAGACAAAAGAATGGACTTATATCAGAAAATTTTGTATAATAATTTACCAACCCAATAATCTATGGATACTTCACAAACATCAACATCTAATAACCGTGATCATAAACTATATTTAGAAAATAAAGAAATTTCATTTTTATCAACTATCGTTGAAAAATCTAAAAATATACATTATGTTGGACAATCTAAACTAAAAGAGATATACGAAGATATTGATTATGCTATCCAAAATAGAATAGAATTTAATTATGTTGAAACAGCAAAAAATATAAATACTATTCATAAAGTTATAGAAGAATACGAAAATATAGAAGATGAAGTATCAGAAGGAATAACGTTAGGATATATATCTAAAAAAGATCATCTTAAATCTTTTGAAAAATTAGTACAATATAGAACACTTTTAGAAGAACTTAAAAGATTAAAAAATATAAATATAACCAGAAGTACTGAATTAAATCAACTTGATTAAGTTCGGGGATATATCTTGCAAATTAAACAGTCATTTTCATTAAGGGTAATTTTGACATTTCAACAGAGGAGTCTATTTTACTAAACTTATTACATACCAAACCTATTTAACTAAAAACCCCAACCCGATTTATTGTAACTTGAAATTTTACGAATTGTGATTCATCTAACTAGTTTGGTTTAGAGAAGTGGGGAAAGAATAGAAATTTGTTGTCTTGGGAGGTTTTCCTTCAGTATTATTTTGTGAACAGTATATCGTGATGGGATGGGGGCCGGAGTGGAATTTTGTTATTGAAATTTAGAGTTGGGGTAGGGTTTTGCTAGTGGTGATGGAGGCCGAGAAGGCTGTGGCTCCTATGCTGTGATAGTGCTGGTGGTTGAGACGTTGTTAGCAGTGATTATATGATGTGAAAATAGTAATTGATAATTGTGTTGATTATATGACCTAAAAACAGTAATTAATAATTGTTGATACATGTGACTTCACAAAATATGTAACCTAAAGAAATCTGATAATTGTGACTTAAAAATATTCGTGACTTAATAATTTGATAAGTAGCGATTAATTTAAATTTTGTGACCTACTTATTTAATAAGATGTGATTTTGAAATTAGTTGACTTAAAAAAAATGTTAATGTGATCTAAACATAAGTTTAATTTGTGACCTATATTTTGACCTTTTGTGACCCTTAAATAATTTGTGACCTAAAAAATGGTGATTGTAACTTTAAAAATGTTGGTTGTGACTTAAAAGATTTGTATGTTGTGACCTGAGATTTTAAAATGTTTTGACCTTAATGTTTATAATTAATAAATACTTATAATTGCTTAATATAATTAATTAATCTTAATTACAACTTGATTTTTGAAATTATACAAATTCTATCTCAATTTTGAAATTTACATTTATAATTACCTTATTTATGTATTTTTCCCTTGGAAAAACAATCTTTCTATTTATTATTATTATTATTGTTCATTGATAGGTACAGAAAACTATAGTGGAAGTTTGTTTTGCCTTACATAAATGAAAATACTTAAAACAAGCAGATATACCGTACGAATACCTTACTTTCGGTATTACTACTTAAATTTACGTCCTTTAAAGTGTGATAGTTTCAAAAACTCTGATTTATTGTAATTTAAATCCCTTAAAAGTATATCAATTTGATACTTTTCAAATTTTTGTCCCGATAACCAAAATGGTGGGAAAGTTGGCACACTGTTTTAGTACTTACATGGATGATTGTTTAGGATATTGGGATGATAATAGTTGTCCTTATTTCTTTAGAGACGATATGTTGTTTCCACTCTATAGCTCTACTGAATCTATAGAGTCGTCCCAATAACTAAAAAAAATGTGGGAAAATGGCTCAATTTCTTAGTACCTAGAGGTAGAGGTGTTAAGACGGACGGGTCGACCCGTAACTCGAGCAGGTCGTTTACAGATAAAAACTGTGTGAACTATGTGTTTCACGGGTAACACCTTCACGGATCGTGATTAACCCGTAGGCCCGTGAAATAATTTTAAAAAAAATTAATTTTTAAAAATTAAAATTTTAAAATTTGAACAACTAAATTATATTAAGCCTTTGTTTGATACTCTTTAAATTTTTCTCTTTTGTAAATTGTACTCAATCTCAGCTATCTATTATTAAAAGTCAAGTCCACAATATTTAACTTTTCAATCAAATTTCAACAATTCATTTTGATAAAAATCACTATTTATTAAAAAAAAAAAAACTCTTTTTAAATAATTCCAAACATAAACTAAGTAGAAATCAATCCAGATGAGATATGCATAAACTATAAATTATAGTAAAGTAAGTGTCAATATAGTTGTGATGTACTTAAGTTATAATCTATCTACACTACCTTAAAAGTGTGAAAGAGGAAGAATCTTTTGATTGACCAATTTAACCTCACTTTAAAAAAAAAAAACCAAATATACCCTTTAAGTGCCCATTTATTTATTTAAAAAGAAAGAAAGGGGGAGAAAAAACGTTCATGACTCTCCAGTTGAAAGAATTAATTAAATCACTCATCACCCATCTTTAATCAAAATTGATTCCTTCCCAAAATCAGCCCAAACCATTTCTTCAACGTAAATCATAATTCTTAAAATATAATGCGTCTTGAAACTGGTCGTGTTTGAAGTGTGGGTTTGTAAAATTTTCCAAATATTCTTTCGTTTACTCAAATTGCCAAGTTAAGGTTGGAGAATCCCATCACCAAATATCGCATTTCATACATACAATCTTTTTGTTAATGCGATATATCAACACGATTTCAGTTTCTCGAATTAGGGAGATATTTCTACTGGACAAATCTGCCATAGCCGTGGCGTCCCACCACCAATTTCAGTGCGCTCCTTTTTTTCTCTCAACTTGAAATTCAAGAACCGAAAAGGTAAAGTCTAGGAAATCTCTCCTTTCATTATCCTCTCTATCGCACGACTAGACAACTGCTACTTGTAGGTTCAACGGCACATTGTATCCACCAAATTAGAATGAAATTTGCGATGGAGAAAGCACAGAGAAATAAAAGTAATGGTTATAAGGTTTCTAAACAGAAGAGGGGCTTTTTCTAGCATTCTTATTGCTTTATCGAAATTATGTAATGCATGTTTAGTTGTGTGAGTGTAAGATTTTATCTCTAATTTGGTGGTTTCTCTATAATTTAGTGGATGCCAATGTTCATGTCTCAGTTTAGGTTTATTGTTAGCGCAGGTACTTATAATTTGAGGAAGACATGTTTGATTAATGGATTGTATTGATTGTATAATTATTTAATATGGAAAAATATTATTAGATTATTATAAACAGTTCATAATTTTTAATTTCACAATTGTGTTCAAAGAAGTATTGCAATATTTGCATCATTATATTTCAATTTATTCAAAACTTTGTGACGTCGTATTCATATTTTCAATTAAAGTATAATTTCTATCTTTTTTATTTTTTCAATTTTAGTTTTGTCTTTAACATTCTTAATTTCCTCAACTGCCTTAAAATATCGTATAGCTTCAAATTTAATATCTATATCATATATCGTTTACGTTAGACGTGCAACGCATGTGCTTACCACTAGTTATAGTAAAGTAAGTGTCAATATAGTTGTAATGTACTTAAGTTATAAATATTTGATAATAGCAATTATAAATACATTTAGTTGTTATTTATTTACGTTGTATTTAACTTTGCAAAGTTAGAAGTAATTCATGTAACATAAGATATACATTTGAATTCTATGTTTCTTTGTAAAAATATGAATTTATCATTTTGTTAATTTCGTATTTAGCAATTTAACCAATAAAATATTTTTTTTCTATAAATATAAAAAACTCTATGTTTTTATTCTTACATGCCAAATCAGAACGAAATACAACTTACATGGACTAGCTGGTGGGCCTAGGTTATAGTTCAGAATTTGTGGGTCAACCAGTAAACCCGCAGCGGGCGAGCTTTATTTCACTTGGGCCTTTACCAGACTCATATATTGATGGGGCGACCGGCCCAAACCATCCGGATTGAAACCTCTGCCTAGAGGGATGACTTTTTAAGCTATTGAGATGCTAATAGTCGTTTTGATTTCTTTAGAGATGACGTTGAGTCTCGTCTCTATAGATTTTGGACCTATAAGGGCGACATTGGTGTTTTAGGACGACTTTTGTCCTTGTTTCCAGGAATTTATAAGGACGACATTTAATTATCATCTCTATAAATTAGATTTATAGAGAGGACTTTTTTATCGTCCCTATAGATGTCGTCCACGTTACTCTATTTTCTTGTAGTCGGTCATCATTTTTCATTCACCCGAAAATGATTTTGAGAAATCAAATATACCACGATCATTTACTCACGGAGTATAATAATAATGCGTTAGAAATGAAAAAGTGTGATCATGATGCTTATTTCTGGCTTGTAAAAAGTGATGAATAATTCTAGGAAGACATTTTTAATTGATACTAGTATTTTCATCCGTGCGATACACGGAAATATAGTCGGGATAGTGATTTCGATCAAAACTTATGAAAATATATTAATTATACAATCATATCAAAAAAAATATAGTACATAACATTTTAATACAAAATATTATCGAATTAAAACTTTAAAAAAAATGATCAAAATAGGAAATTCAACATTTACAGAACTAATAAAAAAATAAGAAATTATGATCATTATGAGATTTTTTTTTTCTTTTCTTTTTAAAATTGTTTGTCTCTTTAAAAAAAATAGTTTTATTTACTATTTATTTGTTTGTTAAACTTTCTTTTTTTAAATAAGTTATTTTTATCTTTTTTTTTTTACTTATTAAATTATTTTGAAATAAAATTTAATAAATAAAACTAACAACCATAAATCTATATTTGCTTTGAATTGGTAAATAATATTGTTGTTATATTTTTTGTTTATTTAATTTTACTCCGAATAATTTTTTTTAGAAAATTTTCAGATCTTTGAAATAATTATTTATTTTTTAATTAAAATCGATTCAACTCCAGTTCAACCCGATTCAATATTCTGACCCTTGACCTGGTGCCTATTTCAGGTCAAATCATTTCAGGTTTTCTGAACACGGAGTATTATATAACTTACAATGTGTTCAACCAACTTTGTTTATAATAAATACAATTTTCAATACCATTTTTTAACCACACATAATTTCTCTCGCTAATTTTTAACCGCACATCTTACCTAAAAAATACAAATAACACCAATAATGACTATTTATAACAGTTTCCGAACAGCTCATTAAATGATATAATTTAAAATGAAGTACAAAAAATAAAGTAAAACTTTGATATTTGATCTTGTGGACGATTTTACGGACAATGTTTTTACAGTTTGCTCTCAATTGTTATATTGTATTAAACTTCTTGTTGAGATACTCGATTTGACGCCTATATTACATATTTTTCGACTTTAAAATAATACAATAATGTGTATGTTTAAAAAAGTGATTTGAGAAATTGTTGTTTATAAATCATTTTTTCAAATTTATCGAACACATGCTTAAACATAATTTTAATATTGATAGTTACCCATAGGATTTTTCAAATACATTCCAACATGTGAGAGCGATTACTTCTAACTCTTGTTAATTGTCATTATATATGGCAGAAAATTATATTCAATTAAGTATGAAATTATTCAATTTGAAAGAAAATTTTTGGAATAGTCATTTAATTTTTTATTTTTTTACATAATTTATTTGGAAAACTCATAAAAAAATACACAATGTAAGGAATGTTCTGAAATTATTAAAGCTAAAACATTTTTTGTTCTTTAAACTAAAACATTTTCGGGTTATTTATATATTTTTCAATACATTTGTGCACTACATGCATTTGTTCCAAAAAAAAAAAAAATCGTTTTGAGCACTATTAAATTATATAAAAAATAATGGTAATTAGATTTTTTTGTTTAAAGACAAAGAATATGATATTTTCAAGATAAAAATTAGTTATTGAAAAGTGGATAGAAAAATGTGTGATTAAAATGTAGTTTAAAAGCATGTTGTTTAAAAATATTTTGTCAAATAGAGATACTTCGTTCAAATTCCAAAACAGGACAATTAATTTATTTTTTTTAACAAATTTGTTTTTACTTAATAGGATGATTGATTTTATTATAACTATAGAGAATTATCTATTTATTTTTTAAATTAGAATTATGATGCTTTTGATGTAATTTTTTCACATTTTTCACAAAAAAAGAAAAGAAAAAATAAATGAAGTT
This sequence comes from Ligustrum vulgare, assembly GCA_963555705.1. Classification (NCBI taxonomy): domain Eukaryota; kingdom Viridiplantae; phylum Streptophyta; class Magnoliopsida; order Lamiales; family Oleaceae; genus Ligustrum; species Ligustrum vulgare. The sequence goes on along the minus strand of OY743184.1, from coordinate 10,313,860 downwards.
AGGATATATAATAAGATTACTAGTTATATTAAAATCAATCAACCTATTAAGTAAAAAAAAATTTGTTAAATAAATAAATAAATTAAATTGTCATTTTTTGAGATTGGACTGAAGCATCTATGCATCTACTTTTCAATCACTAATTTTTACCCTGAAAACATCATGTTCTTTTTCTTTAAAAAAAAAAAATTTAACTACCATTATTTTTTATATAATTTAACAGTGCTCAAAACAATTTTTTTTTGGGGGAACAAATGCATGTAGTGCTCAAAAGTGTAATTCAAATTTGCAATCATTACACTTTCCAAAATGCAATCATTTTTTATTTATTTTTTAATTCTTGTATTTTTGACAAAATCTTTTCAAATTTAGCAAGTACATTTTGATGGGAAAATGTGTGTGTGTGTTATTTTTGGTAAAAACTTTGTTTATATATATATATATATATATATATATATATATATATATATATATATAGATTTTTAAGTGACGTTGTGACATGACAAACATACATTGGATGGTGTAAATATATAGCTGCCCCATTATTTACCTTTTTACCACCCAATGTATGTGTGCTATGTCACAATGTCACTTAAAAATGTCAATTAAAAATGTCTTTCCAGAATTCCTAAAAAATGATGGCATCTATTTTCATAATTTGAAAGGAAATCGTTCAAAAAATATGACTGGCAATAAGAATTATTAATGTATCTTTTATTTTGTGCATTATGTATTTCTGATTCAGTAATAATAAATTTATCCATTTGGCTATTTTTATTTAAACTTCTGTTTTAGCAATAGAAAGAGATTTGAGTTTTTGCCACAAAACCCTGATTTGGTAAATATATTTATAAACAAATTTATTAAAAATACATTTTTCAAATTATTTTTTTAACTACCTTGAAGACATCACATTCTTTTTTTACAATTTTTTACAAAAAATAAAAAAAAATAAAAATAAAAATAAAAATAAAAAATAAAAAATAAAAAATAAAAAAATCATACCAAACGGAGGCAATATATCACTATTATATATAAGATTCACTTCCATTTTCACTATTCATAAGGATGAAACACGTTTTTTCCTCTCTATCGTTCCCATTCTCTCTTGAGCCTTCCTCCGTCTCCATCATCTCGTTGTTAGCGTCGTCATCTCCTTCCCAAATCCCAACTCCTTCTCAGCAAAAAAATAAAGGCAGCACTTCTTCTTAGCGATTTTACGTTGCGTTCATCTCGGTTCATCTTCTTCACCTTTCCTGTGTCGATTTTTTGTTTTAGCTTTTAAGTAGAGTTGTTGTGTATCTACTTTACTGTGGTACTTTTTGTTCGGGGTTTAGGCTAGCGTTTATGTATACAATCAGTTTTTACATTTTCATGTCTTTTTTAATTTTTCTTTCCGAGTATCAATCTAATCTGTAAAATAGGCTTAGGGGTACCTATAATCTGTAAAATAGACTTTGAGGTACATAGCGTTCTGTAGATAGATTGTTTGTTTGTCGGTAAATTTTATTTGGTTTGTGATTTGGATATTTTTGTATGTTTTGGGCTTTTTTATATTCTTTTTATTTATTTATCTTTCTTTGAGGTCTATTTGTGTTGCTTTATTCTGCACGTAGTGTTTTCATATGATTTTGATTTTGTTGGGTTATTATTTTGTATCTTGATGAGTTGAGTGGACTGGACTGTTTGTGGATTTTTAACAATTTATTTTGAGGTAAGTTCTATATAAGTGTTTATTCTATTTATATTGTAATTGTAATTGTTGTTAGTGGTTTTTGATGCTTTATGCGAGATTTTTTAGTTTTGTGTATTGTTTGATTTTAGTTCATTTTCTTGGCATTGTCCTTATTTTATAATATTGAGATATATGATATAAATAAATCTACCTAGATAAGAAGTAATGTTCCTTAGGCCTCATTGTACCCAGTGACAAAGCATGGAATAATGACCGTTCCTAGGTTTTTGATAAGGAAAGAAACTACGTGTATGCTAATATTGTTTGTCATTACTATGAAAAATTGGGAAGTATAATAAGATGATGTTATCTTTCTTCTATTTATGCCCATAACTTATAAGGCTACCAACTCTTGGTTGCAGATGTGCATTTCATTTTATATATGAGCTTCTTTTGAATGGTGATGTTATGCTAATGCTTATTATTTTCACTAGAAGCAATGAGAAATTTTATCTCTAAGATCATTTCTTTTTCTTGCTATACCATTCTTTATAATAAAAAAATGTCGCCGACTCTTATCTTTTTATGTTGAGCAGGTTGATCCACTACGTCATTATGGGTAGAGTCTGCATTTCTATTATATGAAATGGCTGAATTCTCAAATCATGGAACCCTTCTTCTACTAGTAATTAATATGCCATTTGAAAATATTTATTGTCACAAGAAATGTCAAGTGGAGATATAACTTTTACATTTTAATATTAGCCAATAAAAACTATAAAACCTGATTATGTCAGCTCCTGCATCCTCCAGAATCTAGTAGTTTTTTGTGCAATAGTTTTGAGTGCTTGACTATTATTAGATGAGAATAAAGTGAGCAGTGACAGTGATTTGATTAATTGTGTTTAATGCGAATATACTAGAAAATGAGGTGTTGGTTAATTGTGTTTAATGCGGTTATCTTTTGTGCTTTGATTAGATGTATTTGCCTTAACAATTTGGTTTACTATGTTTAATATGGTTGTTGGTTTCTTTAAGGTATACTAGAAAATTATTTTGTAAAACTTTGTTTATTTGTAGAAGCTATCTTTTGAACGTCAGGCTTTCATTTATTGAAAATAGGAGTGAGTTATTAATTTTTTATTAAGTAAAAGATGCAACTGCAAATAAAAGTATAACTTGCATAGACATGGTGATAGTGAAAAAGACAAGGTCCATTCAAGGAGAAATTAAAGACACGATATCCATGTTTTTTCTAATTACTTAATTCTTCTTACATGCAATTTAGAAACAAAAATTCCAGTAATATATTTTCTTTGTTCAATTTTTCAATTGTGTGATTTTAATAAGAGTGCTTTAGTGCTCATGAAACTATTGGTTGATTCAGTGGTGGAGGGTCAACTACCGTGACTCCGGTACATGATGGATATGTTCTTCAGAAGGTACTCCTTTTAACCAATTTTGGAGTTAGTTAATATTTTGTTGTGAATTGTTTATGTTATTTTAAATGAGCTCATCTCATATCAAATTGGAAATTATAATTTGTGTATTTAATTTTCTCGCTTTTTTTGAATTTATTATTCTGAAAGATAATACTATGTCCTTTACTCTTTGTCAAAGATCCTTTGTATCTCTATCAATTTAGAATTTGATCAGAATGGAAATACTTGACGTTTAATTTCAAAGTTTGGGTTCACATATACCATAATTTGAAACCTCATACAGTTCTCTTTGTATCTTATATTTTTTGAAGTTATAGGATTGTAGCATCAAATAGTTAATATGATTGTCTGGGACTTATTCGTAGTATTAATTCTACCATGTGACTCAAAGTTCCCCGTGGAATTCCTTTTAAAATATTATCTCTTGGTTAGAAAATTTAATATAGGTACACATTGCAAGTTTATTAACTATTTTAAAAAAATATAATGGATATTTATGTGGTTAAGAGTTGCCTTATTTTATGTTTCTCTGATGACTCATTCACTATCAGTTTCTTTACCAATACAAGATATCCTATTCCAGTTTGCTTCATTGACATTCTTCTGCGAGTGTATCTGAATGACTTTTTTTTTATGCAGCATTGAGTTAAGGATAAGGACCATGTTGATGGATTTTTTTTTAAAGTTGATTTACTTCTTCACAGGTTTCTGATCCTTCACTTGCAGCCAGTTTTTGTGTCTCCGGTAATTTTTTTGTTTTTTTTGTTTTTTTGTATAGGAAGAAACCTAGGACATCAACAAACCCCTAATTCTTACTATTATGTGCTCAATTTCGCTTGAAAAGTGTTTAATTTTGGGGGGTTTTGTGTGGTTGTCTGTCAAATAACATAACAATAGGGATTGAAAATTGGTCAAAAAAACTGTAGCGAAGTCTTTAACGATTTCAAAGGTAGTAGAGCTGGCCTATCAAAGCACACACAACTGGTCTTTCCTTTTCTTTTTTCATTTTCTCCTAAAATTCTGTATTTTTTCCTGTTGTGTATTTATGATTAAGAGATTGACAGAATATGCTTATAAGTTATAGGTTGATCCATTTGAAGTTATACCCTTGGGAGGAGTCTGGTTCCATGTCTAGGAAGAAGCCTATTGTGGAATCATACGATGAAGTTGTGTTTTCCAAGCCTTTAGAGGGTTTCCTTGCACCTGTGCAAAATCACCCCGTCGTTATTATGCCTAGACTAAGACTACCCTTTGACTTTTCTTTGCCTCTTTGTATGTTCTGTCTTTTTTGTTATCAAAGGACTTCCCTATTTACTATTGTTTTGTATGCTATTATTTTATTTATTTACTTGTCTAAAGTGCTGATGGAGGATGTTGACAATAGGAAGAGGGGTGACATAAAAAATAGTCCCCTTACCTAGTGGTTTACCAATTTCTCCAAGGTCGATGAACTATTAAAACTAGCTACAGCTCGCCAGCAGGTTAGTATGAAGACCAATTTACTCTTCTACTGAAGTTATCTACTCTTTATCTTTGAGTTGGAAAAAGGATCGTAGTTTTACGTTATAATGCTTCAATATTTGTACTTAATCCCTCTCATGACTCATCCATTTAGAAAAAAATAAGAGGGCGTAATGCACCTGTGGTCCCTATTATTTTACTCATTTTGCAATTTTATCCCCGACCTTTTTTGTTGGCCTTTAGCTCCTTGATAGTTCATTTAGGTGCATGTTCACCTCTGGTTATCATCTTGATAAGTTGATGTGAAAACAAATTCTTTAGGGGTATTATTGTTTCATTTTACCCAAAGAAAAAGTAGAAAACTAGAAAAGACTATCTTTTCCCACCTCAACCCCACAATCCTAGCCCAATAGCCTCCACTCTTGTCTTTTGTACTTGTGGAGAGAATGTACTATTATTGTCATCTCCAGTTAGCAACGACATGGGATTTAAATGGGGCAAGTTTTTTTAATTCATGGTTGCCAATTTTAATGAAAATTTCCTTGAAAATTAAAGAGATTGATTGGTGGTGGTGGAGTCTGACTTTTTTCATCTTTCTCTTGCATAGGCCACTACCATAAAAATAACTAATGAAAAGATTGGAGGCTGCATGGAATGGGGATGGTGAAGAAGTTGGTTTTCTCTTATATATTTATTATTTATTTTTATTTGTTTTACTTTTTAAAGTTGAGGGTAAATTTCCATACCATCTTGACAGTTTTGCTGGGGCGAACTATGAGTAGGGGATGAAGTTCACCTAAAAGGGAAGGCTGTTGATTTAAATGCAAAGGAAACAAGGTTAGGAATATAAAGCGAAGGGGTCAAACTTTGGGGACTGGTCATTGTTAAAAAAAAAATTGCAGGAAACTCCTAAAATTATATATATACACTCGTAAAAAATTGCTTTCAGCCATATCTACTAAGCTACTCCTTTGAGTAAACTTCAGCTTTAGGGTTTGTTTTGATTATATTATAATTATGGAATAAAATTTATATCTGATTTATAACATTAGATGATTGATGCCTTTGATATTTTTTATGAAGGTACATGATGGATGTGAATGTGGAAAAGGCGAAAGATATTATCACAAACAAGCGATTGATGCATCTACTAATAGGCCCGTTGCCCTGCTAATATGGTCACATTTGAAGTCCGAATTTTGCAGGTATACATCGATTTATTAGGACCTTCAACTCAATTGCTATAGAATTATTCTACTTTTTCAGTATTCCCTTGCTGTTATCTATATTGTGAATGTGGAGGTCTTCAATAGTTCGTTCTATGTCTTGCTAATAGACTATCCTATACCTTTTTGTGGGCATTTAACGATATGTTTATAGAGATTTAGAAGGTGAAATCCTGATGTCATTGTTTGTGGGTAAATTGATTATGGAGAAAATAAAAATATATGAGACATATATGCAACTATAGCTCCCATTAAAACAAAAGACAAAGCTACATTCTAAAACAAAATATTTATTTTGAGCAATAAATGTATCTGATTCAAATAGTATATACTAATGGGCTAATAGCATGTAAGTATTGCACAATAATGTTTGGGATAAGTACAAAACTATACAACTAAAACTTTCACTTTCTAAACATAACAAACTTATAATTTTTTTTTTAAAAATCAGGTATTAATTAGATAATTAATTAATATAATATTATAATAATTATCATTTATATATTAAATTAAAACTCATATAATATTACATAATAAAATCAAAATAATATCTAATCCACAACCACTCAATCCCAACCCAACCACACACTCACCCACCCCACCCCGGAAACCCACCCACCCACTGCACCCCACCGCACCCCACCCATACCCCACCCGCCCGACCCACCCACCCACCCCACCCCACCTCAACTCAACTCAAAAAATGATTTTTTTCCTTCTATTTTTCCACACTCACCCCCACCCCGACACCATCTTACCCACCCCACCCCCACACCTCCCCAACCCCACCCACCCACCCACCTCACCCCCACCCCACCCCACCAAACCATAAAATAACTTTTTTCCTTATACTTTTCCACACTCACCCCCACCTCCAACACCACCTTACCCACCCCACACAACACTCCTCCCCAACCCCACCCACGCACCCAACCACCCCGCCACCACTCACTCACCCACCAACCCCACCCCACCCCACCCCACCACAAGAATGATGTTACTTCTATTTTTTTTCTCCCCCCACCCACCCACCCACTAGTCCCATCCCATCACACCCACCCACCACTCAATCCCAACCCAATCCAACTCAACCCCGCACTCACCTCACCCCACCCCGTCAACCCACCCCCACCCCTATCCCACCCACCCCACCCACGACCCCACCCACCCCACCTCAACTCAATAAATGAATTTTTTCCTTCTACTTTTTCACACTCACCCCGAACCCCGACCCCAATTATCCACCCCACCCCATCGCACCCCTCCCCAACCCCACCCCACTCACCCCCACTCACACACCCCACCTCAAATCAATAAATGAATTTTTTCCTTCTACTTTTTCACACTCACCCCCACCCCCGACACCAACTTATCCACCCCACCCCACCCCACCCCACCCCTCCCCAATCCCAACCCAACCCAACCCAACCCACCCCACCCCAACTCACCCACCCACCCCTACCAAACCACACCACAAAAATAATTTTACTTCTATTTTTTTCTCATCTCAGACACCCACCCACCCACCCACCCGTCCCATCCCACCCCACCCCACTGCTCCCCAAACCCAACCCACCCCTAGTCCCACCCCACCCTATCCCACCCGCACCTCACTCAAAATGATTTTTTTCTACTACTTTTCCACAACTCGCCTAGACCCTACCATATCCTACCCCGCCACCTACCCCACCCAAAATTAATTTTTTTACACTAATTTTCGACTCCCCCATCAGCCTTGCCTCAGACCCTACCCCAACCCACCTCACCCAAAATGATTTTTTTTTTTACTACTTTTCCACTCATCCGCAACCCCATCCCACCCCACCCCACCCAAAATTAATTTTTTCTCTCCCTACCCACCCCCGCCCCGACCCTATCTCGCCACCCACCTACCCACTCCCACCCCATCCTACCCCACCAAAATATGATTTTTCTTCTATATTTTCACACCCCACCCTAACAACCCCACCAGACCCCACTCTAGCAACCCCACCACAACCCACCCCACCCAAAAATGATTTTTCTTCTATTTTTTCACACTTCACCTCAACCGCCCCATCCTATCCCACCGTACCCCCATCCAAAAATGATTTTTCTTCTATTTTTTACACCCCTCCCAACCACCTCCACTTCATCCAAAAATAATTTTTCTTCTATTTTTTTACACTTTCCCCCAACCGCCACACCCCACCCCATCACACCGCACCGCACCCCGCCACCCACCATACCCCATCAAAAAATTATTTTTCTTCTATTTTTTCACACTTCACCCCAACCACCTCATCTCATCTCACCCCACCCCACCCACCCACCCACCCAAAAATTAATTTTTTTCTTCTACTTTTTCCAACCCCCAACCCAACCTAGACCCCCACCCACCCCACTCCAAATTTTTTTTTTCTTCTACTCTGACCCACCCTACCCTACCCCCACCCACAAAAAAATGATTTTTTTCTTCTACTTTTTCAACCTCGATCCCCCCACCAACCCACCCACTTCGACCCTACCTCACCACAAAAAAATTATTTCTTCTACTTTTTCTAGCCCCACCCAACCTCTACTACCCCACCATCCCCACCCCCAAAATCATAGTCAGTCACGTAAGTTGACACGAGATCGCAGTTAAGTCACACAGAGTCACAATTACAAATTTAGTTGTAAAATCTCACCCCTCCAAAGTCACAGTTGGTCACACAAGGTCAAAGTTCGATCACACAAAGTCGCAGTTTGGTCAAACGTGGTCACAGTTAGGTCACATGAGGTCACAATTAGGTCAAACGAGGTCACGGTTAGATCACACGTGGTCACAGGTCGATCACATAAAGTCACACTTCGTTCTTACAAAGTCACACTTCGGTCACACATAATCATATTTGACACAATTGTAGGTCACATCACGTCCTCGTCCAATGGTCACACCAAGTCACAGTTGGTCACAAAAAGTCACAGCTGATCACACAAGGTCACAGTTCCATCACACAAAGTCACAGTTAGGTCACAATTGGTCACACAATGTCACAGTTTGGTCACACAAGGTCACAGTTTGGTCACACAAGGTCACAGTCCAGTCACACGAGATTACAGTTCGCTTACATAAAGTCACAGTTCGATCACACGAGGTTACAATTCAGTCATACAAGGTCGCAGTTAGGTCACATAAAGTCACAATCACCCATAATCTCACCTAGACACTAGCCTACCCACCCACGAAAATGAGTTTTTTTCTTCTCTTTGAATGTTTTCTCACCCTACCCTGTCACCCCCACCCCAACTGACCTCACCCATAAAGTGACAATTGATCACAAAAAATCACAAATCACAATTGTATGTCACATCACGTCCTCATCCAATAGTCACACAAAATCAAAGTTAACACAAATTGTAAATCACAATTACAATTTTACTCACAAATCAAATTTTGTGATTGATAATTTAATTAAATTGATCGCATCTCATGCTCGTCACAAGTCGCACAAAGTTACAATCAATCAATAATTGGTCACAATTACCTAATAAACTGGTCACATTTTGTACTCGTTACAAGTTGCAAAAGGTCACGCTCGCCTAATAATTGGTTACAATCATCCATAAAAATAAGCCGAGCTGGAGCTAAAGCCGAAATAAAACAAGAGATGCCTTCCAAAACCTGTAGGTGGACTTGGACCAACTCCATTCTAGCTAGCTAGTGATAGCTCAAACAAGCTCCTATACCCACGCCACCCCCACCCCACCCCACCCCACCCCCACCTCTGTACCTCTCACTCTCAAATGTCCATACTCGCACAATACACATACAGATTCCTTGTGATTCACTCTCTCTGTTTGAATCTACGAAACCCCCTCCCAATTTGCATTCCCATAATTGGATTTTACAGTGGAGGTGTAACATCCCATTAACTATTTCCTCCACTTTCTCTCTCTAAATTCATTGCAGCACCAACATTCATGCAGAAGATAATTTTGTGTTCGTCCACCGAATCTAGAAAAGGTATAATCAATTTTCTCATTTCTGCTAGATCTTCTTCTTCCACCTCTACCGCCGGTATTTCCAGAATTGAAGTTAGAATTTCCAACGGAGTATTGAAATGCTAGGTGGAAGAGGACTCCAGAAGCAGCAGTAAGAGCGAGAGATTTGGGGACAGAGATGAAGTGGTTGAAGAGATTAGCAGTAGGAGGCAGAATAGGAGGATTTATGGTTTTGGGAGGAGGTGGCTAGAGGGTGCAGATTAGATTGGATAATGGAATTGGAGGGGATATTAGTGTTGATGGTGGAGGTGGTGGTGGAATTACGAGGGATGGGAGGAGGTCAGGTGGAGGAGGCAGGTCGGCGCGGCCATCGACGCCATTGTCACCGGATGACGAAATTGAAATGTAAGAAGTGCGGGTCTTGGGGAAAACAGTAGAGAGAACTGGGAGGAAAAAAAGGTAATTTAGGGGAAGAGATATACTAGACTCGATTTTGAACAAATTATGTATTAATTAATTAAGTTAATTGTTAATCACCATCTGAAAAGTAAAAAAATAAAGTTCTGCACAGGCACTTTGAATTCCAACTTTGAAATACCAGTGGCCGTGTAATTTTCCCATAATATTTTATTGTTGCTGCATAGATAGTTCGCTTCAACTATGAGCCCTCAAATGATTTACGTTAAGGTTAAAGACTACATTTGAAAACCTTTCATTTAGACTGTTCAATGATCTTTGGTAAACTGAAATATCACCTGAATGCACATATAATTGTATTCTCCAGGCATTATTTCTTTTGATCTTAAAGCTTGTTTTGTAGAGTAGTATTTGGAGCTTCCATTTGCACAGTTACAATCTCCTTTGTCGCAGGCAATATTAGTTACTGGGACAAACTTTTACCATTTCCTAACGAAAGAGTAGTTGTCCAAGTGATCAAGCAAAATGATCACCCACATCATCAACACAAGGTAATAACTTCTGAAACATAAGAATGTTATAGACATTAGATGAACCTATTCATAAGATAGGTCTAAGTAAATATATTAGTTACATGGTATATTGGCGTATAGGTCCTACCAACGATGAAAATATTTTGGACAACATTCTTCAGACCATAAAAATACTCTTCTGTTGTCCCTGTGGATATTAGATGAAATAATCAGTTTTCACAAAAAAATTCGAGAACAGGTGTTTGTTTCTATTAAACCCAGAAATTGCAAATTTAATGATGAGTAATACATTCATATGAGAATCTCAAGCTGGAGGCTTATTTACTGTTATAAGGGTTTCCAATGGAAAGCAACTTGGCAGGGGAACCAAGATCAACCTTTTCCTGAAGGATTATCAAGTAAATAGATTTTCTAATTATTCAAAGTTGCATTCGATTTACTTCAATGTGTTGATATTGGAGTGGATACGAGTTACAACTGGAAGACTTGAGGCATTTAAGTAGAAATGTGTCTTCGATAAGCGTTACAAATTTGAGTTGTCAACGAATATATGCTAACTTGAAGTAAAAATCTCGAGCAAATGATCGTAGGCAGGTAAAATTTATTACTTCTATCTGGAATTTAAATATCATTTGACCATTTGTGGATGTGTTACAAAGAAGAGCTCACCAGTCGTTATTACAATATTGATATCAGTTTTGCCATTGGGCTGTGTAATACAATATTTTGGAATCCCAATATATATATTTTTAATTTATTTTGTCTTTCTCCGCTTAATATCATTCAATTGTTCAGTGAAATTGGAAAATATGGATGGATTTCACTTAGAGGTGTCCTTTCCATAACAAGTATGTAAAATCTGTGACCTAGTGTTTCTCTACTTGGAATAAAAGAAAAAATGAACTTTTTGGTTTATCACGCTGAAAAACAATTTACTCAATGTACTTAGATAAGATTTGGTCTTCCTTGTAATAGTTATATCAAAGAAATGAGAAGCCTCAAGTTTTTAACCAATAGCTAAAATTTCTGTGATTACAGGTATTGAAGCCATGTTCACTGATCTTGGCCATTTCACTTCCTGCACATTTCAGCGTAGCCATAGGAAGCATTGGATTGAGAATTGCTCTCTCTGTTTCATAATATTCTTTGAGACTATCAATTCTATATTGCTTATGGCAATATATGAGTCCACAAAAATTTAATGAAATACAATGCGTTTCATTCCCTTTTACTTGCCGCAAAATCCTTAAACATTACATAAATTGATTATGTGAAAATGACAGGTTTTCAAAACACAATACCACGAGAATCAACACAAATACTAGACGTCTCATGCTGTGCACGTGTATGTCTACTAGTATATATATATACACTGCCACAAACAAAAACCCTAATTTTGCGAACTTCATTTCTTTCAATATGAACCACCTTTGTTGATAAGATGGAAGGGCAAACCCCTATTGGATTCGCAAAACAGGTCCTTTAGGCGAGGCCTAGTGACTTGATGACGACAAGAAACCCTCGAATCATGGTCATATTGAGACCAAGGGTTGACCCAAATGGTTAAGGAGCCACCCTTATTAGGACTTGGTCGTGGGTTCGAGTCTCCCTCCCCACCCCTTAGTTCCAAAATTTGTATAAAAAAGAAAAAAGGAAGAAGAAAGAATCATGGTCATATTGGAATTAAAGGTGAAGAAAACTACCTTATCGACAATTTTTTAAGAATTAGGGCCTAAAGATTAATGCGACTAGGAAGATCCAATGAATCAAATCCCACAAGGAAACTCGGGTGAAGAATTAAACAAATCACCATTTTACCATACTAACACTCCGTTCTTTTATGAAATGATTACAATTTATAAACAAATTTATAAACAACACAATTTTTCAAACTACTTTTTAATCACACATATTTTATTTCTCTAATTTTCAATCATTGATCTACCTAGAAAATACCAAAAAAAAAAAAAAAAAAAAACGGCTTCAGCAACCGAACACATTGTAAATAAAATCTTCATCAGCCAATGAGGCCATGCCACCTAGAATAACATACTCACCTGCCACGTAGTGTGTGAGTTGGTTGAAAATGGGTGTGGGGCGGCTCCCACTTAGAGGGGTGGGTGGTGTTTTGGAGGGTGTAGGCCCACAAGTGAGTTATGGATATGTTATGGGAAAAATACACAAATAAGGTGTTTCAAAATACAAATTTCAAAAATGAGGTCAAAGTTATATTCTTTCAAAAATCAGGTCTATTTAAAATTATTTAATTAATAAAATTAAAGAAAGAAAATATTTTACCATATATATGAAGGTCACAATATTATATAATTGCAGGTTACAAAGGACAAATGTGTTAAGGACACAGTCCATCAATATTTTAGATCACATATTATCAAAATAGGAGGTCACAAATCAAAATTATTTTTAGGTTACAATCACAAATTTCAAGGTCACAAGTTATCAAAATAGTTAAATCACAAAATGTCAAATTAATCAATCAAGTTGCAACTTGTTAATTTATTAGATCACAAAACCTATCAAATTATTATGTCACAATTATTTTATCATTGTCAATTATTAGGTCACAAGACTCACAACATATCAAATTACTATATTTTATTATCAATTATTAGGTCACAAGTTTCTTAGGTCACAAATCTCAACTTATTTTTAGATCACATTAACAAACATTAACAATTTTATAGTCAAGAATAATTTTAAGGTCACAATTTATCAAATCAGTAGGTCACATAGTGTTAAATTAATTACTACATATCGAATCAGAAGGTCACGGAATGTTAAATTAATCACAAGTCACAAATTTTAAATATTTAAGGTCACAACTCAAAAAAATTTATATTACCATCACGACCACCGCCACCCCTGCCACGTCACCACCACTCCACTCTTCAACGACAGCCGCCACCGCCACCGCCGCCACCACCACCACCACCTCCATAATTCTGGCCAAACCTAGCCCCACCTGCAAACACCAAATCCACGATTCCACATATTGCCCACTACCATCTCTGTCGTCACTTCACTACTGCGACCACAGATCGATGCAGCACAGCTGCGCCACACCCATCACACCGCCACGGCCACAGCCCTAACCACCACAAAACGCCAACCACCATAGCCTAAATTTCCGCCACCACCACAAATGCAATCGCCAACATCATACAAACCGTCAACACCTCAGCCTGAAGCCGGTGCCGCCACCACTGTCAGCAATCAAAGACAAAAACAAGAAGGCTGAGGAGGTCACAATTGTCGTCTATCGTTATCGCCACAATACTCATGGCCTACACACAGCCCCACCCCTCAACCACCTGCTACCACCACCACCGATAGTAGAATCATCGCCAACCATCACCACCACCTTCAACAGACCACTGCAATGTTCAAAACTCGAATACCAAAGTCCCACTCCCTCGCCAGTCGCCAACGTCACCATCACCATCACCGTCACTTCAAGCCGGCTGCACCACCATCGCTTCTCCCCTCCCTTCTACAAATTCTGAATTCCAAATATCAAAGCATCCAACTAGTAACCAAAATTAATAGAAAATAAAGAAGAAAACAGAGCCACATGGACCATTGCACTGGGGAGCACGAGATTTGACTTCTCCATCTGGGCTAAACAGAGGCACTGCTGGGATCTGACTTCTAATGGCCGCCGCTAGATCGACACAGTGGGGTAAGCAACGGCGACGCCGCTGCCTCGAGGTAAGCTGCCACACATCCTTACCTTGAAATCGCCGATCACGTGTCTACCTTATCAGATCCAAAATCAAGGTCACAAGCCAGCAATGATCTTTCCGACAATGCTTGAAGAGTGGCGGGAGTCCATAACTGTAGGGCATGACCGTGGGTTGTGGCAATGGAATTGGCGAATATTGCAAAAGATGGTGGTGAAATGGGCGGACGGTGGTGAAATAGAGAGAGAAAATTATTAGGGTTCCAAATGATATTGTGTCACTTTTGGTTGAATAATTAATTTAATATTAAATTATTAAGATTTATTAATTAATTACTAAAATCTTAATTAAACCTGAAAATTGAATTTATTTAGGTTTCACCTCATTTTTGAATTTTAATCTTTAAATGTAGGGGTGTGTGTAATTTCCACATATGTTATTTTGCCCACTTATAGGTAAAATAACATTTCTAATATATTCATTAAATACTTAAAATTTGTCTAGTTACATTTTTTGGAGTTTACCGAACTCATGTTATATCTTTACGACAAATTTGCTCGAGTAAATAAGCTACAAGATTATAAATTATTTAAAATAGTAAACTTTTTAAGCTAGCCAATAGTACAATATGAAAGTAAAAATAAATTAATATATATAATATATTTATGCCTTGTCAAATTGGATTAAAAAAAAAAACATATATATTGTTAATAAAAATGGATGAGCTATTGACGTTTATAGATTATAATAATTAATTAAGATACTGCAGCAAAGCAACATATAGTCATATATAACGTGCCAAAACGCTTTCATGGAAAATAATTTTGAATTTGTTCTTTCTCCTTCACCTAACAACTTATTATTTTTTTAATAATCAAAACTGCTGTCCCATTTATGATTTCAACGACCAATCCATGGCTCATTCCACACTAGTCGGTAGCATGTTACAACATTTCTGTTTGATTACATTGACATTTTTGTTTCTTATTTAAGAATTTAAAATTTCTTTCTTAAATGATTTTTTTTTAGCTAATTAATAAACAAAGCCAACATGGGTTTCATATACTGTGAAATATTATACGGAGCACGTATTTTACTTTACAAATGATTCATGTTAGCTCTCAATTTTGTTAATCATTTATCTAATTCCACAAAAAAATGTTACTATATCTCTGATTAATTTTATCAACCGCAATAGATAAATTTCTAAAAAGCGATTTAGAAATGGCTGAATCAAGAACAGGTTTTTTTTTTTTTAAAAAAAATAACATACTAAAATTTCGCATATTTTAAGTTATAGACAGCAGATTATAGTTGAAAAAACATGTTTTGAATAAAACATAAAAGTGCAATTAACATCATTGCATCACTATATGAGCACGCTTATGAGTAATTCTAGTAACTACTTCCTAGCTACCAAAATAATTTTAATTAATAAAAATGAATTAAAATATTGCGAAGTCGGCCTAATGCTGACTCTGTAATGTAATGAATAAATTATCCACAAATGACTTTGACTAATCATGGGTTTGAACAAGTTAAAAGGTAATAGAATCACCCATGGCACGATAAAGAAAAAAATCTACTTCGGTTCAATCTTGTTAAGAGTAGGCTAAACCTTATAAGTTGGTCTATTTTTTATCGTTATTTAATGTGAGATTTATCTCTTAACATAATTTTCTATGCCGTTATTATTAATTTTTTTTTTTTTTTTTTCATGATGAATAATTGAGCAGCATTTTATTGATTGAATTTCTCATGGAAATTTATGTCCTTAAAAACTCACACCAAAGCCACGTTATTTGGTATTGACAGGCCAGTATAAAAACCCAAATAAAATTGTACGGCATCCGTAAATGCATGATATATGGTTGCTCGTATTATCCAATGCATAGTTCGAGAGAAGAAGAAAGTACGAAATAAAATAAATAAATAAAAATTTTTAAATTTAATTTTAAGTCAACAATTAATTTTAAGTTTTACGTGACCTATTAAGTCTATAAAATGCATTTATCAAACACCCACAAATTAAAACATTTGTTCATCTCGAACAAAATAAATTAAAATTAATAACATGACTTTAAAACTAAACTCAAAGACAAATGACTAACTGTTAACTTGCTTATTTTAGGTCTCGGGTTCGAATAAAAACTACACTTTAGAAAAGAATCTCAAATAACACAAAAAAATTCCCGTACTTAACTTGTGCTCAAATTTTTATGTGTGTGTTTTTTTTTTTTTTTTTTTTAGTAGCTAATACCAAATGCACGGTCATATAAAAATACACACAAGATAGTGTAGGTTATGATGTGAAAAATTCGAATCCCATGTGGTCAAACAATAATTTTCATTTCCTTGCATTTCTCATAAATGATCCCATGTGATTGAACAATGATATAGTGGTGTTCAATGTTTGGTGCAAGTGGTGGTTGTAGTGGTGTTTCGTCGAAAGTGTTGGCTGTGATTGTGGTGGTGGTGAGGTGACCCTGGTTTTTTTGTGGTAGTTTTGGTCACGTCACACTCATCACATGTCACACTTCATATGTTCTCCATAGTTTTGAGTCACGGGTTCACAAGTAATTGTTCATAGCTCACATGTTTAGGGGTGGACAAAATAACCAAACCAAACCAGTCCAAATCGGAACCGAACCGAACCAAACCAAGCGACGGTTTGGTTCGGTTCTATATAAAACAAATAATGGTTTGATTCTTAGAATCAAAAATCATTTCGAATGGATAGAGTCAGACCTTCATCGTAACCAGTAACTATAAGTCTAAACGGCCTTTATGTTCGATTCTATAAGTTTCGACGAGGTGACGAACTTCCTTCACGATGGTTTCTTCTTCGACTTGGAATAACATGTTACTTTTTCTAAACTTTTGGATTCTAATGAAGAATCTGATATTAACAGATTTAATTTGGATTTATTATTTAAAAATCTAAGTAATAGTTCCAGAACCAAACCAAAACAGATCAAACTAAAAATCAACGGTTTGGTTTTAGTTCGGTTCCATATTTTTATAAAAATCAATTGGTTACATTAGTAAAAAAATCACCGATTCATGATTTGGTTTGGTTCTTCCGGAATCAGAACCAAACCGAACCACGTCCACCGCTACGTATGTCAAATTTCATATGTTCACGATTCAGTCATAGTTGATATGTGCTGGTTATGTGTATTTGTTCACAAGCCATAGTCCATATAATACCGATCCAAGAGAAATTGGTCCCATATCAATGTATCAACGTCTTCTGTAACTATTTATAGGTTTTCGGATCACATGTGATAGTTCGTAGGTCATAGACTCTGTTTGGTTGATCTTTACAATTTCTATGATTGGAGAGCTCCATTTGAAATGGAAAACTGTCGCAACTATACGTTTGATTGTAGGGTTAACAATTTATTAAAATCTACCTTGCGTGTGTGTGTGTGTGTGTCCAAATCTATTCTATATATGTGTGGCGGTGAAATGACGGTTATTATTTTAGTGGTGGTGATGGTGGTGCATCGGAGATGGTGGTGGTTTTGGTTGTGGACATCATGGTGATGATGGTTATGGTGATGTTTTATCGGAGATGGTGTTGGTGATGGTGGCGTGTCGAAGGTCATAATAGAAGAAAAAGATAAAAAATAATCAGTTTATATATATATATATATATATATATATATATATATATATATATATATATATATATATATCCAAATCTAAAATTATTAATGTGAAATGTACAAAGATTAATGCTACATGTAATTGTAGGTTGACGAGAATGTTGACAAAAAATGACGTGGCGAGATTGTATGTGTTGATTTAGAAGTTGATGTGATGGGGTAAAGTAGTAGGATTGTGTCATATTTGCATTATGTCAACCTACTTGTTAACCTCCGAGTACAAGTAGCATGACTCATGTAAAAAAATGTTATTTACCATACATTTTACCTCATTTCCTATTAGACAAAATCATAAATCTAAAATCTAAAATCTAATTCATTTTTCTTCTTTTCAATTATAGACATGAATTCATATTGTTTTACTTACACTCCTATAACACAACAATCGTTGCGCTACTTAATCACCATCAATTGACAAAGTCAGACCTTCATCGTAACCTGTAACTATAAGTCTAAACGGTCTTTATGTTCGATTCTATAAGTTTCGACGAGAAGTCTAAACAGTCTTTATGTTCGATTCTATAAGTTTCGACGAGAAGTCTAAATGGTCTTTATGTTCGATTCTATAAGTTTCGACGAGACGGCGAGCTTCCTTCAGGCGGGTTTCTTCTTCGATTTGGAATAGCATGTTACTTTTTCTAAACTTTTATTTTGTTAACTAAAAATTTCATTTTCTATTTAGTAATGATGTAAATGGATTCTAATGAAGAATTTGATATAAACAGATTTAATTGGCATTTATTATTTAAAAATCCAAGTAATAGTTCTAGAACCAAACCAAAATAGACTAAACTAAAACCGAACGGTTTAGTTCCAGTTCGGTTTCATATCTTTATAAAAACCATTTGGTTACATTAGTAAAAAAATCATCGGTTCATGGTTTGGTTCTTCTGGAACCAAAACCAAATCAAACCGAATCACGTTCACCCCTACACATGTCAAATTTCATATGTTCACGATTCAATCATAGTTGATATGTGCTGATTACGTGTATGCGTTCACAAGTCACAAGCCATGGTCCACATAATACCGATCCAAGAGAAATTGGTCCCAGTTCAATGTATCAACATCTTATGTAACTATTTATAGGTTTTCAGATCACATGTGACTGTTCATAGGTCACAGACTCTCTTTGGTTGATCTTTACAATTTCTAAGATTGGAGAGCTCTATTTGAAATGGAAAATTGTACAACTATATGTTTGATTGTAGGGTTAATAATTTATTAAAATCTACCTTGTGTGTCTGTGTGTCCAAATCTATTCTATATATGTGTGGCGGTGAAGTGACGGTTATTATTTTAGTGGTCGTGGTGGTGCGTCGGAGATGCTGGTGGTGATGGTGGTAGTGGTGTGTCGAAGGTCATAATAGAAAAAGATAAAAACACTCTTATTCAATAATTGAAAACTTAAACACTTAGGCAATACAAGTGAAGTATTTAAATAAAATTACGATGATTCAGTTGTAAGTCAAATAAAAGAGAAAGATTTAAGTATGGGATTATATTATATCCCCATATATCCGTATATTGAGAAGAAGAATATCATTCAACTTCTCTCTACAAATTGAGGCTAGATAGTGGGAGTCTTAGCCTTTTTCTCCAAGAATCTTGGTGTTGAACTGCGATAGATTGCTACCGTTAACAATAATGATGACGGCGGAGGCGGCGGCGAGACGTTGATCCGATTTGGATGGCACCAACTATTGGAGTTAGGGGTGGAGGGTGGGTTGAGGATAGGGTGGATCGAATCTTTATATATATATATATATTACATGATTTTAGAAGTTTAAAACTTAGTTCTTTAAAATTGAAATGGTGTAAAGTAAACAAGTTATACATAAATTTTTTTCCCATCTTCGATATTTATGGTAACGCCCAATAGAATGAATTGTCATTCTTCTTATATATATATATATATATAACACGTTACAAAAAAAAAAAAAAAAAAAGATTTATTTGTGGGAGTAGAATACGTTACAAAAAAAAGAAAGATTTATTTGTGGGAGTAGATGGACTCAAATGATATTCAGAAATGTCGCCAACGCTTGGAAGAAAAGTCTTTTAAGAAGAGAATGACAGATGATGTGTTTATAAGTGCGGCAATTTGGAGGAACGATAAGAAATTAAAGATAAAAAAAACAAACACACAGATTTAACGTTATTCCGCAATTAACCATACCACACAGGCCCTCTTTCTAGTATACATGTATTTCACTCGATACGAGCCACATATGGCACACGATTTTTCATTCACCGCTTCCTTTAATTTCTAAAATCATCTTCTTCTTTTTTTTGGGGGGTGAAAAATCAGGTTCTATATAAAATTAATCCAAGAATAAATTTATTCAACCACAAAGGTATCTGACAGCTAAATTTATAACAACCCAACCCAAAAATATGCATCACATTGGGCCATTGGCATCTAATTGAATTTGGAAGCATCTCACAATAAAACAGCAGACACTAATATACTCCTACCTACCAGATACATGATGCCCTCACCAGAAAGACTCAACACATCTGCAAATAATTGTATATAACATAATAAACTCAAAACTTACGAATCACGATTATTTAAAAATAATATTACTACGAGGGAGAGATGAAGTTTGAACCGCAAGAAACAAAAAGAAAATCATAATTGACTCGATCGTAGTGTTTTCGCAATAAGATCATAGATGCCTTGAGATTCCTTCTTCCATTGGTTGTCGACAGTCGACTCATATTGTTGTTTTCAAAGCCAAGTGTGGAGTCCGAGTCTTTATATAAGCATTTGAAATTATATTATTAGTACGTACCTTCAAGCTTGGCCTGCCTTTACATTTTGGTTGCAGAAGAAAATGGTGAGCTCTCCAAAATTAAGAAGGCCTCCCAAATGATTCAGAACAAGAATATTGATTTTATGCATTGTTATTATTTATTTCATGAAATTTATTCTTCAAGTTTTCTAAACTCTTAGACGTACATTGTAGCGCGAAATCTTCTGATAATTGGAAACGCGTCTGGTTGTTAATTTGTTTTCACTTTTCAGGGTATTTTCCGAAATGGCCAAACGCAGCCTAAACAGCAACCAAAGCTGGGAGGAAGGAGAGCTACTATATTCATATATGGTAACTTTCTTCTCGTTAACATCAAGATTCTGCTGCATAATAATTTGGGGTCGACTACGCCAATCATTTCTTGAACGCAATGAAAAAAATTATTCATGTAGTAGGCCGTGTCATAATTTTTTTTTTTTTGAGGATAATTAATTCAAGAATTTTGAACTGCGCAGCTATGTCAGGACTGGAGACCATGGCATTTATTTCAAATGGTGTGAGCTTAGTGACTTATTTTTATGGGTACATGAACTTTAGCTTGACAAAATCAGCTACTGCACTGACAAATTTCATGGGGTCTGCCTTTCTATTGTCATTATTTGGAGGATTTATTTCGGATACATACATATCAAGATTCAAGACTTGCATTATTTTTGGATGCTTAGAAATAGTGGTATGTAATTATACATCCATGTTCTTATTTCATGCATGGATTTCCTGTTATTTCATTCTTATAATCTTCAAAAATTTTGTCTTACCAATGGAATCATTTAGATAAGATTACTCATATGATATTGGCTAATTATTAGTTAAGGGATTAGTTGAAATAATAACAGCTCATTTATTTACAAAACCAGGATATATATTGATGATCAGCAGCACAGTTGACCTACCAATTTATTATAAAAATAATTTGCATGCAAACATAAAATTAACATTAGCTTTGATTATGACCAAGGGGGATTAGCCTAGTGGTAAAGGCAAGCCCCCTTACCAGACTTGGTTCCGGGTTCGAGTCACACCTCACCCTTCAGTTCCCCCCCTTTGTAATGCTCCAAAAAAAAAAAAAAAAAAAATTAGCTTTGATTATTTTTGGATCATTAACTAAGCTCACTAAAAATGATTTACCTCTTTGTTATTCTGATTAAAATCTTATTTTAATATCAAGTCAAAATTAACAATTAATATTAACCACACATATTTATCAAAATATATTATAAGTCTGATTTTGATCTATACCAAACAGGGGAAAAAATACATGAACGAAAGAACGAAATTAAGAATGATTGTATGACTATTTAGCACACGATATTGGACAGAATTGAATATCACAAGAGATTCTAGCTTCTTTTTCTTATATCGTAGAATAATTTAATTTCAGGGGTATGCAGTGCTAGCAATGCAAGCACATTTCAAGCAACTGAGACCATTTCCTTGTAAAGGCTTAGACCCAAGCACAGTGAGCCAATGTGAGCCTGCAGACAGCAGCCAACAGGCAATATTATTTGCTGGGATTTATCTGGTAGCACTAGGAACCGGAGGGGTGAAAGCGGGTCTGCCCTCGCTTGGAGCTGATCAATTCGACGAGAGGGATCCAAAGGAGGCGGCTTCTCTTTCGAGCTTCTTCAACTGGTACATGTTTTCTGTTACAATAGGAGCTATATTCGGCGTGACATTTTTAGTCTGGATAAGTACCAACCAAGGCTGGGATTGGTCATTTGGTATTTGTTCAATAGCTGTGGGGGTGTCACTTCTGTTTCTAAGCATGGGGAGGTCAGTTTATCGAAACAATGTCCCCAAGGGAAGCCCATTTCTTCGTATTCTACAGGTACGTGTTCAACCAGTAACGTCCCAGTCCACATATTATGATGTTGTCTATTTTGGGCCTAGCCCCAACAGTTTTGCTCTTGAGCTTTTGCCCAAAAAGCCTCTAACCAATTGAGAATGGTTATTTAGCTTATAAATTAGTGATATTTTCCTTACTTAGGCGATGTGTGATTGTGGCTGCTGCATAGGGGTAGACACACAGCAAGGCGAGCCCTCGCGCTAGCCCGTGCTGATCCGCTGGAAAAAAAATATAGTTGTATTTTTTGGGTCACGACTTGGAAAATACGGTTATTTAATTCATGTCCGCCCGTGCTGAAATTTTTTTACCGATTTTCGTTCGAGTTGAACAAAGTTTCTGGATCACTAAAGACTGCACAACCACTTTACAAACTACACTATTCTTCAGAAATTGAAATTACTTACTGATGTAGCAGAATTTCTAACTACCTGTTTAAATAGGTATTTGTTGCAGCTATTAGAAATCGGAATCTTGCCATTCCTAATACTCCAGGAGAGTTGCACGAAATACATGATAAAGAAGCTGGACAAACTGAGATTCTTCAAAGAACTGATCAGTTCAAGTATGTTCAAAGTTTCATTTGTTGTATGCACGAATAAATCATCGACTTATAACTAAAGCTACGAAGCGTATCTTTACAGGTTTTTGGATCGCGCAGCGATAGTGAAAAATGCTCAAGATGCGTCTGTTACTGGATCTTGGAAACTCTGTACAGTGACACAAATTGAAGAAACAAAAATTATAGTCCGAATGCTCCCAATTATACTGAGCACTGTTTTCATGAACACCTGTTTGGCTCAACTCCAGACATTTTCCGTCCAGCAGAGCAATACAGTGAATAGAAAAATAGGAAGCTTTGAAATGCCAGGAGCCTCAATCCCAGCAATCCCCCTTGTGTTCATGTTCATCCTAATCCCACTCTACGACCGGATTTTCGTTCCATTAGCATCAAAGTTCACCGGAATCCCAACCGGAATAACCCAACTCCAGAGGGTTGGAGTGGGGCTGGTGCTTGCAGCTATTTCCATGGCAGTAGCTGGAATAATTGAAACACACAGGAAAAACATAGCTATTAATCATAACATGGTTGATTCAGTAGAGCCTTTACCAATAAGTATATTCTGGCTAGGCATCCAATATTCTATATTTGGAATGGCTGACATGTTCACACTGGTGGGGTTGTTGGAATTCTTCTATGCCGAGAGCTCATCCGGGATGAAGTCGCTTGGCATTTCCATCTCGTGGTGTTCGTTGGCATTCGGGTACTTCACGAGCTCGGTGGTGGTGAATGTAGTGAACAAGGTGAGTGGTGGGTGGCTAGGTAGCAACAATTTGAACAGGGATAAGTTGAATTATTTCTACTGGTTACTCGCCTGCTTGAGTGTAGTGAATTTTGGTGTCTACCTAGTATGTGCTACCTGGTACAAGCATAAAAAGATTGAAGGGAAACAAGTAGACAATGGTCGGGCTCTTGAGGAAAGAATTGATATGAGCATTGTTAGGAATAGAACTCCCTAATATATATATATATATATATATATGTTGTAATGTGTAATCATTTTGAGTGTGTGACTTTGTATTGTATGTTTGTATTGTATGTTTCTGCAACAAGAATGATGAACTTTTACTGTTCCAATTATATAAGAACATTTTTTGTACAGATTTCCATGTTTACCCAAACACAGAAATTTTCTGGTCACAGATGTTAGGCAACAAACTAGTGCCCACCAATTACAAATTACAATTTGCTGTGTGACATAATGTGTGATAATATAGGATCACGCGCACACCTAAAATGGACGACACACTCATATGGAGGGAATTTTTGGTGTGAAAAATTATCCAATAATACAAAATAAGTCTGCTACATGGTCTATGATTGGTATTGGGTACTGGTGCCCAACATATGGGATTAGAAGATTTTTATACACAAACTTACTATTATGTATGCATTTTATAAGGAAGCAACAAAGATTCACTGCTATTTTTTATTTGTTTCAAAAAAAAATTATCAACGAAATGTCATCACTTTCCTATAAACAAGTTGTCACTACAAAATAGAAGAGGAAAATGTTTGACAAAGATTTTTTTTTTTTTTTTTATTTTTTAAAATCAATGATTATTTCAATCGCATTACTTAAAAGAAAAAATAAAATTCAAAATTTTTTTATTCAGTATAAAATTTATAGTTTCACTACCAGTACATAATTTACAAAATGGATGAGATATGACCCCCAGGACACATCTCCCAGTGACAAAAGGGAGGGTTGGTAAGTACTCAGCGCGTCCGGGTACAAAATTCGAATCCTAAAATATTGAATTTGCTCATTATGAAAAACGGGAGTTATTGAGAATTGCTCATACTTACTCAATCTCTCCACCCTGGTCCCTGTGAGGCATAACCTGAATTTACAATCTCGAACCAATGGTCTTGGGTGTGGTCGGTTCGGGCCCTCAGGGTGTGGGAAACACCCCCACAAAATAGATGAGATATGACTGAGTTGGAAGTTTCTTAAAAAATAAAAAAAAATCTCTACAATCTTTTTTAACACCTCACTATGAGTCTGTTTGGTTCAAATTAAACTAGTGATTCACCCATGCGATGCACAACATCATGTCGAAACTTATAATTGCAACTTCAATATTTTCTAAATTTTATAATTACATGTCAAACATGTGTATAATGAAATAGATAGGAAAATAATAAAATGATACTATAATTAATAGAGTTGCAATGTTCCCACTAAAATTTTTGAGAAACTTCTATATAAACTACATTCATACCTTGGAAAGTGATTTTCATTGACTCTTGTTGATATTCATAGCATAGATGAGAAAATATTTTCAAGGCAAATGAGTTAAGTGTGTTTTAATTAGTTGTAGTTTGAAAAATATTTTCCAAGATAAATTTCTCAATCAAATACCAAATAAATACAAAAGGTGAAAAATATTTTCCATGATTTGACATTTTATAGGCAAATGACAATGAATCAAACACAACCTAAAATGTTTTAGTGCATCCTTGAAATAAAGAAATTGTACATTGCAAGATTGCTACATAGAAATTTTGCTTCAACAACGTGATTTTCAAGTTTTGTAATAATTAATTTCGTATCATTACACAGTCCTACAAAATGATCAACATTCCACAACAGCATAAAGATATATAATCATTACATAATAAGTTTGAAAATATTTTTTGTTTGTACTCACAGAAAAAAGTGAGAAAACTTTTGTAACAAAAATCATATGAACTGTTTAATTTTAAAAATAAATAATAAGAAATTAATAAACATAAAAAAATCAATAAACCTAGGAAAATATAGTATGGGATCGAATGTACAGTATAAATAACATGTAATATACAAATGCAATAGTCATACATGAATTTATAATTCGTTCAAAATTAAAACTTCTAATTACAAAAGGATACAAAGTACAAACAATTGTCTAATTTAATATAAAAAATTTAAGTGAAAAAATTGTAAATTAAAATAACATAAAGATTTAATCATTACATAATAAGTTTGAAAATAAATTTTTTTTTTTTTTTACTTTAAAAAAAACGGAAAATAATTTTTAAAATTATACATTCTATTGTTCCCACAAAAATTACTTTAACTGTTTAATTTAAAAATAAATAATAAAAAATATTTAAAAACGTAAAAAATTTAATAAACCTAAGTAAATATAGTAGTGGTTCAAATATAATTCAAATGTAAACTTAAATAGTCAAACATGCATTAACCAAATAGTTAACTATATTGTAATCAAACATTTATTAATTAACCAAATAAATATTAATTAAATAGCTAACAACATTGTATTAACACCATGTGTTCATATTGAACCACTAACCAAACAGTTAATTATATTGTAGTCAAATATTTATTAACCAAATATAGTTAACATAAAGATTTAATAATTACATAATAAACTCATGTTTGGTATTCATTAAAAAAAAAAAAAAAAAAAAATCTTATTATAGTATTCAATTTTAATCACACATTCCAATATGAAAATATTCTACACATAAATTCAAAATATATATATATTTTTTTTTTCATTTTCAACCTCACAAAATCATATCAATCACTATTCAAAACATTTTTAAATAATATACATCAAGTTTGGAATTTTTTTTTTTTTAATTTTAAAAATATACATCTAGAAAAGTGTTGCTACAAAAATTACTCTTGACTAATTAATTTAAAAAATAATAAAAAATTAGTTAAAAATTAATAAACCTAAGTAAATATAATAGTGGTTTGAAAATAATCCAAATGCAAACTTAAATAGTCAAATATGCGTTAAATAAATATATATTTACCAAATAGTTAACAATATTGTAGTCAAACATTAATTAACCAAATAGTTAATCATATTGTGTTCACACCATGTGTTCATACTGATCCACTAAATATTAATCAAATAATTAAACCACGTTGTATTCACACTAAACCACTTCTTTATACTTTTAAATATATAAAGATACTTTATTTTTATTAAAGTCAAAGTCAACATTTAATTAAAACCACATATTTCATGGGTCCACAACTTTTAACAACATATCATCAACTTTTATTAAAATCTAATTTTAATCTCCATCAAACAGGTGCCATATGTAATTCAATGTGTAACTTCACCATATACAAATAACATTAATCTAAAATTTAGTCCTCGTTTTATCTTAATTTATTTATTGCATTTTTTCAAAGTAAGAGAAAAAAAATGTATTATTTGTAATATGTGTGCTAATATAATTATAGTCCCTCTGAAATTCATGTCAACCACAAAAAAACATAAATTTAAAAGAATAATACTACAATTAAAAATCATTTCATATAGAAATTAGAAATAACATCAGCCAGCCAGAAGTTAACTTCAAACCACGGCTTCTTCCTCAACCAAAAGAACACTCACTGTTGTCTGTTGAGAGATCTGCTCCTAAATTCCACTTAATATTTACATATTCCGGAAAAAGACCAAAAAGAAATTGGGAAAATGATTCATAAAAGAATCAGGTAGAGATGAATAATAATAAAAAAAAAGTTAAATGAAGCCATTTTTGTAGGAAAATGGAGATGAAGGTGAAGCGTAATGAAAATGCAAAAACATTCCTCTGTTGGGAAGAATCGTACAGAATGCTAGACACTTTCGTGGGAGACCAGTATCGGAAAACTGATCTACCCATGATGTTTTCGATAGGCAGTGGACCCCTGAAAAGGCAACAACCATAAATAAGAACATGAAAGCTTACCAGATACAGGTTTCATAGGAATTCAACCAATAGTACATAATACATTCTGCACTTCTTTATTTTATATTTTTCCTTAATGTGTTTTCCATATAAAAGAGATCGTATGCAGGAGATTAGCCTAAAAATTATAGAACGAATTCTTGAAAATAACCGAGTTATTCAAATTGAAAAACGATTTTTTTGGATGGCAAGTCCTTGGTCAAAGATTGTATGTACGAGTTTAATATTCTGTAAAATAGAAATAATTTATTTATATTAAATGGAAATAATACATAATCATCAGGTAAGGATGAATCTAAACCAACCCATAATGTGTATGACTCAAAATGCCAACTATTAAAAAAACTTACTAGAAATACAAGACATCCAATATGTTGGTTGGATCGTAGATTTCACTATAGTTCTATGAATCAGATTACCTTTCAGGGTCAACGTGCAAAATTATTTTATCGTGAGAATATATGGTTGAAAATAAGATTGAAGAAAAATGATTTTCAAAAATACCGCAAGAAAACACATGTAACAAAAACTTAAAAACATCCAAATATGCAAAAGAAATCAAAATGCAAACCCAATTTACACCAGATTGAAGAGTCAAGTCATATGACAATATATTAATTACCAGTTGTGAGAGTCGAAGTTGTTATTACGGTTGTCTCCCAACACGAACACACAGCCCTCAGGTACAAGCTATATTGAAACAAAAACAATGAGCAGAACTTCTCAAACAAGTTCAATCTTTAGAGAGTTGATGATACAGTGATGAAAAGGTTGAATTAATAAAAAGCACAAGACATTACCACTGTATTCATTTCATAGTCATGTGGCTCCAAGATAAAATCCTCGTCTTGAGGGACACTATTCACCAACAGTTTTCCACCACGAACCAACACAAGTCACAAAATTAGTCTAGTTGAAGAAATGACATGATAAAAAAAGGGGGCACATAGCTTCAACAACTCTTCAACGGTAAGACTTACGTCTACATAGTCCCCAGCTTTAGCTACAACTCTTTTGATGAAGACATCGCCTAAACTAAAACCGACTGTCTGTACAATAAATCAAAGCAAAACCACAAAATGTCAACTCCATGGTATGACATGATTAACAGAGTACTTTTTCTTCTAACAATGTGCAATCAACAAATCCAAAACATACCTGAAGAATTGGAGGTGCCTTGAAAATCACAATGTCCAAGACTTTTGGATTCTTGAAAATGTAAGATACCTGAAACCCCGCCGAAATGAAAAGGTCAAGCTTATTCTAGGAATTATTTGACATTAGACCACATCACGTGTAGTCCTCTTAAACCAATCACCATTGTCATATCCATGTTATAAGAACATTATCATATGTAAGAAGATCTCAAAGAAGTTTTCAAGACTACCCAGTGTCATGTATTATTCCAATGCAAACTATTAAAATGAGGCAATTGAACAAATAATTTGTGTATGCATTATAAGAAACATAAACCAAAGCCTGCAAAACATGGTACATTATTTTATTATGACACATTAACAAAGGCATATTCCAAAGAAAGAAGCTAAAAACATTGAAACAAGGCCTCAAACAAGCACACATGTAGAAAACACAGAAAATTGAATAAATATCATAGTTAGACACATAATTCTCATTCACAGCTGAATAACTGGCAATGCAAAAGACAATATCTTCAGTACTTCGGTTAAACAGATTTCAATCATTAGTATTTTTTATGCACTAATAAGATATATAGCATACATTCTCAATAAATATATTAATGTAAACGCCTAGAATATATATCAACCAAATTTAGTCATTACTTCTAAAATAAGTCCAACAACAATTAAAATCTGGTTTCAATTCAATCATCACCAGTGATCCCAAGAACAATATTAAGTTAGTAATTCTAGAAAGCTTCAAATGAGTCAGGCGAAATTATACCTTCTCAGCCATTACGCGATCACTCACGTCAAGGGTTGGGTACATGGAAGTTGAAGGAATGGACATTGGCTCTGCCGAGGTAGATTTGAACAATATACTGACATTGAAAGCTGTTAAAGCGGCTCTTGTTAGGAAAGGCGTGGATCACGTTGGTCAACAAGTATAGTGAAATTGAGAAAATGCGGTAAAAATGGAACACAAGTATTTACGTGGTTCACCAATAATGGCTACGTCCACGGGCAAGTATAGGAGGATTTCACTATAGTAGGAGAATTACAACAACCTTCTCTCTAAATACAAGGAGATAACAATATTTAACCTCTCTTGTAATAGGAGAAAACAAAGTAGGAAATTACTTAGGAGAAAACAATTTATTTCTCTCTAATTTTCTCTCTACTCACAAATGTTTCTCTCTACTACTTCCACTCTCTATTTTCCTCTCTACTTGGTGCATTTTCCATTGAGGTTTTGCCCTCTATTTATAGGGAAAGTTTGGACAAAAAATCAACAATGGATGGAAGAAAAATAGGTGTGAACATAGACTAGATTGTAGGCTAAATTTGTGGGCTATTGGTGGCTTGCCAAATTCAACCAAAAAATTCAACAAAGATGGCTTTATTTTTCACATTTCTCCCACTTAAAGTCACTTTTGTTGCAACCTTCCATCCTTCCCACACTTGCCATTCTCATGCTGCTTATGTTTCTGCTAGGCCGATAGAGGATCGGCTCCATGTGAACTTATCAGTGTTGATCGGCTTTGTGAACATATCCGCTAGGTTGTCCTCCGTATGAATCTTCTGGATATCCACACTTCCTTCTTCCACCTTCTCTCGTACAAAGTGATATTGTATTCTAATATGTTTCGTCCTTGGATGAAATGCTGGATTCTTTGCTAAGTGCAAAGCACTCTGACTATCACAAAATAGAGAAATCTTCTCTTGTTTGTGTCCGAGTTCTTCCATTAACATTTGCAACCATATTGCCTCTTTGCTAGCTTGTGTAGCCGCCACATATTCTGCTTCCGTCGTAGAAGTAGCCACGATAGACTGCAGTTTTGAACCCCAGCTTACAGCTCCTCCAGCAAGAGTAAACACATATCCAGTGGTGGACTTGCTTTTATCAGGATCACCTGCATAATCTGAATCTACATAGCCTCTAACATTAAATTCTGATCCTCCATAGCATAATGCAACATTTGAGGTACCCTTGATATATCTTAGGATCCTCTTCACCATATTCCAATGCTCTCTACCAGGATTTGCCATATATTTACTGACCGCTCCCACTGCTTGTGCAATGTCTGGTCTTGTACAGATCATAGCAAACATTAGGCTACCCACTGCTGATGCATACGGTACTCGAGACATCTCCATCCTCTCTGCTTCACTGCTAGGACTCATACTTGAGGATAACTTGAAATTAATAAGAAGAGGGGTAGAAATTGGCTTACAATCTTGCATATTGAAGCGTCGCAAGATTTTCTTCAAGTAGTTCTTCTGACTAAGCCAAATCTTCCTATTATTTCTGTCTCGGTGAATTTGCATCCCTAGAATCTTGTTTGCGGTTCCCAAGTCCTTCATTTCAAACTCCCTAGCCAACTGTGCCTTCAAATCTTTAAGACAATCTTTGTTGGGGCCTGCTACCAACATGTCGTCAACATACAACAGCAAGATAATGAAATTACCATCACCAAATCTCTTGCAATAAGCACAAGGATCTGCACTAAGTCTGTTGTATCTAAGGCTCATAATGAAGGAATCAAATCTCTTATACCAACACCTCGGCGCCTGTTTGAGACCGTATAGAGATTTGTTCAACCTGCAAACCAAGTTCTCTTTTCCTTTTTCTTCAAAACCTTTTGGTTGGAGCATATAAATTTCCTCTTCAAGCTCACCATGAAGAAATGCAGTTTTCACATCTAACTGCTCCAGGTGCAAGTCTAATGTAGCACACATCGCCAATAATACTCGAACTGTCGTGAGTCGAACAACAGGAGAGAATATTTCGTTGAAGTCAATGCCTTCTTTCTGAGCATATCCCTTTACCACCAGTCTAGCACGATATCGCTCCACTTGGTCATTTCCATCACGTTTGATCTTGTAGACCCATTTATTTCCAATGGCTTTCCTTTCTTGTGGTAGCGTAACAAGATCCCATGTCTTGTTTTTATGAAGAGCCTCAATTTCTTCCTGCATAGCTTCCATCCACTGCGAAACTTCTTGGCTATTTAAAGCCTCATGGAAAGTTGATGGCTCTCCATCCCCCGTCAGTAGACAATATGCAACATTGCTCTCCATAATGTACTCAGAGTGCCAAGATGGTTCTTTCCTCTCCCGAATTGATCGTCTGATTTCAGGAACTGTAAACTCAGCTTGTTCTCCTTCTTCATGCTCCGGTGCTGCTTCAGAAGAATCCCGGACTTCTTGTTCTTCTCTATTTTCAACTTCAACTTCAATCGTAGTAGTTTCTGGCTCTTTTAAAGTGCTATCATTTTCTTGTACCTTGCCTTCCGTGAATATCACGTCTCTGCTGATTATCACCTTGTGGGCAGTGGGATCCCACAGGCGGTACCCCTTGATTCCATCAGCATACCCCAAGAAAATGCATTTTCTGGATTTTGAATCCAGTTTTGATGTTTCCTGGGCATTGTACATAACGTACACAGGACTTCCAAAGACATGTAAGTGAGAATAATCAGCTGGCTTCCCTGTCCACATCTCCATCGGCGTCTTCAGATCAATCACGGTTGATGGTGACCGGTTGATCACATAACAGGCGGTTTTGACTGCTTCAGTCCAAAATGATTTAGCTAACCCCGCAATTCTCAACATTGCTCTCGTTCTTTCTAACAATGTTCTGTTCATCCGCTTTGCCACTCCATTTTGTTGTGGAGTATATGCCGTCGTGAAATGTCTTTTAATACCTTCTTGTTCACAAAAAGTATTAAATTCATTACCAGTATATTCTCCTCCATTGTCCGTCCTCAAACACTTGATCTTCTTCTCAGATTCAAGTTCTACCCGCGCTTTGTAGATTTTGAAGACTTCGAACACATCAGCCTTCTTCTTGATTGGATACACCCAACATCTCCTGGAGTAATCATCAATAAATGATACAAAATATTTTGCACCTCCTAGGGACATAACCGGTGCTTGCCAAACATCAGAATGAACCAATTCCAAGATAGCTTTACTTCTAGTAGTAGAAGTGCCAAACTTCAATCTGTGCTGCTTACTAGTGACACAATGCTCACAAAAGGGTAATGATACCTTTTTGAGCCCTGGAAGAAGATCTTGTTCAGAGAGAATTTTCAAACCACGTTCAGACATGTGGCTAAGTTTTCGGTGCCACATCATTGTTAATTCTTCTACTGAACCTGCCGATGCAACAGATGCTTCTCCTTCTTGTAGAGTATCTCCTTTAAGCATGTACAGGTTTGCAGCTATCTTTTCTGCTTTCATCACTACAAGCGCTCCTTTGACTATTTTCATAGTCCCATCTTGAACATGAGTTTTGCACCCAATGCTATCTAGTTGTCCCAAAGACAATAGATTTTTCTTCAAGCCCTTTACGTGCCGAACCTCCTTGATAGTGCAAATTGTACCATCATACATTTTTAATTTGATAGTACCAATACCAACGATCTCCAAAGCATGATCATTTCCCATAAACACTGAACCTCCCGAGATGTGTTCATATTGATGGAACCATTCTCTCATTGGTGTCATGTGCCATGTCGCTCCTGAATCGATGAGCCAGACATCGGTGAAATGCTTTCTGCCTTCAACAACAGCAACAGTCGTTGCCTCGCTGTATAAAATTTCGCCATCATATGAGGTGCTTGCTACACAACCCTGAGCTTTTGGTATCTCATGTGCCTTCCCTTTGGCTTCTTCATTTCTCTTAAGACTCCAACAATCCCTTTTTAAGTGCCCTTTCTTGCCACAGTAATGACACTTGGCATTCTTCTTACTTCTGGATTTAGATCTACCTTGGGTATGACTCCCACTGGGGCCACGTTCCGTTGATCTCCCTCTCATCATCGTCAAGGCTTCCGCCTGCTGTGAACTAGATAGTCTGTCCTCCTTGTTCTTGCGCCGACTTTCCTCTTCAAGAACCGCAGCTGCAATATCATCGAAGACTAGATCTTCTATGTTGTTAGTTAAGTTGATGATGAGTTGATCATACGAATCTGGTAGACTTTGAAGTAGAATTTCAGCACGTTCCCCTGCCTCTATTTTATGGCCCATTGATGTGAGCTGTGAAAATAGAGTGTTGAGAGTGTTGATGTGGTCTGTCACTGTAGTTGACTCCATCATCCGAAGGGTGTAAAGCCGTCTCTTTAGGAAAATTTTGTTGTGTAATGATTTGGCCTCGTAGAGCTTCGTTAAGGTGTCCCATATCTCATTTGCTGTTTTCTTTTCCGCCACACTTGACAATACTCCATCAGCAAGTGCTAAGTGTAGATTAGCAATTGCATTGCTATCCATCTCGTTCCACTTGTCATCGTCAGTGATATCCGCGGGTCTCTCTCCAATTGCCGCCAAACAGTTATCTTTTCTCAAAACTGCTTTTATTCTCATTTTCCATAACGAGAAATTGTTCCCATTGAACTTTTCAACCTCATACTTTGCTGCCATTTTTGTTCACGACTTGGTAATAATACCGAGTGATAGTGAACACCAACCCTACGCAAAACAATCTCAAGAAATCTTTTCTGATGTGGAAGATCAGACAAAGCTGCAACCACAGAGCATACTAAGAATTTCAAAAGATGTAACCAGGCTCTGATACCACTTGTTAGTAAAGGCGTGGATCACGTTGGTCAACAAGTATAGTGGAATTGAGAAAATGCGGTTAAAATGGAACACAAGTATTTACGTGGTTCACCAATAATGGCTACGTCCACGGGCAAGTATAGGAGGATTTCACTATAGTAGGAGAATTACAACAACCTTCTCTCTAAATACAAGGAGATAACAATATTTAACCTCTCTTGTAATAGGAGAAAACAAAGTAGGAAATTACTTAGGAGAAAACAATTTATTTCTCTCTAATTTTCTCTCTACTCACAAATGTTTCTCTCTACTACTTCCACTCTCTATTTTCCTCTCTACTTGGTGCATTTTCCATTGAGGTTTTGCCCTCTATTTATAGGGAAAGTTTGGACAAAAAATCAACAATGGATGGAAGAAAAATAGGTGTGAACATAGACTAGATTGTAGGCTAAATTTGTGGGCTATTGGTGGCTTGCTAAATTCAACCAAAAAATTCAACAAAGATGGCTTTATTTTTCACATTCGCCTCATCTGAGCTGATGGAAAACTTCATCAATTTGGACAGCCAGTGTTAAAGTTAAGGAAGAAAGTCTGATTTGTCATCAATTGAAGAAGAGGGACTGAGTATGGAAATAATACTAATTTAATAAAAAAAAAACGTATCCATTAAAATTGCACTTTTGGTATTACATTTTCTCCTTGATTGTATATTGGCTGGACTTCATCTGAGGATTGCAAGCTGTACAATTCGTGAGATTCCCTGCAGAGACTGTTAGATAATGGATACATTAACAGAGATATTTTTTTCTGTATATATTGTATGTATAATTCTTTTCCTTTAAATATTGAACCTGCAATGTAATCTGTAAGTTTTTAATTGAGAAATATCAAGATTTGAAACTTGGTATCAGAGCCTTTTCTCCACCATGGCAACACTTTCCAGAAACTGTCAGAATACCTCTACTAATTCTTCACAAACAACCAATTCCTTTCAAACACCAGTAACAAATTTCAACATTGGTCAAGTCATCTCTGTAAAACTCGATAGAGATAACACCACTTTTGATCTTGTCTCTGACAGCATATATTTTGCTCCATAATTGATACTCTTTCGGTGATCTCTCGGTAACAATCTGTTAATACGTGAAAAATACAAAATACTTTATTAAAATATATACACTATACTGATTTACATTGTATCAATGTTGAGTAGCCAAAATATCATTGTTTATAAAATCCTGTCAAACATGATCTTTTGCTATTATATTTTTGAGACTATAACGATCTTTATCGTTGTTGAATTGAGCCCATAAAGATAGTAGCTCACACTGTACATACTCACAAGGGTGCGTCTCAAGAGTCAATCGGATATTATCCAAAGACTCTTTACTCAGTACACCCTTAATGAAATCTATTTTATCATCTCGATTTATGGATGAATATCCTATTGATTTACAACGGGTATCACATGTCCATCGAGCACATTTGTATTAACCTTTCAATCTTTTTGCTCTTCGCTTCTTTGCAAAAGTACTCTTACCTAAGCCAGACATGTGCTTAGAAAATGAATCTAGTAATTCACCAGTTAATATAACTTTTGCTTCGATCAACCAACGAACATCTTTTGGGATACCTTGATCCATCAGCAGTCTCAATCTTTCGAGTTGAACTTGATAAATGTTTTTCAAAACATTTATCGGAAGATTTGAGTAGTATTTGCGAATATTTGATAATATAACATCCATTTTGATGGATCTAATCTTCTCTCCCAAAGTGATATATTTAAATGCATTATTTAACGCGTAAAAGAGCGGTGGCTCCAGGTGTCAGTGATTCCACCAAGAAAAGGGAAAAGATTTGTAATCAAAAGGTGGGGACAAGAATTATTTTCTTGTGATTTCATTCTAATCACATTTTTGGATATACTAAATCAAGGGATACTGATTTATATATTTGAACAAGTAAATATTGTATTAAACCAGAAGTTCATACGTACAAGTGAAATATGTATATAGTATCGAACCAGAAGTTCATAAGTGAAATATATATTGTATTGAACCAGAAGTTCATCAATATTGTATTGAACCAAATATTCATACATAGAAATGAAATAAAACCGTATTGAACCAGAAGTTCTATAATAAACAATTAGATTATCAAAAGTTTCAAAATTATTTTCTATAAGAATAACTTATTCAGAAAATTTTTATCGTACAACAATATTCTATGTCAAACAGGGATTAGCTTAAGAAGCTTTATGATTTGTAAAAGTGCGATATGTTACAATCCACCAAAGCGCACTTAGATATATGATTGAGATTATATCCCTAAAAGGATGACATGTGTTGTAGCATTTTAGCAGATTAATAATATAAGATTTGTGAACATTATAGGGTAAACACGCCTGAAGCGTAATTATGACTGAAGCATAATGACAATCGATTCCAAAAAGTGCGATATGTATACAATCCACCAAAGCACACTTAGATATATGATTGAGATTATATCCCTAAAAAATGACATGTGTTGTAGCATTTTAGAAGATTAATAATATAAGATTTGTGAACATTATGGGGTAAACTCCTGAAGCGTAATTATGACTGAAGCATAATGACAATCGATTCCAAAAATAAATATCTCTTGAATAATTGAAATGATCCCTTTGAGGCTAAATACTCATAGTGAGTAAAAATGACATAGTTAAATGATAAGAGATTCAGGCCTGATGATAAAAATATAAAGAGATCTCTCTATGTTATGTTTATATTGAGATGAAATGGAATCGATAAATAAGTCGACTGCATACATAAACAATCCTCTTATGAAAATAAGGTTGATAAAATTATAATACTTTGGCCAAATATAAAAATTCCAACGTAGGGATTATTGTTATAGGACCTGAAGTCCAAACAGTTAAATGAGTAAAGCCAACGGTTATTTGTGCAAATGAAAAAATATTAGATAGTCGTAAAAGACGACTCGTTGTGCGTGAAATTTTTCATAGAACAGGCATGACATATGGTGGATAGACTATAATTTAAATCACTAGCTTGAGCTCTTTGATATATCAATGAGTGAGATCAAAATGTATGATTCTCATCTCGGTATTTTGAGAGTATTCTTTGATGTACCAGTTGATCGTGGTACGTTGATATTTCAAGTAAAATTATTATAGATTACATGTCAAAATTGATATATACTTCAATGATTGATTATACTTATACAAATCAGAAATTGTGGTTTATGAGATGCAAAAACATACATGTATAATCATTGGAAGATTCAATATACCCAGAGTAGTATCACTATAGAATGATAAAAATGACTCCATGATATAATATGTTAAAATTGAAATTGGAGTGTACTATTTATGACATCTGAGAAATTGATTATTCACTAGAAGTGAATTTCAAAATGAATATTTTATTATTCACCAGAAGTGAATATGAAAATGAATATGTTTAATTATTCATCCGAAATAAATTCTAAATTTGATTATTCACCAGAAGTGAATTCTAGATTTGATTATTCACCAGAAGTGAAAGATGCAATCGATAAATTAGTAAAACATTGCTTAATATAGTATGTTATGGCATCATAAATGAGTCATGAACGATTTATATAAAGCTCATCATAAATGATATATTTGATTAAAAGATTCGTGATTGCATTAATATTCCATGAAAGGAATAAATATGCGGTTACACTCTTTTTCCCTTAGCTGAAGTTTTGTCATACAGGGTTTTCCTAGCAAGATTTTTAATGAGACAGCAGTTGAGGCTTATTAATGAGAAGAATGTACTCTTTTTCTCTTCGCTAATGTTTTGTCCCACAGGGTTTTCCTAGCAAGGTTTTTTTATGCATTATCATAGCTATCGACGAACTATAATTCAGCAACACATTGTTATACTGGAATGATATCAACAAGTGAAGAAAATCATAGACATCTTATGAAGAATGTAATGATATCGGTTACACAAGGAGATTCGTATATATATATATATATATATATATATATATATATATATATATATATATATATATATTCCAGACAAAAGATGATATCAAAGAAGTTCATGAATCCTCAATTGCACACTTCAGAGAGAGAATCATGCGTACTATTTTTCCTTCGTCCAGATTTTGTCCTACTAGATTTTCCTGACAATGTTTTAACGAGGTAGCGGCGGTACTCTTTTTCCTTGGTTCGAATTTTATCTCACTGGGTTATACTGACAAGGTTTTAACGAGGCAGCAATTCTAAACTTCAAGATTCAGTATATGGTTTGTTCTACTTGAACATTATACTCAATGATTGACGATGGCTAACATCACGGGGAGCAACTATACTCTTTTTCCTTCGCTCAAATTTTATTCCACTGGGTTTTCTTATAAAGATTTTAACGAGGCATGCAATTGCGGAATAGGTCATTCAAGGGGGAGTGTTATAAATAATATAAAATATGTGAATGATCAATTACCATTATACCCCTGTAAACATTACATATTACGATTGTGTCATTGTTCACTCTTATAAATAGGAGTCATTTCATTTCATTATATACATATCAAATGAGAAGAATTTCTCTCTTATCTCTCTCTATATTCTCTATAATTTTTAGATAGTTTTACAACATTTTTTTTTTTCAGTTATTGAGTTTTTCTGCAGTTTTGTACAGTAATAGTACATTAAAATATTGCTTGGTGGTATCGTGTCATTCATCATTTGTGTGCATAAGCCATTTAAATAGATATTTACTATTAGAGGTGTCAATCCGGGTAGTTCGGGCCGGATCGGCCCGCCAATATAAAAGCCCGGTAACGGCCTGCTTGAAAAAAGCCCGCCCGCTGGGGTTACTGACCAGTTACGGGTCAGCCCGCAAATTTTGAATTACAATCCAGGCCCGCTCGTTGGCCCATTCGGGTCGCGATTCGTTCTGATTTGGCCCGTATGAATAAAAACATAGATTTTTTTTATATTTGTAGCAAATTTTTTGTCAAGTTTCTAAATACAAAATGATTAAAATGATAAATTCATATTTATACCATAAAATATTTACATAAAATTTAAAATTATAGTTTATGTTATATTAATTACTTCTAAATTTGTAAATTTAAATAAAATATAAACAAATAACAATTAAATGAGTATTTCTAATTACTATTATAAAAAAAATTACTTTTTTAGCCATTAGGGAGAAAAAATAAGATTTTACTTTAAAAGTTGTATTAGAGTTTGAAGAAGAAGAAGAGAAATTTTTAATGTTATCATATTTAATAAAAACAGTTTATTTTTATTTTTATTTTTTTTACGGGCCAGCGGGTTAACCGCGGCCCGCGAAATTTTAACCCGCAAAACCCACGGTTCACAACTTCTTGACCCGTGAACCGCCCGCATGGGTCACGGGTTGGCCCGCGGTCCCGGGTCAAATCCGGACCAATTTTCACAGGTCTGATCGTCCGTCCGTCTTGACACCTCTATTTACTATAATACTCTCGATCAAAGACTCAAAGGTCAAAACCACAAATGCAACCGAGCATCAAGGGGAAACTTGGGAATTTTATTACAGTCAACAGAATGCAAAATCGGAATGTATCGAAGGCTTTAATGCACTCAAAGTTTTTTTATGCATGGGTCCCTCCACATAAATCAAAAGTTGATTTGACAAGAGAAAAAAAAAAAAACTCATTTTTAGGGTCACAAACGATTCTATTCATAACTAATTAGTCTTGTTTAGCCTCTATTTGATAACCAATAAAATCTTTTTCAATTACCCATTCCCACAATAAAATAATATGCACGTGAGTCGAAAAATATTCCTAACATTTTTTCAGGCTTCCATTGATCAGTACTCTCCCACACCTTTTCTAAGAGGAACTATAGGAGCAGGAGTGTGCTTTCTCTTCTTTCGACAATGTCATTCTAAGTTCCTCAACCCAAACCAACTAACAATGCGTTCAGCTAATGTGTTTTTTTTTTTTTTTTTGTAATGATTACAATTTTTAAATTACACAATTTTTTATACAACTTTTTAACCAAATATTTTTCTCTCTATAATTTTTAACCACACGTTTTACCTTAAAAAAAATGTAAAATAAACAAAAAAAATCCAAAAAACTGGCCACCGAATGGTCTGTAAATATCCTTAATTCCCAAGAATCTGCAAACCAGAGAATTCTTGAAGTATTATCATTTGCTCTCCAATTGGAAGGATTGTTTATGGCCTTAGGTAGATGTGAACATTTCATTTCTACCATGCTTAATTTATCAGAAGTGAGGCTCTTCAAGGCGTTCCATAGATTTCTTGTTGAGATGGACAAGAATATTGTCACCATATATATAGCCTAAAACAAACCAAAAGAATACAAATTGCAAGCATAACTTGACAGGAGAGAAATCGACTCTTCTTATATGCAAAAAATGCGTGAGATCAATTCTACTTTCTAATAAATGGAATCTCCTTTTGCTTGTGACACACATATATATCTGAAACTCTCTCCATGATGGTGGAAGTTTGTCAATTTGCTTCATCACATATTTTTCATCCACCATTTGGTAGCAAAAAAATCGACCTGCTGCAAGGCTTTCCATATTTTCTTGGAAGATGTAAAATTGGTATCATAATGATCATAATGTTGGGAAAAAAAAATCCTGAGTTTGGACATGAATTTTTGTGGGACCCATTAACATTGCAAAACCACTAACCAAAAAGGGGGTCAAATGGAGAGTAAGTTGGAAAAACATTAAGAAGAATGAGACATAAACTCTTGGATGAATGAGTTAATACAAAGAAAACTCAACATAATTGAATGGAGATCTTAACATTTAGATTTAAATGGACAACCTAATTGTAAAGACTTATTTAAATCACTGTGGGGGGATAAAATCACGTGTCCAATCCTATGATGTAACAGTGACACTCGTAAGAATGAAGGATAAGCTAGGTTTATAATGATTCTTATGCTTTGGAAATCCAAATGAAGTAGAGCATGCTATTCTTAATTAATAAAGAACCTATGTGAGAAAGAAGTATGGCTACTTCTAAGGGAATTGAATGGGGCCCAATTCTTAGAAACTCTCGTATAACCAAGCGAATATTCATGGACACAAACGAACATAACAATAAGAATTGAATTGTGTAGGGAGGACTCTCATGTGAAGTATATTATCGTTTACACAAAAGGTAGAATAGTTCAAGGACATCGAATTTACTGGTAAGCTAGTAAATTAAATATACTTTAACAAGAGAAAGTTCAAAGAGTTACACATATGTATCCTATGCAAGTTTCATATGTTGAACTTTATTACCAAGTATTCCGTGTCTATCAATTTCCATTTATGTCGGGAATTCTTGGGAAAAAAAAACTTCATATGCCATGTTTGGGCACTAGTACAGATTTGCTCAAAAAAATAACAAATATACGTCTTTTTTTAAAAGAACCGATGCCTATAAATGATCAGTGGCATTTTTATAATTTTCTTTAATTATATATGTCGGTTCTATGGAAGAACCGGCTCATAAAATTAAATAGTTTAAGAAAAGACGTCGGTTCTTTGAAAATCTACGTATTTTACCAGCCTATAGGCGTCAGTTCTTTTCCTGTCTTCGACTTCGTTATTCAAAATTCTGCTTTTCCAACCCTCATTTGCTACCTGCCACTATTGCCTCTTTCAATTCGTCTCTCCATCAGCAGTCAATTGGCTCACTCCCCTTCTTCAAGTTGTCCATCCATCAGTCGTAGCTACCACCACCACCACGACGGTAAGCCCCACCCCTTCTCCCTCCTTTCTACACGAAACACACGCACACAACTCGTGCACACTTTCGACTGAACTTCCAGTCATGGACATAGCGAAGTTTTTTTTTTTTTTTTTAACTAAGAGCATTGAAAACGACGATTTTAAGTACCAAAATAGGCAAGTTAGATTTACTGACCAAAAAGACAATCAGTTTGTCGATACAAAAACACTTTGTCCATTTAGTATCTAACGCTATACAAATTGAAAACATAAACATTAGATGAACATAAAAAAGACAAAAAGTAAACTGTCTATCTATACAACGGATTATAGAGATGACTTAGACATCTAAAATTGGTCTCTCCTTGTTCTCATTATTTCAAACTCATTAATAAGAGAATATAATGGAAAAATATCAACAATCTCATTCTCTAAATACACAAGCAATCTTATCTTAAGACTTTTGTATTGTTGAATTTTAAAGTTTAAGATATTGGGTCAATATTTATCAATTAAAAAAAATTCAAAATTTTGCAGAGAAAAGTCAAATTTTTGAAGGGGCAAAACTAAAAAATGCATTACAAATTAACTAAAAATAGTGGACCGACGGATAATGTTGGAGGGGAGCGATAACTCCGTCTCTGCTTCCAGTGTAGAGGCAGCGTGAAGAGGAGACCCATCTCAGATCTGAACTTTTAGGTGGCATTGAGATATGAGTTTGGATTTTGCATCGTTTTTTTCTTTTTTTGGCGAAACCCCAAAGCATTCTTATTTTCCAACTAATTCTTGACATATTTACTTAATAAGGCTGGGTAAGTGCTTAATCTGAAATTATTCACTCGTTGCTATAATAGGTATCTGCATTTTTATCTGTACATTTCTATTTTTATTTTTTGCCTAAAATGTTTGTGTATGAGTAAATTGAAACTTAACCAGAGAAGTTTTCCTCATGTTTATAAAATTGAAACTTGTTGAGTATATTCTAATTTCTTGTGAATCACCTGCATAATTTTCGGACAACTATGAAATATGGCATATTGACTTGAACGGTGGTCCCTTCTCGTTTTCATTCTTTCTTAATAACTTGAATTGATGATGAATGGCCCTGCTTTTGTAATGTTTTGAAGTTGAATTTTTGGATTTTGTTTTCTGACAAAATCATTAGAAACTAATTCTTGACTAGGATTCAACTGGTCTGTGAGGGCAGCATAAATGTCTGGTACAATATTCAACTGGTTTAGTATTTTCTATATGCTTAAATATTGTGTCTAGTTAACAAATTTTGCTTGCTTCTCAGGAAAAAAGAATTG
Organism: Ligustrum vulgare; assembly: GCA_963555705.1. NCBI lineage: Eukaryota > Viridiplantae > Streptophyta > Magnoliopsida > Lamiales > Oleaceae > Ligustrum > Ligustrum vulgare. The sequence goes on along the minus strand of OY743184.1, from coordinate 10,270,094 downwards.
TTTAATGATTATGTTGGCAATCTGATTCATTAATACTTATTTTACTATCTAGTGTGAAGTCACTAAAATTGATTAGTTGACAGCATGTGAATCGGCAATTACCTGAGTCTATTTTCACAATCCATCACTCCCGTGCTGGTGCAACTGCAAAAGGACCAGTCACCAACTTAAACCATAATATCTGGGTATAACCTTGAAATGCACGAAGATTCCTCTCGCCAAAATACCTCGGGATAAGTTGAGGTAACTTCTTCGCTAGTGCTACCATTAACATACCATCAAGTTTCTTACTAAATCTCTTAGTTTTTTCTCATTCATACTCTTAATTCCTTTTGAAAAGTTTAAGCATATTCCTTGAAAGAAAAATGGTATTCCTGGCATGCCATTCATCCTAAAAAGAGGCAAGAGCATAACATTAACATCTAAACATATCTGGAAACAAAAGTTAAAAAGAGTTTTTCTTTTTTGTAGATTGAAGAAACTTCAGTTGGGTCTAAGCAAACTTGGGCCACTAGTTAAAAAGTTAAGGATTCCGTCATCTTTTGAGATGGTAGATTTTGAATATTTTTCTGTGATGTTCGGATGGTAAGCTTTAATTGGCTCGAGGCTGTAAAACTTCTAAAGAAAGTTCAAATGATGCCCTCAATCAAAACAGCAAAGCCTCCACAGAAAGATAAAGTATTTAGAGCTTTTTTTTTTTTTATTCTCAGACTGGAAGCATTGATGAATAGCAGTTACTATGCCCATGGAAAATGTACTGAAAATTGTAAAGGCTTAGCTACTAGATGCTTGAAGACTAAGTTATAGTTTTGTCTGGATTAAGTGATGTTCACTTCCTCCAGCAAATTCTCACAAGCACCCAATATTATAGCAAATTCTCACTGTTCTCTAGGTTTTGCAAATTTAAGATTAAGAGTAAATGTATAGATTCTAGTTTTGTTCTGCATTAGATTATACCAAATTCACACTTATTTTTCATAAATCACAAGTATTAGAATTTGACAGCAAAGCTTGATGATGCTTCCTTGTTTGATTTTCTTACTGGATATATGCTTTCTTTTACTTGATGATGCTTCCTTGTATGAGTTTCTTATTGGATACAATGCTTTATAACACATTGGTTTTTATTCAAGCAATAAATTAAAACAAGGAAGCATTGTATCTATATATATATAAAGGAAGCATTGTATATATATATATTGGGGATATAAGTGATTTGGTTATTTTAAAAAAAAAAAAAATTTGACTTTAGGCGTTGTTTGTAACTTTACAACCGTCCTTGTAACGACCCAAAATTTCGTCATATTATTATATTAAATTATTTACATTTAACGGGACTCATTTGAAAGTCAAATAGAAAATTTAATTTATTTGACTTATTTAAATGGACATATTCGACATTAAATAATAGTTTTAATTTAGTTGAAGTAAACGAAAAATAAACAAGAATATTAAATATTACTTTAAGTAATTTTATCGATTTAATAAATCGACTATCGATTTCATAATTGAAAAGATATAGATTGAAGTATATGAAATGTACTTCAAAGTGGAACTAAAAACTTGTCCTAACGTCGTTGAAAAATAATAGATCAAAGTTAAACATTAACTTTTGGTCAAAATAATAATAACAATTATATATATATATATATACAACGAATAACACGTATAGTTTCGAGACACGTAAATTTTTAGTTTTGTTATCTATCGTGATTATTCGAGAATACCATCATGTAGAACATTGAATGACCTTCAAAATGGCATATTGTAGACACGTATTCGGTTGACATACGTGTCTCGAAAACTTTAATAAAGAAAATTGGCACTCGAAAGTTTTGTTATCTATATTGCGTTTCGACGAGGATACGGGAAACTAGATCGTGGGTATTTTAGAATTGTATATTGAAGTTCAATTTTGATGATAACAAGAGTACCGAAAATTAAGATGAAAGTAGCCATTTAAAAAGAAATTGAAATAAAATAGTTTTAAGTGATAAATGTTGACAAGCAATAACTTTTACCTCAGGTTATCGATTTTATGGTCCTAAAATATCGTTCTGATGTATTCCTTGAGAATTTCATATTGACCCCAAGAATTTTCTATTTCGAATTCATATCGTCCTATAATTTGTTTAGTCATTTTGGAATTTTTATTAATTTTTGGAATTAAAATATAAATCTTATTTTTTGGGGACTAAAAGAGTAAATAAAATAATTGCAGCTTAGCTCCTGATAAAAACTATAAATATGCATCATTTGGGCAAAGAAACGAAGAGACAGAGGGTGAGAAAAGAGGGAGTCGACCCTTTTTTATTTGGGTGGGTCGACCCCTCATATATAAGTTGGGGGTGGACCCTCGCAATTGAATTAGTGAGGAGGGTGGGGGGGGGGGGTCGACCCCCTCATCTGACATGTAAGTTTTTTTTTTTTTTTATCATTATTATAATATTATATATATTATATTATATTATTATGATTATGCTTATTATTGTAAACAAGGAATTTAAATTAATTTCCTTATGAGGTACAATAAAGCAAGATAATCTCTTTAAATTAGGATGATTCCTATAATCATTTAGTTAAATATTTTGTAGGGAAATTATCTACTTTAATTTTATTGAACCCTAATTTATATTTGTAGTTGAAATATAATATAGTTTCACTTGATTAAATTATAGTTTATATATATGATAGGCAATGAATGATTTGTCTCCAAGGGGATTGGTGATACCAAATATTGAGGAATAAAGTCGTGAACTCTAGGATATTCAAGGAATGAGATAAGTAATATTTCAATGATAATGTAAAACATAGTATTAATACTTATTATGTGCTCATAAGCGACTATGTGAAGTATATTATTGGTACAATATTCGTGAAATATGATATGATAATTATTTGTATGTGGTGAAAGCATACGAGACATAAATTGATGATATGACATGTTATTAATGCACATGAATTCATTTGAATGTCATATTACGTGATTATGATGTACAATTGGCGGATGAAATATATGTTGGCATTTATGGGCATTGACATGTGCATTGTGTGGACTTAGAAGAAGTCCTTTATAAATGATAAAGGAAGAGATAAAGAGTATATGGAGATATATGGAGAGAGGATGATGTGAATGATATTAGAATCTCCCAACGAGTGTACCGTACTTTACTTTGCGTCCGAATACATACACTCGCTTGAGACTCCCGACGGTCATCAAGGGTAGTCAATGATGGGGTGTTGGCGTTTCAGCGTCAGTATACGGGAGGTGTCGGGAGGTCTCTTGGTGGCCTTGGGACTGTGGATCAGCATGCTAAGCGTCGTATATAATAGGTCAGTTCTGATTGATATAATATAATTTCCGGTGAAATATCTTAAGTCTCAGTGGGCGATGACAGACCACAGGCACTGGAAGGCACATGTTATCGGCCATATTGATATTTGAGCTATACGATACAACGTAATGGGATTCGGGCCCAATTAAGAAATGTGGATAAACTGAGATAACGAAAAGGCATAGAGCCTAAGAATGAGATAATTGTGAGAAAGTGAATCAACTCATGCGCGTGGTTGTGCATATGTTACTTGCTGATTGTTAGCTTATTTAGTTTTGCATTGTAGGTATGACAATGCATGGATTAGAGATTGGTGCGAACTCTCAAATGACGGGACAATTGTGTACGGGTACCTGACCGTGGTTCATGGGCCTCTCACCAGAGAAACCCTAAAAAGATCCAACTACTTTTAACTAATTTTATCTGATTTCAAAATAGTTAAATATTTTTAAATAATTTTTCCCGACTATCTTACGCTATCCGCTCTTTGTTCTCTGTTTTAAACAGATATTTTTATATCAACTACTAACTATAAAGTTTTTATATTATAGTCATTTTCTTTTGTTTTCTTTTAAATTAAATTAAAAATGATATTTCAGAGAAAAATGCTTATTTTTAATAATACCAAATTATGCTTTAAAAATAAAAGTTCTAATTTATATTTAGAGAGGGTGGATAAAATACTATTTTATCCGTTTGAAAAGTTAAAATATGGCGGGAAAATAAATAAATGTATAGAAAATGGAAATGAATTTGGGACGCCACAACTCTTTTACAACTGACGCGTAAAGTCTGCCATATACATTGCATTTACAACCGACGCGAATGAGTTTGTCTGTACTAGTGGGCCATGAATTTTTGTGGGACTCGTTTTTCTTTTGTGAAAGATAAGATGGATTTGAGTTCCCCTCAGTGAGAACATCAAAAATCATATATTCACATGCCCAAATTGATACTTTGGTGATGAGAAATTGAATCTCAAAAGCGAGAGATGGAAATTGTTAAGGAAATTTCAAGAGGCTTATCCCACGTAAGAAAACTATGAAACTTTGGACTAGTTTATATAAGGATTTACTTTGAAAGTATATAATCGTGTGTAGCATATACGCTCTCTCCATGTGAGCGTACAGAGGTTGCAAACCATGGACTAAAATTAATTTCAAACTTTGAACTTTTGTGTAGGGGCAACTTGTGTACACGAAATGTCGGACCTAACTAACTAAGAATTGGCCACATAGTACAATTCACGTTTTGTAATTTTCATATTTTCATAATTGAAATTCGGACTTTCCAACAGCTATTTAACTCCAGATTGAATGCATATTAATTGATGTTAATTCTCTTTACACATGAAATTGCTCCATTAGTGACGCAATTGAACCAACATTCTAAAGCCTCACGAATTTCATTAACTTCCACTGTCGTCTATTCCAGAAATATTTAGTTCGTGTGTATTCTTCACTCCAATGTCTATTTGGTGGTTTTGTTTTGGCAACGTTTCAGTTCGTCGATGGTAACGGCTATGTGATAAGTTAACTATTGGTTCTGGCGTTGTACCTTGGATAAGTAGTAATATTATACCCAATACATCTTTACCTCAAATTAATATATAACATTAAATAATTTATTACATTAATTTATTATTTTAAAATTTAAAGAGTTATAATATAATTAAATATTATATACTCTTTCATTTATTTATTTAGTTTTATAAATATACTATCAATTTTTCATAATGGTATAATTTCATGTTTTTATTCTCATATTATTATACTTTTTCTTAATTTAGTTTTTTTTTTTTTACTCACTTGTGATCTACTCAAGTTTCATAGTTTATAATTGTATATATAATATTATGAATGTAATACCCACATCATCAATTCAAAATGTTAGAATTCCATTAATCCGTAACTTATGTTTCATAGGTTATATGAAAAAAATATTTTACAAATTTTAATTCACATTTAAATTTCTTTTATCATTTTATTATTTGGGTGCCTTTCTCAAATTTTTTCAAGTGTTTGCTGATTTATTATTATAGTTTTTACTTTAAATTTTTGAGAAAAATTATATTATAATTTTTACTTCACCATTTAATATATATATATATATATATATATATATATATATATATATATATATATATATGTGTGTGTGTGTGTGTGTGTGTGTGTGTGTGTGCGCGCGCGCGCGCGCGTGTGTGTGTTTTCAATAATCGGTCTCATAACCTTATATCCAGACCATTCCCCCAGCTTTAAAGGATTGATTACCTACTCCTCATCCATGGACTTATGCAATTCCGCTGCCAAAGAGTGTCGAACCCTCGCCACTGGGATCACAAGCCTTTCAACTTAGCTCTGATACCATTTGACTACTGAAAACATATGTTGACAGTAATCGGTCCCATAACCTTATATCTAGACCACATTTGACTATTGAAAACATAAGTTGACAGTAATCGGTCCCATAACCTTATATCCCAGCCATTCCCCCAGCTTTAAAGGATTGATTACCTACTCCTCATCCATGGACTTATGCAATTCCGCTACCAAAGAGTTTCGAACCCTCGCCACTGGGATCACAAGCCTTTCAACTTGGCTTTGATACCATTTGACTACTGAAAACATATGTTTACAGTAATCGGTCTCATAACCTTATATCCCAGCCATTATGTGTTATTTCTTAAAGTATCTTGAGGAGGTAGCCATGAATCTTCGAGAAGCACAAGACAATGTTAGTGCCTTTTATTCGAAAATTTTGTTTGAACACTCTTTTGGGGTAGCCTTACTTTCACTCAAATTTACACTCTCTTTTGTTGAGGAATTCTCTGGTGAGGAAGTCTGTCAAAACATTATTTGTTCCTTCAATATATAGAATTTTGAAATCAAAACACGACAAAATGACTTGCCCCCTTGCAAAGATGTGTTTGGAAACGAGATTTTTGACGTCTTTTTGAAGAACTTCTTTTGAGGCTTTGCAATCAGTTTTGAGAATAAATGATTTATTAATTAAATCATCTTGAAACTTTGACACACAAAGGACTATTGAAAGGATTTCTTATTTGATAGTGGAATAGTTAATTTGAGGACCAGTCCAGACACCAGAATTGTATCTAACTAATTGTTCATGTTTTGACCCTAATGGAATCTGCTTTAAGACTCCACCAAACACTAAGTCGACGCGTCTGTCTCAACAACAAGATTGGCATCTGGGTCGATAATTGAAAGACAAGGAATACTTTTGACTGTTTTTTTGACACTTTGGACAACTAAGGTACACTCATGCCCCCAAGGTGATGGCTTTTTGTTCAGTCTTTTGAAAAGTGGTGCACACAGTATCATGATATTTTGAATAAAGTCTGACACGTAATTAACGCATCCAAGAAATCTTTGAAGTGATGTCTTATCAAGGATTTGATTTGGAAATTTGTCGGCAAATTCTAAAGATCTTTGAATTGGTGTAATAGTACCTTGAAAAATCGTATGTCCAAGAAAACGTATTTTCGTTTGATATAAAACGATTTTCTTTGCAGATACAGCTAAACCATTAATTTTGACTTTATTAAAAAATGTATTCAAATGTTTGAAATGTTGTTCTAAACTATCTGAATAGATTAAAATATCATCAATGTAAACAATGATAAAATTTTGAAAAGGATTAAAAATATTATTCACAATTTTTTGAAATTCAGAAGGAGCATTTTTTAGACCAAATGGCGTGACATTCCATTCATATTGGCCAAAAGGAACATTGAATGCAGTTTTGTATCTATCTTCTTATTTGATTTGAATCTGATAAAATCCAGACTTCATATCAAATTAGAAAAGATAGATGCTTTGAATAGACGATTGAGAAGATCTTTCTTTTAAGGAAGAGGATATCTTATCCACTTAAGAGCAGAATTTAAAGGTTTAAAATTGATAACAAGCCTTGGAGCCCCGCGTTCGAGTTCAGCTTGATTTAGAACATAGAATGCAGAACAACTCCAGGGAGATTTACTTGGGCGAATGAGACCCTTGCTAAGTAAATCTTGAATTTCCTTGGTGCAATACTCAAGGAGTTCCTTGTGCATTTGAATAGGACGAGATTTAGTTGGAATTGATGATTCATGAAAATCATCCGAATATGGAAGAGAAACAATATGTTTCTTTCTATTCCAAAATGCATTTGGAATGGTAGAACATATCTCTGATCAACTTTCAACGAATTTCTGATCAACTTCAAAATTCTTCAGTCAAAGAAAAAATTTCTCAAATTCTCAAAAAATTCGAAGCAGAGATATGTTCTACCATTCCAAATGCATTTTGGAATAGAAAGAAACATATTGTTTCTCTTCCATATTTGGATGATTTTCATGAATCATCAATTCCAACTAAATCTCGTCCTATTCAAATGAACAAGGAGCTCCTTGAGTATTGCACCAAGGAAATTCAAGATTTACTTAGCAAGGGTCTCATTCGCCCAAGTAAATCTCCCTGGAGTTGTTCTGCATTCTATGTTCTAAATCAAGCCGAACTCGAACGCGGGGCTCCAAGGCTTGTTATCAATTTTAAACCTTTAAATTCTGCTCTTAAGTGGATAAGATATCCTCTTCCTTAAAAGAAAGATCTTCTCAATCGTCTATTCAAAGCATCTATCTTTTCTAATTTGATATGAAGTCTGGATTTTATCAGATTCAAATCAAATAAGAAGATAGATACAAAACTGCATTCAATGTTCCTTTTGGCCAATATGAATGGAATGTCACGCCATTTGGTCTAAAAAATGCTCCTTCTGAATTTCAAAAAATTGTGAATAATATTTTTAATCCTTTTCAAAATTTTATCATTGTTTACATTGATGATATTTTAATCTATTCAGATAGTTTAGAACAACATTTCAAACATTTGAATACATTTTTTAATAAATTCAAAATTAATGATTTAGCTGTATCTGCAAAGAAAATCGTTTTATGTCAAACGAAAATACGTTTTCTTGGACATACGATTTTTCAAGGTACTATTACACCAATTCAAAGATCTTTAGAATTTGCTGACAAATTTCCAAATCAAATCCTTGATAAGACATCACTTCAAAGATTTATTGGATGCGTTAATTACGTGTCAGACTTTATTCAAAATATCAGGATACTGTGTGCACCACTTTTCAAAAGATTGAACAAAAAGCCATCACCTTGGGGGCATGAGTGTACCTTAGCTATCCAAAGTGTCAAAAAAGCAGTTAAAAGTATCCTTGTCTTTCAATTATCGACCCAGATGCCAATCTTGTCGTCGAGACAGACGCGTTAGACTTAGGGTTTGGTGGAGTCTTAAAGCAGATTCCATTAGGGTCAAAACAGGAACAGTTAGTTAGATATTATTCTGGTGTCTGGAATGGTCCTCAAATTAACTATTCCACTATCAAAAAAGAAATCCTTCCAATAGTCCTTTGTGTGTCAAAGTTTCAAGATGATTTAATTAATAAATCATTTATTCTCAAAACTGATTGCAAAGCCTCAAAAGAAGTTCTTCAAAAAGACGTCAAAAATCTCGTTTCCAAGCACATCTTTGCAAGGTTTTGATTTCAAAATTCTATATATTGAAGGAAAGAATAATGTTTTGGCAGACTTCCTCACCAGAGAATTCCTCAACAAAAGAGAGAGTGTGCATTCGAGTGAAAGTAAGGCTACCCCAAAAGAGTTTTCAAAAGAGTGTTCAAACAAAATTTTCAAATAAAAGGCACTAACATTGTCTCGTGCTTCTCTAAAATTCATGGCTACCTCCTCATGATACTTTAAGAAAAACAAGAGAACTGTCATCCTGGCAGATCAAATTTTTTTTTCAATTTCTCTTTCAAACAGGTTTTCGTGTCTTCAAAATTTCCCTCCAGATTCCTACTTAGAGGTCTCAAAGCCTTCAAAGATCAAAAAATCTTTTCAAAATTCCCCTGATGATCTTTCAAAGGTCAATAAAGAAGCCCTTCTCTTTTCTTCTTCTTCTCAAAATACTGGTGATCATTACAATTGTAATACTTGTCATGTGTTACACAGGTTATTCACCTTTCAATATGAAGCCTCAAAATGGTACGAGACCTGTATTCTTTCCAAAAAATACTGGGGATCGCCATTTTGTTCAATCAATTTTGAGCAAAACTATTATGAAACTATTAAAGATTTCAATGAAAATATTAATAACTTCATTATTCATTTTGCAACTTGTCACCATAGTTATGGTGAAAAATCAAAATTTTAATTTTCTAAATTTGGTACTACTGAGCCTTTGATAGAAGTCAGTAGCTATTCCAGTTCAAACGGTAACTGGTAAAGAATTCTCAAATCCGTTGATGGCTATGGACTTACCAAAAGTTCAGACGAAGAATTTCTCTTCGTTTTCAAAACTCAAAATCAAGATAACAATGATCCTTATGATGTTAATGCATTGTAAAAAGATTCAAAGTCAAATGGTGGTCAAAATTCCGTGAAATGCTTCAAGATCTTCTGCTCAATGATCCTCATCAGAAACCAGCTCAGAAGTTGATTTTAATATTGATGAATTCTATCAAAATGAAGACGACTGTTATGGTATTAACTTTGACGAGTCTATTCAAGATGATACTCAAAATACCAAATGACTACATGAACCTAGTTTTCTTGATGACTTAAGAGAATATCGTGTCCAAAAATCAAAAGAAATTATGATCAATATGCTTTACTTCAAAAGATTTCAAGAAATTCAAGATAATTGGTAAAGCTTGGTCCTTTCGGTAAAATGGTAGACAAGCTTTTCAAGATTCCAACGGTTCAATCAGCTTTTCAATGTGCCACTGTTCAATCAGCTTTTCAAGATTTCAACTGTTCAATCAGCTTTCCAAAGTGCGGATCCTGTTCAAGATTCCAGTTGTCTGCAGATTTTTTCTTTTTCAATTATTCAATGTAACTTTCCAATCTATTTATTTGCAAGTTTCCATTCATTGTAACTCAGAGTTTGAAATACGTTAGAGTTTCACTCTCCGTCAAAATATTAATCTTCCAAATTTCAATAAAATCCTTTGTTTTTGAGCAATCTTTCAATTATCAAGTTAAATTTCCTATCTATATATATATTTTTACAAATTAATTTTTTATTCACTCATTTACAATATAATTACTTATAATACAATTACATTACACTACACTAATATAAATTGATTTTTGAGTTAATAATCATATGACATTTTGAATTGTTTTATTGACTTTCATATTAAATCAATACACTGCAATGAAAATCAATATCTTGAATCCTTACCTAATAACATCATTTTTAAGTAATAACATAATTCATTACAGTTATTTATTATCTAACAATATACAATGTTATTAATACTATTATATGCAACTTTTTCTGATTATGTTATACAACATGGAAAAATTTAAACAAAAATGAGTAGGTTGTCTACCTCAATGACAAGATAATTGAGTTATTTCATTGAGAAAGTATAGAATTTGTCAGCTTTGATGAAGCAATAAATGTATCTATTTCTGGAAAACATGTTGTCTTCAACGTATCATATTAACACCAGCAAATGATTAAGGATATTATTCATATTCAAAATGAACAATTTTCACTATGTCTATACTTTTGTAATGATCATTAATAAGCCTTAATAATAAACAATACATAATGTAGGAATATATCTTCCAAAACTTGTATCCTTTAATGGACAGCTATATGCAATACCTTGCCAAATTTCAATATAAATTATAAAAGTCTTGTTAAAAGTAGAATAAAAAATAAGAAAAAATTGTAAGAAGTTAAAAAAAAATATTATGTACATAAAAGTGTTATTGTAATCAAAATATTACATTTCGGTTTATTCAATATTTTCACATTATATACATAATTTCATAAAAAAAAATATTCATATATAACATTTTTAACAATTTTAATTTTTTTTATATTAATATCTATTACTTCAACTACTCTAAAAATAATATTAGTTCTAAAAAAACATTATACACTACATTCATCGTACACATAAAATGCACAAAGCACGTGCATACTTTTAGTTCTATAAATGTTCTTGTTAGGATGAGAAAATTGAGTGCAGATGGGAAAATGGGGTTCGATTGAGGTGGAGGAAATGAGACGGCAATAGTGACATTTGTGGGGTTTGCTAGCCAAGGAGAGGAGGTTTGCTCCAGGGATGGAGTTTATTGGGTTAGGGGTTGAGGATGAATGGTGAATATTGTTGATCGTACCCTTGGGCAATCCGTAACACACGAAATTATCTCTTTCATATATGTGACAAAATCCCTTTTCAGAGGACAATTCTGTGTGTTTTTCGAATCACTTTGACACCGTCAATATAAAATGTGTGTTTATATGTTGACAGTACCCTTAAGTGACCCGTAACACTTGAATTGTTTCCCTGAAGAATTTTGTTCAGATTGATTAGGTGCATTCCCAATGAGTCGAACTCTCAACATAAGATGTTTGATGGGTGATCCTTGATACCACTAGAACTAGTGGTACCAAGTGTTTCACCCAACAAACCTAATAAGATCTATGATTTTGGGTATTTTACATTTATTAATTCAGCGAAATAATTAATTTTTTCTTTTAAATTAAATATCCATGATTGTCGATGAAACCCCATAAACCACATCAATTGTTCCGTGCAAACTAGGGTGAAAGCGATGTTCTCATTTCTATCTACGTATTCACTTCCACTCATATTTATGGACTGCAACTATTTTTGTCCTTGAAGATGAGCCACTTGGACTGCCGTAGCTTTCAAGAGTGACTCTCATTGAAAGCGATAAACTACCCATTAGGCTCCCAGACACGAATTAATCGTTTCTATTTCGTATTTTCCCTCGTTAACATTATTAAGTTGTAGAAAAACAGACTTTACAACATTGACAGTGTTAAAAATTAGAATTTTATCGATTATTTTATAATTTCGCCAAAAACGTGCTTTATCACATAGAATGTATGCATTCAAATTAAAAAACATAGGATCCACCAAATAAACGGATGGATAACTTATTCTCTATGATTTAAAAGGAGTTAAAAAGGCACCACCTAAACTCGTCTAGGTGTGTGAATAGGGGATGACAAAATGGCTCGTCGGCTTAAGTTGATCGGGCTCTGCTCCCGGCTTGAGATATCTATCCAAAGCTCGAGCCGAGTTTTTTTTTTTGAGGAACGGACTTTTGCTCGATTCAGATCAAGCAAAAAAAAACTTGCCCAAAAAGCTTGAACCTTAAAATTCAGTCACTAGCTCAGCTCATTGTTTATATACATTTCCAATAACAATTTATGATTTTTTGTTATAAAAATAGAATATAATTTAGAAGCTCTGGACTCGGCTCAGCTCGGCTCGAAAAAGCCCGAGCTTAAAACTCGAGTCGAGCCTTTTTTTGGGACGAATTTTAGCTCAACTCAGCTCAAACCAAAAAAAAAAAAAAAAACCTTGAGCGACTCGGATACATCCCTAGGTGTGGAGTGTTTTCAAAATGCCCTGCGTAAGGGTAAGGTGTGAAAAGATGACCAACTCTTCTTTTTAATTTTTTATAACTTTTTTGGAGTCATTTCTTTAAGGCTGTGTTTGATTATGCTTTCATGGAAAAAAAAAAAAAAAAAGAATTTTCAAAATTTTCCATCTTTCATGGATGTTGAATAATCGAACCTCGCAAGACACAAAGTGATCGAGATTAGTCAATAATGCAGCGGAAGATAATAATATAATTGGGCAAGTAATTGAATCAATACATAAACTATATAATTGAAAATAATGATAACTCCCTTTTCAGCGAATTAGCGGACTGCACAGGGTGAAATTGAGGGCTCAAATTTCAGCACAATCCCCACAATGGTAACACCACTACACCGCTAGAGAACACTCCAAGACAACCCCCCAAACTGGTCAAGAGACCCACTGCCAAACACACACCTCCCACACGAACCGGCTGCAGGCTACACAGAGGAACCACAAAGGAAACCGCACAAGCACAGAGGAGGAACCACCACAGGATCGGCCAAGGGACTGCACTAAGTAACCACAAAAAGGATCGGCCACCACAAGGCTCGAACAGAGCAGGTGGCGCACAAGCAGAAAACCAACAGAGCAGGTGTCGCACAAGCGAGAACCACAGCAAGGAACCGAACACAGCAAGAACACAGTCACAGTTCACAGCAAGGGCCGAACACCGAACACGGTCCACAGCAAGGACCGAACTAGAGGCTCACAAGCAGGAGGCGCACAGAGAGCACACGGTGGTGCTTACCACGATGGAGGGAGTCGGTTTCTCACAAAGAGAATAAGGGAAGGTTCTGTTTCTTCACAGAGAAGAGGGAGTAGCCGCACCACCAAGAGAGAGAGGAATGTCGAGTGTGATCTAATCGGCCAAAGTGGGGAGGGTCGGGTAGATAGGTTTAGGGTTTAATTAGGGAGCCCTAATTAAATGGGTCGCCTCCGAAGCCTACCAATCGAGCAACAGGGTCGTGTCCCAATTAAAACCTCGACGTGGGTAGTAAATCTCTTAGCGCGTGGACTGCCTAATTGTGGAGATTGGACAATACTTCGATCATGGGCCGAGGGCCTACGAAGCTTAAAATTTGACACTATTTATTATCATTGCCCCCGAGGTTTGATTGGGACCAAAAAATCCCAACAATGGAAAACAAAAATCATCATCCCACTAGAACCAATTTTTCATGAAAAATAGGCTAAAATATGCTTTAAAATGTTGTACTGGGAAATTCAATTCTAGAAAAATATAATTTATCAAACAGCCAGGTGAAAAAATAGATAAAAAATTACCATTTTCCATAGAAAATATTGGGTATCAAATACAACCTAAGTTAATAGTTAATGTTGGCCTAGGGAATGAGTACACCACAGACTTTTGTTTTGTTTTTAATCTTATGAAGGATGAATTATAAAAGAAAAAGGTAATATTATAAATCCTACATATCCCATAATGATAATATATTGAGTAATTGTTATATATTTATTCATTATTAATTTATAAGGACATTTGGCCTAAACTATGGATGGAATTGGAGCACAGTGGAATAAAATTGAGGAAATCAACAAAACAAATTGGAAAAATTGCAGTTACGATCCCAAAACTTTCTTTTTTTTTGTGGACTTTACTCAAACCTCCACTTTGTGCCACCTACGGTCCCAAACCTTTAATTTGGTCGCATGAGAAGGACAAATGAATGGAAAACATCCAAAATTCTGTTAGTTTTGATTTTGAATTTTTTGAAACCGTTCATTATTACTTGTTAGAAATCTATAAATGAGAAATATATTTTCATTTCCAAAGAGAAGAATTCAATCATTAACATCCTTTCGATTGAATTAAAATCATTTTCTCTCTTATAAATTCAACTCCATCTTTGCCTTCATTCAAGTTCTTGGAGTAAACACTTGTGCGAGGTGTTTTCCTTCTAAAATATTTGATTAATCCTCATAGCCAATCTTAGGCAATTACCACTGAACCCGTACCCAACCTCATTAATGAGAGGAGGTCAGTTATCGCTTTAAGACAACGATTAAACGTTTGAGCATTCATTGTACATTTTTGATGTTCTTCCAATTGATTGTTAGTCTTGATCTTCTACTTGAAATTTCAAGTGGTTTCCTTCCAATTATGTATTTATCTTTGTTTATCATCTTCTTAATTTATCACTAATGTTATTTGATCATTCTACTGTTGATGTAAAGTTTTCATACTCCACTCGATCTCCTGAAATATTCTCAACAATAATGTTATTTGTACACCATGATCTACAAATTGATGTACATATCAATGATGTGGATTATATAAATGAGAGATGCTACATACATGGAGATAACAATGGGTCAGTCCCGTCCCACGAATCTCGGGGCAGGTCGTGGGAACCATCCCGCCCCATTTAGTACCCCGTTTATTTTTATTTTTTTAATTATTTTCTTAATAGGATAAAAAAATAAAAATAATAGTAAAAGAATTAACGCGGGGTCGGGAAGGACTCCCCTTAAACCTTCTCGGCGCCCCTAATGAGATTGGGTCTGTCGAGTTTTTTTTTTGGTCATCCCTATACATACACATTTTTTTATTAGAAAGTTTAACAAAGTTACATTTGGCCTGTGTTCGGTTGTTATGTAGCCGCCACCATTATTTTTACTTTTTGGTATTTTCGAGGTAGAATTTGTGGTTAAAAAGTAGTTTCGAAAAATGTGTGTGGTTAAAAAGTGACGTTGAAAATTGTGTTGATTATAACACGTGCTTATAACACTATTTCCGAACACATTGTTGGTAGAAATCTGATTTTCACATATTTATCATTTTCAGAATCAACGAACACAAAACTATCACATGGATTTTGTAAACCCGTAGATTGTACAATTGGTTTTTCCTATTACACTGACTTCTATTTTTCCCTTTCTATCTCTCATCTGTTTCATCAATATATAAGCTTGTGTTCGGCAACTTGCTTACAACACACAATTATAATTAATATAATTTTCAATATTACTTTTTAACTACGTACACACATCTCTTGAAATTTTTTAACCACAAATTCTACCTAGAATATACAAATAACACTTATTTCTGTTGCTGAAAGGAGGCTAAATCACGATGTATAAATAATATTACTCAAAGGTTGTGTTTGATGGAAAAGATGGAAAATGTGTAAAAAGAAAATAATTTCTAGGGAATTGATTTGATTGGATTAATTTTAGATAAAAAGTGAGAAATTTTTCAAATTTTTTTGTTTGATTGACATTATTTTTCATGTCAAACAAAATAAAATTTAGCTCTTTTAATAATAAAAAAATTTAAACTTTTTTCATACATTTGTTCTTGATAATAATAATGTAGATTTGTGAAAAAAAAAATATATTAATTAACAATAATAAAAATAATCAAACGCGGGTGAAAATGTTTTCAATGTTCCAAGGAAAACATTTTCTCTACAAAATGTTCCAAGAGAAAATGTTTTCCAGAAAAATCAAGCAAAAGGGTCGCGTGAGCTAAAAGGTTCGAAAATATTCTTGGAAAATTTAAGTCATCAAACAAAGAAAAAGTGTAAAGAAAATCGAAAAATTTAAGTCATCAAACAAAGAAAATCATTTATTTCTAACCTTTTAGCTCACGCAACCCTTTTGCTTGATTTTTCTGGAAAACATTTTCTATATGCATATATAGTTGTTCTATAGCCCGTAGTATAGAATTTTATTCAAGAACCCACTAATGAGTTATCAAGAAAAACAAAACCCCTCACACGATGGTCGAGTTGGTTGAGTAGGTGAGTAAGGATGCATTTGGTTACGAGTTACTAAATGTTTCAAGAGAAAATGTTTTCCAGAAAAACCAAGCAAAAGGGTCGCGTGAGCTAAAAGGTTAGAAATAAATAATTTTCTTTATACTTTTTCTTTGTTTGATGACTTAGATTTTCCAAGAATATTTTCTAACCTTTTAGCTCACGGGACCCTTTTGCTTGATTTTTCTGGAAAACATTTTCTATATCACTACTATAAAAATGGGCTTTTGCAACATTTGCTAATTGAATATTACTAAAAGTGGTCTACCGCAACATTTTGTAAGTGAATGTTGCATTTGATATAAATATTTGAGATTTATCCCTTTTTGCAACATTTAAAAGTGTTGCGATAAGTTGGAATTTTTGCAATACTCAAATTAAGTTTTGTCAACGTTTTAAAAACGTTGCAATAGGCAGCCTATTGCAACATTTTTAAAAACGTTGCAAAAGACAGCCTATTGCAACGTTTTTTAAACGTTGCCAAAACTTAATTTGAGTGTTGCAAAAATTCCAACTTATCGCAACACTTTTTAAATGTTGCAAAAAGGGATAAATCTCAAATATTTATATCAAATGCAACATTCACTTACAAAATGTTGCGGTAGACCACTACGAGGCTTCGACTTGGAATCATCGTCTTCGGGTTTTCTCTCAAACTCAAATCCCAGTTCATCGAAGTTTCTAGTGGGGAAAATTTGGATCAAAAAATATTTATACATAAACTTCAAATTCTCCGCTTACAAAATTAATTTTGTAGCCAATGTTTTATTTTCTCTCAAAAAAACTGATTTTTATAGGGACTACATTGCAATTTACAAAAAATTGAAATCAAAACTAACCAAACCTACCGTCATCTTCCTCAATCCTCTCCGAACCCTCCCCCTCTCGATTCCCCTCTCTCGCAACACCTCTCCCTTTGCTCCCATTCGTCGCAACCACAACCACCACCACCACTACCGCGGTTCTAACCTCTCTCCTCCCCCTCTTCCCTTCTCCCTTCCTCGCACACACTCGCCACATGGTACATGCACACACCCTCACGAACGCAGCCACGCACACACCGCACTCAGGCACACACCTAACACATACTCTTGAACACACAATGTATGGTGATGTGATCCGGACCAGGCATCGAAGGGCGAAATCGAGACATCGACAGTATGACGGTGATCTACATGGAAAACGGAGCAAGTTCTATGTTGGAATCGAACCGAGAAGACGAAAGAATCAAGCCGAGCCGAGTGCACGAAATTGTTTATGCAGAAAAGGCCTTACGGCCGTAAGGGAAATCATTCACGGCCGTAAATCATATAATCACGGCCGTAAAAGCTATTGTCGCGGCCGTAATCAACTATCGAAGGAAAAGGCAGAATTTCAGCAGAAAAGGTCTCACGGCCGTAAGCCCAATCTTACGGCCGTAACATGCAAACCGAAGGAATTTCACGACCGTAAGAGTTTCGTCACGGCCGTAACCAATATCACAAATTTAAACAGAAAGACCTTTACGGCCGTAAGAGATTTTGTCACGGCCGTAAACAAGCTGCGCCAGATTTTTCGGGAAATTTCAATTATTTTGTTTCCTTTTATTATTTTAGGTTATTTTCCTATTTTAGAATTTTAGTATAATTAGGATTCTATTTTGAGTAATTAGATGCTAGGTTTTCTTGCTTATTTATATTTCTTTTCATCATTGAAAACATTAGACAAGTTTAATTTGAGATTAATAAAATTTGTGAGAGGATTCTCCAAAATTGAAAGGTTGAGTTATTCCCTTTGTTTCGAACTTATCAAAGATTCGATCTTTGTGGCGTTCACTCGACGAACTTATCAAGAAATTGACAACTCTTGTGGCGTTCACCAATCTTGATTCTTCAATTCGCATCGTCATTAATTGCGTCGTGATTGTTGGGTCAAGGTTTTACCGTCAATCTATCTTTTAATTTCTGTTCATTTATTCGTGTTCTTGTTATTTCGAGTCAGGTCTGATTTAGATCTTTCCTAGGGTTTTAGATTTCGTTATTCCGCGTTGTTCGACGAGATTCCCCGACTGGGATCGCGTCATCTGGTATCAGAGCTTGGATCTATTTCAGATTCTTGCGTTTCTTGATTTTCTTGATTTTTTTCGTGTTCTTCGCGTTCTTCGTGTCAGTCATATATTTTTCCAGTTTGATCCATAAGAGTCAGTCCCAAAAATTCAAAAGTGTTTTTCTTGTTCGTTTTTCGTCCAAATCCAATTCCGTTTTTTCTGCCATACTCGTAATCCAATTCTCTGGCAGATTAAAAAAAATCCGAAAATTCCCAAATATTTCCCAAATATTCTGAATTTCCTTGTTCGTGTCTTAAAAATGTCTGATAGAGAGGCTTCTACATCTTCATCTTCTGTTGGAGACAGGAAACAGCTCAGGGGTGTGAATAGAAAGGATGAACAGGGTAATGGTGATATTGCAGCAATAAGGGCACAATTTGAGAGATTTATGACACAGATAGTGAATAGAGGTGCAGAGCGTGAACAGAGACCTCGGGATCAGTCTCATGATGGTTCTCGGGTTAGGAGAGGTAATAGACGTGAGGTTGGTGTGGATAATGAGGACATGGGCAGTGAAAGTGGCAGTATATCTTTAGGTAGTATACGAAGGAGGGATAGAGGAGATAGGTATGAGAGGAGGCAGGATAGGGAGCGTCGTGATGCTAGAAGGCATCGTAGGGGTAGAGATGATGTTGATGACGACCTTGGAAAAATTAAAGTGAAATTACCATCGTTCCAGGGTAGGAGTGATCCAGAGGCGTACTTGGACTGGGAAACCAAGGTCGAAAGGCTATTTGATTGTCACAATTATTCGGAAAAGAAGAAGGTTAAATTAGCTGTGATAGAATTCACAGATTATGCCAATATTTGGTGGGATCAATTAGTGACAGGTAGGAGGAGGAACCTTGAGGAACCGGTGGAGACTTGGGGTGAATTGAAAACTATAATGAGGAAGCGGTTTGTGCCGATTCATTATTATAGGGATATTTATCAGAGGCTGCAGGGTATGACTCAGGGGTCGAGGAGTGTAGAAGATTATCATAAGGATATGGAGGTGGCGATGATTCGGGCTAACGTGGTGGAGGATCGAGAAGCTACGACGGCTAGGTTTCTGAGTGGGCTGAATAGAGATATTGCCAATGTCATTGAGCTGCAACACTATGTGGAGCTAGAGGATATGGTGCATATGGCCATGAAGGTGGAAAGGCGGCTAAGGGGGCAGCAAGACACTCACTATCTTATCCTACATCACAACCTAAGCAGGAATCCAACGTTGAACATAACCTGAAAGGGAAGGAGGAGCCTACAACGAAAGGTAAAAATATTTCTGATTCTCAAACTACTCGGGATAGAAATATTAAGTGCTTCAAGTGCTTGGGTATGGGTCATATAGCATCCCAGTGTCCAAATAGGAAACTAATGATCTTACGTGATAATTGTGAAATTAGTTCTGAGGATGAATTTAAGGGAATGCCTAAGTTAGTGGATGTTGGAGCAAGTAGTAGTGATGAGGAAGGATTGACCTATCGTGAAAAAGAATCATTTGTTAATCGGCGTGTCCTTAGCGCTAGGGCTAGGGTGGATGAAATTGGTGAGCAAAGAGATAATCTTTTTCATACTAGGTGCTTGGTGGGCAAAAAGGCTTGTGGTATGGTGATTGACGGGGGAAGTTGTACTAATGTGGTTAGTACAATGTTAATTAATAAATTGGGCTTAAGCTTGATGAAACATCCAAACCCTTATAAATTGCAATGGCTGACCGAGTCGGGGAAAATTAAGGTAAATAAGCAGGCTAGGGTCAATTTTGCCATCGGGGGTTATAAGGATGAGGTGGTCTGTGACGTGGTACCTATGCATGTTAGTCATATATTGTTGGGGCGACCCTGGAAACATGACAGGAGGGTAGTGCATGATGGGTTTAAGAATCAATATTTATTTGTGAAGGGTGGGAAGAAATTTACACTTGTGCCGTTATCCCCAAAAGAAGCTCAAAATGACCAATTGAAAATAAAGCGCGAGTTCGAGGGGAAAAATAAGAGCGTTGAGGCCACGACCTCAGAAAAAGGAGAGGGTGTGAAAATTGAAAACAAGAGAGTTGAGGCCACGACCTCGGAAAAAGGTGAGCTTGAGAGTGAAAAGAAAAAAAAAAGAGAGTCCACCACAAAAATGAGTTTATTTGCATTTGCTAACATATCCCTCCCCAGTTCTACTAAAGCTGTTTTGCAGGGACATAAATCAAAACATGAACGTAAAGCGGGAAAGAAAGTTATTGGCCAAAATAAGCAGCCCAAGAGTCTAAAGGATTGCATGACGCTTAAAAATAATCATCGAGCCCAGGAAAGCAGGAGGAATTTGAAAAGCCGACCAAAAATGGATTCGAGGTCGAATCCTTTTCAAGAGAGGGAGTATGATGTGATCCGGACTAGGCATCGAAGGGCGAAATCGAGACATCGGCAGTATGACGGTGATCTACATGGAAAACGGAGCAAGTTCCATGTTGGAATCGAACCGAGAAGACGAAAGAATCAAGCCGAGCCGAGTGCACGAAATTGTTTATGCAGAAAAGGCCTTACGGCCGTAAGGGAAATCATTCACGGCCGTAAATCATATAATCACGGCTGTAAAAGCTATTGTCGCGGCCGTAATCAACTATCGAAGGAAAAGGCAGAATTTCAGCAGAAAATGTCTCACGGCCGTAAAGCCCAATCTTACGGCCGTAACATGCAAACCGAAGGAATTTCATGGCCGTAAGAGTTTCGTCACGGCCGTAACCAATATCACAAATTTAAACAGAAAGACCTTTACGGCCGTAAGAGATTTTGTCACGGCCGTAAACAAGCTGCGCCAGATTTTTCGGGAAATTTCAATTATTTTGTTTCCTTTTATTATTTTAGGTTATTTTCCTATTTTAGAATTTTAGTATAATTAGGATTCTATTTTGAGTAATTAGATGCTAGGTTTTCTTGCTTATTTATATTTCTTTTCATCATTGAAAACATTAGACAAGTTTGATTTGAGATTAATAAAATTTGTGAGAGGATTCTCCAAAATTGAAAGGTTGAGTTATTCCCTTTTTTTCGAACTTATCAAAGATTTGATCTTTGTGGCGTTCACTCGACGAACTTATCAAGAAATTGACAACTCTTGTGGCGTTCACCAATCTTGGTTCTTCAATCCGCATCGTCATTAATTGCGTCATGATTGTTGGGTCAAGGTTTTACCATCAATCTATCTTTTAATTTCTGTTCATTTATTCGTGTTCTTGTTATTTCGAGTCAGATCTGATTTAGATCTTTCCTAGGGTTTTAGATTTCGTTATTCCGCGTTGTCCGACGAGATTCCCCGACTGGGATCGCGAGATTCCCCGATTGGGATCGCGTCATATGGATTCTAAAACTCCATTGATAATTGAAATCAATTTCCTTCTTCTTTGATTAATTTTTGTATTTGGGCAAAAAAGAATTTTTTTTGGGAACTATTGAGCTTTCCTTGATCAGCTTTATGTGATGCTTATGGGTTTTGCAGATTTCCACTCTTGTTTCAAAGAATTTTCATAATTTATTTTAAGGGGCTTTGAGACTTAAGTATTTTTAAGGGGCTTTGCGAAAGCATTTCATGGTGTGCAATGTGGAACATAGGACTAGGATTATTTTGAGACTAACTAGAAGTCCATTTCAATTTATTAATATTTGTCTTAATTCATATGAGCATGAATCAAATCTAAAATTTTATACTGATGATTTATCTTTTTTTTGTTGAGAAAGCTTTGATATGGTGTTCTGAATTTCAGGGAAAAAACTATTCAAAAACTGTTGGAGAAGCTAAATACTCCACATCATATACCATAGTGTCTGCTTTAAGCCTGGGTGCTATTTCCAAGTTAGACTTCTAATTTTGTCAATTTGTTATATTATAGATTTTTAAGATGGTTTACAGTTTATAATTAATGAGCATATTGTTGCGTTTTTACATTCTTTTGAATTATTGTATTAGTTGTCTTAAGGTTTATGCCTTGCTTCCGGTACTAATGAACTTCTTTAAATACTGAGCAGGCAAGAATCATAGTGTTTGATGTTGCTATGTGATGGTATACAGATTATACACCTACAATTTGAGAAAAACTCTTCAGGTATCGATATTCCAAAAGAAAAATGAAACTATGGGAAAAATCAATCAACTATAACCACAGGCACATTAGTTGATTGTTGGAAGTTTGGCATAAAAGCATAACCATTATTTTTATTTTTTTTAAAGAATATCCAAATATGTTTGCCTTAATTTAGTGATTGTTGGAAGTTTGGCTGCCAAAGAAAAAAAATTGAATTGAATTATTCTGAATTTCAGGTAAGTACGTAATGTTTACAAATGAATCTTTTGTTTTTTATTTGATTATTTTCTAGTTTTTAATTATTTTATTTTGTGTTCCTAATTAGGAACAAAGTTCCAAGTTTAGTGAGCTGAGAGTTGTATTAGATTAGTTTGACAAATGTATGTTTCTCACATGCCAAATATTTCTTGAGGAAGTCTTGAGAAGTAACTTATATATTGTGCATATACATTATAATAGATAGAGTTGATTATTGAAAACTCATATTTTCTCCCCCCTCGTTTCAGGTGGTCATGAACTGAGCAAAAGCACTGGAAATGCTAGTGGAAGAGCTTCTTATAGTAATAAACGTTTATTTATTCAATGATCTTGTGTAATTCTTATTTATGACTAACTTCATATAAGTCTATTTGAAAACAAGCTTAATTTGAATTCAAGATTTTTGTTAGCTATTATTAATTAGTTTTAAATTTGATTTGGGTTTAGATAGAGTTTATTGTTGAATTTGTGATGTTGAGGAGTTATGGATTGATGTTGGAAGTTGTTTGAGGTGTTGGTTTGATTTTTAAATTATTATGTTGGTTATGATGTTTTTTACAGGTTGACTAAGTCCAATATATAGGGGAGGTTCTGTTGAAATTTCTATAGAATTTTTTACAATAGAAGGGACGGAAAGAGAAGTTAACACGTCTAAGTTTAGGTTTTATGCTTTGGGTGAAAGCTCATTTTCCTTGGTGGTAGATCTAGCATCTAACTGACATCTGTCATCGATGCACTTTCACGTCTCTGGTCTAGTAGATTGATTTAGGACAAGTCATATCAATTTCTATGAAATCACATTTGAAAGATATAAATGTATTTTGCTTTTAACTCTATTTTTTATTTTTTCTACCATTTATTAAGTAAAGCGTGACATTCACTTATAACTTTGCTCAAATTCGTTATAGGTGTAACTTTGAAGATGGACCGAATTTTGCGATCTAAATGTGCGGTTATATTACGGGATGAAGTTGATATTCCCGTAGTAAAATATTTCTTTTGTCAAATGATGATGTTCTTTTGCGAATTTGTTAAACATTATCAAAACTTTCTTTCGTGGATTTGTTATTCTGTATTGTGGATTTATTAGACATTATCAAGACTTTATTTTGTATGGATTTGAAAATTCATAATGTATTTACTTTTGTTTTTTATTTAAAGTACTATTTTAATGAAGTAATTACAAAGATTTGGATTTTATAAATAATTTTTTCAAAAAACGTTGCAAAAGGGTCTACGGAAACAATTAATAAATGTTGCAAAATGTTGGGTTAAAAGTTTTTGTAACACTTTAAAAACGTTGCAAAAGGGTTTACGGCAACACTCAAAAAACGTTGCAAAAAAGTCTACGGCAACACTTAATAAATGTTGCAAAAGGGTCTAGGAAACACTTAAAAAACGTTGCAAAAGGGTCTATCGCAACACTTAATAAACGTTGCAAAAGGGTCTACGGCAACACTTAAAAAATGTTGCAAAAGGGTCTACCGCAACACTTAAAAAACGTTGCAAAAGGGTCTACCGCAACACTTAATAAACGTTGCAAAAGGTCTATTGCAACGTTCAAAAAACGTTGCAAAAAGTTTTTTCACTACGGCAACACTGCGATTTGCAACACTTGCCAAACGTTGCAAAAACCTTTTGGCAACATTTTTTGAGTGTTGCAAAATACTATTTTTGTTGTAGTGTATATATATATATAGTTGTTCTATAGCCCGTAGTATAGAATTTTATTCAAGAACCCACTAATGAATTATCAAGAAAAACAAAACATCTCATGCGGTGGTCGAGTTGGTTGAGTAGGCGAGTACGGATGTATTTGGTTACGAGTTCGATTCTCCCTACTAACACTTTCTCGATTGAGTCTGTCGTACTAGGCTTACCTAATGGCATGGTTTGTGATAAGTGTATTTTATACACTTATTTCTATTCTAAAAGCAGGATTTTATTTGTTTGTTTAAGAATATTTGTTATTTATTTAGTTAATATTGTTTGTATTTTAGAAATAATCCAAAGTCGAGAAAATAAAGGAAATGAAGCAAAAACAAGTCATTTGGATGATAAAAGAGCTAAAGTGTGAAAAAAAAAGAGTTAATGAAGTAAATCAAAAGGGTCAATTGGAAGAAAAGTCAAAGAAAGAACCAAATTGGAAGAAATTAGGAGTTCAAGGACTAAAGTATACAAATCAAAAGAAGAATGACCAAATTGCAAATATTCAATAGTTGATTCGGATCAAGATAAGATACTTGAGGACTTTTAGGAGTCAATTGAATGCAAATAGAAGGAAAAAAGGAATGAAATATGGTAAGAATATTACCATAAATTCATTTCAATCAAACAAGGTCTTCGGGCAGATTTTTAGTCAGATTTTGAAACCTAATTTCGGGGCAATAAAAGTTCGAATTGGTAAAATCCTATTTCAGGAAGAATTGTAGCCCTTTACGTTATCTTTCTAACGGACTTTGAAGCACCTCAATCGAATAAGAGAAATGAAAGATATGATCAAAATACTAAATATTGTGCAATAAAAGGATGATGACCAAATTGCTGAAATTTAAAGAAGAAAATTGTTGCTGCCGATATAACTGTGAGGCCGCACGGTTGAAAAAGCGTGCAGTCGCATGGACAAAAAAATCAGTGACTGAAGGTTGACTTTTCGAGGCTGCGATCGCGCACTTTTGAACCGTGCAGTCGCACGATAGTCCCGACTGGGCCGCAACTGGGCTTTTTTCGCGGAATTCAGCAGTTTTCTTCTCCATTAACCTAATTCTTGGGGAGATCTATAAATACCAGACCTAAGGCACGAAATTAGGGGTTCTCAACTGTGATATTTCATGCCAAAACGCTGTCGAATTGCGAGGGGATCCATAGGAGGACAAATTCAAGATTGAAGAACAAGGATCAAGGAGATGAATATGGTGACATCTTTTCATACTTATTGTGATTTATTTTCGATCATGTATTTAGGCTAGGTTTTCATTGTTAGAATTGTGATGAAGCTTTAATTTATTGATTCCATGTTTTGACGGTACATTTATATTATGCAATTTTTGAGATTGATGCAATTAATTACGTTTTTATTCTCATCTATGATTGTGGACGCATAATTATTGATGATTGTGATAGAGT
Organism: Ligustrum vulgare; assembly: GCA_963555705.1. NCBI lineage: Eukaryota > Viridiplantae > Streptophyta > Magnoliopsida > Lamiales > Oleaceae > Ligustrum > Ligustrum vulgare. The sequence continues at coordinate 10,243,964 of OY743184.1, read as the reverse complement.
TCTATGTTCGAAAGAGTAGGAATCTATTAGACCTTGATTAATTGCCGCGAAGTCCGATAGGGGATAGAAATATACCCTTATATTTCGTGTTATTCTTAAAAGTGTTCATAATTCGTTAATGTTTTTCTACATGTTTGGATTGGTCATAGAAATATAGGCTCGTTTCTTGTAGGAAAAAGTGTTTATGCATCGCTCGAAATGGGACATAAATAAATATAGGAACACGGATTATCAATACTCATACTTTGTTATTAAATGTTTAAGTCAAATACATGGTTGATATGATTAATGTGGATTCATAATTCTAACATATTCATCTCATCGTTTTCATAAATCAAATTTTCTTATTTTCTTTAGTTTAATTTTTAATTTGTTTTTCAAAATCAAAATTCCTAAATCCTAAGGTGGCGTTCTGTTTGTATTTTATTTTGTATTTTCATTTTCGAAAATGTTTTGTATTTCATGTTTTCATTTTGTTTTCAAATTTGCTGAAAACGCGTTTGGTTTGTCATTTCTGAAAACCGTTTTTGAAAATGAAAAACTGGAAAACACGTTCTGTTTGAAATTTTGCAGAATACTATTTAAACCATTTTTAATTAATTTGCTTGCAGAATACTACTAATTCAAACTCAAATTTCCTTTTACAATACACTGAAAACATGGTTACATGCAACACACTAATGTGAGCATTAAGAGTCTATATTAACACAGCTTGGTTAGGTTCGGGATTTGAAAAAGCTCTACTTCTATTAAAATTCAGAAAATGCAAATTCTTTTAAAATCACCAGAGTCCATTTATCAGTGCATTTTTTGAAATATAATAACAAGAATTCTCACTTAATTTTTTTTTTTGTAATGTTGATATTGAATTCAATAAAACTTTATTTAAACTTAGTTCCAAGTTAGGATAATTCTAAAAAAAAAAAAAAAATTATTTAGGCTTAGTTCCAAGTTAGGATAATTCTAAAAAAAGTAATAAATAAATAAATAAATAAAAACTTTATATTAAGTTTAGTTCTAAGTTAAGATAATTCCTTTAAAAAAAAAAATCCCAAAACGCATTTTCCCCGTTTTGGACATTTTTTGTCGAAATACACACAAAACGAGGTTTTGAGCGTTTTGCGTTTTGTGTACACATTTTTTTTTTGTTTTCCAAAATGCGTTTTCGAAAATGGTAAAGAGAACGCGTTTTTAGCGTTTTCGAAAATAAAAACAGAAAACGACCTCAAAACAGCAAAGAGAACAGGGGCTTATCTTTACCATTTTCGAAAACGCATTTTGGAAAACAAAAAAAAAAATGTGTACACAAAACGGAAAATGCCCGAAACATCGTTTTGGGCGTTTTGTGTGTATTTCGACAAAAAATGTCCAAAACGCGGAAAACGCGTTTTGGGAATTTTTTTTTTTTTAATAGAATTATCGTAACTTAGAACTAAGCTTAATATAAAGTTTTTATTTTTTTTATTTTTTTATTATTTTTTTTAAAATTATCTTAGTTTGGAACTAAACCTAAATAAAGATTTTTTTTTTTTTTTTTTTTTTTTTTTTTTTTTTTTTTTTTTTTTTTTAGAATTATCCTAACTTGGAACTTAGTTTAAATAAAGTTTTATTGAATTCAATATCAACATTACAAACAAAAATTAAATGAGAATTCTTGTTGTTATATTTCAAAAAATGCAATGATAAATGAACTCTGGTGGTTTTGAAAGAACTTGCATTTTCTGGATTTTAATAGAAGTAGAGCTTTCTCAAGTCTCAAACTTGACCAAGCTGTGTTAATATAGACTCTTAATGCTCACATTAGTGTGTTGCATGTAACCATATTTTTAGTGTATTGTGAAAGGAAATTTGAATTGGAGTTAGTAGTATTCTGCAAGCAAATTAATTAAAAATAGTTTAAATAGTGTTCTGCAAAATTTCAAACAGAAAGTGTTTTCCAGCTTTTCATTTTCAAAAACAGTTTTCAGAAATGACAAACCAAACGCGTTTTCAGCAAATTTGAAAACAAAAATGAAAACACAAAACACAAAACATTTTCAAAAATGAAAATACAAAATAAAATACAAACAGAACGCCACCTAAGCTTTTCTTGTTCCGGTTAAGGTAGTAATCTAAAAATACGATTTAAAATAATCTCTGTGGGATCGATATTCGGACTTAAAATGCACTTTATTACTTGCGCGACCCGTGCACTTGCGGAGAGCGAACAGTTTGCAGGCTATTGTGTCAGCCCAATAGATTACCCAGTGGGTAGCGGTTGCGATTCCTAAATAAAAAAATTAAAAAAAAAAATTTATCCATGTGTTATGATTGGTGTTGGATATACATACGCACTAGGCTATCTATATATAGTGGTGGGTGAATGGTAAATGGGAAAATATTTCCTTTATTCTGCATGTATGTCGTGGCTCATTGTTCACGTCCATCGAAACGGCGTTTATTCAGGCGATTCCATTCTTTTAATTCTTGTCTTCTCTTGCGTACTTAGTATACACAAATACAATACAAGCCTCTCATACCAAACTTCAAAGCAAACTGTGTCTCCATCTTCTCCCGCGAATAATTAGCATCCACGTGAACTTTTATTTTCTATGGATATTAATAATGTTTTTTAATTTATTCTGCTGTCTGTATTATCTTGTATATGTAATACTAGAATATGACTAATTCTTTGTCTTGAGTTTATAGTTTCTAGCTAGCAACAATATGTAAATAATATGCTATTCCAAGAAATGAACGAGGAAAAAAATATTAAAAACTAATAGAAAGACATTTTGAGAATTAAGAATCCTAAGTCTATTTCATAGAGAGTAATAAATTATGTTGCAGGAAGAAAAATAAAAACTCAAGAATCGCACATATTTATAGAGATTGTTTTATTCAATGTGAGACTACATTCTCTTTCGTTATTGCAGTAATTCATTATCATAAAATGAAGTTTACAAGAAAAAAATTGCGCACTCCTATCTTCTGTAAACTCTCTTTTACGAGGGTTGTAATAAAATTTTAATAACAACTCCTTTATTGATAAGAAAAGTTAGGGAAAAATCGATCAATATACTTACTCCGTACATCGATAATAATTAGACTTCATTAATAAGATAAACTAATTAACTAATAATAAAAAATTGAATAATGATATTCTTATTGACAACTACACTACTCGTCCTACATAACATCCTACTTGTGATTGTTTTACTATTAGTATGAAAATCAAATTAATTTTTTTAATTATTAAAATCAGTGCAATAAGATGTCATATTATAGGATGACTAATGTAGTAATGAATAACATTAGTATAATAAATTTATAATTAACACCAACCATGCAGAGAGAAGACAAACATATGGAATATGGAATAAAGTTTGAACATTTGAAAAAATTGAGCCATAGAGTGTACATTACATGTTGACCGATTGATTACAAATCTTAATATTCCAGCACACGATCGGGATGGGAATATTTTTTTTTTTTTTTACCACAAAAAAAGTTGAATAAGGCTAAAAATTTCCATTTCCCGGAGAATCTAGACCGCAATAGCCGCTGACCTCTCTTTGAAAAACAATTAACAATTCGACATTATTTTTTTTCCTTCTCATCTTGTTCCTTTCCCTCATCATATCGTATAAAATATTGTCATTGATTGAACACAAGATGCATGAAATTTCATGGGGAAATGCAGCCAATTAATTGAAAGAGGAGATTGTACTTATATTAGATGCAAATATTTAAAATAAGGTTGTAATTGATATACTATATTAGACTGTGCCCCAAAAAAAAAAAAAAAATCGTAACAATTAGAATAGGTAATAGTAACTTTAGTATGTGATTTGTATTATGATAGATTAAGGTAGATATATAAAACGCTATTAAAACTATTTATGTAATATTATCACCTTGATTCACTAAAATATCAATCACAAGTAATTAGTGTTTTTAATTCTAATTTTATACTATGATGCACGAAGGTATCATAATTTCCAGGATAAAAATAAAATAAAATAAATAGATTGACTATAATAATAGATAAGATTTTAACTTTTTAAATATAATTCTTCACGTTCAATCTATGCTACCAAATAACAAAATTGATATGTTATATACGATGGGAAACACACCAGACCCGTTGTAGCTCAACATTGGATGATGTCGAGCTACCCCCACGTGTCCGGTAGAAAACATAAGAGTTGTCCATTACGAGTAAGATATCATATCTTCACCAAATAATTAATTAGAGATTCTATCTATTTTAAAAATTCATCTCTTATTTAGGAAATTGCATTTAAGCATATAGGTGTAAAATTAAATCCTAACATTAAGGGCAAAGGAGTATCCTGGGGATTAATTACCTCGAGAGCCCTGTGAGAAGGGGGGTTGGGGGGGGGGGGGGTGGACCAAGGAATCTTTGGACACGGAGAGGGAATATTGGTGTTCAGGAAGACCACTTGATACGTACGCAAACAAAAGTGCCTTATTATCTACATAATTTTGTCCATGATCTTTAATTTTCTCATTTTAGTTGTCTAATTTTACGGATTTTTATTTTAAAAGTATATATACATCAGTAATTAGAACATAAAATAAAATTGCACCTCTGATTCTATCGAGACTTATGCTAATTAGTCTCGGTTTGGATTTCATTTTCTTAAAATTAATTTTAATAACATATTTCGTAGAATTCATAATTGTTATTCACTTCCTAAAAGGTAAAATTAAACCAATGACTAAGTATCAAATATGCTATTAAAAGGTACAATATTAAGCATTTAGGCAGAGAATAAAATAAATTTTTAAATAGATTTTGATAAAAGTTTTTGAAACGTGTGGTTAAAAATATTGTGGATCGTATGAAATATGTGGTTGATATTAATTGTTAACTTTAATCAAATTAAAATTAAAATCTATGAAACATGGCTAATGCTTGTGGCCTTTTGAGTCAAGTGAATATGGAATAATGGAGTGTACTCCATAGAAGAGATTTCATAAAAGAAACTTTGAAGGAGGGGATATTTTGGCCTGCCACTCAAACCCTTTTTCATGATAAAAAAACCTGATGATAAAATAAAAAGAGTATGGAATTTTAAGAGATAACGATTCATCAACGTAGAGAAGAACACAGTTTCTCTTTCCAATATTCTTTGTGTAAACAGTACTCCTTTTGTTTTCTGGGAAACACAATCAATTCCTCCATTAAATGTCTCTCTCTCTCTCTCTCAAAAGTCTTGGATATTTTTTTTTTGTATTTTCGTGATAAAATATATGGTTGAAATGTAATTTTAGGAAATATATGTTTTTAGGTTGAAGAAATATATTATTTTTAACAAACGGACTTAGGGGTTAACATTGTAACATTTATAAATTGATTTATTATATTTTGAAGTAAAATATATGGTTAAAAAGTCGAGAAAAAAATATGTGATTAAAAAGTTATTTGTGAAATGTGTTGTTTATAAACTGATTTATTTAGTCTCCGTTTAGTAACGATTTATAAATAATACAATTTTTCAAATTAGTTTTTAACCATAAACATTTTTTTCTCTTTAAACCACACATTTTAAAAAACTTGTTTGGTAACTAATTGATTTATAAATTGGTTTATTTATAATTTTGAGCTAAAAAATAGTGATTGAAAATTAAAAAATAATTTGAGAAATTGTATAGTTTATAATCAGTTTATTTTGGTAGTCAAATGAAGGCTTAAATCACACGACTTTAAATTGTGGAAAAAGTGCTATTTTCCTTTGGGTATTATGAATCTGACCAGTTTTAGTAGGTTCTGCAACTCCCTTCAAGTTTCTGTTCAACTTAATTCAGTTCTCTATTCAAACCCTAGACTAGACCTATTCTATCTCTACTCGATATGTATCTTTCTCTAGATATGCGAAATCCATGCAAATAATAAAGTACTCATGATCTAATAATCACACCTTATTCATCTTCATTTTCGCTCTCTTCCATTTCTCTCTTTTAAATAGCTTCAACTTTCCCGATTTGTCTCAGTTCCTACTCTAGTTTTTAATGTTTTTGATTTGACTTAAAACTAATCTTTGTGAGTGTCTCCTTACATAATGTTTTTTAGCACAAACCAAACAAGAAGCACAGATTCCACCATGCCTGATCTTTCTTTGCAGATCAGTCCTCCATCAATATCTAACTCCGGATCCAAGTGTGATCCTGGGAAGATGAACATACCTGGTTGCAATACTGAGAGTAGCTCTCCCATTGACTCGGCCAGCAGTGGAAGCGATTTGACCCATGAAAATGGTAATTTTCACCCAGAGAAGAATTTTAATCATCCATCTCTTGAACCCAGTTTGAGTCTTGGATTTGAAACGGCCGGATGGAATCCTGTTCCGGTTCATATGCCAAAGCAATTTCAACATTATCAGACTCATTTATATGGGATGAGGGAGTTTAAAAGAAGTTCGAGAATGATTAATGGAGTTAGAAGAAGCGTTAGAGCTCCTAGAATGAGATGGACTTCAACTCTTCACGCTCATTTCGTTAACGCAGTTCAGCTCCTTGGTGGCCATGAAAGTATGTCAAATTAATATGAGCTTAATTTCAAGTATTTTCATTAATATTTTTTACAATATCAGTTTACATATTTTACTTTTATTGCTTTAATGGAGTAGAAAAGTTATTACGGGGAATTGAGTTTTGGGTTCTTCTGCAAATGTTATACAGGAGCAACACCAAAATCAGTACTTGAGTTGATGAATGTGAAGGATCTAACCCTAGCTCATGTGAAGAGTCACTTGCAGGTGGGGTTATTGTGTTCAATCATTTCTTTCTAAGAACTAAGAAGTGTATTTAGGCCTTGTTAAATTAGATTTTTAGCTTATTTTGATTTGAAAAATTATGGGTCTTATGAAATGTGATTAAAATGAATTGTTGACTTTGATAAATATAAATTTTAATTTATTTCAAACATAGACTTATTAATTACCATTTTTTTCAATAACATATATATTTCAGATAGTATCACTAGCTGAAAATTCCTTCATTCATATTCTGATTGACAACTTATTTTGAGATATAAAATAATCATATGATAATAGGTGGAAATTCAATTCCCTTATCTTGAATATTGAATAAAGTGGGGGAGTTGAGTAGTACAATGGGGTTAGGACAAAAGGGCATCATTTAGGATCGTTCGGTTGGCATTTAATTTGCCAAATTAATACACTAAAAGATAAAAAAGATAACAAATTTAATTTACACAATTTTTCAAATTATTTTTTAACCTTTCATATTTTATCTCTTCAATTAAACAATTTTTAACCCCACATCTTACCTAAAAAATACAATAAATCAACAAAATAAATTTAATTCTCCCTCCAAGCCTCCGAAAGGTTTCTTTATAGGGATAATCTAGGACTTTTGTTTAAGAGTCTTTTTCTTATGGGAGCTTCCATGCAGATGTATAGAACAGTGAAGAGCACTGGGAAAGGAACAGGTATATGTTTCAAGGACCCATTTTCCTTTATTTTCTTTTTTGTGTTGGTTATTAATTTCATCAGGACAAAATTTTTCAAAAATTCATGAAGTTTGAAAAATCCATTGATTTGATGATTATAATTATTAAATGCAGGTGAGGGACAGGCAGATATGGGACTGAAACACTGGATAGAAGTTGAAGGCCTACGCCTATCCTGTGAAAAGGCTGATATTATCAAAAATTCTGAGAAGTGAGTATAATTTCTGCAGATTCATGTCTTTATTTGTCAAAATGTGCATAATCTTCCATCATCACAAATTGGAAAAAGTCTGGATTCGTTTGCTAACCGTACTTTTTAATTTATAAAATAAATTAATTTATAAATTATATAATTTTTCAAATAATTTTTAATCACACAAATTTTCTCTCTCTAATTTTCAATCACTACTTTTTACTTCAGAATTATAAATAAATTAGTTTCTAAATCAAACAGTGTTACCAAAAAAATTTGACAAAATTCATTTCACATTTTCTATGGGTGCATCGTGCATTTTTATGCATGATAATTTGTTTATTATTTCGTAATAGAAATACAAGAAAAAAGAAAAAAAAAAAAAAAAAAAAAAAAAAAAAAAAAAGGGGATGTGTAAGATAATAATTTGAAGATCTTTTAAGAAGTAAGCAGAGCCATTATGTTGCCTGATTTCTAATGTTCATGACACCACGTTCAACGTGATGGACACACATTGGACGATGTCAAAGAAAGTTCCAAGAAGTAAAATAGTAGTTTCAAATCTCATGAATAGTTATTTAAAAAAAAAAAAAAAAAATCTCATGAATGTTAATGTATAATAACACATCCTTGATTAGGGAGCCATTTGGTGTAATATAGGGCCCCCTATTCTAGGACCATAGTGGAATTTGGAATTAGTGTCTACTATGTCGAATGTCAGCAAGTGTTGGATGTTCTTTTATAATAATTTTAAATAGACATTCTAAAGTGACATTGTGATGTGTCAATTTCTCATTTGGTGATAAAAATATGCATTAAATAATGAAATCATCATCAAATAAATCACCACCCAATAAAAAAATGACACATCATAATGTCACTTTAAAATGCTCAAAATGAATGTCCCTCTATAATCAATCCTCCTTTTAACTTCTTTCATGGACGGCTAAGGATTCTACCATCAAGAACTGAAGAAAACTACCAATAACTAAAAGTTGTCGTACTATATGCTATGAGACCAACAATATTTGTTTCGTTAATAATGAGAAGAAAACATAGTATAAATATAAACTTAGAAGCACTCTGCATATATATTCTTAAACCATGGAAATCTAAAGAATGTCCAAAATAGTTGTTTGATACACAAACATGATGATGAAAACCTCTGCTTGACAAACTTGTTTAAAAATAATTTTTAATTATACACATTTTCTTTTTCCACTTCCAACCACATATATTTCTTTGAAAACATAAAAGAAAAAACATATTTTTAAATACAAAATTTATAACAAACGGACTTATTAAAAAAAAAAGGTTGAACCCTAACCCTAAGGGCCTCCACTTGTCATGAGCCTTGGTGGATGATGTAAATCGCAGGTTATGCTTCTCAGAGTGTAGGGTGAGGGAAGCACATTTGCACTTGGTAAGGGTCGGATTCGAACCCCTAACCAAGCGAGGTTGATCTTTAAACCATCCTCCCTTTCATCGTTGAGAAATGTGCCTTGAGGCACAAACGGACTTATTGCTTATAGTAATGGCATGTCAAAGCATACGTTGAAATATACCAACATGGGTAGGAATTTAAAGGATGAGTACTTTTTATATTGCCACGCTTTATGTAATTTTTGATCTATTTCATGCTGAGTTATCTTCCTTCTTTTTTTTTTTTTTCACAATGTGCTTTCTCTAATTCATTGTTTTCCTATTCTCGAACAAAAGAACTTCATTGGCATCTTCTTCCAATGGGCACTCGATTTTTTCGAATGATGAAGCTAAAGTGATGAAGGTACAAACTAACTTAACTCTTTTTCTTCATCATTCAATTTTATTTCTTTTATGTAATCGATCTATGTCTATGCAAGTGTTTTTTATTTCTTTTATGTAATCGATCTATGTCTATGCAAGTGTTTTTCAACGAAGCATCTAGATACTTACAAAAAAAAAATTTAATTAATTATTATTATTTTTTTAAATCACCTTGTCTAAAATCTTAAGCTATTAGAATAGGATCTCGGTTAGCAAAATTAACATGTGTTTTTGTGTTAATCAACAGGTTATTAATGGAGTCGATGCAAACCACAACATGACCTTGTCTTCTTCCGATATGCAACTAAATCTTGAGTTTACCCTTGGAAGACCAAGCTTTCAAATGGACCACTCTAAATCCTCCCTTCTCAAATGTTGAAATTTATAATAGATTTGCCAAATTGTGTGTTCAAATAGCTAGGAACGTGTGTAACATAGACATATGCTTTCCCTTTTGTATTCTGTGAGGAACTGGAAAGTAAAATTTTGTGGGGAGAGCACAGATATATGCTATTTGAAGATGAATTATTTACAGAATCTAGCTAAATCTTTTGAAGGTGGGCTGAGGAACTAATCAGGGTCTAACCGATTGATCGATGTGTCTGTTTAATAATATTTTCTATGGAAAATCAAAGTGGCATTTTTGTTGGTAGAATTCATTTTTCGTCTTATCTCAATATTCGTGATTTTTCTTGAAATCAAGGAAAATATTTTCTCTGTTTTTAATTAAAAATTTATTTTTCACCTCTACCATACTTTCAAATATCAATTCCACTTTCAATCAAACACACTCAAATTCCTTCGGTTTATATTTTGTGAAAAATAAATTCTTGAAAAATAATTTCACTTCAACTTATTTTCTTTTCGCCAATTTCTCATGATTGCAACCAAACGGCGTTAAAGATGATTTGATTCGTGAGAAAACAAATACTTGACAAGATTAAGAAAAATCTTCACTTTTTAATCCATCTTAACCAGAATAATAAAGTCTAAATCTAGCAAGAAGAACAATTAATGTTACTCATGATTAGTTGTGACTTGTGATCATCATTGTGAACGAGTTTTTAGTCATTTAAGCGAATACCTCTCGATCCAAGCAACGTGAGAGTCATTCACTCTGTTTATTAAGCTCATGTTTGGTAGTGATTAAAATCATATTTTTGTTATCCCAAGATAAATTAACCAAGAGAGAGGGTGAATTAGTTTATAAAACTTTTTAGATAAATAATCTTAAACTTAAGAACCAATGAGTATAAGTATGAGCACTTAGTATTACAAGTAGCTAAACTATCAATGTAGTGTGCTATAAATGTATGAACTTAATTGATAAAGCAAGTATAACACTTAAATATAGTGTTGCACAATATAAATTGATAGAAAAGCGTAAGTGCAATGCAAGTAAGTAAAAGAGATTAGAGATTGCAAACGCGATTTAGGGAGGTTCAATCAACCCATGTGATCTATGTCCTCCGTTACCGAGCTCTCCGTCACGAGTAAGGTCAAATCCACTATATTGATAACTTACAATAAGGAGTATCGAATCCTTAGGTGACTTTACAAAAAGGAGCACCTATCCTTTACAATCGAGTTTTCACAAGGCTCTCGAAACCACAAAATATAATGAATTGAATTTACAATTGAAATAACTCTTTTAACAAATGATATAATCAATACAAGTATCTTGAGAGTTTTAGGACAACACTTCAATAGATAGCAACTATTTAAAGCTCGAGTGTTTATGAAAACTTTGAAGAAGGATATGAGATAGTTTTTCTTGAATCAAAGTTTTTCACCCAATGATCTCTCTTTCCAAATAATACTTAGTTAAGTATGAAGAGAGATATACACTTCAATAAGTGTTTGGTGATATGAACTAAATCAAAAATCAATAATAAAGTAAGAGTATTGAGTTTTCTACAAGATGGAATTCTTGATAAAGATATGAAATAGTTTTGAACAATCAAGAGATTCCTTGCAATAAATGAAATAGAATGTAAAACAAAGTAAGCTCAATGATTTTCTCAATAAATTTCTCTCTTAAATGCTCTTGTAAATTGGTAGAAATGAATGCAAGAGAAGTGGCTATTTATAAATCAAGAATTTGAGCTTCAGGAGGTTTCGGTCGACCATTTCACACTTTCGGTCGACCGAAAGCTCAAAAACTTGCCGTTATACATTTGAGCCGTTATACTTTCGGTTGAGCAAGTATTTCGATTGATCAAAGTTTCTGTCGATCATGTGCATTTCGGTCGACCGAAAAAGGAAAAATTGGAATTTTTATTTTTATATCAAAAAGTTTATTTTTCCAAAAATTATTTCATGTTATAATTTGAAAAATCATTTTTATGCAATTAATGATTTTTAGAAATAATTTTGAGCTTTATAGACTTGCTAAAAATGCTAAAAATTGATGAGTTGATACCTTTACAAATGAGTTGAAATTTTCAACACAAAACTTCTAAAGCTTTAATCTTCGTTCTTCGACGATCTTGTTCACTTCAAATCTCTTTTATGATTGATTTGTACTTCAATGGATGACGATTTTGATCTCGGAGTATTCAAATGACACATATTTGATAAAACTCAAGAATTGAAACCATTAATAATACATGAGATCTTGTTTGTTATAATCAAAATAATATATACGTGAATAGTCATAGGTCAACAATTTTTAGCGAATTTTGATAAAAGTTGATGTGATGTATAGTTAAAAAATTGTGTGACATATGAAATATATGATTGTGAATAATTGTTGACTTTGATTTTAATAAAAATATGATTTTTTATCAAAAACAAACAGGATCTAAATATATGGTTCTAATTGGGTCTAGTAGGAATTAAAGACAAAAAAGAACAAAAAATTGAGAGTGTGTTTGGTATTGTTTAAAAGAAGTTTTTTTTTTTTTAAATGAGTAGTGATTTTTAGGAGAAAATAGATAGATAGTTTAAATTTGGTTGAAAAGTCAAATATTGTGAACTTAACTTTTAATAAATGGTTAAAATTTAATACTGTAGAAAAAAAAAAGAGAATTTTAATAAAAAACAATCAATAACTGAATTAAAAAACTTCCAAAAAAGTAGATCATGTTCTCTTTGATGTTTTCAGCACGTTTTGAGTTTTTTATTTTCGGAAATATCGAAAATGCGTTCACTTTGTCCATTTTTAGAAATTTGTTTTCCAAAAAAAAAAAAAAATATATATATATATATATATATATATATATATATATATATATATATATATATATAAAGGAAACTCAAAACGAGTTTATTACGTTTTGGATATTTTGTATTAAAAAGTCCAAAACGCGCGTTTTGGACCTTTTTTTAGTTGTAAATGTGAGACACTTCCTTCACTTGAAGTTATTATATAATTTTGTCATTATATATAGATCCATATTAAGATTTTTTTTTTTTTTTTTTTTTTGTGCGTGTAAATGTGAGATACTTCCTTCAAGTTCTTATATATTTTGTCATTATATATATGTATATATATCCATGTTAAGACCTTTTTTTGTGTAAATTTGAGACATTTCCTACACTTGAAGCTCTTATGTTATTTTGTCATTAAGATTTTGTTGGTATGAGGTTGAATTTTGGTTTAACTAAAACAATATTAATGATGAATTTATTGACATAGAGAACTAACTGATTTATTGACATTGAATTTAATGTAATTCAACAAATCAACCAATTTTTTACATATAAAATATCACAAAATAAATATATCAGAAAATTATAAATTAAACACATTTTTCAATTTTCTATTTTTGAAAACAGTTTTCCAAAATACAAAGAGAACATGCTTCAGCAATCCCACAACAAACAACTAAAATCCAAAATTTAAAATAAAATTCTAAACTTAAAATTCAAAATCGAAACACAAATAAAACAATCCCGTAATCTCCGATTTTGAAAAGTTGATAATACTTTTGAACTTGTCATTGACTAACCCAAGCAATTTGGGAAGCATTTAAAAATTTATATACAGGAGATTCGCAAGAATGTGCTAATTAACCATGAAAACAAGTAACGTATCTTCGTCCTATTGTTGACTTTACAAAATCAATGTTCAAAGCAACTTTCAGTTTTGTTCGGAACAAACTTGATGTTAGCAATGTCTCATATATTGAGAACAAAAATGACGAGGATGGAAGAAGTGATACCTCTTATTGGTAATAGAATTTTTCTTATTTATAAGTTGTACAATTTTTCAAATCACTTTTTAATTACACATATTTTTTCTCTTCAATTTTCAACCATTACTTTTTAACTCAAAATCATAAATAAACAAGTTTATAAATCAAATTGTATTATCAAAAAATCTTGGAGGGATAAGATTATAATAAGTTCACGCAATCTACATAATTGAACATAGTATAAAACGCCATTTGCCCACCAATTAAACATATCTTCGGTAAAGTTCAGAAAATGATTTAGCCTCCGGTTGTCAAACGAGTTTTTAACATATTTTTAAACAGCATAATTCTCTAAATCACTTTTTAATCACACATATTTTTTCTCACCACTTTTCAATCACATATTTTACCTCGAAAATATAAAAAAATATTTTTAAACACACAACTTTTAACAAACTAAACATGTTTATAAATCACATAATTTATCAAATCACTTTTTAACAACACACATTCTCTCTCTAATTTTCAATCACTACTTTTTATATCAAAATCATAAATAAATAAATTTATAAATCAAACAGTGTTATCGAAAATCAATATTTTCAGAGTGAATTTCTCTAATCACATCATATATATATCATTAGGATGCCAACCTAACATTCAGAATTAGTTTGTGAGACACACCGTTTGGTAATTTTTTAAATAAATAAATAAAAATAAAAAAATGTGATGAGATAAAATATATGAAATGTATTGAATATGTACGTAAAATATGTGATTGAAGAGTGATTTGATAAAATATATTGTTAAAAAGTGATTTAAACATCACTTATTGATCTTACATATGAATCTCAACCAACATTATCTCAACAATCACGTATCCAAAATATTTTAAAATAAAATTGAGCGGGTACGAAAAAATCTTGTAACACAAATATAATTTTTTTTACTCTGCGACTGTGAAAATCGTGAGGATTCAAGTTCCTTTCTCTCCAAAATGCATATTTGAATGCCCTCCAAAATTACGCAATAACATCTTTATCTTTATATCTTTATCTATATAATATATAAAAGTAGCTGAGTCAACCTCAGTCAACTTCCCTTTTTCCCTCCAAAACTCTTGTGCTATGTGCAGATTTTATTTATTTATTTTTCCAATTTTTTGGGACTTCAATATTTATCATGTTCACACTACTTATATCTCCTATCCAATAATTAACTTCAAAACCCACTTCAAAAATAGTTGGATCTTCAATATTTATTTATTATTTTCAAAATCGCCGACGTCTACTTATAGTCTTCAATATTTGTTGTGTTTACATGACTTCTATTTCCCGCCGCCTAATTACACTGGAAATCCAGTTATTTTTCCTTTTTTTTTTTTTTTTCCTTTTTCGCTTTTTCAGAATTTGTTTCATTTTTTTCCCTTTTTCAAAATTTGTTGATTCATTTTTGTTTTCTATATCTTTTTTTTTTCCATTTCCCTATATACAACCTCTTTCATTTCTGTTATATATAATTATTATGAAGATATACACAATAATAAAAGATTCAATCAAAGGGTTATTTCTTTGGAAAAATGTATACTGTTTAACATGACCGCTCCACTCCACCTTCTATTTATCACGTTTTATGATTCAAAGTTTCTGGTGCGGTGGTAATGCTTATTAGTTATTAATATTACAAATCAGTTGAAAATAAAAAATAGTAAATTATTTTTTGAAAAAGTAAAAATGATTGACACTACTCTTTTCTTCAAGACCTGTGATATTTTGAGTCATTGAATATAGATTTGGATTTCTAACAAAAAAGAAAAAATATTAAAACAATAATATTGTAGAGAAAGCTTCGAAAACAATATAGAATGCAAAATTATTTTAGACTAATAAGAGGATTTGTTAATAGTCTATTTATATTATGTTCTAGATTTCTCTGTTGGGGTTGCAATGTGTTAACTAATGTTGGGCTATTTAGAATAGTTTTGGGCTTGATAGACATGTTAATGATTTCGGATGTTGAGTGAAGAAAAAATATATTATTCACGGGTCAGTATATATATTTGATGAAATTGTATATCACATTGTATAAAAAATAATAAAAATAAGAAACTAGAATTATTATATTTTTTTAAATTTGCTTTTACTGAGAAGTTGTTTCTTATTTTTTATGATATAAGAACGATAATTTGTTTGGTTTTACTTATTTATATTTGACTTTTTTGTGTCAAAACCTTTCTTTTCATAAAAAAATGTGTTCTTCTAACTTTTTCAATCTTACAAATAAATATTTGTGTTCATTTATACAAATCCAAATAAAATTTTCAGTTAAAAATTATGTTGAAATTTTATTACTAGATAATACTCTCTATGTCCTACAAAGATAGTTCACTATTTCTTTTTTGTCCATCTCAAAAAGATATTCTACTTTATTTTTTAAGAGTGAAATTAATATTTTATATTTCATTTTGTCCTTAATCCGTATGAAAATGAGTAGAGGACTATCTTTATGGGACGGAAGGAGTACTAAATTATAAATCACATCATACATATAATTTTTTTTTATAAATAATTTTTTTTTTAGTTATTTAGTACATCTAAATATTGGAGCTATTTTTATAGCATATTATTAAATTATTAAATATTTTTATAGATAATTACATTTAATACGTAATTAATTTCTTATAATAATTGTTATACTTTATTGGTCTTAATTTTATGGATAAATATTTGGTTCAGTCATACAGATCCAATGTCAAATTCTCAATTAAAATTATATCTAAAATTTATACACATTCGTATTTTTATAAATCACGTTGTATTGAAATCTTTATAACTAAATCCTATTTTTAAGTTATTTATTACATATACATATTAAAGTTCTTTCCTATGTTGCATTATTTATCAAAATTATTTCGATGACAATTACATTTAATTCTTAATTAATTTTTTATTCCAAAAAATCTCATATCACATTTTTTAACATTAACGGTTAACAAATTTATCTATATTGTTTGAAATGATATAGTTATTAATGGTTTTTGTCCTAACTGTTAATTTTAAATTTTCAAAAAGTAATTAACCATACCAAGATATTCCTTGCTATATTTTAATTCAGATTTTATGATATTTTTTCACAATAATATATGAATTGTCTCCCAATTTACTAATTAACTAAAAATTGAGATGATCAATATTAAACTATAATTTCAATCAGAAAATAATTACGTTGTAAAAATATTGAAAACCTAAAATATCATAAATTTGATGCAATATCTTTGTCAACCTCGCAAATTATTATTATTATTATTATTATTATTATTATTATTATTATTATTATTATTATTATTATTATTATTATTATTATTATACATGTTATTTTTCATTGTCAATGGTCAAAATATTGAATTTTATCTTTTATATGCATGGTCTCTATTATTAACTTTTTCATCTATTGTTTGAATGTTCAGAGTATATGAATACTGGAGATCCTACATTTAAGTGTTAATTTTGCAAGGCGAATTTTTGGTTCGAGGAGATGGTGAATAATCGTTACAAAACTTGAAGATCATATTCTATAAGGTCAAATTCTATCTGACAGTAATGCAGGATACAAGTTCTTTATTCTAAGGATATTGTTGAGCCATTCGAATTTTAGGATACTTATTAGATTTAATTTTTTTTTTTCATTGATGGTGTCATATGTCATGACTATCGATAAGAGTCAGACACAATCATTTTCGCATGTATGACTTCTCCCTAAAAGGTTGATGTTTATAAATGAAACTAATAAATGATGAACTTATCTCTTATTTGTAAATGTTATTTATTTTGTTTAAGAATTCATTTAATTTCTAATAGGATTATTTTTATTTAGAAGTTTCTTCCCGTGCATCGCACGGGATGATTCACTAGTATATATTAAAGTAGAAGTGAGGAGAGAGAGTCATTTTGGAGGGAAAATTGCATTTAATGGCTCTCTCTCCTCACTTCCATATTTATATATAAAAATAAATAAATAAAAGATAAAGATTTTGTGTACTTCTAGAAAGAAATTTTTAATTGACATTTTTAAGTAACATTGTGACATGATGCACATACATTGGGTGATGAAAAATTAAGTAGTTGAGTAGTTATTTATACCATCCAATATATTTTTGGCATGTCACAATGTCAATTAAAAACGTCCCTCTAGAATTATTCAAAGATTTTTGTAGGAAAAATTATTATTCATTACATATTTAGTAAGAATTGTAATAAATGTACTATGTGAAAATGTGTAACAATGAAAATTTGAAAAAATTAGATTAATATATTTGAACATAAATAATGATATCTATATAAATGTGTTATGTAGAAAATGAAAAAATTGGATTAATATATTTGAACATAAATAAATGTGATATCTATTTAAATGTGTTACATAGGAAATAAAAAAATTGTATTAATATATTTGAACATAAATAAATATCATATCTATGTAAATGTGTTCCATTGAAAATGAAAATATTGGATTAATATATATATATATATATATATATATATATATATATATATATATATATATATATATATATATATATATAAATTTATTTAAGTTTGAAATGAAAATTTTAAATCAATATATTTTAAAAATAAATAAATAAAATTATTGAAATTTTACTTCCTAATATATCAATAAATGAGTAGGTTTTTCAATAACCATATTACAAAAATAATTAATTATTTGCTCTCAACCTTTTACCACCAATGATAAATTGATAAAAAATTTAAACATTTCATCATTTTGACAAAAATTGGTATGTTTAAAAAATAAGGAAAAATAATAAAGTTAATTAAAAATTATAATATATTAAAAGGAAAATAGGTGATAAGGTGGGCAAATTTTTTGAGAAAAAACGTAAATAAAAGTTAAAAGAAATTTTATATAAAAAATTAATTAAGTGTCAAATTTTGAATGACGCGGTACACTGAGTGTACATGCAGAATTTTCTATTTTGATTAATTTTTTTAAAAAAGTTTCAAATTCAATAACATGTGTTATGTAGGAAATGAAAAAATTGGATTAATATATTTGAATATAAATAAATGTCATATCATTTCTATGTAAATGTGTTACATTGAAAATGAATAACTTGGATTAATATATTTTAAAATAAATAAATATATGATATATATAAATTTGTTAAGTTAGAAATGAAAAAAATTGAATTAATATATTTTGAAAATAAATAAATAGAATTATTAAAATTTTACTTTCTATTATATCAATAAATGAGTAGGCTCTTCAATACGCATGTTAAAAAAATAATTAATTATTTTCTATCAACTTTTTAACCATACGTATTTTCTTTCTCCAATTTTTAGCAACTACTTTTTACCTCAAAATCATAAATAAACAAGTTTATAAACTAAAAATTACCAAACGGAGGCTTTATCATTTCACAATTTTGACAAAAATTGACAAGTTTAAAAAATAAGGAAAAATAAAATATATTAATTAATATATTGGATTTCAAATAAAATATATGTAAGCAACACATTAAAAAAATATAGTTAATAAAAAATTATAACATATTAAAGGAAAATAGGTGATGAAGTGGGCAAATTTTCAGAAAAAAACGTAATTAAAAGTTAAAAAAAAATTATATAAAAAATTTAAACGAGTGTCAAATTTTGAATGGCGTGGTATACTTAGTGTACAGGTATCATTTTTTATTTTGAATATTTTTGTTTTTTTAAAGTTTAAAATTGAATAACATTTTTTATTGAAATTATTTTAAATTATGTTTTTTATTTGATATGATTGAATCAAGATCTTTTCAAACTTATGATTTAAAAATTATATATTCCGTGCATCGCACGGGTAATCAACTAGTTATAATAATAATAATAGATCTTTTTGTGAACAATATTACCTCAGTCTCAACGTATGTAATTATTTAAAAAAAAAAAAAAAACGTATGCAATTGCTTAGCCTTTTTGGGTAAATGATTGTGATTTATAAATTAGTTTATTTATATTTTTGAGGTAAAATGTGTTATTTAAAAGTAGAGAAAGAAAATGTAAGTGGTTAAAATATGGTTTGAAAAATTGTATAATTTATAAACTCGTTTATAAATCAAAAAGTACAGTTAACAAGTAGAGGCTTAATATATTAGACTTTGGTCGTCGGCTATAGTCGTCGTTTTATTTATTTATGTTTTTTAGGTAAAATGTGTGGTTAAATTTTAAAAATAAGTTTGAAAAAAATATGTTTAGACAAAAAATTATTTGAAAAATTAGGTTATTTATAAACTGGTTTACAAATCATTTAAAGAACACATCTTAGTATAAAATTATTTGAATTCAATTTAGGACTCATGACTCATTTTCAACATATTGTCTTGAGTTACATCATAATAGGATTAAAAATATGAAATGGAGGTAGGGCCATTATGCACTCACTCATTATAAGGGTGTCGCAAAACAGAACAAGGAATTTAAGCGAAATCCTATGATAAAATCGAATTTGGAATTCATCAAAAAAATTGAGAAGAAATCTCAAGAACTTTATTCATCAATGAATGACTAAAAATAATGAATTAACCATCTATTTATAAGGCCATAACACAAAGAAACATATTCTAAATCAATTAGGAAAATGTAAAACTTATCTATATCTATATCTATATATTAATATAAAAGGAGGATAGCTGCACAGTAACCTGCCCATTAATCCCGCCTCAAAATCCTGCTTAAAACGAAAAGTAGCGTGTACAGGAAGACAAATCATGTCATTGCTCTGTAATAAGAATATTTGGAGGGCCCACCCGCAATAAATCTCGCCCTTGCTCAGATATGCTTTCTTTCTTCTCTCTTTCTTCTGAAACTGAAAACGTGAGCCTGTGAAAAAAGGTAAAAACTTCTGTCGAAGAAGCTATTGAAGAAAACTTAAAAATTGAAGCCAGAAAACACCGTCGTGAGTTAAGCAAGTGAGAGTACCGTCCACAGAAGTTGTACACTGTGGAGGCAGAACCGACTGACCGAAAGGAATGGAGAGCAGCTCCGAAAGAAAAGAAGGGAGGAGGCTGACCTTTTATCAAACCATCCTGTCCGCCCATCTATCCAGTGAACCACTGCCACTAGGAGCACTGCAATGTCCATGAGAACACTTTACCAAAGTTTTGGCAGGAAACGCCCGGGAAAAGGTATTGAAAACCGAACTTTTATGGTGCTTTATTCCTTCTATACTGGTCATCACTGATCTATCATTGTATTTGCTTACTGAACAGGAAGAAGCCACCAACTGCAGCGTTTCGAACCTCCATTTCAGTTGGTGACCATGTCTGAACAAGGTTTTTTGCCATCCATTTATCTGATTGTTGAAATCTAAAAATAGCATACTCAATTTGAACCTGTAGCCCTCAGTATTTGAAATTTAGGATTTGATATCTCTTGGTCTGGGTTTGATCTGGTGTCAAGAGATGTTATTTTTTATTTTTATTTTTTTTCATTTTGTTTGAAAGTAACATGTACTTGCTGCATATATTATGTAGCGACCAAGAATTTTTACGCATTTAATAATTATTTTAAAATTATGAAAACGTGCCGCTGCGATCTCACCCATTTTTAAGTTAACGTCACGACGTATTCATCTAGCCAAGTCGAGAAATGTAAAGTGCATTCGATTTTAAATAAATTTCGAATTTCTAAATTTTATTATTTTATTTATTTATTTAAATTATTGTTTTCAAAATAATTTTAAATCCCAAATTACGTCAAGCTCATCTTATCAGATTCTTTTCCGACCCAGTTGATTCACGCGTATTATTTTTCTCAAATTCCGTACATTGCTTGTCTAGGTTTCCAAACTATCCTATATCAACATATACTACTACCAACTTCCATCAATCACATCCAATCTCACTCCCTACCTCTACATCACCAACCTCTCCAAATTCACACTTCACCAACCTCAGACTCCAATTTCAGGCCCCTCTCTCTCTCACGGCCATCCACTGCTCAGCAACACAACATCACCTTCATCCAACCTCCGACTCTGTTTTCCAGCATCGCAACCAAGGTAATGTCCTCCTCCTCCTTCATCATCATCACCACACAAAACCACAACACTGCAAGGACCATGGCTCAGGAAAAACTAGCTGCACCACTCTGCAAAAACCTCAAACTCCACACACACGAGTTCAACCACGCACCACTGCCAAACTGTTCCCACTGTCAAGCAATCTTGCAGCCATCACCACCGTCTTCACTATGGAGCTGCCACTACCTCCACCACCGTGCAACACCATCGCCACCTCCAACAAACCACCCCAACACCACCATCACAGCCAGTCAACCCAGCTGCAGCACCACCACAATCGCAGCTAACCCAACCCATTTCCACCATCACCACCGGCACCATCATCACCATCACCCCACACACAGCCCAACTCGAAATACCCCCGAATCAAACCGAAAACACAAAAATAACTTACCCAAGCTACTCACCTTCGATCGCCGCTTCTTCGACCGGAGTTTCATTGCAAACTCAACCACAGTTTCACCTCGAATCGGCACCCAATCGTGCCCTTTCTGCTACCAACGCCTCCCCCTTGTCACCGCCACGAGGCGACGGTGATACCGCCGTGGATCGCCGACGTTTAACTTCGGCAGAGCACCCCTGCTCACCTCGCGTCCCTCCTCTCTCTCTCTTCGATTCTGACCAAATGGGAAAGAGAGAGAGTGAAATTGTTTTTTTTTTTTTTTAATTTTGATTTTCAAAAAAATTGCAGCTTAGCCCTAAGTTTTTAAAATGTTTCAAAATCAATCCTTATAGTTTTAAATTAATCAACTCAGTCCCTTAAATTTTTAAATGATTTTAATCAGTCCCTTCATTTTTAAAACCAATTATTTCGATCCTCACAATTTAATATCCATTTTGAGCTTCAACCCAAATTTTTGAAAATTATTCATTTTAGTCCCTCAACTTTCAAATCATGATTTTCAGTCCCCAAATTGTAATTTATCATTTTTAAATTATAAATTTCAAAAGACTAATTCAACTAATTTTTCTAATTGGCTAGACAAGGCGTACGGAGATTTAAAGGATTGAAGTCTTTTCCCGCTCGACTTTGCACTCGTTGAAATTAAGGTAGACTCGCCCCTATTAATTGATTTAAATTATGATTGCATGTGAATGTGTATGTTATGTGACTTATGTGAAAGTCATTTTATGAAAAGAGACGATAATATATTTCTTCGAAAATATTTATGTTGTTATGCTTGTCATAACTTATATACTTTTATGCATGAGAAAGAAAGAAGAGAATATTTTGCAAGATAAATGATGATGTTATGCATAACTTACGTGCCTTAAGTGCACGAGACGAGACTACCCACACCCGATGATTTTAAAGAGCCTATGATTTTTCAAAGAGAAGCCATGTGCTTTAATGCACAAGAAGAGACTACCCACACCCTATGATTTCTAAAAAGCCTGCATTTATGTGTTCAATTATATTGTAGATTGATTAATTGGCGATGAGTCTACTGAGTATTTCTATTGAAATGCTCATGTCTATTTTAACAATATTTGTAGATTTCGGAGATGGTGGCAAGTGATGGATGATTGTGGCAATAGTAGTTAAATAGTTGAAAATCTTATTTTGATGATCCGTATTTCCAAACATTGGATATTTTTGAGATTTTCAATTATTTGAGAAATTATGACATTGTCAATTGTTTTGTAATATTAATGACTCGATTTATTATTTCAAATTGTTTCATAAATGTTTTCAAATTTTATCGACCATTACAATTTATTTAATGTTGCCAAAAATGAATTTCATTTATTTTTTCCGCTAGAATATTATTTTAAAGTTTAGACCAGAAAATAACGTGGTGAATCGGGTATTTAGAACTCGGGGCGCTACATATTAAGTATTAGAAAATAAGCATTGTGGCTTTAAATTTCAGTGTTTTAATCTCTTATGTTTCATTTTCTTTATCTCCATTGTTCCAGTGCTAGCTTTGAAAAATTGAAGGTGTATCCAGATATGTATGTCTTCATGGTACAAATACGAGCTTGGGATGAATGTTATGAGGGACTTGGAGTGTTTGTCATAAATAAGGTAACCTTTATCGATGTGAAAGTTTTAAAAATCTGCCATTTTTACAATGTGACTTGAATTAAATTTAGGCTCGATTTATTTTAGTGAGATTATTCAATAATATTAAATTACCTAAGGGATTTAGAGATTGAATTTGTTTGCATTTATTATATGCTGGCAACTCTACTATCTGTCTATCCATCAATAGAAGGAAGAATTCACCAATTTTTTTCAATAATTTACAAATTTGATTATGCATTGATATATATACATATTTTTAAAAACTCAAAGAAGCTATGAATGATATAAGGTTTTCGATTACTATAATTAATTTCTGATATCTATGTAAATTATTTAAAGGATTTTACTTTGAGAACTCGATAAAAATTCATTGGAATTGCACTCTCAGCAAGAAACTCGCTAACTCTATGAGCAATTACCTCATTTGGGAAGATTTTTGCTAATTATTATTTTATTTCCCTTTTTTATTTTGTTCTTATCCTTAGCCCCTTTTAGTAAATAACTAGATTGAAACTGAGTTGATATAATTTTTGCAAAAACTTCAGGATGATCTATAGGTATTGGGTCAAAAAATTATGTATCATAAAAATAATGTTAAATATTTAAAGACCCTGAAAAATCGATTGGAGGACTCAATTCTAGATATGCAAGGTATCTATGTTACAAATTCTATTTAGTCCCATTGGTGATGTGAACACACTACGCACAATTTTCAAAGAAGAGTTGAAGGTAACATAATTTGGTATTACATTTTACATCCGGTGGAGTTTATGAATAAAGTATAATTTAGTCTTCTGAATCATTAACTTGCATTGTGTATATATATTTTCATGCCATCACGTTTTGCTTCTTTAGATGTTTATACCCAACATTTAGTTCGTTATTATTACAGGAAGTTGAATGCTATAAAATATCCCCAATTTGTTTCTAGAATTCAGCTAATGAACATTTTTTACCTCGGCTAGAAGAACCATAAGAAGCCTTCAAACTTCCGATTCTGTAATTTAAAAAATCCCATATTTTATTTATTTATTTTTTGCAGCATTTGATAGATGCCTTATTAGAGGCTTGCTATTTCTTATTTTCTCATTATTTGCATTGTCGAGCGTTTATGTTCCTGATTTTGAAAATCTGGTGAGACCTAGCTTTCATAAACTAGATTTCATTTACTACTTTCAAATAAATTGGTTCTATATTTTCTCAATTACATTTTTGACACCCTTCTGAAGGCACTTTTTGATCCTTCTGATGAGGTATCATATTCTGCTGCATTCTCTATCTTTTATGAATTGTTATAATCTGGAGATGATTTTTGTATCTGCAAGTGGTCTCCTTTGACACTCCGTAGTGGTTCTTTGATGCATGTGAATTGGAACCATTTTATGTAGTATTTTATTTACTGGGGATTATTTCTTTTACGGGATCGATCTTTGCATTCAACTTTCTGCCTAAATTCTGTCTGTGCATTTGTTTCTGTGCAAATTTATAAATTTCTTTAGTCAAAGGTATGTAGTTTTGTTGGCTTTTTTCTGACTCCTTCTATGTTTCCTTTTTCAGTTTTTATTTTGCTGGCAATTGTGGTAATGTGAGATGGTGAAGGATGTGAGAAAATGGGTCTCAAATCGATTAAAGAAAGATTCATACATGCTACCTGCACAAGACTACTTATAAATGGTTTAATACCATATTCCTATCTTGCAGCAATACAATTAACGAGCTAGGGATAATATCATCCAAAGAAGTCTGGAGCAGATTTCTCCTATTGCAGAAACCAGAAGGTAAAATGACACTTCATATGGTAATGTAGGCCTTTGAGGCTTAAGTTTTTTTGTGTCTATTTATATGTTTATGCTGACCACAAGTGTACCAACTCTTGCTCCCTTCGTTCTGTTAGGCGAGGCCTGATTTTTTCTACACTAAGTGGAGGTGGTAGTCCAAAGATTGCAATTTGCACAGGCTAATTTTGTTCCCAATTCTTCAATTAAATGACTGTACTTTTTTTACTTGAATTAACAGGATTGTGATTTGATGTTTTATATTATTTCTTGAAATTGCTATCATAAGACTTGATACTATTGCTCTGTAGTTTGATTAAGTAGGCTAAGTTAGTTTTCCTCTATGTGCATGTTTGATACATCAACAAGATTATTTACTTGGTTCAAGAAAATCTGATGAAGGATTCAAGCAAGTTAGAGATCTTACTATTTACATATTTCTTTTCTTGGCAAAAGGTGAGATACCAGTAACTTCTTTGAATTTTATGATGACTCCTGTTACAGATCTTGCTATTTACATATTTTTTCATTCACGGTAATAACTGTCTAACATTATTATTGTATTCCTTGCAGAGATTTATCATACAATGGATTATGCCAGGAGTTGTTTGTTCCAATTGTTTTCTTATCTCAATTAGCCAGTTAATATTTAAAATATATTGCATTGACTAAATGGCACTAGATATCTACTTTTAGAAATTAAGTCCTTGAAATATGTTATTTTATTGCCTTGACACTGAATTTTGACATTCAATAATTATGTTGCCCAATCTCAGTTCTCCTCTTTATTAAATTAATAAGAATTTGTAACTAAATTGCCTATTGTCATTTTAATTTAGTATATATATGTGTGTTTTTTTTATTATATGATTTTTGGGATCTTTAGTATTCATAATCCAATGTCTTCTTCAGTCATTGGTAGTGATTTTTATTTTGTCTGTTTAGAAATTTATATTATTGACCTTGGGAAAAACATGGAACAAGCTTCTGATGGCTACAAGGGTTATTGTTTCTATTGAGAATCCTCAAGACATCATTGTTCAGTCTGCCAAACCATATGGTCAGAGAGCTGTCTTGATATTCGCACAGTGCACTGGTGCTCCTGCCATCGCTGGTTCTGCGAATGCGTGGTGTCATCGCTCTCGGTCACAAGTGGGATGTGATGGTAAGTTGTTTAGAAAACTTTGTTTCTCATAATTCAAAGTAGTGAAATTTTGCACTTTTCTGGTGGTTTCTAACTTTCCAGTTTAGCCTATAAAATGGGTACTGTAATGGTGAATAAAAATTTTCTCTCTAGACAACTGTATCAACAAAACTTGAAATATAAATGTAGCCTCCTCATAATGCATTTTTCCTCTGTTGAAATGTAGCAAATGTAGATAGCTGATTACTATCTCTGAAACCCTCCTCATAATGCATTTTTTTCTCTATTGAAATTTAGCAAATGTTGATAGCAGATTACTCTCTCAAAAAAGTTTACAATAATATGGAGGCGGAGATGAAATGGCTTGGTTCAACTTGTCGGAGATGGAGAAAGTGAGTTTCAAATGAAATGGGTGATGTTTCATCATCTGCAAAGATTCGACCCATCCGCTTCAAAATAATATCTGCAACTTCCAGCGGCCACGGACCTATAGGTGACTCAGTAACCAATAAAAGGTTGTAATCTTTCCTTTGAGCCAGCAAAAGTGAAAGTCACTTTCTCTAATCTGATTGCAGATATTTAAAACACAATAGGTTGTTTCAATTTATTCCATTTAAGTCTCACGCTTGCACAATTTATATAATGGATAATGACGATAAACTTGAACTCAGTTATTTTTCCATGCTCTGTTCATGATTACTATTAGTCTAAAAGCTTAAGCCAGTAGTCCGTAGGCTAGGTCACGCCTATTCATTTAAATTGTTGCATTCCTTTTAGTTTTCCTTTTGTCGTTGTATTTGTGCTTTTTGGTAAGAGTTTGTTCTATTTCCTGAAATTAGGGAAGAACTATCACCGAGGCAGCAATGGCAGACGAGAGAAGAGTGGTAACAGTAGGTGGGAATGTCTATTCACTGACGTCCTCTTCTGTATTTGAGGTGCATATTTGATTAAGGAATGAGCTGATTGTGAATCAATGGAAGGGTGCATCACCAGCTATAAGACAAGTATCAACTAATAGACTAGAAGAATTGAAATTGTTGAATGAGATCAAAGAGCAAATAAATTCATTACACTATGAGATTAGAAGTTGGAAATGAAGAAGTCCTCTCGGAAAGAGGAGCTCTCCTTAGTTCCCCTCATGGAGGTACTTAGTCTTAATTTATATTTTAATCTCCAGTTTTCGAGCAGTTGATGTTATGGTATATGGTTTGTTTTATTTGTGAATTTTTGTGTTGCACAATTCCTTTTTATTGTTTTACTTCTTCATGCCTTACTTATTCAGTAATGCATGGGTATTGAATACATGACGTGCTTCACTTTTGGCTATGATCCAGTGGTTCAAAGTTTGACAACCGCTCTTTACAACTGAAAGTCTCCTACATGTAATTGAATTGAGATTATTGCTTTATATACACAGTAGATAATCTACCTTACCAGCACCTGATTTGTGTAAGAAAAGTTTTCTCATTTAAAATTAGCTTTAGCCTTAAGGCCTGTTAAAATACTCAATTAGTAATCTATCTCATGCTATAAAAGGGACCATATTGTTTTACAAAGGCATTTATGTACTATATAAGCAAAATAAATTGTTGAGGTTTCATGTGTTGTAAAGATATTTGAGCAGTTAAATTCCAAAAGATGTCACATGTATCATGTGTTAAACTGATTGTTCTCATATATAATTTGATTATCCTCATATTTGTCATTCACTTCTTCTTTGTGCTTGCTTCACCTAATGAGTCTTTATATCTCATTTTCCATCATGTGCAAAATGGAAAGGACCAGTTACAAATGTTCAATCTCATATATAATTTGCTTAATCTCATATACGTCCTTTTTTTTTTTGCTTGCTTCATCTAATGAGTCTTCATGTTCCTTTTCATTCTCAATCTTGGAAGATGTAAATATTGGAAGTCTGCAGAGCCAATATCATGCCTAGAGAGCAATGTTTATATATATATAGATTGGAAGGCTCGATCTTGCGCTATTTATGGCAGCTGGTTGCTTGAGTTTCTGGCTATTCAAAACTAAGAAAATGACGAGAGTGAATGGCTTGGATTTTTGTGAAAATGTTTTTGAAGATTCAAGATAATATTTTGTGAAAATGTTTGTCGAATATGTATTACCACCACACATGTTAATAATCATGTTACATTTTATGTTTTGTTAAATAATCTTATGTTCGAGATTATTTATCTACATTTACATGCTAGAGTTTATTTTGTTAAACGTGTTTTAAATATTTAAACAAATTCAACAACAAATGTTGTGTGTAAAATTTTTTTTCAAATTTTGCATTAAGAAGAAGAAAATGTTTAAGGATGAGATATTATTCTTGTTAATGTTATTTCTACAATAGTTTTTTAATTAGTTGTTGTTTTCCGTGCATCGCACGGGTGGAAGAATTAGTTCTGAATCAAATAAATAAAAAAAATTCAAGATAAACTAAATGACATAAATAACACTAAAATATTAAAATATTGTTTTTGCTTCCTAAACGATCTCGAATCGTCGAACTTCCCAAAATAGACATATTATGGGCTGAAATGGAGGTCGAACGCCAATTCTGTAAATTGTGGTACAGTCCTTTACGATCTAATTCTTCTTCAATTCACTCGACCATTTGTTCTACATCAAATAGGTTCCATAGGGGTTCATGAGAGTAGAATTTTAATCAAATATGTACTCCAAATTGAATAGGCTATATCCGCATTCGAATTTACTTGGAAGAAAAATCAAGGGGAGGCCACCTTCCCCATATTTCTCGGGCCAAAGTTTGGAGACATGAGTAATAAAAAAATAAAAGGGAAAATTGCACTGTCTACAAAAAAAAAAATATGGTGTTCTTCCCCTTACTCCCAAGCCATCAGCACTGTGGATGTTCCCCCGATCAACAATGGAGTGGCACTGCTTGTCATCTTCTTGACTACACTACTCGTCCATCTTCGACCGCCTACCAGAGTACCACTGCACAAGCACCAAGTCACAGCTAGCATCAACCAACACCGAACCACCACCCACCGCATCAACCACCACCAGGCTTGATTTAGCGATTTTCCTGCAAATTTTTGTTTGTTCATCTCCACTAAATTCAACCCATTGTGAAGGGATCGCTTCCAGCTGACCAAAGTCGTAATGGATTCGCAATTAACAGTGGTCACAAACCCCAAACTCAAATTTGAACCAGAAATGCCAAAATCTAATGAAATGGATCTTGAAATAGTTGTTCAGGAGATGAAATTCAAGATTTAAATGCAACCAAACCAACCAAAACAAGAAGAATCAAAGCAAAAGCAAGGGCACGTGAGTTTTGGTCTTTTGGATAGAGGTCGAAACCCTCTCAAAGCTCCAACATACTAATCTCATTTCTTGAATCAGATATTGCAATGAGTGCCAAGAAATGATCATTTGTATGGAGATGGTTGTTGATTATACATGAAAAAAATGTGAGAATAGTGCATGAAAAGTGTTTGATTTTATGCTTAAGACAAAGTATCATAAAATGTTTGTAAGGTATCATGATGTGATACTAAAATTCCGTCCTAAGTATCATAAAATTTGAATAAAGTTTCAAGTTATGATATCAAAAATTTGAAAGCATCATAAATGTCATGTTGTGATACTTGTGTGAAAACAATATTTTTTGGTAAACAAAAATTGAAGTATTTTTAAATGATTCTTGAAAATGGAGTAAGTTTCAATTATGATACCAAAAGTTAGATATTTTTGCAACGTCCCAAAATAAAAAATATATAAAATTATTATAACTTAAAAAAAAATCCAATAGGGAATAGCGACTTTAATTTTCTCATGGCTTGTAAAATGAGTAAGTACAAAGTCTACAGTCGCATTTTGTTTGCAACCAAGTGCGGTTGTCTGAAATTTCAGGTTGAATTTCTCCATGATAGGATGGACAATATATAATTAATTTTTTGGATAAAATTTGTTTTATAAATTTTGTTTATAAACAGTTACGTATTAACATCTGATTGAACAATTTTTTTTTTTTTTTAAAAGTCAACAATTTCAACTGATCAAAGATCATCATCAACCATTTTTGACTTTTTAAAAAAATAAACTTGATAGGTCACTGTTGGAATTATATATGCCCATAGAGTATAATTCACGACATTTAAAAGTAAAATATTAATTGGTTGTATTAATATGATGTTGTGTTTGTCCACGGGTCGATTTGATATTACAAATTGAGTGTTTAAGTTGTTAAACACAGAAAGATTCAATTTGTGATTCGATCTAAAATTAACGTTCACGATCAGTAAATAAATATGGACAATTTATTTTGATAAGATCGTCTCGATTTTATTAAAGTCTGTCTTTGACTTTGGTAATAAAATTGAGAGTACGTTTGGAACGTATTGGACGGGACCACGTGAAATTAATTTGTGACATTGACCATACAAATTTAATTTCACTTGATTATTGTATGTGGGACCTTAATCCTAATAGGATAATGGACTTCGATTACTAACTTGAAGTTCTTTGAGGTATCAATGGGTGAGATCAAATTGCTGATCAATATCTCGGTACTTTGGGAATTAAAGTAAACTAACGAGGAACATATATTCGTATTATGGAATCCGTCACCTTTTAGGTATGATCATAATCTCACTGGTTCTTCTAGTGGACAGTTGAATCTGAGCTCAGTAATTCGACAGTGACTGTTGAATTCTATGATGTGATGGGATCACATCGAACTGTCAGACAGAAGATGAGAGTTGAGAATTTATGAATATTCGAAGAAGGGCATTTTGGTCATTTTAACTTGCTCCGAATATTCGAGTTGATCGACGGGGGTAACATGTAAGAACGATAAGTCAGAGGATATAATTATTGATTAATTGTTTCAGTAATTTCAATTTTACTAAGAGTGCAATCTCGTTCTTTTAGTGGAATAGAACGTGATTAATAAATTAATTTTGACTGATCAAGAGTTGATCGGGTCATAATTAATTTATTGGAGCTTAGTTTAATTGGGTCCGATCAGGTTCCCTCGGTGGCTTCACTATAATGGGTTTATACATGCTTTTTACCTGTATTGGGTTGTGCAGAAATGGGCCTGGGTTATGGTACTAGGCCTGGTAGGGTTTTGGAGTGTAAAGATGTTACAAATAGTCTCCCAAGACTATTTTTCTTAACCTAATAGGAAAAGTGGCGAGACACACACTAAAGTGTGTAGTGTGTGTTTCCTCTTTACAAAGAAACCCTAATCCTAGTTTAACCTAGATCTTGAAAAAGGTGACCACACACCTGCACAACTGCCATTGGAGAACACCGAGGAAAGCTTGAGGGTTTGAAGCTTTGGTGGAATCAAGCAGCAGTCGATGAAGATTATTGTAAAGCACGCTACAAGGGTAATCTTCTCAAAATCGTTTTTAGTGCACAATATTATTTATTCCAAGTTGAATACATAGAACAGAAAATCCTGTAACGGGATGATCTATCACAAGAAATCAATTTTTGTGAGTAGAACAACTCGGGTTCCCAACAATTGGTATCAGAGCGTCAGGTTTTTGATACTGTTTTGTGTATTTAGGAATAAATATTTTTGTCATTGCATGTGCTAGTAAAGGGCGGTGTTAGGTTTTATGTGATTTGATTGTTATTGGATGAATGACGTTTTTATTGAACTAATTTATGGCCTTAGATTTTATTTTGTAAAATCTTGTATTGTATTATCAAGTCATGTAACAAAGGGGGTGGATTACGACTCCATGTTTTCCCCTTTGATTTTAATTTTGCAATAGAATTAGGGTTTGTGTAGTTTTTGTTGTAATTGTAAAATCAGATGACCAGATTTACAGTTTCCAAATCAAGGGACTTCTTCTGCAAAATTCGGAGGACTGCTACTGCAATTTCGAAATAAGGACCATTCTTCATCTTCTTCAAAAGCGCAAGGGTTGGCAATGCAATTTTGCTAAAAATTTGAAAAAATCAGAGGGACTCATTGGTGATGCCACTGCTGTCGACGACCGACGGCGCTGATTTCCACTCTCGACTGCAGTGGCGGCGGTACCGCATGTGAAGCAGCAAAGGAGGAGCGCGACGTACCATAGGTGCAGCTGTGTGAGAAATCGCGACACCAGGTGGTGTCGCTGCAGCGAGCGCACATGCGACGGTGCCTTGAGCACTGCCGTCTGTGGTCGTGGGAGCAGCGACGGTACCACTGGGTGACCCTCTTGGTGACTGGTGCAGTGATGTTCCGGCGTGACGAGGAAGGCGATGGCAGAGAGGCCACAGCACCGTTGCAATTTTGGCATCGCGCCTGTGCGTGGGACGGAGGTGGTCGAGCGGCAGCCATCGTGGGGACGAAGATGGTATCCGAAGACTTTATTGAATCCCACCATAAGGTCCGGTTTTTTCATCGTTGGCAGCCTCGGTTGACGGTGACTGAAATTCCTCCAGGTTCTGTGTCACCATGTAGAAAGGAGAAGAAGTGGTTTTGGTTGCATCAGAGAGAAGAAGATGGATCATCATTTGGGCCTTGAATTCTTCTGGGCCGGTTTTTGGAATTAAGGAAATGGGCCAGAATTAAATGATTTGCTAATTGGGTCTGTTGAATTAAATTGAAGTTGGGCCAGATTTGGGTAAAATTAAATATGGCCCAGAATTGTAAAATTAGTCTATTTTAATTAATTGCAATGTGGGCTAAATCGTTTAGCTGGGCCAATGCAATGTTGACTAAATTTTACAATGGGCTGGAATATTTAATTGGATCATTACATTTTGACATTTGGGTTGAAGACTGAAACTTTGCAGATTTGGACTGGACACTTGCAAATGGAAATTGAAGGATTGGGCTGGCTTATGGCTCAATAGACTCTTTAATTAATTTGTAATTTTTGTGTCTAGGTTTGGCCATAAATTATGTTCATATTTATTTTATTATCGCATTTATTTTATGCTTTAATTAAATTGTGAATGAATGTCATTAGATAACATGTCATGTAGATCGCATAAACACCGCTCTAGGTACTATACTGTCATGCATTGTTTTATATTTTATTTTCTTTTCTTAATGTTAGATTAGAAAATAAATATATTTATTAATAATTAAATTGATTTTAAGAGTTAAAATTGATTGGTAATTATTAAATTAAAACCCAACAGTTCAAAATATTAAGTGAGTGAGGGTGCAAAATATTTTGAACCCACGGCCTCCCCTATTAGCCCATTAGTAAAAATTTGTGTATGCCTCGTGCTAATCTAATTAGTCTCCCTATAGGAGGGCTGCACTGTTTTGGTTACTAGATTGGGCCCAATTAGGTGATAATTTTTTAAGTGTGAATTAATCATGATTACCCTATAGGTGACATAATTAATTTGGTACTTGAAATATTATTAATATAGGGGTTAGACACTTAAATCAATGACATCGTGGGGACTTCCTATAGAATATCCAAACGATGTCAATGATGGCCAAATTTTAACGACTATAAATTAAATATTGCATGAGATGCTAGATATATTTAATTTAGTGGGAGGGTCCCAGCCTAGCCATAAATCACATTTATTTCTCCTATAGAGAAATGTGTTTAAGATTTTGGGGTTTTAGGTTGTCGTCATATTATAGTAGTTTTGGGTCTACTTGTGCATAATTTTTTATTCATGCATCATATATAAAAGTATTCATCATTTATGCAACTCGTGTTTAATACATTTATTTTATTTGAATGTCGTATTTCCACAACTAGTTATATGTTTAGACATCGCCAACTAATTTGCGAAAACTGTAACATGTCTCGTTATAATTCTTTTCCACTTATGACATTTGTTCGTGCTAGAAGATCCTTGTTCAAAAATAATTATAAATCTTCCAATGAAAATGGTTTTATTTTGATGAGATGGTTTATTGCATAATTTTGATTCTCACGTCAAGTACTTCGCAATAAAAACATCAAAATAGGATACCATATTTATTTTCTCGATGGAAGGGTATTTATGATAATTTGAACATTTTAATTATACAAAATATGCTATCAAGCTATAATATATCTCTACTTATGAACCGATCACGTTTTTGCAAGAGACCATTTGGTAAAACATGATTGGTCACTTTAACGTGGTGGAGGTTCCATTTGCAAACATTGATTCATGTGACATAATGTTTGAGAAATCTTTTAAGATGAGCTCTTGCGGTTCAGTGTGGACTATATTCACCAGGATGAACGTGTCCCTGAAAGGTTCAATGTAAGCTATTCATAGAGAAGAGATTATTTTAAAGCAACAGATAGTATGGTAGGCCCTCTAACCTTTTTGCTTTTGAGCAAAGATAGGACTAATGAGGAAGTAGCCTTTCCTGAAAACTCTATAATGGAGTAAGACTCTATTCATTGTGTTATGGTTAGTAATTGAGTCTATCTTGATTATAGATTCTAGAGTAACTAATCACTATTGCAAGTTGTTGCAATTTGGTCCTAGGTGACCAAATGATACAATGAGATAGAGTATAATATAAGGATAAGCACGGGTACGGTAATATGGAAAGAGCCGTAGGGCTTTTATGTTTGTGAAACAATTTAATTGTTATTTTGTCTCTTTATTATTTGAGCGGAATTATTTAGCACTTAATTTCCAGTTATTAGTTGGAATTAAGTTAAATAATGCTCTTATTATTGCGAGACAAATGGTTAACAATCTCAAAGCCTTGTAAATGGTTCTAAGTGTAATATTACTACAAGTGATAAGGGATAGACGACTCCTTGTATTAATGAACTCTTTGATAAGATCTTAAGATAATCATATTTATCTAAATAAGATTGAAAGACTAGTACAGATAGCCTCTAAGAATTTTGGAGGTGGAATCTATGTGGGCTTTTGAATTTTATTTAGAGGGTAAAATGATTAAGATCTTAGGCTTGGTTACACTTATCCAAAACTCGATTTTAATACTAGTAAGGGATGGACCTCAAAAGGATCTGAGGTGGAATCTATACTATTTTTCTGAATCTTGTTTAGAGGATCATATAACCAAGAGTCCTTATACTTTATATGGACTTAAGAGTTTGAGGATTAATACATTTCGATATGAATGGATTCTTTTGTGCTCAAGATACGAGAGAGTACGAGTAATTCATCACTTTTATTGATGATCACTCCAGATCTCGATTATATACTTAATATCTCATTAATCCGAAATGTTGAAGAAATTCTAGAATTTTGGATAGAAGTTGAGAAGTAATTAAGAGAATCGAAATACTTCGATTTGATCGAGGTTTGTGTATCTCTCATATGAGTTTAGGAACCATTTATCGGAAAAGGAGAACAAAGTAATACCAAATCAATGATGAGTTATCCTCATTACTAGTTTCATTTGGGAATGTACACCGGAGATAGTCAGGTTCCTTCATAGCATAGTACCATTGATTCGTTTCCTAAAATACCCCTAGAGTTGTGGCATGGGTGCAAGCCCAGTCTATACCACATTCAGATTTGGGGACTTTTGGCACACAAGCTGAAAGGAAGGATTGACGAGATGGTGGCAACAATGAAGGTTTGATTATATATAAGGTATACAATGAAACTAGAAATTATTTCTTCTATAGTCCTCTGGTCCAAAAAGTATTTGTTGAGAACAAATGTGACTTTCTTAGAGGATAAGGCATATAGAAGAATACAAATCCACAAGTAAAATTCTATTGGATAAGATGTTAGAACGTGGTTTAAACAACTTGATTCCAGGTTTCCGCATAGAATTAATCTTGATGATTTGGGACTTCCTACGGAACCGATGGTTGCTGATCCTAGTGGGAGAAATAGGCAAGTGGTTCAACCACTATTTTTGCCTGGTGAACCCAATGGACAGGGAAAAACCAAAGGTTGTAGTCGAAGTTGCTCTCACTGTTCTGCCTCTTCTTTATGTTCATAAAAAGGTAGTGAAGAGGTTGATCCCAATTAGGGATATAACCAAGTAGTGGGAGAAGAGGAAGTAACTCTGTTTGGACATAATGGAAATACACTTCCAGCGACTAATTGGAGTGGGAGGGTTGTAAGACCACCTTCTTGACGCTTATTCTACGGAGAGTCTTTTTAGACAGTCTCTACTGAAATAAGAGAAGGACTCCTCATTTAGGGAAGTGGTAGAAGTTATGGAATTGAAATCATGGAAGGTGAACGAGAACTCAGAATTAGATTCCTAGTAATCCAACAAAGTTTGGATATTTGTAGACACACCCAATGGGGTCAAACCTATAGGGTGTGATGATTTTTAAGATGATAAAAGAATGGTAGATGGAAAGGTTGATACCTTTGGTGCAAGGCTTATGGTTGTGGGTTTGTGAAACCCTTCTCGCCAATAGTCATGCAACAGTTTACCTGGATCTTTTATCCATTGTCGTTCATTGTCAAAATGAGGTACGACACATGGATGTCAAGATGTTGTTTCTTGAATGCATCTTGAGGAAATCATTTACAAAGTGTAATCTGATGAGTTCATATTAAAAACCATGAAAGTAAAATTCATGAC
Source organism: Ligustrum vulgare (assembly GCA_963555705.1). Lineage (NCBI taxonomy): Eukaryota > Viridiplantae > Streptophyta > Magnoliopsida > Lamiales > Oleaceae > Ligustrum > Ligustrum vulgare. The sequence continues at coordinate 10,206,833 of OY743184.1, read as the reverse complement.
TTACAAGTTTCCAACTTTGGATTTGGGTATTTGTTCAACATATGGAATACAGAATTTGATCGAATGATTGTGATACATGTTCTTGATCAAAATCTTGATATATCTTAAGTATACTCGAGTATACAGAAAGATGAATCAGTTTTCGCGACTATTTATTTGAATGACACTCTACTAATGTGTGAGAGTATTTTCATTAAATAGTAATTGGCACCAGCAATTAGACATGAAGGACTTGTAGATGACTGTCTATTTTTCTAGACATCCGTACTTTTCGGAGTGGGAGAAAAAAAAAAATGGAATAGAATAGTCTCAAGTTTCATGTAATAATAAGATACTATCTACATTTGCAATATTGAAGTCTTGAAAAGGAATAATGTTCTTTGTGGACTTTATCTATCTTATGAGTATTCTCTTAAGACTCATGGTAAGATAGAGAAGGTTCCTTATGCTTCGGCTATAGGAAGCCTTACTTTGCACTAGATAGGTCATATCTTATGTTGGGGATATTATTGGTGATTATTAGTTTGATCCAGGATCAGATCATTGAATAGAGGTAAAGCACGTACTGAAGCGTTTTTTGGAAAACGAGTAAATATTTGCTTATCTATTTAGTTGGTGATCTGATGGATTAAAACTAATTAAGATCTGATTTGACTAGGATTCTCGAGAGTCGTCAAAATTGGAATATAACTGGGAGATAATGTGGTTAATTGGTTGGGAATAACACAATCTTGGATTGTTTGTTATACAACCGTGACTTACATCGAAAGGAGTTACTATCTTGGTTGAGAACATAATCATTAGTGTAATGATGATGTTGACAAGATGGATGATTCGATGTTTCATATATACTCTAAGGGCAAGTGGGAGATTGTTGGAATTATATATGCCCATAGAGTATAATTCACGACATTTAAAAGTAAAATATTAATTGGTTGTATTAATATGATGTTGTGTTTGTCCACGGGTCGATTTGATATTACAAATTGAGTGTTTAAGTTGTTAAACACAGAAAGATTCAATTTGTGATTCGATCTAAAATTAACGTTCACGATCAGTAAATAAATATGGACAATTTATTTTGATAAGATCGTCTCGATTTTATTAAAGTCTGTCTTTGACTTTGGTAATAAAATTGAGAGTACGTTTGGAACGTATTGGACGGGACCACGTGAAATTAATTTGTGACATTGACCATACAAATTTAATTTCACTTGATTATTGTATGTGGGACCTTAATCCTAATAGGATAATGGACTTCGATTACTAACTTGAAGTTCTTTGAGGTATCAATGGGTGAGATCAAATTGCTGATCAATATCTCGGTACTTTGGGAATTAAAGTAAACTAACGAGGAACATATATTCGTATTATGGAATCCGTCACCTTTTAGGTATGATCATAATCTCACTGGTTCTTCTAGTGGACAGTTGAATCTGAGCTCAGTAATTCGACAGTGACTGTTGAATTCTATGATGTGATGGGATCACATCGAACTGTCAGACAGAAGATGAGAGTTGAGAATTTATGAATATTCGAAGAAGGGCATTTTGGTCATTTTAACTTGCTCCGAATATTCGAGTTGATCGACGGGGGTAACATGTAAGAACGATAAGTCAGAGGATATAATTATTGATTAATTGTTTCAGTAATTTCAATTTTACTAAGAGTGCAATCTCGTTCTTTTAGTGGAATAGAACGTGATTAATAAATTAATTTTGACTGATCAAGAGTTGATCGGGTCATAATTAATTTATTGGAGCTTAGTTTAATTGGGTCCGATCAGGTTCCCTCGGTGGCTTCACTATAATGGGTTTATACATGCTTTTTACCTGTATTGGGTTGTGCAGAAATGGGCCTGGGTTATGGTACTAGGCCTGGTAGGGTTTTGGAGTGTAAAGATGTTACAAATAGTCTCCCAAGACTATTTTTCTTAACCTAATAGGAAAAGTGGCGAGACACACACTAAAGTGTGTAGTGTGTGTTTCCTCTTTACAAAGAAACCCTAATCCTAGTTTAACCTAGATCTTGAAAAAGGTGACCACACACCTGCACAACTGCCATTGGAGAACACCGAGGAAAGCTTGAGGGTTTGAAGCTTTGGTGGAATCAAGCAGCAGTCGATGAAGATTATTGTAAAGCACGCTACAAGGGTAATCTTCTCAAAATCGTTTTTAGTGCACAATATTATTTATTCCAAGTTGAATACATAGAACAGAAAATCCTGTAACGGGATGATCTATCACAAGAAATCAATTTTTGTGAGTAGAACAACTCGGGTTCCCAACAGTCACTATTTCTAAACAATATTTAAAAATAACAATTTATAAACGGTTTAGTAAACAGCCTAAATTTTTGACACAGTCCTATCAGAATTAGTGCCGCTTAAAATGAACCGGCGACGAAATCTTATCCAATTTCGGATGGATAATCTTACATATCCGTCACTTATACCATTTATAGTTGCTCATGCATATTAGTTGAGGAACAAAAGAGTGCTCTAGGAGATATATATGATTCATCAGAATAAGAACATAGGTAATCATGTCTATATTTCTATATCGAATGTGCTGGTTAAAGTTTTTGTTGGAAATAAGGGTTTTTTTTTTAACGTAAAAAAGCTTGAACGCCAACCTTAGGCGCCCGGCGCCCCCACCGTCCCTGTCCTGAGGGTTTGTGGAAGATGTAAATCGCAAGTTATTCCCCCAAACTCATCAGGGTTTGGGTGCCATTCACTGGACCGAAAAAATGTCTAGCAAATTCGAACATGCAAAATCACGATGTTCTACAATTTTCTTTCATTATTTCATTGTATTATCACGTGTTTGCACCAAATAAATTTTGCATCAACTTTTTGCATTTTTGAAAAGAGAGCAAAACCTTCTCTGGACTCTGGTTCACTGCTTCTTTTGGTTCGAAGTGATACCATCACAAGGAGATATCATTGTATCTTGGGAGATGATTGTTATTTCTCCATCGATACATGTGTGGGACAAGTTCCATTTAAGCTATTACAAAATCTATTTTTAAACTAGTGGGGCTCAAATGGAAGCGAAGTTTCTTCAGCACGAGTTACAGCTAGTAGCTAGCTAGGGATGAAAAAAACTCGGAGGACCCAAAGCGCCTAGAACCCACCATGTCCCCAAAAATCGAGTTTGAGAGGTAGTTTCGGGGCAGAGAACCCGCCTCGTGGAGTATTTCGGGGCGAAAGGTACTCATCCCGAATTTTTTTTTTTAATAGGAAATTGAAAAAGTAAATTCAAAGAGGTTAGGAGGAATTGAACCTTAATGGGACTTAAGGACATGAGTATACACAACAACCATTATATCATTTTGTTATTTGTTGATTTCTTTTTTATTTATATATATATATATGTGTATGTATCATCTTTAAAGTTCAAATTTAAAAACTTTAACTTGTCAGGCGCCATTGGCAAGGTAGATGGGGTCACCTGTATTGGCAAAACCAAGGGGGTCATGGGTGGTCAATTGACACCCCAACTTTTAACTTTTTTTTTTTTTTTTTTTTTTTTTTTTTTTTTACTTTTTTCTATTTTTTTATTTGGGAGAAAAGAAATAATAGCAATCGAGTTAATTGTCCTAACCAAGAAGCTCGTGACAAATATAAAATGATTATTTTGAAGATTAAGAAATTATTTTCAATGAATCACTTATGCTAAGTTAGGTATAGGTCTCAAACGTGGCACCAATTCATACAAAATTTCAATTTGAAATATCAATGATTTGCTATGTTTTTGTCTCAAGTATTCAGATTATTATGAGGTGTCAAATGAAGTCGAAACATTATATTCTTGATACCATTTTGAAGTGTTCACGGCCTAACTTCCAGCATTGTTGAAAGCACGTGAAACAACCAAAATTAGCAAAAGTAATGACGTGTCAAAAGTTATGATGTCATCTCGATGTTGGTTTAAAAACTCCACCGTAGACATATCAAATGTTCAAACGGACATAAGAAATAATTCAAAATGTATCTAAAATTGGAAGTTTAACTCATGCCCTCTTTATAATTTTTTTTATCAATATTTCATTGACGTTCATTACTTTCACACGATAAATTTCTCAACATAATTTATATCAGTTTATTAGGAAATTTTATATGGGATATTACATCATTTTTCAAAGTCGATAGGTATAATGTCAAAAAAAATTTGAAATCGTATTCTGACCCCCTAACTCAAAATGTCTGCCCCCGCCACTGGTCACCCGCCCATTGCCATTGGTACTAGCAGCAACAACAAGGACAAGCCGCATACATTATACATAACATAGCCATTGAGCCCCATTTTATGGAAAATGTTTGTGAGTAATGTGGTTTTGAATAGTATTTTTGGAAAAATGTATGGTTAAAAATGTTTGAAAAGTAAAAAATGATAGGCTTAACTAGGATGGATGGTTGAGACTGAATGTTGAATAAATTTGATTTTGAAAAAATGAGGGCCAAACATGGGCAAAAAGGAACTTATAATAATCCTCTATGAAATGGAACTTATAAGGCCTAATCTTCATTCTAGTTTGAGTTTCTTCTTCAACACAAAGCCATGCAATTGTTTCCATCACTAGTTGAAGCTTTCTTGATCGGATTAATAACACTTTGCGTACGTTTCTACTCTCTAGCAAAAATCCGAGCTAGCAGCAACAAAATAAATCAGATAAAGTCACCCCCCTAAAGATGCCGGTGGTTGGCCAATATTAGGCCACTTCCATCTATTTAGAGGTCTCAAGCTACTCCATATAACCCTGGGAAAACTTGCAGATAATATGGATCCATTTTCACTCGCCGGCTAGGCCAGCACAGACTCCTAATTGTGAGCAGTATGATACTAGCAAAAGAATGCTTTACTACAAATGATGTTACCTTCAGACCAAGGGCGGATCAACCTCTATGCGAGGTAGCGCGGCCACATTACCTCGCCGCTGGTGGTGGCGCTGAGCTGTGCACAGGCAAATGTTTGATTTTTTTATTTTTGGCCAAAATTAGTAACCAAGCGCACGCCCAAAACACCAAACTAGAGATAGAGAACGTTTTTAGGGAAAGCAGGATCCATTTGGTCGACCCAAGCCAAATCTCAAAATTGAAATCCCTAACCTTTCCTCTCTTCCTCCCGATTTTCATTGTCTCTGGACTGGTCACTGGTCACTAGGCTTAGGGTTCGTCACCAGCAGGCAGCAGTGTCGCCGCTGCCCGTGACGCCGTCGCCGCCTCCATTTTTGCTTCCATCCGGCAGTCCAAACTCGAAAGGTAGTGCTTGCTTCAGTGCTTCTCTGTCTGCACTTTGCAGCCTATTTATTTATTTATTTTTTTTTTTGTTATTATTTTTATTTTTTTGGTTTTGTAATATTCAGATTTTGTAATGTTAATGTAAGTTTAATTTAAAACATTTTAATCATGAATATTGATGTCTGATTTCTCAATAATGTTAATGTTAGTTTTAAACATTTTAATCATTAATATTGATGTTTGATTTCTCAATTTTTTATTAGATTACGTTTACTCGGCTGCTCATTGGCCATTTTTGTCCTCCATTGTCATTCCCCAAGTTTTGATCCATTCGTAATTTCTCATTTCAATTATCAGGTAATGAGGCTAAACTTTAATTCGTTATAATTGATTTGGGAATTATGCATAAATGTTATATTTAAGTTTTTGCAATGTGGTTAGATTTGTGAATTGTGATTATTGGGATGAAAATATGATTTGATTTGTGAATTGTGATTATTGATTTATAGGTTGTGAATTGAGATTTGGTGAATATTTGATTGGATTCTTTATCATTGATTTATAGATTATGGAACATTTTTTTCCAACCTAAACTAAAATCTCAACCTAGTGGCTGTAGTTCTAGTAGTCCTGCAACTGCTTCTAGTAGACCAAATGAGGTAGTAGACTTTGATAACACAAAGAAATTTCGCACTGAATACGATATGGATGAACTTGTGTCGAATCCATGGAAACGGCCCCCAATCGAGTCATATGACCCTAACATTAGATTATATGTTCGTATATTTCATTAAAAAGGGTTTTGTTTCATTTCTATACCTATTTACTTATTTTTAAATTTTATTTCATTAAATAATATTCACAATCTCCCTACTGCAATCGTCGACGTTCGTCGGTCAACGGTCGACGGGTCAACGCTCTAGCTGGACTTCGAGGCTGGATCCGCCACTGCCCAAGACTGTAGCACTTCATCACATGATGACCTAGAATTTTGCCATGTTTGCCTTCAACACATATGGTCATTACTGGCGCGATTTGCGTAAGATTTTTATGCTGAAGCTGCTGTCCAGCCAAAGTGTTGCGAAGCTTAGTGATGTCTATAAATCTGGGGTGAAGGAGATGATGAAATGAGTCTATGATTCAATGGGATATGCAGAACTATTTCGAGGAGCCTTTTGACCTTGATGGTTTGAGTAATAGCAGGGAGAATATAAAAGAAAAATGATTTTTATATGAAAAGGATAAGTGGCAAAATGAAATAAGGAAAGTCTTTCGAAAGATAGGATTGCTTACTTTATCTGATGTGCGTCCATTTCTGAAGTAGTTGGACTTTGAGGGGATAGAAAATGATATGAATGTTGTAAATATGTTGTTCAAATATAAATATAAGATGAAAAAGTGCAAGAACCGGTTTAAAAGGGTGAAAATTGGTCCAAAAAGAGAAAAATCGTACAAAACCGAATGGATCAGACTGAACCGAACTGGTTCGGATCGGAGTGCAGGTCCGGACAAAATTATGACTCACGCGATCGCCAAGTTATAATATAGGCGATCCCATGGGTGAGCGGTTTTTATTCTACCTTTAAATTGAGGGCATCACACGATCGCGTGGTTAAAAAATATGACCGTTGGCAGATTTTTTCAGAATTATGCACGCACCTTTTCATCAATTGTTGACACTCTTTCATGAAGAGTTGTGTGGATCACAAATAAGGACGATAAAATTCTATAAATAGGCATAAAATTCATGGTTTTAAACACTTGATCATCATTCATTATATTGAGATTATCATCCCAAACTCTTGATCTTTTATACTTAGAATCTTTCAAAATTGCTCTTATTGTTCCTATTCTCCAAGTTTTCAATTGTGCTATTTGATACTTGGTTTGAGACTTGAAATCCGCTAAAACAATTTTCTTGGAGGCCCTTTAGCATTCTCTTTACGAGAGGGGGCAAATTTAGCTTTTAGGATATCATTCCTTGCGATTCAAGTCATCTTTATTCTTATTCATTATTTTCTTCTTGATTCTTTGATTTTTTGGTTTTTGTCTTCTTTGATAAGCGGATATTTCACTTTGAGAAAATAATTTTCTCAACAATCTAAAAGCTAAATTTGTATGGCAACCGAAGGAGACACCACCATGGCTACAATCAAATTGATGAATCGAGATTTGGTACGCTTGGATCACTTTGATGGTACAAACTTCACGAGGTGGCAAGATAAAATCAAATTCCTACTAACGGTGCTAAAGATCTTCTACATACTTGATCATAATTTGGAAGATCTACCCGAACCTTTCGACAAAGACACGGAACAAGCAAAGATTGATCGAAAGAAGCGTGAAGAAGATGAACTTATATGCCGTGGTCATATATTGAATGCATTATCGGATCGTCTCTACGACTTGTACACCAACACAAAATCTGCAAAAGAGATATGGAATGCACTTGAAAATAAATACAAGGCCGAAGAGGAAGACACTACAAAACTCCTAATTACAAGGTATTTTGATTTTAAGTTTTTGGAAAATGTTCCCCTATTACCCCCAAGTACATGAATTGAAAGTGATTGTCAATAAACTTAAAGCGGTGAAGATAGAACTTCTAGAATCATTTCAAGTAGGAGCAATTATTGCTAAATTGCCTTCTACTTGGAAAGGGTATAGGAAGAAAATTCTTCACAACTCCGAAGACTTTTCAATTGAGCAAATTCAAAAAGAAGCCCAAGGGAGAATGCTTTGTGTGTGGACAATTCGGCCACTTTGCAAAATATTTCCGACATAAAAAATAAAGCAATTTTGGAGGCAAGGTAAATTCCATTGAGAAGAATGAAATCATTGCAACTATAAGCGAAGTAAATTTTATCAAAGAAAAAATTCTGGGATGTGGTATGATACACGTGCCACCGTTCATGTTTGTTATGACAAATCTCTCTACAAGACCTATCAAGAAATTGATGATAGTCAACAAATTCAAATGGGAAATAAACATTGTTCGAAAGTCATAGGCAAAGGGAATGTTGATCTTCAATTATCATCCGGAAAAGTTGTAACACTTACAAATGTCTTACATCTGCCGGATATGAATAGGAACCTTGTTAGTGGTGATTTGTTAGGAAAATCGGGCATAAAATGTATCTTTAAGTCGGGAAAACTTGTATTATCCTGAAATGGTTTCTTTGTTGGGAAAGACTATTCTACTAATGGAATGGTCAAATTGTGTACTAGTGACAATACAATCAATAAAATAAATTCTTCTTACTTTATGCGTTCTTTAAATTTATGACATGATAGACTTGGGCACATTGGATATTCAACTTTGCATAGAATGATTAAAAATAGCATGCTTTCTTGTGAATTTACTAAGAATGATAAATGTGAAATTTGTGCTAAGTCAAAAATGATTAAAAAACCTTTTCAAAGTGTAGAAAAATTGTCTAACATTTTTGACTTAGTACATACTGATATTTGTGAACTTAATGGCATGATTACTAGAGGTGGAAATAAATATTTTATTACTTTCATTGATGATTTCTCTACATTTTGTGATGTTTATTTAATGAAACATAAAAATGAGGCTTTTTCAAATGTTTAAAGCATATAAAAGTGAAGTAGAAAATCAAAAGGATTAAAGGATTAAAGTTCTTAGAAGTGATAGAGGTGGAGAATATTTTTCTAAAGAGTTTGATGTTTTTTGTGAAGAGCATGGTATCATTCATCAATGTAGTGCACCTAGAACACCGGAACAAAATGGCTTAGCGGAAAGAAAAAATAGGTCTTTAGTTGATATGGTGAATGCTATGTTAACAAGGTCCAAATTGCCTAATAATTTATGGGAGATGCCTTACTTACCGCATGTCACATTAATAATAGAACTTCTTCGAAGAAACTTAAAGTTTCACCTTATGAACTATGGAGAGATAGAAAACCTAACATTGGATATTTTAAAGTGTGGGGGTTTTTGACTTATTATAAAAACACCAATTCTAGTAGGACAAAATTAGGACCAAGAGGGATCAAAAGTGCCTTTGTTGGATATGCTATAAATAGTAAAGCATATAGGCTACTTGATCTAATATCCAATGTGATTATAGAATCATGAGATGTAGAATTTTTTGAGAATTCATTAAGCGTTGATGATATTCCTCAAAATTCAATGGAAATTCAAAATGAACTTCCGGCTTCTAATAAATCACTAGAAACATCTTCTCAAGATGTTATTGGGACTAGTGAAACATCGAAGAAGCAAGAGATCTCGGAAAGAGAAAGTGTTAGGACACGATGAGATTGATTCTCAAAGAATTTCCCTATACTTGGTTGAAGCAAGTAAAGAAGATATAGTAAGAACAATTCCATATGTTCTTCAAATTGATAGTTATCCTAAAACCTATAAAAAAGCAATGACTTCTAGAGATAGCACATTTTGGAAGGATGCTATCAATGATGAAATGGATTCTATAATGTCCAACAATACTTGGAAGATTGTTGATTTACCAGCTGGATCAAAAGCCATTGGTTATAAATGGGTATTTCGAAGGAAATACAATACCGATGGTTCTATCCAAACTTATAAAGCAAGATTAGTTGCTAAAGGTTTTCGACAAGAGGAAGGAATAGATTATTTTGATATTTATGCACCTGTGGCTAGGATTACTACTATTAGAATTTTATTTGCATCATCTTCCATATATGATTTATTTGTGCATCAAATGAACGTTAAGACTGCATTTTTAAATGGAGAATTAGATGAAGAAGTTTACATGGAACAACCGGAAGACTTTATTCTTCCAGGAAATGAAAATAAAGTTTGTAAACTTGTTAAATCATTATATGGTTTAAAACAAGCTCCTAAGAAATGGCATGAGAAATTTGATAATGCAATTATGTCTTCTGGTTTTTCACACAATATGGTAGATAAATGTTTATATATCAAAAATTGTGATGAACTTGTTATATTTTTGTGTTTATATGTGGACGACATGTTGATTATAAGTAATCACATGGATGACATAAAAGAAACGAAGAGGTTTCTATCATCAACATTCAAAATGAAATATCTTGGTCAAGTAGATACCATATTGGGTATAAAAGTGATCAAGAATGAGTTGGGATATGTATTAACTCAATCACATTATATTGAGAATGTGATTGAAAAGTTCAAACATTTGAACATTAAAGAGGCAAATACCCCATTTGATTCAAATATGAAATTTGTAAAGAATGTTGAAAGGGCTATTGGACAACTCGAATATACAAGTGCAATTGGGAGTCTAATGTATGCTGTTCAATGCACAAGATCGAACATTGCATTTGTCGTAAGTAAACTTAGTAGGTTTACTAGAAATCCAAGTGTTGAGCATTGGAAAGCAATTGGGAGAGTTCTTGGTTATTTAAAGAGAACTAAAATCCTTGGACTCCAATATTCTAAATTTCCAGCTATACTTGAAGGATATACCGATGGGAGTTAGATATCCAGTGCTGATGAAAATAAATCAACCTTGGGATGGTTGTTTACACTTGGAGGAAGTGTTGTTTCTTGAAGATCAAAGAAACAAACAATGATTACGCATTCCACAATGGAATCCGAGTTTGTGGCGTTAGCTGAAATTGGAAAAGAAGTAGAGTGGCTTAAAGATCTTCTTTATGAAGTATCATTAGATACGAATAATAAGTCTTCGATATCTATACTATGCGATAGTCAAGCTACTCTTACAAGGGCTTATAACGAAGTCTAAAACGGTAAGTCTAGACATATGAGTCTTAGACATGATTACGTAAGAAAATTAATAAAGAATGAAATAATTTCACTTACTTATGTAAGATCAAGTGAAAATTTGGCCGATCCATTCACAAAACCACTTACCAAAGAGTTGGTAAGACAAACATCGAGTAGGATGGGGCTAAAACTCCTATTATAAAATTCACCAATGACGGGAACCCTACCTATCATTACGAAATGAGTAATTCACGGGTTCAAAGGGTAACAACAAGTCATTCGATAAGTGAATTGTTAAGTGAATTGTTGCAGTACTTAGAAAATAATTTTAAAGCTCTATCCTGAGGATGTAAGTGCTCGGGTAACTGTTTTGGAGGGTTGAATAAATCTTAAAGAAATTCAGTACTTAGTACAAGTGTCTTTAAAAGTTACCAAGGCATTGTAAGAATTTCTTCTATATGAACTTAGAAGTGGGGCCGCTTCAAAGAAAGTTGGAGTTACTTTCTGAAAAGTTCATGAATTCGGATGGGCGCAGGGCCTTTAACGTGCCAAAGTAAATATGTGTGGATCATATTGAGCAAGAATTTTCACATGTGCGATATGGCCGGTAATATCATAAGGGATAACTGGTTCAAAGCCAAGGCTACCTGAGATCTAGATATTACTTTGAAATGTTAGCACTAATATAAGGTTCAAATCGAAAGATACCTTATCTTATGCATGATATCGATTATGATTCTAAGTTGAGTTATTATATTAGAACAAGTGGGGGATTGTTGTAAATATATTGTTCAAATATAAATATAAGATGAAATAGTGCAAGAACCGGTTTAAAAGGGTGAAAACCGTTCCAAAAAGAGAAAAATCGTACAAAATCGGACGGACCAGACCGAACTGGACCGGACTGTAGGTCGAAACAAAATTATGAATCACGCGATCACCTATTTATAATATAAGCAATCGCATGGGTGAGTGGTTTTATTCTTCCTTTAAATTGAGGGCATCGTGCGATCGCATGCTTTTTGAACCATGCGATCACGTAATTAAAAAATATGACCGTTGGCAGATTTTTACATAATTATCCATGCACCTTTTCATCAATTGTTGACACTCTTTCATAAAGAGTTGTGTGGATCACGAATTGGGGTGATAGAATTCTATAAATAGGCATAGAATTCATGGTTTTAAACACTTGATCATCATTCATTACATTGAGATTATCATCCCAAACTCTTGATCTTTTATACTTAGAATTTTTCAAAATTGCTCTCATTGTTCGTATTATCCAAGTTTTCAGTTGTACTATTTGATACTTGGTTTGAGACTTGAAATCCGCTAAAGCAATTTGCTTGGAGGTCCTTTAGCATTTTCTTTACGAGATGGCGCAAATTTAGCCCCTGTTCTCTTTGCTGTTTTGAGGTCGTTTTCTATTTTTATTTTCGAAAACGCTAAAAACGCGTTCTCTTTACCATTTTCGAAAACGCATTTTGGAAAACAAAAAAAAAATTTGTACACAAAACGGAAAACGCGTTTTGGGAATTTTTGTATGTATTTCGACAAAAAATGTCCAAAACGAGGAAAACGCGTTTTGGGAATTTTTTATTTTTTATTTTTTTTTATTATAGAATTATCTTAACTTAGAACTAAGCTTAATATAAAGTTTTTATTTTTTTATTATTTTTTTTAGAATTATCCTAGCTTGAAACTAAGCCTAAATAAATATTTTTTTTTTTTTTTTTTTTTTTTTTTTTTTTTGAGAATTATCCTAACTTGTAACTTAATTTAAATAAAGATTTATTGAATTCAATATCAACATTACAAAAAAAAAATTAAATGAGAATTCTTGTTGTTATATTTCAAAAAATGCAATGATAAATGGACTCTGGTGGTTTTGAAAGAACTTGCATTTTCTGGATTTTAATAGAAGTAGAGCTTTCTCAAGTCCCGAACCTGACCAAGCTGTGTTAATATAGACTCTTAATGCTCACATTAGTGTGTTGTATGTAACCATATTTTTAGTGTATTGTGAAAGGAAATTTGAGTTGGAGTTAGTAGTATTCTGCAAGCAAATTAATTAAAAATAGTTTAAATAGTGTTCTGCAAAATTTCAAACAGAACGTGTTTTCCAGCTTTTCATTTTCAAAAACAGTTTTCAGAAATGACAAACCAAACACGTTTTCAGCAAATTTGAAAACAAAAATGAAAACACAAAATACAAAACATTTTCGAAAATGAAAATACAAAATAAAATATAAACAGAACGCCACCTTAGCTTTTAGGATAGCATTCCTCGTGATTCAAGTAATCTTTATTCTTCTTCATTATTTTCATCTTGATTATTTGATTTTGGGTTTGTGTATACTTTGATAAGCGGATATTTCACTTTGAGAAAAGAATTTTCTCAACGGTGAAGAAGATAGCTAAAGCCATGGACAGTTTGGTACAAACATGGAGGACCATAGAAGGAAAGAGAATCTGATATTAATGGTGCAAACGATGAACAACGGACGTCATGGATGAGTTGCTTCGTGTTATCAATTCTATAGCTGCCCAATTCCCTGAGTTTGATGTTGATACTATCATCAAAGCAACGTGTCAGGTAAACTTATTTCCCAGATTGAGAAATTCAATTATTTTTACTTTTGATTAAAGTCTTTGAAGCATAACCAAACATGTCTCATGCACCTTGCAGACACTGATGCTAGCAGGAACTGATACAACGGCTGTCACCCTGACATGGACTCTATACTTGCTCCTCAACAATCGTCACACTCTTAGAAAGGGCTAAGAAGAATTAGAGCTTCATGTTAGTAGGAAAGGCGAGTTCAAGAATCAGATATTGACAACCTAATATACATTCAAGCCATAATCAAGGAAACATTACAATTATACCTGCCTGAACTGATACCTCCACCGCGAGATCTCTAAAAGACTGCATAGTAGGTGTATACCATATCCCAAAATACACACACCTCTATGTAAACCTGTGGAAAATTCATTGCGACCCTAGTGTGTGGCGTAATCCTGTGGAGTTTCGACCGGAAAGATTCGTTACTACTCACAAGGAGTTGGATGTAAGAGGACATCATTTTAAGTTTCTTCCATTTGGTAGTGGCAGAGAAGAATGTGTCCAGGAATTGGCTTTGCCTTCAAGTTATTACTTTTATAGTGACTAGTCTTTTGCATGGTTTTGATATGAATACTCCAACAGATGAAGCAATTGATATGTAACAACTCGGGTCCCACTTAAGGGCTATCCCAATCGTTAGATTGATGATGTACTATCCACACTGTACCAACATAGGTCTTTTCAGCATGCTTTGTCCTTACTCGCATGCTCCCCGAAAAAACTTCCAGAAGTTCACAATCATAGAATTGTTCCAGGCCAAACACGCTTATCTATGGAATTTCAAATGATGGACTTTCGGAAAAGAAGGTGTACCTTGTTGGTATGAGTAGTACCTATCATTTCTTTTAAGCTTTCTTGGCTTGGGTGTTACATTCACCCCTATTAGACTCGCGACGTCATCGTTGTGCTTAAACCATCTTAGGATCTATCTGAGGATCTGTTTCCAGGCGTTGGGAATCTAGTGCTGACTCTCACGGGTTCAAGAGGTGGTTCTCGCCCTATGGCGTAACACTTTGTCCCGCATAGCACTTAATTCCCAATTTTCGGCTGTGGCCGGCTCTGATATCATTTGTAACGACTCGGGTCCCACTTAACGGGTTGCCCCGATCATTAGATTGATGGTGTACTGTCCCCAATGTACCAACATAGGTCTTTACAGCATGCTTTATCCTCACTCGCATGCTCCCCAATAAAACTTCCCAGTAGGTTACCCATCATAAAATTGCTCCAGGCTAAGCATGTTTAACTATGAAATTTCTAATAATGGATTTCCAGAAAAGAAGGTGCACCTTATTAGTATGAGTAGTACCTATCATTTATTTTAAGCTTTTCTGACTTGGGTGTTACATGATATGACTGAGAGCTTTGGTCTCACCAACCCTCAAGCTACTCCACTTGAAGTTGTCTTCACTCTAAGATTATCTCAGCTTCTTTATGGATGAGGATCCTATATTTGTTTAGGGAATCACTACATGTGCAAAATGATTGGTACAAATTGGTTGACCAAATCTAACATGGGAGGAGGCATACAAACAATAAAATAATTGTGGCCCCCTGATGTCAAATTTTTACAAATAGACTAATTATATCTAGTAGGCAAAATATATTGTGTGCTAAAGCTATATTGTGTCGCTGTTTGGTTCGGATGAAAATTTGATTTTAATTGCAAATCAAAGTCAACAATTAATTTTAACCACACATCTCATCAACTTCTATCAAAATCTATTAAAATTCTGATTTTAATATATACAGAAATGGTTCTACGTGTATTGTGTTGTATTATATTATATTGAATTATTACCGCTAATCCTCCAATTGGTAACTTGTTTATAAACGTTTATAAATAACACATTTTCTCAAATAACTTTTTAGTAACGTATATTTTTTCCAAACATTTTTTAACAACATACATTACCTCAAAAATATCACTTTTTTTTATAAATAATTTTTTTACCAAACAGAAGTTAGTTGCATGAAATTTAATGAATATTGTATAAACTTTATTATGTACGTTGAGAATAAAATCAGATTTTTAGTAAATTTTGAAAGAAATTGATAAAATATATAGTTAAAAATTGTGGACCATATGAAATGTTTGGTTAAAATTAATTGTTAATTTTGACTAAGATTAAAATTTAAATTTTAATCAGTATCAAAAAAGGACTATATTGATATTGAAGAGAATGGTCAACAAGGTCAATTGGGACTAAGGGCATAAAAGTCACCCCACTAAAATAAGGGATTATTGCGGTTGGTGGGGGGCGGGGGGGGGGAGTTCATTTCATTTTTATTGTTTACTAGTGGTAAGCATATGTTTTGCACGACTTATATATATGATGAATGATAAAGTAACATTTTTAAAGTACTAATATTGTTTTTGAAAATAATTGACGTAATTGATATTGTTATATGAAAATTGTAAAAGGTAAATTTACTTCAATTTTTAATATATTAAATGTTTTATTGAAAATATTCATTCAGTCCTTCAAAATATCTATTAGACAATTATTTAAAATGTTAGCTAAGAAGTAATCTAATATTATTAAATATTAGGAAAATCAATAATTTCTTTATAAAATATTTATGATAAGTCATGAAAAAATGTGAAAAAACTGTGCATATATAAATTAAATTAATTTGTGCTCATTTTTATAATGAAAAAAAGTTTAATATTATGCTCATGTTTGGGATAAATTAAAATAATATTTTACAAAGTCAACAATTAATTTTAATCATACATTTCATCGGACTCACTACTTTTCACCTACATTTTTTTAATTTCTATCAAAATCTATCAAAATTCGATTTTAATCATCACCAAAAAGCGACTATATAAATTTAAACTAAAATTTCAGTTTTGATTTGTTTCTTTTTCAAAGAGTTTTGAAATTATTTATTATTTATTCTTAATTAGAAAATAATTTTTTTTTCTTTTTATATAAATTAATCGATAATTTTGATAAGAATATAAGTAAGTGTAAAAATAAAAAAGTTTCACGACCACCCTAATTTGAGAAAAAAGAAGAGTCTATTTTTATCGGTAACTAAGACATAATTGTTTGAATTAATAATAGAATAAATTCATTAAACATATAAACGCACTCTTTAAAATGTTCAATGAAATTATCACGGGAAATGAAATTTAATGGGCAACATTCTAAAAGTAAATTAAAAAGTAACGATACACTAAATAAATATTAATTGAATAATCATTGTCAATTTAGTCAACGTGGATAAATTAATTTTTTTGAAATAAGAATTCAAATAAATGTAAAATAAATTTCAATTTAAAACAAGAATTAAAATAAATCTCGATAAATGAATTAAATGTATTATTGAGAAAAAGAAAAGAAAGTAAGGATAAAATGGGAAATCAAAAGATTCCCACTCGTTCATACTTTTAAGATATGTAGATTTAGATAGATAGATGTAGATGTAGAGACAGAGGCGAATCCAACACTGAAATTCAGCTAGAGCGGTCATCGACCGTTGACCAACGACAGTCAACGGTCGCAATAGCGAGACTATGTGACGTTTCACTAGATTTGACACAAGATCATCCATATTGAATTTAGTACGAAATTTCTTTATATTATATAAGTATAACAACTCATGTGATCTATTAGAAGCAGTGACAGAACCAATAGAACTAAAATTATTAGGTTAAGACTTTCGTTTAGATTAAAAAAATCATTCCATAATCCGTAAATCAATACACATATTATATAAATTATATAAATATTCATTAAATCACAATTCACAAGTTACGCAAGGGGAATAAGATGCTCACGAGTGACCATTGCAAAAACACACTGAAAACTGAAAAGTAATAATTATCCAAATTTTCATTTTATTTTTAAATTGGGTTTAAGTCGAACCAAATCTCAAATTTAAATCATTCTTATTTTAAAAAATCCCAACAAAAGATTTTAGCAACAAATGCATAAACAAATAAAACAAGTATTGACAATTTTTCCCTCATCACCTCAAATTAACCGACAATACTCACATTCACAAACCCCATCCACTAATTGCTTAATTGAGCCACCTTACCACTACCATCTTCCGGCCGCTAGTAGCTCCACCACCCTCAACCAAAGAAATTGAATGAAATAATCACAACAAGTTTAACCTACCTCTTCTTGGTTGGCTGGTTTGTCCAAATTCTTAACATTTTGATTCTCCATTTTCACTTCGTTCCTCTTTTCATGTTGGGGAATCAATACCCATTGGCTTCCCTATACTGAGATTCACCCATTTAGTATTCAATACCTGGATCAAACAACTGCATCCTCTCTATCCCCGAATTTCACCGACTCATCAGCTTCTTTAGCCAAAATCTTGTGTCACCTTCCCGAATCACATCACGAAATTACAGACGGATCCAGCTAGCGTGGCCGTGCTAGCTGGCTTCCAGCTGAATCCGCCACTGTGAAGAAATGTAAATGTAGATATAGATAGATAGATGTAGATATAGATATATAGATGTAGATGTAGATAGATCAGAAGATATAGATGTAGATTATAAATGTAGAAAGATATTCAAATATTTTAATTATTTATTCTGCAAATAAATAAAATATTTTGCCCTGTTTGTAACTAATGTTAAGAATGTGGTCAAAATCATTTTCATTGTAAACTAATAGTAAATTGGACGGATTCCATCCATTGGTCTTCAGAGGCATTCATTTGAAAGGTTTGGTGCTACAGGTATAACATTGATAAGATTAGTGTAAAACTTGCAAAATTTGAAAGATTTGTGGCCTTGGCTGCAATCTATCTACATATAAAAATAAAGTAACCGTCACCAAAAATATACACACACTTTCCTGCCTAAATTACTTACTATTGTGATTTGTTGAATATTTGTTTACTATTGTGATTTTCAATTTGTGTATTTGCATTGCAATATGATTTATGAAATTATGTTTATTGAATATTTGTTTACAATAGTTTAATTTTTTTATTTCAGTTATGGGTAAATATTTTAAACATAGAGTCAATGTGAATTGTTCTAGCATCACGATCCAATTCAAGGTTCTCAACCTTTGTTAATCTATAATCATGGTTCTTCTTGTGCATTCACATGACTAAATCTGTAGTCTAGCTCTGATACTACTTGTAAGGCTGTGTTCAGCGGCAGTGGGAAGATAATTTGATGTATAATTTTGATTTATTTGAGTTTTCTAGGTAATACGTGTGATTAAAAATTGAAAAGAGAATATGTGTGGTCAAAAAGTAGTTTGAGAAATTGTGTAAATTAATTTGGACAATCATTGCCATTTTAAAATGCCAGTCGAACGGACCCTAATTTATTTTCAATCAACTCTTAATGCTCCAACTCAAAATCACAGTCATCTTTACCGTGTAACTGAGTCACCCAGTTGCCAAAACGTCGTGTAATCACGTTGTGATAATCTTCTTATGACAAACTATGGGTTACTTACATACATGATTAATCACTTTACATTGCCAAATGTTTCAAGAGGTCATTGAACTTTAAAGATTTTCTTGTTAGTCACCGAACTTTACAAAACTTTACAAAATATAACTCATTTGTTCACCGATTGATGATGTTGTAAAGTACAGTGACCAACAAGGAAATTTTTAAAGTTCTATGACCCCTGAAAACCTTTCACAAAGTTCAGTAATCAATTAGGCAAGTAAAGTTTAGAAACTTTACACAAAGTGCAGTAACCAATCAGGTAATAAACACAGTTTTATCGATCTTTACGTAGTTTTAGTCTTTTTCTTTCTTTTTTCCTGTATTCTTATCCCATAATTTTATTCTTTCTAGTATCACCAAACAAAAGAATATTTTTTCTCAAGGTAACTGACAAAATTGTTTGTTGGCCTTTTTAACATCAAAGATGATCGAAATTAAAGCAGCACATGGAACTATCACAAGCCTAATAGAGTTAACCAAAAAGGAGGTTTTGTTAGACTCTATATCAAACTCACTTCTTTTTTTATTTGTCTCTTTGATCTTAAAGAGATCAACACTGTAACGACTCAGATACCACTTAACGGATTGTCCCGACTGTTAGATGGCGGCGTACTGTTCCCACTGTACCAACACGAATCTTTTCAGAATGCTTTGTCCTCACTCGGACGCTCCCTGAGAAAACTTCCTAGGAGGTCACCCATCCTAGAATTGTTCCGAGCCAAGCACGCTTAACTATAAAGTTTCTAACTATCGACTTCCGGAAAAGAATGTGCACCTTGTTGTTATGAGCAGTACTTATAATTTCTTTTAAGCTTTCCTGACCTGTGTGTTACAATCACCCCTCGTTAAACTCACGATGTCCTCGTCGCGCTTAAACAATCCGAGGATTCGTTGCCAGGCGTTGGGATTCTAGAGGTGGCTCCACGGGTTCAAGAGGTGGCTCCCACCCTATGGCGTAGCACTTTGTCTCCCATAGCACTTAGTTCCAGATTTTCGGCTGGCGGCTGGCTCTAATACAATTTGTAACGACTCGGGTCCCAATTAACGGGCTTTCCCGACTGTTAGATGATAGCGTATTGTCCTCACCGTACCAACACGAGTATTTTCAGCTTCATTGTGTACTTTCTAACGATGGGCTTCTAGAAAAGAAGGTGCACCTTGTTGGTATGAGTAGTACCTATCATTTCTTTTACGCTTTCTTAGTCGAGGTATTACAATAGGTACTACTCATACCAACAAGGTGTACCTTCTTTTCCGGAAGTCCATCGTTAGAAACTCCACAGTTAAGCGTGCTTGGCTCGAAGAAATTCTAGGATGGGTGACCTCCTGGGAAGTTTTCTCGGGGAGCGTGCGAGTGAGGACAAAGCATGCTGAAAAGACTCGTATTGGTGCAGTGGGGACAATACACCGTCATCTAACGGCCGGAACAGCCCGTTAAGTGGGACCGGGTCTTACAAATGGTATCAGAGTCGGCCGCCAGCCGAAAATCGGAAACTAAATGCTACGCCATTGGCGTGGGAGCCACCTCTAGAATCCTAATGCCTGGCAACAAATCCTCAGATGGGTTAAGCGTGACGAGGACTTCGTGAGTCTAACAGGGTGTGATTGTAATATCCCGACTAAGAAAGCTTAAAAGAAATGATAGGTACTACTCATACCAACAAGGTGCACCTTCTTTTCTGGAAGTCCATCATTAGAAACTCCATAGTTAAGCGTGTTTGGTTTGGAGAAATTCTCGGATGAGTGACCTCCTGAGAAGTTTTCTCGGGGAGCGTGAGAGTGAGGACAAAGCATGCTGAAAAGACTCGTGTTGGTACAGTGGAGACAGTACGCCGTCATCTAGCGGTCGGGCAACCTGTTAAGTGGGACCGGGTAGCTACAAACACATAACTAGTTTTCCTCGAAGATAAATGATTATTCATTTTTCTAAGTCTAATGATGTTAGATAGAATAAAATTGTGGGTAGGAATATCTTAAAAGAAAAGGATTAAAAACATGAAGGTTGAGAAAAAGAAAAAGATTAAAAACATGAAGGTTGAGAAAAATGGGAGTTAATTAGCCCATTCATCACTTAACTTTGTGTGAAATGTTAAAAGGTCATTGAATTTCAAAAGTTTCTCCATTAATCATTGAATTGAAAATATTTCTCCGTTAATCTTTGAACTTCAAAGATTTTTCTATTAGTAACTGAAATTCTCAAAAGTTTCCATGTTAATCACCGAGTGATTGATTATAGAAGTGTCAATCCGGATGGTCCGGGTCGAGTTAACTTGGCAACATATGAGCCTGATAAAAGCCTGCGTTAAAAAAGCTTGCCCGATGCAGATTTAGGGCTGGTCCAAGTTGATCCAAATTTTGAATTACAACCTAGGCCTGCTCGCTGGCCCATTACAGTCGAGTCCATGTTGGTCGCAGTTCGTTCCTGTTTAGCCCGTATGAATAAAAAAACATAGAATTTTTTATATTTATAGCAAAAAATATTTTTTTGTTAAATTACTAAATATGAAGTGAACAAAATGATAAATTTATATTTATACAAATAAATGTTTACATAAAATTCAAATTTATATCTTATAATACATAAATTATTTTAAACTTTGCAAAGTTACATACAACATAAACAAATAACAAATAAATGCATTTTTTTAATTACTACTATCAAATAACTATAACTAAGTACAACTCAACTAATTGACATCTACTTAATTATAATTTAGTTGTTCAAATTTAAATTTTTAAATTTTTTTAATTGTTTTAATTATTTCACGGCCCATTTGGTTAACCGCAGCCCGTAAATGTGTGACGCGTGAAATTAGCGGTTCACACTTTCTTGATCCATGAATTGCCCATCTGATCACAGGTTGATCCACAGTTTCGGATTGATTTTCATAGGTCCGATTGGCTCACCCGTCTTGACACCTCTAATATTATGTAAACTTCAATAACTAACAAGAAAACTTTTGAAATTCAATGATCATGTAGAAATTTTTGGCAAAGTTCAATGATCAATAAAGTAATTTACACGAGAAACTATTGTTTTGTATTGCTTGTCACATGGGCAAGTCTTGCAAACTTCTCCAGTTTGTTCGAAACTTTTTACATGAAACCAATGCAGCTTTTTCATCTCAACTAGTTGGTGGCCTCACTTAAGTCCTTGTTTGGCATAAATCAATTTTTTTTTTTTTCCCGTAAAAGTTGATGAAATTTGTGGAATTTCTCTCGAGCACATATTGTGGTTTGATGTCCCGACATGTCACGTCTAAGCTTTTTTGCAAGAAGAAAAACTGTATTTTACATCTAACCCTTAGTTTTGGTAAACTTGTTTATAAATAATAATATTTTTTCAAATCACTTTTTAATCACATATATTTTCCAAATAACTTTTCTATCACTTATTTTATTTTGAAAACATCACATTCTTTGTTTTTGAAAAAAATTATTAAAAAAAAAAATTGCCAAAAAGAGGGTAATTCATTTAATGAAATTGGTGCATGGATAATTCCATTAATTGCATAATAATTCCATACCGATTGTGTGATCTGTCGTGATAACAACGTGGCTCTCTTCCCCTTAAACTAAGGTACTGTATATGGAGATGTCAAGTCTTCATCATAAAATCCCATCCGTTAATCAATTTCTATTTAACATTTTGAAGAAATCTCATCCGTTCATCAATTCCCATGGACAGATGGACTTGTATGCATGTCCATTAGTTCATGTATATAGATTTTCCTAATCATACGCCCATCTCTTATAATAATATTATTCTTTCATTTATTCTAGAATATTTACAGTGCGCTCGGCTGCGCAATTTTTTTCAATTTTTTTTTGTAATGATTACATGTTTTAATTACATAATTTCTAATATTATTTTTTAACCACACATATTCTCTATTCAATTTTTAACCATATATTTTACTTAAACAAAATTAAAAAGTCAAATAAAAAAAAAATTCTGATTAACCAAATCAAAATCAATAATTAATTCTAATTAACCAAATCAAAAAATTCTGATTAACTAAATTAAAATCAACAATTAATTTTAATCACATATTTTATGAAATCCACAACTTTTTAATTGCACATTTTATCAATTTCGATTAAAATTTTACTAAAAATCTTATTTTAATTCCCATTAAAAGGGCCTTAATAATATTCTTTACACACACACAAACACACACACACACGCACGCATACTATATGGTATTTTTTTAAAGTGACATTTGCATGGATGACAAGAAAATGTATAATATCAAAAAAATGACAACTTTTAAAAATGTGCTAAAAATAACTAATTTTGCCCATGAATTATCCACCATGTCCTTACACCACTACAAGACAAAAGTTGTATTAAGCAAGCGGACTTAAGAATTGATTGATGTGATGTACATGAAATTCCACAACTACCCAATGAACAAAGGAATTAGCCAATGGATAAAAGTTTTAGTAAAAATTTTTTTTCTTAAAAAAAATTAATAGAAAAAAATCGTAAAGTTCATTTTTTTTCTTCCATTTCATTTAAATACTATCTCTCTTGCACCAAAAGACTTTTCAATCCATCTCCATTAACACTTGAAGAAGATACAATTTGAGGCTTGAAATTCCATTTTTGAAATGTAAGCATTTTTGTAACATATGAATATGGACATTAAATATGTTAATGTTTTCTTAATGATTCATGTTTCCAACTTATTGAGATCTTGAGACCCATAAATTTGAATTTAGATGACACAATAAATGTCCTCATAAATGTATAAAGATCTTTCTTTGTTGTGATTTTCTTCATGTGTTAAAGTATTGTGGTACTTGAGCATTGATGGAAGACATTAATTTCTATTGAA
The DNA here is from genome assembly GCA_963555705.1 of Ligustrum vulgare. Lineage (NCBI taxonomy): Eukaryota > Viridiplantae > Streptophyta > Magnoliopsida > Lamiales > Oleaceae > Ligustrum > Ligustrum vulgare. The sequence continues at coordinate 10,182,959 of OY743184.1, read as the reverse complement.
AGTTTTTAGCAAGAACCCTAGTTTTTGAATTCCAGACGCACAGTACTAATTATCGTTTTCGTCGAGTCATCTGTCGTTCCCGACAGTTTTTAAATGTCGAACCCGACATTTTAACTGTCGGGAATGCTAGTTCAAAATCGATAACATGAACAATTGAATGCGAGGTTGTCTAATTTCGTTTTGAATTCGAATTTGTGACATGCATCAATTTTTGACGTACATATACTGTTGTTTCAGGAATAAATGATAATTGGCGATTCATCGTCTCGTATGGTGGAGAGTTCGTGAACGTAGATGATGAATGGAAGTGGAGTGGAAACAAGACTACATCTATTGTAGTGCCTAGCGTTATCGCAGTGGAGGGGCTAATTGAACGGTTGAATGTGAAACTCCCAACTACTAGTCCACATAATGAAATTTTATTGCAATTCAAGGTGTCTAACATGAACATACCACCGACCAAAATTCAGGAAGAGGAAGATTTGAAGTGGTACTTAACCATTTACAGAGAAACAGCTCATTTAGAAATTTGAAGTAGCAGTGTCCACACAAAAATTGTCTGAATTTATTAGATAGAGATTTGAAGAGGTAGTGTCCACACACAAAATTTAAAAGGATTCTACTACAATACATGAATATAACAAGATAAAAGATTTTTTGATTATAAAGAAAACTTGAAAACTCATTCAATAATCATCAACAATGGACTCATAACTTGCATTCCCTTAATTGACCTCATCATTTGAACTAATAACGATAACTTCTTGTAGATGGTATGCTTTTCCCAATAACGATAACTTTTGGTTCATCTGCACAATTTACAAAAAAAGGCACCTCATGAGGATGATATTCACAGTTCATTTACACACATGCAAAGAGACGTAAATAGCAGTTGATAAACGGAAATGTGTATTCAATGAAACAAAAGAGAGCATCTGTCGAGAATAACAAACGTCATCTGTCGAGAACGACAAAAATATCTCAACAAATGCTTATGAACTTGTCAAATTTTGATTGGAAGATTACATAGTCTCTTTTCAAAGTCTCTCACACGCACCCAATAAGTAATTCCACTCGGCCATAATTTTCAAACAACCAAAAGTTATAGTAATTCCACTGGACCAAAATATTCAAAGTCTCTCAAACAAAATGTCCATCTGTCGAAAATAGCAGATGTCATCTGTCGAGAACGAAAGAATTTCCTCGACAGATGATTAAAAACTTGTCAAACAACCAAAGGTTATGGTAATTCCACCGGAGCAAAATATTCACAGTCTCGCACACGCATCAAACAAGTCTTCTCCCCAATCCTTTATACTATTTTTCCTATTTATTCATTACTAACACTGCATAAGAAAGGGTTTGAGTTATGAATTTCCCCCCAATCTAATGTACTGAAGATAAAAAGTATTGACAAAAGACTTATCACCATTGTCATATAACAAATCATAGAGTATTTACAATCAACATCGTTCTTAAAATTCAATTTTTCGAACCCGACAATGAAGCCTCAAAAAAACAGTTCAAACATGGAAAATAAATGGGGCAACGTAAATCTAGACACAAAAATGACAAATTTTCAACCAAAATACAATATAACTAAAAAAAAATGAAAGTAATGAGTTATAGGAAAAAAAATATGGGCTTACCATCAATGGAAGGTGGTAGTACTCGGTGTCTGGCAATGGGCTCCGACGGTAAAAGATAAGTCGATGGGGGATTTCAGGGTGAGGAGAACGTGCAGTAAGGGATAAAAATAGAGTGCGAGTCTACCAACACAATCTGTGGATTTTCAGTTGCTAGCCTTCGCGATTGATGCCGAAATGTAACGACGGATGGAGGGAGATTTTTGGGTTGAAATCGGTTTCTTTAGTTTTGAAGAAGGAGAGTGACTTTGAAGAGGACTTGAGATATGCATATAATTTTTCCTTCTTTTTGGGGGGAGGCACCAATTCATATATTTGGAGTGGTTAGAGTAGCTTTTAGGATATTTTTTATCTACTTTTTGTACCTTCTTTTTAGACATACCAAATCCATGTAAGTAGGATACAAATGGTATTAAAATTTTCGTAAAGGGCAAATAAGTTTAACATAATAAGTTAAAAAAATGTTAGATTTGTCAAAATCATAAAAAAAGTGTCATTTTTGTTGATAGATAGGCAAAATGTGTCATGGAGTGCAATTTCCTCTTTTTTCAATTAACTAAATAGTGCTTTTTTCTTTGAAAAAGATTATAAGAATTATTTTCCCTTGACTAAAAATTCTTGTTGATATAATATGTTATAAAATAGAGAAAAAAAAAACGAACAAATTAATAGAGATAATAAGTTAATAACATTAGATTCTCTCTAATATTTTAAAGAATCGATTCTTTAGACTAATCATTCATTAAATTATTTTACAACATTTCCCCATTTGGTAATAAATTCGGGCAAAAAAAACTTTTAATCCCCAGTTTAACGGTCCCCATACAACCTTTTTTTTTTTGGGTCCCCATACAACTTTGACAAACCATATAAAAGTTAAAACTCCAGCATTTCTCCACACAAACATTTCTCCGTTCAGAATTTTTCGCAGCCTGCTCGTAAACTCCCCGACAATTTGAAGTCACCTGATGTTCCCGCCAAAACCCCAAGGAAGCGTTCACATGCCACCATGTGGCGTTGACGCAACTTCCCAGAGTGTGATCGTTGCGGTGAAAGCAGAGAAGGTGATCTCCAATACTGCATTGTCTTGGGCCATTACGCACGTGGCTCGGCCCGGCGATTGCATTCTTCTTCTGGCCGTCTTCTCCGAGAAGATGACTGGTAAACACGACTTACTGGAAGAAGTTTGTGTATATGCCACTTTTATAATTTTCAATTTTTTTGTGTAATTAGTGTTCAATTCACCAGTTAATGTTCGGCTTTAAGTACTAATTTGCTGAGTAGGAGTTTCATTTTTGTAGTACTATAATGAAAATCTGAAAGAGCTTGACAAGTTTTTTGACGAATATGGTGTGTTTGTATTAACATTAATCAGATTTATTATTGTTTAAATGGTAATTTTAGGCCGCTATTTAACTTGCAGCTGGGAGGAGATTTTGGGGGTTTCCGAGGTTGAAAGGGGACTGTCGGACTGCTGACCGGAATAAGTTACCGGATAGGATTGGGCAGATCTCGGAGTCTTGTTCTCAGATGGTTCTCCAATTTCACGGTCAAATTCAGGTACGAAAATTTTCACCTTTTACATTTGTATTTAACTTTTTGAGTAGCATTAACAACTTTTGTGGTATATTTGGTATTCATAAAAGTCAAAAGCTCACTACTTTAATTTAGAATTTGAAAGTAAATCAAAATAAAACAATTGACTTTGGCTTTGGGAAATGTGAGGCGAATTCTTAGGAATCCAAAGAAACTGTATGTTAAAATCAGATCTCCTAATTATACATTCTGGAAAGTTAATTATATTATGGGGGAATCGAAGATTCTAATAATGTTTTGGCAAACTATTTTTAAACATATTTTTAAAGAATGTATTTCACCAAATCACTTTTTAATTACACACATTTTTTATCTCTACTTTTCAACTACATATTTTACTTTGAAAACATCGCATTCTTTTTTTAAAAAAAAAAAAAAAAAAATCATTTAACTTATTAGAGGATTGCATGTGCCTTGGAGTTGGAAAAGATAAGGATTGGCATTGCATTATTAGTGTCTGATTTGAATCATCTACAGTCTTTTAATATATAATTAACTTAAATGATTGAGTATCAATAATGCTTTTTTATATTGGCGTACTTCTGTGGAGCATTGATGTTAGGGTGCGTTTGGTATGCGTTCTTTTTCGTGAAAAATATGATTTTTCATGTGATTTTTCAACTTTGCGCTGTTTGGTTGCTTAAGTTTTCTATGAAATTCATTTTTTCACTTGACTCGAAATTCGGTATTTTCCTTGTTTTGAATGTATTCGTTTTCCTAGAGGAGGAGGTTTTATTTTTCATAGAAAATTTTATACCATTTTCGTTACGTTTGATCATTTTTGCTGTTGTTAATTGATTTTATTTTTTTTCTAAAAATTAAAATTATTATTATCAAGTACAAATGTGTGAAAAAATAAAAAAAAAAATATTTTTTTATTAAAATAGATAAATTTTACTTTATTTTTCATAGAAAATAATGTCAGTTAAACAACAAAAATTGAAAAATTCCCTACTTTTTCTACCTAGAAAATTAAACCAATCAAATACATTAAACTTCCAATTCCCAGGAATTCAATTTTCTAGAATTCAATTCTCTGAAATTCATTTTCTTTCCACCCAAATTCCACTCTCAATATCAAACGCAGCCTTAGAGCTTTAAAGGTGACGAAAGATGGAAAGTGGAAGCTAATTTCGGAAGATAGTTAAAGGATGGGTCTTCTTGGATCCAGGGACCATTTGTTTACTTTAGGAGATTGGTGCTATCATGATTTGATTTAAATGCACTTTGCAATCTACAGAAGGAAGGGACTGATTTGATGCTAGAATATTGATAAAATAGAGGGAAGTATCTTGGCTTTCGTTGTCTAAAGTGTTTGGCAATGGTGGTAATTTAGGAGTCAACTAATCAAACATAATTCAACTCCGAGGAGAAGATCCACGGCAAGATTTCTCCGCTAAGATTAATCAAATAATAAATGGAACAACATAGAGTTTATAAATTCAGTGTTAACATATCAAATAACAGAAATTACTGTCGAATTTAGGCAACACCCAAAACATTGCAAAGACGCTGTATTGTCAGTTGTAACAAACTTCACATTTTGCAACCCAGAGTAAAACAAATGTGTCCTGACGTAGAATGAAAATAAAGCAAACTCATTTGCCGTAGCAGCCCTCCCTTTCTTGATCCAGTGAACCCTTTATCATCCTGTGAACCTTCATTAAGTGGAAACTACTCTGTATAGTTTGTGTTGCTGTGAGGCAATGGAGCAAGAATGATTTTTGTGAAGTTATAGGGCAGCCAGAGTCCCAGCCTCCCCCACAACACGAAGGAAATCCATTGCAGCTAATTGTCTGTCATTACCGTTGTTTCGTGGTCACAATTCTTTTTTCGTTTCAATTGTCACATATATTAGAGTTTTTACATCAACACCTTTGCAGATTTCATTCGAACAAAAAATCGAAGTCAGAATGTCATGATATGATGATTTGTAATTATACTTAGTGATGAATGGAACTTTTCTCTTCTTTACTTTTTTGGTGAATATTGGGCGACTGTTTATGTATTAAAAATTTAATCAACATATAGCATATCAGAAGCATCTGTGATGAACTAAGAAAAATTGGGTTACACAACACTGGCTTTCTAAAATTGGTTGTTGGTTGTAGGTTGGAGTGCAAATCAAGGTTGTCTCAGCTCGATCTGCAGGTTCTGTGGCAGCTGAAGCAAAGAGGAATGTAGCTTACTGGGTCATATTGGACAAGTAAATAAACGTAAATATGTTATTTCTTTCCTCTGATATATTGTATCTTACGAAAAAAATTCCACAAGATTGATATAATTATTATGCTTAATGCTAGAAGTGAATCAGGTCAGTATTAATTTTTCTCTCCTTTCCCCTGATCTTTTACATGATTAAGTCAGGCTGTCTGCCACGAAGTGTTAATTTTGTATGCATCCTAAGTTATTTGTTAGCTGCAGTTAGTTGTGAAAATACTTGTGATTTCACTATGTTGATTCACTGATGTTTTTTTTTTTTTTTTTTTGGCAAGCAACATTTTCACTTCTATGTTGAATCTTACTTGGGTGTATCTGCCAGAAATACTAACCGATCAACTAAGATGCAGTATTGCAGTACTACTTTCTTCTTATTGTTGTTCCCGTAAGACAGGAAACTGAAGCGAGAGCTCAAAAGTTGCATGGATGAGCTGCGCTGCAACACTGTAATCATGAAGGGTTCGCGGCCAAAAATTCTTCGACTCAATCTGTCATGCTCAAATGATCTTGAAACACCATTTTATTCTGCTGCATCTTCTCCTCTTTTAGATAGTGAAAAGTTATGGAGCCAGAGGATGAAGCATTCTACCCCTGTTACCAGTCCAGAGGATCCAAGTACTTCTTGCACAAGAACCTCAGGCACCAATGCGTTAGTAAGTCCAGACACAGGGGCTTCTGTATTTGTCGTGTATAAACAAAATCCTCTTTATGAAGGATTAAGTAAAGGCAAATCCCCACCTGGTAGACAAAATAGGTTGGATCAATTTAGGGAAAGTATAAAATCTTTTACGACAATCCCAGGTTGGCGAACTCAAAGAGATAAAAGAATCTTCTGGATCCCTCAAAATCACATTGTTGCTGAGAATTCTCTCGAAAATGGATACTGCAAAGATATATCCAATACTGCATCTTCCACTGCCAGGACTGAACCGGATAATTTTGTACAATTTAATCAAGATATAATAGGAGGAACTAAGCTTAATCAAAACCTTGACAATGATTATGAATTCAACTATGGAATCCGGGAGGCCGTGGCTTTAGGAAGAACTTCCTCAAATCCTCCTCCTTTGTGTTCACTATGTCAATATACGGCTCCTGCATTTGGAAAACCTCCGAGACAATTTCATTATAGAGAGCTAGAGGAAGCTACAGATGGTTTTTCAGATAAAAATTTTCTTGCTGAAGGTGGGTTTGGTTTGGTTCACAGAGGGGTTTTGAGGAACGGGTTGATCATTGCAGTGAAGCAATTAAAGTTAGCTGGGTCTCAAAGAGAAGATGATTTCTGCACACAAGTTCGAGTATTGAGCTGTGCCCAACACAGAAATGTTGTGTTGCTAATTGGTTTTTGCATTGAAGGGAAGAAGAGATTACTGGTGTATGAGTACATATGCAATGGCTCCTTGGACTTTCATTTACATGGTATCTTCTATTACCTCCATGTTCAGCTACTGATTATGGCTCCTCAAAAGTGATTTTTGGTCGTACGCATTCGTTTGCAGGAGAGAAAAGAATGACACTGGATTGGAAATTGCGTTTAAAGATAGCTATCGGGACTGCAAGAGGCTTACGATATCTTCATGAAGATTGCAGAGTGGGATGTATGATTCACCAAGATATGCGTCCGAGCAACATCCTCTTAACGCATGATTTTGAACCTCTGGTATAAGTCATTGATGTTTTAGAAGCATGTCGCATTTTATGAAATTACAAACTAGTGTCAATCTGTGTAAACAAACTATTTTTGCAAAAGTTGTCATCAATAACAATAGAGAGAAAGCAACTCATTGGAATTCAAGTAGATGCTTCAGTTAATCTTGACTGTTAAGAAACACTTCTTTGATTTGTCCTCGTGGACTTTACTTCTTTAGTCTAACTATGTTGTCCATTCAATTTAGATTGCTGATTTTGGACTTGCAAGACTGCACTGTGAGTGGGACTTCTGCGATGGTGATCAAATTGTCAAAACTTCAGGGTAAACATCAAACTTGAATTTTTTTTGAGACACTGGACGGCTATTTATATGTTCAGTTTATAGTTACTCCACTGTGTTCAACCTTCCAAGACAGTCGTGATTTCTGGTTATTTGTTAAACTTCTGGATAAGTTCTCTGCTTCTACTTATCCAGGTATCTTGCACCAGAATACTTCTGTGGTGGAATTATGACAGAGAAAGTCGACGTATATGCTTTTGGTCTGGTATTATTAGAGCTAATTACTGGTGAAAGAGCTAGTGACTTGCTATATTGCATAGACCATCAACTTTTGGCCAATAATTTCCATCCTTCAGCTGCCATTGAACCAATCCAACCAATTCACATGTTGGCTTACAAACATCAATTGCTGGACTCCTGCTTGGCCTCTTCCCAAATACGAAGCTTGCCCTATGAGATTCAGGCAATGGGTTATGCTGCCTCATTGTGTCTACAGCAAAATCCCGAGTTGAGACCACCCATGTCAAAGGTTTTATACTCATCTCAGAATGCATTTCTTTTCATCTTAGGTGCAATGTTAATTTCATTTTTCTCCTGCGGGATTGTAATCTATTTATTAGGGGACAGAACTAATGCTTTCTTTCCATTATTAGGTACTGAGAATACTAGAAGGAGGAAGTTCAGTTAGTGCTCTTGCTTTAGACTTGAATTCAGTTGGTAGTAGAAGTGGTCACATGGAGGGATTGAATTCAAAAAGACAACTTGAATCCAATATGATGCACTCCCGCAGGTTGTCTTATTGAACAAACTATTCGAGTCCTTTTTATTTTTTATTTTTTTTCTATAAACTCTCGGGCTAGACGCAATAGTTTGCAAGTCTTGGCAGCCAAATAAATCACACTAGACAAGCCTAGTGCGATAGGCTCAATCGAGAAAGTATTGGTAAAGAGAATCGAACTTGTGACCAAAAGTATCAACGCTCACCTACTCCATCAACTTGGTCACTTCATGAGGGGTTAAGTCCTTGTTTTCCTTTTTCCTAGGATGAGTTGCTTGTGGACGTGGACTTAAGATTCTTAATTTTGTCTATCACATTGTAAAAACGGTCATATAATCGGGATTTCTGGTGATTAATCATAGTGGAAATTGTTGATTCTCGTAAATCAGTCTGATTCGCAGCTTCCAAAAGTCTTGAAAATGTACTTCAGTTTGTACATTAAGGGCAGGAGTTCACAAGTCTATCCGAGTGATAGTATAGAATAGAACTTGACTTATTGACACCAATGTTGTGAATTGTGCTGGGGCATTCCTGACAATGGTCGATTAAGTTTTAAATAGATTGATTATGTTCTTATAAGTTTAATGAGTTTTGGAATCATATAAAATTTAGAATTTCATTTTAAAATGTAAAATTATAGAAGGTTTTAATTCAAATCTTTATATTTAGATTTTCAATATTAGACATGTTATAAAAATATGACGTGACAAGAGAGGTAAAAGAGAAGAAAAGAGTGTGTGTGAATGGTAGCACTAGAGATGCTCTTATGTGTGTGGTAAACTTGTTTGTAAATAATTTTATAAACAATATATTTCTTTAAATCACTTTTTAATAAGGGATATTTTTTCAAATTACTTTTTAACCATATATTTTGCTTAAAAAATCATTTTATAAAAAAAAAAAAAAAAAAGGAGCTGGCAAATTTGACCTTTATTCTATGCAATTTATGAATGAATCTCCACTGAGGCAGGAAGGTTCTTGACAGAGAACACTGCATCCTCGTCATTTGTACCGACATTCACAGTTGAGAATGAATTTGAAGATACTTTCATATAGTTTCTTTAAACATTGTTAAGAGTTGACCTTATCATCTACCATTAATCCAAGACTATCCTCAAAATATATGATAGAAATTAGATACGAGGGATGATAATAATACTCACGGACCTAATATTCGTTAGAGATTCGACATAAATGGACGGTGATTATCCGGCTAAATGAGTTCGAGGGTAGGTACGGAAATAAAATTTAAAACCCGACATAAGTATGGGTTGGGTGTGGGTTTTACTACAATACCCATACCCGACCCGCATACCCATTAATTTTCTTTAAAAAATATAGAATTTAAAACAAAAATGATTGCTTAAAAAAAAATAAATAAATAAATAGAACTTAAATATCTATTGACATTGTTAACGTCTAAACCTTAATATGTTTAAACTATTGACTTTGTTAAAGTTTAAAAAAATTGTTCAAATTCGCTTATTTAATTTTAACATATAACAAGCTTTGTTCAAGTCAAATTCAATTGAAGCTCAACATTTAACTGATTCAAGTTAATCCGAAGCACCTATAACCTATTTATAACATTAAAAAAAATTAAAAAAAAATAAATAATTAATAATGGGCTTTAAATGAGTATAGAAGCAAACCCGCACCCGACCCGCACCCAACCCGCAATTCTTAAATGGGTATATGGATAGAGTATAGAAGTTTTAAATATTTAGTGGATAGAGTATGAGTTTGACAAATCCGACCCATTACCATTCTAAATACGATGGAATCCCTTCCACATCCGTATCACTGATGATGTCACATTAATTTTACTGTTTACGAATTCATTCAAACCACATTTATGCCAGGCTTCGTTCATTTCCACTCACCCTCTCCATTCTCATTTCTCTCTCAAAGCAGCTCTCGCCAAGAACTTCTCATGATCTACCCATCGACCACAGCTTCGAACCTGAAGTTGGCGCCGCTCTTTCATCAACCACCGACCACAGCTTCTAAATGGTGAGCCAGAGTTTTTATCAATTTCACAGCTTCGACCACCGACCAAAGCTTCCAAACTGAAATTCGATTTCCAGAGGTACAAATTACATAAACAATTCTTTATCTATTCAAGGTTGTTATTTGATAAAAAAAAAAAAAAAAAAAAAAAAAAAATTGATTTAGTTTACTTTTGGTCACTCCTGCGTATTTTAGTAGGAATTGTCAAGGTTCTTGGTGTAAATGCCCTCGAGGGATTTGACATGGTAAGGGAAACGTACACAAAAAAGCGGAACGATGATGAGAGGAGTGGGGATGAGGCCATTGCTGCTCGAGTACGTTTTATTTATTGGTGTATATAGTAGGATGTATGGTGATGTGTAAAAATAAGATATTGCAGACTTCTTCTAGAAATTATGCTGCCTTTTTGTTTCCTAAATCCTATGTTTAGCAAAACACAGAAGAAAGAAAAGCTTCTTTGAATGGCAAATAATGTATGTTTTGCTTAATTGAAACTTATTTCATTCTTATATATATACTAGTTAGACGTACGTGTAATGCACGTGTCGTATCATTGTTAAGTATGTAATAGCGTGTAAATGTATTAGATAATCCATTTTAACTTCCTAAAACAAATGTAGACTTAAGACACATCAACGGATTTGAACAAGATAAAAGGTAATCCAAGAGAGAGAATTACCTCACTACAACCTAAAAAAAAAATTAATATTTCATACAAAGAGAAAATATATATATATATATACACAAAATAACAATAAAATCAAGGAGCCAAAAGTACCTTCTCTAACATTTTTCTGAAATTCTATGATCACCCGTAAAATAATATGCATTAACCAGACATGTCCATATATGATTTGCTCTGGGATCTATTTTTGCAGCAACTAATATACATTCCTTGGCAACGTTGGTTGCTGCAATCGGATCTACGACCCTCCATCTGAGCACCAAAGGTCCCATTGTGGAGCAAGTTCATAAGAATCAAGAAAACTATCATGACAAAGAATGAATAAAAACAAACAATCGAATTGACCTTATGAAAAGAAGTTCACAAATACATAAAAGACCTACATCAAATCTTTTTTCTTTCTCAATGAGGTTACAGAAGACATGGAAGCTTTAGGATTAAGTCGACATCGACAGTGAAGAAACAAAGGTAAATTTAGGGAAACTGAGAGAGCAAACAGAACTAACCTCTATCCTTTTACTTGATGTAAAATTAGTCACTGGGTCCAATGTTAAGCCAATATATAGGGATATACAAGTATCTGAAAATCACTATGATGAAACATTAAGATCCCAACAACTTGATGCAAATAGAACTGAGCAACAGATAAACAACTCATAAAAAAAACAGTTTTTACCCAGCTAAGGAACACAAAAAGACATCTAGTAGGAGCATTTTATCCATCACAACAAACAGTGCATCCTTGTGAGATGAGGGCTCCTTCCTCTTCTACCATAACCTCTACGTGGTGACGTAGTATCTCTTAACTCTCTCATCTACATAAATAATATAGATTCGTCTCAATATTTATTGTTAACAAATGAATAAATAAGTGACGGGAAGAGTACGAAAAAATGTCATTGAGAATTTCAATGATAGTAAAATACATAAACTTGGACTGCCTAACAGTTTATTAATGCTGTTTGAAAATCTGGTTCAAAGAGACTATTGTAGCACTAAACCGAATCCTGACTGCAACATACTAAAAAAAATCAGCTTCTTGGCAAAGCTAACTAAACTCATTAACTATAGATCCAACACAACTGTAAGGCAAAATAAAAAATGAAAGCAGAAAAAATATAATGTAATGAACAAGAAATGATTATTCGAAGAAACATACCTTCGAAGAAGATTTTGCAAATAGAAGGTAGATCGAGGGTTCATCAAGAACTGTAGATCCAACATCTATATTTATATATATATATATAAAAACAAAGTTTTTACCAAAAACAAACACACACACACTTTCCTGCCAAAATGAACTTACTAAATTTGGAAAGATTTTGTAAAAAACATAAGAATTAAAAAATAAATAAAAAATGATTGCATTTTAGAAAGTGTAATAATTGCAAATGGAATTACACTTTTGAGCAATACATGTATTTTTTGAAAAAAAAATAAAAATTGTTCTGAGCACTTTTAAATTATATAAAAAATAATGGTAGTTAAAATTTTTTGTTTAAAAACAAAGAATGTGATGTTTTCAATGTAAAAATTAGTAATTGAAAAGTGGAGAGAAAAAATACGTGTAATTAAAAAGTAGTTTAATAGAGTGTTGTTTACATATATATATATAAAAACAAAGTCTTTACCAAAAATAAACACACAGACACACTTTCTCACCAAAATGAATTTACTAAATTTGGAAAGATTTTGTAAAAAATACAAGAATTAAAAAATAAATAAATAATGATTGCATTTTAGAAAGTGTAATAATTACAAATTGAATTACACTTTTGAGCACTACATGTATTTTTTTTAAAAAAAAAAAAAAAAAATTTGTTTTGAGCACTTTTAAATTATATAAAAAATAATAGTAGTTAAAGTTTTTGTTTAAAAACAAAGAATGTGATGTTTTCAATGTAAAAATTAGTAATTGAAAAGTAGAGATAAAAAGTATGTGTAATTAAAAAGTAGTTTAAAAGTGTATTGTTTAAAAATATTTTGTCAAATAAAGATGCTTTGTTCCAATTCCAAAAAAGAACAATTTAATTTTTTTTTAACAAATTTGTTTTTACTTAATATGATGATTGATTTTAATATAACTATTAATCTTATTGTGTATCATAACTTCTTTTATTTTTTTTCTGAAAAATGTGAAAAAAATTACATCTAAAGTATTCATAAGTCTAATTTTAAAAATAAATAAATAATTCTCTATTGTTATAAAAAAGTATTCAAGATTCGTAAATTCGAAATTATGTTAAATTAATTTTAAAAAAAAAGTATTCAAAAATATTCTGCTTAATCATAGTGTAACTAATTTGGTAAAATAACATTAAATTATTTATAAAGATATAAAATTATATCATAAAATGTGTTGAAAAACATTTAAATAACCCGAAAATGATTTTGTTTAAAGAACTAAATATGTTTTAGTTTAAAGAACTTAAGAACATTCCTTATATTTTTTTATAAGTTTTTCAATTAGATTATATAAAAAAATAAATTAAATGACTAATCCAAAAAATTTCTCTCAAATTGATTAATTTAATATTTGATTGAATATAATTTTTCTTCATATGTAATGACAATTGACAAGAGTTAGAAGTAATCAATCTCGCATGTTGGAATGTATTTGAAAAATTCTATTGGTAATTATCAGTATTAAAATTATCTTTAAACATGTGTTCGATAAACTTGCAAAAATGGTTTATAAACTATTTTATAAATCATACAATTTCTCAAACCACTTTTTTTAACCATACATATTATTGTATTATTTTGAAGTCGAAAAATATGTAATATAGGCGTCAAATCGAATATCTCAACAAGAAGTTTAATACAATACAACAAGTGAGAGCAAACTATAAAAAAATTATGCGTAAAATCATCCAAATATTCAAATGTCAAAATTTTACTTTATATTTTTTACTTTATTTTAAATTATATCATTTGAGTTATATAATACTCCGTGTTCAAAAAATATTAAATGGTTTGACCAGAAAGAGGCAACAGGTCAAATGTCAAAAATTGAACCGGGGTCGAATCGATTTTAATTAAAAAAATAAATAATTATTTCAAAGATAAGAAAATTTTCTAAAAAAAATTAGTTTACAAATAAAACGACATTTACTCATTTGGAGTAAAATTAATTAAATAAAAAATATAACCACAATATTATTTACCAATTGAAAGCAAATATAGATTTATGGTTGTTAATTTTATATATTAAATTTTATTTCAAAATAATTTAATATATAATAAAATGATAAAAATATCTTATTTAAAAAAAGAAAGTTTAACAAACAAGTAAATAAAAATATTTTTTTTTAAAAAAAAAAAGACAAACAATTTTAAAAAGAAAAGATTTTTTTTATTTTTTATAATGATCATAACTTCTTCTTTTTTTATTAGTTTTGTTAATGTTGCATTTCCTATTTTGATTACTCTTTTTTTTTTTTTTTTAATTTTGAACTTGATAATATTTTGCATTAAAATATTATTATACTATATTTTTATTTGACATGATTGTATAATTAATATATTTTCATAAATTTTGATTAAAATCACTATCACTACTATATTCCCGTGCATCGCACGGGTGAAAATACTAGTAACTATAAGATAAAAGCCAAAAAGAAAGAAAGAAAGAAAATACGACACAGCGAACAAGAAAAATATACCTTTGAAGCATATTTTGCAAAATAGGCGGATCGAACTTCATTCTTCATTCTTCTAACACGGAGACCGGAAAATGAGAAAAAAAAACTGGGGAAACGAATATTTGAAGGAAACATACCTTTTGAAGCAAATTTTGCAGTTAATATACGTTTTCAGATGTCTAGCGATGAGATGAAATGGAAAACGAAGGAGTTGATAGAGAGGGAAGGTGATTTTCTAAGGTTCAGATTCAGATGGGAACGTTCTAGGGTTCAAAGAGGGGCTGACGATTTTTTAGTGCTGTGGTGGATATTTGGGCTTAACCGGATCAAGACATTTTTGGGAATAAAAAAATGTGTGAATAGATCTCGGCTTATCTGGCTCAGACAGCTTAAACAGCTTATGAATAGTGCCATAAAATGAATACTCTTTTATAGTATATATATATATATACTAGTAGAAAAACACGTGCAAAGCACGTGATGTTTTATATTTGTATTAATTCGCATGGGTTGAAAGTTAAGTAGTTGTTATTTGGTCATGAGAAATTAGTTAAGATTAGATTCAATAACAAATTCATCTATTACTCGCAACAATATTTTTGAATGTTCTTGATCTTTGAAAAGTTGTAAAGAAAATCAAACTTGTGCATGAGGCCTTGAAGTGCAGCCTTACGTGCATCAACATCTTCACTTGATGCGATGTTCATCAATACAAGAGATAATTCAAGTTCAACCACTATATGAAAGTCATATACACAAGTATGTTATCCAAAGACACTTGATGACTTGGACTTGAGCTTTGATCATTAAATTATCAGCATGAATAAACTATGTAACAATTTTGATAGCTACATAAATATTTTGATCCCCAATCACGCTCCTTGTTCCGAAACCGATGTATCTGTTGACCTATGGTCAATTTGACCTTATTGTTTTGATCATAACAAACAAGAATTTATTGTGTTGCTAACAAGTGTGCTTCAAGTGTTTCATGTAATGATAAATATTCAAAGCACTCAATGTTCAAATCGTCTCTTAAAGATATAAATCAAAATTATGTGATCGAGCACATGAGACGCAAAGAAGATCATGAAATCATTGAAGATATTCAAAGATCAAAATTGAGGTTGAAAAGCATGACATGAAGATCAAGATTTCAAGCTTACAAGATTAGAGTTGATTTAACGTATGTAAAGGTATAACACTCTCAATCTTTAGCGATGAAATTCAAAGAGCTCTGATACCAATTGTTAGCCCAAGAGTAAACTAACCAAGAGGGGGGTGAATTGGTTTATAAAACTTTTTCGATAAATAATCTCAAACTTAAAACCAATAGGTACAAGTATTAGCACTTAGTGTTACAAGTAACTAAACTATCAATGTAGTGTGCTATATATGTGTAAACTTAATTGATAAGGCAAGTATAGCACTAAGATAAAGCGTTGCACAATATAAATTGATAGAATAGAGTAAGTGCGATGTAAGTAAATAAAAGGGATGAGAGAGTGCAAACGCGATTTATGGAGGTTCAATCAACCAACGTGATCTACGTCCCCCGTTACCGAGCTCTCCGTCATGAGCAAGGCCAAATCCACTATTTTGGTAACTTACAACAAGGAGTACCAAATCCTTAGGCGACTTACAACAAGGAGCGCCTATAAAATGTTAAAAATGATGATGAGCAAGATGAAATAGCCAACATGTGCTTCATGGCCATTGACGATGAGGTAAATTTCTTTGATACATCTTGGACTTTAAATTATCAATGATTTAAATTTCTATGAATCAACATTTTTTATTAAAGCATCTTGCTCTTCATAAAAATTTCTTACATATGTTGAGTATGAATATGAAACATGGTGCTAATATGTGGTTTATGCATAATTGTATGTTACATACATGTTTTAACCGAAATCAAATGAAAAATTTAAATTTTTGTAGATTTCGGTCGACCGAACCTTTGTCGGACGACCGAAACTGTCTTTTCGGTCGAACAAATGCTCAACCGAAAGATGTTTCGGTCGACCAACTGTACGACCGAAACCAGACTTTCGGTCGACCATTAGTCAGCCGAAAGTGTCTGCAGCTTCCTGATTTTTACTCTGCAGAGTTTCGGTCGACCGGTTCATACTTTCGGTCGACCGAAAGTGGCTGAAATAAGAGATTTTCTTTTATTTTCAAATTCTTCATACACAATCCCTAAATGACTTGAAATCATCTTCTTCTCTTCATAAAACTCTTGTAATACATTTCTTTGATCACTTATTTTTTGGCTTTGAGAGTGATATTATTGTTGACCAAAATTGTTTTGATATGTCGACGTAATGCATTATCCTTTAACTCATTTCATGATAACAATTACTTCATAGTCAAACATAGATATTATTATTTCTCATTAAAGAGTACACACTAGAGTCACACTTGAAAGGAAATACATGGTACACACAAATGCTAAAGAGAGAAACATGAAAAGTCCTCAAAATGAGAGATGTGTTTCCGGAGTAGCCGTATCCTACCACCTCTGATCTTTTGAGGAAACAAAGACAAACCTTCAAAGAGGTGTGTTTCGAGAGTAAAAATACTCCGTAATCTACCACATTTGAAGTACACACACAAGATTTAAACATTAAGGTAATCCTAGGAAATTAGAGGGGTGTCTCAAGAGTGAGTATACTCCGTACTCTACCCCCACCTATTTTAGGATTCACAAAGTCAAATTTACATTAACCGGACTCCACTTTCGCTTGACTCCCCTTCCTTGCGACCAATCTACCTTTAAACCTGCTGGATCTTGTATTGGGATATATGACTGCAGCTTATCCAGTAGTTCATCAATAGTAGGAGCAGAAATAAGGATCCTTCGGGAAAATGGAGAGATGAATCCCTGTTCCACTGCATGATCAAGAAAGGTTAACAAACCATCAAAGAAATGGTTAACATTTAATAGCCCAATAGGCTTAGTATGGAGATCTAGTTGAGCCCAGGAGGTAATATTAAAGATTTCTTCTAAGGTGCCAAAACCTCCGGGCAGGGCTATAAATGCATCAGATCCATATAGCATACAAGTTATGCGTTCATGGATAGATAAGGTTTGTACTTCATGACCTCGTGTTTTGCCTGCTATATCTGCTAAAGGGACAGGAATAACTCCAATCACCCTTACTTTCTCTGTAAGAGCAGATTGGGAAACACAGCCCATCAGACCACTGCTACCTCCTCCATACACAAGATTGATACCTTTCTCCCCCAATTTCTTTCCAAGGTCTACTGCTGTCTCAAGATACCCAAAACCTTTCCCCACATGTGATCCACAAAATACGCATATTGTTTTGATCTGTCTAAGTTTTGATCCCTCCATTTTTGAAAGAAAAGAAAGGAAAACTTACGAGAAATTGTGATTTTGGGATGCATGAACTATGAAAACCTCTGGCTATTTAAAAACCGAAAAACTACACTATTTACGATCATCTTTTTGAAAAAGCAAAGATTTACTTTTGACAAATTCAGCCTACTTTTGAATATTTTTATCGTATCGAGGCTGTCACCTTTCGGCGATTTATTTTATTTAAACCTTTATAAAAACTCGCGAAAGGAAAAAGGATCAAAAATTTTACCTTATATCAATGCTGGGTTGCCAAAACAGACTGGCAAACCGGATCTTTTGCGATTGTATTCTTGAGACTATAACGTTTTTTATCCTCGTTAAATTGAGCATATAAGGAAAGAAGTTCCCGTTGCACATATCCACTTGGGTGCGTCTCAAGAGTCAATCTAATATCATCCAAACACTCCCTACTCAGTCCACCCTTTATGAAATCAATTTTATCATCTCGATTGTTAGATGAATATCCGACTGTTTTGCAACGAGAATCACAATTCCAACGAGCACATTTGTAGCAACCATTCAGCCTTTTTGCTCTTCGCTTCTTTGCAAAAGTGCTTTTACCCAAACCAGGCAGATGTTTAGGAAATGACAATGGTAATTCACCAGTTAATCGGACTTTTGCTTCTATTAACCAGCGCACGTCTTCTGGAACGCCATGAGCCATAAGCACCCTCAATCTTTCGAGCCTCATTTGATAAATTTTTCTAAGATCATTCATTGGAAGATTGGAATAATACTTGCGAATGCTTGAAAGGATGTTATCCATTTTTTGATGGATTTAACCTCTTCCCAACCGATCTTTTTAAAGGTGAAAAGGATCTGGGTAGTTCCTCATGATACTGTTTCCTGCAAGACAATATGAAATAGAATAATGAAAAGAGGGAACAAGATTTCATGCGCTGTAACTTTACTGTTAAAGGAAGATTTGATCTGCGATATTGAATATTTTACTTGGATTTTGTACTGATATGTTTCGGTATAATAATAATCAAGGTATATAGGACCTGGGTAGATCCACAGGCTGTTGAGTCCAGCGAGAAAGTAGGGAATAGAAAAATGAAAAGAGGGAACATGATTTTAATGCGCTGTAACTTTTACTATTAAAGAAAGATTTGATTTGAGATATGCGATTTTACTGGAATACGTGAAACTGAATTTTGTGATTTTTGGTAATTTTTCATGCTAAAAATGCTTTACTAAGGGGGAATGCTTCACTAAGGGGGAATTCGATTACAATCGAGATATTTTTTTTTTGCCCCATTATTATGCTTATCACACCTATGCTCATGAATAAGGAATAGATGCCACCTTTTTGCTTATGCCAAAAGGGGGAAAATATGGTGATGATTTGATTTGCTTAAAATTGGATAATCTATATTCATAAAAAGGATTATATTATTTGCTAGATTATACCTCATTGGTGTGTATAAGATAGGGGGAATATATGCTAAAATTGAACTTATCAATTATTCTCATTTCCCTACACTTTGATTACGTGCTTCAATTGCTTTTATTATCATTACAAATCATCTTGTTTGTCATAATCCAAAAGGGGGAAATTGTTGACCTATGGTCAATTTGACCTTATTGTTTTGATCATAACAAACAAGAATTTATTGTGTTGCTAACAAGTGTGCTTCAAGTGTTTCATGTAATGATAAATATTCAAAGCACTCAATGTTCAAATCGTCTCTTAAAGATATAAATCAAAATTATGTGATCGAGCACATGAGACGCAAAGAAGATCATGAAATCATTGAAGATATTCAAAGATCAAAATTGAGGTTGAAAAGCATGACATGAAGATCAAGATTTCAAGCTTACAAGATTAGAGTTGATTTAACGTATGTAAAGGTATAACACTCTCAATCTTTAGCGATGAAATTCAACGAGCTCGAAAATGATTTTTATGCATCAAGAAACTTACTTGGAAATTCATCACTTGGATAAAATATTTTTATATAAGTCAAGATTGTCTTTCAAATGTTATTTGATCTTAAATCATGATTATATTATGTTAAACCACTTTGAAAAACAAGTTAGAAACCTAAAAATCGAAAATTTTCATATTTTTCAAAAGTCAACCAAAGGTCAACGGTCAACAGTTGACTTTCGGTCGACCGAAAGTTTGGTCAACCGAAAGTTTCGGTCGACCGAAAGTTGGTCAACCGAAAACTCAACGGTTGAATTTATAACGGCTATATGGAAGATTCGGTCGACCGAAACTTCAAATTGGTCAACCGAAAGTTGCTGAATTTGAATATTTTGATCTATAAATAGCCATCTCATTCACATTCAATAACAACAACTTAGATAAGATTTTATACAAACTTTCTTGTGAAAATTCATTGTTCTTACTTAGTTTTTATTCATCTTTTATTTTCATAAAACTTTGATTGATCTAAACTTTGTTTTATCAAATTCATCAAAGTTTTTGGAAGAAAGTTTTGTGAAGATTCTTGGTTTTACATTGTTTGAATTTCTTCAACATCTTCACACTATATTGGAATTGAAGTGTAAGTCTCTCTTTGTTCTAAACTTGTTTTAATCTTTTAAAAGAGAGAAATTTCAATTAAGGAACTTTGATTATTTGTGCTACATTTTTCATCATCATTTGATTCATCAAAGTTCCATTGCCTAAACACTTTGAGTTTAACTTATTGTTAATTATTCAAGTGTGGCATCTCTTGGTACTTAATTCGATTCAATATTTTTAACAAGAGATTATTTGAAAAACTTTGTTTGATTGCATCAACTTTTCATTATCATTTGCATCAAAGTTTTTCTCTAACACTCGAGCTTAATTCATTGCTATCTATTGAAGTGTTAGCCTAACTCTCTTGGTACTTAATTTGAGTATATCATTTGTCAAGAGAGTTATTTCAATTGTAAATTCAATTCATTATATCTTGTGGTTTCGAGAGCCTTGTGAAAACTCGATTGTTGGTTTTCGAGAGCCTTGTCAAAACTCGATTGTTGGTTTTCGAGAGCCTTATCAAAACTCGATTGTTGGTTTCGAGAGCCGTGTGAAAACTCGATTGTAAAAGGATAGGCGCTCCTTGTTGTAAGTCGCCTAAGGATTTGGTACTCCTTGTTGTAAGTTACCAAAATAGTGGATTTGGCCTTGCTCGTGACGGAGAGCTCGGTAACGGGGGACGTAGATCACGTTGGTTGATTGAACCTCCATAAATCGCGTTTGCACTCTCTCATCCCTTTTATTTACTTACATCGCACTTACTCTATTCTATCAATTTATATTGTGCAACGCTTTATCTTAGTGCTATACTTGCCTTATCAATTAAGTTTACACATATATAGCACACTACATTGATAGTTTAGTTACTTGTAACACTAAGTGCTAATACTTGTACCTATTGGTTTTAAGTTTGAGATTATTTATCGAAAAAGTTTTATAAACCAATTCACCCCCATCTTGGTTAGTTTACTCTTGGGCTAACAGTATCATCGGAGATAAATACAATTCAGGCTACTCTTGATCGAAAATGAAAACTTCAACAAAAAAGTAATAGCAAAAATTGAATAACTTACCAGAAAACTTGGACTTTTTAGCATCTTTGTTCACCAAAGCAATAGTTAAAGAAAAATTACATGATTGCAACTCCTATACAATAAAAATTCACAGAATAAAGAATAAATGTAAAAAAGAAACAATAACCGTAGCAAATATAAGTATTACTACAAGCTAAAAGTTACATTAGGACTACAAAAAATAGTCTAGTCATAATAAAAGTTGTAATTCCATTGTTCGAGTACCGGTGCAACCGTATCATTTAGTCATCAACATTCTTTTCAGCTCCGAAAGAGGATGAAAACTAATATAGACAATATAAGATTCAACCAATATTGAGCTCCCTAATTGACCATTTTCAATAACTAAGATGATGAGCACATGAAACTCAAGAATTCAAGTATAATAATCGAGTACAAAGCATGTTCTCTTTATTCTTTTGACTAATGTTTTGAGTTCATTCAAGCTCAATTAGTCAACTGTTTAACAATGACACAGTTCTTTTGTGACTTCAAAAATGTGTGTGCTTTGTTTGTTAACTAAGCAACATGGTATACCCAAGGCCGAGAAGAGAAATTTCCCAATAGGGGATGAAGAAATGAATTTGACAAGAAAGGAGCAACAACCAGTGGAGAATACCGATATGTAGATCTTTCAAAAGGTGATATTGTCTGTGTATCTAACCTCCAAATCAGTGTCTTACTACTCCCATTACAATATTAAGAAGAATCGAAGACTTATTGAGAAAATAAGAACCGTATAATAATTTAATTTCCAACTAAAGATTCTTGTAACCATTTATTTTTAAAATAAATAAAATTGAAAGAAATATATTTTTTATTAAGAAATTAAAAAATATCTTCTTTTTATTTATAGTTATTTATTATTCCCTCTGTCCCACAAAGATAGACTCATTTTTACTTTCACACAGATTAAAAAACCATAATTAATATATATTGAAACTATAAATTTAACTACATTCTACCTAATATACCCATACATTGAATAATGAGTTGTTCCTATTTGTTGATAATAATGCATATTAAATAGGGGTATATTAGAAAATGAAAACATTGATATATTCTCAACAATGAAAGGAACATATAATTTGGGACAAACAAAAAAGAAAAACGAGTCTATCTTTGTAAACGGAGGAAGTAACTATTTATTTTAAGTGATACTCCCTCCGTCCCACAAAGATAAACTTGTTTTCCATTTTTGTTCGTTCCACAAAGATATGTCACTTTCCTTTTTTAGAGTATATTAATGTCTTCATTTTCTAAAATACCACTATTTAATATGTATTGTTATCAATAAATATGAACAACTCATTATTTAATGTAGGATTATATACTAGGTAGAATGTAAGTAAATTTATAGTTCCAACATATATTAATTACGTTTTCTTAATCTGTGTGAAAATAGAAGTAAGTCTATCTTTGTAGGATGGAGGAAGTAACTCTTAAAGCCCGTTTGGTCCATGGAAAGTTTTTGATTTTTGTGATTTTTTTGTGTTTGTTTATAGATGTGTGGTTTAGATTAGTTTTAAAAGTAAAAAATTGTGGGCTTGACTAATGATGAATGGTTGAGATTGAGTTTGAAAATTTTTGGTAAAAATTCTTGTTTGACAAAACGGGCTCTTAATAATGGGAGACACAAATGAATTTAATACATGCTGACATTTGAATTACCATTTAAGAATTATGAAAAACATTCCCATGTTTTCTTGCATTATGAATTGGCTAGAGAGCTAAGGGCATGGTAATTTTCTTCTTACAAAATTTCGGTATTTTAGAGGGACAATAGAAGGTAAGATTTTATCTAGGCGTTTTGTGGTTATTGTAACTTAGTCGTTCAAGGTTAAAATGACCAATATCATTTCTTAGGCATGTCTCTTGATATGTGGGATAATGTAGTTTTTCTCGCCCTGTGCTGGAATGTTTTCAGTTTTGCTCAAGAATTGGTTGATATTGAAGCTAGCACTTGTACACCCAAAAGAACATAATCAGTTGTATAAATGTCCAAGTTCTTCACCTCTACAATGTGTTCAAGAGATATTTAATTATAAAAAAAAAAAAAAAACACCAAACATGAGAGTCGAGGTAAATATAAGAAGTGATGGGTACAAACCTATTTGATCTATGGCCAGTTGAGTGGAGACAAAACTAATAGAACTACCCAAGATAGCGAGATCACCACTACTATCAGTTGTACCAAATTTTGTGGAAAGGAAATCATCTTTTTTTTCTCAACAAAATGGTTGATGACAAATAATTTGCTAGGGCTTTCTGATCATTGCACCAAGCAAATGTTTCAATAGCCAAAACTCAATCCATATAGGAATTACCACTACAAATTCTTCTTGTACAGTATTTTGAAAGCAATGGTACTACCAAAAATAATAAGAAGCTTGGTCAAGAAAGGAGAATGCATGCATCATAATCATAAGAGTTAAAGAAATCCAATCTATCAGACCCTAGGTATAAATTGCTGGTAATCCTGAATACATTCATATCTTTATTTGAATTTAAGGGCAAAGAAGCTTGTTCAAATATCCCATTGTTGTCCCTTCTTTTCCACAATTGAACTCAAGAATTCTTACTTACATTCACTCACTCACTCACTTTAGGCATGCACATAAAAGAGGAGTAGTAAAATATACTACTTCGGTGAGAGATTCTGTGTGGTCTCCCTCATGGGCAGTATTCTCTATAATTGGGATCACAAGTTCATCATAATAACTATGACTTTGAATTCCTTTGATTATTTCCATATGAGTTATCTGTAATTAAGGAAATATAAACCACAATAAGGCTCAGAAGATATTACTGTAAAAGATAAATATTTGGACAAAATTTACATCACTGCTAAACAAATTTTGTCATCAAGTTTTTTTCTACGAACAGAGTAAGGATATGAAAGATCATAAGATGATTTTTCATTACAGTTTTCAGACCTTGTCAAATGCATCCTGGGGGGAAAATAAAATTTCTAAATAAAAGTTACAACGCCAAAAAAAACCCAAATTCGATTATATTTCTCGACAGAGAAAAAAATGTGAAATTTTATACCAAAATAATTGGCTGTAGAAACTGTTTGGAAAAAATATCATTCCTAAATGACCATATATAATTTGTAGTCAACCTTTGTTCACCCTGCTAAGAGGAGAAATGCAAATAAATAGGTTACAAACATCTACAACAAACTAAAAAATTGATTTTCTATAGAGGCACACGAAAAAAAAAATTCTCGGTTCCAATAAATCCACACAGGGATAGATCGAGCAATGAAGGCACAACAAAAACATGATGAACAAAAAAAAATATTGAAGAAAATAACACAACACGCTTACGGGTACGTAAAATAAGAACATCAAACTAAAGAAGATAAAGGGACTGACAGAATAACGAATCGGACGGCATAAAAAATATTGATTCACCAAACTCGTGCAAACATCTTACCTTGTATTAGCTATACAATACACCTACTTTTCTAGTAATTACTTTTAGTGTTGATTAAATCAAGCTTTTTAAGTAATACTCATTCTTTTCATTGCTTCCTTCTCCCATCTTTAAGACCACAACAAAGGCAAGAAAAGGTCCATTTAGACCTTCTGCCAGATGTAATCGATTTAGACTCTCCAAATATAAAAGGTCTACACTCTTCCGGATTGGCTATTGAGGAATCATATCATCACTTAATTGATAATTCTAAGCAAAATTGTTTTACATAGAAATGAAATTGGCATGCATCATATGAACCCATACTGAATTTGAAAATAATATCAAGGTAGATATAACCCAATACCTTGCAACAAATATTTCAAAATCAAATACTAAATAAAAGTTAAACCTTTTTGAGGTGAAGCGAAAATCTCGACATGAACCACCAACATATTGGCCTGCAAAATGACAAAAATTAGCAATATGCAAAAGCAGCCAATGACGACAACTCAGAAATGCTACACATTTGAGTGCACACACTTGGAGGTATGTAGAATGTCTGACCAAACTCTTCTTTAATTTTGATGAAGCTAAAGTATATTTATACTTGATAGTAAATGAAATTAGTAAGCAAGATTTTACTTATGGAAATTAACATAAGTTAAACCTTTTGCTAAAATATAGCCATGGTGATTTTCTCTTCCAAAAGAAAAGCCGAATCATTAACAATAAATAATTTTTAAGCTTCATTTAGTAAACTCGGATAGATTATCAACTCATCAATAGAAATTGTATTCCACTTGCTCATGTTCCAACATAGAACGCTAATATATACTAACTGCTAAATGCCAATAATTAAAAAACACAGATTGCATACTCAAATACCTCAAAGATTGGCATAAAATATGTCTTAATGGACTTGGTCTTGTCTAGTACAATCTCACTTCCAACTTCCAGGCGATCAATCTGCTTTGGATCAACCCCGTATTTCTGAAGAAGTGAACTAACAGCTGCCAAATTCAAGGTTAAAGAGTTAATAAATGTTGTTATTGTCAATTACTTTTAGTACAGCTTCCAAACTGAAGGTAAAAAGAGTAAATAAATGCAAGTAAATTGTTATTTCCAATATTATCAAAATATAAGCATAAAAAACAATCTAAAAAATGATACAGACCTTGTAGAAACAGATCCGATGCGCCTCCGTGCTCTACAGTCAAAGTCTTGATTCAAGCCAAAAATTAGGAATATTTACCTGTGTAATATGGTCTTCCTCTTTCTGAATAAAACACGCACACTATTACCCAAATAGATACAAAAAATAATGAATCCATTTTCTTATGGACACCAATAATGCTAAGCAATACCTAGGAATCCATTAAGCTCTCTCGATTGGATATCTTGGAAGAAGGATTGCCGGTTGAAAGTCTCCATTTTGTGTTATTCTTGGTAACAACCCCATTCTGGAAGGAAAGAGGAGGATTCAAACACGTATGCTAGAGCCTAACCTGAGACTTGGAATCGTTGTGATCATTGACACCATCGTGTCTGGTGCTGGGCAGATTAGGAGAAAAACCACAGTTGTCTAGATCTTCTCCATTGGTCTCATACCTTCCTTTGTAGTCCGTCATCTTTGTGAATTAGGGAGAGAGTGTGAGAGGGAAGCGACGATGTGTAGGAAGCGACGACGAAGAATAGACGGCAACAGAAGATTCCAGAGGCAGCGATCAAGCGTTAGAATATAATAGAAGTGTGAAATGAAGGAAGAATCTGGATATTTCTTGGCAGAGAAAACGTAGTGATACACGGTGAAAAGTGTGATGGTTTCTTGGTTGAAAGCGTGTTTCGTCCTTACGAATAGTGAAATTTGAAGTGAATCTTATATATAATAGTGATATATCACAAATTTTTGTAGCATAAATTCCACAAAAAAATATGAATCGAATTCTTTTACCTTATACCAAGTAGCAGAATCCCAAGACTCATACCGTGGAACTGTGAATCCCAAAATCCTTTTACCTCTGTTTTGTGGAATGTTAATTGATTCATGTATTAGTTGATTTCAATACTTTATTGCTTTTTGAAAGATTTGGTTTGTGATTGGGTAAATAGCTTTTATTCTTCAAATTTCATTATAGAAAACTGAATTTGTTATTCAAATTTTGTTCATTGTGGGTTGTTTGTGCGGTTTGAGTCTTGATTTTGAATATTTATTTCTTTTACACTGCTTTACAAGTTTTTTTAATGGTTCTATATGTTGATGTTTTCTGGTTTTTTTTTAGAAGATTATGATAACTGTGTTATTAGTATATTCTTAACATTTCTGTTTATTGCTTAAGAAATGAATTTGAAAGGCTTGATTTATAGCTTTGTTGCAAAAGGAACTGTGGTTTTGGTAAAGCACACTCTTACTCGGGAAATTTTAGTGCCATTGCAGTCCAATGCCAGTAAAAGCTGCCTTCTAGTAGCAGCAAGTACACATACTCTTGCAATGGGCTTACATTCAATTTCTTGATTGACAGTGGATTTAGTATGTAGTTCTCCTCTAAATGTGCAAGTTTTTTAGTGTCGTGTAATTAATTTCTACAATTTAGCCCTTATTTGATTCTCATTGTAATTTGATTTTTTGAGAAACTGTATTTTAGAATAGTGAGTTTTTGAAGAATGTGTGGTTAAAAATTAAGAGAGAGAAATATGTATTGGAAGATTTTTTTTATATTTATGTTCCTTTTTGTGCTTATCCTTTACAGATATTCTGGGAGACAGATCTGAACGGAGATGGAAGAATCAAATTAGAAGTATGGAAGGAAATGGCTGCAAGAAATCCTTTTATCATAAAGAATATAACCCTTTCATATCTAAGGTTTGTCGCAAGCCGTTTTAGCCCTGCACATTGCTTCATAATATAAAACAAGATTTGACATTACAATTAACAAGAAAAAAAAAACAAGAATTAAAAAAAAAAAAAATCCATTCAAGGAAATTACTTTAGCATTTCAAAATTTTCAATGAAGAGTGAAATTTCATATTCAGAATTGGTCTTTCAAATGGCAAAATAAACCACTCTACGTTGTGTAACAAAGTCGTGTGAGACCATATCGGCATATGACTCTTGGCACTCAGTAGGAAGTAGAGAAAATAACCATTTTATAATATTCTTACTTGTTAATTGTAACATATGATTGCTGTAAGAAATATACAAAAGGAGCTGCAATAATCAATTTTGTGTCCTGTAAATGAGCAGAATATGCTCTTAAAGTAGGTCTCTTATTATGGGGTATCTATACTGGTTTACATGAGTTTCTTGATACAATATTATCTCTACATGGTACAATATATATAAGCTTAGTAGAATAAATGTTTTGTACCTCAGGCTTTGAAAATATCGTAAAAGCAGCAGTAGCAAGAGGATGCCAATCCTCGATTTGAAGGAAATCCTTTGAGGACAAACGGCGTCGAAGAGCGCCTTTTTTTAGATGGTAGATGAAGTTTGATATGTGTATTTTATACACTTATTTGTACGTTTAAATTAGAATAAATTATTATCATTTTAGAATATATGCTATGTAATTTATGTTTATTTGTTTATTTTGTAGAAATTATCCCAAAAGGCAAAGAATGAAGCAAAAAATGGGAAAAATTCACATTTGGATGCTAATTGGAGCTAAAATGAGCAATTGATAAGTCTGTGACGTCAACCGGAAAGATGCAATGTGTCAAAGTAAAGGAATAAGAAGTTGGAGGATTCAATTGCAAGAATTGAGAGTTGAAACGAGCAAATTGAGAAGATTCCAAAGTATGAGGATTATATTGTTGCAATTGGAAGTTGAAAGACTGAAGAGAAAATTAAACATGAGGGACCGACTTGCAAATATCCAATGATTGATTTGGATAACAAGAATATACTTTGAGGATTTTCAGGAGTCAATTGGATGCAAGTAGAAATAAAAAAGGAATGGAATATGATAAGAATATTACCATAAAATTGATTTTAATCCTAAAAGATTCTGGACAGAATTCTAGTCGGACTTTGAGACCTAATTCTTGGGTAGTAAACGTTCGAATTATGAAACTCCTATTTCAGAAAGAATTATATCCCTTTGAGTTATCTTTCTAACGCACTTTGAATCACCTTAATCGGATAAGGGAATGAAAAGATATGGTCGAAATACTGAATGCTGGGCAGAAACAAGAAAAGACTAACGCGCGGATTTGACGAATTTCTTTCCTTCTTCAACTTGGTCTCTTCACCAACTATAAATACAACATCTTTGCACGAAAATCAGACATTTGCCTCACCTATAAATAAGCCAAAACTCAGATCTCAACATTCAAATCTTGGGAGATTAGAGCATAGCAAAGGGGCGCGAGTTGAAGATTACGTGGAGAATCGATACTTGGTGCAAGCTTTTCATTCTCTTATGTTATTTTCAATAAACACTATATTTTATTGTTTTTGTTGTTTAATTATGATGTTTAGCTAAATTCAATGTTGGGATGAATGATGTAGCCTAGTTGATTATTTTAATTTCATATTCATTTGTTTTAATGATTTGGCATGTGTTGATTTGTTATTGTGTTTAATGTATGAGTTAACTGACCACTAATTCATGATTTAATGTGTTATTTCCATAATTCGAGAGGTGAGTTAACAATATAGATCTAGGTAATAAATTCGGTAATAGAACAAGAGATAGAGATATACTCTTGTTATTATTACGATCGTGTGTGAATTCTTGTGTATTATGCATCTCGATAAGGAATATTCGGACCCTCTGTAGAGATACATGGTTGACTTATTTAGGTAGAATTGATTTAAACTCGAGAGAGGAATTTCAATATACATTAGTGAATTCGACCAAATACATATTTAGAAAATAAAAATAAAATTGGAATTGGAATTAATATAATTGGCTAGGTGAAATATGGATTCCCAATTACATTACAATCGTTTTTAAAAATAAAAAAATTCTGCATTTATTTTATTTCTTTAGTTTAATTTGTAGTTTTAATTTAAAAAACTCAAATTCTTTTGTCCTTTCAAATAGAGTTTAGAACTAAAATATTTCGATACTTAATACCAGTCATCGTGAGAACGATAATCCGGACTCATTAGGTCCACTTTATTGCTTTTTACGACCCGTACACTTGCGGGGATTGCTTGCATCGCGAGATATCGGTGAACAAGTTTTTGGCGCCGTTGCCAGGAACTGTTTAATATTAATATCTATACCAATTAGTTCTTGCTTTAATTTGAATTTTTCTTTATTTTATTTTTATTTTTATTCTTGTAAATTTTTAAAAGTTGTGAATTGTTTCTTTCTCAGGTATTGAATGAATTTTCAGACAGTTGGAAGCAACACAACAAGATGACAGCGAACAATAATCAGTGGCTCTTTGATCGAACTGCAGTTCAGACATATCTGATGTGTGATGTTTGTTGGGGAAATCATATTGTATTTGATTGCCCTATTGCACCTAGGATGCTATATGGAAGGCTGACTGTTGTAGGAATTATTAAATGGTAGAGCATGGGTGTCCACCAGTACATGCAGTTCAAGCTGAAACTGAAAATTTTGACAATCAAGATTTGATAAATCAGAAATTGCAAAATCAACAAGCCGAAATTAAGAAGTTGATGGAGCAGATGACAGCATGCAAGTCAGAGAGTCAACCATTGCAATTATCAGAAATTCAGGTGCAAAGATCAGAGGAGTCAGAAAAATTGGTTGAAACAGCTGAAGAAAAAGAAGACGAACTTAAAAAAGTGGATCAACTAAAAGAAAGTAGCTGCCAAGAAGGGGCCATAATCCCATTGTCAATTGTCCAAAATCCGGATATTGAGCTCGAGGAGACTTCAATTGAAGAGGAAGATCAATTTGGGAAAGAGGAGCTAAGCACATAAAAGCAGACACTTAAGGGTACCAACTCCGGAGTGCAACCCTCTAACCTCAATACTTGGGGAACAATTGATTTCATCATTGGAAATGAGACCATGATTGAAATCTACATATTGAAGTTTGAAACGAGTGCAGAAGTCCACATATATGACATGGGCAAGGTACAATTTTGTTACATAAATGCACTCTAGAACAAATTTGACTTTCACAAACAAAGAAGGTCATCAAAAGCTCTATTTAAAGTTCCTTGAATAGCCAGGTAAAAAGTCGGGATTTAGACTTAAAACGGAGAGCTCGTTGGAAGGAAACCCAACCTTTCTTCCATTTTATTTACTATTCTTTAAGTATTTATTTATTTACTTGTTTTTAGATACATGCATGATAGGTGACATGTTTTAAGTGTTTTGCATGTTTGTATGTTAAGACAATTTTGCTTGTTACTTTATTTTACATGTTTAGAGGTAATTTGATTTTTATGCAATTTTTAGTAGTTTAGGTATTCATCGTCATCCCAAGCACACACGCACACACGATTAGAAATTGGATAGTTTCTTATTGGTGTTCATGTCCTCTAAAGTCACTTATCTTTTGTATGCAATGAACACACCAATAAATACATCTCGAACCAATTGGGAAATGCAAAGAAATGGTCAAATTCATCCGAGTGCAACCAAATGGAAGATTTAAAATAATGAGACATCTCCTCTATACCTAGGAAGTTCTAGTTCTCCCTCTTTTGTCTTGTTTTACATTATTTTATTCTATTTGACAAACATTGAGGACAATGTTTCTTTCTAGTTTGGGGTGGAGGTTTTCACTCATGTCTCATTCATGTCATCTTTATTCTTTTTATTGGCATTAATTCTATTTTTATTTGGGATACAAAAAAAAAAATATCGAAAAATTTGAAATTTTTGTTGACATGTTTATTGCCTAGGATATAGTATGAATCAAATTTTGCTTTGGCTTAGATTGTGGATAACATGAAAACTTGAAATTCTTTTGAACTAGTTATCACTTGCTAGGTTTCATTTCATTCGAGCACATAGCCATTATTGAATAAATACTTGTGTAGTGATTTTTTTTAACACATGTGAGGGAAGTTTTATGCACCTTGAACATAGGAATGACTATTAATCCCTAAATATAGATCTAGAGACATCCTAATCTTCAAAACTTAGAATTTAAACTTGATCAAGAGCAATTTGGGGGTAGGCAGAAGTGGTGAATGTAGGCTTAAACTTTTAATGGTCTGTAGTTCCTAAAATATGTCATTTGAAGAGGTCTTGGTCAACGGGTATAAACCATTTCCAGCATAAAAACAGAAAAATGCTGAAGGTCTTATTCTACTCTTCAAATGCCTTTTTGACTCTAGTGATTAAGTCTGAGGGGTCTTTCAAACCTGGTGCCCTAAAGTCGTCTGGCTTGGGAGTCACCGACCTAAAGCTCGCAACATGGGTTTATTAAAAAGCAAGTACGGAGAGTGGACTCACACATAAGACAATAAAACATTTTTAACTTTTCTGTTTAAGCCTTTATGACTCGAGTAATTAAGTTTGAGGGGTCTTTCAAACCTGGTGCCCTAAAGTCATCTGACTTGGGAATCACCGATCTAAAGCTCGCTATAGGGGTCATATAGAAAGTAAGTATAAAAAATTCTGCACAATGATGATAAAAGACATGGATATAAAAGAAAAACTCGTCCATAAAAAAAAAAAATATATATATATATATATATATTACTTGGTATAAGCTTGTTGATTGAGACTTTGATACAAAAGACATGGATTAGGGAACAGCTTACCATTGATTGTTTGGCAAACTTAGCTAATTCTAACCACCTGGTGTGGAAAAATGCAAATTTTTGATGTTTAGAAACCACATAAATAGAAGAAACTTTGGGATTTTAGATAAAAGCAGTAAGTTGTGATCATCCATGAACGATGCACGGAAAATCATTAGATTCATTAGGGTGACCACAGGCTTGATTGTGCATAACAAGCGACACAGTGCTAGGTATATCCTTTGCATGAGTAGAAGTTTGATATTGACTATTCACACACCCACTTGAAAATTTAGCATGAGATAACTAGAAATTATTTGGCTAAGTTGTTCATAACTCTTGCTCAAAGCGTGAACTGGTTTGGACTATTGAAGCGGTTGGTATACATGTTGACAACACAAAAATAATTGCTTTTTGTTATTTTATTTTACATTATTCGAGGACGAACAAAGTTTTATTTTCCTTTTTATGGAAGAATTAGTGTTTGGTAGGATATAATTTTCTGTGTGGATTTATGATGAGATTTAGTGTTTAATAATTTTGTTGAATACCCATTTTTAGTTTGGTATGGCCTTATGTAAATTTGAAGTGGGATAGAGTGCCTCTTTGGTGTGCACTACTTGAAAAATGCATACAACCATTTCTTCAAAAAAAAAAAAAAAAAAAATCTTCAAATTATTGTATAAACATGATCATCGTATCAATCGATCAATATCATACCACACGGGTCCCGGGGTCGTGCAACGCACAATGCCCCCACTAGTATAATAAAAGAGGACCTTTGTCCATGCACTATTCATAATTCGTCTTGACACTGTTCATCAGCTCGAGTCACACAATGAGACACACTGTTCATATCTCTCTCTCTCTCTCTCTTTTTTTTTTTTTTGCCCTTGGAGTGAGTTCATATGTCCCTATATAATATAATAGCACTTTGTCCGGGCGCAATTCATAAGTCGTTTTGACATTGTTCATCGGATCCAGCTACACAATTAGCCACACTGATCATATCCCTATTATTATTATTATTATTTATTTATTTATTTTTTAAGATTTTCGGCTTTGGAAGTGAGATCATCCATAGTGTCCAAAGTTGTCAAAGCAAAAAAAATCTTTAAGAAATAAGGAACAATGTGGTTAACTGTGTAGATCGAGCCAACCCAGTAAAAAACTGTCAAATGTCTAATATTAGACACTTGGTAGTTTCACATTGGTCGTGAGCAATTTTTATGTTGCTTACGGTGGGTAATAGATCAAAACTGTTTATTATATAGGGAAAAGAAAAGTAATAATTTATGAGCAAATAGATATAGAAGTAGGGTATGGTATGGTTGGGTAGTGGTATGGGTGTGGGTCCGATACAATCATTTTCTCTCTTCACCGATTATTTTCCGCAAATTTTTGTTCCAAATGAAATTTTAGAGCCTGTTTGGTAATGTGAAATTTTTTGATTTTTGTGATTTTTTGGATGTGTGATTTAAAAAAGTTTGAAAAGTCAAATTATGAACTTGACTAAGAATATGGTTAAAATTAAATTTGAAAAATTAAGGTGAAATTTTTACCATTACCAAACTGGCTCTGAAATTAATTTTCTTCAAGATCTATCGTATCTGTTAGTTCCTTGCTTTGCCCAATTTCATGGGTTTCTGTCGTGGCCATAGAGTGATAGCTTCATTAAGAAGAGCTATGCTATAGTGCTCAACTAGTTTACAAATTGGATTACAATCAGGACACATGGCGAACATCTAACACTTTATCCATCACATCATTCCCAAAATTAACCATCATCACTCTGTCAACCCAAAAATTGGTAAATTAGATGGTAACCCAAATTTGACGAAGTAGATTAATTCCATTAAGAAGAATCAAGCTAGTACCTATTTTATGGGACATCTGCATGGATGACAAGAAAATGCATAATACCAAAAAAAAAAAAATGATAACTTTTCAAAAGGTGCTCAAAATTGACTAATTTTTCCCATGAATTGTCCACTATACCCCTCACACCACTATAAAACAAAATTTATATTAAGCAAGTGGACTCAAGAATTGATTGATGTGATGTACATGAAACTTCACAACTACCCAATGGACAAAGGAATTAGTCAATGGATAAAAGCTTTAGTATTTTTTTTTTTTTTAAATAAATTGATTTTTTTTCTCATTTCATTTGAATATTATCCCTCTTGTACCAAAGACATATTACTCCATTTCCATTAGCACTTGAAGAATATACACTTTGAAGGTTGAAATTGCATTTTAAAGGTAAACATTTTTATAACGTATGAATATGTGCATTAAATATGTTGATATTTTGTTAATGATTCATGTTTTCAACTTATTGAGATCTTGAGACCTATAGATTTGGATTTGGATGACATAAACAATCTCATCATAAATGCATAAAGATCTTTCATTGTTTTGATTTTTTTCATGTCTTAAAGTATTGTGGTAGTTGAATATTGACGGAAGACATTAATTTCTATTGAAAGTTTTTAGCGAAAACCCTAGTTTTTTAATTCCAGTCGCACAGTACTGACTGTCATTTTTGACGAGTCATCTGTCGTTCCCGACAGTTTTTAAATGTCAAACTCGACATTTTAACTGTCGAATATGTCAGTTCAAGATCAATAACATGAACAAATGAATCAGAGGTTGTCTAATTTTGTTATGAATTCGAATTTGTGAAATGCGTGAATTTTTTACGTACATATACTGTTGTTTCAAGAATGAGTGATAATTTGCGATTCATCGTCTCGTAATGCGGAGAGTTCGTGAACGTAGATGATGAATGGAAGTGGCATGGGAATAAAACTACGTCTATTGTAGTGCCTAGCAATATCACGGTGAAGGACTAATTGAACGGTTGAACGTGAAACTCCAAACTACTAGTCCACATAGTGAGATTTTATTGCAATTCAAGGTGCCTAACATGAACATATCACCGGCCGAAATTCGGGAAGAGAAAAATTTGAAGTGGTACATAACCATTCACAGAGAAACGCTTTATGTGTTACTATTGTCGAAACACCCGCGCGTATAGTGGATGCAGCTATGGACATTAGTTACGAAGAATATCAGTTACATGCTCAAGTTGAATTTAGACCCGCTGATGAAACCATGGTGGAGCACATAGTTCCTGTGACGAATGAAAATGCAACGGCCAATGTTTTCTGTGATATGGTGGAAGACACTAGACATGATAATGTAGATATTATGAACAAAAGAATGCGACGTTGTTTACTTTTGTTGTGAATCTTATCATGTCAAATGTGTGAATTGTTGATATACATATACCATTGTTTCAGGAATGAGTGATAATTTGCAATTCATTGTCTCGTATGGCGGAGAATTTGTGAACGTAGATGACGAATGGAAGTGGCGAGGGAGCAAAACTATGTCTATTGTAGTGTATAACGATATCACGGTGGAATGACTAATTCAACAGTTGAACGTAAAGCTTCTAGACAGTACTTTTTGTATGCTATCTACCAATGTAGTTATCGAGTTGGGAAATAGTAAATTTCATATATTTCTGTTAATCAACTGTCGATTCCGACATATAATTTCTGTAATTCTCGACAGTTTTTAATAGCCGCGTATGTTACATTTCCGACCTTCAACAAATAGATTAGCAGTTTCCACACGAACTTCAAACGTTACTCCTACATTACATAAACATAACAACGAAAAGGATTATTTGAGTACAAACATTTGTTCAGAAACACATTCAATTGTCATCAACAACGGACTCGTTACTTGCATTTCCTTGGTCAATTTCATCATTTGAACTAATAACAATTACTTCTTGTGGTGGGTATCCAGGCGCGTCTTCCTAGGCCTAGCTTGAAGCGATCCGCCTTTTGGCATCGATTGTGAGAAAACCCTTTTCTAAATCATTGCAAGTTACCCTATCACTCCTTTTGAAGTACCTTTCTTTCAGCCTCTTCTTTTCTATAGTTTTCTTGTACTCGTCAGAATTGACCAACCCACTACATTTCAATCCAGTAATCAAAGCATACTCGGTTAGCCCAAATCTAATGTAGTGGCCATTGATGTACTTTAGGTGACTCCTTTGAGAGATGTGAGCGTGAAATCTATCTTCCTTAGATAATACAAATGGGAATTTCTTCTGCGCAACAAAACAATGAAGTGGGCACTTTTAAAGACATGAACGCATATTCACATCAGAAGGATCATAGTATAAAATTCATTTGTTGAGAAGCATAGAGACGTGAACAGATGTCGGGAAATGGGAAAAGTCTATTGAATGAAAGAAACAATACCATCTGTCGAGAATTTCAAAAGTCATCTGTCGAGAACGACAAAATATTCTCAACGGATGATTATGTTCTAGTAGGTGATTCTGCATCTGTCGATAAACGCGAATTCAACATTGTAATAGCAATAAGGAAAAATCCAAATCCACATTCCAAAGATCGGAACACAAAATCTAGATTGTAACAATTTCAAGTGGAAAAACAACGTCCTATAGTCATAAAACCAAAAGACTTTCTACGATATAACAACATAAACCCTAAAACCCACTTCCACAATTGACCCAAACCACAAAAAATGGAAATTCTCGTAAAGGGCTAAAATTCTCGCTTTCAAAGGGCAAACCTTCTTTCTCTAATCTCACTTTATCTAGTTTTTTCATTTTGTGGTCAAAAGACTCATCACCATCATCATATAACAAATCATAGAGTATTTACAATAACAATATTCTCAAAAAAATTAAATCTTTCTTCACATTTGAGCCTAAAAAAAGAGTTGAATCATGGAAAAAATTTGGGACAATGTAAATCTAGACACAAAAATAACAAATTTTCAACCAAAATATAATACAAGTGCAAAAAAAGTTGATACCTAGACCAAAAATAATTGAAGATGACGAAGGGGAGAAAGAGAAATGGAGAATATTGAAGTCTCCAGCAAAGGCTCCTCTCTGCTACTTTATTCTTTGGTTTTGGGGCTAGAAACAATGAAAAATAAAGTACTGATTCCTGAGAAACAAAGAGGGGCTTACCGTCGACGAAAGGTGGTGGTGTTTGGCAGTTGGCTCCGGTGGTAAGAGAAACCGAGAGAGAGTTCGGAGTGAGGAGAGCAAGAGGTAAAAGAGAAGATTGAGTGATTTCTCCGGGAGATGCAAGAGTTTTTTTTGGTGAGTACACAAGTCCAAATGTTTATCTTTTACAACAATTTTAGGATCTACTTTGTCTATTTTTTGTACATTCTTTTTAGACATACCAATCTATGTAAGTAGGATATGTATGGCATAAAAATTTATGTAAAGGGAAAATAAGTAATAAATTGTTAGATTTGTCAAAATCATCAAAATGTGTCATTTTTGTTGATACGAAGGTAAATTGTGTTATGGAATTCAATTTCCTCTTATTTTATTTGACACATTTGTTATATTTTTATTGCGGTGTTAAAGTTATTTGATTGTTGGAAGAGTGTGATTTTGGTATACTTTTAAGTGTTGATTACGGGTTTACTTGAAACTTGACCTCATTTTAATTTTAGTACAATAATGCAAATTAGCTTGTTAATTAATTCATACTTTACTATTTATATTTTATAAAAAGATGTGTTTTTTATGGGTTAGAACTGCTAAAAAAACTGTTGAAATGTAAATGGTGGACTAAATTTAGGTAAAGGGTGCAAATTTCATGGAAAAATAACAAATGATGTAGCATGACAAGTATGAAAAAATTTCCATTTTCCTTTGTATTAGATTTAAATTTCTTGAAATTCGCCTGTTCCATAGAAAATGGTAAATTTTGTTTTCGTAAATGGTGTCAAGATGGAAATGAGTTTTGTATTTTGTTGTAAATTATATACAACTTTACTTACTCTATTCTACCACATCGGGTGCTCCCTCTCACATAAGTTGGTGTGTGATCGGTCATAATAAGTGGCCCCACCCTCATTTGAGGGTGGGTACTTAGTGTGGTAAAATAGAGATGGTAGAATAACATGACTCGTTTGTTGTACAGGGAATAGATAAGAAGGAACCAGAGTGAATGTAATACTAATAAGAAACCTACATTATTTACAACATAAATGCTTGCTTTCCTTTCTAATTCCAGGCAAAACAAATTAGATAATAACATATACAATATTCCTTTCACTCTATACAAGACTGCAAAGCAATCCTCGGAAAAGTAAATACAAATAAATTTAAAAATATATACATATCGAGTCAGTCGGGTTGACAGAGAAACCCCCGACGCGGGAAAAAAATGAGCCTAGTTAACCCCTTAAACCTAGTTTGGTCAAATTCAATCAACGATCCGAGAAACCCGGCTGACTCATACTTAGATTTTATATATATTTTTATTTTTTAATACATTTTAATATTATTTTAATGCTCGAATCACGAGACCCAGACTGCCTTAAATGGCACGCAGGTGGACTAGCGTGTCATGGTGAATGAGGCCCTTGGAGAACGACGTGGATTCATGCGTGGAATTGACAGGATCCTTAAAAGCAGATCTTCAACTTTCAAGAGTTGCGCTACATCATCGCAGGTCCCAACGAAAAACACCTATTCCCCTAAAGTTACAAACTCAGAAGACAAATTGGAATTATACAAGGCTGAAGTGCATGCCCAAATGGAAACAATGATAAAGGTGCCTTGCGGCGTATCAGGGTTTGTAAGCAGATGATGTAATTAATGAGGAATATCGTAACGAAGATGAGGCCGGGTCATCAGATGGGTAGTAATATGTTATTCGTAAAAATGCTTGTAAACTTTTAATTTATCATAATGTGATATTTTGAAAGAAAAAAAAAAACTAAACCTATGGGGTGACATTGTCGCCCTATAAATGTTGTACCTATAGATCTAAATACCTATAGCAACGACTTTGATCGTCCTTGTAACCTTTGGAGGGATTTTATAGGTTCGTGGCTGTAGAAGCGACATTGTCGTCCATATAGACCTTGCATCCTATAGGGGTGACATGTGTCTCCCCTATAGGTCTTCAACCACGAACCTTTAGAAACTACATGTAGGGACGACAATTTATTTTGTAGGGGCGATATAATTCTCTTGTTTCTTGTAAAGCCAATTTTAATCACTATTACTTTCTTATCCAAAAAATAATAATTTTTATCTATATACCACTTATTAACTTCATGTCGAGTCAAGTATCTTAATTGAATTAAACATGACATTTTAAGTTTAATTTATTGTACATAAATTGCATATTTATTTATAAAACTTACATTTGTCTTCTCTTGAAATTTTCTTCTGAAAAGGGGGAAACAACATACAAATAAACAAACATTACTTAAATGTTTTCAGGAAAAAAATTTCAATTGCAAAATAGTATAAAGCTAATAACCTCAACTTGAAATATAATTTTAAGTTGCAAAATAATATATTATTTTACTTTTTTTATTTTGTTCTTGAAACTGATGAGTGATGACTACTATGAAGTATTATTTCTCCAATTTATAATGTTGGGAAAATATTACTTCTTCTGTCCCATTTATATAGGTTGTCTTTCATTTTTCTCTTGTTACAATTATATAAACATGTTTCTTTATTAAAAAATATTTATTTTGTTTGTTTAATAATGTACCCATATTTGTTACTTCGAATTAATAGTTTTGATACTTAGCGTGTGTTTGATAAATCAAGTTTTTGGAAAAAAAAAAAGTTTTGGAAAATCGTGTGTTTAAAAATTGGTTTGAAAAGTAAAAAATTGTGGACTTGACTTTTTTGAATGGTTGAGATTGATTACTGTAGAAAAAAATAGTAAATTTTATGAGAAAGTTCATTTATCAAACAGGGGCTTATAATAAGGGTAATTAGTTGAGAATTTTGTTTACAAAAATTACATTTTCAATAACATTAAACCCTTGTTTTACCTTCATTATTTGGAAAATAATGCGATTTTACATAGTATTTTTGGG
The DNA here is from genome assembly GCA_963555705.1 of Ligustrum vulgare. Lineage (NCBI taxonomy): Eukaryota > Viridiplantae > Streptophyta > Magnoliopsida > Lamiales > Oleaceae > Ligustrum > Ligustrum vulgare. Next base: position 10,142,484 of record OY743184.1, on the reverse strand, counting down.
AGAATGGATAGTTAAAAAGGTTTGAAAAGTCAAATATTATGGACTTGACTAAAATAGATGGTTGGGATTGAATGTTTTAAAAAGTTTGTTTTAAAAAAATGTGAGACAAACATGGACTAAATATGTTTTCTTAATTTATGTGAAAAGTCAAATCAGTCTATATAAATGAGACGGAAGGAGTATCTTTTTCTACATTTATAGTAATTAAATAATAATTCATTTATGCTAATTATAGTTTAAAGAAGAATAAGATAATAATTAATTTTAATAACTTCACATAAGATAAGATGTACAATTTATAGAAACAAATATTAGAAACTTTTTAGTACTATATACAAAAGCTTGCTCCCTACACACACACACACCAGGATCAATATTCAAGCATTCAAATCAAAATTATGGATTTGATTTCATCAATACTTGGCTGATAATATTGATTCCCAGTTAATATTCCGTCGAATATGTTGCACCATAGCCATCTGCTGTGTATCGGGCGCCATTTCTGAAACGCTCCACACCTTGACAGATTTATCAAGGCTCCCACTGTACACCACCCATTTCTGATCGCCGCCTGAGGATTCTTTATCCTTCTCCACCGTGAGGCACTTGACTGGTCCGGTGTGCCCACTCAACACCGACAGAAAGCTGTGAAAATTGGCCACCCTCCTCCACACGCATATGGTTTTATCAGCTGAGCCACTGAACACTAGATTCCCGGCCGTGGCGAGGCATAGCACCGCCAGTTTGTGACCCTTGAGTACTCCTCCGTGCGACAACTGCTTCTCGCGTTCCCAGAAATTCACTAGTCCGTCCGATGAGCCACTGTAGACATCCAAACCCGACTTGCTCACGGCCAGTGCTGTGATGGCACATTCCTGAATCAAGAGTGTTTGCACCAAGACATGCCTGATAAATTTACCACTTTGCTCTCTTTTCCATACCTTCACCGTCCCGTCGGCTGATCCAGTATAGACCACGCCGTCGAGGGTGGCAACCACCGAGTTGACAGCATCATCATGGGCCTTGACAGATTCAACACACTTAGAGCTGTTAACCCTCCAGACCTTAAAAGTCCTGTCCCATGAACCAGAATACAGAAACTCTTGTTCTGGGTTCATGCTCATACAAGAAATTGCATCGGCGTGCTTTATCCACAGCGTGGTCCTTTTCTTCTTCAATTCCACATAATTTTTTGGCCTAATGGAGGCTTTAAAAATGTCAAAGAACATAGGCAAAGTCCCTACACGTTTATGATTGCTGGGATTCTTGGAACTGAACTTCCATACTCGAATTTTCCCGTCCTGATGGCCGGTGAAAATCTTGTCACCCGATATAATAATAGCCTTGACAAAGCCACTGTTAGATTTGAAAGCTGCGAATTCTTTCATGTTCTTCCACACACGGATGTTCTTACTATCTGAGCCAGTGTAGAGAATTTCATTCTTGACAGATAAGGAATATACATGGCCCTCTTCGCGAACAAGCGAGCCAATTAAGCCATTTTGAGGGGAGTTTGTAGTCGGTACTGTTTCATTGAAATTCGACCAGGGAGATTTCATGAATGGCGAAGCAGGGTTCCATGGGGACATCGTCGTCGGGGAAGCATCCGCGCTATGGAAGCAGGGTTCAGAGGCAGAGAAGGCGAAATTCTCGTCGGTGGTGGTGAACACATTATGAACCATGTTGTCTCTTCCATTAGTTTCTGAAAACATTGTCGATCCTTCTCCGTCTTCTATCAGCAATCCAAATCTACAATCAAAATATGATCAGAGAAAGAGAGAAATTTTGTTGGGAATGTATGAGGACTAAATTCAGGAGAAGCAAGAATTTATATAGAAGAGAAACGGTCCAAATCAGTGGCGGTCTGGCGGAGGGAGGTGTGGAGTCCACTGAGATTTCAGGAAAAAAAAAAAAAATCGATTTTTTTAAATTTTTTTTTAAATATCGTGTTTGAAAAAAAAAAAAAAATACTTCTTCCACAATCCACCCCAATTATATAGGCTTTCTTCCTTGTTCATTTGTCACAATTAGATAGACTTGTTTCTTTATTGAAAAATATTTATTTTATTTATTTATCAATGTACCCTTATTTATTATTTTTAACATAATAATTTTGATATTAAACAAGGATGAGTTGGAAATTTTCTTTAAAAAATTTACTTTTTTAATGACATTAAATATGTTTTTTTTTAATCTGTGTAAAAAGTGAAACAAGCTTATATAATCGAGACAGAGATAGTAGCAGTTAAACTAGTTCCTGAGTATTGGCTCCGCCCCATATTACGATGAAGACGCTAAAATGAATTTATAGCAGTGTTTAAATTAAATTGCAATTGCAATATATAAGAATAATGTATTTTCAAATAGCAAGAATAATATTATATCTCGATTAAATAACCTTTTTCCAGCTGCCCTTTTCAATTGATAATATCGATCAAATTTTCAAAAATTGGGCATAAAATGTACTTTGGGTTAAGAAAAATATATATATTTATTAATTTATAGATAGATTTAATTAAATTTAAAACAGTAAACATTTCAAGGACTATTTGAAAAATGATGTATAGGCCAGTGTTCTGGTCCACTAATTGCATCCTCACAAGGTCAGTGGTCAATAAAAACAATAATGTAAGTGACAAAAAATAGAATTGATAGTGATACAAAGTTTTGGTCCGCCTACTATAAAACAATTCACATTAAGTGGTTGCTTCAATAATACCTTAAACGTCACCAACTTATTCCCTAGTACCAAGGCAAATAATAGAAACCTGTAATTCGTAATTTTAATCAAATTTTGCCACTAAACCACAACTGGGGAAAATAATAGAAGACAAGTATCGAGTAGTTCTTAAGGCTAGTGACATCAGAAATGTCACGTTGAGTAGTTAAGGCTCAATTTTAAAAAAGAGTGCACGCTGACATAGATGGCTTGTAATGGAAGAAAACAACTAATTAGATACGAAACATTAGTTAGTGTTCTATAATTTTGCCCATTTGCTATGTATATGCCCACACAATGGCCAATAAGGTTTTCTCAACGGTTCTTTGCCAAGTATAGAAATACATCTTAAGAGAATTGTTAACTGTCCCATGATAATTCGACACGTAGAAAAATGGTTTGGCACACCATTTGGATGGCAAGTCCACCATTGTTCTCTCCCAATAATAATTTTTTTTCCCCCCAAATTAGGGTTTTCACATCGAATAAAGCTACTTGTAAACTTGGGTGTACACTCCTCATATGGCTGTGGGACATTCAAATATGATATAGAGCATATCGATTGAAGGAGATTCATACTATATATATGTCATATATTTTTCGCGTGAGAAAGTGACAAGTGACAATTCTTGAGATAGAGAGGTATAAGTTTCTTCAACTTTTTGCTGAGAAAAACGTCCATAACCCGAACTTCAAATAAAGAATAAATTAAATAATTTTGTTTTTGAAGATTTTTTTGGAATAAAATTTTTGAATAAGACTAAGGGTCAGCTCAAGTGGGGCCGTGGGGCCCCCCTTACCAGGCATTTCACCTGGGTTCATGCCTTCGAAAAAAAAAGATGTATTCCACACCCATCACACTTAAGGTCATTGATTCGAGATTGTAAATTCAGGTAATGCCTCCCAGGGACGGGTTCGTGCCTTTGAGGGTTGGTGTCGGGGTGAATTAAGGAATAAAGTTTATGTACAATTCCTATAGTTAACTCATCACATGACACATGTTCCAAGGTTGCGTAAAATTTTGTGGCACGTAAAGAAAGTCCACTGGCCTTTTTGCTGTCTCTTTGTGGAACCTAATTCAATGCAGTTATGCCATTTGGATGTCAAATAGGTCCACCTATTTTGGCGCTTGCATAAAAATTGTGAGTTCAGAGATATAAAGAAAAGTGATAAATTTCATTTAGAGTGTATTTGATGTTGTTTAAAATGAGTTTTTTTTAAATGAATACTGATTTTTAGGAGAAATAATAGTTTAGATTTGGTTGAAAAGTAAAAAATTGTGGGCTTGACTTTTGATGGATGGTTGAAATTGAATACTGTAGAAAAATGAGAAAAATTTAATGATAATCAAACGGGGCTTAGTCTTTTTGGAATTGCAAGAAGAAACTTTTAGTGCAATTGAGGGAATTTGGGCCATTTACTCTAAAGGGTTTAGGGCATTTAGACTTTTATTATTATTGGACACTTTGTCATTCTTGTCAATTTTTGGTATTTAATATCGACTTGCTACTAGGTCACCATTATACCATCACATGGACAACTGTGCGAGAACTCAGATTGAGGACCAAAAGGTACTATTTTATTTAGCTTCGAAGAAATGAAAAAAAAAAAAAAAAAAATTAAAAAATTACAGTTCACTACCAATAGAAAATAGAAGAAGGACTCGACTAATAAAAAAATGACAATTAAGCAAAGAAATAACAAACCAAAAAAGTCTGTTACTTACAAACCACACAAAAATAATAAAACGTAAAATAGATACGTGACTTCAATGTATCAATGTCAAAGAAGAGCTGCGAGCTGCGTGTCCAACCTCCAATTTCTTGTCCATATTTTTGTTATAAATTCTTCATCCTCCCCTCAAGTTGGAATTTGGTATATGTCTGCCAAACCCAACTTGGATACTAGAAGATGAAATTTGGAGAGAGCGAGTGCCTGGGTAAAAACATGCAAGCAAGCTGTAGGTGATGCCATAAATTGAGGGAGAATGAAACTTTCCTTAATTTTATTACGAACGACATGACAATCAATATCCAGATGTTTAGTTCTCTCATGAAAAACTGGATTTGCAGTGATATGTAGAGCTGCTTTATTATCACACCAAAGAGGAATAGGTAGATACACAACAAAGAAAAGATCCTTGAGGATGTAAGTAATCCAGTGCAATTCACAAATAGTAGAAGCAAGACTTCGATATTCCGCCTCTGCTGAATATCTGGAAACAGTGGTCTATTTCTTGGTCTTCCAAGAGATCAAAGCATTTCCAATATAGATGCAATAACTTGTCAAGGATCTACGAGTGTAACACCCCAAGTTTAAAAATCTAAAACCTAGGCGTGTTAACTTTCATTCACATTATATGTGGAAATAAATCGTTTACACATTAAATTTTTCATTTATCTATTATAAAATTTTACAGAAATTTCGGCAAAGTCTCCTCTATAAATTGGACTTAACCAACCTGTAGAGAGATAACATACCCGACATAACAATTTAAACGAGATCAACTACATCTCAACCACATTCATCATCGTCAAAACCAATTCATTCAATCCCCAAACTTCTCAGCATAAAATTTCCAAAAAAAAAAAAAAAAAAAAAACAATAGACATTGACAAATGAAATAGTAAGTAGTTAAATCATTAATACGACAACATTCTTCATTCGAAGCTAACTTCAACTAAACCATAATCAATAAAATGAATAAGAAATAATTTAAATGATATCTTAAATAAATTTAACTTTATTAAATAAGGGCGACAGCGGGTACTGTCTGAGTCAGCCGCCAAGTGTTCTCCTCGGATCACCTAACTTTCATCACCTGAAATGTTTGGGAGGGATTGAGGTGAGCTAAAACTCAGTAAGTAAACTTTATGCATGAATGCATGCTTATGACATGAAATGCTTTAAAAAATTTTGAAGTATGTATCCCAATTCACTTTAACCTTTCACAACTTTCACACTTTTCAAACTTTCACTTAACATTTCAAAAACTTTCACTTAACATTTCCATCGTGAGCTCACTTGATGTAACTTCTAGTCAATCAGATAACAGTGGGCAATTCTTATTTGAAACCAGATCACATTTACAAGTAAAACCGCAAAGCGGTTAACATTCATTCTACCGCAAAGCGGCTCATTCACTTCATTCCACCGCAATGCGGCTCATTACATTCGGGTACGCCGGTCCCCCGCGCCCCATTTCCCACTCGCATCTTTCATGAACTAGAAGTACACCCATTCTTTCTTAAAAACTTGGGATACATACTTTTGAACAAACTTGTACCTTACACATTCCTTTCATTTAAAAATATTTGACTTCCCAATTTCGATGCCAATGCATGCTTGATGATGCAATGACATGATAACGTGCATACTTGAACATTCTTCTTAATAACATATACTTTCATAAAGTAAATGAAATTCATCAAAGCAAATAAGTTGCAAGAGAGTCATTTACACATTAATTTCACATTTACATTCAAATTTGATAAAAATAGGGGGAAGTTTATTTACGTGCAGTCCTTAATATTTACCGTTTCTGAATTTGCAAGTGGAAAAGTCTCGAATGCCCGTAACGTCAATGTACCAAAAGTCTATAATCATTCATTGCATAAAATATAAATTTTAGTTCCAATTCACATTTAAAACTCTTAACCAAAGTTAAAACTTCAATGTGACCTTATGGTATGACAAAACCCCATAATAGCCCTATTCAAGACAAAGATTGAATCTCAATACACATTAGAAGGTCTTCCAACCTTTTAAAAATAAACTCAAAATTATATTACAAAATCTCCCCAACTACAATCTTAGTTACTCATAAATCAGGAAATTTAATTACTTAGCTTCGAAATTTAAACCAAGTCCCATTATGAATTTACACACATGTATATCTATTCATTACCAAAAATTCCAATTAATAACTTTGAAATTAGACTATAATTAGATCTGAAATTATACAAAATATGCACACCTAATATTATATACTTCAATTTTAACAGTAAAATTCGAAATCTGACAAAACCTAAATCTGAAAAACTTGAAAACACAACACACACACACACACACACACACACACACACACACACACTACTATCATAAGATTCCCAATTTCAAATCAACATTTAACATGTGAAATTCAATTTAAAAGTTCTGAATCGAAAATCATATATGCATACATATCAAAATATGCAATTTTCATGTGTAAATGCATATATATATATATGCACAAAAATCAATAAATATATACATCTTTATCCCCAAATGTCTGTGTGCGTGAAATGTGGTGTGCGGGTTCGTGTTTGTGGCCGCGCGATGGTGCGGGCTATGGATGAAACCCGAGCGACTGGGTGCAGGAGGGAGGGGAAAAAGGGTCTTACCGTGGTCGGGGAAGGTGGTCAATAGTGAGAGAGGGGGCGCTGGTGGTAGTGGCCGATGTTGGGTGACATGCCGGCGAGGAGAGCAACGAGGAGCGACGGTGAGGCTCAGCCGAGTTCGTGAGAGACGCAAGGGCGAGTTGAGAGTTAGGTTATGATAGTATAGGTTAGGATCATCTTTTGGAATTTGCATCTTTTGGAATTTGCAAATCAATACCTCAACTCTCATAAATTGGCAATTTAAGTCCACAATCTCTATTTAAATCTCCCAACAATCTCTACTTACCCCAACATCGAATTAAATGTAAATTGCCTCTTATGACTTGATAAAAATAGAATTTAATTGTTAAAATAAATTTAACAAGTAAAATATATAATTAAACATAGAATTACACATAAAGAAAAATTTTATAAACATTTTAATTGGTACATTGATCGAAACGGTGTCCAAGTCCTTCTACTGTAAAATAATTCAAATTATAAATATTAAAGATTATAAATTTATAATTTATAATAGCATTAACATAATTATTACATGAAATTTAAAATTACACGTAAAAATGAAAAGCGATCTTACAACGAGTGTCCAAACAAAAGGCCCATTTTGTGATGGAAAGAATAAACCTCGTGAGGGGCATCCCTTTAAATACTTTAGTAAATGTATAACAATGTCCCTATGGCTTTAACAATGTACATTGACAAATTGACTCAATTGTTGGACACCATAAGTAATATCTGGTCTTGAAAGGTTAAGATAAAGTAAACGTCTATATTTTTTTGGATCTGTAAGTAATGGACCTCCCTGTTCAGTTAACTTAGTGCCTATGGGAATATGAATAGCTACTGGTTTGGTTCTTTCCAGGCCTGCATCTTGGAGAATATCCGAGATATATTTTCTTTGATTAACATATATTCCTTCATTATTTCTAGCAATCGCCAATCCCAAAAAATATTTTGCAAGCCCAAGATCCTTGATGGTAAACATTCTGTGTAAATATTCCTTGGTTGCTAGAAATTCTGATTCAGAAGATCCCGTGACAAGAACATCATCCACATAGACTAGGAGGATTAAAATATCATGTGATCAATGTCTGATAAATAAGCAATGGTCATGCTCTGATTGATGGAATCCAAACTCTTTAAGCTTCAAACAAAATTCCGCATTCCATTGGTGAGATGCCTACTTCAGTCCTTATAAACTACGCTTCAATTTACATACCATTCCAAGGATTGCCTTGGTATAAACTGGAGGTGGAGTCATACTAAACTTCTTCATCTAAGAATCCATGTAGGAAAGCATTATTGATGTCTAACTGGTGGATCTACCAAAGTTTTGCTGAAGCTGTGTCTAAAAAAAGTCTTATGGTGACCAAGTTTGCAACTAGTAAGAAACTGTTAACATAATCAATCACATGCATCTGATGATAACCTTTTGCAACAAGTCTTGCCTTATATTTGTCAATGGTACCATCTGAGTGTAATTTGATCTTATATACCCATCTAGACTCAATGGTCCTCTTTCCTTTATGTAGAAAAGTTAAATCCCAAGTATCATTTTCTTCTAAAGGTTTAAGTTCTTTGTTCATTGCTGTGATCCATTCCTAATTTTTACTGGCATGCTAATACAAATGAGGCTCCTGGATGCTTGACACATTTTCCAGAAATTTGGTATTTGTATGGTGTAAATGTGGAGATATAATAAATGGATATGTTGGTGGTGTGTGAGGAGAAGAGAAAGGTCTCTTTATGATCCTGCAGTTTGAATCTTCTGTGGCTACTGGCACTGACTGTTTAAGTGACATATTTGTTACAAAATATTGTATCCATGCTGGAGTAGACCTAATTCTGGTACTATGTCTACGATTTATAGCTGGCTGAATAGGAGTAGATGATTCACTTGATGATTCTTGTGTGTCAATGAAAGGGAGAGGAATCAATGGTAATGAGTTAGTGTCTATGTGTTTAGAAGAAATAGAATGATCATGAGTATCTTGATTCATGTTGTTTGAAATGGTCCTTGAAACGGATTGAGAAGGAGGTAAAATGTCATTTTTAGTTGTATGGTTAGTATCAGTTAAAGGTGAACTTAACTCTTTTCCAGAAGAATCTACTTCACTTGGTAATATCAAGGGCATATGTAAGATATTATCATTTTCCTCATCTTGTTTAAATGGGAATTCATTTGCAAAGAACACAACTTCTCTGGATATATGTATTTGTTTGGTAGAAATGTTTAAAGCCCTGTATCCTTTCTACCTCTAATTATATCCAAGAAAAATGCAGGTATGTGCTCTAGGATCAAACTTGTCTTTAAGAGGTTTGGTATTCGTAATGTAAAAAAGGCAGCCAAAAAATTTAAACATGGAATAATCAGGTTTATGTCCATATAATTTCTCATAAGGAGTCTGCCAATTCAAAACAGACAGAGGAATCCTATTTATGATGAATGTTGCCATTAGTAAGGAATATGACCAGAATTTTTTAGGTAAATTAGCTTGAAACATTAAAGATCTAGCAATCTGAAGTAGGTGTTTGTGTTTTTGTTCTACAACTCCATTTTTTTGTGGAGTATATACACAATATTTTTGATATAGGATTCCAAAATCTTGTAGGAGAGTTTGACATTTAGCACTGGTAAACTCAGCCTCATTATCAGTCCTTATACCCTTAACCTTCTTATCAAACTGAGTTGGGATCATTCTAAAAAGAGAATCAAGTGTTTTAACAACCTATATTTTGTGTACAAGAAGAAATTTCCAGGTAATTTTGCTGAAATCATCCACCACAGTAAGCATAAAAGGTGTCCTTGTAAGAGAGTACTGCCTATGGGGATCCCAAACATCTATGTGCAGGAGATCAAATATAGCATTTGAGTTAGTTTTGCTATCTGGAAAAGGTATTCTTGATTGTTTTGCCTTATGGCAGATATCACAATGCTCTAATAAATCAATTTCTGTTTTGTTACAGGCATTCTTTATGAAATATAAATGTTTTAGGGCTTGGTTAGAGATAAGTTCAAGTGATCAAGAGATACAGAAGTTTCAGAAAACTGACTACAAAATTAGAGGATTTATTTTGAAAGCAAGATATATCTAAGAAATATAATCTCCCTAAAAGTCTACCAATAGCCACAGTATCTTCATTGTACAGGTCTTGCACAAAACAATAAGTTGGATAAAAGGTAAATTTCACATGTGCTATTTGAATAAGCTTTAGGACTAATAGAAGATTATACTTGAAACTGGGAATAAACAATATATCTATTAAGATCAGATTATTTGTGAGGTTAACATCTCCAATGTTTTTAACATTTTTCATAGAGCCATCTAGTAGGCAAACATGTGTAGAGCATTTTGGTGATTTGGGCTGTGTCAATAAGTGGAAATTGTTACAAATGTGATTACTAGATATTGTGTCAATAATCCAAGTGCCTTGTTTCACATCATCAAGGGCAATAAAACCAAAATGTATGAGATTTATACCTTTATAATCTTTCAAATACGCAAAACTTGCCTTATTTTTATCAACCAATACCTTCCCTTTCAGAGCTCTCACTAACTCATGCCTCACTATTTCACTGATGTTTGTAGATGAAAAATTATCAGTGTACCTTGATCCATTCTGCTCTTCTTCCGTATTTAGGGATGAATCGGCCATGTTAGCGTTAAAACTGCCTCCTCCTCCTCCTGCATCTCTAGACTTATGATTCTTATGCCAATCTGGATATCCACGTATCTTAAAACAATTCTCTTTGTTATGTCCACCCATATTGCAATGATCAAAGTAAGCATTTTCTTTGTCCATTAATTTATATCTGGGTGTACTACCTCTTCCTGCTCCAAAATATCATCCACCAAAACCTGATCTACCACTCCTGTTTCCTCTGTTGAATCCAGTTCTACCAGAAATTGTTATCTTTGTTACCTTGTGTTCTAGTCATTAAGGTCGAGTTATCAATTATCTCAGGATATATATTATGGACTTCTCTTTGTTTTTCCACTCTTTGTGCCATTGAATATGCCTTGTTTACTGATGGAAATGGATCCATTACTAATATTTGATTTCTCATATGTATCATTGAGCCCCATCAAAAATTGCATCAACCTAGTGTAATAAGCCAAATCTGTAACACTTTTATATGCATTACAAGTGCAAATTGGCATGGGCATTAAGCATGTAATCTCATTCCCTAATTTTTTTAGTTTAGTATAGTACTTTCTACTGATATAGTCCCTTGTGCAAACGATTTCTCTTACATTCATCATACTCTCTTCTAATTCACTCCATAGATCCTTGGTTGATGTTGTATAAATGAAAGTCTCTACATTTTCCTTGGATATTGAGCCCTTGTTTGATTCCACTACAATCTCATAAAAAAAATACTACTTTTTTCTACAGTAATCAATTTCAACCATTCAAAAAAGTCAAGCCCGCAATTTTTTATTTTTCAAACCACTTTTTAATCATTAAATTTTCAAAACCCAACTTTTTTTTTTTCAAAAACTATGTTTATCAAACAAGAGCTGAGTTTAAAATCCAACTTATCACCATACAATAGATCCTTATCCATTGCTCTGACTTATTTGTATTATCTATCGGGTTTTCACAAACTCCAGAAATGAATCTCAATTTCATCTTAGCTCCTAGAGCTATTTTAATCGATCTGCTCCAACTTTGATCATTCTTATCTGTTAATGGCGTAGTTACCAATAACATCCCAGGGTAATCTATCAGAACTTTGTAGATCCAGTGGATCTCTATTAGAATAGTCCTTTGCTAGCTACAGCTTTGATTTTATCTGTTACTTCCGTTGGAGGATCTTCAGCCATTGTTTGTAATTGATTTTTTTAAACGCTGATGTGTTATGTGAATGTTTGATGCTAATACCATGTGCGAGAACTCAGATGACAGATCAAAAAAAAAAACTATTTTATTCAGCTTAGAAAGAAATGGAAATTACAGTTCACTACTTATTACAGAAAATAATAAAAAGACTCAACCAATAAAAAGATGACAACTAAGCAAAGAAATAATAAACCAAAAAAGTCTGTCACTTAAAAAAACGCAAAAATAATAAAACGTAAATAGAAATGCGACTTCAGTGTATCAAAGTCGAAGGAGAGCTGTCCTCCAGATTCTTGTCCATATTTTTGTTATAAATTCTTCAACAAATACTGCACTCATATTGTGACTTAGCCTCAATTCCGAAAAGAATTTTAAATCATTTAATTTATAAATAGAAATTAAGTTGTGCATAATTAAACGGGACTTGTGAGTCTGAAAATGAATTTTGACTATTTATAAGTAATTTTTTTTCTTCTTAAGATTAGTTATTATTAGTGAAAGCATCAATAGTTGTGGTGTTATCCGAAGTTTATTGAACATGATAAAAAAATCTTCAACACTTCTAACCCTTGATTTTCTACGGAAACACAAATTGACCACTTAATATTTCAATTTTTCAGTATTTGCATGGGCCATCAGCAGAGAGAGGCAGAGAGATAATTTACTCCAACTATGAAAGAAGAATTTCTGAAATATTGAGTAGAGAAAGTGAAGTTATGTATTTGGTAAACATATTATGGCTTTCTTGTGATAATTAAGATTATTGCATTCTTCAAAGTATGTTCACAGGGACCCACGAACACCACTCAGTTTAGTTATTGATATCTTAAGGTAGATATTTTTTTCCGCCGAGAAAAGGAGCATGGATATTGATTGATTTATTATATTTAATAGAGATTAACTAAAAAGAATCTAAGATTTAAATCTTTGATGCCAACCTTTTTGCATTTTAAAAATAGTGTTTAGAAAATCAGATCGAATAATCGGCCGGTTCAACATGAAAAATTGGGATTCGCCAGGAAAATATGTCCGATTGAGCCTTAAAACCGAGCTTTTAAAACTCGAACCGACAATTGGGTTTTTTCCAGGTTCAACCGGGAAAACAGGGATCCGATTCGGGTTTTAAACCTGATTTTGACCCCTTTTTTTTTTAAAGTTGTTTTAAACTACTTTTTGTTATATTAAGCTACTTTTTATATGATTTTATTTTCTAAATGAGCAAATGTTGGTTTATTTGTAAAATATCTTATTTTTTCGAAAATTTTGTAAATTTTGAAATGATTTTTAATTTTTTAATTGAAACCGGTTCAATCTCGGTTCGACCCGGTCGGACCTTTGACCCTTGACCCTTGGCTTTTCCAGTTGGAACCGATTTTCGATTTTTTAAACATTGTTAAAAATAGAGAAACGCTACAAAATCATGCAATATCAAATACTTTTGAATTTCGATTAGCTTTAATAAATTATTCTAAAATATTTTTATATATTGATTTGTTAATTATTTTTCAATCATATTTGAAAATAAAAATCGTGTTTAATCATTTATTAATTTTAAAACAATACTTATAATGGTATTCAGATTTTCAACTAGCTTATTTTGAAATATTTATTTACGTTTATTTGTTTATAATTTATCAATCGTATTTATTTGGAAAAAGTCATATTTAAATTTAATAATTTTATATAAAACAATATTGGTATTGAAATTCTCAACTAGTTTTATTAAACGATCCTAAAATGTTAGCTTGATATATAGCATTTTCCTTTAGTTAAGCTGTTGTCTACCATTGAACAATGAAAATAAGTTTTAGAGTAATATTCTTGGTGAATGTAATTGGTTAAAGAATATGAAAATGTTTTGAGTTTACCACAAAATATTTTATTGTGCAAATATGATTGAAAATAAATTTGAGAAAAAGTTTTGAAATAATGATAAATAAGCAGAAGATTAATTAGGATTCCCTCTAAAACAAGATAAGATCAAATGGCATAAACAATAGAGATCATGTTCCAAAGTCTGCATGGGAATCCACAACCCAACAAGAATCTTCTAATTAATGTAATAAGTGTGTGCGCCCGCCCAAACTCTCTACTCTATATAAGAACCGTTATCCTAATTCTTAATTAATCTCACATGTCACACCCTTAATTTCCATTGTCACTCATCCACAATTATGTGTTATTCACCATCGATAAAAGATCTGTGTACTATTTCAGAAACCAAAAACAAGATCAAAGAAGAAGATGAAATTGAGCAAGAAGAAAATGAAAACCCTAGCCATATCACCACTCATTTGTACTTAAAGCGGGGACATACAAATGAAACACTTGACAAGAATGTCGTTCTCCGTCGCATTCGCAAGCACCGCAATCGTGTCAACAAGGCTATTCTGCCGTTCAAGGTCTTTTCAGCTCTCCCTTCGCTTCGAGCACCAATAAGACTCCAAACCCTCAAATCAAGTGGGCCGACGATGCTTTTGCTGCACTCTAGATCGAAGTTTACAATGGACATGTCGTATTGTCTGTGCTCGAATATTAATTCGAGGCATTTTTTCTGCCTCTTCTTACCTTGAAAACCAAAAAACTATACAACTTATTTTGTGGAATAATCATTTTATTTGTGAAGTGTGCTGTGTGTATTATATCATGTAGATATATATATTTTTATTTTATAGTCATGTACATATGTATGTATTGATATTACAAAGGGCTAACTATGCTTTCCAGTTGTAAATTAGATTCTTTATTTTGAAGCCCGGCCTTTTTCATGTTTATAGTGATATTAATATATTTCATGCATGTTCAAATTTGATAACACTAAATTGATTAAAATATATATGTTTTTACTTAGTGATAGCATAAAAAATAGATAAGAATTGATGTACATAATTAATATTTATCACACATTTTATTAGACTCGCAATTTTATCAACTTTTTAACTATATATTTTATCAAAATCTGTTAAAACCTTTATCAATTATTATTATTATTATTATTTTTGTCAAACAACCCCTTAATTTACATGAATTGAATCTCAAGACCATATATATAATCAATTACATAATAGGTTTCTCCCTCTTTTTAATTTCAAAATTCTCAAATGACCGAATATATAGACAAAATAATTACTAGATCTTATCATGTGCTATATTCTTTTACAGTATGCTAAAAATGGAATTTCACTTTTTTGACTACTTTTATCTCTATTTAAGTATTTTGATTGGATTTCTAGTAGACAAGGAAAAAGCAACGCAAGATACTCAACAATCTGTGTGTTGAAAGATAATCAAGTATGGATTTCGATGCCTTTTTTTTTTTTGAAGTCTTGAACTAGATTTTATTCATTCATATCGTCATACACAGCAGGCGAAATAAAAATAAGGAATACAGTTCGTCCAACAAAATAATTGTGATTAATGTTACTTGGACAAAACCATTGACAAAGGGGTTGATCGAAAATTGAGGTGACAATTTTTTATGTATTGATTTAGGAGATGGTGTGAAGTGTGAAAGTGGTAAAATTGTGCCACACATACATTCAAACTCCATAATTGCCTATCTACCGTATCATTGGAGCTGACAAGTGGACTACTTGCTGTAAATAAGTAGAAGAGATAGAGAATAACAACAGAGATTGAACAAGAAAATTAATGAAAGCTCAAATACGTAGAACTCGAACTATATTTGCTCCGTCGGGATTGAAATTGTTTTTGAAGGATTATAGCAAATAGGTTTGTAAGATTATTCAAACATTTTATCAAGTTCAAATAAAGCTAAATAAGAACTTGAAAAAACAAAGAACACAATAACAATGTTGAATGAATATAGAAATGGAATTTATGGTTATCAAATCTTGTATCAAGTATTGAAGTAATGTAATAAAATTGAAATATCAACTCCTATTTTTGGATATCCAACCATCACCCATGAATTGGTGCCAATATTTCATGAAAAGGTGGAACATTTTATTAAAAGTACCAAAATCAAAATTGAAAAAAAAATGTCAGAAATTCACTCGATCGCGTACGTGTTTCATCTTCACATTCCAATTCCTTTCTTTTCAATTTCTTTTCCAATTCATTCCTTTTTACAAATAATTATTTTGAATAATATATATATATATATAAAACAATCCCCCACTGTTCAAAATGTATAATGATAAAATTGTCAGTACTTATGCATAAGGATTACATATCTTTCGATTTGAATCTAACCATAGTGTAATCAACCACAAAGTATCATTTGAAATCCTAGGTAGCGTCAAAGCTTTGAACTATTATTCCTTGGTAACGATACCGGTGAGACACACACAAAAATTTCATTGTATTCTAAGTTTATCCCAACTCGCTTAGCGCTTTTATGGCCTTGCGCTAATCCTATTCGTGAATTTTTAAGAGAGAAACTTCAACTCTATATCGAGGCAACACCATCCCTAAGTTCATATAAGTAAAGTTCTTCCAGTATCTTTGTCATATTTACAAATACTTGATCCTATCGATCCAAACTTTATTAAGAGTTATAAAACTCATCATTCATCTTCTATGACAACCAACACTTATCTTTTGTAAGTGTTGAATACTATTCACATATCGAATGATTTGTTATTACCTTTTGAACATAAAATGTACTTTTTAGTGAGGTTATGTAGGGTTGCTATCATTGATGGATCTTTATGTAAGAAGTTTTAACATCATCCTACTTGATATGATCCTCACTAATTCTTTAGTGAGTGATTTTTTTTAGAGAATTTGCTAAGTTATCATTTGATTTTACATAAGTTATTGAAAATGTTCCACTCGATCAATTTCCCCACATAGTCGTGTTCTTAGACTCATAAGTCTAGTCTTTCCATTATACATTTCATTGTATGTTCTAGCTAAGGTGACTTGACTATCACATCGTATAGAGATAGAATTTGTATTCTTCTCTCCCAATGGAATTTCATACACTAGATCGCTTAGCCACTTAGCTTATTTTTCGACCTCTGCCAATGGTACAATTCGGATTCTATTATTGAATGTGTTATACATGTTTTTGTTTCTTGGATCTCCAAGAGATTGCTGTTCCTCCAAGAGTAAACACCCAACCTGAGGTGGACTTATTTTCACATGTACTAGATATTCCACTTGTATCAGTAAATCCTTCTAGATTGTTGGAAACTTAGAATATTGAAGACGTCGAGCCTTGATTTTCTTTAAATAACCAAGAACCCTTCCAATGTTGCTTGTTTGGATTCCTAGTAAATCTACTAAGTTTACTAGTTGCAAATGCTATATCTGGTCTAATGCATTGCACCACATACATTAGGGAATCAAAAGCACTTGCATATTCAAGTTGTGCTATTTCTATTTCATCATTTTTTATAAGTTTGATACTAGCACCAAATGGGGTGTTTGCTTCTTTAATGTTCAAATGTTTGAACTTATTAATCACATTCTCAATATAATGTGATTGATTAAGCAAAACCCCCCATTATTTCTTGTGAACTTGATACCTAATATGATATTCACTTGTCCAAGATCTTTTATTTTGAATGTGGAAAATAGAAACATTTTAGTTTCATCTATACCTTGCATATGATTGCTAATTATTAATATATATCATCCACGTAAATGCATATGACATGATTTTCTTGTTCCTTTGAATATAAGCACTTATCAACACTATTGTGTTTAAATCCAAATAACATATTTTCCAAATTGAGTTTCTCATGCCACTTTTTTATGCTTGTTTTAAACCATATAATGATTTAAACAATTTACATACCTTGTTTTCATTTCCCGGAAGAATAAAACCTTCTGATTGTTCCATATAAACCTCCTCATCGAGGTCCCCATTTAAGAATGTCGTTTTGACATCCATTTGATATATATGCAAATTATACATGGAAGTTAAGGCAAGCATAATCTTTATAGAAGTTCACGCTATAGGTGTATTTATATCAAGTAGTTTATTCCTTCATTTTGTCGATATCCCTTAGCTACTAGCCGAGCTTTAAAGGTATTGAGAGTACCATTTTCTTATACTTCCTTCTAAATATTCATTTGTAGCCTATAGGCTTAAAACCATGTGGTAAATCAATAAGTTCCCATGTATTATTTGACATTATTGAATTCATCTCATCATTTATAGTATCTTTCCAAAAGATAATGTCTGTAGATGACATAGTCTCTTTTTAAGTTTTAGAATCAATTTCAATTTGACGAACATATTGTATTGTTCTTATGACACATATCATTTCTTTCAACAATATAAAGAGAAATAATTTGAAAGTCTATCTCATCCGGTCCTAGTACCTTTTTTTTTTTAGTTCTTTTGCTTCTACGAAACTCATTAGATCATATTAATCATTTCAACAATTATCTTATTTTTTTTTCAGACAAACCATTTTGATCGGGTGTTCTAGTCACATTATGAAAATGTTTTTTAATTGTCTTAGATTCCACATAATTTTTACATTTATAAACTTTTTTTTCATTGTAAGATACTAGTGTTACACCCGTGCGATGTACGGTTATTTGTTTCTTACATATATCAAATTTATATTTTAACATATGAAATTAATATTTAATTAAAAATAAGAAATAAATGAAGAAAATTAATTACAAAGGTACATTACACATACCTTAATTTTTTTTTAAATCTTTTTTACGGTTCATATGTTTATCGTTTCAGAAATTTCTTTAGATATTTTAATTTGAATTGATTTAATACTTAAAATGGAAAATAAAAATTACATTTAAATAGAATTTATAATAAGTAGAAAATATATATATATTTTATTATTTTTTAAATAAAAATATTTATTTGATATCGACAAATTTTTATTTTTCTTTATTTTTACGAATTTTTTAAAAAATTGTAAATTAATTTTCAAGAGGGAAGACGGACCAAGAAATTTGGGGACTTGAAAAATGCAACATTTTAAAAATCTGCATTCAATTGGATTATTTTAAATCTGAATTTTGTCTAAAATGAATAATATGTAGTGAATTAATACTATTAATTACCATTTTAGGAAATGAGTTTAATGATTTTGTAGAGAATGTATAATTAAACACCTGATTGAGACTAACTATTTCAAATAATGTAATTCGTAACAGTAAATCTTGGTACAATGAGCTATTAATTTTTTTTTTAATTTATATGTAGATTATTTTATTAATATAATGTTGTTGAAAATAATTTTTAAAAAAATGAGGGTTTAAATAAAGTGTACTGGATAGGGCCCAATTTTATTTTATTTTTAACTAAGTTTCCATAATTGTAATAGTTAGGAACTTAAATAACATACTATACTTAAAAAAAATACTTCAATGACCATTTACATAACTATTCAATTTTAATATTGTTGATGTAATTAATCTTTTCAAAATATAATTTCTAGATTATCACAAATAATATATCACTATCCGAATAGTATTATTAGAATTGGTACTAACTATTTTATTACAATATTTGATATTTAAATTTATTAAACAAATATTTCATTTCATATTTACTTTAACATTACAAATTAAATACATGTGGTCATATATTTAAATGACTGTAGCAAATTAAGTAACATGAAATGTTAGTTTTGATTAAATTTTAATGAATTTATATCACAAATACATTTAACTTTATATATTAAGAAATCATCTATGCATCTTGATTCATAAAAACTGAGCGGTTGTTTTACTCACAAGACATAGTACTTAATCCATATGGAATTGATTTTTCAAAAATCAATTTTTCTGAACATTCATTCTCAATCACACATTCTTTAAAAAATTATTTTTTTACAAATTCTCATACTACTTTTTAACTATATATTCTAAAAAATCACTTTTTTCACAAAAACAATTCTCAAAAAAATCAAAGTCAAATAGCCAAAAGTCGAGTAAAGTTGGAGATCACGAAATTATAAGAAAAATATTATATCCTATAATCTTTAAAAATTTATTAAAATTAAGAATGATTAAAAAATATTAATCATTCTATTGATATTATTAACTGAAAAGAAATCAAAGCATTAATTATTCAATATTAGTCTTCGTTCAATAACTTTTTCTATAAATTATTTATAAGCACAACATTTTCTTAACCACATACATATTTTAGAAATATGATTTTTAATATTAAAGATGACAAATGATTTGACCATTATAATAATTAAAACACAATTTTATATTGATGACTACACATAGAATTTATAATATTAAGAACAACAAATAAATAAAAAAATTATAACTAAATGATAACTTTAATACTGATAACTAAAAATATTAATTGAATTCATTCAGTATTAGTGTTAATAATAAAATTAAAATTGATTGAAATATATATGTATGTATAGACACGCACACTATATAATTAAGGCAATAAATGCAATCGCATTTATCCAGATTTTGCATTCACATTTGACATACATCCATTTTGCATTCATACTAATCCACTTTGCATTCACGCTACTTAATTTTATGGGAACTTACTATATATATGGAAACTGAAAATGGGCGGAAAATTGTTTTTAGAAACTACTCAACATTTATATATTATAAAGATTAAGTCACATTTTCATTTTCTTTTCATAGTATTATTTTTTATGTGCTCTAATCTACCATATCACAAAGTTAAAGAATCAAGCATATAAGCGGAACTCACTTTACTATTATTAATGTCAACTGTACGTAATTTGACCATTTTATCATTAGAACAACATTTTTCAACAAAGATTCCATTACATGATAATACAAATTTAACGGATTCATTAACACTTTTAATTTCAGGTTTTCCCAAAAGATCACCACTAACTAAGTTCCTATTCATGTCCGGAGCCAAGGGCGGAGCTATAGGGGGAGGGGGGGGGGACAATCACCCCCAACAATTGTCACAGTTCAAGTCATTTCAGTCATTTTTCAATGCATTTTCAATTTTCGCTCCCTCAACATTTTTCTACGTCCTTAAAGATTTTGCCCCCACAATTTTTAAAATTTTTTAGTACAAAAAATTACAGTTCAAAAACAAAATGATAAGAAAAAATGACAATTGTCCAAACAAATTCACAACAATCCATTCCCAAGTCTAAAGTTAGTCACTATTGTTAAATTTATCTGTTATTTATGTTTTCATTTTCTTCCTTATTAGTTTAGAGATATAGTCTAAAATATTAATCAAGCATAAAATTCTATTTTATTTGAATTATCCTTATGTCATATTTGTTATTTAAAATCATTGATTTCAATCATTTTAGTTAAAAAAATAAATAAATAAAAATTCGGGGGTGAACCTGAGGAGAGGGGCTCGCTCCATATTTTTTGCCCCTCGCAACATCTAAATCCTAGATCCGCCATTGGCCGGAACATGGAATACTTTGGTAAACTTAACCATTTTTTCGAAGATGATGTACACACTTCCTTTTCCAACCACTTAGTTTGGACCGGCCTTCATTACACATTTATATTTCATGTCCATCTTCAATATCATGAAAAGTTTTGAATAAGGACTTATCATAGCACACATGCATGGTAACACAAGTATCATACCACCAACTTTGAACTTTTCTTCTAACAACATTGACTTCACCTATTATAACAACTATGTTGTCATCATCAACGGAACTGAGAAATAAAATTACAAGAATCAAAACTATATAATAAAACTAGAAGATAGTTGCACTCAGGGGCGGAGCTAGGATTTCAAATCAGAGCGGGCGGAAATTAAATGAGGTTGGGAAGGGGACGGGGTTTCCCCCGAAATTTTTTTCCTAGGAAAATTAAACTAAATAGAGAAAACTTAATTTGTAAATATGCTCTTCGAACTTGATCACGGATATTAATATTGTAATTTGAAATTGGAATTTTTAATCCAGGATCGGTTGAAGTTGTACAAGATCAACATCCACTCTATTTCCATGATCAATGGGAAGTTGTCTAACTTCAACATCCACTCTATTTGAAGTTTTCTCATCAACATTTTCTACAACTGAAAATTTTCTTTTAAAAAATCTATCTAAGGTCGAAATGATTTTTTCCTACAAACCACAACTCTCAAATTAAACAAACTCAACAAATAACAATTACAAACCACAAATCTCAAATTACGAAAATTCAAACAAAGTTAATCAAATATATTAAAAACCCCCAACTGCCAAATCAGTATTATTTTCACAAACCTAATTAACATAACATTTCAGTTTTTTAAACATTAACCATCCAAGTTCCAACAATAAACATTGTTATAAAATAGGCAAGTGATAGAAATTATAAAATACTTTAAATAGGCTTATAGGAAGGTGATCATTTGAACCCAAAAAATAAAATAAAATAAAAAGAAATAGGAAGGCGGAAGAGGAAGGACACAACAGAAACTTACGTGCGGTGATGCAAAGGAAGCAGCAGAAGGTTGAGGTCCTGAGGAAGAAGTGTAACTGAGAGCAGAGCCGCAGAGCAAGTCGGGCTGTGACTTTGCCGGTCCGAGCTTGGAGTCGGCACTCGACGGTGATGCACGCAGGGACGACGGTCAGGGACTTAGGCTTAAGCAGGCGAAGTCGAAGTTGGGGTGGTTGTTTGATGCTTTTTTGTCCAAGGGTTTTAGGCTTCTGCTTCTTCAGTTTTGGACAACGTTTTCTTCAATTTTGAAAGTTTTTTTTTCCCCTTCTCATTGGGCTGACCCGGGGCAGCCCAACAGTCCAGCGCGGTCCATGGCCAGCGCTGGACTTGGGCTGCCTCCGCCTCTAGTTGCACTAAATCCGACTAGAGAATTTGTATGGATTTTCGTCATTAATTTTATTTTTGATAGTGTAATAAAAATAAGTAATATAGAAGTGACAGTCCTGAGCAGAATCATATTATGGTCCGCATTCCCCGTTTCAAGTTCACTAAAATAAACCAAATAATTGAAAATGTAATATATTTTCCTGGTCAAAGGTTTGAAACTGTTACATCTTGGACAACAATTAAGACAAACTAGAATTATGATCATGGAATTAAAATATATGTAATGTGAACGTATAATTCACAATGATTAATTCTAAGCAATTCCCTGCTAGTCCAAAAGACCAAGACAAAGCAAAGCAAAGCAATGCAAATGGAAACAAAAAGAAGAATATAACAGCATAAAAATAAATTTTGGTATATAATATTATAAGACTTTAATAGTAAATTCAATGTTTAGATGAGTTAAATTGATGATTTTTATCATCTTTTTTTTTTTAAATTTGAAAATTTTACAAAATACACATTCTATATTGAATTTATTTACATTTTACATAAATTTTATATACGTTTTGCCTGCTATTTTTTTACTAGTAAAATCTTGTTTATAAACAAATTGAAAATCGTCAAACGAAGCCTATAACTTGTATTTTAATTATTAGAAGAAGAAGATAGTTTAATATTTAATATTTGTATAGAGCCAAGGAAAGACAATAAAGATATTCCCTCCCTAAGCGCCTAAACTTTTGGACCCCATCTATGTCGGATCATCTAACTTTAGATTTATAGTACGATATCTTTATTATGCGGCAATTAATCTTACAATATATTGTTTTTTGTTCTAATCTTTCCTATTCATGATAGAATTATTTATCTTCATTTTCCGAATGGTTAATGTCGTAGAGGCTAGGTACATGAAGTATTATACCAGTTCAAATGGTGAGTAAAATGAAAAATATATATTCACACAAAAATTAAGTTTCAGATTGTTGACTATAAATAAATGACGTGACACTTGTAAACCATCTTAGAGAAATTGCTGAATTTAGAATATGACTAGTTTCACACTTGTACGTTGCACTGTAAATATCATTTCAAAATTAAAAAAAAAAGTTTGAACACACAGTTTGTTTTTATTAATAATTATAAAACAATCAATAAATGCTCAAAGTAGAAATGAATTAGAATTTTCATAAATTTTGGAAAACCCTTTAAGTACTATGCCCCTGTTTGAGATCCATTACTTCAAAATAATGTGGTTGGTAATAGTAAATTTTGGAGAATGCGTGGTTAAAAAATAATGAATTTTTTTATTTATGTGTGAATTATTTTATTGATATAATGTGTGGCTGAAAAATAGTTTTGTAAAAAATTTAATTTGAAATAATGGATCAAACATGAGCTAAATTGTTTGTAAAGTTTGTTGTTGTCCATCTCTGTGTAATTCACGAAAGTTATTTAAATAATTGCTCAAACTTAAATTAAATAATGCAATTTGGCATAAAAAAAAAAAAAAAAAAAATCTCCAAGTATTTTTCACTACCATGAATAAAAATAATAACCTTGTGAATATTATAATTTACATAAAATAAAGTAATTGCAACAAATTAAATATATACGGTCCTATATTTAAATGAATATACAAAATTAAACAATATTGACGGTGCACGAATGTGAAAATCAACCTAAAACTTCTGATGCGAAAAAATGAAATTCAACCCAAGTGGCCCTTTGAATCTTTGATTTCTTTCTTTAATATATGTTAATAAAATAAAATAAAAACGGTTTACCATTTTATATAATTATTATTTTAATAAAATTGCGAATCAATGAATTGTTTTACTATTTTTGTGAGTAAAGGGACCATGAATTAAGTGTTTTAGTGTGAATACCACAAACATATCAACTCGATTTTTTGATTTTACGTTCAGTAAATAAAATTTTCTTTTTAATAAGTTTTTGGACAATAAAATTAGGCTCATACAATACATATGAAATAATCAACTTACATATTCTCCTTAGGACCGACGTTTTTCTTTTATATATTGTTTTTCATTCTTCTCATAAAGAGATGTAATATAGATTTTTTTTCGTATATATTAATTATTAATTTCGAGTATTTTCCTAAAAATTAATCATTAATTTTAATAAATATTGTTAGATGAATTTGTTTTTATTTCTTCGTATTGACAATTTTTTATTCATATTATTACATAATTATTTTAATATTTTAATAAAAATTGATTAACGATCAATTGTTTGATAAAAATTATATTTCACTATTTGCTAAAATCTGTAATATATATTATACATATTATAGTTATTTAAGTTTATAATAAAAAATATACAATGAACATAATCAGTAAATAAATAAAAATAATGATAAAATAATGAATAAATTGATCGAAATCTTAAGTTGTAAAAATTAACGCAACTTAATTGAATTTACTTCAAAAATTCGTATATTCATTATTTGTTTTAATTTGATAAAAAAAGCATCTCGAACGAAAATTAATCATCATTAATGACTAAATTGAATTTAGTTAACAAATTATTGATAGTATTATAGGACTTAAATTATATAAATTTATAATGTATGGGATATTGAAGAAAAGTAAAAAAAAATATAAAATTTTTTTTTTACCTTTGATCTTTGAGATTATTTTAAAGACAATATATTTACTATTTACTCTCACTTGTTAAATCGAATTAAACTTCTCATTGAGATTTTCAATTTAATATCTATATTACATATTTTTCAATTTCAAAATAATACAATAATTATTAAAAAAAAATTATTATAAAAAAATAGTTTATACATTAAAAAATAACATAATGACATCATTAATAGTATAACGCAGATGTCAATGTTAGTATCATTAATAGCAAATGTACCATAATATTTGCTAAACTATTTAATACAATATTTTTTTCTTTGCAAAAATTTTCAAATATAGAAAGTTATTTTGCCTGGAAACTATGTGCGAATTTTGGTGACGGTTATTCTACTTTAATATATATATATATATATATATATATATATATATATATATATATATTAAGATTAAGATATAGTCACGATATACAGAGATTTTAGTACTAGTATAGAGAATTTTTGTGATAGCCCAATATTTATTTGTTTATTTATTTATTTTTGGGTTGGGCTTTCTACCCCCCTTGTATGGGTCAACGGACCAGAGCTTTCCACCCTGATTATGTCAATACACAATTTTGATCTAGTGCTCTGAAGGGCACCACAAGACACAAAGAGTGGTGTCCTTGAGATTTGTGATTTGTGTTTTGTGAAATTCATTTATGAAGGTTGATAATTAAGCTATTGTACAACGATTTCAAAGTATAAAAACTCGCAAGGAACGATTATAAGATATTTCATTTGAGTCAGAATTTGTTTACTTCTCATTTAATTTTCGACCACGCTAACTGTAAATCCTTGCTCTGCCATTAATTCCTTGTACTTTGAAGGGATCCATAGTGTGTGTCCTTCAAGGACACTAGATCAAAATTTTGTCAACATAATATTTGACCTAGACTTGTGTGTCATCGTTATTTTTGGAGAGATTTGATTGTCTAGAGAGTCTAGAGAAACTATGATATCATGATCAGTGTTCTAAAATGCGCGAAAATGATTCGCCTAGGTGCGATGCGTGGTCAAAACGCGTCGAATAAGTAGTATGGGCGTAAAAATGCGGTCAACATTTTTTTTGACCGCCTAGGCAGGATTAAACGCGCCTAGGCGGCGCCTAATCCGGGGGGGTTTTTTTTTTTTTTTTAAGGGTAAATTTTTTTTTTTTTATATATAAAAATATATTTAATGTCTTAAAATATTATTAAAAATACGAAACGCATTATGACGCTTATTCTTCGCATTGACACGTCTAAACTTGTGATTCTTGATCATGATAACTGATGAGTATAAATTTTATTCACACCCGAGCATTTATAAAAGTCTCAAGCCTGAGCTCTTTGACAAAATATAGTCTCCTAATCAAATGTGTAACCCCCAGGACCACCATGAACCCAAGGAGGACCTCAACCCCGACCACATGAATATCACACTATAATATATTTTCTATCCCGAGGAAGACCTCAACCTCGACCACCATAAATTCGAGGATGACCTCGAGCCCGCACACATGAATATTATCCCGTATTACATCTTGATACCCCCGAGGATTTGGGTTTTACAACCTCATCCCTAAAAAATAGGAGGATAATTCCTAACAGGACTCATGCAATGCAGGTATTTCAATCCTATCATAATTCGTCCATATATCTCTATAAATACATGGCACTCAATCATAATTCAGGTACATAATTATCTCTACAATTTATAGCTTCTTATATAAATTTTCTCCTTCCTCTTTACTGACTTAAGCATCGGAGGGGCGACGAGGACACACCTATTAGCCTTTATTGCAGGTATTCGGAGATCCAGTTCGTACTAGTTTATTGCTCAAGCTCGAAATATTTCAGGTACGATTTTTAGCATCATCATTGGCGCCGTCTGTGGGAACCATTACTAGAAGCCGTGGTTAATACACATTCTAGACTTCCACAAGCCACATTACCTGTTCATGATCATCCCGTTGTAGGGGAGCAGGTGCCCTCGACGTTCCCAGCAAACCCTACTACATTACCAGGAAATCAGACATCACACCCCCAACCTTCTGTTGATATCCAGGCAGCATTGGAGGAACTTCGTCAAAAAGTCGCTGCATTGACTCAGTTGCTCACGCTGCAGAACCAGCGTGCGCCAACACCCGAGGAAGGGAATGCTTCACGGGTCCAACCACCGAACCATACTGCTAGGGAAAGTACCTCTGGACTACCCCCATCACCACCGAACATGACGAGTTCAAGAACAGTCGTCATGCCCCCTGTCGAGCTTGAGAGAATTATCTAGGAGGGAATAGCATCCGGTATACGACAAAATACTCAGGCCCCAGCAGGTTTCACCCCGAACACTCCATTCACACCAGAGGTTTTAGCCTTTCCCTTACCAGACAGGTTCAAGTTCCCGTGGATAAAGGAGTACGATGGTACAACCGACCCCGTAAATCATCTCAATGTATACACTGACGTCATGAATTTGCAAGGCATTCCCCCAAACCTTGACCAGTGCTGCTAGGGATTGGTTCTCAACTCTTGAACCAAACTCAATTTCGACATTCGCAGATATTGCCAATAAGTTCTTGACTTTCTTTGCGAGTAGTAAGCGCATAAGGAAAACGGTTGTCTCGCTTATGAGACTCGGTCAAGGACAAAATGAAACACTGCGTGAATTCATGACCAAGTTCAATGCTGAAAGACTACAGATCCCTGATCTTCATATTTCTGCCGCTGTATCTGCTCTTACTCATGCTGTAAGATGCGAATCTTTCAAGATATCTCTATCGAAAACACCACCAAAGTCAGTGATCGAGCTCCTTACTCGAGGAGTGAAGTACATCAATATGGAAGAAACAATGTACCCCAAGAAAAATAGCCCGAGCACTGAAGTTCAGATCATATAGAAAGTAAGCCCGAACACAAGAGACAACATGACCATGGTACATGGAAAGATCAGGCTCGGGGCAACCAAGAGCATGACCCTCCTACACCCTTCACACGTCTGAACGCCACAAGGGAAAGTATCCTCATGGAAATCAAGGATCTGGAGGAGTTGAAGTGGCCATCAAGAATCTAGTCTCATCCGGACACGCGAGATAAGAGCAAGTATTGCGAATTTCATCATGACCATGCGCATACCACCGAGGAGTGTCATGCATTACAGCGAGAGATTGAATCTTTAATAAAAAAGGGGTTTTTAAAATCTTACATAAGTACTGAAAAACGCCAAAGGAATGACCACGTTCAATGAAAGTCCGAGGATGGAAAAAAAAAAAACTCATGGCCTGAACAGTAAACGTCGTCGTTGGTAGAACAGCCTCAGGAAGAAACTCACATAACGGAAGCCTAAGCTTTGATAGCTACTGATCATGCGTTATTTTATAAGTTGTATGAGTTTTCATATCCTAGTCTTTACCATTTCTTTTTGTTATTTCGTTTTTCTTTTCTTACATATAGCATCGGGGGCCTACGTGCCTACCTTTAATTTCATAGTAGATAGGTCGAGTCTATATAAGCAAAAGCACAAGCACACAAAGCCTTACCCCGCGCAAGCACACAAAGCCTTGCCCCGC
Source organism: Ligustrum vulgare (assembly GCA_963555705.1). NCBI lineage: Eukaryota > Viridiplantae > Streptophyta > Magnoliopsida > Lamiales > Oleaceae > Ligustrum > Ligustrum vulgare. The sequence continues at coordinate 10,113,640 of OY743184.1, read as the reverse complement.
ACAAGCACACAAAGCCTTGCCCCGCACAAGCACACAAAGCCTTGCCCCGAGTAAGCACTCAAAGCCTTGCCCCGAGCAAGCCCTCAAAGCCTTGCCCCGTGCAAGCACACAAAGTCTTGTCCCGTGCAAGCCCTCAAAGCCTTGCCCCGAGCAAGCCCACAAAGCCTTGCCCCACACAAGCCTTGCCCCGCGCAAGCACTCAAAGCCTTGCCCAGCGCAAGCCCTTAAAGTCTTGCCCCGCGCAAGCACACAAAGTCTTACCCCGCGCAAGTACTCAAAGCCTTGCTCATCCGCAAGCACACAAAGTCTTGCCTCGTGCAAGCAAACAAAGTCTTGCCCCATACAAGTAAATAAAGTCTTGTCTCGCACAAGTATACAAAATACTTTCCTGCGCAAGTATTTTGTATTTCCTAACATAAGGTCAGGCTTATTTCTTGCTTAATAGAAGCTCTTATCTATTTCTCCTTAACATAATCATCACATCATGATACCTCGCTATTACGCATCCATCTGTCCCCTAAACTCGATAGTGGATGCGCGGGGGCCTATGATGAGTATAAATTTTATTCACACCCGAGCATTTACAAAAGCCTCAAGCCTGAGCTCTTTGACAAAATGTAGTCTCCTAATCAAATGTGTAACCCCGAGAACCACCATGAACTCGAGGAGGACCTCAACCCCGACCACATGAATATCACCCTATAATATATTTTCTATCCCCGAGGAAGACCTCAACCTCGACCACCATAAATTCGAGGATGACCTCGAGCCCGTACACATGAATATTATCCCGTATTACATCTTGATACCCCCGAGGATTTGGGTTTTACAACTTCATCCCTAAAAAATAGGAGGATGATTCCTAACAGGATTCATGCAATGCAGGTATTTCAATTCTATCATAATTCGTCCATATATCTCTATAAATACATGGCACTCAATCATAATTCAGGTACATAATTATTTGTACAATTTATAACTTCTTGTGTAAATTTTCTCCTTCCTCTTTACTGACTTAAGCATCGGAGGGACGACGAGGACACACCTCCTAGCTTTTATTGCAGGTATTCGGAGATCCAGTTCGTACTAGTTTATTGCTCAAGCTTGAAATATTTCAGGTGTGATTTTTAACATCATCAATAACTAAGTCATAGCGAAGCAGCTTAACCTTCATTATTTTTCTGTGATTTGAGTCTTGTTATGATTATGTTTCCAGATACGTCTTCCGGAGGCAGTCCTGTGTGAATGGAGCATTGGATCGACCTCCCATGTTGATGTGGATTTAAAAAAAAAAAAAAATCTATTTGACAATTCAAGATGGACGCCTAAATAACGTGACGTGGAATTTCATATAAGCACCCGTTGCCATGTGAAATAGATTACGGAAATTCTTGTTGTACCGCAGGGCGGTACCCTGTTGAGATATTTGTTAGAGTTAGAATATTCTAGATTCATCTAGAATTAGTTGTTAGATTTAGCTTGTTAATTTTCTATAAATAGTCTTAAGCATTGTAATCTTTTTACCAAGCATTTGAATAATAAAATTTTTACTTCCACATTTTATATTTTGTACATGGTATCAGAGCATAAGATCTTGGTCTAGGGTTATAAGTTTTCTGGTCACCGGCGAGCGGTGGTGCCGCCGCTCGTCCGGCAAGAATTTTTTTTTCAGCATATTCTACTTATTCTTTCAGTTAATTGTTTCTAATCTCCACTAATGTCTCGTCAAACTTCATAGCTGGATTCTCCAGCCCAATTGTTCCATCTCCATTTTCTAGCAGAAAAGTGAAGATCGGTAATGGCGAAGGCAACGAAAATGAGAAGCGAAGCGAGTACCAGCGGCGGTGTTTTCAGATCTGAAGCGTCGGAGAAAGAAAAGGAGAACGCAGTGACGGAGAAAGTGTAACAACAGCTGCAGTCGCGAGGAGCCTTCAATTACCTTTGATGTTGGAATCTCCATAGCCGGCAGCTTGCTTGTATGGACGAGAGACGATGCGGCCGCCTTTTGAATCTAATGTTCCGGTATCCGAAACTCAAGGCCTCAAGCAGCACTCGCAGGAATTTGCTGCCTAATATCTTAGAGTCGATGGCCGGAGGTCCGGCGTGAGGTCTATTATAGTTCTGGCCTTCGGAATATGCAGGGAGATTGTACCACCTGCGAGGTGTTCTCAATTCCTTTAGTGCTTCTTCTCTGAAATTGGATGAAAGCTTAAGAAACAAAGGAAAATGCAGCAGTTTGAAGAGTAAATTGAGGTGTAATTTTTTCGACGAAGTGACCGGAGAAATGAAGAGGGTGATCGGCAGAAGTTTGCATCTTCAGATCTGGAAAAATCCTGAATACTTTTCAGTAAATCGACTTCAAATTTGAGGTCAGTTGGTTAGAAGAAACTGTAAATGTGTTCCCTGAAATTTTTGGTGAACGACCGACCGCCGGAGGTGGTGGCGGCGGTAGCCTGCGATTGGAGGCCAGCAGCGGGGGTTTTGATGTGGAGTCAGAAAATGGTGAACTTGGATGAATTATTTTCTGACTTCACATCAAAACCCCCACTGTCAACCATTCATCGGAAATTTCGTGGAACACATAACCCAGTATACTCCACACATAGCACTGGCGCGACCACTACAGCCGGCTTGCTCTGAACAAGCTGTCATCAAACCTCCAAGTTCTTAGCACACGTTTAAACAGCTAAGTCAAATTTGAACAACGACAAGTCAGAGGTTGATTTATTTGCTACCCAGCCTGCCCTCTCTTCTGCTATATCTTCAACTCTTTGCTGCTCCTCAGCCTGACCACAATGAATCTGATTTCATTTCCTAATTCTCCATCTTTGCCTGACAAAATTTGTAGGTCAAAATGTTTCAGCTGTTGTATACTCTGTTCCTCACAATTTGTTCAACTCAAAATTTTTAGTGGCGCCATCTCCGCTTCTAACTACATCTTATCCGCCTGTGAACGGTGGCGAGAACTCGCCTTGTCTAGCCTCGCCGTTGATTCTATTCTATTTTGTCAATCTACATTCATCATCTTCATTCATCTGACTGTGTAAGCAGCTTCCCTTGCCACAGTCTTCATGTGACCAACGAATTCAACTGAGCATTTTGTTTGCTACTCAGCTCAATGACCGAGATTCCAGATCTAGATCCATATTTGTTTAAGCAAGCTGGTTCATCTTCGAAATCTTATCCGAACAGAAGTAATACAAACTAAAAGCTAAAAGAATTCATTGACAAATTTTCAAAAATTGAAGACAAGTCCCTAAAGGTTTTGGATCTGATTTAATTGATCCATGTAGTTTTATTTTGTGAAAGATGGACCTGACAGTATATTTGCTGAAGTTGGTCCCTGAATATTTGAAGCTGGTGCAGAGTAGCCCTAGAATTGGAAAATTGCAAATTGGTCCCAGAATTTCTAGATCATTGATTTTAACCCCCAAATTTCTAAAAATTGAATTTTGGGATTTTTTTTTTGAATTGGCCTATATTGGGTGTTTGAAATTGCTCACATGAGAAGTGGGTTTGATTCAAAATTGAATCAAGATGGAAAATAGATGAATGAATTCATCTAAAGAAATTGAATTATTCCAGTAATCTGGAATTTGAAGAATTTGTTCTAAAGTGGAGTTTAAAAAAATTTGCTCCGAATTGGAGTTTGAAAATTTTGCTCCGAAATTGGAGTTGATGCAGGAAATCTGCAATTGAAAGAAAATTGATCGGCTGATTGTAGCTGGTTTGAAGATTTGAAGATTGATGATCCCTTCTTAGTATTAAAGGGGGATTTTATGAGAATTTTACATTGTATTTTTTTTAATACTTTCAAGTTGGAGTTATATTTCATATAACTTCCAACTTGAGGGGGGATGTTGAGATATTTGTTAGAGTTAGAATATTCTAGATTCATCTAGAATTAGTTGTTAGATTTAGCTTGTTAATTTTCTATAAATAGTCTTAAGCATTGTAATCTTTTTACCAAGCATTTCAATAATAAAATTTTTACTTCCACATTTTATATTTTGTACATACCCTCTTCTTTTCCAATAGTTAATTTGTACAGCAATGGATTGCCGTGTGCGGCACAGTAAATCGACCAACATTAGAGGTAGAGAATAAAGGTCTCTACTACCAGAAAATGATATTTCAAGTTGTTCAAAAAGATCTGGGTCCCACATTTCGACCAACCGAAACGACTTTCAGTTTCTCATGACAAAGAAATTAACAGAATAATTGATATGAAATCCTAAAAATCAGTATAATTCTTGACTTTACTGGTAATTTTGTCAATAATTAATCCATCCTTGTTTCAATAATTGAAAAGTAAACGTTAATTCACAAGCTTAAATAAAATTAGGAATCCGTGATCCATATATCTACTAAACGCTCATATTCACTACGTAACATTGAACAAAATTAAGGAAAAAAGATTCAACAAATTTTGTTGTCTAGTAATATCACAATTAATAAACTTTCTAGTACTCTCGATGTATGGAGTATTCGATTCACCGTGTCGGTAGAATTCAAAATAAAGATCCGTATTAATTAAATTATTAACCTACTAAAGAACGCGGTAAATTTGAAAGAAAATTGAGTACTAAAGACACTTGTGTCAAAAAGTATAAGGGCATCTAGTCAAATGACTGAAAAAAAAAAAATTCTGTTAAATGTATTGTCCCACATAGGTTTGAAAATAGGACAAAGAGGGTGTAGAAAGTGGAAAAGAATCACACAATATTAATACATAGTCATATTCCTTTTAATTATTTTATGTTTATTTGTCTCTATCCTATCAAACATGACAATCAAGATTATAGGGATTCACTCTAATTTCATCCAAATTACATGAATTTCTCAAGTCCTCTAGAAACTGAATTCCTCATGCTATATCTTCATTGATATATGCAGTTTCTTGATTCTTGTGTACTTTAGAAAATGAAAACAAAATTCTTACTTCTACTTCTCATCTTATGTTTAACATTTCTTCTTTCATCAGCCATTGTTGATGCATCAACAGGTTGCAACCAATCATGTGGTGGGAAAAAAGTTCTTTTTCCGTTCGGGTTCTCGACCGGGTGCGAAATCCGGCTGAATTGCAGCCAGAATGGCACCATGTTTATTGACGAATTTCCGATACTATCTATCGGCTCTGATACCATATTGATGAGCCTTCTGGCCAAATGCGATCGACCCATTAAAGCGCTTTATAGTCTCTTCACCCCTAACTATGCTCCAACTTCGAGTAACGCAATTCTTATGCGAAACTGCAAGGCCCATCAAACGGGGTGTTATCTACCTAGAACACAGGTGCAGACAAACTTCGAGCTGCCGGATTGCAATCCCAAGAATGAGAATATCAGCTGCTATTCTGAGAAAAACAATCAGAGCATGTTCATTGACGTTCATAACTTGAAAAAACGTACCTGTCACTCTCTATTTTCAGCCATATCAATGGAGTCATTAAATACATCTGTTTCTTTGGATCTTCAAATAGTTAGAATGGGGTGGTGGCTTCAAGGAGAATGTCAATGCTCTAAGAATGCTAAATGCACAAGTTTTTCGTTGCCTGTTGAACGGAAACCGGCATATCGGTGTGAATGCCGCGAAGGTTTCACCGGCGATGGATACAAGGCAGGTTTGGGCTGCCAGAAAGGTAAAATTAGAGCTCTTCTTCTTTTTTTTTGGGACATTTGATCAAGTAATTGTTCAATCAGAAGATGATTTTTTCCTTTTTTTTTTTTAAAAAAAAAAACTTAAATGTATGAAGTAATTATCATCTTCTTGGATGCCTAATAGAGTCCAACATATTTCAAAAAGATGCACCATGGAGAAATTCAAAGTTTGAATTTATTTTTTCTTTGAAAGACTTTAAGGGTCACGACAATAATGCACGGTACACAGTCATAGTTCTTGCAATTAATCACATTCACCAAACACAAAATTTCTCAATAGTTTCTGTGTTCATACTTTAGCTTTTTTTTCGACCATCATTTCATGGAAAGGACAATTTTTTTTTTTTTTTTTTTTATCAACATTTCAATCACATATTTCATCAATTTTTTCAAAATCCACCATACATGTATATTCAAGTCTGATTTCCCATTATTCGAGAAAAAAACTCGCACAAAAATGAAATTTACGTGACTAGTAATAGTAACATTAATTTGAGTTAGTCTGAAAATAATCATGTAACATCCTTGGACATTAGTTATGCTGAAGTTTCCTCCACGAAACTACCTGTGAATGTGGGTCCAAAGAATTAATCATGGTCAGCATGATCGTGCTATAGACTATAAATTTTGATGTTCATCATTTCGTATTGTATCAAGTCAATGATCTAATCCACTAGTCTAACCGGCCAAATCTTACATCATTTGGTCTTGGAAACGAAGTATATGTATTCTAAATCATTTTGTCTGATTAAAGAAACAATAAGACGTGCTTAAATATTGGTTAGTTCACCAAATAATGATAGAAATGGTAGGGACAAAGGACCCTCTATTCATATTATTTTTCGTCAAGAAATACGTACGTCTTTAGTACATAACAATTTTAGTATCTATATCAAAATTCATCACGATACACAAACATAACGATGGTTTTTCTAATTGCTTGATATTAAAATCGGTAAATTATCAAGAAAATCGCTTGCAATCCTTGTGTTCAAGTACGTCGAGTAGTCATTTTTATTATCCCTTTCAATACTTGATTTTTACTTCATTATCAGTAGGCGGGCCTGATCTGTTGTCCACGGTTGACTGCTCTTATGTTGCCTACCGAACACGTGACAGTTCGACATTGGAGGATATCGAGCCGTCACAAGTGCAACATAAGAGTTGTCTGCTGCGTGAAACAGATCAATTTCGTATCACTAAGATATATATTTGATTATATGGTGAAAAACAGATTCAGAGACATGCAATCCTTCAAAGTACTTATCAGGCAAATGTGGAGGAACAACTAGAGTTGGTGCTTTAGCAGGAGGTAGTAACATTTCTTTGTGCATATATGCATTGTGGTACAGACACATTTTATTGCAATTTGTTGTCTGAATAAGGAATTTTGCTTCTTAAGTAGGTGTTGCAGCAGGTGCTTCATTAATGGTCAGTTTAGGTCTCATATGTTGTTCCATTCGAAGAAGATCGAAACTGAGAAGCAGCAGCAAAAAAAGACGCCAATTATGCGAAGAGACAGGGATTAGCATTCCAGTGTTTCCTTACAAGGAAATGGAGAAAGCTACAGATTTCTTCTGCGAAAATCGAAGACTCGGAAATGGCGCATACGGGACCGTGTATTCGGGGAAACTGCATAGCGACGAATGGGTTGCAATCAAAAGGATCAAGCATAGAGATACTGAGAGTATCGAACAAGTAATCAATGAGATCAAGCTTCTGTCCTCAGTCAGTCATCCGAATCTCGTCCGGCTCTTAGGTTGTTCGATCGAAAACGACGAGCAGATTCTTGTTTATGAATATATGCCCAATGGGACTTTATCTCAGCATCTGCAAAGAGAAAGGGGAAAGGGACTTCCCTGGCCGGTTCGTCTCACCATTGCTGCAGAAACGGCTCAAGCTATATCCTATCTCCACAATGCTATGAACCCTCCTATTTATCACAGGGACATAAAATCCAGCAACATTCTCTTGGATTACAATTACAAATCGAAAGTCGCAGATTTCGGGCTTTCTCGACTGGGGTTGATCGAATCGTCCCACATCTCAACCGCGCCTCAAGGTACTCCGGGATATCTCGATCCTCAGTACCATCAGCACTTCCATTTGTCGGATAAAAGCGATGTTTATAGTCTCGGGGTGGTTCTTATTGAGATCATAACAGCCTTAAGAGTCGTGGATTTTAGCCGATCACAGAACGAGGTCAATTTAGCTTCTCTCGCAGTAGATCGGATTGGAAAAGGGCTTTTGGACGAGATCATCGACCCCTTTCTTAAACAAAATACGGATGATTGGATTCTTTCATCGATACACAAGGTAGCGGAATTGGCATTCAGATGTCTTGCATTTCATAGGGACATGAGGCCTTCAATGATGGAAGTAGCCATTGAATTGGAACAAACTAGGCTGAGTAAGTTGGCCAACGCAGAAGATTGCATCACAGCTTCATCAGAGGCATCCTCGGATTCATCTTCATCCAATTTAAGTGAGAAGCCATTGAATCTCAGTGTTAAAAAGCATGACCTAGATTGCATAGTACTGTTCGGTAGCCAAGATTATTCTACAGTATCCTCGCACGACTTGCCAAGTGAACAAAGCTCGCCATCATCAAATAGTTTGCTAAATCATGTCATCCCTTGAAACTGAGCAAAGTTCTTCCTTCCTTCCTTTTAGTGATTAAACTTCTGTATTATAGCTTTTAAAGAAGCAAGAAAGATATATAACTGCTCAGTCAGATCCCAACTCTATTTTTATAATTTAATATATGTCAAATTGTATCCACTGGTGCGTTAATGTATAGTTCTCTCCTTACATAAAGAGAAGACAAGGTGAAGAATTCCTTTTCTCCCAAATATCTAATGATCCAAAGATTACCAGTTTTTTTCAATTATTTTCCTTTGATTAGTGATCACTTGAGCATATTGTGATCATCTGTCAATTGTTAGCATAGAGAATAACCTTCCAAGTTTGTGTCTTCTACTGGAAGCAAAAATAAATTCAAAAACACCAAAAAAATTTGTAAGCTTTTGATGACAGGATTGGACACATTTAAAAGTAGGTGTTCTACTCCCAGTGGTGTGAAGCTGGGCCGTAGCAGCCTCGACTGAAAATTCCGTGGGAAAGATTAAAGAAGAAGAAGAAGAAATATGACTCGAACAATCAGGTAAGACTAATGGCGAATATTTGCTTCCTATTTTAACGCTCATCCTGATTGAAAATGTAAAGATGTCTAATTTTGTTATTAATTAAACAAAATTGACTGTCACGGATTTGTTTAGATATTAAAGTATAAACAGAAATACATTAAGTCTTTTGTAACACAAATTTAGATGAATCTAGTTAACACGGACTCGTTTGGATAATAAATCGTTAACAGAATTGTAAAGCGATGTAGAATGGTAAAGTAAGAGGAACACAATATTTGAGTTTAAAGTGGGAAAAACCCTTTCAAGGAAAATTCACGTGTCCGCAACCTGCGGATAAAAATAATCATTAATAAGAAAAGATATTACACATTTCAGTGAAATTACAGGATAAATTTACCCATAAATTTATCAAACACTCATGAACTAAATGAACCACTCTCTGATTCTTCGATAGCGTGTAATGCGAACTAGCGTCCCTCCACTCTTCAATAGCTTCCCTTGACACTGCAACAATACTTCATCAACTTCGAACTCCTGTTCGATCTTGATCCAAACATCTCGTTTGATCTTTGAGTGAAGGTCTTTTTTTCCTTTAGTGATTGATACTCCTCCCGGAGAACCTCTTAGATTTATAATTTGAATATTTGTTTTGCATGAATGAATAAGCTAAATGTCTATTAGATGTTCATGCAAATGGAGAAGCCACGAGATAAATAAGTTGTGTATCTGCTCAACAATTCCTTTTTTTCGCCTTCAAAGACTTAGAGAAAAACGTCTCTTGTTTTCTCTATTTATGCACACAAGTTTCTTGTCCTCCAAGAATTCTATTTGTGCAAAATCTCTATTCCCCGCAATAAATCAAAGATAATTAAAAGTTAATAAAGAAAAGATAAGATAATAAAAGATAGTGATGCATTAAAATAATTTTACGATAAGTGAGTCACTTACCAACCAATTGATACAAACAAACTTGGACTCTAAGAGATAAGAGCTATAATTTTTGGCCAAAAGAACATTATCACAAATCATGGATGATAAGTGACAAACTTTAATTCCAAGCATTAAATCATTATAAAAAATAAGAGATAAATACTCCAAGAAATATTGGAGATAAATACAAATTCAATTCCAATAAATTATCTAGTAATTTTATTAAACTTAATAAAGTACTAAACAAAAATATTTAGTAATTAAATTAAATTTACTAAATTACAAATTCTTTAAAAAAAAAAAAAAAAAATGCCAACTTAAAACAAGTTAACACTGATCAAGTTAGAGTGTGGATGTCAATAACTCCCGACTTGCGAAGTAGAGAATGTAAAACAAGTGCCTCATGTTGGGCTAAAATAAGTTTAAGCACATAACTTAAAAGTAAACGAGATTTTATACAAATACCCTAATTTTTGGACTACTTACAAAAATACCTTTTACAAATTTTTAAGAAGTAAAAATACTTTGTAAATTTTAAGTGTCACTTTTATAATACTTTTGTCACTTTTTTAATAATTTTATCACTTTTTTTAAAAAAAAAAGGTACAGTGTTACTTATTTTTAAAAAAGTGACATGTATGTTATTTTCTTTAATCAAACATAAATTAAAACCTTAGAGTACATTTATGACATATTCATTTTATTCATTTTTTTTTTTTAAAAGTGACATAATGTTACTTTTTATCATTTTTCCTTTTAACTAAAAAGTACACTTTATCACTTTTTAGTGAAAAAGTGACAATTTATCACTTTTTTCTACTTAATGCCGATTTTTCAATTTTTACAATATCCATCATTGACTAAAAAATTACATAAGTTCACAAATACTGGTAGACACATTACACACTCTCCCTTCTCCATACACTAACACAATGCCCTTTTTTTACTTTTTCTTTTAACTAAAAGTGACATGGTGTCACTTTTTAGTGAAAAACTTTGTAATTTTTTTACTTGAATGTCAATTTTTTTATTTTTACAATATTCATCATTGACTAAAAAATTACACAAGTTCACAAACATTAGTGGATACATTACACAATCTTTATTCTTCATACACAAATATAATGTTTTTTTTTTTTACTTGGACGTCACTTTTTCAATTTTTACAATATTGATGATTGACTAACAAATTACACAACTCCACAAACACTAATAGAAATATTACACAATCTCCCTTCTCCATATGCAAACACAATGTCGATTTTTTATTTTTTCTTTTAACTAAAAAGTGACACGGTGTCTAAAAAGTGACACGTGTCACTTTTTAGTGGAAAAAAGTGACATTTTGTCCCTTTTTTTTTATTTATTTATTTGAATGTCGCTTTTTCAATTTATATCCATCCATTTATGAAAATTTGAGTGCCATTTCTTTAATATATTTGTACTTTCACAATAATTCACTTTTCAAACGAAAGTGGGGCAATGCCACTTTTTTTATTATTATTTTAATTAAAAAAATACACTTTGTTGCTCTTTTCACATGAATGTCACTTTTTAAATTTTTACAATATTCATATTTAATTACCTGTATCAATGTAACTTTAACAAATTACATAAATTCACAAACGGTAGTAAATTCATTACACATTCTCAATTATCCCAATATAAACACAAACAACTGAAATTTCAAAACATTTTCTAGGATTTTCCAAATTCAATTTCAAAATCAACTACACAAAATGACTTTGCAAATTTTAAAAAGAGATACGATGCCACTTTTTTTTTTAAATGTCACTTCTATCATTTTTTCTTTTAACTAAATTTGTCACTTCTTATCACTTTTTATAAAAAGTGACTTGGTGTCACAGTTTGTCACTTTTTGCTATTTGAATGTCACTTTTTTTAGTGAGAAAGTGACATGATTGTGAATTTTTTCTACAATTGGAATAATATAGATGAAGAAATACTAGCAATACGTGGAGTGTTTCATTCTCCACGAGAACACTATTATGATTAATGTAGTTTGTTAGTGACGCTCGACCATCAGATTTCAAGATTTAGAATATTAATTAAAAAGTGACGTTTCCTCGTCTAGATTGGCTAAAGAACAAAAAAATGACCTTTCAATTTCTGATTTGTAAATTACTGCTGCTATATTCCACCTCCACCAGTCACATTATGCAACACAATGAAACTGCTACTCTCCAACCCACTTTGACGCCAAGCAACATTACTTGTATCCGTAGCTAATGCAGCCAATTCATGGCTTAGGAAGGATTGAGGCTCAGCAAAGTCAACAAATTCAGGACCCAATAAGAAGGTTACTTGTGTCCCACTGCCTTGAATTGCACAGACCATGGTCACATCAGTGAGGGACCACCCGATCACCATAAACCCCTTCGAGCAAGTTACCGATCGCAACATATGGGTTTGAGAATTTAGTTGAGAGACCTTGCAAGGGAAGGGGACTGGACAATCTTTTGAACTTTTTGGACTAGAATTACAAACAGTAAATGCATTGATGCACAAATATCTAGATACAACCTACATCAGTAGATGCCACAATATCAGCCAACACGGCAACTGTCGGGGGAAAATTTAGAGAATCAAACAAATGTAATCAAACAGAAGTCTCGTGTTTACATGGTTTCCTTAAATCGAATTCGCCGCCTCACCGAGGTGCAAGAGGTTTTGATCGATGTTCAATTCCCAGGATAAAATCGGTTGTCGGTTTACGTTGTACTACGTTAACTGCCTGCGAACTTGCTGTGTCTCTCTCTCAAATAACTTTAGAAAATGAAGAAAAGAAACAATACTAAGGCTACTGAAATGAAAGGGGAGGAAGATGAATTTTCTACTTATGTTTTTGTGTTATTGTTCTTTTTCACCCGAGAGGTGTGGTTGGCTATTTATAATGCAATAGCATTTGTTTTGCATTTAATCACCATTAAGCTGCACTTTTGAAACTGATGAACGGATGAAAAATGGATGAAACTGATGGCTGACTTTTATCATTCGAAACTGATGGCTGAAGCTTTCAATTTTTATTCATATTTTCCAACAATCCCCCACATGAATGAAAATTTGCGGAAATCGAAGTCTTATAGAGAAAGAGAGAGTAAGACGAATCAATCCGGCATAGGATAGGTAGCGTTTAGCTTTGAACCTTTCCTTGTGAAACCTATCGGGTATTACTAGCAAACCAGTGTATCTGATGCCTTGAACTGTTTCTCTATTCGTGTAAACCGAGACAATAGACCTCACACAGGACCATTCTAGACACAGCGTAATTCTCAAAGTTGTGTTCATTTTGGCCATGAACACGTCGCCTGGTTCTGCAAGTGTTTGTTCAAGGATGTAGCCTTTCCAATCCTTATAGAAGCGGCCCCACTTCACACTCACATAGGTGCCCTCTTAACTTAGCGCTTCACAACAACGCTTAAGATTCATTAAAAGCATAGCTTAACCTTAATCACTGTGAGCACCATAGGAATGAGCAGAAGGAGAACCTTCTCAGTGATTTACATAGATATACATGGTTTAGTTGTCCCTTTGAACCTAGATCCTAGGATCTCCATTCAACTAGGTTGGGTTTCTACCATGACACCTTTCAACGTCATAGGAATCAAGCCCATTCCCCTCGATGCTTTGACGACTAGCTCTCGAGTTAACCCTTTGGTTAGCAGATCCGTAATATTATCCTTTGACTTCACATAGTCTAGAGTGATAATACCTTGTGAGAGTAGTTTTCGAATGGTATTATGTCGTCTTCGAATATGTCGAGACTTACCATTATACATATTGCTCCGTGCCCCTGCCAATTGCTGATTGATTATCACAATAAAGGCAAATTGCAGGCACAGGCTTTAACCATCTTGGAATATCCTCAACAAACTGCCAAAGCCACTCTGCTTCCTCAGCTACTTTATCCAGATTGATAAATTTTGATTCCATTGTAGATCTTTCGATGCAAGTTTGTTTGGACGATTTCCAAGAGACAGCTGCACCACCAAGAGTGAAGACATATCCACTTGTAGATTTTGAGTCTGACATATCTGATATCCAATTTGCATCAGCATACCTTTCGATTACAGCAGGGTACCTAGAATAATGCAGTCCAAAATCACGAGTGTACCTCAAATAATGTAACACCCTGAAAATGGCTTTCTAGTGGATAGCACCTGGGTTACTCGTGTAGCGACTCAATCTGCTAACTAAGTATGCTATGTCCGGTCTCGTACAAGTCATTAAATACATTAAACTCTCTATTATCCGAGAATATTCTAACTGTGACACGCTGTCACCAATATTCTTGGATAAATGGAGACTCAAATCCATTGGAGTCCTGGCCAAAGTGGAATTTGACTTGTTGAACTTATCTAGTATCTTATCAATATAATGAGATTGAGATAACATAAGTTAGTTCGATGTCCGAAATGTTTTTACTCCCAAAATGACATCTGCGAGACCCATATCTTTCATGTCAAACTTTGAGTTCAACATATTCTTAGTGGCTTTGATAATCTTATCAGAGCTTCCGACAATGAGCATGTCATCAACATACAGACACAATATGACATATCCATCATTAGTCTCCTTAACATATATACACTTGTCGCACTCTTTGATTCTAAAACCACTAGAAAGTATAGCATTATCAAACTTCTCATGCCATTGCTTTGGCGCTTGCTTTAAACCATAATGTGATTTAACCAGTTTACAGACTTTCCTTTCTTGACCTGGAGCCAAGAACCTCTCTAGTTGCTCCATGTAGATTTCTTCATTCAAATCTCCATTTAGGAAGCTGTTTTTACATCCATCTGATGTATTTCCAGATTTCGCAAGGCTGCAATAGCAATTGTCATCCGGATAGAAGTTATTCTCGACACAGGAGAATAAGTATCAAAGTAATCTAAGCCTTCTTTTTGCTTATAACCTTTGATTACTAACCGAGCTTTATATTTATAAACGGAACCATCCGCTTTCATCTTCTTCTTGAAGATCCACTTGTAGCCCAAAGGCTTACAGCCCGGTGGAAGATCTACTAATTCCTAGGTATGATTCTGTAGGATAGAATCAATTTCACTCTTGATGGCTTCTTTCCACAGATGACCATCGGGAGAAGATATAGCTTTTTTATAGCTTTGAGGATCATTCTCCATCAAATATGTGAGAAAATCAGGGTCAAACTTCTTAGAAGTTTTGATCCTTTTACTCCATCTAGGCTCATCATCATCTTCTTTAACTGGATCTTTACTGCTGCCAGAAGCAGAAGATTCCATAGTCCTTTTAATAGGAGTTAACTGTTTAGGAGATTTACAAGGAAATATATTCTCGAAGAATTGTGCATTCCTAGACTCTATGATCGTGTTCGGATCAATATCCGGTACATTCGAATAACGCACAAGAAACCTATATGCACTACTATTTTGTGCATAGCCAATGAACACACAGTCAACTGTCTTATTGCCACCTCTTGTTTGGACAAATTTCAAGTCACACACATCACTGTGGACTAGTACCAATGGCTCGGTACTTCTTTCAATACTATGAAACGAAGACCTAGTAAGCTTTGCCTCAACGCAGATTTCACATTTGTGATTCGAATCAGTTTGAAACCTAGGCAAGTAGTTTAGTTTGCTTAGTCTGCGTATTGCATTGTAGTTTACGTGACCAAATCTACCATGCCACAGATAAGGAGACTAAAGCAAGTAAACAGAAGGAGTTTTCTCATTATTCATAATAGTTGGGGTTACAACAATTATATTTAATTTAAATAGGCCATCAGTCATATAGACTTTCCCAACTTAAACTCCTATCTTGGTAATCACCAGCTTGTCCGCCCCAATGACCATGCAGAAAACATTCTTGCTCAGAAGAGACCCAGAAACCAGATTCTTGCAAATCTCTGGCACATACAGCACATTGGTCAGCTTAAGCTCTCTACCAGAGGTCATCTTCAGTATCACCTTGCCTTTACCCAGCACTTCAGATGTTGCGGAGTTTCCCATGAACAACTTTTCACCATTTGTAACTGGTGCAAAAGTAGTGAACATGCTCCTGTTGGAGCAGACATAACAAGTGGCCCCAGTGTCCAGCTACCACTCCTTTGGGTTAGACCCCACCGAGTTAACCTCACTAATCACCGCAGTAAGGTTTAGGTCAGACATGTCATCTGAGAGATGATCTCTCTCATTTCCAACCATATTAGCTTGAGGACGTTGCTTGTTATCCCTCTGAGGCTGGAGGCAGTCTGCTGATCGGTGCCCAACTTTATCACAATTGAAGCACTTTCCATTGAACTGGAACTTAAGCTTCTTTCCTACCCCAGCGGTAGGCTTCAACTGAGACCATTTCATGGCCTGCTTTTTATCATTTCGATTCTCATTACCCTGCTTAGCTTTAAAAGATTGACCTTTCTTGGTACCAGAACTCTAGCCGTGCTCTAGTGCATTAGCCTTTTCAAAGTAATAATTCTCCGATTTACGTTCAGTCAATTTGTTATCCTCCTCAATCCGCAGCTTGATAATTAAATCTTCGAAAGACATCTCTTTCCTCTTATGCTGCAAATAGCTGTTGAAAGCTTTCCACTGAGGAGGTAGCTTGTGAATTACAGTAGCCACCTGTAGGGGTTCTGACATAGTCAAACCTTCGGCATGCATTTCTTGCAAAATACTTGGTACTCCTGCATCTGGCTCACCACTGAACGTGAATCCACCATTTTGAATTACATGCACCGACTGGCTAAGAATTTCTTAGACCCAGCATCCTTGGTCTTGTACTTCTTTTCTAAGGACTCCCAAAGCTCCTTAGCAGATTTCTTTACCACATACACGTGATACAAAGAATTCTGTAGGCCATCCAGGACATAGTTGCGGCACAGAAAATCAGCACTTTTCTATGCATCCCAAGTCGCACGCCTATGCAAATCAGTGTCGTTTTCAGCCACAACAGGGGCATCCTCAGTGAGGAAACGTGCAAGGCCCAAAGTTGTAAGATAAATAATCATCTTGTTCTGCCATGTCTTAAAATCAGTCTCCGCAAACTTGTCCGATCGAATTGCATGATTCACAGGAAATGGAGCCGGAAACGACGGCAAAGGTACCGAGGCCGTAGCCCTAGGTACTGACAAAGGTATTGTGCCAAATTAGATTTCCGAGGCTGCAGCAGTAGGCAAAGTGATGTTCATTCCAACATGAGGAATATCGCCACCAAGTGTCCCATCAACGGGAGGAACGCCAGTCGAGGTCTCAACAGGGTTAACTGCAGTCATTGTAGGATTTGGTACACCGGTACCAACAGTGTTGCTTACGTTGTTCACATCGTCATTTTCGTGTGACTCCATTTAACCTTAAAAATCAACAACAAATATTTAGAATAAAGTAAATGTGAATAGATTCAAGATCTATATTATCGGTCCGAAATAGATTAATCACAAGATTAAAATATAGGAACAATTTATTTTTGTCAAATAATTAACTGTTCAATCATTTAAAATAATGATATAAATCATTAGCCCAATGATGAGAAAAGGTTACCAATCATGAGAATAATGAGGCAATCATTAAATAATAATGGAACTACCATGCAAAACCATCTAAGCACATGCAAATCCACCTAAAAATCCTTGCAAAACCACTATTAACCATGTAAAGCCGTCATAGACAAAATCTATATACATTTTTTTTTAACAGCAATTATTTAATTATTTAAACCAATAAGTGAAGGAATCATTAAAAGAAAGGTTGTCAATTATTACAAATGATGAGGTACTCATAAATTGGTAAATGATTATAAATCATGCAAAACAATCATGAAACCCCTTTGCACTACTTCCAATTCATGCAAAATCGGTACAGACTCAAAATTCATGCAAATATAAGGAAAACTCATGCAACCATATACATGCAAAATCAAAATCATGCAAATAAACCTACAGCAAATCTTATCCAGAAATCATTTTTAAGATATATACTCATGCAGAGACAAACATTCAAAATATATACATGCAAACCAGACATGAAGAAACCCACGCACAGCAAGAAAATTTTGTCGGAAAGGAAAACTTTCTGTAAACCAAATTCCCCTTTTTTTTTCTTCCCACTGCAATTTTAAACAGTAACCATGAACTTTAAAAAAAAAAAAAAAACAAAGTAACCAGTAACCAAATCGGGGAAAAACTAATGACAGTAAACGGAGAAAAAAAAAAGCCAGATTCTCTAAAATTACAAAATAGAGGAATTCGATTTAAACTTGTTGGGGGGAAATTTAGAGAATCAAACAAATGTAATCAAATTGAAGTCCCATGTTTACACGGTTTCCTTAAATTGAATTTACCGTCTCACCGAGGTGCAAGAGGTTTTGATCGGTGTTCAATTCCCATGATAAAATCGGTTGTCGGTTTACGGTCAGTACATTAACCGCCTACGAACTTGCTGTGTCTATCTCTCAAAGAACTTTAGAAAATGAAGAAAAGAAACAACACCAAGGCTGCTGAAATGAAAGGGGAGGAAGCTGAATTTTCTACTTGTATTTTTATGTTATTGTTCTTTTTCAGCCGAGAGGTGTGGTTGGCTATTTATAATGCAACAACATTTGTTTTGCATTTAATCACCATTAAGCTGCACTTTTGAAACTGATGAACGGATGAAACTGATGGCTAGTTCATGAAACTGATGGTTGGCTTTTATCATTCGAAATTGATGAGTGAAGCTTTCAATTTTCATTCATATTTTCCAACAGCAACCACCTGAAGTTCGAACCCTGAACCTCATGGTTGGAGGATGACATAGCCTACCTTAAAGGATGTTAAAGCACGAAAGCCACTGCCCGTGGGTGACGAATTGGGTGTGGGTTTGCAGAGGGAAAGGGAATGTTTGATTTGGTTCTTGTTTTACACCGTATTAATTACGGTGATCAGAATTTTTAATTAGCTAATAGGGTACTTTTCAAATTTGTTTAATTTTGAGGGTAGTTGGTGTAATTTTCTCAAACTAAAGGTTTAGTTGGTCCAGCCCGTGTCTCGTTTAACTTAGTTGGGTGGGTCTTACATTTAATTATGGATTGAAAGCTTGAGGACCTTTTGTGCAGTTTCATTTAAATTAATGCCTAACCTAATGTAAAAAGTCATAGACTTTTTATTCTTGCTGTGATTTGAAAAAGGAACAATGCAGAGGCTGAAACGGGCAAGGAAGTTTCTAGCCAAGAAATATACACACATTGACGCAGTGAAAGGATAGAGTAAAATGTGTCATTTTATGTAGTTTATATTTGGGGAAGAAAGTAATGATTATTATTGAGTTTCTTCTTTTTCAATTTGGTTTCTCCAAGTATTATTTTAGAACGGTTTAGGTGCTATATATTCTCAATTATTATTGTTGTTGGGGTTCCATTTATTAATATTAGATGATGTATATTGTGGTTGCCAAAATTGTATTTTGAAGGTGTGTATTGATTACCTCTAGACTTAGGGCAAAAACCTAGGGAAGAAAACATTGCATTACTATTATTTGGAAATAGTGGAATTGTCGGTTTGTCCCGTTAGTTTTCCATTCTCATTGAAGGGTTTTACGACGTTAAATAATTATTGGTGTTATCGCATTGATATTTATAGTTCGATATTTTAATGTTTGTTGTTTGCTTGTTTGAGTTGTGAATTCTTATTTTACTCACACGGAATTTGAGGAAATGTTTTTAGCATTGCTACATGTGTTGACAATTCTAGTAGTTCATTTCCCAATGGTGATATCAAAGATTATGTTGGATTGTGTGGATTGAAATGGAGGATCCGGTTGGTTGTGCTATGATTAGACTCACTAATCATAATTAGATGACTTGAAAGCCTAAGATGGAGGATATCCTTTATTGTAAGGATTTAAATGATCCTATTAAGAGTGACACGGCTAAACCAATGATATATCATTGGACTGAACAAAATAGAAAGACTATCGTAAATATAAGAAAGTGGATGGATAACAGTGTGTTTCATCATGTAGCTCAGGAGACCGACGCACAGAAATTGTGGTCGAAATTGAAGGCTATGATTGAGAAAAATACTGCACCCAAAAAGTCTTTTCTGATTAGAGGCTTGGTCAACGTGAAATACAGAGACAGAATGGGTGTTACAGAGCACTTGAACAATTTTCATAATATTGTAAATCAGTTGTCTACTATGGGTATGAAACTAGAATATGAATTGCAGACTTTGTTGCTTTTGAATTCTTTATTAGATTGTTGGGAGACCTTTGTTGTGACTATCAGTAATTCTGCTTCCAATAGTATTTTGACTATGGATTCTATGAAAGACAGTATGCAAAATGAAGAATCCAGAAGAAAGTCTTAAGGTGTACATACAAGGTCAAATCATACACATGCTCTTGTTGTAGAGGATAGAGGGAGAAACCAGAATAAATTGCAAAAAGGTCGTAGCAAGTCAAGATGGTGATCGAAATCAAAGGATAAAAGACAAACATGTTACCATTGTGGTAATGTGGGTCACATTAAAAGAAATTGTCGAATTTGATTGAGAAAGCAAAGGGAAGGTAGTAATCAGAAGAAGGAAGATGAAAAGAACAATACAGCTATTGTTTCAACCAATGATGATGTACTCTCTTGTGTAGATGGTCATTGCCTACACGTGGATGATCCTAGTACTGAGTGGATTGTTGATAGTGGTGCTTCCTACCATGTTTGCTCGAACATGGACTTGTTTACAAATTACGCAGCTGATGATTTTGGTATTTCAAAAACGGGAAATACTAGTCAATTTAAGATTGTTGGGATTTGTGGTATATACTTGCAAATAGAACTTGGTTACTCCTTGATATTGAATGATGTAAAGCATAATGCTGATATGAGCCCCAATCTAATTTCAGTTATGGCTCTTGATAGACCGGGTCATTATAACAAATTCAGTGATTTAAATTGGAAATTGTTAGAGGGAACTTTGATTGTCTCTAAAGGAAAAGCTTATTGCATTAGGGGTGAACAAATAAATCGTCACCCGCTAAACCGAATCAAACCGCAACAAATGGTTTGGTTTGGTTCGGTTTCAAATGTGAAATGGTTTGGTTTGGTTTGAAAAAATTTGATACCGCTTTAAACAGTTTGGTTTAGGTTTCAATTGTCGAACCCGCAGTTTCAAACAGCAACCAGCTAAGTTTTAAACAAATTATAAAAAAAAATAAGTGCAGAAATTGCTTATCAAATTCAAATTGTCATTAAAATCTTTAAGTCATTTTGAGTGCTATTTTGATTTCTTTTCTAGTAGAAATGAGTTATAGAATAACTTTTATCAAAATTTGAACGTATTCTTGAAAGATTTCTAGCCTTTGTCAATTGCAAAAAATGTGAAAATTTTTCAGGAATAAAGCTATGTTCTAATCTATGCATATTTGACCCCTCCTAAAAAGGTCCAACTTTATTCTCAACTATAACTATTGAAAGCCGCAAAAAAAGTTAAAATGAGGCATGTAGTTTACATTGAAGAACTTTATAAACAAATTAGAAGTGAATTCATTAGGACACGTATTTATAGCATACTAAATAGAAGAAATACTCTTGCAGTAACATAATGTGTTGTCTTTTATTTATGTGAATGATTTTGAAAAATAAATCTCATTGTAATTGCAACCTGCCGGGGTAATCCTCTTGCCAATGTGAGTTGCATCACGAAAAAAATTCAATAACACCTTTTGACGAAATCTATATAATGGTCATTTGGTATTTCTTAGTTATCGACCATAAAGTTGGTATTGATCATTTACTCAATGCTATGTATCAATTTCGAAATTTGTGATCTTTGCTTTTGGTAGATTAATCATTCATTCTTGCATTATCGTACAAGAATGTGCCTTGATTTAGGATTTACTAATTTATTTGATTGCAAACCGCGGTTTTAAACCGCATCACACAGCAAAACATGGTTTGGTTTGTTTTGGTTTGGAAAATTCTCAAATTGTTTCAAATATTTTGGTTTGAAATTTCGCTACAAACCGCCCAAACCAAACAATGTTCACCCCTAGTTGCACGCTCTACAAGACTTATGCAAAAACTTTTAAAAATGAGGTAAATGTAGTTGAAGATTCTTCTCCTGATATATGACACAAGAGGCTTGGTCACATGAGTGGAAAAAGTTTGCAGGTTCTGGCTAAGAAGATATCTATTCCCTTAGCCAAATGTATATGTCTCTAAACTAATGTGATCATTGTTTATATGATAAACATCACAGAGTTTCTTTTAGTGGTTCATTTAAAAGAAAATATGATATTTTAGAACTTGTGCATTCTGATGTGTGCTATCCTAAAGATCAAATATTTCAGAGTTTTCAGAAATTTCATGCCATGGTAGAATGAGAAATAGGGAAGTCCTTGAAATGTCTCAGGGCTAATAATGGTAAGGAATACACCTCATATGAATTTAGGGATTATGGCTCAAAATTTGGGATTCGACATAAGTTTACAAAAGCAGGTACTCCTAAACATAATGGTGTGGCAGAAACAATTAAACGTACCATTCTTGACAGAGTTAGATGCATGTTAAAGATAGCCAAACTATCCAAAATCTTTTGGGGTGAAGCAGTTCAAATTGCTTGCTATTTGATCAATAGATCTCAATCTGTTCCTTTGGACTTTGATATTTCAAAAAGAATTTGGATAGGCAAAGATGTTTCCTACTCTCATCTGAAGGTATTTGAGTGCAAAGCTTTTGTGCACATGCTTAAGGAACATAGATCGAAGCTTGATGACAGAGTTACTTCTTGTATGTTTCTCAGTGATGGTGATGAACAATTTGGGTACAAATTTTGGGATCCAGAAAAAATGATTGTGAGAATCAGAGATGTGATCTTTCATGAAGACCAAACCATTGAAGATTTGGATAAATTGGAGCAGCCTAGAGTGACTGCAGTTGTTTCTGATCTTGGATCTACTAGCACTTCAACATCGCAGCCTATTGTTGAAGAGAATTTAGCTCCTACTGATAAGAATGTTGATGACATTGCTCATGATGATATACTAGCTCTTGAGAATGCTAATGAGGGAGAGCTTAAAACTCCACCCCCCAATTATTTCTTGTGAACTTGATACCTAATATGGTATCCACTTGTCCAAGATCTTTCATTTTGAACGTAGAAGATAGAAACATTTTTGTTTCATCTATACCTTGCATATGATTGCTAATTATTAACATATCATCCATGCAAAGACATATGACCAGAAAATGATTTTCATGTTCCTTTAAGGATAAGCACTTATCAACACTATTATGTTTGAATCTAAATGACATAATTTCCAAATCGAGTTTCTCAAGCCACTTTTTTATGCTTGTTTTAAAATATATAATGATTTAACCAATTTACATACTGATCGATATGATTCCTCAATCACTTCAATCAAGAATAGAATTATGGGCTAAAAGGCCCATAGGTCGGCCCAACCAGGGTCTTAAGGTCAGCTCACTACCCGACCTTGTCTTGGGTGTTCTTTGGTATAAACTTATAGGTCAAGCATGTATTGTCCTTACGCTAATTAACACTCACTTCAGATGTTAAGATCGGTCCATCTCGGACTCATTGTACTAGAGTCCCATTCCGATCTCATCTTGGACCCTCTCCATAACAAGTCTATGGGTCGGGCCATAAGCCCAGGCTTTTACAGAAAGTTTGAAGAACATATTGTATTATTCTTATGACACTCCTTTCATTTCCTTCAACAAGATAAAGAGAAATAAGTTGAAAGTCTATCTCATCTGGTCCTAGTACCTTTTCTTTTTTAGTTCTTTTGCTTCTACGAAATTCATTAGATCATCAACATCTTTAAAAGATGTTTCTCCAAGTGATCTTGTAGAATTAGGAACGTCTTTATGTAATTCCCCAATAGAATTATTATCCGAAGATAATGAATCCTCAAAGAAATATCACATTGGCCACCAAGTTCAATAATCGATATACTTTAGTATTTATAGCATATCCAACAAATACAAATTTGATCACTCTTGGACAAAATTTTGTTCATTTAGTATCAGTGTTTTTGCAAAAAACAAGACATCCCAGACTTTGAAGTAACCAATGTTTGATTTTCTTCATTTTCATAATTCATATGGAGATACCTTAGTAAATTTAGAAGGAACTCTATTTAGTATATGACATGCACAAAGTAAAGTTTCACCTCAAAGATAAAATGGCAATTTAGGATATATCAACACTGCATTAATCATTTCAATTGTCTTATTTTTTCTTTTATCCAAACCATTTTGATCAGGTGTTCTAGTCACACTATGAAAATATTTCTTAATCATCTTAGATTCCACACAACATTTATAAATTTTATTTTCATCATAAGATATTAAGTCACATTTTCCATTCTTTTTATAGTATTGTTTTTTATATGCCCTAATATGCCATGCCATAAAGTGAAAGAATCAAGCATATAAGCAAAACTCTCTTTATTATTATTAATGTCAACGGTACATAATTTGACCATTCTATCATTGGAATAACATTTCCCAATCCCGGGGTCTTGCCCAGGGATGATCATAGGTCGGCCAATCCCGTAGATGCTGATTCTCTGAGAATCACGGGAATTCATCCTATAACAGAAGTGTTAGCAAATATGACACAACGAGAAATTTACAGAATCATTCAGGTAGGTATTTTTGATGCGATAAGATAGAATATGGAAGCTCGGGCATCTTTCAAGAAAAGAACCCCTTAACTCCAAAGATAACAACGTTCCCCTTGCTAGAATGATTTAAGTACCCTCGAATAAAAGAGTATGATGGAACTACAAATCCCAACAACCACCTAAATACATACACCGATGTTATGGACATGTAGAATGCTCCTAATCATATATTATGCAAGGCCTTTCCTCAGACCTTGACCAATGCAACTCGGGATTGGTTCTCCACCATACCATTAGGATCGATTTCATCTTTCACCGATCTTACGAACAAGTTCACAACATTTTTCGCAAGCAGCAAAAGGATAAAGAAGACAGCCACTTCCCTTATGCAATTGAGGAAAGGACCCTATGAAACACTATGGGAGTTCATGACCCATTTCAACAATGA
Organism: Ligustrum vulgare; assembly: GCA_963555705.1. NCBI lineage: Eukaryota > Viridiplantae > Streptophyta > Magnoliopsida > Lamiales > Oleaceae > Ligustrum > Ligustrum vulgare. The sequence continues at coordinate 10,088,835 of OY743184.1, read as the reverse complement.
AAAGTTTCAAATTCCCGAAATTCACATTACATCAGCTACTTTAGCCCTATCCCTAGCCATAAGGAGTCAGGAGTTCAGAATATCCTTGTCTAAGAATCCACCTACGAATGTGACGGGGCTTCTTAGAAGAGCCAAAAAATACATAAACATGAAAGAAACCCTATTGTCAATAGGAGCTCAACATCAGAATCATGAATCTACGACAGTACAATCTTCAGAACACGTCAAGCAGGGGAACAAGAGGTCTAAACAGGAAGACGTCCCAAATTTTCCCCTACTTGGTACAAAAAATTGTTATGGGCATCAGGATCCCGTTCCACTAAACGCTCCTCGATCTCACATTCTTGTAGAGATCCGAGATCGAGAAGACTTGCGATGGCCCAAGCCTGTCAAGGGAAGATTTCTGACAGCAACCAATACAAATACTGTGATTTTCATAGGAGCCCAGACCATACCACCGATGACTGCAGAATACTCCAGAGAGAAATAGAGGCTCTCATAAAGAGAGGATTTATAGGACAATATGTGAAGAGAGACAACAAATATCCACAAATTCAGGAGAAGAAAAAAGAAAAGAACATGCCTGAGGGTACTATAATTTTTATCCTCAGAGGTATAGCATTGGGAGGAGTTTCGAATAATGCCAAAAAAAATTATGTTTGGGCATTGGGAAGCCAAGGGTCGAGTCTTCCAGTCATGACCACGAACTCTCCACCAACATTAGCTTCAATAATTCTGACATGGAAGGAATTTCATACCCTTATGATGATGTGATCGTGATCAGTGCCATGATTGCAAATTTTGATGTGAGAAGAATACTAGTGGACAATGGAAGCGCAACCAATGTACTTTCCTTGGAAGAATTTGATAAGATGCAACTTCCAAGAGATCAGCTTCAGCAGGTCATCACTCCTTGACAGATTTTGGTGGAGGAACAGTAAAACTTGAGGTTTGATAGCTCTTCCAACTTCTCTGGGATCAGGAGAAAAAATAGGTTACGAGAATGACTCTGTTTCAGGTTCTGAAGACTTCAATGTCCTATAATGCTATCTTGAGAAGACCTTTTTTAAACAGCATAAGAGCAGTCATATCGACATACGACTTGGCAGTCAAGTTCCCCACTCCTGTAGGTGTTGAAAAAGTACGGGGTAATCAAGCAATAGCTAGAAGTTGTTACATCAGCTGCACCGTAAATGGGAAAATAGAGTTGATGTTGATAGAGCCTTTCACGAAAGAACGCATGTCACTAGTGGAGGAATTGGAAGACATTCTTATCTCAGAGGGCAAAACTTTCACTATTGGAAAAGAAATTCCCAAAGTTATGAAGGAAGAACTATCACAATGCTTGAAGAGGAATCTCAATGTTTTTGCATAGAGCGCAGAAGATAGCCCGAGATTGATCTCGCACTTGTTGTACACAGACTTAACATTCAGTCTGATAAGAAGCATGTAAAACAACGAAGAAGACAGTTCGCTACCGAAAGAAGGCAAGTAATCAAGGAGGAAATCAATAAGCTTTTGAAATCAGGATTCATCAAGGAGGTGAAATACCCAAAATGACTAGCCAATATGGTCTTGGTGAAGAAGACTAACGGTTAAAGAGTAGGGCACACACACACACTTTGATAAAGAAAGGGAAAAAAAAGCACATCATCATTGCATTTGGTTAATAAGTATATCTCACTTCGTAGCGTTTTTCACTCGAGTTATTAAGTTCGTAGAGGTATTTTGAAATCTGGTACCCTTTGATCTTAAAACAATCTGGGAGTTGCCGACCTAAAGTTCGTTACATGGGTCAATTAGAAAGCTTAAGGGAGTGGGGAAGGCACGAGCATTCATCACGTTGGTTTTTAGAAATCATGCATTTGTACTTGCATAAGAGCTTAGATTAATAGTGGGTTTGAATTGCTAAGTATAAACTTGAAGGTCTAAGCACTCATTTAGTAGAGAGTCACTGCATTTCTAGATTGTCGAAATTTCCAGTAAAACACACCCAACCTAGAGTGGAAAAAGAAAAGAGTGATTTGAGACCTCTAGAATTGCACCCCGGGAGAGAAAAGAAAAATATTTATTGGGTGATGAATGTCACGAGTGGGAAAGGAAAGAATTGACCACTAATGGTGGGTTAATTTTGACTTGAAACCACTTTACTCATCAATATTCTCGAAACTTAATTGACAATTGAAAGTGGATATGCACACACACATCGATCGAATATCGAATAAGCTAAACTTCTTTTTGGTAGCATTATTTGAAAGCATACTTTTGAATTGATTATACAAATTTTACACTCATGAGTAATTTGCAAATTATCTAACATTGTTTATCTATATTCCATGTTACTTGAATGCATTAGTATATAATTTTGCTCGAGACGAGCAACGGCTCAAGTTTGGGGGTGTGATAAGTGTGTTTTACACACTTATTTAGTTCCTAAATTAGCACTTTAATTGACAAATTAAGCAAATATTTACTTATATATTTTGTTTATCTTGTACAATTAGGTACAAACTCAATTGGAAAGAAAATGGACAAGATTGAAGAGCAATTGAGCTAAAAGAAGAACAAATTTGATATCCAAGGACCTAATTGAAAGAAATCAAAAGTTTGGGGACTCAATTGTAACATCTCAAAAAGTTGGAGGACTAGAGATGCAAATATTTCAGGGACATATTTGTAATAAAAGTCAAAATTCGAGGACTAAATTGAAGAATAACAGAAGATGAGGGACCTGGCCTGCAAATAGCCCATGCTTATAATCTATGGGCGCTCACCTGAGCGCCCATATTTCTCAACAGAAATTTATTCTGTTGCCCACCCGATCGTGTGGGTTTGGTCCACGCGATCGCGTGGGCCATTTTCGGGCCAATTCCGATTTTAATTTTTGTTTTTATTATGTTGCATTAAGGGAGTGTTTGGCTCGGTTTTAACACGTTTTAGGGATCTTTTTAGTTCAAATTTTTGGGGGTATTTATACCCCCCCTAATGTGTTCCGGACCCTCGACAATCGGAGTCATAAAAGGCTTGACGGGAAAAGTTAAATATTCAAGCGAAATAAAAGTGCAATTCAGTCAACCATGTCGGAATTATATGCATAATATGTGTTTTTCGAGTAAAAATGGGCCACTAAGCAAAACTCATGGGCTAAAGTCCTTGAGCCGACTGATTTTATTGCTTAATTCCATCATTTGGGGCTTCAAAACAACAAGTCAATTATGCAGACGAAAATTAGGGTTTTTGCGTATTTTTAGGTTAAATTTTGTTTTTAATTATTTGTTTGCCTACTTTAGAATTTTAGTCTAATTAGAATTCTATTTTGAGTCAATTAGCGGCTAAGTTATTTTACTTATTTATATTCCTTTCCATTCCTTATAATTCAGACTTGAGACTTCGATTTTTGAATAAACATTTTGAGTGTTTTACTCGTTAAAAGGTGGATTCCTTTTATTCTCCAAGAACTTATCAAGATTTCAATTCTTGTGGCGTTCAAAACCCGAACTTATCAAAGATTAACTATCTTTGTGGCGTTCAAAACCAGAAACTCGTCAGGGAGATTGGGCAAATCCTTGTGGCGTTTCGAAAGTCGTGGTTCTTTATTCCGCATCTTCGAGCCATCGCGTCGTGAATATCGGGTCATGATTCATTTGTCCAACCACAACCTGAGTTCAGAATTTTCCGGCGTTTCTTCCGCGCTTCGAATCTCATCATCTAGTATCAGAGCTGGACTTTGAATTCAGGTTTTTCTATCCAGTTTGATTTTTATGTTTATCATCGAGTCCCATAAAAATCATCCATATCTTGTTGAGTGTTTTGTTTTCAATTTTTTGAGTTTTCTTGTTCTTCGTGTCAGTAAAAATTTTCAGTTTTTTATCCATATAAAAATCCAACAAAAATTCAAAAGTGTTTAAAAAAAGAGTTATTCCAAGATTCAAGAGTCACTTTCTTGAATTTCCTTAAATTCTTGATATTCGTTTCCTTCCAAGTCAATAAAAGTCGTTCTTACTATTTGATGTCTAAATCATCTTCGTTCTTGAATTTTTGAAACGCCACATAAGGAATGGATTATGATCCGGACTCTTTATTCCAAACTAGATGTTATGTGGATCATAAGGGGTGCAGTTTGGAGATTGATGGAAAGTGTTTTACTAATTTCGTTAGTAGCACCGTGATTGAAAAATTAGGATTGCCCCTAGAACCACACTATAAACCTTATAGGATGACGTGGATGAGGGAGTTTGGGAATTTCAAAATAACCAAATAAGTTCTAGTGCCTATCACCCAGGGAAGGTATAGTGAGGATGTATGGTGTGATGTAGTACCATTGAAGTCTTATCATATTTTATTGAGAAAACCTTGGAGACGTAGGAGGGAGGCTGATTATGATAAGAGTATGCACATATACAAATTCATTAAGAAAGGGAAAACATGCGCACTATATAGGTTGACGTTAGAAGAAGTACTAGAAGATTCACAGAGGGTAAGGAAGGAGAGTGAAAAGTGGTATAATAGGAGTCATCATGGGGATAAGGATATTGATAAGAAGGAGGGAGAGTTGAAATTAAAAACAAATAAACAAACTCCAAAATCTGATGAGGAGAAGGTGGAATTGGGAGTTGAGGTTGAAGTTCAAGATTTGAGCGTTGAATTAGAAGATCTACATTTGGGTAGTAATGAGGTAGTACACGAGCGTGGTGATAAAAATCTGGAGATAGGAGGTGTGGTTGAATTTGAAAGTAAATTTTTTGAAAATGTGGTTGAAGATGCAAAGGAAGAACGAGGTGAAGAGGAGGGCCTCGTGGTTCTTAAAGAAGAATTGGAGATGGTGATTAATCATGGATACAAGGATCCATACCTTGTACCTCATGAACCTAACATTTCCCTCCCCGCTTTATTTAATTTTGTCTTGCAGGTTAAATGTACTTGAAAATTTGGGCAACACCACCAATGCCCACAGGAGTTTCTACTTCAATCCATTCATGTAACCCAAGTTACAGGATACTATTGGTCATCCCTCTGGCATGGAAGCAATAATTTTCCGTTTGATCCAGGAGGTGAAGTGAAACAACAGGAACAAAGCTATGATTCGGGACGAATCATCCTAAAGAAGGAGGGTATGATGTGTTTCGGACCCTCGACAATCGGAGTCATAGAAGGCTTGACGGGAAAAGTTAAATATTCAAGCCAAATAAAAGTGCAATCCATTCAACCATGTCCGAATTAGATGCATAATATGTGTTTTTTCGAGTAAAAATGGGCCACTAAGCAAAACTCATGGGCTAAAGTCCTTGAGCCGACTGATTTTATTGCTTAATTCCATCATTTAGGGCTTCAAAATAGCATGTCAATTATGCAGATGAAAATTAGGGTTTTTGCGTATTTTTAGGTTAAATTTTGTTTTTAATTATTTGTTTGCCTATTTTAGAATTTTAGTCTAATTAGAATTCTATTTTGAGTCAATTAGCGGCTAAGTTATTTTATTTATTTATATTCCTTTTCATTTATTGTAATTCAGACTTGAGACTTTGATTATTGAATAAACATTTTGAGTGTTTTACTCATTAAAAGGTGGATTCCTTTTATTTTCCAAGAACTTATCAAGATTTCAATTCTTGTGGCGTTCAAAACCCGAACTTATCAAAGATTAACTATCTTTGTGGCGTTCAAAACCAGAAACTCATCAGGGAGATTGGGCAAATCCTTGTGGCGTTTCGAAAGTCGTGGTTTTTTATTCCTCATCTTCGAGCCATCGCGTCGTGAATATCGTGTCATGATTCATTTGTCCAACCATAACCTGAGTTCAGAACTTTCCGGCGTTTCTTCCGCGCTTCGAATCTCATCACCCCCCCCCCCCACTTCCTTCTTCACTAGGGATCCCAATTTCACTCTAAAAAACCCTAGCCTCTTCTCCCTTTTTCTTCTTCTTTCTTTCTTTCGTTTTGTTTTCTTTTTTTCTTTTTTCTTTTTTTTTTTTTTTTTTTGTTTTTTTGTTTTTTTTTTTTTTTTTTTTTGCTTTATTTTGTAATTTAGTTTTGTTTCCATGTTGCTAGTTTCCATTGAAGTTATGAAGCAAAAAGTGAGGTGAAGATTCAAAACATTATTGAAGGAATTTTGGGGCAAAAATCAAAGAAAGTGATTTATTTCATTATTTTGTATTTTTAATCTTTGATTTCTATAATTTGTAATGTATTTTTGTAAACATCAACTTTTGTGCAATATTTATACAATGAGCTAGTTATTTTATGTTGGGATGATTGATGTAGCTTAACTTAATTTAAGTAATATTAATGTTTATTTATTAATTTTGAGCGTATTTCATGTGTGTTTGTTATTGAGAGTATTCCATGTGTTTGATTAATCACCAAATATATGTTTTGTGAAGTGTATGATAATCGAGAGATATTCTGCATTTTAGACCAAATAACAAATGCTCTAGGTTCTTATTAAGGATAGAGATATACCTTAAACCCTAGATGATCCATTGAGCTATTTTCACAAAGAGTTAATGCAATTGATTGGGCTTTAATCGACATAGAGATATAGTAGGTTAAACCAATTGATTTGAGTTAATTTCACTCGAAATTGGTAATTAGTTAAACTTGGAAAATCGGGTTTAACATTGTAAATGAATAATTTATTAAATTTGCATGTGTTGAGAAATTACTTAAGCGAAAGTTAAGTGAAATCATGAATCTCAACTATTTTATTTTCCCTTTTCCTTATTTTAATTTAGTTTCAAATTAATTTCTTTAATTTAGAATTTTCCAAAACCAACTTTTAATTGTGTGTTTCTTCTTCTTATTGTTAGAATTAGATTAATTAAAGTTGTATAATCTAAAGTAAACATTCCTCGTGGGATCGACAATCCGGACTCAAAAAATTCACTTTATTACTTGTAAGCGACCCGTGCGCTTGCGGTACACGCTATTTTGAGCGAACAAGCAAGTTAATGGAAATTTTGAAACAAAGGATGAGAAGATGTCATCTTACAGAATGATAGTTCTTGACTTACAAAGGAAGTTCATATCTTTCAGCATAGATAATATACCAAGGTCGACCAATCACAAGGCTGACGCCCTATCTACACTTACGTTTTCCAATTTGCTCGACCCATTGGGAGTGAGCTGACTCGATAATATGCTCGTGGTAAGTAGGAAGTCAATGAAAAAATTGTGAAGGGGAAGCCCAAGCCTGGCTACAAGAGCCTCATGAAACACTACCATCTCCCCTTCCCGGCAGTGGTACGACACATCGTCCTTTTCTAGGATCCTGGACGTGTACACATCAGATAGCCTAAATTTCCTCATGCACGCTTCGACCATGTGCTTCTTCATCTTGCTACTAAAGGTGGGGAACTCAAGGTCGGCCTCATCCGGTCTCCTACCTAGGTCAGGATTGTCCTCAACTCCCTCCTCACTGCCCGACTCATCATCCTGGGAAAGTGGCGGTGGCTGGTAAAAACCTAATGGCTCGACCTCTAGAGGCTCGTCCAAATTTTATACCTCCCTAAGGTCATCTATGGTCACCCGCATTACCATGTTTTCTGTAAATAAGTTATGAAAATAAGGAATTCGGGCAAGGTCGAGCTTACCTAAAATGCTACACTTTCTGTTGAGGTATAGATCGTGCTAGTAGCTCAAGGAGTTCTTTGGTCTCTAAAAAAATCATAAATTAAAATGAAAGGGAGGATAGGGGCCACATATATATATAAAAAAAAATGGAGAGATCTCCCCCTTTCCCCTGCCACGTGACATACATCCAAGTTAGGACTGTCCATTGTCCCACATTGAATAAAATAATAATAGCTGTCAAAACGCGTGACAGTTTTCATATATAAATGCACCTAGAGACCTATTCCCGATCTCTGGTGCACGGGGGTCAATGATCGATATGATTTCTCGATCACTTCAGTCAAGAATAGAATTATGGGCTAAAAGGCCCGTAGGTCGGCCTAGCCAAGGTCTAAAGGTCGGCTCACTACCCCGACCTTGTCTTGGGCATTCTTGGCTATAAACTTATAGGTCGGGCATGTATTGGCCTTACGCTAATTAACACTCACTTCAGATGTCAAGATCGGTCCATCTTGAACTCTTTGTACAGGAGTCCCATCCCGATCTCATCTTAGACCCTCTCCTTTAAAAGTTTGTCGGTCGGGCCATACGCCTGGGCTTTACTACAAGAATAAGGTCGGGTATATGCCGATTTCTCTACCATTAATCTTGACTTTGGACCATGAGGTCGATCCATCTCAGCCTTCCTGTACCAAAGGTTCATCGCGGATCATCCATGGTCTATGGGCTTCATAAATGGGCATATCCCTAACATCAATAAATCAGCTAAGCCACTTCTAAGAAAGGAAAGGTCAATCCCTATAAGGATTCTTTCCCCGAAAGGTGAGTTTCTTCGATGAGGGCTCCTTCTCCTAATAGGAGAAGGTGATGGCTTTGGGGCCTATAAATATCACTCCTTTTCTACCATCATGGATTCATTATGATTACAATTAGTTTACCAGCATATATTTTCTCTCTCTACTCTAGAAATCTAATTTTTAAACTGAAGGGACGACGAGGAGAATCCTCCTCTCCTTTTTTGTAGGTTAAAGGCGAATCAATCCATCTTTTCCAATGATCAAATATTTTCAGATCCTACCACGTCAAGGTTATGAGTTTTTAGAGCATCACATACCTTATTTTCATCTCCGGGAAGAACAAAACCTTTTTGTTGTTCCATATTAACCTCCTCATCAAGGTCCCCATTTAAGATGTCATTTTGACATCCATTTAATGTATATGTAAATATGTAAATTATAAATGGAAGCTAAGGCAAACATAATCCTTATATAAGTAATTCGCGCCACAGGTGCATATGTATCAAAGTAGTCTATTCCCTATTTTTGTCGATATCCCTTAGCTACTAGCTGAGCTTTAAAGGTATTGAGAGTACCATTGTACTTCCTTCTAAACACTCATTTGTAGCCTATAGGCTTAGAGCCATGTGGTAAATCAACAAGTTTCCATATATTATTTGACAGTATTTAATTCATCTCATCATTTATAGCATCTTTCCCAAAGATACATCTCTAGATGACATAGTCTCTTTTGAAGTTTTAGAATCAATTTCAGTTTGAAAAACATAATGTATTGTTGTTATGACACTCATTTCATTTCCTTCAACGAGATAAAGAGAAATAAGTTAGAAGTCTATCTCATCCGATCCTTGTACCTTTTCTTTTTTAGTTCTTTTGCTTCTACTAAATTAATTATATCATCAACATCTTTAAATGATGTTTCTCCAAGTGAACTTGTAGAATTAGGAATATCTTTAAGTAATTCCCCAATAGGATTATTATCCGAAGATAATGAATCCCCAAAGAACTATCACATTGGCCTCCAAGTTCAATAATCAATATGCTTTACTATTTACAGCATATCCAACAAATACACATTTGATCCCTCTTCTACAAAATTTAGTCCATTTAAGATCGGTGTTTTTGCAATAAACAAGACATCCCAGACTTTGAAGTAACCAGTGTTTGGTTTTCTTCATTTCCATAATTCATATGGAGATACCTTGGTAAATTTAGAAGGAACTCTATTCAATATATGACATGCACTAAGTAAAACTTCACCTCAAAGATTAAATGAGAATTTAGAATATATCAATATTGCATTAATCGTTTCAACAATTATCTTATTTTTTCTTTCATGCAAACCATTTTGATCGAGTGTTCTAGTCACACTATGAAAATATTTCTTAATCATCTTAGATTCCACACAACATTTATAAATTTTATTTTCATCATAAGCTATTAAGTCACATTTTTTCATTCTTTTTATAGTATTGTTTTTTATATGCCCTAGTCTACCATGCCATAAAGTGAAAGAATCAAGCATATAAGCGGAACTCACTTTATTATTATTAATGTCAACGATACATAATTTGACCATTATATCATTAGAATAACATTTTCCAACAAAGATCCCATTATGAGATAATACAAATTTACCAGATTCATTAACACTTTTGATTCCAGGTTTCCTAAAAGATCACCACTAACTAAGTTCATATTCATGTCCGGAACATGGAACACATTGGTAAAGGTAACCATTTTGATGTGATTCGAAGTAGGCTTCGAAAGGAGAAGACGAGCTATCGGCAATAAGACAGTGATCTACGTGAGAAACAGAGCAAGTTTCGTGTTGGAATCGAGCTGAGAAGACAAAAGGATCGAGCCGAATCAAATGGACGAAGTTTGGTGACTAGAACTGTAATTACGGCCGTAAGGAAGGAAGATCACAACTGTAACTATCTCTCGGGTGGAAATGAGGAATTTCAGCGAAAACAAACTGACGGCCGTAAGTCCATTCGTCACAGCCGTAACCATTAAACAGAAGTTCACTTACGGCCGTAAATGAACCCTTCACGGCCGTAACTCTATTTTTCCTGATTTTTCGCAAATTTAAATTATTTTTTGTTTTTAATGATTTATTTCCATATTTGAACACTAATCGCGGCTAGGGCTAGGTTTTTTTAGATGTTTTTGACTATATTATGATTATTATTCATTATTGAACATTAACTTGGATATTATTGAATGAAATTGAGAGTTTTTTCTCTTGTAAGGTGAATTATTCCCTTAATTCTTAGAACTTATCAAAGATTAGATCTTTGTGGCGTTCACCCAACGCACTTATCAAGGAATTGACAAGCCTTGTGACATTCACCAATCTTGATTCATATTCCACACCGTTCTCGAGTCGTGAATATTGAGTTAAGGTTTCACCGTCAAATCTATCTTTATTTTCGTTGATTATTTATTGTTTTCTTGTGTTCAATATGTATAGATCTTTTCTATGTTATTATTTTGTTATTCCGCATTTTCGTCGAGATTCCCGATTGGGATCACGTCACATTTATTCAGATGTGAAGATGATGTACACACTTCCTTTTTCAACCACTTTGAAGCGGCCAACATCACTCATTTGTATCTCATGTCCATCTTCAATATCATGATAAGATTTGAATAAAGACTTATCATCACACATGCACGGTAGCACAAATATCGTACCACCAACCTTGAACTTTTTCTCTAACAACATTGACTTCACATATTATAGCCACTATGTTGTCATCTTCAACGGAACAGTGGAATAAAATTACAAGAATCAAAACTGTATAATAAAACTAGTTAGAAGATAGTTGCGCTAAATCCGATCGGAGAATTTGTAAGGATTTTCGTCATGAATTTTATTTTTGATAGTGTAATAAAAATAATTAATGTAAAACTGACAATCATGTGTAGAATCATATTATGGCCTGCATTCCATGTTTCAAGTTCACTAAAATAAACAAAATAATTGAAAATGTAATATATTTTGAAGTCAAGTTTCATATGAAGAGAGTTCAAAATATAAGCAAGTTTACTGGCTTACGTAATTTGGAGTACTCATATTGCGGGATGTGGTCGTTATATTTTAGAAGACGAATGCCGGATAACCGTTAGCACCCGTGCGGAGCATTATCGTCTTAAGGATAGAGAGTCAAACTCTTGCCTTGACCGAATTCATATTCATGCATTTTTTGTTTCTACTTCATGTATTCAATTTCAATAAGTCGAAATTCTCTCAAGTTTTTTGTACGTAAAATGTATGTTATTAAAATATAATTATGTACGTTAATTTTTATTCAACAATCTTAAGACGATAATTGATGCATATTTTATATTCTAATTGTTTTAGAATCTGGAATTTATTTCACGTGCATTCTTTGCATGTTAATACATGAAAAAAAAGAATATATATATATATAATATAATTGTGTCCATCAACTTATTAAATGAAAATAAAGTATTAAAATAATGCTCTAATTTATGTTCATGGTAATGAATCTATGTATTATCACATTTAAATGCACATGACGGGTAGTGATTCTATGTATGTGGAATGGTTCATTTATGTTTAGAAATCGTGACACTAAATTCTATATTGGTTTAATACATAGACATGGATATACTTGTTTATTCATTCAGTTCAAAATCATATTATATTCCCTTCGTCCCACAAAGATATGATCGTTTTTTTTTTCTTTTTTTGTCTCAAATTATAGGTCATTTACCTTGCTGAGAGTGTCTTAATTTTCTAATATACCCCTATTTAATAAGCATTATTATCAACAAATATGAACTACTCATTATTCAATGTAGGAGTATATTAGGTAGAATATAAGTAAATTTACAGTTCCGACATATATTAATTATGTTTTTTTAATTCGTGTGAAAATAGAAGTGAGCATATCGTTGTGGGACGAAGGGAGTAATTGGAAATTGCACATCTAGTTTGAATGCATTGAATTAAAAAGAAAATAATGATGTTGTAGATTCTGAAATTGAATTTGCATGTACTGATTTATTTATACTTTATAAATGTCGTTCTAATTTATGTGAATAAATGCACAAGTGTATATGTGCACAAGAAAAGGAAATTGTTAAATTTCTATAGTTTTTCCATTGTGCATGAACTAATATGAGTTCATGGATTTTCATGAAATTTACTTAAATGCAATGCCTGCTTATAGTTTACAAAATGACAGTAACATTTTATATAATGCAATTTCATTATTTGGTGGCACCATAGAATTGAAACTATATTTAATTCCATATATTTGCTTCTATAAGCAAGTGTTCATGATATTGGAACAACCACGGCAAGAGTTCATTGGAAGGAATACTAGTTTTGTTTGGAAACCTGGTAAATATTCATATAAGAGATGAAACAAGTTGGTTTGTATTAGCTCCAAATTATTGGAACGAATCCAGCAGTTAAATGAAAGTGTGTGGACTTTTGTGAGTCCGAATGTAACGACCCAAATATTTTAACGTCATTAATAATCTATTATAACGTAATAAAAGCATTTTTAAGTTTCATTTGATTAAAGAAAGAAAAATAAAGGAAAATGGAATTTTTATTTTTAAAAAAAAAAGTTACATCAAAAACATATTTAAAGTGTATCTTTTTTTGAGACTTTTTCTATCTTTCCCGACCTTATTTGATTACATGTGATATATGTACGGATGAGTTCTCGGAGCAAGCGTTGAGAATATGAAAATGAACTTTTATTTCGATCAATGGACCGTCCTCGGTGAAATTTTAAAGTTAGGATGATACAAACGGTTAATCCGAAAAACAGTTTGAGTAGCCTACTTTGGAAGGTCATTCCTCCTCCGTTATTCATTTCTCGTACCGTAAATTGTGTGTGAAATTACTTCATGAGAACTTGTTGGATCGATTTCACTCAAAAACACACTTTTATTAACTAAAACACTCAAACTCAAATATTACAACTTACTCTTCACACTCTCAAAGAAGCTATGCTTCTTGTTCTTCTTTCACTCACTTGATGATTTTCAAATGAGAATGAGGAGGGCTATTTATAGGAAATACAAATCAATCCTAACCATACAAATATTAAAAACAAAGATACATCCGACGATCAATATTTGATCATACCAACTACCATCCAACAATCTACAATTAATCTTACCAACTTCAATCTAGTGATTCTTATTCAATCTTGCCTACTACAAGAAACTTCCATGCATTGGGCTAATTGGATCACATAAAATGTTGGACTTGGACTCAATAAGATTTTGGGCCAAACAAGTTTATTTTCAACATCCCCCTTTAAACTTGTTTTATAACTCCAAGAGAATTTCTCAATCTGGTGAAATCTTCATACTTCAGGGACTTGGTGAAAATATCAGCAATCTGATCATGAGACTTCACATACTGTAGCTGCACATCTTTCCTTGCAATGCATTCCCTTATGTAGTGGTAGCGCGTGTCGATATGTTTACTTCTATCATGGAATACTGGATTCTTTGCTAAGGCAATTGCTGACTTGTTATCAACACAAATCTTGATTGGATCTCCTTGAGATATGTTTAAATCTTTCAGCAAATTTCTTAGCCAAACTGCATGGCAAACACACGAGGTTGCAGCTACATATTCAGCTTCACAGGTTGAGAGAGTGACAATTGGTTGCTTCTTTGACATCCAAGTAAAAGCAGTGTCACCCGTAAAGAACACGAACCCTGTAGTGCTCTTTCTATCATCTATATCTCCACCCCAGTCACTATCACTATATCCAACAAGTTTATACTCATTAGAAACTGAATAAAACAAGCCAAGATCAGTTGTACCTTTCAAATAGCGAAGAATTCTCTTTGCAGCTTTGAAATGAGTAGTTGTTGGAGATTCCATGTAGCGACTAACCAATCCAACTGAATACAGGATATCTGGCCTTGTACAAGTCAAATAACGTAGACTTCCAACCAAACTTTTGAATAATGTTGGATCTACTCTTTCACCTTCCTCATGCTTGGACATTTTGACTCCACATTCTACTGGGGTGCTTATCGGATTGCAATCATCCATTTTTAACTTCTTGAGTATCTCCTTCGCATAGCTTTCTTGGGAGATGAAGATACCTTCCTCTTTTTGTTTGACTTCAATGCCAAGATAGTATGCCATAAGCCCAATGTCTGTCATCTCAAACTCCTTAGCCATTGCTTTCTTGAATTCATCAAACAAGCTTGGACTGCTTCCAGTAAAGATAAGGTCATCCACGTACAAGCACACGATCAAAATATCTGTATCTTTATTCTTGATATAGAGAGCATGTTCATATGGACTTTTGGTGAAGCCATTCTCCTGGAAGTACTTGTCGATTCGACTATTCCACGCTCTTGGTGCTTGCTTCAACCCGTAAAGGGCTTTCTTCAATTTTAAGACTTTGTCTTCTTGATCTTTCACTTCATAACCTGGTGGTTGTTGAATGTACACTTCTTCTTCAAGAACTCCATTTAGGAAGGCAGACTTTACATCCATCTGATGAATCTTCCATTTGTTCTGAGCAGCCAAAGAAATTATTAGTCTTATAGTTTCTAATCGAGCAACAGGAGCGAATACCTCATCATAGTCAATTCCAGCTCTTTGACTATATCCTTTTGCTACAAGTCTTGCCTTGTATCGTTCAATTTCTCTACTAGCATTCTTCTTCGTCTTGTACACCCATTTGACACCTATTTCTTGGTGACTTCTTGGAAGAGATGCAAGTTCCCATGTATCATTCTTCTTGATGGAATTGATTTCTTCATCCATCGCATTTCTCCACTTCTTTTCTTGTACAGCTTCTTCAAATTTCACTGGTTCACATTCAGCAAAGAGACAGAAAAGAGTAAGATTATCAAGCCTCTTGGTTACCTCATATATATCTTGGAGATTTCTTGTGCGTTCTTCATTTCTTTCATTTAAGAAAGATGGTGGAGAATTTCTATCTTCAGTTACTGTAGGTGAAGTAGGTGGTGTACTTGGCTCTCCTACTGCTTGCTCTTGCTCTATGATTGGTTGCTCCTCGTGCTCTTCTTCAAAGCGAGGAAAGAAGTTGTAGTCTTCTTTTTGGGTACTCCAATCCCAATTGTTTTCTTCATCGAACTCCACATCTCGACTAATGATGACTTTCTTATTTCTTTGATTGTATAGCTTGTAGCCCTTTGACTGTGTATCATAGCCAATAAAGATAAGTTTCTCACTTTTGTCGTCAAGTTTTCTCCGTATCTCATCCGGTACATGTCTGTATGCAATACTTCCAAATACTCGTAGATGGGATATTCCAGGCTTCCTTCCACTCCATGCTTCTTGTGGTGTCTTTCCCCATACACTCCTTGTTGGAGATCGGTTGGACAAATAGACTGCACATGAAACTGCTTCTGCCCAAAACTCCTTTGGTAATCCTTTGCTTTTGAGCATGCTTCGTACCATGTCAAGGATGGTTCTGTTCTTCCTTTCTGCAACACCGTTCTGTTGGGGTGATCTTGGAACGGTTAGTGGACGTCTGATTCCATTTGCTTCACAAAACTCATGGAATTCTTTGGAAGTGTATTCTCCTCCTCGGTCTGATCGCATGGCTTTAATCTGGTAACCACTTTCTTTTTCTACTGCAGTTTTGAACTTCTTGAATGCTTCAAAAACTTCTGATTTCTGTTTTAAGAAATATACCCAGGTTTTTCTTGAAAAATCATCTATAAAGAGAAGGAAATAATTACTGTTACCACAAGAACTTGGCTTGATTGGACCGCATACATCGGTATGGATGAGCTCGAGTGGCTTCTTGGCTCTTAATTCTGACTGCTTTGGAAAACTCTTCCTGGACTGTTTCCCAAGTAAGCATCCTTTGCACAATTCATTTGGATGATTTATATAAGGTAAGCCTCTCACCATGTTCTTCTTGGATAATAGCTCCAATCCTCCAAAATTTAGATGCCCAAATCGAAGATGCCAAAGCCATGATGCATCTTTGTAACAAGTTTTAAGACACTTTGCAACATCATTTTCAATATTCAAAGGAAATAATCTATCCTTCGACATTTTCACTTTGGTTATCAATTTTCCTTGGTCATCTACTACAAAAATACTATAATCTTTGGAGTAAAAATTATAGCCTTTCTCTAATAGCTGACCTAGGCTTAAGACATTGCTTTTCATATTTGGCACATGGTAGACACTTGAAATCATTTGATGTCTTCCAGCTTTAGTGCGAATAAGGATGTTACCTTTTCCCTTGACTGGTATTTTAGAGTGATCTCCAAACGAAACATTGCCACTTACTCTTTCATTGAGTTCTGCAAACATGCTTCCTTTTCCACACATGTGATTGCTTGCACCAGTATCTAGGTACCAAATACTTCCTTGGCCTCCGTCACTGTCTTTGTGTGCAAATAGCATTGTTCCATCAACCTCTTCTTTTGTTTCAACATAGTTAGCCTTCTCTTCGACTCCATTTTTTGGATTCCAACAGTTTGCTGCATAATGGCCATACTGTTTGCAATTGTAACATTGAACTTGAGATTTATCGTACCTTGAGTTTGAATTGCCTCTTCCACGACCTCTTGTCGAACTTTCTCCTCTTTCGTAATTACTGTTGAAATTGTTGTTATTGTAATTCCAACCTCGTCCACGACTATGACCTCTACCTCGTCCTCGGTCTCGGCCTCTTCCTCGACTATGTTGATTTCTGTTGTAGCCTCTGATTTCTTCTTTCTCTTTGAGTTGTGTGTTGAGCAGTTTTTCATTGATTCCTTGCCTTTTCTTATGCTTTTCTTCATAAGCCTGCAATGATCCTTGTAATTGCTCGATCGTCATTTCTTCTAAATCTTTAGTTTCTTCTATAGTCACGACAATGTACTCGAACTTTGGGTCAAGTGAGCGGAGTATCTTTTCTAGGATCCTTATATCTTCTAGTTTCTCACCGTTTCTTTTTAATTGATTAGAAACGGTCAAGACTCTAGAAAAATATTCGGAAATCGACTCGGATGCTTTCATATGCAAGGATTCGAATTCACCTCTTAGTGTTTGAAGACGAACCTTCTTCACTTGTTCAGCTCCTTTGTAGGATGTTTGTAATTTATTCCATGCTTCCTCGGAAGTTTTTGCGCTTGAGATTTTCTCGAAACCATCATCATCTAATGCTTGATAGATGAGAAAGAGAGCCTTCTTGTCTCTTTTCCTTGAATCTTTCAATGAATCCTTTTGCACTTGAGTTTGAGTAGTTTCATCTTCGGGCTCACTGAAACCTTTCTCTACGACTTCCCAAACATCGTGTGCACCCAAAAGAGCTTTCATTTTGATACTCCAATTATCATAGTTGTTGTTTTTTAGTGTAGGTACTTGAAAGGAAGACATACCATTATTCGCCATTTATAGAAACTGAATTTTGAAATTCTGATCACACCGACGGATCCGGAATGCTGGAAAACGTCGGGGTAGTGTCTGACTCGGTTGAACTCGGTTTGAACTGGGTCTGACTCAGTATGACTCAGTGCACTGAATGAGTCAACTCGGTTCCGGGACAGCAACTTTGTGGAATGATTTGGGGCTCAAACGACTTCAGATTTGGCCGATTTTTGCACCGCTACTTTCCTCTCTTTGAGAGCTTCGATTTGATATTCAATGACGATATTTTTCCTTTTCCTATAACCTCGCTCTGATACCACTTTGTTGGATCGATTTCACTCAAAAACACACTTTTATTAACTAAAACACTCAAACTCAAATATTACAACTTACTCTTCACACTCTCAAAGAAGCTATGCTTCTTGTTCTTCTTTCACTCACTTGATGATTTTCAAATGAGAATGAGGAGGGCTATTTATAGGAAATACAAATCAATCCTAACCATACAAATATTAAAAACAAAGATACATCCGACGATCAATATTTGATCATACCAACTACCATCCAACAATCTACAATTAATCTTACCAACTTCAATCTAGTGATTCTTATTCAATCTTGCCTACTACAAGAAACTTCCATGCATTGGGCTAATTGGATCACATAAAATGTTGGACTTGGACTCAATAAGATTTTGGGCCAAACAAGTTTATTTTCAACAGAACTTTGAAAAAGTACCAAGAATACAAGATTTCGACTTCTTTTGATATCTCGAGTCTGGGCTCAAACCTTGATCCATGAAGCTGTTTTTTGGAAAGATTGAAGCATGAGGTGGCAACTAATAAACACGGCAGCTTTCACCACCTCCTCTATAGCCTCTATTACTCATCCAACCTATAAGTGACACCTCCTACTTGCCTTAAATTAGTTCTTTCCACGGTTCAATAGATGTTGTAGTCGACACTTAATTCCAAATTAAGAATTAGAATCCTCCATGGATGTGAACTTACTTGTTGAGCTAAAATCCGTAAGTACAAGGATCGCACAAGTAATAAAGTGAATGATGAGTCCGTGTATCATTCTCACGAGGATTGAGATAAATTATATTTTAGATTACTAACCCTAATCGAACAGAAAAATAATTAAGAAATACAAAAGAAACGATTTTTTTTTGTTTGAATAAAACTAAAATTGCAAATACGAAAAATGAGGATTTTAAATATATGGAGGGAATGTATTGAAATTTGAATCCACCTAGTGTTATCTATTTCAATTCTCGATTTTCTAATTTAGCTCATTCATGCGTTATTACCAATCGATAAAGCTAATATATTTAATTTTCTTTTCCAAGACAAACTAAACATACCATAAACACGACTCGAATCTATTCCTAGCCCGAATGCGAATGTTCATGAAGCATTAATCAACAATTTATCAAATAGATTGCACACGTCATATTGTTATTCCTAACATATAGTGTTCGTATGTTTATCTTGCCGCGTTCTAAACCTATTATGACTTTTTCAAGACTATAACAAGCAATTAATTACTTAATTGGTGATCAAGCAATTAAATAATACAATGAAAATGCAAAAATAAATCAAGAAATGCAAGAATTTACTAAATTATCAATCTCGAATTAAAACAAATAATAACAACTAGGGTTCATCTCATCCAATACATAAACTGAATTAGCCTGACATATTAATGTAAGATATACAAGAAAAATAAAAGAAAGTCATCACCCGAATCATTAAATTATGAAGAAAATCTAAAATCTTCAATTAACGTGCCAATTTCGGATCCAAGATGATTAATTCTTTATTCTTCAACGCGTATCTTCTCTGTTTTTCACCCGAGTTCGGCTATTCTCTATACGTTTGAACCACCAGTTGGCTGCTCCAATTTATTTCTCTAATTCACTCACAGCGTCCCCTCTAATGAATAAGTCTCTCAATTTTGGGACTCCCCCTTTTTTTGCGACGAATAATTCCAAATATGTATATAACCACAGCCCTCCAAAAAGACCCCTAGTCGGTGCACAAAAATTAGGTAAACAAGGAGTCTTATTAAATTAGGAAAAACCAATGGAAATTTACTTATGAAGCGTAAATCCCAAGTCCCAACCATGCATGGCAATTCTAATTACCTTTAATTTTATTCTCTTTTCTTCATTTACATATTGGTCCTTGCATATTTTCCTCTTCAATCCTCATCCTTATGAGTTCTTCATTTTGGTGCTCATAATTCCACTTTCATTTCAGTAAGGTACTTCTATTATTGCAGCTCAGGTCCTTAGGCTTTTGGAAGTTTATGAGTTGGCCCCCAGGTTGTCCTTTTTGTACAATTTTATTCAATTTTCTTCGTTTATCATCCAAACGCGTCCAAATTCGAGTTTTTCCTAAAACAAACAAAATAAATACATTATTAGCAATATCATATCCTAAAAAAGTTAAATACATAATTAGCAATATCATATCCTAAAACAGTTATAATTGTCTAAATTTAAAATCAAGATAAGTACAAAAACCGTACTTATCAAACCCTCCAAACTTAAACTCTTATTCGTCCTTGAATAAGATAAAGCAATACACTCAAGCAAACATAAAATATAAAATTTAAAAATGACTCTTAACAAAACGTGTTAAATAACCTGCTATATTTTTTTCATGATTTAAAACTGCTAATAATCCCTAAACAATTTACAAACAATGCCACACAAATATTAATTCAATCCATGCTCGACGTGTATGTGTACACGTCGTGGGTTGCACATCCCCCCAAACTTGTTATTTACTCTCTAACTTTGGGTATAATTTCTAAGGTTGTTTTTTATATCACTACTCCTTTCCCGCTCAAGTTTGGGTAAATTTAACCAATAATAACCATTATCTGGATCCATGACAATTCTCCTTAAGTTTGAGTGCCCAACCTTCAGCGAAACTAGGAACGGAGTGACTGGCTAGTATAGGAACGGAGTTGGCTCAATCCCCTTATGCAGCCTATCAAATATAAATTATGCAGTACCTTTCTCCATTAAGTCTTTAGAAGACCCCTGTAATGAGCTTTAGGCCGGTGACTCCCAAATTAGTTGACTTTAGGGCATCAAGTTTTGAAATACCCCTACGGGCTTAATGACTCGAGTCAACTAAACTCCGAAGAAAGGTGTCAAGTGTATGCTTCCTAACAACATTTTTTTTCTTTATTTTTTATTTATTTTTGAATAAAATAGATCTAAATGAATTACCTCTCTCTTTCTTAAGCTTTCTAGATGACCCATGTAACGAGCTTTAAGCTGGTGACTCCCAAGTCAGTTGATTTTTAGGGCACCAGGTATAGAAATACCCCTACGAGCTTACTCACTCAAGTCAAAAAGGCTACAAAGAGAGGTAAAGTATACATGCATGTTCCTACTTATGCAATAATTTAAAAAATGGGGATTAGACTGCCAGCATTTGGTCATTACCTATTTTTCACCTGTCAATTAAGATCACTCCACACATATTTTTTTTTGCACACGTGGAATCAACACATCCTCAAATAATGAATACTACTGGTTCTACTCCCCCAAACTTATATCTATCTAATAGGTCAAGTGATCGAGTAGTATTTTTGTTTGGGTGTTTATTCTTAGTTCCGTACTAACAACCTATTTTCTATTCATGTACCACCTATATGTGCAATAATCAAGTTGACCACATGCTCAATAAATAATCTTGCATGAATAAAATTAATAAAAGCATAACATACATGTCCAAAGTTCATAAATCATGCAATTTCAAATAATAACAATCAAGAGCCGACAAAGCTATTTAACCGACAAAGCTATTTAACCAAACACACAAACATGCAAAAGACTCAAAATGGTGTGTGTGTGTGTGTGTGTGTGTGTGTGTGTGTGTGTGTGTGTGTTTTGGCAAAAAGAAAGGAAAAATGAAAAAGAAAAAAGAAAATTAAAGAACTACTCGAATTTTTGTGCACACCCCCAAATTTAAAATCGACATTACCCTCAATGTCTTAAAGCAAAAGTAAGAATATAAGAGGTGGGGAAGAAAAGGAAGAAGATACTCCCTGATTTTTCCTATAAAATGTGTGAGGCACCATGAGTGATGGATAGACAATCTTCCCTTTTTTTTTCCATGCTCTTCTCTTGATTGATGATGGTTTGAATGTTCCACGACGTCATGTTCCTGCATATAGCAATCAAATTAAACATTAAATACCACTCAACCTAGAACATGTGTTACTTAGCTCAAACAATCAAAATAACCAACAATAAATTCAATGGTCGAAGGAAGAAACATAATTGGATGATGATACCCTATAAAATCTAATCAATATACTTACTAAGCCTATATTCTAGAAAGCAATAAAACTTAAGTAAATAAATAAAAGGGAAAGAAAATTGGGTTGCCTCCCAATAAGCGCTCCGTTTATAGTCTAAAGCTCGACTTATGATGAGATCGTTCAAGGAACTTTAAAGAAAGCTTTTGATGACTTGCTTTGCTTGTGTCGGTTGAGTTTTTTCCAATCTTCATTTTTTCTCCAACAGTTCACGTTTCCTCGGTCCTTAAAGTATATCATGACTTCTCCACTCGATTCGAACTTCAATATATAAATTTCAATCATCTCATCGGTGTTAATGACGAAATCAATTATTATGCAGTCAATGGAGTCAGAGGATTGCTTAGTGAGGTCAACATCACTCACTGTCACCTTTTTTATTTGCTCTATTGTGATCAACTCCTCCTTCTCCACTTGATCATCTTCTTTAATTGAAGTTTCCTCGAGCTCGATGTCCGAATCTTGATTTGTTGACAATGAGACCATGACTTCTTCTTGGAAAATATTTTCCTCGTGTTGTATTTGTTGTAAGCCCAGTTGAGATGATTACCTTACTTCATTCCCATTTACTCTCGATGGAAGGATTATATTCGCGAGTAAGTTATGCACATCAAATTCAAGTGAAAAAAACAATGCAGATGGTAAGTCACCCAGGGCAGGTTCATCAATTTCATATTCAGCTTTTATTTCTCTTAGTCGCTGTCTTATGATATAATCTCCCAGCAGCATATGTCTATCTTCATTTCCTAGATCTTTCAAATAGTATTCCCTTATGAAGAAATCACATACAGACATTTTATCGAAGTCAACTCCAGCCATCTCGAACATCTCTTAAACCTAAAAACAAATAAAAATAGTGAAAGAACTGAAATAAACTAAAAATAATAAACTAATAAAATTAAAGTCCGAATTAGTGAAAGTAATCTAAAAATAAATTTAAACTACAATCCCCGACAACGGCACCAAAAACTTGTTGCTCTAAAATCCCGCAAGTGCACGGGTCGCACAAGTAATAAAGTGGATGATGAGTCCGTGTATCGTTCCCACGAGAATTGAGATAAATTATATTTTAGATTACTAACCCTAATCGAACAGAAAAATAATTAAGAAATACAAAAGAAGCAATTTTGTTTTGTTTGAATAAAACTAAAATTGCAAATATGAAAAATGAGGATTTTAAATATATAGAGGGAATGTATTGGAATTTGAATCCACCTAGTGTTATCTATTTCAATTCTCGGTTTTCTAATTTAGCTCATTCATGCGTTATTGCCAATCGATAAAGCTAATATATTTAATTTTCTTTTCCAAGACAAACTAAACCTACCATAAACACGACTCGAATCTATTCCTAATCCGAATGCGAATGTTCATGAAGCATTAATCAACAATATATCAAATAGATTGCACATGTCACATTGTTATTCCTAACATATAGTGTTCGTGTATTTATCTTGTCGCGTTCTAAACCTATTGTGACTTTTTTAAGACTACAACAAGCAACTAATTACTTAATTGGTGATCAAGCAATTAAATAATACAATGAGAATGCAAAAATAAATCAAGAAATGCAAGAATTTACTAAATTATCAATCTCGAATTAAAACAAATAATAACAACTAGGGTTCATCTCATCCAATATATAAACGAAATTAGCCTGACATATTAATGTAAGATATACAATAAAAATAAAAGAAAGTCATCACCTGAATCATTAAACTATGAAGAAAATCTGAAATCTTCAATTAACGTGCCAATTTCGAATCCAAGATGATTAATTCTTTATTCTTCAATGCGTATCTTCTCTGTTTTTCACCCGAGTTAGGCTGTTCTCTATCCGTTTGGTCCACCAGTTGGATGCTCCCATTTATTTCTCTAATTCACTCACAGCGTCCCCTCTAATGAATAAGTCTCTCAATTTTGGGACTCCCCCTTTTTTTGCGACGAATAATTCCAAATATGTATATAACCACAGCCCCTCCAAAAAGACCCCTAGTCGGTGCACAAAAATTAGGTAAACAAGGAGTCTTATTAAATTAGGAAAAACCAATGGAAATTTACTTATGATGCGTAAATCCCAAGTCCCAACCATGCATGGCAATTCTAATTGCCTTTAATTTTATTCTCTTTTCTTCATTTACATATTGGTCCTTACATATTTTCCTCTTCAATCCTCGTCCTTATGGGTTCTTCATTTTGGTGCTCATAATTCCACTTTCATTTCAGTAAGGTACTTCTATTATTGCAGCTCAGGTCCTTAGGCTTTTGGAAGTTTATGAGTTGGCCCCTATGTTGTCCTTTTTGTATAATTTTATTCCTTTTTCTTCGTTTATCATCCAAACGCGTCCAAATTCGAGTTTTTCCTAAAACAAACAAAATAAATACATAATTAGCAATATCATATCCTAAAATACTTATAATTGTCTAAATTTAAAGTCAAGATAATTACAAAAATTGTACTTATCATTACTCTTCTTGTGCAGCCATGTTTTGATATAAATAGCCCTCATTTGTAATAAATTCTACACACCAAAAATTGAAGGTAAGAAACCGTAAGGAAATAATAGATTTCCTATGAAATTCTAGTTCAAAGTTAGATTTGATAATTTGTTAGGCTCAAAACATGTTAATATAATAACATGATCTTAATGTCCTAATTAGATTTTGCTCGACTAAATATATTACAAATCTTGAAGAAAACCTAGAATTAGACTTGACAGTGCTTGACCGACTGCATGTATGGATACATTGTATCGATACATGTTCATGAAGTATCGATACATCATGAAACAGAAATTTAGGGAACCTCGTTTTAGATACTTCTGGACTAAGATGAGTGAAATATGCTTAATTGTTTACTTAATTATGTGATCTCATTATAATTTCATATTTAATATGATATTGTTAATATTATCGTGATCACGTTATAAGTCCAATATTATTATCATCGTGACGTTATCGTAATCTTGTTATAAGTATTTATGTAATCTTGTTATAAATATTCATCATTTAATATGTGAGTATCATTATTAACCTTATCCTGACATCCATATGTTTAAACATAAAGAAGATGATTAACTATATTATTATCGCTATCTTGATATCAATATCATACTTGTAAAAGACTAACATCATGTATCGATGCATACTAATATGTATCGATACATAATACACTGATCAGTACTATCGTGATGTTTAAAAGAATCCTTGTTTTTTTTTATGTGATCTTAGATTTGTTAACAAAATGAAGATGATAATCTGGTCTTGACAAAGAATATTATGTCATCTACTTGTTAAAAGACCTAATACATGATTATGTAAATTTGACATAACTTGGATATTACCTTGATCTTGAATGTATAAGAATTAATTTGTCTATGTGTAACTCCTGAACTTATGAACTTTTCTTGACGTAACTTGGCTTGGCTGGACTTGTACTTGATTACGTGATTTTAAATGCTATTTCGTGATATGCTTTTATTACGCATTGCATTAAAATGATTTTAATGCTTTTAAAGTTATCTCCTTATGCATGACATAGAAATGATTTTCTTACATGATATTACAGTCAATGTCTATCCCGCTTTTCTTGATATTTGTACTACGGAGTCCAGTAACTGGAACACAGTGTGGTTACGCTTGTTATCAGGGATTAATTTCTTTGTTTGTTATCAGGGAGTAATTTCCCTGCTTGATATCTGGAATTAAATTCCCTGGTTATTATATTGTGCACTCGAGATAGTAGTTAATTTGTAATATAGGCCTCAATAAAAGTCATGTTCTTTTGAAAAGAAATGCATTTATGTTGATGTAAAATTTCATTTTATTAGAGATATTATTGAAAAAGGATATGTAAAACTGGTAAAGATTCCTACACAGCTTAATCCAGCAGATGCTGGAACCAAAGTAATACTTATAGCTAAATTTAAAGATGCTCTAAAATTGCTTAACGTTATTGAATTTGATACTGCTACTTTGTGTTTTGCAGGAAATCTAATATGGGAGCTTAATGCACATAAAATCTAGAAACTAGACAAAGTTGCAGACTGCACCAAATTAAGGGGAAGATCTGTGAAGTAATTTTGGTCCTGCCTGCCTAAGCCCAAAATCGGAAGAATTCAGTCCAACACCTCAGCCCAAAACATGTCACAATCTGAGTCCAAGTATTCTATACCCGGATCCAAGTCGTGTTTGTAGAACGTGTTTTTATTCTGTTCAAACAAAATTTGTTGCTGTCGTTGGATCATCACAGCTAGAGCCTCCAAAGCCGTTGGATTACTCTGCCTTTATAGCCCAAATGAAGAGTCCAGAAGAGGCATTCTTTCATTCTGAATCAGATATTTTTCTCTCTCATCTTTCTCATACGCCATCTTTGTTCTTGGCCATTTCTCTCTAAATTCGTTTTGATTCTTCAGAAGAAACTTTGTATAATTTCTTCTAATTTGTAATTATCACTTAGAGAGTTTCAGTGCTCTTTGTAAGCATGCTTTGATTCTGATTTTCGTGAGATTTTTACGTTGTTTGTGCGATCTGTAGTTTTGAAACGTTTTGTGTAAAACTGTTGATTTTTGATACAAAATTTTGTATTGTTGTAAAGATCGTTTGTAGATCAAATAAAACTTGTGTTTTTGTTGGTTTTCTGATTTTGAATTCTTTACATCTGTAATGTTACAACACTCGACCAACACATGGGACTCTCTTACACAAATGCTTTATTTAAGCTCGCTCTCTCTCTCTAAGCTAGTCACTCAAAACCCTTGGATGGTTACGATGGTAGGGACCTTCTTGATCCAATGGCTATAATCTCTTTTTTAGATCATTCTATTACAATATCTACAATCTAGAGAATTCTATCAAAATATCTATACAAATATATGCACAATGATCTATCATGTAAGATCTAGAGAATTCCTACATCTACACACTTGTAGAACATTCTAGAATCCCCTTTTCTTTGAGAATTCTCTTCAGTTTTCTAGAAAGTTCCTTTAAGTCTCTTCCATGTAGTCTTCCAAATCAAGCTAATTCCACCATATCTTGCAATCTTTCGAAACCTTCTATAAACCTCAATTGCGCTATCTTTTGTAAAATTGGTACCCCGCCCTTTTCGTGAATCCTTAAGCACATGTCTTAGCAAATTATCATATTTCTTCAATGGATCATAGTTGAGTCGTGACAATGAATATTCCTAATTGAGGGGGGTAACTTATTCAACAAGTTACTTCTTCATACCATATAAGTTATAAAAAAAATGTCTTATGAAGATGGAAATGTAACAAAATCATTGTATGATTTTTTGAAGTATGAGGATGATTCACAAAGGTAGACGTTGTAAACCAAAAGACGTTAAAATTTAAATAAGATCATGTATTGCATGGGTGTTGGATATGTAATATTAGTATAGAAATATTTGAAGAATGTCTGAAATGATAACTACACTATTAGTAAATGCCTTGTTGAACTTATAACTGATACAATGTTAAAAATTGAATATTCAATTCAAATATTCAAAATCCACTACTAAAGTTGTTTTATAATAGCCAATGCAGTTATGTGTTAGAAGTCCTCCAAAAAATTCGTGAATGGGATGGTATAGCTTTAGATAGAGCTAGATCGAAGCACATGGCTTCTTATATTTATGGGAATATAACCTTTATGTCATAGACATAATATCATATAGCAATTAATGTCAAATGGTGTAAACTCATGGATCAACTAAGAGAAAGTTTACCAAGATTTCAAATAACTGCGTATTGAAGGGAATGTGCTCAAAGCCTAACGTAGGATCTTTGTAATGGTAACCCAACCTTGTTGACTGGAGATCCCAAGATTTTAGTTCAATGTGAAGTTGTCAAGATTCAATGAGCACTTAGGAGTTAAATCCTACACATTCCTATGATAAGAAAAGTGCTATCTGCAGAATGATTTAGGTTAAATTAAACTTTTAATGATTCCAATAGTTTGGACAAACCAAGCTGGGTATGAAAGGTACTTTTAATAGAAGATCACCTATATAAGTGAGAAGTGAAACCACTTCTATGAGAATGTTTAAAGATTTAAATTCTCTAAAATACTTATAAAATCAAGAGTTGTTTAGGGACTAAAATGAACACAACCATGAGAACCGAAAGTGTTAGGGAAGATATTGTATGAGTACTATTATCTTGGTTTATACCAACGGTCAAACAGTTCAAGACATCATCTTCACTAATTAGTCAAGTAAATTTGATCGTATTTCAATAAGACATGTTCAAAGTCAAAAGCTACCTCTCCTAATTTAATAAGCTTTCCGTATGTACTCTCTTTAGTGTCTGCATATTCTTTGCATTATTTTTTATTCATGTGGGGGGTATTGTTGGACTTTGCATATGGAATTGGCTTTGACTAATTTTTGTGATTATTTAAGAGGAAACCATTAGTTTGTGAATGAGAATTTAAACCGCTTAAATACGTGACAAAGTGGAGA
Source organism: Ligustrum vulgare (assembly GCA_963555705.1). Classification (NCBI taxonomy): domain Eukaryota; kingdom Viridiplantae; phylum Streptophyta; class Magnoliopsida; order Lamiales; family Oleaceae; genus Ligustrum; species Ligustrum vulgare. The sequence goes on along the minus strand of OY743184.1, from coordinate 10,060,299 downwards.
TTTAGGAGAATATTATGAAATATTTTAGAATTAATTAGAATGAAAAGATGTGCCTTTTCTTATGAAATATCATGACTTTTGATATTTTACTTTTCAATAGGTACATCTTTTCAATTACAGATAAAATCTAAAAGTTGTATCTTTTGAAAGGATTGTGTCTTTTGACACAACTTTCCAACAATTATGTATAGACCCCATTTGCTTGGATTTTAATTCATTCATCGTTATTCATTTTCATTCATTTTTCATTCTTGTATTATCATACTGATGCATATTCACTTAGAAATAAATTTTGTATTTATTTGGAGTCGAGTTTCATAAATAAGTTTGCTGGTCTATGTAATTTGGAGTGCTCCTATTGCAGAATGTGGTCATTGTATCTTGAGAGACGAATGCTAGATAATCGTTAGCACCCGTGTGGGGCATTATCGTCTTAAGGATAATGAATCAAACTCTTGCCTCGATCGAATTCATATTCATATATTTTTGGTTTCTACTTCATGTATTCAATTTCGGTAAGTCTTTCTGTTAAGTTTTATGTGCGTAAAAAGTATGTTATTAGAATATAATTATACACGTTAATTTTTATCAACATATGTTATGTGAGCAAATCGTGCTACTTTACACTTATTTTTATATTCTACTTATCAATGTAAAGACACTATGAGTATCATTGAGCAGATAGTCACTTCTAGTTGTTGCTTAGGTTTGAAATTTTCGTATAAATAGGATGGATTATTGAGTTGGTAGAACTAAATTGCAAAATGTGCTAAAATCTCAATCACCTTAAAATAAATTACTTAACCTATTTTTGAAAGTAAGTTTGAGGTGATTGAGTGAATGAATGTATCGTTTAGATAAAAATAAAGTATTTCAATTTCTAGCTAAGTTTTGGAAAATAATTTGAGAAATCTAAATAATTAGCAGGTTTGACTTGTAGGTGAAAACTCAAATGTTGGGGCACGAAAATTTTAAAGTGAATACTCACATGCTGCTTTTGTTGGTTCAATCCTCCCAAATTTAAGTGAAAAATAATTAGTTGTTTGATAACAACCTTAGAAATGAAACTCACGGGATTGAAAGTGAATCCCCACTTTATGAATTCTCACAATATCAAGATTCGACAATCTAATTTTAAAATTTGGGATAATTGTATAGATTACTTACTTTAGATAATAAAACTGATTTTTACTACTCAAATAAAAAATTTTGAAAAATACTTCATTGTTACTAAAAAAAAATTGAAAAGTATCATAGGTATCATACTGTGATACTAACATATTTGAGAAGTATCAGATTGTGATACTTCATGTGATTACGAAGTATTTTTCAGTTTTTATGATTTTATTATAAGTAATTTTTAATTTTTATAAAATTCAAGTAAATTTCAATTTGATTCCTAAAAGTAGTGTAATTATGTGAATAGCCCTTTTGAGTCATGTCGCGGGGGGGGGCCTTACTGGGCCATGGCCCACCCCTTTTTTTTTTTTTTAAAAAAAAAGGGCTAAGTACACAACTACACAAGTTGATGGGCTTGTATTTTAAATATCAATTATTTTAAAACAAATCTCGACATTAGAAAACTTATTTCTGAAATTCAGGTAAAATCATTAAAATCATTCTTACCCTAAACAGAACGGCGATCTCTACCAGAATCCATCCAAAATCATGCTAAAATCACGAACCGCGGCTACATTGATGTCATAAAAATCGATCAGCGACTAGCTTTTCTTATTTCAAATCCGTTGGCGAGGCTGATTATCAATGTCATTGCACTGGATTTTCAAATTCTTACCGAGATACATATTTCAAGGACATTATACTTAAATTTCAGGTTCGTCATTTCCATTGCAGAAGTATTCCGAGAGCATGATAGATTTTATAAATAAAGTTAATTTGTAACTAATTACAAATTTTAACTATAATGATAGTTCATATATGGAATTACAGATTTGAGTAGCTTTGATTTTTGTATGTTATTAGAAGTGATTACTTGAATTACATTTATTTTGTAGCTAATTTCAATTGTAATAACAATTAGTTACAATTGTAACTAGTTGCGTTTTGTAATTAAATATAATTGTAATTAGTTACAAATAAGTTACAATTGTAACTAATTACAATTGTAGCTTATTGTAATTAGTTAGAAAAAGTTAAAATTGTAATTAGTTAAAAGGTAAAATTGTAACTAATTACAATTGTAACTTATTATAACTAATTAGTTACAATAAGTTACAATTGTAACTAATTACAACTGCAGCTTATTGTAATTAGTTAGAAAAAGTTACAATTGTAATTAGTTAAAAGTTACAATTGTTAATTACAAAAAATAATAAATTACAACTGTAACTAAACAATTAAAACCTCTTGTCCCAGATTAGGGGCAGCATTGCACTCTGACTTCTCACCCCTTCTTTTAAAATTACAATTTGATTGAATTTCTGTAATTAGTTACAAACTTCATTTTTTATGTGCAGCTATAGATTCACTGAATATCTTCATACATTATGTTAGATTTTGGGATGAGTTCAATAACTACACAGGCCTAAAGGTAGCAGGGATTCTCCTACCCACTACAACTACATACTACAGCATGTTGGATGTTATTTTCACAAGATTAAATTTGGATCCAATGTTGAATAGATTGAGAATACAATATACAGTGGACAAAAACATGGAGTCAATGAGTATTGTCGATGATAGTTCCCTGACTTTTCTATTTAGAGCTGAAAAGGAAGGCCAAAGATCTAACAAGTTTTCCATTGTGTGTAGAGGTTGAGCAACTTTATGGTGGCACAGACCTTTTACCACAAGTTCCTAATGAGTTAACCACTATACCTACTGACTCTGGGGTTTCATCCATACTTGGCATACACCAAACTGGTGCAATTGAGATCTCTGCAGCAAGAATACCAACATTAGATGAGGTGGCTCAAGAACTTAGTGAAATGGTTGAAACCACAAAAATTACCCCTATTGTAGATGATAAAGAAGTGATTATAGATCCAAGAGGCGATGCAATTGAAAAAGGGCAGGTATTCCGCACTAAGATTGTGTTAAAGAAGAGTATGGCCCTATATGTTATAAACAAAAAAATTCCAGTTCTTAGTGAAAAGATCAAACAGAAAGGAGTATGTTCTTAAATGTTTATGTGCTGATTGTGACTAAATGTTTAGGGCATCAAAGTTTTGTAGAACTGACATGTTCAAGATAAGAGATATAAAAGAGGGACATAAGTGCGGATTGGATGTAGTGTTGGGAAATCATAGACAGGCAACAAGCTCAATAATAGGTGATGTAATTAAGCATAAATACACCTCTACAAAGACCATATAAAGGTCAGCTGACATTATGCATGATATGTTAAATACATATGGTCTGGATTTGAATTATCAAAAGGCTTGGAAGGCAAAGGAACATGTCTTTTGTGCTATAATGGGGGTTCCTAAAGATTCTTATGGGAAGATACCTGCTTATTTAGAAATGTTGAAGGAAAAGAATCCAGGATCTATTGCAAGATTTGAAACCAATGAAAACAATCAGTTTAGGTATCTATATATAGCTTTAGCTGCTTCAATTGATGGTTGGAAATTCTGCAAGTCTATTGTTGTTGTTATGGTACATTTTTGACAGGGTATTATGGTGGGACTTTATTAACGGCTTGTGGACAAGATGCAAACAATAACATTTATCTACTTGCATTTGGGATTGGAGATTCAGAAAATGATAACTTCTGAGAATGGTTCTTTTTAAGGTTCAAAGAAACATAAGGTGAAAGAGAAGATTTGTGTATAATATCATATCGATGCCCTAGCATTAGGAATGCAACCCAAATAGCTTTCCCAAATGCATTTCATGGACTGTGTTCTTATCATTTGTTGAAGAACCTAAAGAAAAAATACTCAAAGAAATCTAAAGAGATAGCAGTACCATTCAACGCTGCAGCCAGAGCATATACAATAGGTGAATTTGAATATCAAATGAAGCAGCTGGACAAAATTGACAAAGATATCCGACGTTACCTGATATGTTTGGTTTATTTATGCTACTTTTTACATGTATTTTTTGCAACTGTAATTAGGTTACAAAACTACAACTACTTAGTTACAATTTGTAACTACAAAGCTGCAAATTGTAATTAGTTACTAATTACAATTGTAATTAGTTAGTTACAATTGTCACTAAATAGTTACAATTAGTTACAAATTGTAAATTATTTAAAATTATAATTAGCAAATGTTATTTCTCTGAAAATATTGTTGTTACATACACAAGTTTTTGACTTTTTGCATACAATAGCATGAGGAAGTTGGTCATGAAAGATGGACAAGGGCATATATGGCAAGAAATCGATACTCAACAATGACATCAAACATTGTCGAATCAGTAAATGCAGTAATAAAAACAGCAAAGAAACTAACCATTGAGACATTGTTGGAATTCCTAAGGCGTACATTACAAAATTGGTTTAACAAAAATCGTACGAATGCTGAGGCTACATTTACTATACTAGCAACCAATCCAGAAAAAGTGTTACGAGCAAACATTTTTGAGTGTTCAAGGATGAAGGTACGGAGTATAACTTTTTGATTGATGTAACAATTTTTTGCCTTAAAAGATGTTATTGATGTACCAATTTTTTTCCCAGATTCATTCATCAAGTCAAGCACTATTTGAAGTTATTGATAGTGTGACATCCTACACAGTACATATTCAAGACATGACATGCACCTGTTTGCGGTTCCAGGTTGATGGACTGCCATGTTCCCATGCACTAGCAGTGATAGGGAAACGAGGGCTTGATGCATACAATTATTGTTCAAGCTACCATACAAGAGAGTTCTACGTATCAGCATACAAAAGGGACATTTTTCCGCTTGGAGACAAGTCTCAATGGATATTTCCTGAATACGTAACATCACTAGTTGTACTTCCTCCCTCTACAAGAAGACCACCGGGAAGGCCTAAAGAAACAAGATATAAATTGGTGGCAGAAGGGCATAATGCAATAAGGTGTAGCAGGTGTGGTGAATATTCACATAATAAAAGAACATGGAAAGAACCAATCCCATTGAAGACAAAAAAGAATAAGAACTGTGGGGTCCTGAAATTGTAGCCAGATTAACCGTTACTCTCTTTTTATATTACTTAATTGATATTATTTGTTCCTTACGTTAGAAAGCTTGACATTATAATATTCCTTATATCAGATTGTGTTGAAAAATATTGAATATATACTATATTTGACTCTCTTTAAATTTGTTAGTTTGTTGATTGATTACAATTCAATATGGTTATATTTGTCAGTTTGTTGATTGATAACAATTCAGTTAATTGATTACAAGTTGCCAGTTTGTACCTAATTATACATTGAAATTAATCAAAATGTAACTTCATTTTTTATTTGTAACTATTTACAATTTGTAATTAATTACAATTCAGTTAAATGATTACAAGTTTCCAGTTTGTAGCTAATTATACATTAAATTTAATAAAAATGTAACTTCATTTAGGTAATTTGTAACTAATCACATACTGTAATTAGATAGTACATTTTTTATTTGTAACTATTTACAATTTGTAATTAATTACAAATCAGTAATTTGTTTACAAATTGCCAGTTTGTAGCCAATTATATATTGAATTTAATCAAATATAACTTGTAACTTAATCACATACTGTAAAATAGACCTAAGGATCAAAGTAAAAAAGAACAAAAGTAGATTAAAGCCAAACCTACATCCAGTCTCTATCATTAGCTACTGCTTGACAAATCTTTCATGTTCAATATTTACATATCTACTACGTTTCTGACTTTACACAATGTTAACCCAGCGTTACAAAAAGGTCAGATAGATCCATACAACTGCTTTACAAACCTACATTAGTTTGTAGTTTCTTCACAAAAAGAATCAACAAATGATCATCTTCTGCACATCTTTACAAAAAAACTTTGAACACAATTATTATGCATCTTCCATCTTCTTCGACTTCCCGCGACCATGTTTTTGTGGCACATCTTCACTGCACTTTGCATATTTGAATAATTGTACTGCCAATTGGTATCTTGCCTCTTATGCGTTAAACTCTTCAATTTTCTTTCCATTAATTATAAACTCTGCAAACTTGATAATAAAGATACCACAGTCATGCCTGTATGTTAAAATAATAATAATAATAATAATAATAATAATAATAATAATAATAATAATAAGTCAGCCACATATTGTAACTATAATGATAGTTCATATATAGAATTACAAACTGTAACTATAATGATAGTTCATATATGGAATTACGGATTTGTAACTAGTTACAAATTGATTTGTAATTGCATTTGAGTAGCTTTGATTGTTGTATGTTATTAGAAGTGATTACTTGAATTACATTTATTTTGTAACTAAATTCAATTGTAATTACAATTAGTTAGAATTGTAACTAGTTGCGTTTTGTAACTAAATACAATTGTAATTAGTTACAATGAGTTACAATTGTTACAATAAGTTACAATTGTAACTAATTACAATTGTAGCTTATTGTAATTAGTTAGAAAATGTTACAATTATAATTAGTTAAAAGTTACAATTGTAACTAATTACAATAATAATTAGTTACATATTTCCATTTGGTGCATTAAAAAAATTAAGTCAGATACAAACTCATTATCTTGCTGTGGAAGTCCACCAACAATATTCACTTGTAGAGGGTCAATGTGTTCTTTGCCATCAACAATTTCTGGTATCCAAATGTCAGTCCTGATCATTATGTGAGGAAGCATTTCAGCAAACGGCAAAACATCCCTTGTTAAAGTGTCCCCTTTAAATGAGCTATCCAAAGAGTTGTATACATTCAGACACTTCTTTGAGATGTCAAACTCTCCAAGAATCCAATGTGCATGATCCTTCATGCACAATGGAATTAAAACAATATCAACTTCAATCCAGCTGGTTCCATCCAATAGTTGCTCACCAAATGCATAAAAGATAAGGGAATCCTGGTCCGTGAGTTTGGAGTGATCTTTAGACCATTCAGGATAAATTCCTCTAATGCACGAAGCAAAGCAATAGTCAGTAGTTGTTATCCTATTCTTCATATTTTTCCCGAACTTTGCCATTTTTCGAAGGTGATAAAAGCATTCATCAATGTGCTGCACAAAAATGACAAAAACAATCAAAAAACAACTCACATACCCTTCAACCCATACTTATCAAAAAAATAAAAGTAATTAACATATTGTACCGTGCAAGCCAGTGAGTTCTCCTTCTCACGCAACTCATACCACCAATATTTTGAATTGCTGTCCATCACACCAAGCTTTAGAGGAGGTTTAATGTCGGGATTTGGGAACTTTTTCTTCCTACAAAAATTACACATTTTTCTTAAATGTAATCAGCATACAAAGTGTAATCAGCTACAATTGAAATTAGTAACTTAGAATTGTAACCAATTGTAACTAACAACAGTATTTATTTTAAAAAATGTAACTAGTTACAAATGACAATTGTAATTTTTCTAACCTGTTATTTTTCTTATATCCAATATTAAACCATTTGTCAAATGCAACAACGTCTTCCTCATTTGGATGATTTAAACCAAATTGAAAAACACATTTTGCTTATTTGTTCAAGCGACTTCCCTCTTCTTGTGGGGTAGACAGATTGCCGGTAAATGGGGATTGCAAGAGTCGGGATTTTATTAGTTTCCTTCTCACTGAGATGTCTACAGATTCAGGGGTAAATTCAATCACTTCATCACGACCCTGAAAACATTATAAAAGTATAAATTTCAGCTAATGAATTTTTAAAAACTAATTATAACCGACTGATAAATTTACATACAGGATCAGGTAAAGAACGGTTAGAAACTTCAGTTGAAATAACTCTAGGAACCAGCTGATTGTCCTCATCAGCCTACAAATGAGGGAAAAATAAAATCAATAAAAAGAAAAAAAAACTCATTACATTGTTAGAATTAAAATAATGCAATGCATTTATTTATTTGTAATAAAAACATTAAAAAAAAAAAATGCATACCAACTTTTTCTCTATAAAAATCTTCTCACTTTTCTCCAGCTCTTTCAACACTTCTTCTGTAAAAAACAAATCGTAATCATCCGGATCACCACCACGAACATCTGCCCTTAAAATACTAATGTCAATATTAATATTACGAGAAGGCTTCTCACCATCTAAACTAAGATTTTCTCTCTCTCTCCCCGACACCATCAAAGGTGAGTCATTTTCAAGATCATTTGCATCAATATTCTTCACAAAACACAGTAAAAAAAACAAAAAACTACTCAATAAGATAACAGATACTGAGAAACTACAACTTAAATTAGTTAGTTACAATTGCTTTTAATTGCAATCGTACAATTGCAAATAAGATACATTTGTAATTAGATACAATACAATATGCAATTAAATAATAGTTACCTCAGGTCCCAATTTATTTTGTTCAGCATCATGAGCAGACTCCTCTAAACTACTAATACCAAGATTGAACTTGGGTGAAGGAATATCATCATCTAAAATACGATTTTCTAGCTCAGGCTGCAACACCCTTGAAGGTGGTTCCTTTCCCGGATCCTTTACATCAACATTCTTCGATAAAAAAAAAGTAAAAAATAAATATTAATCAATTTAACTACAATTCAAATTATTTAGTTAGATTGTAACTAATTACAATTAGTTACAGTAGTATTTATTTTCAAAATTGTAGACAGTTATAGTTGTAATTAGTTACAATACAGTATGCAGTTTAATGACAGTTACCTCAGGTTTCAATTTATTTGGTTCAGTATCATGAACAGACTCCTCTAAACTACTAATGCCAATATTGAAATTAGGTAAAGGAATATCATAATCTAAAACACGATTTTCTAGCTCAGGCTGCAACACTCTTGAAGGTGGTTCCTTTCCCGGATCCTTTACATCAACATTCTTCGATAAAAAAAAAACAGTAAAAAATAAATATTAATCAATTTAACTAAAATTCAAATTATTTAGTTAGATTGTAACTAATTGTAACTAATTACAATAGTATTTATTTTCAAAATTGTAAACAGTTATAGTTGTAATTAGTTACAATACAGTATGCAGTTTAATGACAGTTACCTCAGGTCCCAATTTATTTGGTTCAGTGTCATGAACAGACTCCTCTAAACTACTAATGCCAAGAATGAAAATAGGTGCAGGAATATCATCATCTAAAACACGATTTCCTAGCTCAGGCTCCAACACCCTTGAAGATGAGTCCTTTTCTGGATCCTTTCCATCAACATTCTTTGAAAAAAAAAAGTAAAAAAATAAATTTTAATTAATTTAACTACAATTGAAATTATTAAGTTAAATTGTAACTAATTGTAATTACAATTGAAATTAGTTACAACTAGTCACAATATTATTTATTTCAAAAATTGTAACTAGTTGCGTACAATTGTAATTAGTTACTAATTACAATTGTAACTTATTGTAATTAGTTACAATAAGTTACAATTGTAACTAATTAAAATTGTAGCTTATTGTAATTAGCTACAAAAAGTTACAATTGTAATTAGTTAAAAGTTACAATTGTTAATTACAAAAAATAATGAATTACAACTATAACTAAACAATTAAAACCTCTTGTCCCAGATTAGGGGCAGCATTGCACTCTGACTTCTTATCCTTCACCCCTTCTTTTAAAATATCCAGAAAATCAGAAATCATTGTTTTGAATTCAGTTGTCAAGCTACAAATTTCAGACTTCATTGTTGTCATACTACTAGCTAGCTCCTGCCTATCTTCGATAGCAGCCAGCCGGTCACTACGTTCACATTCCAATCTCTGAACCTTTAATTCAATATAATCTAACTGTTTCCTTAGTTCCTCCATCAATTGTGCATAATCCCCTTGTAACATAACAAACACACATCATATAAGCCCGTGCCCATTTTCTAAATGTGATATATGTTTAGATAATTAGTATTTAGAAAAATAAAAATAATAAACTTTATTTCTTTCATCAGGAGAAGCTGATGGTTGTACACCCTTCCCAGGATCCATGTTCGATAATTGTGACTGCTCACCAATCTGTTCTCAATTGCAACATTCGCCTATGGTGTGAACTCAACTGTGCATTTCACACCTTCTTCAAAATCCAATGGCAAGTGAGGCTTTGGAAACAACCCCTCACAGTATCTTTGGGCCAATTACAATTATTAGGTTCAAAAATTTTCACCTCCAGCTGCAATTCATGAAAGGAAATTTATGAGTCAATCACATTACAAATTATAATAAAAATAAATATATTGCCAAAAATGTAATCACCTCACTATCTCCAAAAAATATGTCAGCAAAGGTAGTGGCAGTCACATGTGCTGAAGATGACCAGCTGACAATCCTTGGGAACGATTTATCAATCTTCTTACAAATATTAAGCCTCAGGCATGGAATTGTTTCATATATCCATACTTGAAAGGTAAGTATGAAACCATTGAACCTGTAACTAATGGACGGCTCCCTGTCCAAAGCAATCTTCTTAGCAGATTTCTTCATTACAGTCTTCAGAGATTTTAGGGTTACATTGAACAAATCATTGCCCCAAGGAATTACATCCCTCTCTGCTGAATCAACCATTCTTATAATAACATCATCAAAAACCTTGCGGGACTTGCTCGTGTAAAAAAGTGAAGATATCAAATACAAAATGGCAAGCAACACCCCATCTTCATCAGAGATAATATTTTCAGAAAATCGAAATATGCATTCAATATCCTCTTTGTCCACAGTATCCAACTCTTCAAAGTAAGCTTCCCTAATTCTACAAATACCAGACATGTACTTTGACTTGTCAATCTCCCCCGAGCATCTGAACCCGGAAATTAAACAAAATTCCTCTATCCCAAACTTCACTCTTTTTCTCCCAATGTCAAACCATATTTCTTCACTGTTTGTTTACTTAACTTCCCTAAGCAACACAACATGAATAAGCTGGGGCTGCAGAATGATATCCTTCATATCCAAATATCTTCCAAAACATGTGCACTGAAATAAATTTTTCTGTACATTGTTTAATCTAGCATTTAAATTCCTAATCACATCATTGGGGCTAGCCACCACCATGCTAGATCTAAACCAGTGTTCCGGTTGCAATATAAAGTCTCAATCCTATACGTGTGATAAATTACAATTAATAAATTCTGGTATAAAAATAAAAATAAAAACATTAGTCTCTATAATTCCAAAATGTAACTAATTACAATTTGTAACTAGGTTACAAAACTACATATGACTGCATATGTAATTAGGTTACAATTTTTTTTGCAACTGTAATTAAGTTACAAAAATACAACTACTTAGTTACAATTTCCTTACTTCTACGCATTAAAGTTAAAAACGAGCTTACCGCCGTTATATTCTTTGATTTCTTGGACACATTTCCACCAGACCTCTTCTTCGCAACATTCGATTTTGAAGAACTTATGTCAACGACCTTGGCATCTACTCTATGCCTCTTCTTTGAAGTCGTGCTTTTGGACGACGATAACTTGACAACATCTTTATATGTTTTTTTTTTCCGGAGTCAAGCGAGTATTGTCCATAGGAAGGAGATTAGAGAAATAACGACGTGTTCGGTGAATGTAGGAATGAAAGACGACTGGGCTGCTCATTATGGATACAGGAACGGAGATATGGCGGTTATCGGAGCACACATGACCGGAATGAAAGTGCACAAACAGGGCGTGGGAGAGCAAAGGTTGAAGACACACGAAGGGAGAAAGAATGTACTGACTATGGTTTTGACTTTTTGTTTTTATATACTTATTATCCGTACCTGATTTTGTAAAATATTTTAAAACTAACTGATTTTAAAAAATTAAGAATAAAAAGTATTATGGGCCGTAATTAGCCAAAAAAAAAACCTTATAAACCCAACCCAATTCCTATAATGGCCCAGCCCAAATTCCACTCTTGCCCCCCCCCCCCCCCCCAAACAATGGCAGCCCTGGCTCAGCCCCTGACCATGTCATAATATCAATTAAAAACGTCTTCCTAGAATTATTTGGGAAAAAATGGTCTCTAATGGTCAAGATTGAAATTTATTGTAGTATTTATTCTTTTATGTGACTTGGGCTTGACCTAGGTGATATTTTGATTTAGCCACATACATTCATCGGTCGAGCATAGTATTTATTCTCTATTTTTGCATATATATGAGTTGATGCGTTATAAGGTTTTTTTCATATAAAACTAACAAAAGTAAATGTATATTGTGGCAGGTAACAAGTAAAAAATTGTCAATGTTAGTTTTCTCCTAATTCTTGTTGCTAGAATTTACGGTGAAACAATTAATTCTTTGTTAATTGCTTGTTATCATAATTCTTGATTGTTATTGAAATTTTTTTTTTTAACATCCTTTTATTTGCACGAGAACAAGTTTGATAAGGAGTCATCCATTTGAATTCCTATTATATTAGGCACATTCTTCAACGATTTACAACGTGGCGTAGTAAATATGTACAATAGATACCTACCAAACCCCATGATAATTGGATAATCCACAAAATAAAAGAAAATAGAAAAAGTGGGACCCCATCTCCACCATCATGCAAATGCAAGCTTTGAATTAAAAATTTCCTCACCGGTAAACTTGTAATAATAATAATAATGGAACGGCGCTGCAGTCTAGAAACTGGCTTTCTTTAACGACGTTACAGTAACTTTGACTCCTAACGGCGACGCACCGACTTCAATATCAATGGAGTCGTAACGGAGAAACAGCTCCACTAGCATCAGCCTCGAAATCAGCACCACGAAGTCTTTCCCGGCACACTGCTTGTTGTTAACGGTGGGACTCTCCGTTTCCGGTCCATTGGACCAGAGAACGTGTTTCAAAAGTTTTTCACCTTCGCCGACGAACCTTTCCGGCACAAACTCGTCGGCCCGGTCGAAAATCTTAGGATCCTTGGTCGCGAATGGTTGGAAGCCGAAAAGCAATTCTCCCTCCTTAATTTGAAAAGCTGCGTCATGGGATTCAATCACGAAGTCGTGTTTGGCTCTCGCGAACTGGAGAGGCACCGGAGGCTCAATTCGCAGGGATTCGTATACTACGGACTTCATCAGCGGCATGCGTTCCATGGCAGCCATGGTGACTTTGCCACCGGTTGACTGAATGGCCGACCGGATTTCTTGTGCTAACTCTGTATGGAGCTTGGCCCCGGCTCGACAAACCCATTTAAGCATGTTGGGAAAGAAAAGTTTCATCCCACCAAAGGAGTTGAAGCAAGTTGCGAAGATGAGATTGTGACAAGCCTCTTCTCGTGACACGCCAATTTTCTCAGCTTCATCAAGAACAGGAGTTGAATTCTGGTAAAAGAAATCATACAATCTTTTGTAGTCTTTCTTTATCAAGAATGGTGGGAGAGAAAGTGAGTGAAAAATGCTGTCTTCAACAAGTCTTGGTAGACCAAGAATTAGAATTGGATGCAGTTGAAACAGCACCCACTTGCTAACAATCTTGGGACCATCGGAGCCAAGCTTTGTGTCAACTGGGTTAGCGCCATATAAAGATCGAGCCAAGAATGTAAATGCGGCTTGATCGTTGGCATCGCCAAAACTCGCTTTCCCTTTAGTGGCTAATTCTCTTTCTAAATCATCAAACATCTCTGTGTAGCTGCTGTGAAACTCCGGGATTACCTGATCGCGCCTGAGAGACAGTAGAAAGAACATGATCTTCTTCAGCTTGGCGTGGTTCGGCTCCGACGGATCCAAATAGGATAGGATTCTATAACCACCGGTGAGTTCAGTGGAGGGCATGTATGTACCGGTGAAAACATCCTTCTTTTCAACTTTATCAGTGTCAAAAAGGACCGGAAAACTCTTGCCGTCAAGCAAAACTGTGACTTTCGAGTCGAAGGAAATTAAAGGACCGGGTGGCATATTGGTCTTAAAGACTGTGGACTGGTATTTTTGAACTCGGGACTTGAAATACTCGTCCCTGCCTTGGTTGTAAAAGTAGTCTTGTCTGTCTTTCCATGGTCCGATCAAGGGTAGACCGTAGTCCCCCGGAGTTTTTCGGATTGGAAGCTTTGTCGGTTTTTGTGGCTCAACCGTCGATGCCGGCTGAGGAGGTGATGGCGTAGAAAAGGATGGGGTTTTGGAGACAGAGGCTGTGATTGATCGGAAAAAGGGTGCTGGTTTCAATTGTTTTGAAGAAGGTAGCTTTTGTTTTCTTTGCAAAGAAAATTGCAATTGCGAAGAAGAGAAAGCTGAAGAAGATGAAGCCATTATTTTTAATGCTTTTTGAAAAATGCAAGACAGAGAAGCATTAATTTTAACAATAATGGATGAAGAATTGAGGTAGTGTAGATTGGAGTCGCTCCTTGTGTTGTGTGGCACTGGCATCTATATATATATATATACAGGTTCAAATAAATAAATGGGTAAAACTTTTACACATTTTCATATAACAATATTTGTTTATAAAAAAAGTAAAATAAAATAAAAATTAAAAACTTGATCTTTTCGAGGATACATGTTACTCACTCCATCCCATTTATATAGACTACATTTCCTTTTTCACTTATCTCAATTATATAGGTCTGTTTCTTTATTGAGAAGTATTTATTTTATTTGTTTATTAATGTATCTCTATTAATTACTTTAAATAATAATAGTTTTGATACTTAAATTAGGATAATTTGAGAATTTTTTTTATATAAATTACATTTTCAATAATATTAAGTAAATATTTTTTTTTTTTAATATGTGTTAAAAGTCATTGAATTCAACTCTATCTCTCTCTTGTACCCAATTCAAAGTCAAAAGCATCGTGTGAATTACGGTCTATACTATACATTTGAATATATGACCATTCAAATGAGTTTCAGACCTCGATATTTCAAATTCTAGTATCGAAACGTGTACAAAATCATGTATTAACGTTTGGTTGGCACATTGTATAATTTTTTTATGTTGTGTCTTTGTAAAATATGGCATTATTAAAATCAGAAATTTATTTTATTTTTTTATTTTTTTAAAATCTTTTTATAAAAGTTGATAAAATTTGTGGTTTAAAAAGTCCTGAACCCCACAAAATATGGCTAAAATCAAACATTAACTTTAATCAAAATCAAATTTTAATCAGAAGCAAACGATGATATAATAATTAATTCAAAGTGAACACGAAGGGAAATGTTGGCTATTCAAACTAAATAAAATTTTGTTTGTTTAAAATTAGTCTTCCTTCGCTCCCATTTTTTAAAACTGTTTTAATTATACATTTAAAACTCTTTTAATTATACATTTTACGAAATTCACAATTTTTATGAATTTTCTAATCACTCGTTTCAAAACCTTTGTAAAAATTTAGTACTGCTATCTTTAGTCAAACCATGCATAAACGTAGTAAGATAGAGGGAGGGGTGGTAAGTGCTCAGGGCGGCAGTGTGCTTAGTTCGATTCCTCGTAAGGTAGAATTGCCTTTATTGTAAGCGGGAGTTATTAATGATTGCTCATGCTTACACAATCCTCTCCACCCTGGTCCCTGTGAGACAATAATCTGGATTTACTATCTCGAACCAATGATCTTAAACGTGATCGGTTCGAATTTTCAGGGTGTGGGATACAATTTTTTTTTTTTTTTTTTTTAAGGTAGACATAGACAATGAAAAAGAATAATGAATGTTAAGAGTACGAAAGGTTATAAGTAGGGGTCCCATGGGGCGAAAGTGGACGCTATGGGGGCTTGTGATTGGATATATTATTTCATGGTTGCACTACTCGATATATATTGGAAAAACAAGTCCTCAGTGGCGTGTATTAAGATGGCCACTATGACAACCATTTATAGCACCATGTGTTTGTTATATAGCCAAATTCCAACAATTGTTTGATTCCTGTACATGTTTTGCTTTTTCTATGGAACGTTTTATTGTCAAACTTGAAAAGTTTCACGTCTCCATGCTCATTTAAATGATTCAAAGTGACAACGTTAATTTCCTTAGAATGTCATCGTTGTCCAATTATTGACCAACCACTTTTTCCATGAAAAATAATCAAAAATATATTAAAGTAACATATGAGACGCCTTGTTTTTCAAATGGTAAACAATTAATTTGAGTGAAAAACATTTAAGAGAGAAGTGTTATAAAATCATCGAAATCATAAGAACAACATAGAGAGAGAAATGGAGAGAGTTTAGAGGAGAGAATTTCTCTTCAAGAATTGGTGTAATAAATTGGTAAGTATAGGCTCCTATTTATAGGAGTGGACAATGGCACAATCGTAATATTGTAAAGTTTACAGGGATATAATGGTTATGTCATTCACATATATACATTATTTATAACACTCCCCCTTGAATGACATATTACGCAATTGTCTGCCTCGTTAAAACCTTGCTAAGAAAACCCAATGGGATAAAACTTGAGCGAAGGAAAAAGAGTACAGTTGCTCCCCCTGATATTGGCCATCGTCAATCGTTGAGTCTTAATGTTCAAGTAGAACAAATCATGTATTGAATCTTTGAAGTTCTTCAGTGCTTCAGTGCTGCCTCGTTAAAACCTTGTCAGTAAAACCCAATGGGACAAAATCTGAACGAAGGAAAAAGAGTACAGCCGCTGCCTCGTTAAAACCTTGTCAGGAAAACCCTGTGGGACAAAACCTGGACGAAGGAAAAAGAGTACAGCATGACAGCATGATTCTCCCCCTGAAGTGTGCAATCAAGTATTCATGAACCTTTTGAATAATGATATCATCTTTCTTCTGGAATATATATGAAAATCTTCTTGTGTGTAGTCGATATCATAACATTCTTCATAAGATGTGTATGATTTTCTTCATTTGTTGATATCATTCCAGTATACCAATGTGTTGCTGAATTATAGCTTGTTGATAGCTATGATGATGCCTCAAAAACCTTGCTAGGAAAACCCTGTGGGACAAAACCTCAGCGAAGGGAAAAAGAGTGCATTATTCTCATTAATTTTCATCAATACGCCTCAACTGTTGCCTCATTAAAAAAACTTGCTATGAAAACCCTGTGGGACAAAACCTCAGCTAAGGGAAAAAGAGTGCAACGCGTATTTATTCCTTTCATGGAATATTACACGTATATTGGTGCAATCACGAATCTTTTCATTGTATTTTTCACTTCTGGTGAATAATCAAATTTAGAATTCACTTCTGGTGAATAATCAAATCTATAATTCACTTTCATAGATTGCATCTTTCACTTCTAGTGAATAATTAAATATTCATTTTCAAATTCACTTCTAGTGAATAATCAATTTCAAATTCACTTCTGGTGAATATTCATTTTCGTATTCACTTCTAGTGAATAATCAATTTCCCAGATGTCATAAATAGTACACTCCAATTTCACTTTCAACATATTATATCATGGAGTCATTTGTATCATTCTATAGTGATACTAATCTGGGCATATTGAATCTTTCAATGATTTATACATGTATGTTCTTACACTTTATAAACTGCAATTTCTAATTTTGCAGGAGCATAATCAATCAATGATGATGACAAACGAAAGTTGTCTTTAAATGTTAGAGTCAAAAATCCAATTTGTTGTGCTTTAAATGAAAATGGATTTAATCGTAATAGTATATGTGATTGCGCATATGATATTTGACATGCATTATAAATTATACACATGGATGCAAGCAAGTGAAAGAAACTTAAGATAAATCTTTTGTTTAAAGATTTTGAAAATTTCTTAATGAAGCAAGATGAACTCATTACTAATATAAATCTTTTGTTGTATCATGAATGGAGTTTTAGTTAGTCGAAAAAAATGTATTATTTATAAACAAATTTACCAAACAAATAAATTCAAATATAATACTCAATTTGTCCCATAAAGATAAACTCGTTTTTATTTTCATACAGATTAATACATTTTACCTAATATATCCATACATTAAATAATGTGTATTTCATATTTTTTTTATAACAATGCATATTAAATAATGACATATTAGAAAATTAATATATTCATATACTCTCAACAAGAAAAGTGACTTATAATTTAGGACAAAATAAATAAATAAAGGAAACATAAGTATCTGTGGGACAAAGAGAGTGATTGACTTAAGATTAGGAAGTTAGATTTTAACTCTAACTTTCAATCGTCCATACAACAACTTTGTGCGATAACATCGTTCACGTTTATAAATTGATTTTTTGTTGTTGTTTTGAGATAAAATGTGTGGTTAAAAACTAGAGAGAAAAATGTATGGTTAAAAAAGGATTTGAATTTATTTATTTTTGGTTTATAAATTGATTCATCAATTGTAATTATTACGTTAAAGAACAGATGCTAAGAGCATCTCCAATGCACTTCATAAATTGAGAGAAATGACGTGACACGTCAGCAAACAGATGTAATTAGTTAAAAATATTTCTCCAATGCATTCCATGAATTACAATTTAAGTTGACGTGACTTAGAAAAAATAAACATTATGGGGTGCACCGTCTACATTTAGACGCTCCATGAAACATGATGACTAGACATTTTGTTTAATTTTGTAATTAATTTAAATATGATGGAGGTGTGGGCGATGAGAACCGCTACAAAATCCTCCATATTTCTAACATGTATCTACATATAATTATATATCATATAGAAACAATTTTCTAGGCTAAATCTTCGGATCCTAATTAATTAGTGAAAAGTTTTTATTAGGCCTGGGCAAAATAACCGAAACCAACGGTTCGATTTCGATTTGGTTTGGTTTTTCTAAAATTTTAAACGATTCTGATTCTAAAATCAAGAACCATTCAGTTCTGGTTCGGTTCTTGGTACCGAATAAGAACCAAGAACCATAATCCATAGTACAAAACATGATTTTTTTAAAAATATAAATTTAAAAACAAATAAATAAAAAATATCAACTCTTAATCTTAATGGATGTTAGTCGGTCCATTAGCCATTATCAATTACCCAACAACTATTGACTTATTCAGTATTACAATAACTATAAGCAAAACAAGTAATAAACAAAAAATCATATATCAAAAATCATTTTTTTTCACTAGTTTTGCCGTTCACCTTCAAACCTTCAACTGTTAGTTTTTCAAGAATCAACAAATAATAAATCTTCACTCTCCATCTAACACTCAGTTATTATCCTGTTTTCAAGGATTTGTTAGACTTGTGCGACTTTCCTTGAAAAGGTGGAGAACTACGAGCAGAAATTGAAGAATATTTAAAAGGAATACATACACGTGGATAGGGAGATATGTTATGGTCTCGATGGGAGTGAATATTTTGATGTCAAAGACAAATATGACTGTTGTATTCGCATATTGATCAAGGTCGATGACCATACCGTCTTATGACTCTTATTAGTCGGAATCTACCATCGCTTCACTGCTTAAGTTTGAAAATTTTAGCTTAGGAAATTGGAATCAGAACCAGAACCAAAATAACATAACGGTTCGGTTCTTAGTTCGGTTCCCTGGAAACTAAAACTATATGGAACCACACCTAGTTTTTATGCTATAAAATTCCACTTTTAAGTTGTAAGGTTACACATACTTTGAAATGAATACAAAATAGTTTGTCACACTTGTGCATTTATTAAATTTACAAATATGATGAATTAGAAACTATTTTACATCATCCTAAAAGATTTTTGAGAAATATTAAATGTACAGGTACCTGTACAGGCTACTCACTGTAACGGTGAACATTAAGTTTATTGTTCACTGCTACAGTGATGCTACATTATGTAGCCTGTACATGTACAGGCCTGTACCTGTAGCATCACTGAAGATTTTTTTATGAAATTTGTTATCTTAATTAGGCAAAATGTGTTAATTAATAGAAAGTTAAGAAAAGAAAGGCTTTTTGAAAATTTAAGAACATAGATATTAATACAATGAGTAAATACAATTAAAATAAAAATGTTGTACAACAAATAAATACGGTGGTGTATAAGTATTACAAAGTTAACCCGTCCGGATTCTTCAGCTGGTATGATGTTGCTAAATTATGGATTTTCATTCAAATCCGTGTTTGTAATTAAGTTTTGATTTACTTATCAAATTAATTAGTGTATTTGGGCAAAAAATTCAAAGTTTAAAATTATCATTTATTTTCACAAGTTGAGACGATAATGTTATTGGAAAACTAAAAAACCTAATTAACAAACCCTATTACAAGTGGGATAGACAAAAGGAAAATTTCATTTAAAAAAAAAAAAAAATCAAATCCTACTAAAAGTAATTCAAATAAGAATTTACGAGTGGTTATATTGACAAAAGACGTGTATCACATTTTGATTGTATTAAATTTTACTTATTTGTCATACTCGATCGTATTCTTAACTTTTTTATTACATTTTTTTTTTTTATTCATAACCAGAACATCTTGCCCTAAATATAGTTCTTAACCAAATATTATGTTTAGATGGTGTAAAAATATTTACTTGTCCCTCGTATTTCTGAACGAGCAAAAACAAATGCAAAAGAGTAACTAAATATATCTTTTTTCTTATTTAAATCACGCTAAGAGAATATTTGGACAAAAATATTATCAAGATATTTGTTTATTATTAGAAGGTTGATAAAAAGAAAATGATAAGAAAATATTTGAGACATAAGTGTAACAAAAGTAAATATTAATAATCTTTAATGCAATTAAAATATGATTTATTTTTAAAAAAAACTGTAAATATCCAAATTTAGTTGATATAAATATGAATGTTCAATATATATATATTTGTTTATTTTGCTAAAAGTTGTGATCATTTCATCTCTTTGATTTCGAAGCATACATCAATTTATAAAACAAAAAGTCACCAAACATTTAACTAATTCTTCATCCAGCTGATTATTATCTCACAGAATTAAAGTCAATTCTCGTAAAATATACAATAATACCAAATCAAACATTAAACGGAGTTAAGATCGGATCACAATTTTTATTTGTTGTATCACTTTTTAATTTCACTTAAGGTCCTTAGTTTTTGCTCATCAATCATCATAAGACTTATGTTCGTTACTTTTTTAGACACATTTTTATCTTTGACCTTTCATTAATTAATACATCTCACCTGTAATAACGATTACCGTCCAAATTTTTTGTTGAGAGCACATAAAACAATTAACTTCCATCATACTTTTCTAAAATAATAAATTCAACTTACGACAAAAGATTTTTTCATCATCTCAGAGAACATAAAAATTGTTATAAAATCATCGAAATCATAAGAACAACATAGAGAGAGAAATGGAGAGAGTTTAGAGGAGAGAATTTCTCTTCAAGAATTGGTGTAATAAATTGGTAAGTATAGGCTCCTATTTATAGGAGTGGACAATGGCACAATCGTAATATTGTAAAGTTTACAGGGATATAATGGTTATGTCATTCACATATATACATTATTTATAACACTCCCCCTTGAATGACATATTACGCAATTGTCTGCCTCGTTAAAACCTTGCTAAGAAAACCCAATGAGATAAAACTTGAGCGAAGGAAAAAGAGTACAGTTGCTCCCCCTGATATTGGCCATCGTCAATCGTTGAGTCTTAATGTTCAAGTAGAACAAATCATGTATTGAATCTTTGAAGTTCTTCAGTGCTTCAGTGCTGCCTCGTTAAAACCTTGTCAGTAAAACCCAATGGGACAAAATCTGAACGAAGGAAAAAGAGTACAGCCGCTGCCTCGTTAAAACCTTGTCAGGAAAACCCTGTGGGACAAAACCTGGACGAAGGAAAAAGAGTACAGCATGACAGCATGATTCTCCCCCTGAAGTGTGCAATCAAGTATTCATGAACCTTTTGAATAATGATATCATCTTTCTTCTGGAATATATATGAAAATCTTCTTGTGTGTAGTCGATATCATAACATTCTTCATAAGATGTGTATGATTTTCTTCATTTGTTGATATCATTCCAGTATACCAATGTGTTGCTGAATTATAGCTTGTTGATAGCTATGATGATGCCTCAAAAACCTTGCTAGGAAAACCCTGTGGGACAAAACCTCAGCGAAGGGAAAAAGAGTGCATTATTCTCATTAATTTTCATCAATACGCCTCAACTGTTGCCTCATTAAAAAAACTTGCTATGAAAACCCTGTGGGACAAAACCTCAGCTAAGGGAAAAAGAGTGCAACGCGTATTTATTCCTTTCATGGAATATTACACGTATATTGGTGCAATCACGAATCTTTTCATTGTATTTTTCACTTCTGGTGAATAATCAAATTTAGAATTCACTTCTGGTGAATAATCAAATCTATAATTCACTTTCATAGATTGCATCTTTCACTTCTAGTGAATAATTAAATATTCATTTTCAAATTCACTTCTAGTGAATAATCAATTTCAAATTCACTTCTGGTGAATATTCATTTTCGTATTCACTTCTAGTGAATAATCAATTTCCCAGATGTCATAAATAGTACACTCCAATTTCACTTTCAACATATTATATCATGGAGTCATTTGTATCATTCTATAGTGATACTAATCTGGGCATATTGAATCTTTCAATGATTTATACATGTATGTTCTTACACTTTATAAACTGCAATTTCTAATTTTGCAGGAGCATAATCAATCATTGAAATAGATATCAATTTCGACATATAATCTACAATCATTTTACTTGAAATCCCAACGTACCGCGATCAACTGGTACATCAAAGAATACTCCCAAAGTACCGAGATGAGAATCATACATTTTGATCTCACTCATTGGTATATCAAGGAGCTCAAGCTAGTGATTTAGACTATAGTCTATCCACCATATGTCATGCCAGTTCTATGAAAAATTTCGCGCGCAACTAGTCGTCTTTTACGACTGTGAAATATTTTTCATTTGTACATATAATTACTGGCTTTACACATTTAAGCATTTGGACTTCAGGTCCTTGAACAATAATCCCTACATTAGGGTTTCATACTTGGCCAAAGAATTATGATTTCATCAATCTTATTTCATAAGAGGGTATGCAGTCGACTTATTTATCGATTCCATCTCAATATAACGTGGAGAGATCTCTTTATATGTTCTATCATCAGGTACCTGAATATCTCATCATTTGACTATGTCCCTTTTACTTACTTTGAGTATTTAGCCTCAAAGGAATCATTTCAATCATTCAAGAGATATTTATTTTTGGAATCGATAGTCATTATGCTTCAGGCATAATTACGCTTCAGGCGTGTTTTCACCATAATGTTCTCAAATATTATCAATCGGCTAAAATGCCATAACACATGTCATTCTTTTAGGGATGTAATTTCAATCATATATCTCAGTGCGCTTTGGTGGAGTGTATGCATATCGCACTTTTACAAATAATAAAGCTTCTTGAGCTATTCCCTGTTTGACATAGAATATTGTTGTATGATAAACAATTTCTGAATAAGTTATTCTCATAGAAAATAATTTGGAACTTTTGATAATCTAACCGTTTATTATAGAACTTCTGGTTCTATACGGTTTTATTTCATTTCTATGTATGAATATTTGATTCAATACAATATCGCTAAACTTCTGGTTCAATACAATGTATATTTCATTTATGAGCTTCTGGTTCATACTATATACATATTTCACTTGTACGTATGAACTTCTGGTTCAATAAGATATTTCACTTGTACATATGTATGAACTTCTGGTTCAATACAACATTTATTTCATCAGTATTCTATATAGTTCAAATCAGTATACCTTTATTACTTTTAGTATACCGAAAAATCAGGTACAATATCCAAGGAAATATCTCATAATCTCAATCTTGTCGCCAAATCTTCCCTTATATCGAAAAAGGTAATGGCATATTATCTCACCTTTTCAATAATTTATTCCATTATTTCTTGATGGAATCCATATCACTGACACGCGGAGCCGTCGCTCTTTTACGCGTTGAATAATGCATTTAAATAGATGATTTGGGAAGAAGGCTAGATCCATCAAAAAATGGATATCATACTTTCAAATATTCGCAAATATTATTCCAATCTTCCAGTAAATGATTTGAGAAAAATTTATCGAATTAGGCTCGAAAGATTGAGGTTGCTGATGGATCATGGCATGCCAGAAGATGTTCGCTGGTTGATCGAAGCAAAAGTTCGATTAGCTGGTGAATTACCAGATTCATTTTCTAAGCACAAGCCTGGCTTAGGTAAGAGTACTTTTGCAAAGAAGCGAAGAGCAAAAAGATTAAATAGTTGCTACAAATGTGCTCGATGGACATGTGATACCCGTTGTAAATCAATAGGATATTCATCCATAAATCGAGATGATAAGATAGACTTCATTAAGGGTGGACTGAGTAAGGAGTCATTGGATGATATCCGATTGACTCTTGAGACGCACCCTAGTGGATATGTGCAGCGTGAGCTACTATCTTTATGGGCTAAATTCATCAGCGATAAAGAGAGATATAGTCTCAAAAATATAATAGCAAAAGATCCTGTTTGCCATGCTGTTATAAACAATGATGCTTTGGCTATGCAGCATTAATACAAGGTAAATCATTTGATATATATGCACATATAAAATATTTTTTTCTGTTTCCTTTCACGAGTTTTGATAAAGGCTGGTTAAAAATATTAAATCGCCGAAAGGTGAGTAGGATGATTTTGTCAAAAGTAAATCTTCACTTTTTCGAAAAACGACCAGTAAATAGTGAAGTTTTTCGGTTTTAAATAGCCAAACATTTTTCATAGTTCATGCATCCCAAAATAACATTTTCCTTCTTTACTTTCAAAAATGGAAGGACCAAAATTTCGACAGATCAAAACTATCTGTGTATTTTGTGGATCAAAAGTGGGAAAAGGTTTTGGGTATCTAGAAGCAGCCGTGAATTTAGGAAAGAAATTGGGAGAGAAAGGTATCACTCTCGTGTATGGAGGAGGTAGCAGTGGATTGATGGGTTGTGTTTCACAATCCGCTCTAGTAGAGAAAGCAAGAGTGATAGGTGTTATACCTACTCCTTTAGCTGATATTGCAGGCAAAACACGAGGGCATGAAGTACAAACCTTATCTATCCATGAACGCATAACTTGCATGTTATATGGTTCTGATGCCTTCATAGCCCTGCCTGGAGGTTTTGGTACTTTAGAAGAAATCTTTAATATTACTTCATGGGCTCAACTAGATCTCCATACTAAGCCTATAGGGCTTTTAAATGTAAACAATTTCTTTGATGGTTTGCTAACATTTCTTGATTATGCTGTGGAACAGGGATTCATATCTCCATTTTCTAGGAGAATCCTTATTTCTGCTCCTACTATCGAGGAACTGCTGGATAAGTTGCAATCATATATTCCAATACAAGATCCAGCAGGAGTAAAGATAGATTGGTCGCAAGGAAGGGGAATCAAGCGAAAATGGAGTCCGGTTAATGTAAATTTATCTTTGTGAACTCTAGAATAGGTGGTGGTAGGGTACGGAGTATTCTCACTCTTGAGACACACCATAAATTTCTAGGATTTTATCAATGTATTAATCTTGTGTACCTCAAAGATTTAAAGTGGTAGAGTATGGAGTATTTCTTACTCTTGAAACACACTTTTTTCTTTATTTCCTCAAAAGGTCAGAGGTGGTAGGATACGGCTACTCCCGAAACACATCTCTAATTTTGAGGATCATAAATGTTTTCCCCTTTTGCATTTTGCATGTATGTCTCGTTTATGCTTCTTCAGGAGCAATAATAATATCATTTCAGTATGTTTAGATGATAATTTTTACTTCTTCTGGAGTAAATATGTACTTCTTCTGGAATATATAAGTGCTCGTGCAAGAACTTTTCCAGGCACTTATCATCTAACATTCATCTCATAATACTGATGAGATTATTTTCACATTAGCTATATCCGTGCTATCATGTGATATTATCTTATCATACATCAACATTCTCTTGTTGAATAATTTTCATCCACCCATTCAAATTCAGATATTGGTAACTTCTGGTACCATTGGATAAAACATTTTATTAATATTTATCAACCTTTTGGTAATGATAACTTCTGGTATCATTTGATAAAATATTTTCTAGCTTTAGTATTGATAACTTCTGGTATCATTTAATGAAGTATCAAATAACAATAATATTGTATATATATATTAACAATAAAGATACTGGGGTTATACCACCAAGTATATATGTTGACAACAACCCTCTAATATGTTAGAATTAACCAACAACTGAGGTGTTTATATGTATTCAATTGATATACCGACCATATAGGCGGTGTCAACGTGATGAAATAATTAAACCAGCCATATAGACGGTATCAACGAGATGAAACAATTAAACCGGCCATATAGGCGGAATCGACATAATGAAATAATTAAACCGGGTAAAGCCAACCATGTAGGTGGTAAAACCAACCATGTAGGTGGCAGCATAATATAATTCAATTGATCACATATTAATCGTTAATTTACGATTATTATACTTGTATGTATTATTAAGGGCAAAATCGTCCATATTTTAATATATTGCTCATATGAATAAATTGAAACCGTCAATAGGTTTAAAATTTAATTTAGAACAAACTTACTTTTGGTCCGAAGTTCAAAATCTCGTCAGGATTGCTCCAAAAACAGTTTTTAAGAAAACCGCCATGTTCGACCGCCGGAAAATTTTAAAAACTGCACAAAACAGAAAAATAAGATCATAGAAAAATCCAATTCATCAAAACGGACAAACTGCCTTTCGTCATCGCCGGATCCGCCACGCGCCGCCGCCGCCGGCCGCCACGCGCCGGTGATCGGAAAAATTGACCCATCACCATAATATGTGCCTCGGCGTCCTGAACATGCCGGTGGTCTCCGATTTTCCAAAAGATCAACCGTTTGGCCGGAATCATCATTTTTCAGTCCGCCAGCATCTTCTTCTCCGGACAATAACTTCCGTTTTAACCGTTGGATTTGCGCCAAATTTCAGTCGAGTCTTCTCCTAGAAAAACCCGTTGATATGCCGCTGGCCGATCGTCGATCGGAGTTCAGAATCGTCCGGAATAAGCATTTCAATTTTCGGTCAGATATCTGTTTTTGCACAGTTTTTCAGATTTTCTTCTTCGGTCGATATCTTTTGTTTCAGCCGTTGGTTCTGCGCCAAATTTTAGGCGAGTCTTCTCCTTGACAAGCCCGTTCTGATGGCGGTGGCCGATCGTCGATCGGATATCTGGATCGGCCAGAATCATTCTTTTTCAGTTTGAGAGAAAAGGAAACATTGGTTAGTAATAATCAGGTTTCTGATACAGAGGCTCATCATTTAGATGCAACTGTAGAGCATACTTCCGTTATTACTCAATTGGTTAGAGACTCGTGCTGATAACGTGTTATAAAATCATCGAAATCATAAGAACAACATAGAGAGAGAAATGGAGAGAGTTTAGAGGAGAGAATTTCTCTTCAAGAATTGGTGTAATAAATTGGTAAGTATAGGCTCCTATTTATAGGAGTGGACAATGGCACAATCGTAATATTGTAAAGTTTACAGGGATATAATGGTTATGTCATTCACATATATACATTATTTATAACAAGAAGAAAATATTAGAGGAAAATGTGAATGCAAAGAAAAAGTGAATGTTAAGAAATGTGAAAGTTTAGCCCGAGTATTCTGCAAAAGTAAAAGGTCGAATATGTGTGAAGATGGAGAATTAAAGGTTAAGGATTTGTTTGTACAAAATGCATAGATTAAGGACCTTCCATTTTAACCTTCCCTCGTAACATTCAATTTCAATTATTTTCATGTTTGTCCTAATTTCTTTAAATTCATTTTTCTTCAAACTCATTTTAAATCATATTTTTATGTGAATCTATAAATAATTTTTAAGCTCAGAAAAACAATGCATGCATAAGTCGTAATGTTGACTGATATGGACCAATCAAATGGTCGAAGTTTGATTTATTTTTTTTTCTTTTAATTAAATTCGAAGTTTGATTTTTAGTTAGACTAGACTATACGCTACTTATAAGCTGTAGTCGGACAATTATAAGTTGGAATAGTTGTAGAACGAGCTGTTTAGAATAATGTCAGACATGTCGAAGCTCAAAATAGCAAGAAATGTCAACGTGCTTAATTTCGACCTTTTGATTTACGAATTTCCGACCAATCAGCTAAAAGTTTGGCCCCCACCCCACCCACAAATTTATAGCTTGCATGTACACACTACCGGCCAAAAATCTTAGCTGCACGTGCTCGCGTTAAATTGATTGGGTTTCATCATTTTATTATTATTATTATTATTAGTTTTTTTGGGCATGTGTTGCGTATAATTTGATCGTTATTAAATTTTTTGAATTTTTAACATAATATGTTAAGTTAAACAAAAAATTTGGCAGTCTACACGTTGCGTGCAATTTGACCAACATTGAATGTTTTAGTTTGTAGTAAAAAAAAAAGGGGAGCCAGCTAACTGCCCGAAATTGGACAAAAATTGGAATTGTGCTACCCTTTTGTTCCCTTGTTATTAGTATAGGGGGATTAAGAAAAAACTAGATTTTTTTGAAGTCAAAGTCAATAATTAATTCTAACTACGTACTGTAAGATACACAATTGTTTAATCATATATTTCATCAATTTTTATCAAAATTTATTAATAATACGTTTTAATCTCCACCAAACATTGGGTAAAATAAATTTTATTACTCAAACACGCACAATATCCTAGTGCACCGTTGAAAATATTTGTTGTGAAAATTGAGGTTAAATTCAATAATTTTATATTAGTTATTATATTTTGATGAGAATCCATAAATTTTATCAATTTTTTTTTTTTTATCAAATTAAACCAAAAAATTTATAGTGTTTAATCAAACTCTTCATGTCTTCGTGTTTTTGAGTACTGAGAAGAATAGCGTAACAACACTAATTATGTAAAGTTAGACAAAAAATAGTTAAAGAGTTCGTACGTTCAAATCTGACGAGAATGTGATTCATAAGCTTAAATTTCACGAAGTAAATTTATTATACTGGAGAACGAACGTGAGAGGTGTTGGACCAAGTCAGATCATTTTGATTCGAAGAGCTAACTTGAGTTGTCAAAAAATATAGATTATACCATTTCTCTTCACGATGCCTGTCAACCGTCCAATTTTTTAATTATTATTATTATTATTATTATTATTATTATTATTATTATTATTATATCTGTGTAATTACTATTATGCCCCTAATTAGTTGCGTTGAAACATTATCTTGTCTTGTATTAGACTATGGATGGATGTCCCAATCTTTAAATCGGACGGAAATAGATAAAAAAGATTGAAAAGGAAAAGAAAGATGAAAAGTGGAAGAAAAAGTGATAATCATATTAAAAAAGAGAGAGAGAGAGAGAGAGACTAAATAAAGAATAATGTTATTGTACGAAAATACGAGTAAATACATTTAATTAACTTTAACCATTCATTCGACATGTCATAATGACACTTAAAAATATTAATTAAAAATGTCTCTTTAAAATTATTCTTTAAAGCAATTAATTTCTAAAGTGTTGGTTGTTGCTTGCAATAATTAATTCTTTTAAATGGTGTCAATGTCTCTAATATCAGATCTAGATTAGAGTCTTCTATTTATTTATTTATTTATTTATTATTATTAATTTTAATTCAACACGTGAGTTTGACACGCTGCAATGCCGTGCAATTATGATCGATCTAGTGCACTATACTAGTCCACCATTATTTTTTTTCCCCTCCACGTTTGTCAAATATTTAATAAGAGACCAATTTTAGCATAAAAAATTAGACCACTGTTGACTCCGTCCAAAAGTGTTTATAAACAAAAAAAAATTGAATTTTACAGGTAAAATTATGATTTAAAAAATGAGTAATTAAAAAATAATTTCGAAAAAATATAATATTCATAAACTTATTTATAAATAAATTTTCAAACGCAATAATATTATCAATAGGAAATGGATCATAGAAAATCTTGTTGGGTTGTCCACCTCAATAGTGGTGGGTGGACCATGACCTACCTAGAGGCTAGAGCAAGATCAAGTCATTTTAAATGTTTGTAAATAATTTGAGATTGGGTGCAATTGTTTTTTTCAATAGAAGCACCATTTTTTTTTTTTAAACAACGTCTTCAATCTGTGTCATTGTAATCTAATGTTCTTAATTTATTTATTTTGTCAAATTTATACGTGGTCCTATTTTTTAAGATTCAATTTTTCTCAAACTCATTTTTAATCATACATCTTATAAGATCATTTATCAATTTTTTAACTACATATTTCATTATTTTTTTGTCAAGATTTACTTAAAATATGATTTTTAGGTAAACAAAATAGGGGCCGAATTCTTATCTTCACCCATCCATTAATTTGCCCTCTTAATTGTCCTTGATGATAATTCCTATCAAAGTATTCTTTTTATGAGTGAAAAAATATTTTGCCGTACTTTTGCATTTATTATTTAAAAAAAATATGATGAAAAATTTGTTGTTTTACTTCTTCCTGATGGAACTTTTGGACAAAACCCGCATAGAGGAGGAAATCTTATCTTCAACTTTTCATTTATTTAGACAATCACATCGTTCTTATGATAATTCCTATCAAATTATGTTATTTTTGTTATAAATAATGTATATATGTGAATGACATAACCATTATATCCCTGTAAACTTTACAATATTACGATTGTGCCATTGTCCACTCCTATAAATAGGAGTCTATACTTACCAATTTATTACACCAATTCTTGAAGAGAAATTCTCTCCTCTAAACTCTCTCCATTTCTCTCTCTATGTTGTTCTTATGATTTCGATGATTTTATAACACGTTATCAGCACGAGTCTCTAACCAATTGAGTAATAACGGGAGTATGCTCTACAGTTGCATCTAAATGATGAGCCTCTGTATCAGAAACCTGATTATTACTAACCAATGTTTCCTTTTCTCTCAAACTGAAAAAGAATGATTCTGGCCGATCCAGATATCCGATCGACGATCGGCCACCGCCATCAGAACGGGCTTGTCAAGGAGAAGACTCGCCTAAAATTTGGCGCAGAACCAACGGCTGAAACAAAAGATATCGACCGAAGAAGAAAATCTGAAAAACTGTGCAAAAACAGATATCTGACCGAAAATTGAAATGCTTATTCCGGACGATTCTGAACTCCGATCGACGATCGGCCAGCGGCATATCAACGGGTTTTTCTAGGAGAAGACTCGACTGAAATTTGACGCAAATCCAACGATTAAAACGGAAGTTATTGTCCGGAGAAGAAGATGCTGGCGGACTGAAAAATGATGATTCCGGCCAAACGGTTGATCTTTTGGAAAATCGGAGACCACCGGCATGTTCAGGACGCCGAGGCACATATTATGGTGATGGGTTAATTTTTCCGATCACCGGCGCTTGGCGGCCGGCGGCGGCGGCGCGTGGCGGATCCGGCGATGACGAAAGGCAGTTTGTCCGTTTTGATGAATTGGATTTTTCTATGATCTTATTTTTCTGTTTTGTGCAGTTTTTAAAATATTCCGGCGGTCGAACATGGCGGTTTTCTTAAAAACTGTTTTTGGAGCAATCCTGACGAGATTTTGAACTTCGGACCAAAAGTAAGTTTGTTCTAAATTAAATTTTAAACCTATTGACGGTTTCAATTTATTCATATGAGCAATATATTAAAATATGGACGATTTTGCCCTTAATAATACATACAAGTATAATAATCGTAAATTAACGATTAATATGTGATCAATTGAATTATATTATGCTGCCACCTACATGGTTGGTTTTACCACCTACATGGTTGGCTTTACCCGGTTTAATTATTTCATTATGTCGATTCCGCCTATATGGCCGGTTTAATTGTTTCATCTCGTTGATACCGTCTATATGGCTGGTTTAATTATTTCATCACGTTGACACCGCCTATATGGTCGGTATATCAATTGAATACATATAAACACCTCAGTTGTTGGTTAATTCTAACATATTAGAGGGTTGTTGTCAACATATATACTTGGTGGTATAACCCCAGTATCTTTATTGTTAATATATATATACAATATTATTGTTATTTGATACTTCATTAAATGATACCAGAAGTTATCAATACTAAAGCTAGAAAATATTTTATCAAATGATACCAGAAGTTATCATTACCAAAAGGTTGATAAATATTAATAAAATGTTTTATCCAATGGTACCAGAAGTTACCAATATCTGAATTTGAATGGGTGGATGAAAATTATTCAACAAGAGAATGTTGATGTATGATAAGATAATATCACATGATAGCACGGATATAGCTAATGTGAAAATAATCTCATCAGTATTATGAGATGAATGTTAGATGATAAGTGCCTGGAAAAGTTCTTGCACGAGCACTTATATATTCCAGAAGAAGTACATATTTACTCCAGAAGAAGTAAAAATTATCATCTAAACATACTGAAATGATATTATTATTGCTCCTGAAGAAGCATAAACGAGACATACATGCAAAATGCAAAAGGGGAAAACATTTATGATCCTCAAAATTAGAGATGTGTTTCGGGAGTAGCCGTATCCTACCACCTCTGACCTTTTGAGGAAATAAAGAAAAAAGTGTGTTTCAAGAGTAAGAAATACTCCATACTCTACCACTTTAAATCTTTGAGGTACACAAGATTAATACATTGATAAAATCCTAGAAATTTATGGTGTGTCTCAAGAGTGAGAATACTCCGTACTCTACCACCACCTATTCTAGAGTTCACAAAGATAAATTTACATTAACCGGACTCCATTTTCGCTTGATTCCCCTTCCTTGCGACCAATCTATCTTTACTCCTGCTGGATCTTGTATTGGAATATATGATTGCAACTTATCCAGCAGTTCCTCGATAGTAGGAGCAGAAATAAGGATTCTCCTAGAAAATGGAGATATGAATCCCTGTTCCACAGCATAATCAAGAAATGTTAGCAAACCATCAAAGAAATTGTTTACATTTAAAAGCCCTATAGGCTTAGTATGGAGATCTAGTTGAGCCCATGAAGTAATATTAAAGATTTCTTCTAAAGTACCAAAACCTCCAGGCAGGGCTATGAAGGCATCAGAACCATATAACATGCAAGTTATGCGTTCATGGATAGATAAGGTTTGTACTTCATGCCCTCGTGTTTTGCCTGCAATATCAGCTAAAGGAGTAGGTATAACACCTATCACTCTTGCTTTCTCTACTAGAGCGGATTGTGAAACACAACCCATCAATCCACTGCTACCTCCTCCATACACGAGAGTGATACCTTTCTCTCCCAATTTCTTTCCTAAATTCACGGCTGCTTCTAGATACCCAAAACCTTTTCCCACTTTTGATCCACAAAATACACAGATAGTTTTGATCTGTCGAAATTTTGGTCCTTCCATTTTTGAAAGTAAAGAAGGAAAATGTTATTTTGGGATGCATGAACTATGAAAAATGTTTGGCTATTTAAAACCGAAAAACTTCACTATTTACTGGTCGTTTTTCGAAAAAGTGAAGATTTACTTTTGACAAAATCATCCTACTCACCTTTCGGCGATTTAATATTTTTAACCAGCCTTTATCAAAACTCGTGAAAGGAAACAGAAAAAATATTTTATATGTGCATATATATCAAATGATTTACCTTGTATTAATGCTGCATAGCCAAAGCATCATTGTTTATAACAGCATGGCAAACAGGATCTTTTGCTATTATATTTTTGAGATTATATCTCTCTTTATCGCTGATGAATCTAGCCCATAAAGATAGTAGCTCACGCTGCACATATCCACTAGGGTGCGTCTCAAGAGTCAATCGGATATCATCCAATGACTCCTTACTCAGTCCACCCTTAATGAAGTCTATCTTATCATCTCGATTTATGGATGAATATCCTATTGATTTACAACGGGTATCACATGTCCATCGAGCACATTTGTAGCAACTATTTAATCTTTTTGCTCTTCGCTTCTTTGCAAAAGTACTCTTACCTAAGCCAGGCTTGTGCTTAGAAAATGAATCTGGTAATTCACCAGCTAATCGAAATTTTGCTTCGATCAACCAGCGAACATCTTCTGGCATGCCATGATCCATCAGCAACCTCAATCTTTCGAGCCTAATTCGATAAATTTTTCTCAAATCATTTACTGGAAGATTGGAATAATATTTGCGAATATTTGAAAGTATGATATCCATTTTTGATGGATCTAGCCTTCTTCCCAAATCATCTATTTAAATGCATTATTCAACGCGTAAAAGAGCGGCGGCTCCGCGTGTCAGTGATATGGATTCCATCAAGAAATAATGGAATAAATTATTGAAAAGGTGAGATAATATGCCATTACCTTTTTCGATATAAGGGAAGATTTGGCGACAAGATTGAGATTATGAGATATTTCCTTGGATATTGTACCTGATTTTTCGGTATACTAAAAGTAATAAAGGTATACTGATTTGAACTATATAGAATACTGATGAAATAAATGTTGTATTGAACCAGAAGTTCATACATATGTACAAGTGAAATATCTTATTGAACCAGAAGTTCATACGTACAAGTGAAATATGTATATAGTATGAACCAGAAGCTCATAAATGAAATATACATTGTATTGAACCAGAAGTTTAGCGATATTGTATTGAATCAAATATTCATACATAGAAATGAAATAAAACCGTATAGAACCAGAAGTTCTATAATAAACGGTTAGATTATCAAAAGTTCCAAATTATTTTCTATGAGAATAACTTATTCAGAAATTGTTTATCATACAACAATATTCTATGTCAAACAGGGAATAGCTCAAGAAGCTTTATTATTTGTAAAAGTGCGATATGCATACACTCCACCAAAGCGCACTGAGATATATGATTGAAATTACATCCCTAAAAGAATGACATGTGTTATGGCATTTTAGCCGATTGATAATATTTGAGAACATTATGGTGAAAACACGCCTGAAGCGTAATTATGCCTGAAGCATAATGACTATCGATTCCAAAAATAAATATCTCTTGAATGATTGAAATGATTCCTTTGAGGCTAAATACTCAAAGTAAGTAAAAGGGACATAGTCAAATGATGAGATATTCAGGTACCTGATGATAGAACATATAAAGAGATCTCTCCACGTTATATTGAGATGGAATCGATAAATAAGTCGACTGCATACCCTCTTATGAAATAAGATTGATGAAATCATAATTCTTTGGCCAAGTATGAAACCCTAATGTAGGGATTATTGTTCAAGGACCTGAAGTCCAAATGCTTAAATGTGTAAAGCCAGTAATTATATGTACAAATGAAAAATATTTCACAGTCGTAAAAGACGACTAGTTGCGCGCGAAATTTTTCATAGAACTGGCATGACATATGGTGGATAGACTATAGTCTAAATCACTAGCTTGAGCTCCTTGATATACCAATGAGTGAGATCAAAATGTATGATTCTCATCTCGGTACTTTGGGAGTATTCTTTGATGTACCAGTTGATCGCGGTACGTTGGGATTTCAAGTAAAATGATTGTAGATTATATGTCGAAATTGATATCTATTTCAATGATTGATTATGCTCCTGCAAAATTAGAAATTGCAGTTTATAAAGTGTAAGAACATACATGTATAAATCATTGAAAGATTCAATATGCCCAGATTAGTATCACTATAGAATGATACAAATGACTCCATGATATAATATGTTGAAAGTGAAATTGGAGTGTACTATTTATGACATCTGGGAAATTGATTATTCACTAGAAGTGAATACGAAAATGAATATTCACCAGAAGTGAATTTGAAATTGATTATTCACTAGAAGTGAATTTGAAAATGAATATTTAATTATTCACTAGAAGTGAAAGATGCAATCTATGAAAGTGAATTATAGATTTGATTATTCACCAGAAGTGAATTCTAAATTTGATTATTCACCAGAAGTGAAAAATACAATGAAAAGATTCGTGATTGCACCAATATACGTGTAATATTCCATGAAAGGAATAAATACGCGTTGCACTCTTTTTCCCTTAGCTGAGGTTTTGTCCCACAGGGTTTTCATAGCAAGTTTTTTTAATGAGGCAACAGTTGAGGCGTATTGATGAAAATTAATGAGAATAATGCACTCTTTTTCCCTTCGCTGAGGTTTTGTCCCACAGGGTTTTCCTAGCAAGGTTTTTGAGGCATCATCATAGCTATCAACAAGCTATAATTCAGCAACACATTGTTATACTGGAATGATATCAACAAATGAAGAAAATCATACACATCTTATGAAGAATGTTATGATATCGACTACACACAAGAAGATTTTCATATATATTCCAGAAGAAAGATGATATCATTATTCAAAAGGTTCATGAATACTTGATTGCACACTTCAGGGGGAGAATCATGCTGTCATGCTGTACTCTTTTTCCTTCGTCCAGGTTTTGTCCCACAGGGTTTTCCTGACAAGGTTTTAACGAGGCAGCGGCTGTACTCTTTTTCCTTCGTTCAGATTTTGTCCCATTGGGTTTTACTGACAAGGTTTTAACGAGGCAGCACTGAAGCACTGAAGAACTTCAAAGATTCAATACATGATTTGTTCTACTTGAACATTAAGACTCAACGATTGACGATGGCCAATATCAGGGGGAGCAACTGTACTCTTTTTCCTTCGCTCAAGTTTTATCCCATTGGGTTTTCTTAGCAAGGTTTTAACGAGGCAGACAATTGCGTAATATGTCATTCAAGGGGGAGTGTTATAAATAATGTATATATGTGAATGACATAACCATTATATCCCTGTAAACTTTACAATATTACGATTGTGCCATTGTCCACTCCTATAAATAGGAGCCTATACTTACCAATTTATTACACCAATTCTTGAAGAGAAATTCTCTCCTCTAAACTCTCTCCATTTCTCTCTCTATGTTGTTCTTATGATTTCGATGATTTTATAACAATTTTTATGTTCTCTGAGATGATGAAAAAATCTTTTGTCGTAAGTTGAATTTATTATTTTAGAAAAGTATGATGGAAGTTAATTGTTTTATGTGCTCTCAACAAAAAATTTGGACGGTAATCGTTATTACAGGTGAGATGTATTAATTAATGAAAGGTCAAAGATAAAAATGTGTCTAAAAAAGTAACGAACATAAGTCTTATGATGATTGATGAGCAAAAACTAAGGACCTTAAGTGAAATTAAAAAGTGATACAACAAATAAAAATTGTGATCCGATCTTAACTCCGTTTAATGTTTGATTTGGTATTATTGTATATTTTACGAGAATTGACTTTAATTCTGTGAGATAATAATCAGCTGGATGAAGAATTAGTTAAATGTTTGGTGACTTTTTGTTTTATAAATTGATGTATGCTTCGAAATCAAAGAGATGAAATGATCACAACTTTTAGCAAAATAAACAAATATATATATATTGAACATTCATATTTATATCAACTAAATTTGGATATTTACAGTTTTTTTTAAAAATAAATCATATTTTAATTGCATTAAAGATTATTAATATTTACTTTTGTTACACTTATGTCTCAAATATTTTCTTATCATTTTCTTTTTATCAACCTTCTAATAATAAACAAATATCTTGATAATATTTTTGTCCAAATATTCTCTTAGCGTGATTTAAATAAGAAAAAAGATATATTTAGTTACTCTTTTGCATTTGTTTTTGCTCGTTCAGAAATACGAGGGACAAGTAAATATTTTTACACCATCTAAACATAATATTTGGTTAAGAACTATATTTAGGGCAAGATGTTCTGGTTATGAATAAAAAAAAAAAAATGTAATAAAAAAGTTAAGAATACGATCGAGTATGACAAATAAGTAAAATTTAATACAATCAAAATGTGATACACGTCTTTTGTCAATATAACCACTCGTAAATTCTTATTTGAATTACTTTTAGTAGGATTTGATTTTTTTTTTTTTTTAAATGAAATTTTCCTTTTGTCTATCCCACTTGTAATAGGGTTTGTTAATTAGGTTTTTTAGTTTTCCAATAACATTATCGTCTCAACTTGTGAAAATAAATGATAATTTTAAACTTTGAATTTTTTGCCCAAATACACTAATTAATTTGATAAGTAAATCAAAACTTAATTACAAACACGGATTTGAATGAAAATCCATAATTTAGCAACATCATACCAGCTGAAGAATCCGGACGGGTTAACTTTGTAATACTTATACACCACCGTATTTATTTGTTGTACAACATTTTTATTTTAATTGTATTTACTCATTGTATTAATATCTATGTTCTTAAATTTTCAAAAAGCCTTTCTTTTCTTAACTTTCTATTAATTAACACATTTTGCCTAATTAAGATAACAAATTTCATAAAAAAATCTTCAGTGATGCTACAGGTACAGGCCTGTACATGTACAGGCTACATAATGTAGCATCACTGTAGCAGTGAACAATAAACTTAATGTTCACCGTTACAGTGAGTAGCCTGTACAGGTACCTGTACATTTAATATTTCTCAAAAATCTTTTAGGATGATGTAAAATAGTTTCTAATTCATCATATTTGTAAATTTAATAAATGCACAAGTGTGACAAACTATTTTGTATTCATTTCAAAGTATGTGTAACCTTACAACTTAAAAGTGGAATTTTATAGCATAAAAACTAGGTGTGGTTCCATATAGTTTTAGTTTCCAGGGAACCGAACTAAGAACCGAACCGTTATGTTATTTTGGTTCTGGTTCTGATTCCAATTTCCTAAGCTAAAATTTTCAAACTTAAGCAGTGAAGCGATGGTAGATTCCGACTAATAAGAGTCATAAGACGGTATGGTCATCGACCTTGATCAATATGCGAATACAACAGTCATATTTGTCTTTGACATCAAAATATTCACTCCCATCGAGACCATAACATATCTCCCTATCCGCGTGTATGTATTCCTTTTAAATATTCTTCAATTTCTGCTCGTAGTTCTCCACCTTTTCAAGGAAAGTCGCACAAGTCTAACAAATCCTTGAAAACAGGATAATAACTGAGTGTTAGATGGAGAGTGAAGATTTATTATTTGTTGATTCTTGAAAAACTAACAGTTGAAGGTTTGAAGGTGAACGGCAAAACTAGTGAAAAAAAATGATTTTTGATATATGATTTTTTGTTTATTACTTGTTTTGCTTATAGTTATTGTAATACTGAATAAGTCAATAGTTGTTGGGTAATTGATAATGGCTAATGGACCGACTAACATCCATTAAGATTAAGAGTTGATATTTTTTATTTATTTGTTTTTAAATTTATATTTTTAAAAAAATCATGTTTTGTACTATGGATTATGGTTCTTGGTTCTTATTCGGTACCAAGAACCGAACCAGAACTGAATGGTTCTTGATTTTAGAATCAGAATCGTTTAAAATTTTAGAAAAACCAAACCAAATCGAAATCGAACCGTTGGTTTCGGTTATTTTGCCCAGGCCTAATAAAAACTTTTCACTAATTAATTAGGATCCGAAGATTTAGCCTAGAAAATTGTTTCTATATGATATATAATTATATGTAGATACATGTTAGAAATATGGAGGATTTTGTAGCGGTTCTCATCGCCCACACCTCCATCATATTTAAATTAATTACAAAATTAAACAAAATGTCTAGTCATCATGTTTCATGGAGCGTCTAAATGTAGACGGTGCACCCCATAATGTTTATTTTTTCTAAGTCACGTCAACTTAAATTGTAATTCATGGAATGCATTGGAGAAATATTTTTAACTAATTACATCTGTTTGCTGACGTGTCACGTCATTTCTCTCAATTTATGAAGTGCATTGGAGATGCTCTTAGCATCTGTTCTTTAACGTAATAATTACAATTGATGAATCAATTTATAAACCAAAAATAAATAAATTCAAATCCTTTTTTAACCATACATTTTTCTCTCTAGTTTTTAACCACACATTTTATCTCAAAACAACAACAAAAAATCAATTTATAAACGTGAACGATGTTATCGCACAAAGTTGTTGTATGGACGATTGAAAGTTAGAGTTAAAATCTAACTTCCTAATCTTAAGTCAATCACTCTCTTTGTCCCACAGATACTTATGTTTCCTTTATTTATTTATTTTGTCCTAAATTATAAGTCACTTTTCTTGTTGAGAGTATATGAATATATTAATTTTCTAATATGTCATTATTTAATATGCATTGTTATAAAAAAAATATGAAATACACATTATTTAATGTATGGATATATTAGGTAAAATGTATTAATCTGTATGAAAATAAAAACGAGTTTATCTTTATGGGACAAATTGAGTATTATATTTGAATTTATTTGTTTGGTAAATTTGTTTATAAATAATACATTTTTTTCGACTAACTAAAACTCCATTCATGATACAACAAAAGATTTATATTAGTAATGAGTTCATCTTGCTTCATTAAGAAATTTTCAAAATCTTTAAACAAAAGATTTATCTTAAGTTTCTTTCACTTGCTTGCATCCATGTGTATAATTTATAATGCATGTCAAATATCATATGCGCAATCACATATACTATTACGATTAAATCCATTTTCATTTAAAGCACAACAAATTGGATTTTTGACTCTAACATTTAAAGACAACTTTCGTTTGTCATCATCATCATCATATTCTTCTCCAGGTTTTGAAATAATTTGTTTCGATTTTTCATCAACTTTAATAATCTTAGTAAGCACATAAGGACCAAATTCAATGACATCCCAAACATTATAATCTATTGATCGAATATAAATCATCATTCTAGTTTTTCAATAGCTATAATATGTACCATCAAAGAAAGGATGATGATTTGTATAATGTACCTCAATATTATGATCACCCATTACTCAAGATAATAGAATCTTTTAAAATGAGCACCTAGGATCTGTTACCAATTGATAACCTAAGAATAACTAATCAAGAGGGTTGAATTGGTTATTTGAAACTTTTTCTACAAGTAATCTCAAAACAAAATCAATACACAAGATATTAATGCATAGTGTAATAAGAGAAGTAAATGAGTAATTTCGATAATTTAAATCAAGTAATGTCAATTAAATAAATATAACACAATGTAAATAAGCAATTTGAAGTAAGTGCAATAATGTAATGATGAGGTTCGATACACAATGTGTTCTACGTCACCATTATCGAGCTCTCGGTTACGACTAAGGAAAAATTCACTATAGTGGTAACTTACAACAAGGAGTGCCAATCCTTAAGTAATTTACAATAAGGAACACTTATCCTTAAGTGACTTACAACAAGATAGCACATATTCTTAACAATAATCGAGTTTTCAAATGCTCTTGAAACCACCAAAATATAAATGATAATTTTACAACTGAAAGAACTATCTTCAAAAAATGATATATTAAAGTCAAGTATCAAGAGATTTTAGATAACACTTCAATAAATATCAATGAATTAAGCTCAAGTGTTTAGTCGAAAAAATTTGATGATTGAAAAATAAATGATGAAATAATGTGTATCATGAATCAAAGTTTTCAACCAATGGTATCTCTTAACAATCAGAGAAACAAACCTCAATACTAAAAACAAGGTGACGAACCTTGTTTTAAAAAGATGGCTTAGGTATGAAAACAAGATGATGAGTCTTGCAAAGCCACTAGTTTTATTTTTAAAACATGATGACAAGTCTAGCAAGATGACTAGACTATAACAAAAATAAGGTGAGGACCATTGACCATAAGTGAAAAGCCTTAATCAAAATGTTGCCACCACACAAGAAGGAAAAATTCCCCCGAAATTGGTGCAAATGTGCTTTAAAGAAAAGGGAAAGAAATTTCTCAAAGAGTGGTTAAGTTTGCTCGTCCTCAATATGGAGTGGCATGGGACCTCTCTCACCCAACTAAGGGACATACTTTTCCCGCCCCCATAGTGCATAGGGGAAACTCCCCGCCTCAATAAAGAAATTGGTGCATTTCTTCAATGCTACATAACACATTTGATCAATATTATCTTTCGTCAAAATATCGGTGTCGCCTTCACAAATTAGTTGTGAGGGGACGGTAGTGGTGATAAGAAAATCAACCAAACTGACAATTGTTAAGATAACATTAGCTGAGAACCAATGTCAAGGCAACAGGGGCTAAAAAAAAGGTCAAGCCAACAAGCCTGAGAAAACAAATATATGTTTTAGTAAGTGAATAATCACACGTTCTAATAAGACATTGAGAAGAGACCAATAGAAAGCGGATATGCATGTTTTTCCTATTCTGATAAGACATTGAGAAGAGACCAATAAAAAGCGGATATGCTGATATGGATGTTTTTCCTACTTTCATAGTTTATGGATAGTAGAGGGGCTTATGATGACAGGAGTGAGGACAATGGCAATTATGTGATGACAGTGACCTTATGCAATGATAATGACCTTTGTATGATGATAGTGGTTTTGTACGATGATAGTTACCTTATGTCATCTAACTTGTGCGATGACACCGACGTTGTATGATGACACTTGCCTTATGCGATAATCGTGGCATTATGTGATGAAAGTGGACTTGTACGATGATAGTATCCTTGTGCGATCACAATCGCCGTATTTGATGATCATGAGATATTGTATGATTTGATGCCTGCCTTGAGGTGAATGCCTAACTTAAGTCAAAACTCACGTAACATGATGCGACAGTTGCAATGGAAAATTGAGAAGGTGTAACATCCATCCATTAACTCTAAATAATAGGGAAGGCGAAAAGACACCAGTCATTTAGGAATGGCAACGGGGCGAGTTCGGGGGCGGGGTGGCAATCCCCGTCCCCGCCCCGTTGGAGATTTCCCATCCCCATTCCCGCCCCTTCCCCGTCTAAACAAGGATGGGGTGGGGACAAGGCGGGGCGGGGCGGGATGTCTATAATCTCGTTTACATCCTCCTTTATTATTATTATTATTATTATTATTATTATTATTATTATTATTATTATTATATGTCCATTAATGTCTTTTATAACAGTTATCTAATGTCATAATTATACAAATTCTTTTCTTAAAGTATGATTATTTTACAAAATTCTCATTTAATAGTTATAAAGAATGATCAATATTAATAAAAAAAAAAAAAACTCATAATAGTTTTTATAGAGTAGTCCAAGTTTAATAATGTTAAGAAGTATGTTTGGAGAGAATAAGATAAGACTTGAGAGTGAGAGATGAAGAGTAGTGTATAGTTGAAATGTAGGGCTTAATTTTGAAATTATATATTTGTGTGTCGGGTGGTTTATGACACTTTTAATTTGTTTGGATTTTTTTAATTGAACTTATTAATCGGTGATGATTTTGGGGCGGGTATGAGGATTTGATAGCAATCCACATCCTCGTCATTGTCGAGGATTCCCTGGCCAGTTCAGGGCTGGTCCTCGTCGGGTTCGGGGATTCCCCGCCCAATTGTCATC
Source organism: Ligustrum vulgare (assembly GCA_963555705.1). Classification (NCBI taxonomy): domain Eukaryota; kingdom Viridiplantae; phylum Streptophyta; class Magnoliopsida; order Lamiales; family Oleaceae; genus Ligustrum; species Ligustrum vulgare. Next base: position 10,016,939 of record OY743184.1, on the reverse strand, counting down.
CCTACCGTCATTAAGTATCGTGATAAGTGTCCAAAGGCTCATCCCTATAAATAGTGGTGAACACATCTGGTATGTTCGACATACAAATTCTTGAGCAATATTGCTTATCATTTAGTGATTCTCTCACCAGAGTGGACACGAGCGAACAAAAGCCCTACCACTTTTGCAGGTCTCGACCGCTGCAATTGTTGTACTCAAAGGAGGATAATAATTGCTATCATCAGGTATCTTCCAAAGTGTCTATTTGATTCTCAATGTTTTTTTTTTAAAAAAAAGAGTTTTAATTAATGATTGATGGGTATTGTGTGGTTGAAAATGAGATAAAAATTTTGAATTTATATGTAGAATATTTTATTATTAAAATGTGTAGTTAAAATTAAGTATTACAGAAAAATATTTAGTTTTATTAGATCTCAATAAGGGGCTAATATTAGCATTATTTTAAATTTTTAAAGATAACTAGTAATTTTTTTTTTTTACTTAAATTACTTTAGCCTCAGTTTGGCAAAATTTATTTATAAACGACCACATGATAATATTTCATTTGACATTTTCTTTTGAAAAGTCAACATTTTGATTTGTCAAAGATTCCTAGTCACCATTTTTTTTTCAAACAGTGAAAAAAAAAAAATTATCACATTACTATTTATAAACACATATTTATAGACAATCTATCAAATTGAGGCTTAAGAGCATCCATATTGGATTTGTTAAAGTGTTTGTTAGAGCATGTACATTGCGTGTGTCAAATTTAACTATCCACATAGGTAAAAAAAAAACTAGATATTAAATGACACATATACATGTTAAAGTTAACTACTTATTATTGCTATTATTGCCACAATGAATATGTTAATTTCTAATTAAATCCAAGAATATGATAAGTACTTATTTTTAAAATAGCAAAAATTATATATTAATATAGTACTCATTTTTAAGATCTGATTCAATCATATAATATGAAATCATCAATTTTTTTTTAGATATTAAAAAAATTAAGAAGGAAGAAGAAGAAAAAAAGAATAAATAAGGGATAGGGTGAGTGAGTGGATAGGTAAGGGTTAGGTGTGGGGTGAGATGTATTTACACTATTAGGGTATTTTAAGATAAAAATGTCATATCACATGTTAAAATACTAGTTAAATTTAACAAAAAAATTAACATGTTGCAAAAAAAATTTCTTTAAAAAACAAGTTAACATATACAATGTAAACATAAAATTGATCATTAATTAGCATCTTCCACTAACAAACACTTTAATACATTCAATGCGGATACTCTTAGTGAGAGATATTAATTAATAATCAATTTTATTTCTACACTGGATTTTTTTTTTTTTTTGACTACTTCTACACTGAATATGTTAATTAGTTTGCTAAATGAATTTTTTTAGTAACATGTTAACTTTATTATTAAATTTAGCTAGCATTTTAATATTCAATGTATCATTTTTGTAGTGAAATTCTCCAATGGTGTAAATACATTTCACTCCTACCCTACCCACTCATTCCCTTATTTATTTATTTTCTTTTTCTTCTTCATTCTTAATTTTTTAATATCAATAAAAAAAACTAATTTTTTTGTTGATTCCATATTATATGATTTAATTAATGAGATCTTCAAGATGAGTACCATATTAATATATAAATTTTGTTATTCTGAAAATAAGTATTTATCATATTCTTGAATTTGACTAAAAATTAACACATTCATTGTGACAATAATATGTGTTGACCACAAAATCCAACTGGATCTTGGACCACAAAAAATTCACTCTTTCTTTCTGCAGCTGGCGCCGTAATTAACCCTCCCCCCAAGGGACACGGGTTTTCGAATTAATCATGAGGCTCAAAGATCAAGGATTTAGGACTATTGGGTTCTTTATAAAGCCTCCCTCATTCTCGCATTTCTTCTTTACTCGCCTCTCATAATTTTCGCAGTACCTGTCTTCACAAGAGATTGCAGCATTCTATCTTCTACTCGCTTTTTGTCTTCCAGTGTTTCCTTAGAATTGTTCACCCGGAAATTTGTTTTCATCACCCAACATTTCCCTTGGCGTGTTTCCCCTTTCGAGTTTACAACCTTGAATATCCAGTTTTCGAAGGTAAATTTCTTTTTCCTTGCATGCGCTAAACTTTTCTGTTTTTAGTTTCTCACTGTGGGTTTGAGAATTTTATTTCGCATTTTTCTTTTATCATTTTGATGAGTCTGTCCCGTCTTTAAAAACAAAAGAAAAATGGAAAGAGTTGGGGGAACTGGTTCACAGGAAATGTTAGCAATGGCGGTTCCCGTCAGAGGTTTCTGCCCTATCTCTTTATCGGTTTTTAGTTCTCGCTTCTTTAGGGAGCAGATTAAGAGGAGGTATAGGAAAACTAGCGGTTTAATTTATTTGAGTGATTCTGACAGCGAAGAAGAAAGAAACCAGAACTACATGGCCCATCTGTCGTTTGAAGAGGAATCCGCGCTAAAAGAACTCCGAAGCAAACGTGACAGAGACATGGGGAGAGGGGGAGCAATGGGTTCTTCTTCTGGCCCACAGGATCTTGATTTGGGCGCCAGAACCCCTTTCCGAGCACACAGAGAGGAGTTGGGGCTCTCAGATGAGGAGATAGCTCAGGTCGAAGGTTGGGTGGACCTGGTAAACAAAGTATCAGGATATCATGTGGACCCTGACCCAAATCCGGATTTTTGGGAGAGCAGCGAGGTCGCTACTGAAATCCAAGGAGTTGATATGGCTGGGGCCTCGGCGAAGTTCAGGATGCCAGAAGGGGTCCGGTTAGTGCATCCTACGCCTTCTTTCCGACCATGCAGCCCTCCCTCAGGCCAAGCGACCATATGTTACGATGCCCTGTCCTGCGGTATGAGTCTACCTTTGCACCCCTTCTTCAGGGCCTTGCTTAGGAGCTACAACTTGTGCCCCTACCAGTTGGCACCTAACTTCTGGACACAGGCCGTGGGCACTAGGCTAGCGTGGCAAGAGGTCAACCCCGATCATCCCATCTCTCTATACATTATTCATACTTTGTACACTTTGAAGAAGTCAGTGAGAAGGGAGAGGGACGTGAGGGCCGATGTGAAGGATTGGTATTATCTGTCTCCTTGAGGCTCATATCCTCCTGTTATTACTGGCCAACCTACCTCTATAAAGAACTGGAGGAATCAATGGTTCTGGGTGGCCGGGGAGTAGCAGAGTTCTCCTGTAGACCCTTGTCCGGAAATTTCTGTTCCCCGAACTCTTTCCATTCCTAGTGAGTCTTGCGTTTGCTTTAGTGTCCTTAAGTGTCATGTGTCACTTGTTTTTATTTTCCATTCACCTTCCTTTGCTGGTTTTTAACATGTTTCCGATTTGTGACAGGGGACACTTTTGCCCGCCTACTCCCTGATGCGGATTTAGCGGACGTTAGGCGTCTGTTCGCTTACAAGGGCACCTTTCAAGGGGTTATTCAGCAGAACAAACTGTTCCTCAAACACGATCTTATGCGAGCCATGGGTAAGTTTGCATTGTTACTGCTTTTATATCTCATGCTTTTTTTGTTCGTAGCCTTATTTCCCTCTATTTCTTGCTAGGTTCTAAAGATTTTCCGAAGATCTCTCTGAAGGGTCTCATGGCTACGAAGATTCCCCCTGCACTTCGCCATGGCAGTGAGGTTGAAAGGAAACAGAAGGCGGTATTGGCCAACCTGCAAGTCGGGGTGGCAAAGGAGGTCTCCGAGGCATCTGCGGCCCAACTTCAGGGCCCTCTTCCAGCCCTAATGCCACCGCCTACTCTGTTGCCCGTGGGTCCTCGGAAGCCTAACACAGAAAAGGAGGCCGACCCCAAGGGAATCCTTCCAAAGGGGAAAGGGAAAAGGTCTAATAGGGGGAATCCAAGAGAGACAGGGAGGCTACGGATGCCTCGGTGCCGCCTCCTTTGTCTGAGGACATATTTGAACACGCCCCTAAAGAGGAGCCCGCCCCCACGAAGAGACTCAGAAGAGGTAAGGGCAAGGAATCCACCTCTGCACCTCCGCCTCCCGTGATTGAAGACCTGGAGGATGACCTTCTGTGCCCATTCCAGGCTTGGCCTATGAGGTGACACCAGAGGGGGCGGAAGAGCTCAAGCATATTAAGGCCAGCCTCCTCCCCAGAGACGTCACTTTCAGCCCTTCATTGTTCGATTCCCCCAGTTCTCCTCCAGCCAAGGCTGCATTTATTACCGAACAATTTTGGACGGAGGGTTGGTCTGCCTTCTCCTCAAGCACCGGTCCATCCCGGAATCTGCTCGCCGCCAAGGCCATGAATGTCAGGGCATTGGCCCTCATTGACGAGGTCTACTCGTTTGTGGAGGAGGCGCTGAGGGACAAGAAGAATGCTGAGACTGCGCTCCGGCATGCAGACAATATGCTCAAGGAGATTAATGACCTCAAGGCCCAGCTGCTCATAGCCCGTAAATCTTCCTCAGAAGAGAGGGCTAATGCGAAGCGCCTCCAGGAGGACAATGACAAACTGAAGCATGACCTTCAGGCCTCTGAGTCAGACGTGGCGGTCTTATGCAAGAAATTGGATGATTCCAACCGTGCGCAGTCCCTCGCCTCTGAGGCCCTGGTCGCCGCTAACGCAGCCAAGTTGAAACTAGAAGCGAGGTGGCAGCGGTAAATGAAAAACTGGGGAGGGAGCTGGAGGCTAAGGAGAAAGCGGAAGAGGACCTTGCCTCGCTGGAAAAACACTTGCAAACGAGGATCACTGAAGTCTTGGAACAGACTGTCGCGACACGGGTGGAGAATGCCTTAAACACTAGAGTGTCGGAAGCTGTCCAAAACTTCAAGGACACCTTTGAAGAGACCCCTGAGTACGAGGCTATGCAGCGGGTTTTTTGGAATTTAGGGGCCAGGATGGCCTTGGGGGACGTGAAGGAAGCTTTTCCAGCTTTGGACCTGTCCTCCATTGAAGCATTCTACCCCGAGCCTCAAGATGCTCATGCAGATCCCTCAGGTGCATCCAGCAAGGGCTCTCCAGAAGGCGTTCCTCCACAATGATCATCTTCCATCTTTGCCTTTTTGTTAGTTAGTTAGTGTATTTGTTTTCTTCTTCCTCTTTTTTTTTTTGTAAGTGCTCCGGCACCAGATATTGTACATGTAACCTTTATTTGATTTGTAAATGCCTCATTATTAATGGAATAGTTTATTCATATTTCGGCACAGTAACGTTTCTAACTGCTTAAGCATGAGTATTTCCAAGTGCGAATGCTTCGTAATTGTATGATGATAAGCGAGAAATTGCAGATGTTTGTCTGCAAATGTCATTGTAAATGTCTAGTCCCTCAGATTTAACGAGCTTAATGCGTTCACTTAAAAAAAAGTGTGAAATTGCAGATGTCTGTCTGCAAATGTCATTGTAAATGTCTAGTCCCTCAAATTTAACGAGCTTAATGCATTCACGTTTGCTGGTTAGATCTGGTTTTGAACAACTTTTGAGAAGCTTTTTTTTTTTTACCTTATATTCAGTAACACCTATACTTACAACTTTGCATGAACTTCTGTTAATGGCGTGCATACTTTCAATCTATACGTCGTGGTCATGGTGTAAATTCGCAAGAGTCATTCGTTTTTTAACGAAGTGCGCATGTGTTTTTGCAACAAAAATAATAGAGGGGTTTTTACGCTTGGCTACACAGTGATTAGTACACATATGTCTTGTGAACGCTTCGTCTAAGTGTATGTATGAAAGTAACTTTGTGGAGACGTTTAATATTTCGCACGAGAGAGCGCTACGTATGTATGAGCTAACTTAACGCTTTAAGAACTTTGGCTTATATGACAATGTCTGAGGCATTTACTCTCACCAGATGGATTTGGTTTTGACAATTATTCGAACGTTTTATCAAATCACCTTTTGTAGGACCTATGCAAGCGAGTTTGCATGGGTTTCTTTTTATGGTGCCAACACACTCAAATTTTTACACAGTGATCGCCGTGTGGGCTTTATGTGAGTCCCTTGTTTTCAACAATTTTTTATGCGTAGCGCAGGCGTATGGTGTTATGACCGAAATAGTTTTAGAACTTGCATTTATCCATTGTGTTCGTCTAATACAGAAATTGGCGTAGTTTTCAACACAGCTCACCCATGATTGTATGAAATCATATGATAATGTTGCAATCATAGAGGAGGAATTTAGTTTTATTGAAAATAACGGCGAAGGTGGTCCGTGTTCCAAGGAGTACATAGAGGTACTCCAGACAGGTCCTCAATTATGTATGTTCCGGGTACCACCTCGGCAACGACCTTGTAAGGGCCTTCCCAGTTAGGACCTAGAGTCCCTACTCCTGGCTCCTGTGTTGAGGGAAAAACCTTTTTGAGGACCAAGTCCCTAATATTAAAGCGTCGGCTCTTCACTCTTTTGTTGTAGTATCGAGCCATCTTTTTCTGGTATTTGACCATTACCACTTGGGAATCACTCCGCTTTTCCAGGAGGAAATCTAAACCGGCTCTTTGCGCTTCCTTGTTCCTAACTTCGTCATAATGAATTTGACGAAGCGAAGGGACTCTGATTTCAACGGGGCATACCACCTCGGCTCCGTAAGCCAGCGAGAAAGGTGTTTCACCAGTGGCGGTGTGCGAGGTGGTTCGAAGGGCCCATAACACTTGTGGGAGTTCATCTACCTATGCGCCCTTTCTGAATTCTAACTTCCTTTTCAGGGTATTTTTTATGGTCTTGTTCACCGCTTCGACCTGTCCGTTGGCCTGTTGGTGATGTGGAGATGAGAACAGCTTCTTAATTCCCAAATCGTCACACAACTCATCGACGCTTCTTTTTTTGAACTGTTTCGCATTGTCACTAACCAGCGAATGTGGTATCCCGAACCGGCATATGATATTTTTCCAAATGAACTTGGTGGTGTTGGCCTCGGTGATCTTCATCAAAGGTTCTGCTTCGACCCACTTGGTGAAGTAGTCAATTCCTACTATCGCAAAGCAACTGTTACCAGCTCCTCTAGGCATAGGACCAATAATGTCAACCCCCCACTTTGCAAAAGGCCAAGGGCTAGTCACCACAGTTAGCTCATGATGCGGCTGATGTGGTATGGTCGCGTATCTTTGGCATTTATCGCACTTGCGCACGAAGTCATGGGAATCCTTTCAAATACTGACCTTCCTCTAGCCCCACACATCTCAGCAAGGGAGAGGTGTAACTCCGCTTATAAAGTAGGTCGTCCAAGAGTACGAAATTCGCAGAGTATTTCTGCAATTTCCGAGCTGCTTCTGGCTCGTTTGGAACTGTCTGGTGCTTCAAATAGGCGATCAGGGGGTTCATCCAGGATCCCTCTTCTTCAATCGCCAAAATCTCCGGTCCTGGCTCGATAGAAGAAGTCAACATGCGCTCCACTGGGATTAGGTTGTGTAACTCTGAATCGCTGCTACTTGCCAATTTGAACAAAGCATCGGCGTTGGAATTTTATGTTCTGGGGATGTGCTGCAACTCCAATTTTTTAGTGCATAGCCAAATCTCTTACTTTCTTCAAGTAAGCGACCATGGAATGTTCTTTGGCAGAAAATCACTCATTGAATTGGCTTACAACGAGCTGCAAATCGCTGTTCGCCACCACGGACTTAATCTTCAAAGCCTTTGCAAGTCTTAGCCCAGCTAATAACGCCTCATACTCAACAACATTGTTTGAGGCTTTGAATTCAAAGCAGATCGCACTATGTAGCTTAAATCCTTCTGGGCTTATTAGTACTATTCCCGCACCGGATCGTCCTTCAGCAGAGGACCCATCAACGAACAATTTTCACTCTTGGATGTCATCCATGCTATCAACCATCTCAACCTCCGGTGGATGCGTGAATTCGACCACAAAATCTGCCAACGCTTGACCCTTTATAGCGGCCCGAGGCGTGTAATGTAGGTCGAACTGGCTGATTTCTATCGCCCATTTCAGTAACCTCCCAGAAACGTCTGGTTTTTGCAACACTTGTCTCATGGGAAAGTTGGTCAGCACGTGTATGAAGTGTGATTGAAAGTATGGACGAAGTTTGCGAGAGGCTGTGATTAGCGAGAGAGCAAGCTTCTCCATATCTGGGTAGCGCGTCTCGGCATCCAGCATGACTTTGCTTACATAATACACTGGTAACTGATTCCCATCCTCCTCTCTAACTAACACCGAGCTAACAGCCTCTTTGGATACGACCAGATATGGGTAGAGAGGCTCACCAGCCTTTGGTTTTGATAGCAATGGGGGACGACCCAAAGAAGCTTTCAGGTCGACAAACGCCTGCTCGCATTCCGGTGTCCATTGGAATCGCCTTCCCCCTTTAGGACCTTAAAAAATGGCAAGCATTTGTCAGTGGATTTTGAGACGAATCGGTTCAAAGCCGCAATTCTTCCCGTTAAGCTTTGCACTTCTTTTGGATTTCGAGGCGACTGCATGTTTAGCAAAGCATTGATTTTGTCCGGATTGGCTTCGATTCCCCTCTTATTCACCATGAATCCGAGGAATTTCCCAGATGCTACCCCAAAAGCACACTTTGCTGGGTTGAGTTTCATCCAATATTTCCTCAAAACATCGAATGCTTCTGACAAATGGAGGATATGATCCGCGGCGGCCATGCTTTTGACTAGCATGTCATCAACATACACCTCCATAGTGTTTCCTAATTGTTTCGAGAACATGCGGTTTACCAGCCTCTGATAGGTAGCTTCCGCATTCTTCAAGCCAAATGGCATAACTCTATAGCAATAGAGTCCTCTATCTGTGATAAAGGAAGTATGCTCTTCATCCGATTCGAACATGGGAATTTGATTGTATTCGGAGTATGCATCCATGAAGCTCAGCAGCTCGTGTCCCGCTGTGGAGTCGACCAGCTGATCGATCCGGGGCAGTGGAAAGTGTCTTTGGGACATGCCTGGTTCAAATTGGAAAAATCAATGCACACCCTCAATTTCCCATTGTGTTTTGGCACCAAGACAGGATTTGATACCCACTTCGGATATCGGGACTCTCTGATGAAGCCATTCTTCAATAGCTTTGCGACCTCGTCTTTCAAGGCCTCATACTTGTCCGAGCTCATGGGCCTTCTCTTTTGCCTATGCCCAGGGCTTCGGGGATCCAGCTGGAGCCTGTGGCAGGCCTCTTTAGGACCGATTCCAATCATGTCACCATGCTTCCACGCGAATACATCGAGGTTTTGAAGTAAGAAGTTCTTCAATTGACTCTTGTATTCGGTCGACGAGTCCAGTCCGATCTGTAATTCTTTGATTCGATCAAGTGGGTCTACGCCGAAGCATTCCAACCTTTCGGCCGAGGTGGGGCAATTGTCACCTGCCATTCTGGGGTCTAGATCTGCTAGATCCTCTTCAACGGTCATTGTAACATCCTTACTTCCAGAAGGCCCTTCACCCAATCTTTTAGGGTCTGGAGCAGCCTCGGTCATGGCTACATCGCTGATCATGTTTAAGCTTCAATCTTAAAACTTCCGAATTGCATTTGTGTAACAAGCCCGGGATTCTGTTTGGCTTCCCCTTACAGTTGCAACGCCATGCTCCGTGGAGAACTTCATGCAGATGTATTTGGTATGCGTTACCGCCCTCAAGTCAATAAGACCAGGCCTCCCAATTGAACCATGATAGGAGGAGATTTTGTCAACCACCAAGAATTCCATAGGGATTCTGGAGAGGGTCAGTGCTTGCCCTACTTCAGTCATAAGGGTTATGGACCCTCTGGGGTTATGCTGTTCCCCGTGAATCCGTATATTGGATCGAGGACTGGAATGAGTGGAGTACTGATCCCCATCTTATCAAAAGTTACCCCGTAAATCACATTTACCGAGGCACCATCATCCACCATCATTCATGATAGCCCATTCCGAGCCACCACCACCCTGATAACCAATGTGTCGTTGTGTGGGAAGTGCACTCCAACGGCATCGTCTTGTGTGAATGTGATAGATTTCGTCCGAGGTATCCCAACAGGATGTGAATGGATATGATAATTCACGTTGGAGGGCTGCTTGGCCTCTCTTATGTACCTCTTTTGGGAGTTGTTTGTGTTCCCACCTGGGTGGGGGCCTCCTAGTATTGTGTCGATTTCACGAATGGGGAGGTCGGCCACAGGCACAGGTGGTTCCCGTGTATCTTTAGCATGCGCCGAGGCGGTATCCTAGCCCTTATTCCTGTCTCTTTGACGATTGTCAATTCTTTCCTTAGTTGAGTTCTTCCACGGAGCTCTCCTATCAGCTCGGTTGAACTTCTGACCACCAGATTTTTGAGTTCTCCCTGTGTCGGGGGGAAAGTCACCTCCCCTTCTCCCCTGCGCCTTTTGGTCAGCTAACATGTGGATTTCCCTGCAATCCTCCGTTGCGTGACCGTAATATCTGTGATAGGCGCAGTAAGCCCCAATCATGGGCTGTTTTCCACTTCGGCCGCTTTCCACTCTCCCTTGAGCCGTGAGAGGATTTTGAGAAGGGGTGTTAGAGTGCAAGTGAGGAATAGCTTCCGTGATTTCTGCGGCAAAGCTAGATCCTGTCCCTGGAAATGGACAAGGCGCGCCACCTCGGTTACCGAGGGCCCTATCCTTATTTCCTCCTTTCTTGAGGTCCGCTTCATTGAAATATCCAAGGTTATATCTCCCTTGGGGATGATTATCTCTGGCCCTAGACATTTCCTCCGATACAATCTTTTCCTTCATCAGGTCTACCAGGGTATTGTAATCCCTTGGTTTCTTGCTCCGGACATCCCTCCAGAACATGCTGGTCATATCTAGCCCTCCTTTTAAAGCGGAAAACATCTCCGCTTCTGTGATATTTTCGCAGATATGCATCTCTTCAGTAAACCTAGTTAGGTAACTTTTCAGAGACTCGTCCCTTCCTTGCCTCAGATCCTGAAGGCATTGGAGCGGGAGCTGGCCAGGCCTGGAGGAAACAAAGCCATTTTTAAAAGCCATCTTCATATCTCTCCAACTGTGAATGCTGCCAGGAGGGATTTTTTTATACCATCGTATGGCACTTCCCTCAAGGGTTAAAGCAAAAGCTTTACATTTCAATGACGGGGTGGCTCCGGCTATTTCCATGCTGGCGCGGTAATTTAACAGGTGATCATCAGGATCACCTCGACCAGAGTATTTTTCTATTTCTGGCATCTCAAAGTCATGAGGTACGGGGCATCTACGGAGGCCCTCTATGAAGGGACTTACTTCCTCTTCGTCATCCAACTCGTAAGAGGGCAGTTCACTGTTTTCATCGTGACCGGAATACATTGGACCATGGTATTGGTCGTAGAGCGGCGGAGCATACTCTTGCCTTTGTGGTGGCAAAACATGGCCGTGGTTTAGCCTTCCGTGGGTTGGTAACTCGTTGCGAGACCTTGTCCGAACTGCTTCGGCTCTTCTTTCATGCCTATTCCTAGGCTCATGTGCTGATGCCAACCTTTCTGCTCACGTACCATGTTGGTCCCTATACATTTGACCATGCGACAAGGCTTCTTCAGCGCGTCACTCCCGCCTATTTCTAGGCTCTGCGGTATTGTGCCGACCTGGGTCCGTTTGCCCCCGTCGTTGGCCCCTAAATAACCCTCCTATTCGGCTAAAGATACTTCAGGATTTTGCGGTAGAAGCCTCCCTGTGTCTAGGTGGGAGTGGGTTTTGTTCTTCATGTGCTTCATGCTCCGAGTCTCGCTCGTAGGAGGGCTCGGATTCTACCTCGGCATATGCCTGTGGATCTTGATAATAATACAAGGCAGTGGCCGCCTCGGATGGTGAATAATGTGGCTGTGGGTATTGCTGAGGCATCACGGGTTCGTTCATAACATACCCTCTGGTCATAAAGGCATTCATTGCAGCAGTCTGTTCTATCTGCTGCTTCTGCATCTCCAGCATTTGAGACGCCATGCGTGTCATGTCACGCATCATGCGGCGATTTCGGTGCCGGTGAGGTGGGTTAGGTTGTACCACTTCCTTATTGGGGTTTTCATGGAGTCCTTGAGGAACCTCGCCCTCGCTGTGTTGGCCACTTCTTCCCCTACGGGGGTTAACATCACCATCACTTTCGTTCATGTTTAGGGAAATTCCTTAATCTTATCTTGTCTTTCAAAGATGAGTGGACTTTCGTTTCCAAAATCCCCGCATTTTCCAAGGTTACTAAACTTATATCTCAAAGTTATACGCCTTTTCCAAGGTTGTTTAAACTTATATTTCGAAGTGTTATGCCTTTTTCAAGGTGAATACACTTGTGTTTCAAAGTTTTAAGCCTTTTTCAGGGTCCACGAACTTGTGTTTCAAAGCTCCTTACCTTTTTCAAGGTTCACAAACTTATGTTTCAAAGCTCTACACCTTTTTCAAGGTTAACCAGCTTATCTTTCAAAGCTCTTGCCTTTTTCAAGGCCAACCGGCTTATCTTTCAAAGCTCTTGCCATTTTCAAGGCCAACCGGCTTATCTTTCAAAGCTCTTTACAGTTATCCGTTCTTTCGTAAGAGGTTCTTCGTCCTTTTTCAGGACTACCTTTCTATGTGTGGCTTTTTACCATGTGTTTTCGTGGTTAGCAGTATGGCTTCCCACAAACGGCGCCAAAATGTTGACCACAAAATCCAACTGGATCTTGGACCAACATGTCTCAGCTCCTCCCTCTTGAACACGTGGATCTCCTGCGCACTGTGACAAACAATCAGTTTGCAAAGGGAACCAAGGTGACTCCCGTTTGCACTCCGATGCCAAAGTCAGTACTCATTTTAGGCGAATATATATTGGGTGCGGGAAATATAAGTGTGTAAAAGAGAGAAAAGGGAGTGAGAGAAATATATTGTTAAGAGTCTCAAATTGCTAACCTCCAACTTGGAGACAATTGTGCTTCATTTATAGGGGAACTTCTTGTTTCGGATCACGACACGTGGCCTACTTTACACTTGTCATCACCCTGGCTCATGGAGGTGACAATTCTTGCTTTTCAACCGTAATCATTGCTACATTTCGTAGGGGATGGGCGTCTGTCATGTCTTGGTAAAGGCAGTGTCCCATCACTGACTCCATCTCTCTTCTGGTCAACGGCGTAAAGCCTCCCCCCGGCTGAGTATAAAGCACATCGGCTAGGCGTTAACCAGGTCGGCAAAAGAGGTTTGCTGGTCGTACCACCTCGGCACTCATCCCAAGGTGATATTTTAGACCTTAGCTGTGGGTCAAGGTCCGTTGGGCCCTTATTGGGCCTTCGCTGGTGGATCACCGTACCTTTCTTTGGGACTGGATTCAACAATATGTAATTAACTTTAACACGAATATTTATTATTTAACATCTAATTTTTTTATCTATGTGATTAGCTAAATTTGACGCATCAAATACCAATTCTCTGACTAACATTTAAAAAAATGAGTTATGCTACTTTGCTATCTTCTCTTGTCCGAATGAATGATCTATCTTTTGTGAATTATTGATTTTGGAATTAATGTTATGCGTAAATAAATAACTTCTTTTACAATGTGTGTAGGTTTAATACTTTCGGTCAAATTTTCAAATTTTCGGTTCATGCAACAAGAGGATCCTAAAAAAAATGGACAAGAAAAATGAGTGCGCGGCTCATTAACAAAATAGACTCGGCTGAGTTGTGGCGAAGGGTTTTAGCACAATTGTAGCCCGCAAAATCCCTACCGCAAAACCTCAAAAATATACTCTCAATCCAACATGGAATTGCAATCTGCCTGTAATTTCCTTCAAAATCATCCCCCAACCACCCAGTTTTATCCTCAATTTCAACCCGTAAGTAATTTCTCTTTATCAATTTCAGTTTTGTAATTTTCTCACGTTGATAGACGATAATGAATAGTAATTGTGACTTCTGATGCATCCATCATCTAATTTTTCTTTTTATTTTAAAAAAAAATATTCTCTTTAGGTTACCAAGTTCAGAAAACAAAGGCCCAGCTTTCAGATTGAGCTCAAATGTATGTTGGCTAGATTTTAATTTTATTTTCATATCTACTGTGTCATTTTTGAAATATTGGATGTTTTGGTGAAGGACGTGTTTGTTTTTATTTTTTCTTTATCCAGCTATTTTGCCACATTTAAAGAGAGGAGGAGTGGTTTTATGTGCTGCTAATCTTAATTCATCAAGGAAATTGAGTTTTCGAGTAAATGTAAGCAAGAATTCAGAACCTTTTCGTGGTAAATCTGGGTCTGTTTCGTTTGGAAATATAACTCACCAGTCTGTTGAGGAAAGCCAATTGATATCAACTCCGTTTAAGGAAAACACTGGCTCTTTCCTTTGGGTTTTGGCTCCAGTTGCATTGATTTCATCACTGGTTGTTCCCCAATTCTTCATTGTCAATGCCTTTGAAGATTTCTTGAAGAATGAGGTTCTTGCAGGTATTATAAATACTTTATACGCTAGTAATGATGATTTCTAGGTATGATTATGTACTGGAACAAGCAGGTACAGAGGAGTTGGTTCTACAAATTTTTTTATGCTGATGCATAGTGGCAGACACAGACATCTTATAGTAGTGTAGTGGGGCATAAAGATGGACCAGTGTTTTTCGTGGCGGATCTTATGGGATTGCTGCCCCCAATTTTTTCTTTTTTTTTTAAAGAAAGAGGCTTTGGAAAATTTAAATTTACGATTAAAATATCTATTCATAAATGATACAAACAACCAAATAAAAAATTGTAAACAAATATTCAACGAATACCAATCACCACATATTGCAAATTCAGCACTTGAAATCATAATTCACAAATTCAGCCTTCATATAGATTCATAATCATAAATCATAAATCATCAGTTAAAATTCACTAATTCAGCCTTCAATTTTCATAAATCATAATCATAAATTATCATTTAAAATTCATTAAATGGCAGCAAGCCGAAGCGTCAAATGAACTAACCCTTTCACCAATTCATGAAATGCGGTGTATTTGACTTTTTATTTTTATTTTTTTAAAAAAAGGCCAAATTTTACTAGGTCACGTGACCCAGTAGGACCCATGTGTGGGTGATTAGTAGTTAGTTTCTAGTAATAGTATTCATTTGAATGTGATTGTCCTAACTATGGAAGTTTAGTTCCTGTCTACCTGATCTTTCTAGTAGTATCAGACTCATCTGTGGAATATATAAAATGTCAATTGAGATTTATCAATTTTTATTTATTTATTTTTTTGGGTTAGTGAACTACCTCTGATGCTCGGTTTGAATAAAAAGGCTGAGATTGTGGTAATTGATGGCAGATGTGAACTTAGGGTCTCCGGTGGTAAGTTGTTGGAATGTTCAATGATCTCTGTTTAACGTGGAATTATGAACATGACTATGCTAATTACAGTAAAACATGTGATAATTCCTCCCAATCCAACTCATTGCAAAACCTAACTTTTACCCATCCACCAATAATCTAATCTTTCCCGCTGGCACCAAATTGTCAGGAAAAGAAAAAGAGAAGGTGTTGAGTCTCAATTGTTTGACATCTCTATTTGTTTGTGTACAAGTTTTTGGGTTTCTGTTTGCAGATCTGGAGGATGGATGAGGTAACATTTTGATTCAGTATAATTGTTGGACATGACTTAAACCTCATCAAAGGCTTTAATTCTCCTTAAAATTCACTTTGAACTTCTTGAACTTTGATATAATGACATACTTGTAATAATGTCTTATTGGAAAAGCATCTTTCTTTATGGAATTGGGTAATTTCAGTAAACAATAGTGCAGAAAAAGACAGGATATGCTAAGGATACAATTGCTAATTCCAACAATTGTGTATGAGAGTATAGGATGAATATGTTGGATAGATATCTGGTTCTGTCTATTTGTCATTAGCACTTTGCTCTTTTGAAATAATAGAGAAGAAGATCAAATTGGCATTGACTATTCTTATTTATGCTATTTAGCTGACTTACATTTGCAGATTTGCTTCACTGCACCTCATTTTGTTATATTTAAATTTCCATTCCCATTGTTTAATAACAAACAGTTTGCATTTTCCATATAGTTATTATGCAGCCATGGCTTGTAAAAGTCATGCAAAAATCATCTTTATTCTCCAAGGACTAGTGTTTACTCTTTTGATGTCAATGTTAATGCAGAAATTGTCTCTTCATTTTCTACTGAGGTCATTTTTTATGCTGGACTTGCAATATTTCTGCTAGTAACCGACCACGTTCAGAAGCCATTTCTGCAGTTTAGCCCAAAGAGGTGGAGTCTTATCACAGGCCTGAGAGGATACTTGGCATCTGCGTTCTTTACTATGGGCTTCAAGATTTTTGCCCCACTCTTAGCAGTTTATGTCACTTGGCCAGTGCTGGGTTTACCTGCATTGGTTTCAGTACTTCCTTTCTTGTTTGGCTGTTTGGCTCAATATTTATTTGAGAGACGTCTTGATATGAAGGGATCATCCTGCTGGCCTCTAGTGCCTATTATCTTCGAGGCAAGAAAATTCTCTATTAATATACATTCTCTCCTTGTAAAGAGAGACATAACGTTAAAAGGGATTTATATTTTCTTTGCAGGTTTATAGGATATATCAGTTGACAAGGGCTACCAGTTTCATTGAGAGGTTGATGTTCGCGATGAGGGGTGAGTCTGTAACGTCTGCAGTTTTGGACAGAACTGGCGCGTTGGTTTCCATGATTGTAACTTTCCGCGTCCTAGGTTTGGTTTGTCTTTGGTCATTGCTAACATTTCTTCTTAGGCTCTTTCCATCTAGACCAGTTGCAGAGAACTACTGATTTGTATAGAGGATGAGGAACCTACATGTTTTCGTCAGTACAATTACAGTTCAATGTTCTTAATCATTTCTAACTTTTGTTCATTGTTGGCAATACTTTGTTCACCCATAAACCATTACAGAACTGATTTGTATAACAGATTTAGAATACAAACTGTTTATAGCAGAGTCTGATTGTGTAGGAATTCTTGAACAAAAGTCATCAGCAAGTTCTCTAAATTACATACAGCGTCGAACTAATAACCGTTTGGTAAATCATTTATAAATAATACATTTTTTCAAATCACTTTTCAACGACACAAATTTCTCAACAGCATATTTAATCTCGAAAACATTTTTTTGTTTATAAACAAAAAAGTTTAACCAAACGAAGGATCGACAGTGCGAATCTCTTTTTGCCACTAGAATGAAAATTTCTGACTCTAGTTTTTACTCTAACCGTTATGCAACTTTAAATTTTGTAAGAATGCCTAAATTGCATATACATATAAAATCCTAATATGAAGACTACTATTAGTCTGGTACATATGATCACCTCGAGCAATACAGAAGCCAAACCTACAAATCTGCTTCATTTTCATAAATAAATTGGCGTATATACTTGATCATGCCAATGGAATGTGACTTCAACTACCGCGTTGAGTTCTATACAAATCAAAAGAAGCGTTCTTTACATCAAAATTCAAGCATTCTACTGAACTACCAGTGCCAAATGTGTAAACTGGCTTGTGTTGCAAAACAATTAGCCTGTGTTAGGTAAAAGTCAGTTTTTGGTTTATAAACTATACAATTTTTCAAATCACTTTTTAACCATAAACATTTTCTCTCTTCAATTTTCAACAACAACCTTTTACCTTAAAATCATAAATAAATTGGCGTATATACTTGATCATGCCAATGGAATGTGACTTCAACTACCGCGTTCAGTTCTATACAAATCAAAAGAAGCGTTCTTTACATCAAAATTCAAGCATTCTACTGAACTACCAGTGCCCAATGTGTAAACTGGCTTGTGTTGCAAAACAATTAGCTTGTGTTAGGTAAAAGTCAGTTTTTGGTTTATAAATTATACAATTTTTCAAATCACTTTTTAACCATAAACATTTTCTCTCTTCAATTTTCAACAACTACTTTTTACCTTAAAATCATAAATAAATTGGCGTATATACTTGATCATGCCAATGGAATGTGACTTCAACTACCGCGTTGAGTTCTATACAAATCAAAAGAAGCGTTCTTTACATCAAAATTCAAGCATTCTACTGAACTACCAGTGCCCAATGTGTAAACTGGCTTGTGTTGCAAAACAATTAGCTTGTGTTAGGTAAAAGTCAGTTTTTGGTTTATAAACTATACAATTTTTCAAATCACTTTTTAACCATAAACATTTTATCTCTTCAATTTTCAACCACAACTTTTTACCTTAAAATCATAAATAAATTGACGTATATACTTGATCATGCCAATGGAATGTGACTTCAACTACCGCGTTCAGTTCTATACAAATCAAAAGAAGCGTTCTTTACATCAAAATTCAAGCATTCTACTGAACTACCAGTGCCCAATGTGTAAACTGGCTTGTGTTGTAAAACAATTAGCTTATGTTAGGTAAAAGTCAGTTTTTGGTTTATAAACTATACAATTTTTCAAATCACTTTTTAACCATAAACATTTTCTTTCTTCAATTTTCAACCACAACTTTTTACCTTAAAATCATAAATAAATTAGCGTATATACTTGATCATGCCAATGGAATGTGACTTCAACTACCGCGTTCAGTTCTATAAAAATCAAAAGAAGCGTTCTTTACATCAAAATTCAAGCATTCTACTGAACTACCAGTGCCCAATGTGTAAACTGGCTTGTGTTGCAAAACAATTAGCTTGTGTTAGGTAAAAGTCAGTTTTTGGTTTATAAATTATACAATTTTTCAAATCATTTTTTAACCACAAACATTTTCTCTCTTCAATTTTCAACAACTACTTTTTACCTTAAAATCATAAATAAATTGGCGTACATACTTGATCATGCCAATGGAATGTGACTTCAACTACCGCGTTGAGTTCTATACAAATCAAAAGAAGCGTTCTTTACATCAAAATTCAAGCATTCTACTGAACTACCAGTGCCCAATGTGTAAACTGGCTTGTGTTGCAAAACAATTAGCTTGTGTTAGGTAAAAGTCAGTTTTTGGTTTATAAACTATACAATTTTTCAAATCACTTTTTAACCATAAACATTTTCTCTCTTCAATTTTCAACAACTACTTTTTACCTTAAAATCATAAATAAATTGGCGTATATACTTGATCATGCCAATGGAATGTGACTTCAACTACCGCGTTCAGTTCTATACAAATCAAAAGAAGCGTTCTTTACATCAAAATTCGAGCATTCTACTGAACTACCAGTGCCCAATGTGTAAACTGGCTTGTGTTGCAAAACAATTAGCTTGTGTTAGGTAAAAGTCAGTTTTTGGTTTATAAATTATACAATTTTTCAAATCACTTTTTAACCATAAACATTTTCTCTCTTCAATTTTCAACAACTACTTTTTACCTTAAAATCATAAATAAATTGGCGTATATACTTGATCATGCCAATGGAATGTGACTTCAACTACCGCGTTCAGTTCTATACAAATCAAAAGAAGCGTTCTTTACATCAAAATTCAAGCATTCTACTGAACTACCAGTGCCCAATGTGTAAACTGGCTTGTGTTGCAAAACATTTAGCTTGTGCTAGGTAAAAGTCAGTTTTTGGTTTATAAACTATACAATTTTTCATATCACTTTTTAACCATAAACATTTTCTCTCTTCAATTTTCAACCACAACTTTTTACCTTAAAATCATAAATAAATTGGCGTATATACTTGATCATGCCAATGGAATGTGACTTCAACTACCGCGTTCATTTTTATACAAATCAAAAGAAGCGTTCTTTACATCAAAATTCAAGCATTCTACTGAACTACCAGTGCCCAATGTGTAAAATGGCTTGTGTTGCAAAACAATTAGCTTGTGTTAGGTAAAAGTCAGTTTTTGGTTTATAAACTATACAATTTTTCGAATCACTTTTTAACCATAAACATTTCCTTTCTTCAATTTTCAACCAAAACTTTTTACCTTAAAATCATAAATAAATTGGCGTATATACTTGATCATGCCAATGGAATGTGACTTCAACTACCGCGTTCAGTTCTATAAAAATCAAAAGAAGCGTTCTTTACATCAAAATTCAAGCATTCTACTGAACTACCAGTGCCCAATGTGTAAACTGGCTTGTGTTGCAAAACAATTAGCTTGTGTTAGGTAAAAGTCAGTTTTTGGTTTATAAATTATACAATTTTTCAAATCACTTTTTAACCACAAACATTTTCTCTCTTCAATTTTCAACAACTACTTTTTACCTTAAAATCATAAATAAATTGGCTTACATACTTGATCATGCCAATGGAATGTGACTTCAACTACCGCGTTGAGTTCTATACAAATCAAAAGAAGCGTTCTTTACATCAAAATTCAAGCATTCTACTGAACTACCAGTGCCCAATGTGTAAACTGGCTTGTGTTGCAAAACAATTAGCTCGTGTTAGGTAAAAGTCAGTTTTTGGTTTATAAACTATACAATTTTTCAAATCACTTTTTAACCATAAACATTTTCTCTCTTCAATTTTCAACCACTACCTTTTACCTTAAAATCATAAATAAATTGGCGTATATACTTGATCATGCCAATGGAATGTGACTTCAACTACCCCGTTCAGTTCTATACAAATCAAAAGAAGCGTTCTTTACATCAAAATTCAAGCATTCTACTGAACTACCAGTGCCCAATGTGTAAACTGGCTTGTGTTGCAAAACAATTAGCTTGTGTTAGGTAAAAGTCAGTTTTTGGTTTATAACCTATACAATTTTTCAAATCACTTTTTAACCATAAACATTTTCTCTCTTCAATTTTCAACCACTACTTTTTACCTTAAAATCATAAATAAATTAGGATATAAACCAAACGGTGTAATGTATCAGAAAAATCTTCCCCCTTTGTACTCAGTTTTTTTTTCTCTTTCTGTAGCGCCCCGAGTTCCGTATACCCGATTCACTACGTCATTTTCTGTCTAAATTTTTCGAATAATATTTTTGCGGAAGAAATAATTGAAATTCATTTTTGGCAACATTAAATAAACTGTAATGGCCGATAAAATTGAAAACATTTATGAAACCATTTGAAATAGTAAATCGAACCATTAATTTTGTAAAGAAATTGACAATGTCATAATTTCTCAAATAAATGAACTTCTCTAAATTATTCGATTGTTTGGAAAAAATACGGAAATCATTAACGTCAAACTTTCAACCGTTTAACGATTATTGCCACCATCATTCATCGCTCGCCACCGTCTCCGAAATTTGCAAAACTGTTAAAAAGTAGGGTGAGTATTTCATGGGGGAAATACTCAGTAGACTCATCGCAAATTAATTTAATTTATAAGATGATTAAACACATAAATCCCGGTTCTTTATAAAACGGGCATTGATAGAGCTTCTTTATAAAACGGCTCTTGATAAAACTCATATTGTGCATTACAGCACGAGACATATTGTGAAAATAATAGGCTCTTTGAAAAACATCTCTTTAAAAATAGCTCTTTGAAAACAGCTCTTTGAAAACATCTCTTTGAAAACAGCTCTTTGAAAATAGCACTTTGAAAACAGCTCTTTGAAAACATCTCTTTGAAAATAGTTCTTTGAAAACAGCTCTTTGAAAACAGCTCTTTGAAAATAGCTCTTTGAAAACATCTCTTTGAAAATAGTTCTTTGAAAACAGCTCTTTGAAAACCATATACTTATAAAACACATTTTAATTATGCCAAGCATAATTTTCTTTTGAAAGCATAGGGATCCTTTCCATCCTAACATAGGATAAGATCGAAATCCTCATAAACATAAGAATTTTACCGAACTTCGGTGGCAAGAATTCTTATGTAGTAAGTATACCAAGCATAATTTTTGAAATTCATAGGGATCAATTGCATCATAACATAAGATAGGATCGAAATCCTCATAAACATATGCGACAGGAATTTTACCGAACTTAGGTGGAAAATCCTCATAAACATATGGAAACATAGGAATTTTACCGAACTTCGTGGCAAATCCTCATAAACATAGGAGACACAAGAATGTTACCGAACTTCGTGGCAATAATTCTTATGTGTAGCGCTACTAAAACTCCGGTCCCCTTAACATATCATAACTTATCATATGGGACCCATAGCAATCTTGGTAGATTGATTTCATAGTAATGATCCAAAAAAACATTTTCGTGAAGCATAGGGTATACTTACTTTTCGTAAAAACATAAAGTATATTTTCTTTTCATAAAAACATACTTACTTTTCATAAAAACATAAGGTATATTTACCTTTCATAAAAACATACTTACTTGTCATAAAAACATACTTTCTTTTCATAAAAATTGACTTTCACAAGTCACATGACATTTATATGAAATCATAATTTAAATCAATTAATAAGTGCGAGTCTACCTCAAACTTGACGAGTGTGGTTGAGCGGGAATGACTTCAATTTCTTTAAATTCTCCGTACGCTTCGTCTTAGCCAATAAGTCACTTTACTCTATCGAATATATAGTTCAAAATGATAAATTATAATTTGAGGACTAAAATTGATGTTTTGAAAGTTGAGGGCTAAAATGAATACTTTTGAAAAGTTCAGGGACAAAAATAGATATTTTGAAAGTTGAGGGATTAAAATGAATACTTTTGATAGTTGAGGGACTAAAATGAATATTTTCAAAAGTTGGGATTTAAAATCAAATAAAGTAAATCAGCAGGGACTGAATTGATCAGATTTTTAAAATGAAAGGGCTGATTAAAACTCATTTAAAACTTAAGGGCTGAAATTGATAAGTTTAAAAACTGAAAGGACTGAAATAAAACCTTTTTAAAACTCGAGGGGCTTAAGTGCAAATTTCGAAAATAAAATATATATTCAGATCTGTTTTCTCTCTCTCAACTCACTCTCTCACGATCCACACTCTCTCACTAGTGTGAAGAAACAGAGGACGGAAGAAGGCGAGACACAGGCGAAATCCGGTCTTTCACCGGGGATTTTCCGACGCTACGCCGGCACAAGGTGGCGATGACAAGGGAAAGGTATTGGTAGTAGGAAGGGTACGATTTGGGTTGCTGATTCACAGTGAAATCGAGGTTAGAGTTCGCGGTTTAGGTCGTGATTTCTCCGGCTACAATTCCGGAGTTGGTTGAAGGTAAGTCTTGGCTTGTCTATCATGGGTTTGGGTTTGATTTTTGTTTTGGGTGAGGATTTGGATTCGAACTAAAGTTGATTGTGGAAAGTGATGATGATGATGGCGTTGATTTGTCGTAGGTGAAGTTGGTGAGTTAGGGTTGCTGCAGGAGGATATGGTGGTTGGCTGGTAGATCAGTGGTTGCAGTGAGGTTGTTCTCGACCGTGGCTATGATTCGGCAGTTGGTTGATTTTCTGATTCAGCTTGATCGATTGGCAGTGGTGATGGCTGCAATGGAGTTGGGGAAATGGTGGTTCAATGAAAATTGAGTACAGGCGGCGGTTGAGATAATGATAGTAGTGTTGGTTATTCTTCTCGAACTTGGTCAACTGAAATGGTGGTGCAGGATATCAGAATTTATAATAATGATATGTTTTGCTGGCTAATTAAGAAAGATAGTGGAGAATTAGGTAATGTGAGAGGGTGGAAAACATCATAATTGTTTGATGTGGATTTGATGATGAAATTGGGTCAAGATGAGTTGGAAATACTTTGTGTGATTGAAGGGAATTTCTGCATTATTGAAGCTGAACGTGGAGGTGGGGTTGATGTATATGAAATAGAAAAATAGATACAAAATTTTATATATATAATGATGATGTTTTTTGAGAATCTTATGGAAATGATGGTAGGATTAATTTAAGGTAATCAACTAAAAATTTGACTAACTTCGATCAAGATAGTATTTGAAACAGATATGTTTTTGGACTGAAAATATGATTTTGAAATAATACTTTGAATAAATAATTAAAATAACATAATTTTAGAAATTCAGATTTTAATTTAAAATCGAACAAATTCGATATTTCTTGACTTGGCTAGACGAATCCGTCGCGGCGTTAACTTCAAAATAATGGGTGAAATAGTAGCGACACAATTTTCTAAATATTAAAATAATTATTTATTGCATAAAAATTCTGGGTCGCTACACTTTCACAATGGCGTTTTGATTGGTTACTGACTTATGTGCACTGTCATATGAATAATGAAATTATGGTTGAAGAAATAAAAGACATTATCGAAAAAACATTGAAAATCTAAACGTTGAAAAAAAAAATCACGGTACACACTCAACACTGTTCAATTAAACATTAATTTTCTCAATACATATTAATTTGAATACTGTAACGACCCGGGTCCTACTTAACGGATTGTCTCGGCCGTTAGATGACGGCGTACTGTCCCCATTGTACCAATACGAGTCTTTTCAGCATGCTCTATCCTCACTCCCATGCTCCCCGAGAAAACTTTCCAGGAGGTGCACCTTCTTTTCCGAAAGTCCATCTTTAGAAACTCCACAGTTAAGCGTGCTTGGCTTGGAGAAATATTGTAGTACCCCGACTAAGAAAGCTTAAAAAAAATAATAGGTACTACTCATACCAACAAGGTGTACCTTCTTTTCCGAAAGTCCATCGTTAGAAACTCCACAGTTAAGCGTGCTTGACTTGGAGCAATTCTGGGATGTGTGACCTCCAAGAAAGTTTTCTTGAGAAGCTTGCGACTGAGGACAAAACATGCTGAAAAGACTCGTGTTGGTACAGTGGGGACAGTACGCCGTCATCTATGATCGGGACAGCCCGTTAAGTGGGACCCGATTGTTACAAATACATTATACTCATTATTACACAAACAAGAGTCTAAAAAATGGAAATTCTAGCATTGAGTAATTGAGAGTGCCTTGAAACTAAATCTGGGAACTTAGATTTATAGGTCCAATTTGTATTTGCTAAAATTGAGATAGTTGTTGTTTAATTGAATAGTGATGACGATGTATTGTAATTTTTTTAAAATGTTTGGATCATTTCTTACTTCTTCGTAATGTCATGTGACAGTGCACAAAGGTCAATTGTCAATCAAAATTTAAGATTTTGTCATAATGAATCTATTAGTAAACGAAATGTTAGAGAAGTATGATGTCAAAAATCAAAGATGGAAGACTAAATCTGCAATTAACCTTTATTTTTTGGAATTTTCTTCAGTGACTTTCCTATTTTGCCCATCACTTTTGTCAAATGGGACTAATGTTAGGGGTGTAAGCAGTCCGATATTACAGATTTTCTAAATATTTTGAAATCAAACCATTTAAATCGATGTGAAAAAAATTCAATCCTAAACCAAACCATTTAAAACAATTTGAGAAAAATTCAAACCTAAACATAACGGTTTGGTCTGGTTTTAAACCGCCGATTTCACCTTATATTTTTTTGTCTTTCTATTTTTATGCCACAAATTCATTGATTTCGATATATCTTATACTTTATTGATAATAAATCTAAACAAACTAAATATATCGGCTATAAATTAAAATACTAACTAAGAGCATGTTTGGTGTAAGAGAAATTAGAAAATCTTTTGAATTATGATTGAAAAGTTGTTGAAAATGTGTAAAGTGGCGGGTCTCATAGAAATATGTAGCTGAAAATGAATTTGAGGAAAAATTCCTTCAATTTCTCTAGGACCAAAGAGGGCTCAAATCAAAACGAAATCACGGTAAAATTTCATTATATTATTTTGTCCATTTTTTAGGCTAAGATGTTACAAATAAAAGTTACGACAATATTAATACAAGTATATAATGCCAAAAAAATAACATCATGCCCAATAAGACCTATGTGATCATCATATCTAGAAAAAAAGATGTTTATTGATTAGATAGATAGTATAACCGGTTACAATAAAAAATGTTTATTGATTAAATAGAGAGTATATGATCAATATAATAATTACATAAGATTGTCGTTGTTTGTTGTTACGAACTCAAACCACTAATCGAATATTAGGATGGAGATTATTTGATTTATTTTAATTTTGAAGTATGGTAATTATCTAACTGAGTAATAAATGTAATAGAAATTAACAAGAATACCTATATAACTATTGAATTTGACATATTGGCATAATTTTTGAATTTTTTTGAATTTTTATATTTTTTTCATCGGTCCGGTTTAGTTTCAAACTGTAATTAAAAATTTCAAACTTAAACCAAACTGTTCGCTAACCGCAAGTGTATGGATCGTGCAAGTAATATAATGGATGTGATTCCAAGTATCGATCCCACAAGAATTGTTGTAAATTGTATTTTAGATTACAAATCCGTAACCAGAACTAGAAAATTGATTGAGTTGGAAATTTTGATTTCAAACTTAACTAAAAAGAATGAGAAAATTTGTTTTGTAAAAACTATAAAGTGAATATGCTAGAATTGAGAATCCACATTAATTCCATCAAATATGCATTACTCAAATTGTTTAACAATAACTCACGGAGTTTTGAAAATTCATATTCCTAATGTTGTTAAAACCCCCTTTCGGACAACCAATAATACATATTCTTATTCAAGACCCAACTATATTTTTATGTTGAATACGAATGTGCAGGAAAACATTAAAGAACTATGAGTAATATTGTAGATAACACAAAGTATAGGGGTATATTTTTATCCCTTATCGGACTTTGTGGCGATTAAAGCTAGTCTAATGATGTAACGCCCCGAGTTCCGTAAAACCCGGATCGCCACGTCGTTTCTTTAAAACTAACCATTTAACAAAAATATTTCGAAAATATACTGAATTTTTCAACATCACATTCATTTGGAAAAATTAGCAACGGAACCTAAATTTAAATAAATTTACTTAAAAACATTCCATAAAATTTCAAATCTCGACAATTTAATTTAACAAAGTTTAATAAACTAGACTTTCAAAATTTCAAAATAACTTAAAATAAAAGTTTCCGTAATTGCCCATCATTCGTCTCAGCCTCCGAACTCTGCAAATATTGTTAAAAATCGAGTGAGTATTTCAAAAGAAATAATCAGTAGACTCATCGCCAGTAATTAATTTACAAGATAATTAAACAAGTAATCATGCAAATATTATAGTGGCATTCTCTTCTTAGTCATAAGCATCATGAAATGAGTGCAATATGAACATATTCTTATCTTGTCTTATGCAAATAAAGCATATAAGTTATGACATGTAAAACATAAATTTCTCTTCTTATCTCATAAGAGATTCTCTATTCTTATCTCATGCAATTAAGCATATAAATCACATAAATCCACATAACACATGCAATTATAAAATAAATAAATTAGTGGAGACGAGTCTACCTTAATTTATCTTGAATCACGTAAAAAAGTGGAGCGGGAAATAGCCTTAATCTCTCAATCATCCACACGTTTTGTCTAGCCAAAATATGAAATAAAACTTTGAATTAGTAATTCGAAATTTTAAGGTTTTAAAATGATAAAGTAAAATTTAGGGACTCAATTGAAAATTTATTAAAACTGAAATTTAAAGTTTAGGGACTGAAATAATCTTTTTTTTAATAATGAGGCTGATTAGAAACACTTTAAATCTGCAGGGGCTGAAATAACCCAATTTAAAAACTGAAGGGATAAACAAGCAGGCTTTTCAAAACAGAGGGACTAAAATAAAAGCTTTTAAAATTGGGGGGAGGGGGCTAAATAGGCATTTAATAAAATCATAATATATATATATATATACAAAACATCTCTTTCTCTCTCTTATTCGAAAATCTGGGAAATATAGAGAGAAAGATAGGCTATCGACGGAATAAGGGGGAGGAACTCAGGCCGCCAGTCAAAGGGTGAGATCAGCGCCACCGTCGCGTGGTGGCGCTAGTGTAGGGTGGAGAGTATTTGGGCGAGTCTTGGGTGTAAAGAATCGAAGTAAACCGGGCTGGAAGGTTGCGATCGCACGCCTCTGCAGGTTAGCTTCAGTCGTAAAAAATCTCCGTCATGCGACCACACGATATAAACAGGCCCGATCGCGAGATTTTACTCTGAACTGCAATTTTCATCTTTCAAATGCTATAAGTTGGTCCGCCTAATCTTTTATTGCACAGCTGGTCCTTCAACTTTCGATTGTTGCAATTTGGCCCATAAACTTCTGATTTCTTCCAATTTTGATTTCTTCTTCGATTATTGATCTGTTTCAAAATCATTTCGTTGACGGGTTCGCATGGCACCGATCCGACGATTTCGAAAATGTGGTTTCGGTTTGATTTTCCGATTTGAAGGTTTTTGCTTACAGACCTAACTAATGCTTCTAATAAACAGTATGTTGGGATGTATGGTGCCAAAATTAAAGCTTTGAATGTACTTGCAACATTTTTGAAAGGTTGATGACTAAATCTGTAATTAATCCTTCAAAATAATTAACTTCCATATTACCACTGTTTGTTTTTTCTTATGTCCGTTTGGCGACTAATTTTTGTTTATAAATAAAGAATTTGAATTTTTTGAAGTAAACTGTGTGGTTGAAAAGCTATATCAAAATATGTGTGATTAAAAAGTAGTTTGAAAAAATATGAAGAAAGCTTGTTTATAAACAAGTTTACCAAATACTTGCTTACTTGTACCCAAACTTATATTTTTTTCATAATTCATATTCATGTTTTACATCCATATTTAATTTAAACCTGCATTTTATACAAGTGTCAAACTTTCTATCATTCATAATTTATATTCGAATTATCAAAAAAAAAATTCCCTCTATGTCTAAGCCTCTGTTTGGTGGCTTCTTTTCGTTTATAAAGAATTAGAATTTTTGGGGATGTGTTAGAAAAGTAATTTTGAAAAATGTATATAACTAAAAAATAATTTGAATAAATGTATCAGATACTTAAATGAGTCATTAACAACTCAAAGTATTGATCTTGCGTGGCCATTGACGGGGTTCATCGTTCACCCTTTAACCACGTATAAATTACATTATCCCAAACTATACAAATCATATTCGTTCATTCTCGAGCTCCAATTCCTATGTACCCTAATATGACTGTGTCAATAATTTTCTCTCAAATAATTTTTATTTTCAATTTCGATGAACGATATGATTCACAAAGAAAGTCGTCAAAAAGGCTAGAAGTCCCTATTGCCCATCCCATTATATAAAGAATAATATTAATTATACATAATGAAGTTACATAATGAGCCTGTATTCGGAGGCTATATTACAAAGAAAAAACCAGATTTTTTTTTCCATGTATCTCGAGATGTTTGAAGGGTTAAAAATTGGAGAGAGAAAAGATGTATGCTTAAAAAATTGTATTAGAAATTGTAGTATCTATAAACCAAAAAAAAAAACTGTGGATCCGAACACAGCCTGATTTGTATAACAATGTGATTTCCAAAAGAGAGTAGGGAAGTTTTTCTCCTCTTTATTTATTTATTTATTTATTTTTGAAATTTTTTTATCCAATCGTATCTCTAATATGTGCATTATGCAAGTAGTGTGTCATTGCTATAGATGAATAATGGAAGTCATGAAATAAGTAATTGCTTAAAAATAGCTTCATAATATTTAATTATTGTTTCATGTTCTTGATCAATTAGTTAAATTTTAATTCCTTGTTTTTAGATTAGTGGGTTGAATTGCTTGATTATCAAGTTGTAATTGATTTATAAATAGCAAATAGGAACTATTGAATAAAGATCATCAATTACAAGAAATTGTCTTCTTTCACTGTCTCTAATCTTCTTCCTTTCTTATGCACAAGAAATTCTAAACATATCAATCTCACATCAGTACGTGTATATAAACGGTTACGTAAACTATTATCTGGATGTAGGAAAAATGTTATATAAATATATACCTAAAGAAACTACAAAGTCAAGTATATGAAATCATAATATGAACCAAAACTGTGTCAATATAGGTTTCCTCATCCAAATTCTATATTTTAATTTGGCCATCATATGGCAAATGATAGTTGCACCACCCTTGGCGCAACATCCTAACGAGTTTCCTATTGCGCGGAAATTTATGTTCAATATTCGATCATTTTTCCAAGTTCATACCTGAGTCTGATGTATGAAGTTTTTATTCATGACATGGTTCTTGATTTGATATTTAGCATCCATTTGGTAAATAAAATAAACTGATTTATAAACTAGTTTATAAATTACACAATTTTTCAAACCATTTTTTAATTACACATATTTTTCTCTTCAATTTTCAACTACTTTTTATCTCAAAATTATAAATAAACTAATTTATAAATATTGACAACCATTTAGTCCTTCCCACACAAAGACAAATCGTGCAGTGTTCGAACAACTATTCTATTTTGTTGACTTCTCCAATTTGTACAACTATTTAGCTTCTCGTGTGTATATGCACGTGGACGGACAATGAAAATTCTGAAATAAAACTAATTTCACGTTTTTTATTTTATTTTATTGTTATTTTACATAATTAAAATTCAATGTCATATTGTAAGGATTTTAATCAATCATGTGAGCTTATATGTGAATTATTGTGTATTCAATAAAAGGCTATCAATTTGGTTAAGTCCAATTAAAGTGATCTAATAAGGATTTGATATATCGGGCTTTAATGCATCTAATTAAATGTATGGACTTTTATGTGTAGATACCAGGCCATTACCTAATTCATGATGGGCCGGATTAGGTTAATTGACAATTCAGTATATAAAGTCGGTTATGGTCCCAGAATCCTACGTACTGTTCATCTTGTCTGACATCCCATCATCAGAGAGAAAATACGGACTACGTATCGATTTAGATGATCCAAAATACCGCTGAATCGTTTATCGTGAATCACGTTTGATTAAGGTACGCTTCCGCTTCATTTATTTAATTCTTGAAATTCCAACATGATGATTATTTAGATTATAGATAAATTATTATCTGTAATAAAATTTTCTAACAAGTGGTATCAGAGCCAACATCGTGTTGAATTATCAGATCAATTTTGTACATGTATATGTAAAACCTAATTGTCTGATTTCAAAAAAAAAAAAAACTTCTGTAATTGAAAATTA
This sequence comes from Ligustrum vulgare, assembly GCA_963555705.1. Lineage (NCBI taxonomy): Eukaryota > Viridiplantae > Streptophyta > Magnoliopsida > Lamiales > Oleaceae > Ligustrum > Ligustrum vulgare. The sequence continues at coordinate 9,986,129 of OY743184.1, read as the reverse complement.
TACATACACAGCATGAATTGCTATCTACTGCCTGGATGTGAAAAGCATGGATATACAGATTTAAATTGAAATCGGTTTGTTCCTGCATGTATATGTATATTCGTTCGTGTATGTATATTGAGATTAGGTGAAGAAAATCGAATTTTTTTTTGGACTGGGTTATGGAATCTGTATGTATGAATTGCGAATGGATGTTGGGGATGGTTTTGGGTTGGATTCCGTTGAGTTGGGGTGGCCAGACGCGGCTCTGTTGGTACGCGCAGGGGGCTCGCACTGCGCTGGAGGAGATCGGAGTTGGGGGTTGCGCCCCGGCAATGGTGCCGCGTTCGCTGGATTTGGCTGCGCGCGGCGCTGCTGGAGGCGAGTAGCGCCGCGCAGGCGCTGCTCCACTGTGCGCTGCAGGTTGCAGCGTCCGGAATGGCGTTGCGGTGTTGGGAGTCGCCGGGGCTCCGCCGTGTTCTCCGAATTTAGGCTGCGGCGGCTAGGGTTTCTAAACCCTAGCTTCTGCGAAAATCAGAATTTTGGGCAAGGGGGCGTCGACGGGAAATTTGATGTCTTCAAGGTTCTTTATGCAATTTTGGATAATTTTGTTTAATTGCACATCAGGTCCCCCCCATTTGTTTTAAATAATGTTTAAATCCGAAGTTATTAAAACCATTTAAGTTGGCCCTTAAAGTTCTGAAATTTATAAATTGAGCCCCTAAAGTTATAATTTAGTTAAGTCAGGACCTTCAAGTTATGGAATTTTATGATTCAGCCCCTGAAGTTTGAAAATTTTTCAATCCAGCCCCTAATGTTTGAGAATTTTCAAAATTGGTCCCTAAAGCTTGAAAATTCTCTAATTTGGTCCCTTAAAGTTTGAAGATTTTCATTTTCAGCCCCTTAAGTTTGAAAATTTTCTAATACAGCACCTAAAGTTCTGAAATTCTTTAATTTGGTCCCTAAATTTTGAAAATGTTCTAATTCAGTCACTAAAGTTTGGAAATTTTCAAAATTGGTCCTTAAAGTTTGATTTTTTTTTTAAAATTAAGTCCCTAAAGTTTGGGAATTTGCTAAATTGGCTCCTAAAGTTTGAAAATTTTCAAAATCAACTTTTAAAGATTGAAATTTTCATATTTTGGACCTCTAAAGTTTGGTTTTGTTTCAAATTGGGACCTAAAGTTTGGAATTTCTCAAAATTGACCAATAAAGTTTTAAGAAAATTGTAATTTAAGCCCTTCAAGCTTAAAATTTTACATAATTGGCCACCTAAGGTTTAAGAATATTGCAATTAGACTCTCGCAACTTAAGGATTGCTTTATTCTAAAGTTTTGAATTTTATAATTCAAATCCTAAAGTCAAATATAGATGCAAATCAATGAATTTCAGTTTCAAATCTTGGTACATCGGAATCTTTTGAGAAATATAATATTCGAAAGTAAGTTAGTTAAAGCAACATGTTGCCAAAGCAACCTCTCTTGTGGATATTAATTAACTTTGAATATTAGAAGGTATTTGTGTGTGTCATTCATTGCGGATATTGATCGGCCCAAAGGAAGGTCAATATTTGGCTCGAATTTCACATGCACCTGTTGTGATAAACACGTGGCAATTATTTGGTTTAACGTGTAACCAATAAATCGGTCCAAAGAAAGGTTTATTGGTTAACATGTCTTATTGCCAGTGTTTGATCACTACACTAAGGGAAAATTAGGTGTTTGTGTGTTATCTCATGCGGATATTGATCGGCCCAAAGGAAGGTCAATATTTGGCCCGAATTTCACATGAACTTGTGGTGATAAATACGTGACGGTTATTTGATTTTACGTGTGATCAATAAATCGGTCCAAAGAAAGGTTTGTTGGTTGACATGTCTTACTGTCAGTGCTTGATCACTACACCAAGAGTACCACTTACAAGTCAATATTTCTGTCCAAAGACTAAATATTGATGTTGTGCTAGGTATCTTGTGATGGGCCCTACCATTATTTGAAAATATGATTTGCATAATAAGGTACTCATGTGAGCTATTTTATTCAAGTGTTCTCTATTCGGTTTCAAATTCTGCTAGTAGTATATCTACAAGCTCAAATTTAATCCCTGTATTTATGGAATAAACTTCAAGGATCAAAACAAGAACATTAACTTTTCGTTGGCTGCATCGATCTAGACCATGTACTAAGGATTGAGTAACCTACTCCTCTTACGGATGAAAGTTCATCTAATCAAATGAGGAACTTTGAGAAGTGGGATTGCTTAAATTACGTGAGTCACATGATCATTAAGTGCGGCATTCCGGAAGCCTTTAGTGGCATAATATCTAAGGAGGTAAATGATGCCAATGAATTCCTTGCCGAAATTAAGAAACGTTTTGTGAAAAACGATAAGGCTGAAACAAGCACGCTTATGCAAAGCTTGATTTCAATAAAGTATAAAGGCAATGGGAAAATAAGGGAGTACATCATATAGATGTCTCACACTGCTTCAAAACTTAAGGAACTAAAACTCGACTTGTCTAATGACTTGCTCGTGCATTTGGTATTGATATCGCTTCCTGCACAATACGGTTAATTTAAGGTCAGTTGTAACTATCAAAGGAAGAAATGAACTCTAAATGAGTTCATTCTATTTTGTGTGCAAGAGGAAGAAAAGTTGAAGCAGGACAGAACTGAAAGTGTTCACTTGGCAAACACCTCTAAAGATAAGGGCAATAAAAGAAATAAAGAACATAAAGTTGTTAAGGGTTCAGAACAAAAGAAACCACATAAACACATTAAGGCTGTTTCTTTTGTTAGAAATCTGGACATTTAAAGAAAGATCATACATAATACCAACTAAAGCAGCTGCTAAAATACCTTAAGAACTTTTGACAGGCAGAAAAACCTAGTCTAAAGTATTTCTACATTTGGGGATGTCCAGCTAAGGCAAGGCCTTATGGGCCACATAAAGAAATTGGACTCCAAAACAGTCAGCAGTTACTTTATTGGTTATTCTGAGCGTTTAAGGGGCTATTAAATTTTATAATCCCACACTTAAGTCAATTTTGAAACGGGAACTGCAACATTTTTTGAGGATGTTGAGTTTGGGGGGAGAAATAAGGTTAGAGATATTGTCTTTAAGGAATAAGTTGAGGAAGGATCGGTTTCGATTCCTACTATTGTTTTTGATAATGTGCAAGTTTCTATACATGTCATTGATCAAGAAGCATATTCGGAACCTCAATTATACAATGTTGAAGAACCTCCCATCCAAAATAAGGTAAATTTCAGAAGTACAAACTCAACAACCTCAATAACTAAAGCCATTAAGGAAATCCACGAGAGAAAGGGAAAAAATGCTATTCCGGATAATTTAAATAGTATTTTTCCAAGAATATAAGGAAAATAATGGAATGGTGGAAGATCGTCCAATCAATTCCATCGGGCCATGCAGGGTTCTAACTCTCGGAAGTGGATTGATGTCGTAAATAAAGAGTATAAGCATATGCAAGACAATAAAGTTTGGGATCTTGTCCCATTACCAGAAGGTGCGAAACCCATTGGTCTTAAATGAATTTTTAAACCAAGAGGGATTTGAAAGGTAATGTGGAAAGATATAAGGTTCGTCTTGTATCTAAGGGCTTTACACAGAATGATGGCATTAATTATAAAGAGACTTTCTCTTCGGTTTCAATGAAAGACTCTTTCAGGAAAGTTAGGTTGTTGCACATTTTGACCTCGAATTACATCAAATGGATACTAAGGTGGCGTTTCTCAATGGCGATATTGATGGGACGATCTATTTGGTGCAATCAGAAAACTTTGTGTCGTAGACCCAAAGCAAATGATTTGCAAATTAAAGAAATCCATTGTGTACTCAAGCCAGCTTCCCGTTAAGGGTAATACAAATCTCATCAAACAATTATCTCATTTGGTTTTGAGATTAATGTTGTTGATGATTGTATGTATTACAAGTTCAGTGGGAGTAAGTATATTGTCCTGGTTTTATATGTTAATTATTGCTTGCCACTAATGATATAGGTATGTCACATAAAATTATGAGATTTTTGTCAAGGAATTTTGAGATTAAAAATCTTGGTGACGTCTCTTTTGTATTAGGAATTCAGATACACCGGGATTGTTCTCGAGGTATTCTTGAATTGTCACAAAAGGGCTATATCGATAAAGTACTTAAGAGGTTTGGCATGCAAGACAGTAAATCAGGGGACAGCCCTATCGCTAAGGGAGACAAATTTAGTCTCGACTAATGCCCGAAAAGTTATCTTGAAGTTAAAGAAATGCAGAGGATCACATATAGTTAAGCTATAGAAAGTCTGATGTATGCTCAAACTTGTATGCGTTCGGATATTGCATACATTATTGAGATACTAAGGAAATATTTAAGTAACCCTGGGATGGATCATTTGGAAAGCAGCCAAACATGGGTTATAAAGTATTTAAAGAGAACAAAAGATTACATACTCACATACAGAAAATCGGATCAGTTGGAGATCATATGGTATTATGATTCCGATTTTTACAAGATGCCAAGAAAGTAAAAGATCCACATAAGGCTACATTTATCTGCTGGTTGGAGGAGCTATTTCCGGATGGAGTGCTTAACAGACACTTTAGCTTCTTTCACTTGGCAGCACAGTTGTAGCAATTTTGGGGGCATCTAATTATGGAATATAGCTGCGAAATTTTGTCACTGAGCTGCATATTCTGTACGGTATAGAAAGACCACTAAAGTTATATTGTGACAATAACTCAGCAGATTTATATTCCAGTAACAACAGGAGTTCAACTAAGTCAAAATACATTGACATAAGTTCCTGGTTGTGAAGGATACAGTTCAGAGTGGACACGTGTTAATAAGAGCACATTAGGACAAACTCCATAATTGCGGATCCGCTTACTAAAGTATTACAACATAAGGTCTTTCATGAGTACATTACTCATATGGGTGTTGTATTTCTTAAGGATATTCGGTTTCAGTGGGAGTTTGTATTTTGGGTGCATTAGACACATTTACTGTCCTTTTGGATACAGTTTAAAGTTAAAGTTATTTACAGCTGTAAGGTTTCAGGTTTATTATCTCTGAACTCGTTTGAGGATGATCTCACTAAAGTTTGGACCAGTTGGAAATAGGCATGTTGAAGATCACGTTACATGTAATTTCCATGCTACACATCCATACTTGATCCATGTCATTCAGTTATGTCGATATACGTGACCATTGAAGGTTTAGTTACGATTAATGTAGCGAAAGCCGCTTTGATCCTATGTTGATATAATTGATGGACCGGATTGTTTGGGGATGCATTCAGTAATGATAGCAAAATTCTGAGTACTCATAAGGTTATGATTGATACACAATTGTAAGGTTACACATATAGCCCAAGTGGGAGATTGTAAGGATTTTAATCAATCATGTGGGCTTATATGTGAATTATTGTGTATTCAATAAAAGGCTATCAATTTGGTTAAGCCCAATTAAAGTGATCTAATAAGGATTTGATATATCGGGCTTTAATGCATCTAATTAAATGTATGGACTTTTATGTGTAGATACCAGACCATTACCTAATTCATGATGGGTCGGATTAGGTTAATTGGCAATTCAGTATATAAAGTCGGTTATGGTCCCTGAATCCTACGTACTGTTCATCTTGTCTGATATCCCATCATCAGAGAGAAAATACGGACTACGTATCGATTTAGATGATCCAAAATACCGCCGAATCGTTTATCGTGAATCACGTTTGATTAAGGTACGCTTCCGCTTCAGTTATTTAATTCTTGATAATTCCAACATGATGATTATTTAGATTATAGATAAATTATTGTCTGTAATAAAATTTTCTAACACATATCCCCTACCGAAAAATAATATTTGAATGGTTTTAAATGTGTTAGTCTTTAACAATTAAAATGTTAAAATTTATACTTTGTTTCAGGTGCGTAAATAATTTATTTTTAAAAGTTTTTCTTCTATGTATTAGTCCAATATTTTTCGATCACGTGGTGTACTAGTTTTTTTGATCACGTAAAGACTGCCAATATTTAATTGGAATCAAAGATTTTAAACTGTTCAAATTCCATTTCACTTGTGACTAAACCAACGGCGAAAAAAGTGCAGACCAATAAAGTCCATTAGAAGATACGGCCTTGTGCCACGTGTCCGTATTAGAACTTCCCTGGACCCACACGCTGACAGCAAACGTAGAATTGATGAAAATTCTATACCTCACCACCAAGAAAGCAGCAAAAAGTGAGAATTTCAGCAATATGCCACGAATTTTCTTCAAATTCCTATATATATAGTATAAACACGTGAAAATTCCTTACCACCTAAAACCCACAATTCAGTTAACCAAAACTCCCCTTCAAAACTCAAAAGACCAGGTCAAATTGAAGTCTTGAACCACCAACAATGGCATCCACTAGACTTCTAAGAATGTCTAGACCTTTAGGTCTAGGCTCTTCTGGTCTATCGAATTCATCAATGGTGTCAATGTCTATGGCACAAATGTGTATAAGCAAAGCGGGATTGAGTTCCGAAAATGTGTCGACCGGTGGCGATGAGAAGAAGATGGTGGCGATGAAGGCCGCCAGTGGCTCAGCTTGTGTGGTGATATCAGAACCGAAGACGGGTAAAAGGGTGGATTTGGCTCTGTTAACAGGTGGAATTTTGCAGTGGAAGAATATTATTACTAAACAAAGGCCATGGGAGTTCAACATCCAGATGGTCATTGAAAAGGTAAAACGAGAATCTTGGAATTAATCTTTACTAAATTATTGTTCTGAGAAACTAAGGATTTTCATTGAATCTTGTTTTACAGGCCATAGTTGACTGCAGATTCTTTACATTGTTTGCAATTGGAGGATCTTTGATTGGTTCAGTATTGTGTTTTGTTGAGGTAATATAGTAGATCTTATTCATGCAGATCGTTAGCAGAATTTTTTTTTTTTTTTTTTTTTAATTAATACAGTGGACTAATACTGTCTAGAAGTACTTATTCTACCGTACAAGACGATTTATGATAGTACTCAATACGACGAAAAAATGTCTTTGCAGGGTTTTTTCTTGATACTGGAATCATATTTACGATATTTTCGTGCAATCTCAAATTTGTCGCAGCAAGGACATGTTTTGCAGCTACTAATTGAAGCTATTGGTATAACATCCCTTTTCAATTTTTTAGATTTTACTTCATAGACATCATTTTAGGTTATTTTTGTAGCTGAAATGTTAGTGTAATAATCTAATATTTGATGACACAATTGGTTGCAGATGTGTTCCTAGTTGGGACAGCAATGCTTATATTTGGAATGTCTTTATATGTCATATTTGTGGATACAAACAATCTCAGTGGCAAAGGATCGCAGCATCTAAGGCCAAGCTTGTTTGGCAATTTCAATGTTAAGGTATTTGTTGTCGTGGATTATTTAGCTCATGTTTGACCCCATTTTCTAAAACTCATTTCCAAACACGTATTCTCCTAATAAAATAATTTTGCAAGTCAGCCCATAACTTTTTCGTATTTTTAACCACACACTGGTCAAAAACTCACTTTTCACAAAATCACTTTTCGTATTTTTCTTGTTTTTCGTCGCTGGTAGAAAATAAATATATTAGAACGTTGTGGTTTCAATTTTATATTTTTTTTCCCTTTCAGACACTTCCATCGCGGGTAGGAATACAGTCTGTTATGCAAGCGAAGTCGAAAATGGGACATGCTGTGATAATGATACTTCTAGTGGAGGTGATGGAGAAATTAAAGAGTATACCTGTGGTTACTGGTTTGGATCTTGCTTGTTTTGCTGCAGCCATATTTGTTTCTTCTGCTTCTATATTTCTTCTCTCGAGACTTGCAGTTGCTGGCACTGATACCGGTCGATAGTCGGGGGGGGGGGGGGGGGGGGGGGTCTTATCAGAGCTTTGTTTCGATAAAACATGAAAGCAGATTTGCAGTGAGCGCATGAAGCAATTTTGGTGTTGTTTAACCAAAGAGAACAAGAGCCCTCCTGAATTTATTTTATTTTTTTTATCAAAAATTGTAATAATCAAGCTAGACAAATACAGAATACCAAAACAGCTTATTATGGGCATTTTTATTCTTTATTTTTTGGTTGCTGCCATAGATAGATGAATAATACATCCTTTGCATACAGTTTTTATAAAAAATTTATGATGCCCACAATGAGCAATTGTCCCTTTTATTGGGGGTTCTGTCGGGCCCAAATTGACAATCACTATCCACCCGCCAAGTCGCGGGTGGGTAGCTTAGAGGCACCATAAAATCACTCACAGTTTATATACACACATAATTTTAACAAAAAACCAACAAAAAATAAAGGTCAATATGATTTTAACACCTCAGCATTGTACGAAATACCACCTATCCTAATGGGTTAGTTAGTACTCATCTTTAGGGTGAATAGAACGACATAAGATTCATCCAATTCAGTGTAGTTCTATCCTTAGTTAGCAGTTCCAACTTCGTATCTCTAAATACTAGATATTTGACCTCAAAATAACAAAAGTCAAGGTTGGCCAGTGAGATGATCGAATACGAGTTGAAGAGAACCCTCAAGCACATTTCCACTGCTAACAGGTTGGGGAGAGCCATATAGCAGGCAATTACAATCGACAGTACCATCATTTTCAAGATGTTAGCCTAGGTGGACACTTGTGGAATCAACAGAAAGACTCTCTTGGAGAAAAAACTGACGAAGATGGAAGTACCATCACTGTCACTAAACTGAACAGTAAGAAGGTAGGTTTCGGAAGACGAAGACATGACTGATGTTGAAGAAGAGATTGATCTAAGGGTGGAAGCAAGGAGAAAGAAGATATCTTACAATAAACTGTTAAAGAAACTGTTTGAAGCAAGCAATCTGACCATAGGGTTACTAGAAGGTTCGCCTCTTTGATTTCTAAGTGTTGTATGGGACGTCCAAACTTAAAAGAAGCATTCATGGCACTGAAAAGTACAAAACAAATGCCAATGGTGAGTCGTTCAATATAGCTGCACCATCCACTAAAGGGTGAACTAAAGAGGTGTTGAAGATGGATGTAACAGAGATGGAAGATGTTGGGATAGAAGATAAACAAAAAGTGAAAGTAGACTCGGTTAGAAAGATGATATTTCAGAAATCGGCTAATAAGTTAACCAAACACTTAAAACCATTGTAAATTCGTGCAATGATCAATGAAAAACAAGTGGCAAAGGTCCTGATAGACAATGGAGCAGCAATCAATGTTATCCTTTACAAGATGCTAAAGAAGTTCATCAAATCAGAATACCTACCAAAGTCGCCCTAACCAGCTTCAACAGCGGAGCAACATTTGTGAAGGGATGATCTCTTTAGATGTAACTGTATGCAGAGCGACCACAACTATGGCATTCTTCGTAATAGATGGAGGGCGAGATTGGATACACAGAAGTAGGTGTAGACATTTCTCTCGTTACCAATGCCTCTTATTCTGGAATCAAATAGATGAATCAAAGATCGTTCCAGTTGACAATTGGTCTTTTTCATCAGAAACTACCTTGTAAAAAATTTCATGTATGAAGGAAACTACTGATTAGTTAGAGTGGTGCAAGATTGGGAGGAAATAACAACATTGTTACAAAATGAGGAGTCATATTATATGGAGGCTCTAATATATTTATTTAGCCAAACGATGCCAAACATAATGACCTTTGAAAAGCCAATAATCGACAGAAAGCCTAACAAACATGAAGAGCTTAAGAAAGAAGAACAGGCCGTAGTTTCGGCTACAAAAGCCAAATGCATGGCTTACAATGATGAAAAGAGCACACTATGGAAGAGAAGTTGTAGTTTCAACCTTAAGAGAAATATTGTCTGTACACACCATGAAGCAACGTATTCGTTAAGAGGTTAATGAAGTTGAATTTCTTAGAGAAAGCGACCTGGATGAATATATCAAAAACTTGGGGGGATGGATTGAACGTGGACAAGAAATGAGGATTTTCCTAATCACAAGACCCCTTAAATGAAGTTAACATTTGAGATGAAAAAGAATGTCCAATATTTATCAGTGAACTCCTGAATGAGGAGATAAGCCTGAAACTTGTGTCAATTATAAAAGAATGTAAAGATTGCCTTACATGGGAATACAAGGAAATGCTTGGGCTAAATAGCGGACTAATTGAACACATGCTACCTACTAAACCTAATTACAAACCTCACAAACAACCCCCAGGAGATTTATACCCAACATCTTACCAAAGTTAAGAAGTTAAATTTATTAGAACGGCCCGATATGTTGAATGACTTTCTAACATAGTCTCTGTTATGAAGAGAAATGGTAAAATAAGAATATATATAGACTTTAGGAATTTAAAATTAGCAATGCCCAAATACGAGTATCTCATGCCCATAGTATACTCCTTTATGATTTAACTGTAGGCCCTGAGATATATTCCTTCATTGATGAATACTTTAGATGCAACCACATTTACATTGCTGATGACGATATTCATAAAACATCGTTTATATGTTCATGCGATTTAAGATGTTATGAATGGGTACTAATGCCTTTTGGCCTGAAAAAAGAGAGAGCTACTTACTAAAAGGCCATAAACTTAATTTTGCACAACATGATTAATGATTTTGTAGAGGTATATGAGGATATAGATTAACGATTTTGTTGAGGTATATGAGGATGATATAGTGTCAAATTAATAAAAATACGTGATCATTTTCATCAATTAAGACGCTCATTTGAATGAATGAGACAGTAAAAGTTGAAATTGAATTATCTAAAATGACCTTCTGAAGTAAGCTCTGGGAGTTTCCAGGGATTCTTTTCGTGGTGCATCAAAGAAGGAATTTCTTCAACACTTGGGTGAATTTGGATTGGGGTAAGCCTATTAAGTTCTATAACTAAAGAGTGGATTAAGATGAACTCAGATGGTCTGATGAGAATCATAGGGGGCTCGCCAAAGAAATTAATCATTCGAGCCAAAACAATTTTGAAGTACATTTTTGTGGAGCACCGAGGCCATTAAGAGCTATTTTGGAAAAAGATTCAAGGCTCAAACAAGTAATTAAAGTCAAGAAAACAAGTCGAGAATCAAATTGGAAGCAAAGAATGAAGAATGGAGTTTTAGCCAAGACCGGTCGACCGATCTTCCTTGCAGTCGACCGAATGCAGAAACTTTTTGTTCATGCCTCAGTCAGTTTCGTTTGAGGAATGTGCGACAGTCCGATAGATCGAAAGTGGGTCGGTCAACCGGTCCAGTCGACCGAAACACGCTAAAGTTCAAAAAAAGGGGTTTTTTGTACAATTTCTGGAATTTCTCTTTTGGTCCATATTTTGTAATAAATACACTTCTCATTTAGAACACTAGGAATTAACTTTGGATGTTCATGAAGCTTGGTCTTGAGAGACTCCTTTGGGTGAAGGTAAACCCTTGTTAATCTTGTATTCTTCTTGAAAATTAATCAACTACATTTTGAGTATATTATTCTTGTATTGTTGTTTATTTTCGTCACCTTGAAATTTGTTTAGTTGATACCCATTGAGCTTAGTTCTTTAGCCAATGAATTTTAGGTTAGATTTAAACTTGAGTTAAGGTATTCTATCCTTTATTTTACCATTTTAGCTTTCTTGGGAAGATTTCAAATAGTTGTGAAAATTCTTGGTCAATATACCAAGGGGGTCCTCATCATTTGGTATCATAGGTGGCTCTAATTTGGTCGACCTATCCTTTACATTTCTTATTGTTGTTTTTTTTTTTTTTTTTTTTTTAAAAAAAAGAAAATTGAAAAAAAAAAATTGGGGAAAATTGTTGTTCTTGATCATTTCTTAATTTCTACATATTGGGTATTGTCTTTGTTCTCATTCTTGAGATTGTTGAGGCTTACAATTCATCAAACACTCAAAATTCCATGTTATTCAAACTTTGCCTATAAAGTGTTTGATAAATTGCCCCAAAGAGAATTTTCATGTTAGAATCCACTTTTCTCTAAACCAAACACTTCCTAATCAATTACTTGTTCCTTGTCAAGCCTTTGTGACCTTGTGCTTTTGAAAATTTGTCCACAAATTCATAGCCACCTTCTTATGTTATCCATTCCTATAACTCTTCCTTAATTGTGGTTTTATGCTTCACAAAAATTATAATTTTCTCGGTGTAGTTGATTGCATTCCTTGGGGAATTGAATGAAACACGAGTGAAATAAATTCTTTGTGAGGACACTTCCTCACTTGCACAACATGAATCAAGAATTGTGTGAGATGTTGCAAGATCTTTCCACCACTTTTGCTAGGCAAGTGGAGGAGACGGAAAGAAGATTGAGAAGAATGTTGGATAAATTGGGTGCTAAAGTAGAGACCCCACCAACAAAGTCTAATGTTGATAGGGGGAAATAGAAGAAAGATTAGGGACGACTATGATGGGAAACATCTATGGTCATTAGGAGGGCTCCAACACCCAAACTAAGCCTAGTGAGTTGGATAAGCAAAGAGAAAATATATTCCACCCTAGGTGCCTTGTGAAGGAGGAGAGTGAGAGTAAGGTAGTTGAATTGCAAGAGGTGCCTCTAGATAAGGAAGTTGAGAAGAAGGAGGGGGAGTTAAAATTAAAAATAGTTGATTAAGCTCTAAATTCTCATGTGGATAATGAAGATATTGGTGAGGGGGTGCACATGCCTACAAATGTAGAGGATGTTTTGGAGGTTAAAAATGTGGGGGAGATGATTGAGAACGATAAATTGGAAGTGGCAATTGAGGGAGGCGAAGAGAAGAGCATCATGGTTCAGGAATGAGAGTTGGAGTTAAAATATCACAAGTTCAAGGATCCATATCTTGTACCTTGTGAAACTAACGATCCCCACCCCATTTTGCTTAAAAACTTCTTGCAGGTTTAATATAAATGGGAGCTTGAATCACACCAACATTGGCCAATCCAACTTGTGTTTCAATACATTCTTGCATCTCAAGTGATGGAGTATTCTTGGTTGACTATGAAGCAAGGAGGCCATAGTTTTCCTTTTGATCCACGAGGAGCAATGAAATATCAAGAACAAACTTAAGATTTGGGACGAATCATCCCGAAGGAGGGTCTGATGAGAATCATAGGGGCTTGCCAAAGAAACTTAATCGTTCGAGCCAAAACAATTTTGAAGTACTTTTTTGTGGAGCACCGAGGCCATTAAAGGATATTTTGGAAGAAGATTCAAGGCTCAAACAAGTAATTAAAGTCAAGAAAACAAGCCAAGAATCAAATTGGAAGCAAAGAATGAATTTTGAAGCTTCAGCCAAGTTCGGTCGACCGAACTTCCTTACGATTGACCGAACGTTTGCAAAGAATTTTGGAGCAATCCTCAGTCAATTTCGATTGATTGATGTGCGATCAAATTTTTGTTTCGGTCGACCATGTGGTTTACCGAAAGTGGGTCGGTTGACTAGTCTGGTTGACTGAAACACGCTGAATTTTTTTTTTAAAAAAAAAAGGTTTTTTGTGCAATTTTCGAAATTTCTCTTTTGGTCCATATTTTGTAATAAATACACTCCTCATTTAGAACCCTAGGAATTAACTTTGGATGTTCATGAAGCTTGGTCTTGAGAGACTATTTTGGGTGAAGGTAAACCTTTGTTAATCTTGTATTCTTCTTGAAAATTAATCAATTACATTTTGAGTATATTATTCTTGTTTTGTTGTTTATTTTCTCCACCTTGAAATTTGTTTAGTTGATACCCATTGGGCTTGGTTCTTTAGTCAATGAATTTTGGGTTAGATTTAAACTTGGTTTAAGGTGTTCTATCATTTATTTTACCATTTTAACTTTCTTGAGAAGATTTCAAATAGTTGTGAAAATTCTTGGTCAATATACCAAGGGGTCCTCATCATGGTCACCGTCTTCTTCCTGCTCCTTGTTAGAGTCAGAATCAAGTTCCTTGATAAAATGAAAAGTTATATTTCCACCTAGCTCCCTTCTCTTGTCTAAAGCAACATCAACTTGAGGGATATGAAAGCTTTGGGTAGACTCTTCCACTACCAGTCGTTTCTGGGAGACACAAAAGGCAAAAGCTAAGTACCAAAAGAAGCTATAGAAAGATACAGAAATATAATTTGTGCATAACTGATGCCTCCTAATTAAGGGTTGGTTGGACTCAAAGTAAAAACTCTCATCCGATTTTGGAAGTGCTTTTTTTTTTTTTTTTTTGTGCTAGAAGCTTTGCCTTAGGCTGAAATTATGGTAGATCCAGTAGTCTTGACAGATAATGAAATTGCACCCTTAGATGATGTTCCCCTTTTGGAAGGAACTGATTTATAAGAGACTTTAGATGCAAAAGCATTCATCGTATCTACAGTAGGCTAGGCTAGGCAAGCTAGGCTCCAAAGTAGGAATAATCTTGGATGGCCTCAGAGGACCAAGATTCAAGGCATGAAATGCTGAATGCTTAGGGACAAAAAAATCCTCTCCTTAATAGAAGGCTAGTATCTGTTAAAGCATAGATGAGTGTAAGAGGAAGAAATGAAAGGGGTAAGACGGAAAGACTTGAATAGGGTGTTGATATTAATTTCCTCATTGCCAGCTTCACCAACTATCACCATGAGGAAGCGATTGTTGAAGTGGATGTTAATGGTAGGAAACAAGGAGACTGGTCAAGTTTGTATCTGGCTGAATTTACGAGTCACGAAGTTGGAAAAAAACACTTCGAACCCCTCTTTGCCATTAGTGTCAGTCAAGAAGTCTTGGAAGAGCTCGCGTCTAGCCAAGAATCGGGACCAACATTGAGTAGGGTTGTCATCAGAAGAGAGCTGCACGAAGGTAGGACATTGGTTCATAGGACAAGGGAAAAATGAGGTGGTACCTCTGAAGTGTAAAAATGAATGGAATTTTCCCTTTGGGATAGGCTAATCTAGTTTGCACAAATCAGGTCTATATAACAAGCAAAGGAATGTGAAACCTCGATAGACCTAAAGTAGGTGAAAGACGCCATAAACCAGAGTTGGGCGAGCCATAACGGGCCCGAATTAGAGGAAAGGAACCTGAATGAAACTGGTCCTGGAGACAATCAAGCCCCTTGTAAATGACAGTAAATACGAAAGAGCATACGTCCAAAGGACAACCATCTGCTATCTCTCATGAGAGGGGGAAGTACCAAATGGTTGGATTGCAATTGGGAACACAAATAATAAACTTACAATCACTCAAGGTAGAAAGATGTATGGTCATCTCCCTGAAGAAATGTGACGATGGACTTGTAAGAAGATAAAATGGCCTTATCAATAGTAGGAGGTCTTTAGGAGAACCTAAGACTAGGTGAAATGGTTCTACCAGTTGGATAAGGTTGGTCAAGTAATGTCGCAAAGAGTTATCGTGAGGGGATTAAAGGGAAAAACAAATGTGTTATACTCTACTGACCAAAAAACTCAAAGCAATAAGAAAAAGAGAAGGGTGGAACGAGGGAACTTGAGCCAAAAGCTCTAAAAAGTGCAGAATAATTGCCCTAAAAATCTGTCTCTAGTAGGCTCATGAAAAACCATAAGCTTCAGCCATTTCAGAAATATCAATTTGACCTTGCCCACGTCCTAATCAATTTTGGAGGGCAAATAGAGACAAGGGGCATTGAAGTTGCAAAAGGAAGAGTTTGTGTGGTCAGAAAGATTTGGGCTTCAGAAACATCACCCACTACACTTTTGTCAGTAATAGTGGGGCCCAAACAGAGGTGATCAAAATCAGGACCTGAAGAAAAAGTTAGTCAACCATAATGAAGGGCTTTGCCAAAAAATCTCAAAAGTCTTGAAAAGTAAGGACATCATATGAGTCATTGTTACAAATATGTTGCGTAAGAGAACTCTGAAAAATGAACGTTGGTAAGAAGATAAAAAGGACGGAGAGGTTCCCCTTTTATACGATACGGTGGGCCACGTGTCCATGTATGACTAGGAGACCAAAAGGTTCCTTTTGGGTTTTGAAGTTCAAAGCGGTGTATATGGATGAGTTTTTTTAGAGTTATGACATGATTGAAATGCCAAGCGACGTGCAAGTAATTATGGTGTCTCTTGGGTGTAAGTGCATTGAATGCAACCAAGGAATGAAGGACATTGAAAAGACAACCTGAGAAGTAAAAGGTAAGGGAATGTTTGCCTTTATTGTTAATTAATAGTCTAGTTAAATGATAAATGCATTAATTCAGCCGTATTGTGGGCAAGTTTTTACACAAAATCATAAAAAATAAAGACTAATACGATGTTGACACTTGAACACTAAAATAGTCAGCATTTGGCGTAATAGTATCTGGCCTAAAAGGCGAGTACGTCCCATTAAGACGAACAGAATGAGACATGTTTCGCCCAATTAGGGATAGGGAAGCAGAAAGGAGCAGATATCTTAGGTGAGATTCCAACAGAACGTGTCCAGAAAAAAGGAGAGCATGGAGCATAACTGACGAAATAATGGATCAGTTATCTTTAGCAATTGCCCACAATTCCCGCATGATCTGACGATTATTGGTGAAAAATTTAATGGGAAAGTTATGTGTAGTAGTTATTGCGAGTAGTGGGATCACACAACAAAGGATATTGAAGCTTCGAAATCGAATGGCAGTATCAGAAAAGTGGTTAATAGATGTATAAATACAAAAGTGAGAAACGAAGATTTTGAAAGATCAATAAATCAACTCTCAAAGTAGAGAATATAATTTCCTTTATTCTACCTTAGTGTCAAATTTTCCTTTTCTTGTAATTGTGGACTTGCGCTCCTTGGAGGCAAGGACTCTACTCTCAATTGCACCCATTTTTAGACTTTTTCCCAAGAGGCTTATTCATGCACACATCGTCTTTCTACATAATTGTTTTGCACAAAACCATGCCCGAACAAATATATTCTTTGTTACATGTAAATTATGGTGAAAGATATAAGCTAATTCTCACCGTTGAGTTGGGTGTATTTGGTATGCAAGATTGAATAGTCACGGATCCACCGTGCGGTGACCTAGCACGACTGCGCTAGCTGGCCACCGGTGGATCCGCCGGTTGTTCCCCAGGTTTTGAATTTTATCTTTCTTTCTTTGTTGTTTTTTACTTACCCAATTAAAACTCGTTACCCGGTAACCTTCAATACCCAACCCATTTCAAACCTTCGATAGTCGGCTCATCTACTCTTCCAGCCCTCCTTACGATTTCACATTTTCAACCACCGCTCCTCCTTCACCAGCTGCCTTTGCCCTCCTCCAACAACAGCAAGACCGCCTCCTCTCCCGCTCCAGCTTCACGTGACTCCTCTGTTTGACGTTTGTCCGTCTTCACAATCACAGTTCATATCTCAGTAAGTTGTAATTTTTCTGTTTTGTAATTTCAAAGTTCCAATCTTGAATCTTGATTCTCTTCTTCTTCCTCTTGGGATTTGCATAGTGCCAGGCTATAGGCAGGCTACCAAGGACTAGCCAGAGCCAATGCAGTGCAGCCACAGTTTCCACTATGGCAACAAGGAACTTTTTTATCCATTCCCAATTTCTCAGGTACTGAGGCAATAAGGCTAGCTCTCATTCATCAGTATTGAATTATTATTTGGAAACTATGCATTATGTTAATTTTAAGTTTTTGAAATGTAGTCTCTTGTGAGCCCCATATTCCCATGAATTGTGAATTGAGATTTGATAAATATTTGATTTAATTTGTAAATTTTGATTATTAATTTAGAGGTTGTGAATTGAGATTTGATGAATATTTAATTTGATTTGTAGAAGAATATTAATATATCTTAATCTGTCCTCTTAATAAAAATGGATCTTTTCCCTTTCTTTTGTCTATGCTACAGACAAGAATAAACCATAACATAGCCTTTTTGTGCTTAAGAATAAACCATAACATAGCCCTTTTGCGCTTGTTTATTATACTCTAGCTTTGTGTGGGGGGAAAAATTGCAACTTGAAGAAGGTTTTTCTAATTTCTACCTTTGCACGATTAAACTAAAAAGCCTTAAGATTTTTTAAGAATGAGCTTTTTCTTAACTTAGCAGTAATATAGGATTTTGGACAGAAGAAGTGATGGAGAAAGTGAAGGAAGGGCAAGTCAAGTTATATAAAGAATGATTTATTAATTTTTAATATTATTTAATTAAATAATAATAAACAATATCGCTATTGCGAAGCGATCGTTAACAGTAGTCAACCAACGGTCCACGACCGACTGCTATAGCTGAACTTTAATCTTGGATCCACTGAATAAAATTAAGGAAGAAATGTATATGACTATTTTTGTGTCACCTTGTCGGGTGTACCTAACATGTCAATGCTGTGTTCAATAATCATAAATGGAACTGATGCCAGACAAGTGTAACCACTTACGTATGGTTAATAGCAAACGATCGTATATAACTCTATATCTAGGATGCATTTAGTACGCAATACTATATAATTTTAAGTTTATCTTCTGAAATCATGTCCAACGCTATACGGTCCAATGCAATGATATAAAGGGACGTCTAAGCATCCAACAAAACGGTCACAGATAAGGCAATCCTAGTTACCTGAATCATTGAAGTCTACCATAAATTGGCAACTCACCTTATAATAAACCCTTCTTATTTCACCAACAAAATCCGGAAACCATCAAATTTTTGCTAAAAGAAGAGCAAAAGAAAACAACTGATAGCGATGACATGATTTTTATAATGCATTTATATTCCTTCATGGCCAACTAACCGAACTATAAATGAAAGCTGACTAATATTAGCGACAAATAAGTAAATTTTATAGTGAACAGATATGTCATTCCCTCAGCGAAAAGTCGTCCAAATGAATTATTTGGGACCAGTTAAAAAAAAAAAAAAAGGAGTTGAGAGACAACTCTACAATCCAAAACTGCTGCTACTGATTACAAGAGGAACTATTCTACATGGATGCCAAAAGATCCCTCATTTCTGAGACAGATGGGATGGTTTTGCCAGGGTAAATTTTTGCTACAAGTTGTGCAAAACTGTCGTACTTGTCTAGGAACTCTGTCTGCCAGTGATTTACATAGAATGTGTTATGATTGGATTAATACTAAAATCATATACCCATATTCATTATTCAGAAGTTATAAAACTAAATTGAAGAAATAAAAATTTGAAAAAAAAAAAAAAAAATTTTGAAAAAGAAATATATAGAGCAACATCCGGGGTGAGCTCTGTTTTCCCCATTTCACTCTCTCCCTGATAAGCTTTCGACACCCTGGGTGTTCAACTCTTATTAGCAAATGGGACGAACAGCCAACACAAAACCCTTCAAATGACATCAATTTTGAAATGACTAATTCCCATTTCCTAATAAGATCTTAATTACTAAGAAATCAAAATTAGTGAAGGACGGACAATGTTACAGCAAAATAAGACAATGTAGCTCATCTCAAAAACACCCCCAAGAAGTGGTATACAATCTTACAATGGGATATTCTATTTGAAAGCTACTAAACACGGACATGGATATAACATGACTCAATACACTCCGGCGGGGTGATCAAGACTGTAGGACATGCAAACATTTAGGACACATTCATCAATTATTTTATTTTATAAATAGAATAGTTCTTTGAATTTTTTGAGGAAAATGAACAGTTTTTAGGCCTTTTACACTGAACTATCCCTCACTTTTTGACATCTCATTTGACATATTTCCGAATGTTTAAAAAATGAAAAAAATAAGAATGTCAAAACTTAAGTGGGGGACAGCTAACAGGACTACGACATAGGGACAACAAATCTCGATGTCATATGCCACACTTCTTTGGTGGTAAGTAATGGTTCTTTTACACTTTTAAATTGCTAGAAAGCTTTTTCAAATTCAACGATTTTAATTTTAGCTAAAATTTGAGTTTTACATACTAAAAGGGAAGAAAGTATCTCAATTTTAAAGCTATTTCCAATAACACTGACATATTTGATAAAAATGGTTAGTGGCAAAATGAAAGCATGGTGGCTTAAGTCTTAACATGCACAAAAAACATTGATCCAAAATAAAGCATACTATAGAAAGGAAAAAAGGGAATAAGAATTTCATTTTTGAAACCTTTAGAAAAGAACGCTTAGTTCAATTGTCTAAAAATAACATAATTATGTTTTAGTATACAAAGAATAAAACATTTTTTCCCCTAAAACATGTACTTAATGCAGAAAAGTGTATGACGTTGTCAATTTACATTTTATCTTTATTTTCATTTATACTTATTATTCGACCTCTTGTGGTATATATGATAAATTGATAATACCAAACATTTTGGCAGAGATCAGATCAAAAGTTTTGCCAGAATTTGAGTTCAGATGTTGAGTAGCAACTATAGCATAGGATAGTGCCCTTGTTTTAAGGTTTCACTCTCATATCATATGCTTATAATCAGTGAAATAAGGTTCTTAGTCATGCAACTTGTCAATTGACAACCATAACTTCCAGATAATTTGCAACGTTAATAAGGTGTACGGCCTCCAATAAGAAAATACCTTGCATTTTTCCCATAATGAAGGCAACAGCTCCTCTGAGGCTAAATTCTTCTGCAATTTCTTGTACATTGTACTGATGGACTTGTCAACCTATAAAATTAAATATGCCGTGATAAAATCTCTCTCAATTAAGATGCCAAATTCTGAAGGGGAAAAAATTGACATACCCCAGATAAGCTTGATTTTACAACCTTCTGCAGATCCACTTTTGAGACTCCCATCTGGTAAGGGATCTGAAAGTTTCATGATTTACGTCACTACCACGGATAACTTCAGTTAAACATTTGAAAGCAAAAGTGCCAAAGATGCAGAAATGACGACTTAAGACTCAAAGCCCGTATGCATCTCGACATATGCACTCGAGCAAAATATTAATGTAATAATAATTGTTGAAAACTGCTTGTGAGGCCACAAGTAAGCTGATTTTGACAGTGGGTTCATGATGCTGCTAATTGGTCTTTCACTATTCATTTTCCCTAATCTGCTGATCAGAAAACAGGGTTATTATTAAATAATTAAACTTTAGTAGAATTGTTAACTTGAATCATGGAATCTTGAGAAAATAACTCATAAATTTTCTTCTGAGTGAAATTTTACAGACGATACCATGTATAAAGGGTGTTTTAACACTTTAGGTACCATTTTTTGAAAAATGAGAACTCTCTCTCTCTCTCTCTCTCTCACACACACACACGCGCGCGCGCGCACAAAAATATAGGTATGTGTGTGAAAGAGAGATTACAGATCATATACCATGTTGTTTACATACTACTATTTCAGTGTAAAAATAAGATATTTGTCAAATTTTCCAAAAAAAAAGAAGAAGAAATTACTAAACATCTTGTATTTTGGGTGAAATTACAAAAACACTGTGTATACAATATCATGTCACACTTTACATGCCATAATTTGAAAATTAAGATCTTGAACAAAAACTTCTGAAGCACCTTTTTCTTCAATTTAAATATGATGTTGGATCTCGTGAATTGACAAAAAGGTATTTAATCACGTCACTCAGTCACATTTCAAAATTGATGAGAAATATCTTCCTTATGTTATGTGTTAACATTTCTATAATAAGCATTGAATCTGAATTACATGATTGATATAATAGAGACATAATTATATTGTGCGAAATTCATAAGATCAAATTAAATCTTCCAAATTATTGTCATAGTGTTACAATGTGTTATGTATATGGTGTGATTTGTAATTACAATGTACATATATATTTTCAATTTATCTTATAGAGACTGAATGGAATATATTATTTTTATGAAATACTAGCATGTATATTCCAATTTTCGGAGAACATAGCATAATTACAATGTGTTATGAGTTTGTAAAGTACTAAAGTTTCCTTTTGAAAATTACATGTACGTACATACTAATATAAATAGATGTTAGTAAACTTTAATGGACATTACGAAATGTAAGCATTTTGGGCTCAGTTTAAGGACACGTATTAACAAAATATATATTAATTACCTCTACTTAATACTATTCTCAGTTTACTGTACGCCCTCCTGTTCTCATAACTAAAGATGGTTACTAATGAAAGGTTATTTTGTGCTAGTTTAAATTGAATGATGTTAATTTTGCTATTCGGCTATGGAGATTTGGTTGAGTTATGAAAGACGATAATTTATGTGGATACGAGTTATGTACTATTCGCAGCCCTTTTTATAATATTTTGGCATGTTGACTTTATAACCATTTCCCAAATTATGGAATGTGAAGTATTACAGGACATATAAAGAGCGTGTGATTTCCAAAAGCATTTTGGTATGTGCATACCATTAATATGGAATATAATATTTTCTATCTCTAACAAAGAGTTCACGTAATCTGTTATTTGTTAGACACAATCCACATTGTACATAAATGTGATTTACAGACATCTTTGAGCCTACTTGAGAGAAACCATGGAGAACTTCAAATAAGGAAGAATCCCTGAATTAATTGGTTTCCTCTCTTGGTGCAATGTGTCAGTTACCTATATGGGTTAGATTTGATTGTAATTATCTTTTTGTGTTTCCTTCCAAATACAGACCAAATCAACTGTGTATATAATGAGGTTAGATGTTCAGTGAAAAAGACAACCAAAAAAATTTGCTTATCCTAAATTCCTGCAGCCTTTGAGCATATTTTGGGTGAATGCTTTTCTTACTTTCTTGTACCAAAGCTTGAATATAGTTATACTCCCTCCGTCCCAAAAAGATGGTCATGTATACTATTTTTGTCTGTCCCAAAGAGATAGTCTTGTTTCCATATTGAGCATGTATTAAATTTTTCATTTCCACATATACCCTTATTTAATGTATCTTGGTACAATACAAACAAACTATTTAGCTATTGCATTTTCAAATTTTTTGTGGGAAACGAAGTGAGTCCACTTAAAACAATAAATAAGGGATAAAATGTATAAATGGAAAACATTGATAAAATTTAATGCCCTAACTATATTAACTATTATTTTCTTAATCTGTGTGAAAATAACCGTAGGACTATCTTTTTGGGACGGAGAGAGTATCACAACTCAAGGAGGACAAAGGTATTATATGCTTTCTGCAGACTAACCTCTTCTGGTGCTATTGTGTACATTAAATCCTCAATTCTACGAGCAAACTGGAAAAGCCGTTCAAATTGCTGCATTTAAGAAATTATTAACATAAAAACGCATATATATTAACTGACAAAAAAATTATTAAAAATAAAAAATCAATAAAAATCCAACAGCAGAGTATACAAAGTACAAGAATCACCAAATTAAGACAGAACTATGAAATACGATAGGTGAATAACTTACAGTGTATATGATTGTGCTGATAAAGCGTGTGCAAGCTTGTTCATAATATTCACTTGCTTGATGATAGAATTTCGCTAAAGTGGGCACAACATTGGCCAAGTCATACAGACTGCACATTTTTTCAGCCGGTGAATATGATAACTCATGAACAATATGAGTTGCTTTAAAAGAAATTTTAGAATTATAGAGTAAAAATATCACATAAAACGTGTAACATATGTGTACATCTGAAGAGGACAATACCTATTCTGAAACGCTGCATAATTTTCTAAGAGTACAATATCTTCATACTTCGAATCTGTCTGAGCGACTTTATCCAATGTCACAAACATTATGGTGACCTGCCAAACAATTTTTCTAAAACATCTCACCTGGTCCATTACATGCATAAATTGGGAAGAGGAAATCGATGAACTGATGAGACACATTAAATAATTAGCGAGACTACTGCAAGTTGAACGTGACCTCTTCGGACTCGTGGAAGTATGAACAAGTAAACACAATTTTACAAATTGACTATTATTCTTTTCTGGTAGTACATGCATACCTTTTTTCTTACAATTTTTCATCATTAGTCATTGGAGTTACTTAAAACAAAACTCTGATTGAATTACATAATGACATCCATAAAATTAATATCCCACAAGTGTCAGCAATGTTTTCCCTTTATTGACTGTTATGATATTGATAACCAAAGTGATCCTTCAACATAGCACACAAACACTTGCATTGCCATGTTATTAAAAAGTAAAATGAGCACATTGAATGGAGAACTCTTCCATTATCTCAATAAATTAGCAAACATATTACTGAATTTGAAGCAACTTATATCTCAGCGAAGCACTTAGATTCATATCTCAGAAAAACCAGATTTTTGGTTTGTGCTTCCTATTATGTTCTCTCCTG
Organism: Ligustrum vulgare; assembly: GCA_963555705.1. Classification (NCBI taxonomy): domain Eukaryota; kingdom Viridiplantae; phylum Streptophyta; class Magnoliopsida; order Lamiales; family Oleaceae; genus Ligustrum; species Ligustrum vulgare. Next base: position 9,961,988 of record OY743184.1, on the reverse strand, counting down.
GCAGCAAACTTACTATACTCTCCAGTCAAGAACAGCTTATATGATCTGGATTTTTCCATTTTCCCCTCTCTTTGAAACTGCTACCTAGATTTTCATCCCTTTTAGAGCTAAATTTACATATCTCGTGTATACCACTGAAGAATAAATGCTTCAAGTGAAATTGAGGATCGCTGCAATTAGTACAAATCAAGGTCTCATTTCATATTGCTAAATCAAGATATGTGAGATTTCGTGATTATGAAGTATGCTTTGTTTACCTATAACATAATTGGTGGCTTCATATGTACACTGTAAACACATCAAGAGAATGATTGTGAGAGGGAACACTCACAAGTTTTGCATAGGCCTGATCTACCAAGTCCCTTGACTGTCCCTGGATGTAATGCTCCATACGGGTTGCAAGAATGGCAAATCTATGTAAAAGTATTGTAACCCAATAATTGATGCATAAAGATAAAGAACGGTGAAAAATAAAGAGGACGTGCTCATATACGTGTGTAAAGAAAATTTTTAGGAAAAAAGGGAACAAATGCTCCAGTTAATAACTTAATAAAATACACTAAACAAATAACGGTCAATTGATGCCCAGAGGTATGGTTCAGCTTTCCTCCTGTGAATAGCCTAGATAGAAAATTTTGAACCCCCCCACCCCCAGAAAAAAAACCAAGCCAACAAACAAAAGATTGTAAAACTGTCAATGTAGTCTACTATTTTGAAATGTTCTAAAAGTCTATGCTTTTACACTTTTTGCTCCATCTCCACAAATCATCCACATGTGTTAACTAGGTGTGCTTGCAATAAGTTCAACTGCTAATGACATAAAAATTGTACTTTAGAACTCCATAAAGGCTACGCCACCAAAATAAGCAGAATAGAATGTGAGGCTTTCCATTGAAAATCACAGATTCTATGAACATGGAAAATTTTGAGTTTCCAGTGTTACAGATTTGTTATCATACTGAGAAGACATAGAGGCACAATTTTACTCTGTTAAAGTAATGAAAAACAAAAAGTGAAAAATAAAAATCTGCTGGAAAGTATGGAGGAATGATCTGTTTGAACTACCAGTTTTTGGCAAGTACTGGCCTTGATTACAAATGGTAATCAAGGTCAAGGGAAATGACATGGCAAATGCAACTTCACTAAATTTTGATCTAGGCTCCAAATAATTTACATTGCAAGTGACCTTTCTAGTAAATAATTCATCTCAAAACGACAGAGTCCCAAGTCTCCGATATCTGAAATGCCAGCAAAATAAATGCATTTCACTAAATTAACCAAGGTTTTCAATTGTCACTTTGACAATATAAACAAATAAAAATGGAAAATCAAATAAAACATGTGAATGAAATGAAAAAAGTCAGCTTTAACATAATGGGCTATAGCATACTGAGATGAGAATGGAACTTCAAGCTTTCGAAAGATATGCACATGTTAACTGTTGGAGCCTTAAATGATATTCTCAAGAGTGAAAACAGTCTGTAGCTTACTGAAAGAATCAATACTCCTCCTGTCAAATTCACTTTATGTGCAGCTGACTATAAGTCAAATACCTCAAACGAAAGATTACCAACACCACGAGAAGAATAAAAGTGTAATTCAATAGCATGAACATTTCAGGCCTATTTTACCTAGGTATATATGACAAGACTCCAGCCTGCCTTAAATTTCGTTCATTTCGTTCAATCTGGTGGCAAGTTTCATCTACAAACTGCAATGTAGAATATAATTCTAATAGATGAACAAATTTCTCAAAATAGATAGATAAAAGGGATTTAACTTACTCGACTGAACTGTATAGAAATTCTGTTCTCCAGATCATCAAGTAATATACGCACATATCCCGCTGCATCAGCTTTCTGACCAGAAATATAGCGCTCTGTAATTCCATGCATGGATATGCAACGAAGAGGATCAATCTTGTATGCCCAGTCCACCACAGCATAGAAATCTTCCTAAAACATCAAAATGGCAGGATGGAAGGGCAAGAGGAGGATGCTTGCCATCAAAACTCTAGAAATTGTGATGTATATCAAAGAAAATAATAAACTGTAAATTTTAAGTTGACGATGCCTGTATTCCATCAAGCAAATTATGAAGTGACTCGTTCAGTGCCTCCAAATCTGAAGATTTTTTACCTGCAAATTGCAGAAGTGTGATGAGCAATTTCCGAGACTAATAAGAGTTGAAAAAAAACTGAGGATTTACCATCTTTGGTGTTATTGTCATCAATGTCTTCGATGCCCAAATCATCATCATGTTCAGTTTTGTTCCCATTGGAAAGGCCTTCAAAGCACATGAAATGCGCGAAGAAAGAACTCTGCAGTTTACGAGAAGTAGAACTAGCATCCCATCAGGAGAGTGAGGGAGAGAAGGGGGGGGGGGGGGGGTTAGTTAATAACGCTTGAATGTGACCTCATCTACGAGGAGTGGAATAAAAATTGTAAGCATTTTGCCATATGCCTCAACAACTGTCAATGTGTCTGCATTATTTACACTCTGATTGGGACCTATAGGACCTTCAAGCCAGGAAGTGGGATTCCTTGATGCTTTTGTACTAGTACGAAGCTCATTTGCAAATTCACGAGCCTGTCATGGATTGAAAAAAAAGGTTTTCAAGCTAGCACCATTTAAACCGTCAAACAGAAAGATAATACAGCCTTTAGGATCCTCCACTGTTAACTATACAGTAAAACTAACTTGCAGAATTCCGTGAACTGATTTACAATTGAAATAATACAGTAGCATCTGAACCTATGTAATAAAATATGCAGGCACATAGTTCCAATAAATCATATTTATCAAAAGCCTATTGTGAAGTGTTGACAAGATAATTTGTGATGCCAAGCTAGATATCCCCAATTCTTTACATTAATGCAGAGTTAAGCAATACCAGACCTAAGTTCCTCATAATATTCAAGTGCACTACATATATCTGTAATCTTCTTCTGACAGAAAAGATTGCAACATCATACAACTGATGAGGAATTTATGCTAAAGAATAAGGTAAATTTGGTATTTACGCATCAATGAATTTGGATTACATTTAACCAAGTTTGGGCTGAAGTTTGCATTGTTTTATGTAAGCACTATTAAGCAGATGAAGACCACTGAGAGAACCCTTGGAGAAACATATGTATCTACAGCAAACATGACAGATAATGATGATCATCTGAAGAAAGGATGTGATTTTCAAGGATGACAAATGATGATTATCTGGAGAAACATATGTATCTACAGCAAACATGACAGATAACAAAGAAAAGTAACTGCAAAACCCTTGGAGAAATATCCTCAGTTTCCTGACCTCCCTTCGAAGAAGCAAATTGAGAGAGCTGCAGTAGGCTTTCCTTAATGCGTCCATGCAATTCTTATCAAGGTTCTGCAGTTATGAAGAAGACAAAGAATTCATATCAGATAACATTGAAAAAACAAGATTAGGTTAGGAAATTAAATAGCAATACTTGTAGTAATTACTTTTTCCATCTTACTTTCAAGTGTTGCAAAAGACGAGCATATGTCCTGCACTTGAACCGCAGATCAGCATGATCAGGTCTCTTCAGTTGTCCACGCTGTGGTAATCCAAGTGATCAACAAAATCTTTCAATTTCCATGAGGCTGATAATAAAAAAGGAAAATAAAATGTTAAAGCATCATTGAATACCTGAGAGAAATAACTCTTGTCGCTTATCATGAAATCCACCAGACTAGCAAAATAGTTTCTCAAGAACTCAGATGCTCTTTTCGCAAAAGTATTTCTCAACCTGTCAAGTTCTGCCCACTTCTCTTTAACCTGATCATTTTCACGGACCATTGCTTGTAAGAAATTGTCCAAATATTTATCATATGATGTTTTTATGTATGCTGGCAACTATGAACCCTATAAGAGACTCCACAAGTTTCAAATTTTAGTGAATGCAGTTATTTTTTAACTTTACCCACTCACAAATGGAAGTCTTACCATATTTCAGTAAGTATCCTTCTATTTCTTGCATCAGTTGAAACCATCATAGCCAAATTAGGAATCAATTCAAGAAAAAGAATCCCACTTTAAGGAATCACGAATCAGATGGTGTTCTGGTGCAAAATTTCAAGCACCATGAAAAGTAACAATTCACATGTAAAAGAGTGAATCCCAGTTAAGTAAAGAAGTATCGAAGTATCATATGAATAAATTCAAATTAAGTGGAAAAAAAACACTTCTATGATATTATTAAGCAGCAAGATTGTCTTCATGGTAAGATGTTTGCTATCAAATCCACAGTAATCAGCCCAACTTGAACATCGACCCACACAGGACAAGGTATTAGGTCATTGGGTCACAAGTTGAACCAGTTAAAAAAAAAGGTTGAATGCCAACCTTAGGCACCCCCACCTCCTCCCCTGCCCTGGGGATTGGTGGAAGATGTAAATTGCAGGTTATGCTCTAAGCTGACCAGCTAGGTTGCATAGACACGGACACGGACACGTCGACACGTGATTTTTTTAAAAAAGTTAAGACACGACACATTGGGGACACACAAATTTATTTTTTTAAATTTATTATTATTTTAATCTTATTTACAAACAACACATTGTATATTTATTGAATCAAAATGAGGATATCAAATAAAAACAAACTTGTAAGTTAGATTTATCATTTTTTTAATTGCATACATTTCGCTACTTCCCTTTTTTTCATTTTGATGTATATGGTGTAGCTCCGACTCGTGTCGAAGAGTGTCGGTGTCGGACACGACAAGCTGACTTTAGATAGAATGTCAGTGCAACCTAGCTGACTAGGGTCTGGGTACCACTTACTGGACTGACAATGTGCCTAGCAAATTTGAACATGTGAGGATTCGAACTTGCACCTGCAACCTCTGCGCTACCAGCGTTTGTGGATCTACAACCTTTGTCTGGTCCAACCTTAGTTGATCAGTGGTCGGGCGGGTCGTTGTTGGGAAAATTTTATATTAATTTTCGAAGTATAATAATTTCTCTTTGAGACAAAATTAAATTTAAAAAAGTTTGTCACTAGTTATATTTTTATCTATAGAGATTATTGATACTAGAATATATAAATTTAAATTTGATTTAATAACTTCATAGAATATAGAATTTATAATAAAATTTGCGTTGTTCCGTTGGTTATGCACAAAGGTTTTACTATTATCAACCAAAAATATTTATATATTAAAAGTAGATCTATCTTAGCTAAAAATTATTGCTTTAGCCTCTATGCATATTAATAAATTTATAAAATGGCTTTTTAATTAAAATGCTAGTGACATTTATTTTTAAATTTTTCATTTGATTATTTAATTTATATTTAGGATAGGATGCAATTTGTTACTTAAAAAAAATGAAAAAATATTGCTTGTACAATTTCATAAATTACAAGCACATATATAGTTACAAGAATAACTTGGTCTCAACTGATAAGGATGTCAACTTTTCATCTAGATTTTGATCGATTCTTGACCGGGTCAACTCCACTCCGGTCCACTTATCTCACCAGACCGTTTCATGGGCCGGCCCGGGGTTGTCTTTTTTTTTAGGGGAAAAATACATAACTACAAAGCTTTAAAGATCACTTTCCAAAATTGACAAATTAAACAAGATTATTTCAAAAATCAGGTGGTAGTTAATAAAATACTTAATTAAATGTTTTTTTATTGATAAAATAGGCAACTAAATATATTTTTATTAATTAAATATGTAATTAAATTGGTTAAAATCACAATAACATATAATTTATTGTAATAAATTGCAAATTTAATAGGTCATAACTTATTTCACGAACAAATTATCAAATTTATAGATCATGATTTATTCTCGGTAACAAGCCAAAAATTCTAAAGGTTAAAATGATCACAATTTATCAAATTAATCGATCATGACTTATTTCTCAGTCACAAATTATTAAATTAATCAATTACGACTTATTTATTGATCACAATCACAAATCTTATAGGTCACATCTTATTTATCGGTCAAAAATCACAAAATTTATAGATCACAATTAATCTCTCTATCACATTTCACAAATTTCTTAAGCCACAACTTATTTCCCAATCACAATTTATGAAAATAAAGATCATGACTTATTTTTTTGTCACAATTACAAACTTCTTAGGTCACAACTTATGTCACGATCGCAAATTTCAAAGTAATTGGTCAAGACATAAAAAATTGTGATACACAATTACAAATTTAGTCGCAATATCAAAATTTTTTAAGTCTCCTATTTTTGTTGGTCACAAATTATATATTTTATCGGTCACCCACCCATCAAACCACACCACCACCACTCGTACCCTCACCATCGCGCCTCTACCGGAGCTTCCGCCAGCACCACCACAACCGCAAGCCGCCTACACAACCTTATCGCCAACACCACCGCACACAAATCCACACCAACCACAAACCAAATACAACCGCACAACACCTACTTGAACAAATTCTTTAAACCAAAATAAAAAATCCAAATCTCTATCTGACAACGATTCTCCACCACTACCCCCTAAGATCCATAGATCCACCAGCACCACACCATAAAACCAAGAAATAAGCACCACACACCACCTGGACCGCGAAGGAAGTAGCAGCGAGACCACACCGCCTCCATCAATCGGACGAACCACCATCATCTTTGACCACCAAATTTGCAATTAAATATCATCTTCATCGTCTTGCAGTAGCCACAGGCCAAGGTGGGTTAGTGACACAGATGCAGGAGCGGCCTCAAGTCAGTTTGGTGGTAGCCAACGGCAGTTGAGTGAAGAGGAATGGGTTAAAGGATTTGGTTTTAGGGTTATGGTGTGGTGGGATGGGATGGGATGGGATGGGATGGGATGGGGTGGGGTGGGGGAGATAAATTTAATTCGTAATAATATTATTTATATTAACATGTTGAATTATCATCTGAGTTTAAAACAAAAAAGGTTACAAATCTGATTTTTGATTTGGAAAGTTAACATCCATGGACTCGTGTAATTTTCCCTTTTTTTAGTCATTATAACTATGATCAAATCTCAAACAAGTCTTAAGTCTAAAATTTAGTATGAACGTTATAAAAATGAATACAAATCAAATCACCAGGAGACAAGGTGAATCGAATAAAAAGGTCCTTAGGCATCCACGTCAAAAGGAAATGAACTGTGACAATGAAAGGCAGAGAAATTCATAAACTTGACAAAATCTTAAATGATCTCACTTTAAATTTCCGATAATCCAATATTTCTCCACAATTCACTAGCAATGTTTTCTTCAAAGTCACCTTATTCTAACACAAGTTGCATGAGAGACAATAATTCTAGATAGACATTTTTGGAGACATTTTTAAGTGACATTGGGACACACATTTATTAGATGGTAAAAAAGTAAGTGGTTGGGTAGTTATTTTCACCACCTAATGAATGTGTCACATGTCACAATGTCACTTAAAAATGTCCCAAAAAATGTATCCCTAAGATTACTCCATGAGAGAGAACTTCAGTTTTGATCAATAGTTTGTCAACAGAAAGGGAAGGGATTGAAAGCAAAAAAACTCAGGATGTATGGAAAGAAAAAATAAATACAGTCAATTGTACAATTTTGACTAATATGGTAGATCAAGTGACCTACTAAACTAATCAAAACCAAATCTACAAATTTCTGAATCGATGAATCATGCACTGGAAAGAGAAACCAATAGATTTTATGTCATGCCATGTTTTTCATCTCAGCTATGTTTCAACTCATTTCAACAAGAAAGGTAACAGAGAGTCAGGTAGTGTACGTACAGCTCGCATGTTTGCGTAGCTACGATCAATGTTGGGCACTTCAAGGCTTTGTAAAGCTTCAGTTAGCCACTCGCATGCATCAATATTCTGATGCATGTGTGACTCATCAAATGAACCTCCTGTTAGACATGCTGCATACTGCAATTTAAATGGGAAAAATAATGGGAAAATACAACAGCCAAGTGTTAAATACTTAAAAAAGGGAAATTTCTTTGAAATTACTGAATGAAAAAAGTTCAGGAAAACACCTCGGAAGGGATACAGAATATTTCTAAAAGCTTATCAAGTTCATCGACCAATGATTTGTTGTTTACTGAATGCATTTCAAGCTTGTTATTGCGGATTTCAATCTGCATATCACAAAAGAATTTTTTAGAACATTCTCGAAGCATTGGGAAAAATGCTTAGTTTGAATTGATTCATAAAAAATCTTCAAAATATTTGATAAAGCGAGTTATAGTATAAGCAGTTACATTCTCGCAAACAAACAAAACTGATTTCTAATTGGTCCTGTTGTTGAACAAAAAGCAAAAATTGTAACCAGACACACTATGCAGCATATAGCTTTATAATCACTAGGAAACACAACAATATACATTTTCAAGTGAGAGCACAAAGTACGGAGATGCATACCGACTCTATGTCCTCTCTCATATGTCGGAGTTTTACATTGAAAATGCCTAACCATTCATCCATATCATCAACACAATTAGTAGCGATTTCAAGGCCCTGTAGTACCTGCATGACCCCAAAATAAATCATTCACGGCTCAAATTGTTGTCAACTTGAAAGAAATACAATCGTCATAACAGGAAGTCCAATAGTCCATTCACAAGAAACAAAAAATATTGGTCAATATCTCAAATATAGCTCATAAAACAGGTCATATTCATATAAAAATGTATTTGAAGGTTGCAAATGAATTTATAAACCCCAAACAAATTTTGAAGGTTCGACCAACATACACACAGTGCTTAAAAAGACGGAATTGGGTATTGAAGCGTTTGTCTTTCATGAGGCAAGTCGTAAGCCTCAAGACGTTTTGATGCATAAGCCTCGTCGTAAACAAAAAAATATCAAAAGATTATTAGAATACAAAATAAGCTCATAATACATCATAAATAATCTTTAAAATCCATAACTTAAGTTACTTAACAACATAGAGCGTGCAAACACACGAAAGAAAATATATAAATAAACTATTACTCTATCTATCTCTTGAAGATAGACTTGTATTCCTTATTTTTCCGTCCCAAATTATAGGTCATTTTCCTTATTGAAGCTTGAAAGTCTTTTTTTTTTTTTTTTAAAGTTTTCTAATATGCTCTTATTTAATATTCATTGTTATCAACAAATATAAAATAATCATATTTATTACATTATTTAATGTAGGGTATATTAGTAAAATGTAAGAAAAATTATATTTCCAACTACATTAATTACAATTTTCTTAATCTACGTGAAAAAACAAACAAATCTATCTTCACGAGACAAATGGATTATTTTAGTTAGTGAGTGTAATGGACTATTCCCACAACTGGTCCGCGAGAAACAAATTTTTTAATGTTTTAGTGGAAAATAAGCTATCTTCAAGACAGACATACTAGAATTTTTATGGTTTGTGGGCTACAAGCTTTGAGACGACGTTGTGAGGCTTAGACATCGAAAAATTGCCTAACAATTAGCGCCTTAAGGCGTTATTTGCATGCATCACTCTAAGGCCGGTTTTAATTGGGTTTTTTTAAACCATGCATACACATCGTCAAAACTGATCTTTCAGAAACAACACCAAAACCATAAGAAAATATATGAAACAGGGAAATACTATCGTAGGTAAAAAGAAAAAAAGCCCTTAGGAGTTGTACATTTTAGTAAGTATGGGTAAAATCGACGAGCTATGATTGAACAACAAGACATGGTACAGATGATTAGGATCCAAAGTTACCTCATCAACTAAAGGCTCGTTCTCCATAATTACATGCACATTTGCTGCTTCCAAAGCTTGAAGCTCTCTTTTCAACCGCTCAGAAAATGCCTCCGCTTCACTGATGCCCATGACATAACTGAAAGGTGTGGCATTGTTAAGAATATAACAAGTATTTTACAGTGATATGAAAGTAGTAGTGAAAATGTGTTAAGGCCAACCCATTTAGCTTATATCAGCATAACAGCATAAAATGTCTCCTTCCAAAACCCCAAACATTAAGCAAGTCATAATTCAACCAACCTAACCTATGCAGCCAAACTTCTAGGTTTCGATATGCTACAACCCCTTAACATCCTAGAGCTTTTATTTCTCAAAAAAAAAAACAATAAAAATAAAAAATCCTAGATCTTTAAGAACTTTCCATGAAACTTCTGCTATCGATAGTTTGCAAGTTTTGCATGCCCTCCCCTCTTTTAGTTTAACAGCCAACATGCCCAAACTTCTATCTAACCAAAACAAAATTTATCTTCCAACAATATCTTTCTCATTCATAACACATCTTATTCTTGGCTTAGAAAAGAAAATTCATAATAATTTCATATAACATCAAACAATCTATCTGAACAAATCATAAGATAAAATTTCAGCAGAAAGTATGTTATTTAAAATCCAAAAGTAGAGTACGTACGTGCCTAAAAGAGCTTCCATGTCCTCTTCCTCTGCTTGAGACACAAGTTCTCTTTCAACGGTCACTTTCATGTCACCTTCGGCAACTGCATCCTTAACAGGTCCATCTTGTAGATCAACCTGCTGCTTAGGCATAGTCGGTGTATTTTCCTGTAATAGATATATTTATAATAAACTCCCAAGTTATTTTTATTCCAAAATAAGAAGATGATGTTCAATATGGAGAGGACTTTGGTTTCTAGCACACGTACAACTGATAAATATACATCCATGTGAATACAAGTTTCTACTTCATGGAAAAATCATTTTCTCTGCCTGTCTTTGCTCAGAGTATATGCATATGATTACATTAGATCCGAGAAGGTTCAAATATTATAGAAATCAGAAACATAGGCAGTACCTGATACAGAAATTAACTAGTAGTATTTCCATCGATAAATTATCTAGTACTTACGCTGTTGAACATGTTTTAAGTGTCTACGAGATAGAATAAATTTTAAGCGCCACAACCCATCCAAATTAAATAACTAAACCAGCATGTCAATTATAAAAAGAACTATTTTTCTAATAAACTACATATCAAAGTTACACAAAAGTATGAAGCAAACTGGAATATATTTCCATCCACCTTAGCCCAAAGAGCCATCTCCACCACATCTATGCCAACAATTTTAGGAAGATGACCCAATACATCCTTGCAAACGTTTAAGACGCAAATAAGAAGACGGTTCCTACAACACAAAATACCATCATGTACAAAAAGAAGGGATTGGTCGACGTTTTTTCAAATAAGGATTGCAAAGTGCAGGACCAGGATTCCTATTATACCTGTCATCAACATTGCGCATCGTCCATTGAGGTGGTGCAACACTCTGACTTCTAAGGTTGTCAAAACCCTTCATGATAGAGTCTATGTTAATCAGATTGAAAGTATGTTTTCCAACATGGACAGTAACCTACTAACTACATTCTTTAAGAAAACATATATTAAGAGGAAGCATTAAATTTAACAGAGAAATGGTCAAGCATTACCAGCATAAAAGTACATCCACTAGGATCATTTGTTACAACTTCCACTTTTGAAAGATGCTTCAGCTTGTATAACTTTGCATGCTATTAAACAATAAATGAATTTGATATCAGATAAAGCAGAATTCTAGGAAACTGCACAAGGGAGGGTGGGGGCGGGGGGAAGTTTTACGCAGGCGTCAATTTTAGTAAAATGAAAAAGGCGTCACAGGATATAAAATATGCTACACTTTTTATTTCCATTTGCTGTTACTCCTCCTGTTAAGCTTTTCTCATCATGCATTGCCTTTTTCCACTTTTGAGTGTGTTTGTGGGTATGTGTGCGTGTGTTTGTGGCATGAAGGGGATGCAGTGCTCCTTTCCCAAATATTAGTAAACAGTGGCTATTGAATGTAGTAAACAAGGTCATATATTCTGCCAAAACAGTTAGTATCGTCTCAAATCTAGTAACGATGTATCATCTCAAATCTAGTAACGTCATCCACTTATCAGCAAATGGTGCAAAGTGCAAACTAATAGATTACTAGGTACACCTCTGGTAAGGAATCATGATACATCTGTATATGTGGACGATATATCTCAACCATCATCAATCTCTAGATTCATAGATAAGTCCGTAAACAAAAGCAAGAAAGAAAAAACTAAAACATAAAGATCAATACTTACCTCAAGAACACCTCCATTGGAATATTTTAAGACACGAAGAAAAGCTTTAGTCCGTTGAGACTTTGCCTTTGCTGCATAAACCACGTGCAGTTATTGGCAAAGTACCCATGCAAGTCGATTATAAGCAACCACTGACACATCATTCTTGTTAAGAAAATCAAGCAAGTGTTAAGTTAAAGCAGGATAGTTACTTTTGTATAACCTGCAGTGTTTGACAGGTCAAACAAAGAGATGGCAGCCACAAATTTCCAGGATAATTAGAGAAATGATTCAGAAGAAGATAACCAACTTTAATCAAATTGTTTTCGGCTAGTACCAATCTTTTTCTTTTTATGTTCTGATTTAGCAGGAGGGAGAGCATTGAGTTATTCTGTCACCAATTGCAGCAATAGGTGTTTCACCTCAACATAGTTTGCACTAAGTATACAATGCAGATAAAGCTAGTACATAAGCATCAAAATATCCCTCCATATCTTTAGAGCCAAAATAAATAAATAAATTTCCATGGGAACATGACATCCTAAAACTGTCAAGCCAAAATGAAGCAGGAACAAAATTGATAAAAGAGTAAACAGATAAGACATGAGCAAAATTCCATTTTTTCTTTAGCATGTAAGAAAATGCAAATCATAACAACCATAGTAAAATTCTGTACTTCTCCAACTATCATTGGCCATGTAACCTTAGAGATGCAAATACGGTAAGCTCTCAACAATGAATTTGGACACCGGTGAAAAAGAAAAGAAAGGAGCTGACATGCTGATAGCTCTGTTTTCAATTTTCTCTCATAAATCAATTAATAATTCAGGCTTCCACTTCACTAAAATTCAAATCACGTATTCAATCCAGTCTTATCCTGCTGCTTGTCTGCAGTCGGTTAAAAGAAATTATATAAAGCGGAAAAAGGAAAGAAACTAAAGTCAAAATTCAGAAATAATCGCTCTTGAGACTAGCCTATAATTGTTCGAGCTTGTTTCAAATCACAACCGTCCCTTCCGTTATGCTTAACTTCTTAAACTTTATCAAGCTGAATCCCAGCTCGATGAGGTTGATTAATTTACATTCATTATGTCCTAGAATTTTATAATGCCACAGATTGAGTTCAAGATTGTCTCGTTCCACCAGAGGAGCCATGCCTGATGCCCCAGCCAATCAACAGCAGTATAAAATCAGTAATCTCTCAGATCAATTCTGGAATTTAAACTAGACAGGAATGATCATTTGATGCCGCTAGTCACTACACCCAAACACGTGCAATTGCACACAGGCACACACAGAGAGAATTGAATAGGCATACTAGAGATGGCAAGGACACGTGGCTTTGCCATTTGGCCGCGGCCCAACTTGGCGGTTTTGCCCCAGATCCCATGGCTCTTGGCCACTCTGATCGACATTACGACGTTCTGCTTGGTGCCCTCGATCGCCGCCTCGCATGCCCGCCGAAGTTCCTCGTCGTCCGCGCTCGATTTCGCCATTACGTATTTTTCACTCTCTTCTCCCTCCGAAATGGAGAAATAATTCAACCTGGAAAAAAGTAAATTTAAGTAATTAATTTCGCGAGAGCGTAGTGCGAAAGGATTTGTTATTCTGGCAGCATGCATGTCGTATACGATATATCACCACGTATTCACTGGAGAGAAAATAGGAACAGAATGGCTCGTTCGATTAGCTAAACACTATACACTTCTGTATAATTTTATTTTTATTTTGCTTATATCTCAGGTTTAATAAATTCTTTTTAATCAAAGAATTTAATTCTCCCACCGTCGTATACTTGTTTTTCTTTTTTATTTGTCCAAAATTATAAGCTACTTTCTTTATTAAGAGTACTAATATCACATCCGTGCATTACACGAAAGAATAATATGAAATGATTTTACTGTAAATATCATTACAAAATAGGAAAAAAATAAACACATAATTTGTTGTGCAATATATGCGACCATATATATAAATAAATGTAACAAATTAAAAAATATTGATGATATACGAAAGTGAAAATCAATCTCAAAATTTGTAGTGCACGAACGTTAAATTCAACCCAGGAGATCCTTTGCGTAACTAATAATTTTTAATTTTTAAATGCGATACATTTAATTAAACATAATTAAATGCATATTTAATTATATGTCAATAAAAAAATTATTAATGAAAATATAAATAAATATATATAGTGAGTCTTGTTATCTATATATGTTAATAAAATTAAGAAATAAAGTTTCACCATTTTTTACGATATATAATTATTTTTTTAATATTTTAATAAAATTGTAAACCGTTGAATTATTTTATCATCTTTACGGAAAAAAGACCATGAATTAAGTGTTTTTGATATTGTACTGTGAATATATCAACTCCATTTCTGGAATTAATGTTCAATAAATGAAATTTTCTTTTTTTTATTTAAAAAAAAAATTGAATTACAAAATTAGGCTCATACAAAACATGTGCAAAACTTAACTTACATATTCTCCTTAAGATCGACACTTTTCTTTTCATATATTATTCATCATCATATTCTTCCCAAAAAGATGTGTAGGATAGACTTTTTGGTATAATTTGATTTTTTAAGCATTAATTATTAATTTCAAGTGTTTTTTCTAAAAAAAATAATCATTAATTTTAAAAAATATTGTTACATTAATTAATTCTTTTTTGTTCATATTGACAATTTCTTTATTGATATTGTTAAATTATTATTTATTTAAAACTTACTGATCGATCAATTGTTTAATAGAAATTATATCTACTAATTGTTAAAATCTGTAATATACTTTTGCATATTTTAGTTATTTAAATTTATAATGAAAAATAGAAAAATGAACATAATCAGTAAATAAATAAAAATAATATGAAAATTATGAATGAATTGAAGAAATCTTAAATTTGTAAAATTAACCCAACTTAATTGGATTTACCTTAAAAGTTCATATAATTATTATTTATTTTAATTTGATGAAAAAAAATCAGAACAAATATTATTTATCTATGACTAAAATGAATTTAGTTAACTAATTATAAATAATATTATAGGACTTAAATGATATAATTTAAAATAAATTAGTTATTGAAGCAAAATAAAAAATATAAATTAAACTTTACTTTTAATTTTTTATATGATTTTACGGATTATATATTTACAATTTGCTATAAGTTGTTAGCTTACATTAAATTTCTCACTGTAATCTTTAGTTCGACACTCAATTACATTTTTTTTTATTTAAAAATAATAGAATAATTATTAAAAGAATAATAATAAAATAAAAAATAACATTTTGATGTTATTAATAGCATAGCACGGATGCCAATGCAATTAATGACACATATAAAATAATAATTGCTAAAATGTTTAATATATTATTTTTAGCAAAAAAATTCCTAAATTTAGGAATTTTTTTGGCGGGAAACTATATGTATATTTTGGTGACGGTTATTCTACTTTTATATATATTAAGAAATTAAGAATTAAGATAAGATTAAGATTAATATATTAATGTCTTAATTTTTTAATACACCCCTATTTAATATGCATTGTTATCAACAAAAATGAACAATTCATTTATTATTTATATTGGTCACCCTTTGTATTAAAGTTTGAGGATCAAGTGATGCAATTTCAATTAAGTTAACTTTTAACCTAACGAAGGGGATTCCATTTTTTCCTGGGAGACATTTTTACGCACAGAGGCTGTGATTTCTTTCTGGAATATTACGCACAGTGCTGGAGTGAAACTTTTTGGCCATTTTCTCTACACGCATTTACATAGCAACAATAGAATAAAAAGTGTTATATTTCTTGTATTTACTTTGGAGAAGAAAGTGTTGAATATTTGGGGGTTCTTCTTCTTCAATGTTTGGTTGCTCTAAGTTTTATCTTGGAATGTTTTAGGTGCCATTGAATCTCCTTATTGTGTTGTTGTTAGGTTTCATCTATTGTATTAGATGATGTATGTTGTGATTATCAAGACTAATTCTTGAAGGTGTGTATTATGTTACCTCTTGATTTAAGGCAAAATTCTAGAGAAAAAAATATTGTATTCCTATTATTTGGTAATAGTGGAATTGTCGGTTTATCCCGTCGATTTTCCCTTCTCATTGGAGGGTTTTACAACGTTAAATAATTTTTGGTGTTATCGTATTTTCATTTATAATTTCGATATTCTAGTACTTGTGGATTGGCATGTTTGTGTAGTTTGAATTCCTATTTTAATCACACGGGGTTTGGGGAAAATATTTAACGTAGATACTTGTGTTGGCAATTCTTGTAGTCCAATTTCCCAACAGTAGTATCAGAGATTAGGTTGGATTGTGTGGATTAAAATGGATGATCAGGTTGATTGTACTATAATTAGACCCACTAATCATAATTGGGTAACTTGGAAGCCTAGGATAGAGGATACCCTTTATTGTAAGGATTTGCATGACACTATTGAGGGTGACACATCTAAACCAAAAAGGAGTGGACTAAATAGAATAGAAAGACCATCGGAAATATAAGATAGTGGGTAGATGACAATGTGTTTCATCATGTAGCATAGGAGACTTGACACACATAAATTGTGGTCAAAATTGGAGGTTGTGTTTGAGAAGAAGACCGCATCCAAAAAGTCTTTTATGATTAGAGACTTGGTCAACATGAAATATGGAGACGGAATGGGTTTTACAGAGCACTTGAACAATTTTCAGAATATTGTAAATCAGTTGTCTACTATAGGTATGAAACTAGAAGATGAATTGCAGGCTTTGTTGCTTTTGAGATCTTTACCAGATAATTGGGAGACCTTTGTTGTGACTATTAGTAATTCTGCTCCCGATGATGTTTTGACTATAGAGTATGTGAAAGACAGTATGTAGAATGAAGAATCAAGAAGAAAGTCCTCAGGTGTACATACAGGGTCAAATCATGCACATGCTTTTATTGTATAAGACAGGGGTAGAAATCAAAATAGATGACAGAAAGGTCGCAGCAAGTCAAGAGGTCAGTCAAAATCAAAAGACAAAAAGTCAACTTGTTATCATTGTGGTAATGTGGGGCACACTAAAAGAAATTGTCGGATTTGGTTGAGAGAGCAAATTGAAGGCAGTAATCAGAAGAAGGAAGATGAAAAGAACACTACAACTGTTGTGTCCATCAGTGAAGAAGTACTTTCTTGTGTAGATGGTCATTGCCTACACGTGGGTGATCTTAGTACTGAGTGGATTGTTAATAGTGGTGCTTCCTACCATGTTTGTTCGAACATGGACTTGTTTGCAAATTACACAGCTGGTGATTTTGGTATTTCTAAGATAGGAAATACTAGCCAATCTAAAATTGTAGGGATTGGTGATATTTACTTGCAAACAGAACTTGGCTACTTCTCGATATTGAATGATGTGAGGCATATTGCTGATATGCTTCTCAATCTAATTTCAGTTATGGCTCTTGACAGACATGGTTATTATAACAGATTCGGTGATTTGAATTGAAAATTGTCAAAGGGTACTTTGATTTTCGCCAAAGGAAAAGCTTTTTGTACTCTCTACAAGACTTATGAAAAAGCTTGTAAAAATGAGGTGATGTACTTGAAGATTCTTCTCCTGATATATGGCACAAGAGGCTTAGCCACATAAGTGAAAAATGTTTGCAGGTTTTGGCTAAGAAGTCATCTATTCCCTTAGCCAAAGGTATGTCTCTAAAGCAATGTGATCATTGTTTCTATGGTAAACATCACAGAGTTTCTTTTAGTGGTTCATTTAAAAGAAAATATGATATTTTAGAACTTGTGATTCTGACGTGTGCTCTCCTAGTGATGTAGCTTCTTTTGGTGGAATTAAGTATTTCCTTACCTTTGTTGATGATGCTTCTAGGAAGTTTTGGGTCTATATGTTGAAATCTAAATATCAGGTATTTTAGAGTTTTCAACAGTTTCATGCCTTGGTAGAACGAGAAACAAGGAGACCCTTGAAATGTCTCAGAACAAATAATGGTGGGGAATACACTTCACATGAATTCAAGGATTATTGCTCAAAATCTGGGATTTGACATGAGTTTACAGAAGCAGGTACTCCTCAACACAATGGTGTGGCATAAAGAATTAACTGTACCATTCTTGATAGAGTCAAATGCACATTGAAGACAGTCAAGCTACCCAAAGTCTTTTGGGGTGAAGTAGTTCAGACTGTTGCTATTTGATCAAAAGATCTCCATTCATTCCTTTGGACTTTGATATTCCAGAAAGAGTTTGGACAGGTAAAAATGTTTCATACGCTCATCTGAAGGTGTTTAGGTGCAAGAATTTTGTGCAAGTGCCTAAGGAACAAAGATCGAAGCTTGATGACAGAGCTGCTACTTGTATATTTCTCAGTTATGGTGATGAACAGTTAGAGTACAAATTTTAGGATCCATAGAAAAAGAAGATTGTGAGAAACAGAGATATGGTCTTAGTTGTTCTTGATCTCTCATCTACTAGCACTTCAACATCACAACCTATTGTTGAAGAGAATTTAGCTCATACTAATGAGAATGTTGATAACATTGCTGATGATGATATACTAGCTGATGAGAATAGTAATGAGGAGGAGCTGATACCTGACACAAAAGAAGATGAAGAAGCACATGTCAGAATATCTACCAGAGATCACAGGCCATCTACTAGGTGTCCTACTTCTGACTATATTTTGCTTACTACTGATGGTGAGTCAGAAAGTTTTTCTGAGGCATAGGCTAATAGAGATAAGATTCAGTGGATGAGAGCAATGACGGAAGAGATGAATTCTTTGGGGAAGAATGATACTTATGACTTGGTGAATCTTCCTAAGGGTAGAAAAGCATTGAGAAATAAATGGGTGTATAAAATCAAACGGGATAGTAATGGTGATTTAATGAAATACAAGGCTTGATTGGTTGTTAAAGGCTTTGTGCAGAAATAGGGTGTTGATTTCGATGAGGCTTTTTTTTCCTGTTGTGAAAATGATATCCATTAGAGTTGTTTTAGGGTTAGCAACTAGTCTAGACCTAGAAATGGAGCAACTTGATATGAAGACTGCCTTACACATGGTGACTTGGATGAAGAGATTTATATGTTTCAACTACAAGGTTTTGAACAAAAAGGGAAAGAACACCTTGTATGTAAATTGAAGAAGAGTTTGTATGGGCTCAAGCAAGCACCAAGACAGTGGTATAAAAAGTTTGATGCTTTTATGATAAGTCAGGGATACACAAGGACGATTGTAGATTCTTGTGTTTATATCAGATCTTTTTCAGGTGACAAGTTTATTATTTTACTGCTTTATGTTGATGATATTCTCATAGTTGGATAAGATGTGAGGTTGATCAAGAAATTGAAGGAAGCTTTACATAAGTCATTTGATATGAAAGATTTGGGGCCGACTAAATGGATATTAGGCATGGAGATAGTCCGAGACAGAAAATCTAAAAGGTTGTGGTTATCACGAGAAGCTAAATCAGTTAGCTCACCTCTTGGGGATCATTTCAAACCTACCAAAAGATCTTTTTCTTCAATGAGTAAAGAGAAGAAGAAGATTGAAGCAGTGTCTTATTCTTCAACAGTTGATAGCTTGATGTATGTCATGGTATGTACCCATCCAGATATTGCACATGTAGTTGGCGTGGTAAGCAGATTTCTGTCTAATTCGGGCAAAAATCATTGGGAAGCAGTAAAATGGATTATGTGGTATCTAAGAGGAACTTCTACTTCGTGTTTGGTTTTCGGGGGAGCTTAACCAGTTTTAACAGCGTATACAAATACAAATATGGCAGGAGATCTTGACAACAAAAAGTCTACATCTGGATACTTATTTACTTTTGTAGGGGGAGCTTGGTATGGATGAAAAAGTTTCTTAAGGAGCTCAATGTGAAGTAAGGTGAGTACTTCATTTATTGTGATAGTCAGAATGCTCTTGAGCTAAGTAAGAATTCTACTTTCCATTCTCGTACTAAACACATTGATGTGAGGTATTATTGGATACATAGAGCAATTGATGAGAAATTAATGCATTTGGAAAAGATTCACACTGATAAGAATATTGCTTATATGTTGACCAAGGTTGTTACCAAGTAGAAGCTTGAGTTTTGTGCCGAGCAGGTCGGGATGGTTTTCAAGTGACTAAAGTCTTAAAGTGTACCTCCCTTATGGGCTGGAGGGGAATATTGTTGGGCTATTATGGGTCCAACCCATTTAGTGTTTATATTGGTCAACATTTGTATTAAAGTTTGAGGATCAAGTGATGCAATTTCAATTAAGTTAACTTATAACCTAACAAAGGGGATTCCATTTTTTCTCGGGAGACATTTTTTACGCACAGAGACTGTGATTTCTTTCTGAAACATTACGTACAGTGCTGGAGTTAAACTCTTTGGCCATTTTCTCTACACACATTTACACAGCAACAATGGAATAAAAGGTGTTATATTTATTGTATTTACTTTGGAGAAGAAAGTGTTGAATATTTGGGGGTTGTTGACGCCCAAAAAATACCCAAAAAATACAAGAGACCTAAACCTTGGCCCAAACCAAAAGAAGCTCAACGTTAAAGACTCATTATAGGCAAGAAGTTGAACGACTGGACGATTGTGCGGCAACTAGGATATTTGGGCTACAGGGTGAGCGATGAAGCAGTTGGGCGACTAAAGCAAGTAGAAGCGGTTTTGACACTTGTCTTATGATCACAGAGCCATTTGTTGATGAAGGTGGCAGTTGAAATGACGAATTGTGGAGGTTACTTAGAGCGGCGTGGCAAGCGGATGTTACAAGGACGCGTACTACGATTATGCAACGTGGAGGAAGAAAATTAATCCATGCAAGTGTTACAAATTAAGGCGGCAAACTGAAGATTCAAATATTGGCAGCGGTTGAAGGAAGTTCGTGTATTTGTATATATTGTGAAAAAATAGTCATTTAGAAGGACCAATAAATCAAATCTCAACAAGAAAATATGTAATTTCCTTTATCTTTACTTTTATCATCAAACTCTTAGTGTAATTTGTGTGCTTGCGCCCCTTGAAGGTGTTTTGTCTTCACCGTAATCTTCATAAATATAGCACCCCTCGTTGGGACTTTGTCTAAAGAGGTTTGTTCCTTACACATTCGTATGATCCCCCTTTTGGTAATTGTTAGCGAGGTGACTTCGGCGCAAAACAGTTTGGCACGCCCAGTGGGACAATTTGGTGTGTTTTTGAAGATACGAAGTGAACCATCATACCTCACAAGAATTCCGACAAGGAAACAACAAGCCATCATCTCCCGTCTATAATTGAAAGATATGAGGAGGAACAAAGTCATCCAGGAACAGAGGGAGAGAGTCATAGCCGTTATGAACCCATGACGGATTTGAATCCTTGAACCATGCGCGCGCTGTTCGGTGAACTCGCTCAAGACGGGGTTGAACAGGTAAATCTGCAATATGTCAATATTATGGAAAAGTTTATTCAAAGATAGAAGGAACAATTCGATAATATGGCCAAACAACTAAAAATGTTGCATGATAATATGAATAAGTTGACATGCCAAGTTGTTCAATCAACCTTCCCAAATATAGGACATCATTTTCAATCCAGGACGATTGTAGGACATAGTACCCCAACCTCAAGTCCAAATCAGGGGATAGAATGGCCTTTTGGGCCGTCAACTTCAAACTTGGGGGGAAATCCAGTGTCAAACCTGGGGGGTAACCAAACTTCAAACTTGGGGAATAATCCAGTGCCGAACTTGGGGGGAAACCCAACTTCGAACTTGGGGGGTGACCCAGTTCCGAACTTGGGGAATAACCCAGTACCTCGGAATAGTGTCCAAAATAATAAACAAAATGTTCCACATTTTAACGATGGAGGGAACAATAACAAAAACTTGACCAATGGTAATTGCGCTCCAATTCCTTTACCAAATCCTGTGCCAAACGTCAGGCCACAAGCACCACCATGGGGAAATCAACCTATAGGATTCCCTTATGATCCCAATGCCTTGTTAAGGGATCAAGTCTTTGAGATGGTGCGAGATCAAATGGCAGTGGGGATGCGTCCTTATGTTAGGTCGACTTACACTAAGTCATACCTAGATTGGGTGGATCAAGCTTATCCGTGGCGTAGGGGTTACAAGGTGCCAGAATTCTCTTTATTGACTGGTTTGGGGGAGCTCTCCACGTTAGAACACATAGGGGGATTCATGTTGCAGTGTGGTGAGGTGACTGATTATCATAAAATGAGGTTTTTCCCGAGTTCTTTAACAAGGATGGCTTTCTCTTGGTTCATTAATCTGCCAGCGAATTCTGTGCAAACGTGGCAACAATTAGAACTGTTCCACGCCCAGTTCTATAAAACGGAATCCGAGGTTACTCTGGCCGATCTGGCCAGTCTAAGGAAAATGCCCGCTGAATGGGCTGAAAGCTTTCTCCAACAGTTCAAAACGACCATGAGTAAATGCTTTGTACCCCTGCCGGAAAAAGAATTCGTTAGGATCGCTCACAGTTGCCTGAGTTTTGACCTCAAGAAAAAATTCCAAGATAGGGAGTTCCCTGACCTATTTCAATAGAGCGCTAATGTAATAAGATATGAGCGTCTGCTGAGAGAAGAAGAGCAAATGAAAAATTCTAGTAAAGGGACTTTTTATAGGGACACAAATTTTGACATACACACGGTGGGTGACGGATATGTTGACCAGGCCGAAGTATGCTTGGCCGAGCTAGTCAAAGGGGACCCATATGCTTGTCCCTTGGCAGCAAAATTTGGTACGATAATAAAAGACGAGCCTGTAGAAGAGAAAAATAAGAAGGCCAAAATATTTTCGTTCGACGTTAGTAAGGCGGACCTTATATTCGAAAAGTTATATAAGGACAAGCAAATCAAGTTAAGCGATAAACATAAGTTTCCAAACCCTGAACAAACTA
This sequence comes from Ligustrum vulgare, assembly GCA_963555705.1. NCBI lineage: Eukaryota > Viridiplantae > Streptophyta > Magnoliopsida > Lamiales > Oleaceae > Ligustrum > Ligustrum vulgare. The sequence continues at coordinate 9,939,032 of OY743184.1, read as the reverse complement.
AGGGCAAAAAATATTGTAAATGGCATAATGCATGGTCTCATACGACTAACAATTGTTTGGTTTTCCGGTACGTGTTACATGAAGCCATTGAGTCGGGAAGGATTACGCTTGAGCCTAAGAAAAACATGGAGGTGGACGAGAACCCCTTCCCACAACCGCTTGGAGTGAACATGATGGCAACTGATTTTGCCAAGAAATTGCCAAAGTTCAAACTGGTGATTGATGATGGAATAGAAGATGAACAACAACGTCCCAAAGTGTTTGAACGACTCAAGGAGACAGGGGTGTCTCATGTGATAGGTGCAAGGAAGAAGTGAGTAAGTCTGTGGAAGGAAACAAAGTGCAAAGTTTTCACACTTATCCTAGAGTTGCGCCAAGTTTCCAACCCGATAGGGGGCGAGGCCCGGATACACATGAAAAACCGTATCAAGAGAGGAAACTATGGCCAACAAATCACAGGAAAACATTTAGGCCACAGCCACGACAATCAAATGTTTGGCATTTATTCCAGTAAAGCGTGAGACGAGTCGTGCCCTTCAATGAGATGACAAGGACACAACAAAGGCATTTTCAGAGGAACTACGGCAGAATGATGAGGCGACGACAGGGAATGTTGCCTCTAGACGCGCCAAGGCTAACTCGAGAACCTATCCAAAGTGAGTTTGATAGTGACAAAGGAAACAACACAGAGGGATCGGTGAAGAAAGCATCTGGAAGTCCCACCGGGAAATCGAAGTTCGAGTGCAGCAAAGAAGAAAGAGATGAAGAGGAACCAGAGCGAGCCACCACCATTCAGTTCAGGACATTACCTCCAATTATGACCAACAACTATATACCGACCAATGAGTTTAGGAACAAAGAAGATATAGGAGAAGAAGGTGGAGAAAATGAAGGAGCAACCTGCGAGTTGATATGTGAAAAGGGCCAAACGTCCCAAGAGGTAGATTATGAAGAAGAAGACGATGGCATGACAGACATCGAGGAAGAAATCGATTTGGAGTTGGAAGGTAGGAAAAGAGGGGTGTTGAGCAATGTGTTGCTAAAGCAGTTCTATTAAGAAGGTGTGTGCGAAGTGGATCTATTGGGCGAGCGTTCGATTTTTACGTACTGTACGGAACGCCCAAAAGGAAAACGAGAGTACCACGGGTTGAGAAGTATGGGTCCCCTCCTAGGATACTTCCTCCTCCTACTGGATGGTTCACACATGGAGAGTTAAGAGATCAGAGTGGAGGGTAAGAAGTATTGCAAGCCGAAGTAACGAAAAGAGTCGAAATAAAGGAAGACGGCCAGGAGGTAGAGATCGATGCAGCGGAAAAAGTTATCTTTAGGAAACCCTCCACCAAACTAACCAGGCATCTTAGGCTACTGTATGTGACGGCCCAGATTAATGGAATTCCAGTGTCAAAGGTTCTTATAGACAACGGGGCCGCTATGAATACCATCCCGTCCAGAATGATGAAAAGACTTGCGAAAAAGGAGGATGATATGATCCCTACAGAAGTTATCCTCACAAGCTTCAACAGGGGGGGTGACGTCGGCCAAAGGAGTCATGCCGTTGGACGTCACTGTGGCGACTACCACAAGGACCACAGTTTTCTTCATGATAGATGGTCCCACCAGCTATAACGTACTTTTAGGGAGAGATTGGATCCATGAGAGCCGGTGCATACCTTCATCGCTCCACCAGTATTTAGTATTCTGCAATGATAAAGGAGAAGCAGAAGTGATACTGGCAGATCATAGACCATTCATGGCAGAAGCGAACTCTATAGAAAGATTCATGTACGAGTGGAATTATGGGCCATTTAGAGTTAGTGCAAGAGGGAGAAGAAACTCAAGTTGTCGCGCTAAGCGAAGAACCATTCTCGGTTGACGCCCTAACAGAGATGTTCAACTAGATGAGGCCAAATATAGTGGCCCTTGAGAAGCCAGTCATTGGCATAAAAGTGATCGAGGAATCATGACAAGCAATCAGCAAAGAGGGAATGTGGCCGATATTCGGGCCTCAAAAGCCAGACCAATGGGTTTCAATAATAAGTTTGAAGAAAACGCAAAAAAGACGAAAGAGGCAGCAGCATTGTCATCGTTCAGGTGCAAGTTGGCCATTTTTGAGTTGGAGCAGAATGTTGATGGAAAGATCTACAAGGTGGATTGTTTGGAGGAAGAGTTGCTCACAAAAAACTTGGACGATGAAGCAATAAGGATATCCAAACAGGGACACGCTCAGGTGCAAGACCCTCTTGTAAAACTGAATATCGGCGACAAAGGGGAAGAACGCCCAACATTCATCAGCTAAACACTCAGTAGGGAGGTAAGTGATGAATTGATTGCCTTATTAAGGGAATACATAGATTGTTTTGCTTGGGAATATGAACACATGCCTGGTTTAGATAGGAATTTGGTGGAACACAGATTGCCAATTAAACATAATCTGAAGCCACATAAGCAGCCATCTAGGCGTTTTGCCCCTAATGTATTACCTGAAGTAAAAAGGGAAATAGAACGTCTTCTAAATGCTGGTTTTATTAGGACGGCCAAATATGTAGAATGGTTATCTAATATTGTGCCCGTGTCTAAAAAGAATGGTAGCATTAAGGTGTGCATAGATTTCAGGAATCTAAACTTAGCCACACCTAAAGATGAGTATCCTATGCCAATGGTGGATTCTTTAGTAGATTCGACTGCAGGACATGTCATGTATTCATTCATGGATGGGTATTCTGGATACAACCAAATTTACATAGCTGACGAAGACGTGCATAAAACTGTCTTTAGATGCACAGGGATCTATATATCAGCGAAGCAAGGATCTATAGCCGGAATGGTCGCGCAAGAAGACCAACTAGGCGAGGAGAGAGCGATTTACTACTTAAGCAGACAGTTGACGAAGTGTGAATGTAATTATTCAGCTATAGAAAAACTTTGTCTTGCTCTATATTTCACATGTACTAAACTAAGGGCCTATTTACGGCCTGTAACCGTGTATTTGATATCCAAAGTAAATATAGTCAGATACTTGTTTTCTCGCCTTGTTTTACATAAGAGAATTGGCCTTTGGACATTGGCTCTTTCTGAATTTGAAATGCAACACATACCTCAAAAGGAAATTAAAAATCAAGCTTTAGCCAACTTCTTGGCTGATCATCCATGTTTGGACATTCCTAAGGAGGTTAATTTAGAAGTGGATTCGCTCGAAACAAAGCCTTGGGTTTTATATTTTGATGAATCAAAAACTTACCAGGGCGCGGGGGTTGGAATAGTTTTAATAAATCCTCTGGGAGTCTATTACAAGTATGCTCTCACCTTGGAAAGAGCATGTAGTAACAATCAAGCCAAGTATGAAGCATTGATCACGGGGCTAGAACTGTTAGTAGAGCTGAAAGTGAAGAATGTGATTATCCAGGGAGATTCTCAGTTGGTAATATACCAATTAACGGGCGATTTCAAGTGCCAGAGCGATTCTGTTGTAAAGCAACACGAGCTCACCCAAGAGCTTTTGGAGGAATTTGATCAAGTGGAGCTTCAGTACATAAGCAGGATTTACAACGATGTAGCGAACGAATTAGCCCAAGTTGCCTCGGGTTATTCAAAGGTGGTAAATGCAACAACAACTTGTGAGTACGGAATAATCCTGCCCGCCGTACAAAGGAGGATAAAGGGAAGCAGTATTCATTGTATACAAACCGGGGATGCGATGGATTGGAGAGAAGAACTAAAGAAATTTTTGGAAGAACCTGGTGGAAGAAACGAAAGAAAAATGAAACTGCGTGCATTGAATTATGTCCTCATAGACGAACAAGTATACAAGAAGTGTTCAGATGGGGTGCTATTAAAGTGTATAAGTTTGAGCGAAGCTAAGACCATTATGGCAGAAGTCCATGAAGGGATATGTGGGGCCCATCAAGCCGGCCAAAAAATGAGATGGCTGATTATTAGGAGTGGATACTTTTGGCCCAAAATGGGAGAATCGTGCATACAATATGCAAAATGTTGCTTAGCGTGTCAGAGGCACGGACCAATCCAAAGAGCGCCAGCCAGGGAAATGACGCCTATTATTAAACCTTGGCCGTTTAAAGGTTGGACTATTGATTTAATAGAGAAGATTTATCCCCCATCGTCCAAACAACACACGTTCATCAATGTAGCAACGGACTTCTTTACTAAATGGGTAGAGGCTGTCCCTTTGAAAGAGATTTCCCAAGAACGTCATAGAATTCATTCGCAACCACATTATTTATAGGTTCGGGGTGACACAAACCATAATGATAGACCATGGAACCTCGTTAAATAGAAATCTAGTAAAGGAGTTCTTGGTCGAATTTGGCATCAAGCTAGTTAACTCTACGCCTTATTAGGCTCAGTCTAACGGGCAAGTAGAGTCGTCCAACAAAACCCTAAAGAGCATTGTACGAAAAATGTTGGGCGAAATGGCAGGAATTGGCACGAATGTTTGAACAATGCCTTGTGGGCTTACAGGACGTCTCCACGAACGAGTACAGGTGTAACTCCGTTTCAGCTAACTTATGGACAAGAAACAGTACTACCTATGGAGATCAACGTGCAATCAATTCGAACAAGTTTACAGAACCATCTACGCGAAAGCGATTATGCAGAATTGATGGTTCAAAATCTTTTAAAACTGGACGAATTAAAGTTGGACGTCCTTAATATATTGCAAGTTCAGAAGCAAAAAGTGGCTAAATATTACAATAACAGAATGATAGCCAAATTATTTAGCGTGGACGATTTGGTCTGGAAAACCATACTCCCGTTAGAAAGTAAAAATCCCAAATATTGGAAATGGTCGCCTAATTGGGAAGGACCGTTCAGGGTAAGCAGTGTGTTGTCCAACGGAGCTTATCATTTGGAGGATCTAGTTAACATGAAACACATAAGATCCATCAACGGAAAATACTTGAAAAAATATGTTCCTTCCATATGGGAGGACGAAGAAATATAAATACATTGTATTTCGTCGGGAAAGGCGCGTAGTTATCGCACAAACAAGAAGATAGGGAGATAAAATGTGCCTAAACAAATACCATGAACATGTGCAGGAAAGAAAGCCAATCATATTTCATTGATAAAATGAAGTACCAATACAATGTTATGACTAGGAAAAGAAAAGGCAATAATGTTCCAGAAAGAGTCGGTTATAGCTTTCCCCAAAGAGAACGTACCTGCTCTCTAAGCGCTTGCCACTCTTCGCCCTGGCCCTTCAAAGCAGCGGCCAAGTTTGCCATGCATCCTTCATCAACAGTGATGTTTAACAGGCGTTCAAGGACTGACTTGGCTCGTTCTAGCTCCGAAGAAGCATTCCTCTTTTTAGCGGCCAGCCGAGCCCTGTAATCGTCCATTTTTGCCTGGATTTCTTTCAGCTCTGCTGTCAGAGACGCCATTAGAGAATCTTCCAGGACGACTTCGGAAGAAATTTCATCAAGGACGCATTTACTTTTCTCGAATTCAGTACTGAGGGACTCCTTCTCATCTAGCGCACGAATAAATTGAATATTCTGCTCCTTCAGCTCTGCGTTCCTGGCCAACAAGGAGTTCATCTCAGACTGAACGATCTTCAGGGCCAATTTTATGTCATGCGGGATATCAAGGGATGGAAGAGCAAATGCTTGGGTCATTCGCGCACTCAATTCCTCAAACTTGTCCCGTTGATTGGAAGCTCTGGCCGCAGTAATGTCCAAATCCAAGAAAAAGGTAAAATAGAGGATTGACTGTTTAAAAATCTTTCTGTTTTCTTCGGAAGGCGTGACGGATGGGGGATGAGTGAGATATGGGTGCACGGGAAGAAATACTTGCGCGATATCGGTCCCAAGCGACAAACAAGTCCTGGATGGAGTGCAAAATAGCATCAACGCCCTGTAAACAAAAGATGTATCATTGAACATTTCTTCTACAGATGATGAAAAGCAAATAGTGCGAATTGGGAATTACCTCATCTGTCATTTTGGGGGAGGAAGAAGGAGTTTCGTCCTCAAGGGACCCAACTGTGGTAGAGGTTTTACCCTTGGTTGGACGATTAACGCCCATGGCAGCAGGCAAATCCGCGGGTGTCCCTATAAAGAGTAACGAATGGTGAATAACGAATGGTGAATAAAATGCGACAACAGGGCATATGGGGAATGTTAATGTACAATAATTACCTTCTGGCACTAGCGTGGAGGATAAACGCCCTGGAGGATAGGAATCTCTTGAGCAAGATGGGTGGCCGAGGGTCTCTGGTCTTTTGACCCCTTCTCTGATGAAGTTCCCTCATTGGCCTTGCCTTTCTGAGATTCCAAGTGAAACTATAAGTACAAAGAAGTTACCTTATGAGTAAATGGAGGCGACAAAAAGGTTAGAAGTTACCTTTCTGCTAAAAGGGACATCCTCATCATCTTCATCCTCGGACAAACTTGCAAGTATGACGGCGGGCCGTTTACGGCTAGAAACATCCATCGACGATGATTGCTTCTTGCGAGTGGATGAAGATGGAGGTATGATGGATAGGGGAACAACTGCGATTGGGGGTCAGGAGAGAGCACGCAAGGACTCTCTAACGAATGAAAATCACGATGAACATCGCTCGCGAAGAGCCTGCGTTTGAAGAATGGCCAAAATTGCTCAAAGAGAGGATGCGCAACGGAAGAAGGATTGAAGGGTGCCAAATCGAAGCCATCGGCTAAGAGATTATTTTGGCTCTCGATAGCTCCAACCTCTATTCTACCGATGGTGTGGAATCGCTCTAATAGACTCCTAGAAAAGCAGGGAGGTACGGGCCATGTTTGCCCAAAGCCAAGTTGGCGGGCAAAGAATTGGGGAGCATAGAGTTCAATCCCCGCCTTAGCATTGGTACCGGTAACAATGTCATGCAACAAGTCTTTACTAGTCAGATATTGGAGCCAAATGGGCAAGGAAGTACGCGCATTGTCCAGTGTAGCAGGGGGTTGCACATAAGAAGGAATCTGATGGGCAGAGAAAGGAAAGAAAGTAGGAACCGAATGCAAATTATAGAAGAAAGTGAATACATCCCTACTGGACGATTTTATAACATCCAACTGGTGGATAATTAGCCCGTAACAAGAAGCGGAAAGAGGAGAAATTGATGAAGTATGGAATTGTGGGAAGTACGCTCTCAACCACAATTGAGCAAGCCAAAGGGGCCCACTCCCGGTGGGAGACGCTCCATTCCTCAGCTGGTGTTGGAAGGAAGTGTTAAGTGCATTTTTATACACTTTTTATACCTTTAAATTAGTATATTTTGGAATATCTTGAGCAAATATCTACTAATTTATGCATATTTTGTGATTAATAGGTTAATATTCAAGTTGAGGCCAAACAAACCACTAAAGAAGTGCAAATCATGCTGAAATTGGAAGTTCGGGGACCATTTTGTCATTTCTGGGAAGTTTTGAACAAGCCATGCAATTAATCAAGGGACCAAATTGAAAGATCTCAAAACTTGAGGGACCAAAAGGGCAATTTGATAGGAGAGCATGGCTGGGAATCTGAAAAACTGGAAAAGCATGTGAAATAAATAAGACAAGTCATGATGGGCGGATGATGGAGAAAGTTGAGCATGGGCAGCTGTGGTATGGGAAAAAGAAAACCAAGAGACAGAGAAGGATGGGCAAAAGCATGTGAAGCTGCGCTGCTGGAGGATATATATACTCACAACCAGACACAGGAGACGGGGGGAGAAAAAAGAGGACTGCAGAGTGAAACCAGGGGGGAAGCTGGAGAGGTAGCTGGGTGACAGACTGTTGCTACTGGTGTGTTGATTCCTGGTGGTCACTGCTGCTGGACTGCCTTAATTACTACTGGAAGCATCCTGAGGAAGGAACTGAGGTTGCAGTTGATTGCTGGAAACACAGGAGACCAGGTTGCAGCTGCTGGAAACCAGTGGAAACAGCTGTGACAGGGCTGTTGCTGGTTTGCTGCCTGATTCAACTACTGCTGGAGTTGCTGCACAAGCTGCTGGTTTGCTGCCTGGTTCAACTGCTGCTGGAGTTGCTGCACAAGTTGCTGGAGAAGCAGAGTGGAGCTGCTGCTGGACTGCAAGCTGTGGAAAAAAAAGCTGTGAAATTGCTGGAGATACCTGTTGCTGGGAGGAGCTGCTGCTGCTGCTAGGGAGGCTGAACTGAAAATCAGAGTGCTGGTTGCTGTGAAACATTGCTGCTGCTGGAAAGTTGCTGCCTGCTGGAAAGTTGCTGCCTGCTGCTGCTGCTGCTGACTGCTGTGAAATCTGCTGCCTGCTGGAAATCTGCTGGAAAGTTGCTGAATGCTGGAATTGCTGAAATCTTGCTTGCTGGAAATCTGTTAACTGCTGAAATTACTTCTGCAACTAGGAAAGAATTGCTGGAAGTGCTGATTTCAGACATAAACATTACTAGCGACTGAACTGCAAATGATTTAAAGTGCAGGGACTAATTTGCAATAGTTTGATAGTTGGAGGACTATAATGCAGATTTCAACAATCTTCCAATTCCGGGTTTTATTTTACTGCTTCATGTTATTTTTAATTTTCGAACGCATGTTTAGCTAAATTGAAAGTGTTGGGATTATTGATGAAGCTTGACCTAACTTGATTGAGTTTAATGCTTGTATTAAGAATTTAAGCTTTTTATTATCTTGTGCATTTATTGTTGTATTTATTGACTAGCATTTATTGTGGCCACATATATGCTTAGGTTTCATGGGATGTGCAATTATTGAGAAATTGTTGTGTATTCTAGATCAATACAATATTTGCTCTAGGTTCTTGTTTAGGATAGAGATATACCTAAAACCCTAGATGACCCATTGAGCTATTTTCACAAAGGTTTAATGCAATTGGTGTGTTTTTAATCGACATAGAGATATAGTAGGTTAATGCCACTAATTAGGGTTGATTTCACTCGAGAGAGGTAATTGGCTAAGCTTGGAAAATCGGGTCTAACATGATTAATGAATTGCGTTTCTATGTGCTTGTTGATAATTCAATTAGGTAATGGTCAAGTGGAATCAAGAATCCCAACACTCCTTTATCATCTTTTCATCACTATTTTTCTAGTTATTTATTTATAATTGCAACTTTAATTTTAGTACGAAAACTTTCCCAAAACAAACTTTTATTGTGTGTGTTTCTTGTTAAAATTAATTATACTAGAGTGTAGTTGAAATAGACAATCCTTGTGGGATCGATAAACCGGACTCATTTAGTCCACTATCACTTGTATGCGACTCGTGCACTTGCGGTGTGTTTGTAGCGAACAAGTTTTTGGCGCCGTTGCCGGGGATCGAATCTATTTAAATTACATTTGAGTTGATATTAGTCTTAACTATTGGTTACTTTTATTTCTTGTATAAATTTTATTTTGTTTTGTTTTGTGTAAGAAATCTTCTAATCTCTTGTGTTGTTCTAGGTTATTAATTGTGCATGCGTCGAAGTAGAAGTCTTGATCTAGTTGAAATAGATCCGGATATCGAAGGGACTTTTCGACGAAGGTTAAGGGAACAACGGGAAGCTAGGAGACAACTTCTTACTGGGATGGAAGGAGAAAGAGTTAACATCGAGCTTAATGCTCCAGCTGCAATTCCTCCAAGGGGTGGAATCCCACCCGGTTTTGTTCCTCAAGCAGCTCGAGCTCAAGTGCCCGTTGTTAATGAAGAAGACATGCTTTTTGGGGATTTCATGAATCCTCCTATTGTCGAGAATCAATCAAGCATTGTCTATCCCTCCTACAATCATCCAAATTTCCAACTTCGGCCGGATGTCATCAATTTATTCTCCAACACCATCTCATTCTATGGGAGGACCGATGAAAATCCACATGCTCATGTGGTACGGTTCCTAGAGATTTGTAGCAACTTCAACTATGAGGGTGTGAATGTGGAGGCAATCCGGATGAGATTATTTGTACATACTTTGAAGGATAAAGCAAGAGAATGGCTTGACACTTTGCCTCCGGGGAGTATCACGACTTGGGTGGAGTTTGTCCAAAGGTTCACTACAAAATTTTTCCCACCATCTAGAGTTGCTAAACTCAAGCATGATATTACTACATTTCAACAATTCGAGATGGAGAGCTTTCATGAAGCATGGGAGAGATTCAAGGATATGCTTAGGAAGTGCCCAAATCATGGAATTATATTGGGGCAACAAGTCAACCACTTCTATGCCGGGCTGACTCCTCCTTGCCGTTCAAATGTGGACTCATCCTCTAATGGGTCCATCAAAACAAAGAGCATTCGGGAAGCTTATGATTTGTTTGAAATCATGAGTGAACAAAGTGCAATGTGGCCGGATAGAAGTGCACCAAGGAATTCTGGTGGTGCACGTGGAGGTGATGATTATGCACTTGTCTTGTCAAAAATTGAATCCTTAGCCAAGAAAGTGGAAGGGTTATCTACTTCAACCTCTAGGCCCGTCAATATGGTTCAAGCCCCTCCGGTATGTGATATATGTGGGGCTAATCATCAAAGCTCTATGTGTCCATTGGTGGCAAGTGGTTCTTCATCTACCGAGCAAGTTGCTTATGCTCAAAATTTCCAACGCCAAGGATTCAATCCATATGCTCCTACATACAATCCCGGTTGGAGAAATCATCCTAATCTATCTTATGGCAACAATCACAATGTGTTGAATCCAAAGCCACAAGAGAAGAAAGAAGGATGGGAAGAGGCTATCACCAAGCTAGCAAATCATCAATTGCAATATCAAGAACGCAATGATGCCTCTTTGAAAAATTTGGAGAAGCAAGTGGGCCAAATAGCTAAACTTCTCTCGGAAAGGCAACAAGGAGCTTTGCCTAGCAACACCGAAACAAATCCTAGGGAAAATGTTCAAGCTATTACAACAAGGAGCGGGGTGCAATTTCCCGAGATCACGGCCCCACAACCAACAACTCAATCAAAAAAGGCTCCCATTGAAGAAAATGAGCATATTCAAGCATCCGAACCAATTGTTGAGTTGCCAAAGGAAAGTGAGCCGGAAGCATCCACATCAAAGGCTCCAACACCGATCAAGGCTTATGTGCCTCCTATTCCATTTCCTCAAAGGTTGCAAAAGCAAAAGCTTGATAGTCAATTTGCCAAATTTTTGGAAGTATTCAAGAAGCTACACATCAACATTCCTTTCGCCGATGCATTAGCTCAAATGCCAAGCTATGCCAAGTTCATGAAGGATATTCTATCCAACAAAAGAAAGCTTGAAGAGCATGAGACGGTGATGCTAACTGAGGAATGTAGTGCCATCATTCAAAACAAGATTCCTCCAAAAATTAAAGACCCAGGGAGTTTTACTATTCCATGCACTATTGGTGATGTTAATTTTAGTAAAGCTTTATGTGATCTTGGTGCTAGCATTAATTTGATGCCTTTGTCCATTTTCAGGAAATTGGAATTGGGGGAAGCTAAAGCAACCACTGTGTCTTTACAATTGGCGGATAGGTCTATCAAATATCCTCGGGGGATCATTGAGGATGTTCTTGTGAAGGTGGATAAATTCATCTTTCCGGCGGACTTCATTATTCTAGACATGGAGGAAGATCATGACATTCCAATCATATTGGGAAGGCCATTTCTAGCAACCGGGAGAGCGCTCATTGATGTGCAAGAAGGGCAATTGATTTTGAGGGTGCAAGATGAGCAAGTCACCTTCAATGTGTTGAAGGCCATTAAATACCCCTCGGAGTCCAACTCATGCTTTCGGATGGATGTAATTGATCATCTAGTGGTAAATTCCTTCAACCGTGGGATTTCTAAAGATCCATTGGAGTCTTGCATTGCCCACTCTTTGACTATTGAGGATGATGATCATGAAGTTAAACAAATGGCTCATTACTTGGAGGCATCACCACAGTATCAACACAAGAGGACCCCCTACTTTGAGGAGTTGAAAAAGAGTTCTTCACCACCCCTACCATCTCTCGAGAAGGCACCTACCCTCGAGCAAAAGCCTCTTCCTTCTCATTTGAGATATGCTTATTTGGGGGAATCTTCTACCCTTCCGGTCATTATTTCTAATTTATTGAATGAGGTGGAGGAAGACAAATTGCTTCGGGTATTAAGGGAGCACAAGGAGGCTATTGGATGGACCATCTCGGATATTCGAGGTATTTGCCCTTCATTATGCATGCACAAAATTCTTATGGAAGATGAGTTTAAACCTTCGGTGGAGCATCAACGTCGGTTAAATCCGAACATGAAGGAAGTGGTGAGAACCGAAGTGGTGAAGTGGCTTGATGCGGGTATTATCTATCCAATCTCAGATAGTGCATGGGTGAGCCCAGTGCAAGTAGTGCCGAAGAAAGGAGGTGTCACGGTGGTGGAGAATGAGAATAATGAGCTTATTCCAACAAGGCCAGTGACGGGGTGGAGAGTTTGCATTGATTATCGCAAGCTCAACAATGCTACTAGGAAGGATCATTTTCCCCTTCCATTCATTGATCAAATGCTTGAGAGATTGGCGGGTCACTCTCATTATTGCTTCCTAGATGGGTATTCGGGCTATAATCAAATTTCTATAGCCCCGGAGGATCAAGAAAAGACAACATTCACATGCCCATATGGAACTTTTGCATATAGGAGGATGCCCTTCGGTCTCTGCAATGCCCCCGCTACTTTCCAAAGGTGCATGATAGCTATTTTCTCCGACATGGTGGAGAAATTTATTGAGGTATTTATGGATGACTTCTCAGTTTTTGGTACTTCATTTGATGATTGTTTGAATAATTTGAGGATGGTGCTAAAAAGATGTGAGGACACCAACTTGGTTTTAAATTGGGAAAAATGCCATTTCATGGTTCGTGAGGGGATAGTTCTTGGACACCGGATTTCAAGTGAGGGGATTGAGGTTGATAAGGCAAAAATTCAAGTTATCGAAAAATTACCTCCCCCAACCTCGGTAAAAGGTATAAGAAGCTTCTTGGGGCATGCGGGATTTTATAGGAGGTTTATCAAAGACTTCTCAAAAATCACGAAGCCACTGTGTTCATTGCTTGAGAAGAGTACCACATATGATTTCTCTAAAGAGTGTCTTCAAGCTTTTAACACTCTTAAAGAGAAACTCATCACGGCACCAATTATTGTGGCTCCGGATTGGAGTTTGCCCTTTGAGCTTATGTGTGATGCAAGTGATTATGCCGTGGGGGCTGTATTGGGGCAAAGGAAGGACAAACTCTTGCATGTCATCTACTACGCTAGTAGGACCTTGACCGATGCTCAATTGAATTATGCTACTACCGAGAAGGAAATGCTAGCTGTGGTCTTTGCTTTTGATAAGTTTCGGTCATATCTTATTGGCTCCAAGGTGATTGTGTATACCGACCACTCGGCCCTCAAGTATTTATTGGCAAAGAAGGATGCCAAGCCACGGTTAATTAGATGGGTTCTTCTCCTCCAAGAGTTTGATTTGGAGATTCGTGACAAGAAGGGGACGAAGAATCTTGTAGCTGATCACTTATCTAGACTTGAGCAAACCGAGGAAATTTTGGATGAAGAAATAAGTGAGGTATTCCCGGATGAGCAAATTTTCCAAATCATGGATCTTTTGCAAGCTGCTAGTGTGCCATGGTATGCGGACCATGTGAATTTTCTTGCAAGTGGCATCACTCCCCCGGACCGCTCTTATCAACAAAGGAAGAAGTTCTTTGCGGATATCAAGCATTATTTTTGGGATGACCCGTTGTTGTTCAAAAGGGGTCCAGATCAAATCATGAGAAGGTGTGTGCCCGAGGAGGAGATGGAGAAGATTCTTGAACAATGTCACTCATCGCCTTATGGAGGCCATTTTGGTGCCGTAAAAACTGCATCAAAGGTTCTTCAATCGGGATTTCATTGGCCCACTTTATTCAAAGATGCTCACACACTTGTGTCCAAATGTGACCGATGCCAACGATTAGGTAATATCTCTAACCGAAATGAAATGCCCTTAAATTCTATTTTAGAGGTGGAGATATTCGATGTTTGGGGTATTGATTTTATGGGACCTTTTCCATCGTCCTTTTCTAATCAATACATTCTAGTTGCAGTAGACTATGTGTCGAAGTGGGTAGAAGCGGTGGCACTCCCCACAAATGATGCTCGAGTGGTGGTGAAATTTTTAAAGAAGAATATTTTTACTCGTTATGGCACCCCTCGAGCTATCATTAGTGATGGAGGAAAACACTTTTGTAACCGCCTCTTCGACTCACTTTTGACCAAGTATGGAGTCAAACATCGAATATCCACTCCTTATCATCCGCAAACAAGTGGGCAGGTTGAAATTTCAAATAGAGAATTGAAAAAGATCCTTGAAGTGACGGTGAATGCCTCGAGGAAAGACTGGTCCAAGAAATTGGATGATGCATTATGGGCATACCGCACCGCTTTCAAGACCCCCATTGGTATGTCTCCATTTCGACTACTATTTGGTAAAGCATGTCATCTTCCAGTTGAGCTTGAGCACCGTGCATATTGGGCAACAAAAGTCTTGAATTTTGATATGGAGTTGGCCGGTGAGAAAAGATTACTCCAACTCAATGAGCTTGATGAATTCCGCCTTGAATCATATGAAAATGCTCGGATTTACAAAGAGAAGACAAAGAGGTGGCATGACAAGAACATTGTGAAGCGGGACTTCCAAGTTGGGCAACAAGTACTTCTCTACAACTCAAGACTTCGATTGTTCCCCGGTAAACTCCGCTCTAGATGGTCGGGACCTTTCACCATTGCTCAAATCTTCCCACATGGAGCGGTCGAACTTTATCATGGAAGTAAAGGGAACTTCAAAGTAAATGGGCAACGCTTAAAGCCATACTGGGGGGGTCATTATGAAAATGAGAAGTCATCCATCCCTCTTGCAAACCCGGAGTAATTGTATCAAAAAGTCGAGCTTACGACTTTAACCAAGCGCTTTTTGGGAGGCAACCCAAATATCTTCTCTTTTAATTTACTTTATTTGTTTACTTTCCTCTTAATTATTTGTCAAACTTTTGTAGGTAACAAATATTTTTGAAAATCCTAAGCGACACTGTACTCAACAAGTTTGGGGGTGAATTACATTCGACGAAAGCTTAGGTCAAAATTCAACATCACAAACAAGCATTGAATCAGGGAAGTTTCACTACCTCTTTTCTTCTTTACATATTGTGTCTATTTTCACATTGAGGACAATGTGTAATTCAAGTTTGGGGGTGTTGACTTCATTTTGCATTTTATCATGTTAGATAGCCTTGCCGGCTTAAGACATTGTGATGTTTGATTTTGTTCATTTTGTTGTGAATATTGACATGCTAGATAGCCTTGTCGGCTCAAAATGCCTGATGTTTGGAATTGCTGATTAATTCACGAATTATGATCGAATATACTACTTGTGCTTATTTTTAACTTGCTTATCTATGAGTGATCCTGAGTACCCTTGAGCACAATAGTCATAACTAATTGTTGTTGAGATTTGGAATCCATTGAAGGTTGGAAAAATTTGTGAAGTAGAAATTAGGTTGTGAGCTTGTATCTTAAATTTTCATCAACTTATCCAATTCCTTCTCAATGCTATTAATCTCTTGATCTTTTGTGAGACAAGTTTGGGGGTGGTCGAGCTGGTAAAGGAGACGGTCTAGATGTATAGTGATTCCATGCATGCTTGATCTAAATTTGTGTGGAGTGTTGTTGACGTTAGTATAAGCTAAGTGATGACCAAATGCTAGAAATCTAAGCCCATTTTAAGTATTGCATTGCCCTATCTCGTAGCTTTTTTGACTCGAGTAATTAAGCCCGTAGGAGTATCTTGAAACTCGGTGCCTTAAGTTTGAAACTTGGGAGTCATCGGCCTAAAGCTCGCTACATGGGTCAATTAGAAAGCTTAATGAGTAGGGTACACAAAAAAAAAAAAAAAAAAAAAAATCATCATCATTGCATTTGCTTAATAAGTCTACCTCACTTCGTAGCCTTTTTGACTCGAGTTAGTAAGTCCGTAGGGGTATTTTGAAACCTGGTACCCTTTGATCTTAAAACAATCGGGGAGTTGCCGGCCTAAAGCTCGCTACATGGGTCAATTAGAAAGCTTAAGGGAGTGAGGAAGTCACGAGCAATCATCACATTAGTTTGTAGAAATCATGCATTCACATTTGCATAAGGGCTTAGATTAATAGTGGGTTTGAATTGCTTGGTATAAACTTTAATGTTGAAACACTCATTTAGTGGAGAGTCACTGCATATCTAGATTGTTGAGATTGCTGGTAAGTCATAACCAAGCTTTAGTGGAAAAAGAAATTTGTGAATTGAGAGTCAACCCTAGGATTGCATTTCGGGAGAGAAGAAATAATATGGGGGATGAATGTCACGAGAGGATAAGGAATGAAATTGACCACTAAGGGTGGATAGTATTATTTTGAAATTTATCCTTCCTACAATGTTTCTTTGAGCCTTAGTGATAATTGGAAGTGACTATGCACACACACACCGATCAAACATGAGATAAGCTCAACTTCGTTTTGTAGTATTATTTTGAAAACACAATTGTGAAATCAGGCAATTTTACACTCAAGAAAGAATTTACAAGTCATCTAGCATTGTTGATCATTCATTCATATGTTTTTGTGTTAGTAGATATTCTTGCTCGAGACGAGCAAGAGTTTAAGTTTGGGGGTATTTGTTAAGTGCATTTTTATACACTTTTTATACCTTTAAATTAGTATATTTTGGGATATCTTGAGCAAATATCTACTAATTTATGCATATTTTGTGATTAATAGGTTAATATTCAAGTTGAGGCCAAACAAACCACTAAAGAAGTGCAAATCATGCTGAAATTGGAAGTTCGGGGACCATTTTTTCATTTCTGGGAAGTTTTGAACAAGCCATGCAATTAATCAAGGGACCAAATTGAAAGATCTCAAAACTTGAGGGACCAAAAGGGCAATTTGATAGGAGAGCATGGCTGGGAATCTGAAAAACTGGAAAAGCATGTGAAATAAATAAGACAAGTCATGATGGGCGGATGATGGAGAAAGTTGAGCATGGGCAGCTGTGGTATGGGAAAAAGAAAACCAAGAGACAGAGAAGGATGGGCAAAAGCATGTGAAGCTGCGCTGCTGGAGGATATATATACTCACAACCAGACACAGGAGACGGGGGAGAAAAAAGAGGACTGCAGAGTGAAACCAGGGGGGAAGCTGGAGAGGTAGCTGGGTGACAGACTGTTGCTACTGGTGTGTTGATTCCTGGTGGTCACTGCTGCTGGACTGCTTTAATTACTACTGGAAGCATCCTGAGGAAGGAACTGAGGTTGCAGTTGATTGCTGGAAACACAGGAGACCAGGTTGCAGCTGCTGGAAACCAGTGGAAACAGCTGTGACAGGGCTGTTGCTGGTTTGCTGCCTGATTCAACTACTGCTGGAGTTGCTGCACAAGCTGCTGGTTTGCTGCCTGGTTCAACTGCTGCTGGAGTTGCTGCACAAGTTGCTGGAGAAGCAGAGTGGAGCTGCTGCTGGACTGCAAGCTGTGGAAAAAAAACCTGTGAAATTGCTGGAGATACCTGTTGCTGGGAGGAGCTGCTGCTGCTGCTAGGGAGGCTGAACTGAAAATCAGAGTGCTGGTTGCTGTGAAACATTGCTGCTGCTGGAAAGTTGCTGCCTGCTGCTGCTGCTGCTGACTGCTGTGAAATCTGCTGCCTGCTGGAAATCTGCTGGAAAGTTGCTGAATGCTGGAATTGCTGAAATCTTGCTTGCTGGAAATCTGTTAACTGCTGAAATTACTGCTGCAACTAGGAAAGAATTGCTGGAAGTGCTGATTTCAGACATAAACATTACTAGGGACTGAACTGCAAATGATTTAAAGTGCAGGGACTAATTTGCAATAGTTTGATAGTTGGAGGACTATAATGCAGATTTCAACAATCTTCCAATTCCGGGTTTTATTTTACTGCTTCATGTTATTTTTAATTTTCGAACGCATGTTTAGCTAAATTGAAAGTGTTGGGATTATTGATGAAGCTTGACCTAACTTGATTGAGTTTAATGCTTGTATTAAGAATTTAAGCTTTTTATTATCTTGTGCATTTATTGTTGTATTTATTGACTAGCATTTATTGTGGCCACATATATGCTTAGGTTTCATGGGATGTGCAATTATTGAGAAATTGTTGTGTATTCTAGATCAATACAATATTTGCTCTAGGTTCTTGTTTAGGATAGAGATATACCTAAAACCCTAGATGACCCATTGAGCTATTTTCACAAAGGTTTAATGCAATTGGTGTGTTTTTAATCGACATAGAGATATAGTAGGTTAATGCCACTAATTAGGGTTGATTTCACACGAGAGAGGTAATTGGCTAAGCTTGGAAAATCGGGTCTAACATGATTAATGAATTGCGTTTCTATGTGCTTGTTGATAATTCAATTAGGTAATGGTCAAGTGGAATCAAGAATCCCAACACTCCTTTATCATCTTTTCATCACTATTTTTCTAGTTATTTATTTATAATTGCAACTTTAATTTTAGTACGAAAACTTTCCCAAAACAAACTTTTATTGTGTGTGTTTCTTGTTAAAATTAATTATACTAGAGTGTAGTTGAAATAGACAATCCTTGTGGGATCGATAAACCGGACTCATTTAGTCCACTATCACTTGTATGCGACTCGTGCACTTGCGGTGTGTTTGTAGCGAACAGGAAGCCATACCTCTATAAAAGGCGACCAGAAAGAAAAGATCAAAGGTTTAAAGACCTACCGCGTGCTAGTTCATTCGCTATAGGAAAATATGATATGGAAGGCTTGAGACTTGGGACGCAAAGGACATACTTGCATAGCCATACCTGGAGGAAGGCTACGCGCTCAGTATGAGTGGGTTCTATCAGAGGATTATTGCTGTAAGTCTCCTGCATACCCGAATAAGAATCAGTAAATTTCTTGTCAAATTTTGGAGCAGTGGCAGATACTGAAATAGCGGGGGAAATCGTATCGCCCAGAGGCAGGAGGTTCACTAAAGCACCAACATCTCTCAAAGTGACAGACATTGGACCAAGGGGAAAGATGAAGGTGTTATATTCAGAGGACCAAAAAATCAAAGCTATGGGAAAAAGGACGGGGTCATAAATAGGAGGACGTAAAGTGATCTCCAACAAATCAAAAATTTTAGCCCAATAAAAAATCTCCTTTGTGGGGCCATGGTCACCATACGCGTGTGCCACCGGCGAAACGTAGTGTCAGCCTTCGGCCAAGTACGTATACCCTTCTCACGGATTGGCTTTAGCATAAAAGGGTTTAAGAAGGGTGGGTCTTGAGTACAAGGAAATAACTGACCCACAGCCACTCGCCTAACTGAGTCAGCATCATTAAAGGATGGGCCCAAGAAAAATTCATTCTTTTCAAGATTGGCCGGAGAAAGAGGAGCTGGGTTCACGTATGGTTTAGTAAGGAGCGTCTTGAAGTCGTCGAAGGAAAGGAAATTTTCGGATTGCTTCCTTGAAGATGACATTGTTACCAAAACGCGTGCAAAGTATGAAGGTTGAGGTGAAATGGTAGATGTGAACAGTAACTTTATAGGAGGAAGAATAAGGCGGTGATGGTGAACATAGATGAAAGTGGGAGAAAGTGCGAACGTGGGTGAAGAGACGTGATGAAGTAGCACACCCTTTGAAAAACGAGGGTTATGAAGCATCAAATCTTTTGCAGAATGCGGAGCGGCGCCGTTGAGAAACGTAAAGGCGCGGCGCCTAATATCAGAATATGGCTTAAAATTAATAAAATTGATATTAATTCCACCATATGGGGGTAATTGTTGACGCCCAAAAAATACCCAAAAATACAAGAGGCATAAACCTTGGCCCAAACCAAAAGAGGCCCAACGTTAAAGACTCATTATAGGCAAGAAGTTGGACGACTGGGCAATTGTGCGGCAACTAGGATATTTGGGCTACAGGGCGAGCGATGAAGCAGTTGGGCGACTAAAGCAAGTAAAAGTAGTTTTGACACTTGTCTTATGATCACGCAGCTAGTTGTTGATGAAGGTGGCAGTTGAAATGACGAATTGTGGAGGTTACTTAGAGCGGCGTGGCAAGTGGATGTTACAAGGACATGGGGGACGGTTATGCAACGTGGAGGAAGCAAATTAATCCATGCAAGTGTTACAAATTAAGTCGGCAAACCGAAAATTCAAATATTGGCAGCGGTTGAAGGAAGTTCGTGCATTTGTATATATTGTAAAAAATTAGTCATTTAGAAGGACCAATCAATCAAATCTCAACAAGGGAATATGTAATTTCCTTTATCTTTACTTTTATTGTCAAAATCTTAGTGTAATTTGTGTACTTGCGTCCCTTGGAGGTGTTTTGTCTTCACCGTAATCTTCATAAATATAGCACCCTCGTTGGGACTTTATCTCGAGAGGTTTTTTCCTTACACATTCGTCTGATCTCCCTTTTGGTAATTGTTAGCGAGGTGACTTCCGCGCGAAACAAGGGTTCTTCTTCTTCAATGTTTGGTTGCTCTAAGTTTTATCTTAGAATGTTTTAGGTGTCATTTAATCTCCATATTGTTGTTATTGTTAGGTTCCATTTATGTATTAGATGATGTATATTGTAATTGACAAGACTGATTCTTGAAGATGTGTATTAGGTTACTTCTTGATTTAGGGCAAAAATCTAGAGAATAAAATATTGTATTCCTATTATTTGATAATATGAAATTGTCGGTTTACCCCGTCAATTTTCTGCTCTCATTAGAGGGTTTTATGACGTTAAATAATTATTGGTGTTATCTCATTGTCATTTACAATTTCGATATTCTAGTGCTTGTGGATAGGCATGTTTGTGTAGTTTGAATTCCTATTTTAATCACATAGAGTTTGGGGGAAATATTTAGCATGGCTACTTGTAAGGGAAATTCTTGTAGTTAATTTTCCAACACGTCCCATATAGATAGACTCATTTTCCTTTTTTGTTTGTTGATGTAGGCTATCACCTACAACTTTCTACAATAATCACTCTTGAAAGGATTGCAAATACAAGAAAGAACACACTCAATCTGTAATTTCTTATTTAAAGGCAATCAAAAACCTAATAACAAGATTAAGAGTCTTGAATACTGAAAACAATAAAACCTACTGGGCCGACGTCCCTGGGTACTTACCACAAAAAATAATAAAAATAAAACATAATGGAATAAAAATCATTAAAACATAGTTTTGACTTTGTAAACGATTTCAAACAGCAAAAATCCATCATAGGTCATAGCATAGCTATGGTGAGTCTTGTTCGGATCGTTGAGAGCTTTCTAAAAAGGTATTATGGGCTGAAAACGGACATCGAATGCAAATTCTGCGGCCAAAATACTAAACGCCGGAAAACTCTTTAGTTCTTCTTATCATGCTCGTCCAGAAATGCTAACGACAATCGATCCACATCATTTGTCCCAAGTTATAGACCACTTTTCTGGTTGAGAGTATATTAACGTCTTAATTTTTTAATATACTTTCATTTATTATGCATTGTTATCAACAAATATGAACTAAACATTATTCAATATACGGGTTGATTAGGTAAAACGTAAGTAATTGTATAGTTCCAACATATATTAATTATGTTTCCTTAACCTGTGTAAAAATATAAACGAACCTATCTTTATGGGATGGATTTTGTCATATTATATTATCTACATCTACAATCTATAATTTATCTACATCTACATCTACATCTAAAATATATGAAAAGAGTGGTTGTGGTGAAACTTTTAATTTGCTTATATACCCTCGCATATTTAACAATATACCTAATATATCATCATTTAATGTTTATACAATATATTATATAATATAATAATCTGCATCTGCATCTATCTATCTGTCTACATCTACATATATTAAAGATGGATGATTCAAACACTTTTGATTTCCCATTTTACCCTTAAATAGTTATATTTTCGATTAATATTATCCTTAATATTTAATTTATTTTCAAACTGAAATACTTTGCTAATTTAGAATGTAAAATATAATATCTATTTACATCCACATATATTAAAGGTGGATGAGTCCTACACTTTAGATTTATCATTTTACCCTTAAATTGTTATATTTTCATCAATATTACTCATAACATTTAATTCATTTTCAAACTAAGATGCTCTGCTAATTAAGAATGTAAAATAAATAATTTCAAAAAAATTTTGGTAAAGAAAAAATATAAAAATAAAGTTAATTTTTTTAATTATATTCTAATTCAGAATACAAAATAAACAATTTAAAAACACTTTTGAAAGGAAAAAGAAAACCTGAAACTTTTATTTAAACTTATATAATATTAAACTTTTTCATTATAGAAATATGCTTCTAAATTAATTTGATTTTCCTATGCACGATTTTTTCGTATTTGCTCTACGATTTATCATAAATATTTTAAAAATTAATTTTCGATTTCTCTAATATTTTATTATGTCAAGTTACTTCTTGATATATGACACATGATTTTTTTATTAAACTGTTATTTTAAATAATTGTATAATAAATATTTCGAGAATTATGAGAAATTTCAATAAAATTTCAATTTATGAAAAATTGCAATCAATTTAAAATTTGAACTTTAACTTTTCGTTTAACTATGGTAGTTACCTTAATTACTTTCAAAAACAGTTTTAATACTTAAAAAACATTATGAGTATCATTTATCATATATATAGACATGCAAAGCACGTGCTTACTATTAGTTTTATCTTAAAAGTGTGGATGTGTGAAAATATTTTGATTTCCCCTTTTATTCTTACATTTTTTATTCTTTTTTTTTTTTACTAATATCCTTAATTCATTTATTGAAACTTATTTTATATTTATTTTAATTCTTATTTCAAAAATATTAATTTATCTATATTGGCTAAATCGAAATTGATGATTAAATTAATATTAATTTAGCGTCATTACTTTTTAATTTACTTTTAGAATATTGTCCTATCAAATTTCATTTCCCATAATAAATCCATTGAACAATTAAAGGAGTGCATTTATGCATTAATAATTTTTTTCTATATTTTTAATTTAAACAATTATCTTTTAAGTCATCTTACGAGCAATACTATTTCGTTTATAAACCCAATCTTTAAACAATTCAAAAAACATATTTATGCTTTTACTATTTTTTTATATTTTTAATTCATACAATTATATTTTAGTTACTGATAAAAATAGATTTTTTTTCATACTAGGGTGAGTATAAAACTTTTTATTTTTAAACCACTTAAATTCTTATCAAAACCATCAACTAATTTATATAAAAAGAAAAGGAAATTTTTAAAATTATTTTCTAATTAAGAATATAAATAAGCATGTTTTTGGTGGCTAAAGTTGCCGTTATTTTGGAATCATTGGTATATTCTACGTAAATTTATTGTTAAAAAGTGGTTTCAAAAAATGTGTGTGGTTGAAAATTAATTTTGAAAATTGTAATGATTATAACACTTTGTTATAATTAAGTTGCCGAACGCTGACTAAATAATTTAAAAATTCTTTGGAAAAGGAAAAGAAAATCAAAACTTAAATTTTAGTTTTAAATTTATATTGTCGCTGTTTGATGATGATTAAAATCAGATTTTTAAGGTATTTTTTGATAATAAAAAAATAACAATGAAATGCAGTTGAAAAGTTGTGGGTCCGATGTAATGTGTGGTTAAAATTAATTATTAACTTTGACTTAGATTAAAATCTTATTTTAATTTATCCCAAACATGAGCATAATAATTAAAAAATTTCATTATAAAAATATATTCACAGATTAATTTAATTTAACTATGCCCAATTTTTTCACATTTTTTTGACATAAACATA
This sequence comes from Ligustrum vulgare, assembly GCA_963555705.1. Classification (NCBI taxonomy): domain Eukaryota; kingdom Viridiplantae; phylum Streptophyta; class Magnoliopsida; order Lamiales; family Oleaceae; genus Ligustrum; species Ligustrum vulgare. Next base: position 9,915,264 of record OY743184.1, on the reverse strand, counting down.
AATATTTTATAAAGTAAATATTGATTTGCCTAATATTTTATGATATCAGATTAATTCTTAATATATCACACGCAATTTATTTATTAAGCTGACATTTTAAATAATTGTCTAATATATATTTTAAAGAACTTGACAGAAAAATTTAATAAAATATTAATATATTAAGAATTGAAGTCAATTTATTATTTCATCAAGGCAGTTTCTCTAGGGGAAGAATTTAAGAACTTGTCAGGCAGAGATCCTAGTTCAAGTCCTACCCCCACTCCCCTCCATTCCCAAACTGGTTAAAAAAAAAAAAAAAAAAAAATCATTTTACTACTTACAATTTTTCTTTAACAATATTAATTTCGTAAACTAATTTTAAAATAGTATTAGTACTTAAAACAAGTTACTTTAACATTCATTATATATAATGGTGCAAAACTGAGGCAACCCCCAAACGTTAAAGAAGCCTGAGAAATCATTAGTTGTACAAAAAATGAGTTTTAAGACATCAATTATGTATAGGCTCAATGGTAACGTTAAATCTCAGGCTTTAAGGTAACGTGTAATCTTGCCAACTTATTGATGTTAACAATTCCATATATATTTTATTAAAGGGGAATGCGATTCGATTTGGACGATTTTTGACATACTTTTAAATTAAATCATTTTAAGCGGTATGACATTTTTTCAATTCAAATCAAACAATTTCATTTTACAAACCAAACCATTTTTTGCGGTTTGGTTTAGTTTTAATCAACGATTTATCTATCGACATAATATAATATATTTTAGATGTCAAATTAATTCATATTTTTAATATATAAAGGTAAATTAGAAGTTAATATAAGCTAAAATATGTTAATATTCTTTGATTCATTTTTTACCTCATTACTCTTGCACTAGATTGATCATAAAAGCATTATAATGAGTGAATAACTTCAATAAAATGTGATAGCATGATTTTCACACAGTCAACTGTCGATATGTACTACACATCATTTGAAGATTTGATAGCTCTAGTCAAGGATTTAAGTTCCACTTCATTTTCAGCAATTCATTTTAATTATGACTTATTTTTGCATTATCTAGGTCAATTTTCTTGCTTAGTACAATTGTTTTACCTTCAATTGATACATGGCCCAAACTACAAAGTATGGAACTTCCATATATTTTTTTCAGAGACATCATAATGCAATAAAAACAAGAAAAGATATACAAGAGAATTTTATTTTTATAGTAAAATTTGACCTTTTTAGCGAAAAAATGATAAATTCAAATTAATAAAATTAATTTTTTTATTAAAAAATAAAAGCGGTTTGGTTCGGTTTTTTGTGATATTTGAAAATCAAAACCTAAATCAAACCATTTTAAAACGATTTGGTTAGGTTTGAGAAAAAAAAAAAAAACCACGGGTCCATGCGATCTCAAGCCAACGGTCTCAAACCAACGAGTTAGGTTTTATTTGCGATTTCGCTATTTTTTTGTGCAGCCCTATGTATCTTGTACTGGGAAGCCCATAAATCATACTCACGGGAAACATGAATTCTTTCAAATTTCAGTTTCCAATACTTATCTTGCTTCTGATAACATACAATGCTAAATGCTTTAGTATATTCAAAACTTAATAACGTGAATCATGAATAATTTAAAATATCCATTAACTCTCAAATGCAGAATTCATGACCGCGATATTCCATTCTATCATCTATCAACAAATGGTAGTGTTGCTCATGTTCATGTTGATTCAGGGAACCCACAAATATTCATTCTGCGGATTAGATACAGAATGTTTGGATAGTGCCTCTATTTTTATTGATATTTATTGATACTAAAGTAGTTAGTAAGGATTGCATGGGCGAATCTAAGAAGTCAATCCAACATGAACGAATTTATTTCAGCACGAGCGGACACTATAAGGTAAGGGGGAAAAATTTCGACACCAAAATTATAAGGTAAAAAAAGATTGTTTAACAGATCCAGCTTTAGCGGCTGAACGTCCTTGCCAAGGGCTAGATCCGCCCAAGGAGTGTGCTGAAGTTGGATGCCTTTGGAGTGTAAGACAAGATGGAATGTATAAATTTATTGGTGGCCATTATGTTATGGCGACCGAATGGACTCCGGATTGGTGAAGGCAAAGCATGTTTTAAGAGTTTATAATGAAGATTATGATAGTGTTTGAGTAAAGAATGTTCACAATTCTTTTTCTTTTTCTTTTCGTTTATTGTTTCTTTGTTTCAAAAAATGGAATTTTTTTTGAAGAATAATGATATGTAGCTTCAATTGCAAAGCACGCACCCTTCAAGTTGAAAGTTTAAAGATCCATTAAATTTAATTTGATTCATAGTTGAAGGTCGACCAATATGCAATTTTAGGTAAGTTAATATTTAAATTTTAATTTATCTACATCCTAGATTTATCAAGATTTGATAAACAAATGATAAATATATAGTGATATAGATTTCATATACTTTTGTAGATAAAATGATTTAATAAAAGTTATGTTTATGTGCGTACTTGTATCCGTTGAGTGCATTTACGGAAAATATCGAGATTATTTTTATTTTTGAGTTAATCTAAAGTTAATTACCTTAGAGCATCTTCAATGCATTTCGTGGATTGAGGTTGACGTAACAATAAAATAGACGAAATTTTAGAGAGCATGGATAAATAGACGGAGAAGTAAAAAATTTACTCTCCAATTGTTTCTTCTACATTTGAATAATATTGATTACGTGACATTTTTATTTAAAATTAAAATTAATTACTATGCAAAGATTGAGCCTCAGTGTATAAAGAGTTCAAATAGAAATAACTTGTATCATAAAACCTGATTGGCCAATGTCCTTATTTATAATAATTAAATAATTAAAAAATAAAAGTTAATGTTTAGTCAGCATGTTTCACGGAGCGTCTAGATGTAGACGCTCTACCCCACAATGTCTATTTTTTTAGCCCCACGTCAGCCTAATTCCTAATCCACGTTGTACATTAGAGCATCTCCAATGCATAACGTGGATTGTGGCTGACGTGGAGATAAAATAGATGGACTTCTAGAGAATGTAGATAAATAGATAGAGCAGTTCAAAATTTACTCTCCAATGGTGCTTTCTACATTTCAATAATATTGATTATGTGTCATTTTTTATAATAAAATTAAAATTAATTACGACATTAATTCTAATTTACTGCAGAGTCCAAAAGGAAACTAATTTATATCATACAACTTAATTGGACCACGTCCTTATCTACAGTAATTAAATAATTATAAAATAAAAATTAATTCTGAATCAGCAAGTTTCACGGAGCGTCTAAATGTAGAAGGAACACTCCACAATGTCTATTTTTTTAGCGTCACGTCAGTCTAATATCTTAATCCACGTTATGCATTGAAGAGAGATTTTTATCATATTTCATCTATTTGCTTACGTGTCAGTGTATTTTCCCAGTACACGAAATACATTGGAGATGCTCTTAGAGAGATTTTTATCATATTCCGTCTATTTGCAGACGTGTCATATGTATTTCCCCAATCCACGGAATGCATTGGAGATGCTCTTACAATCACATCGTATTAAATTAACATGGAAAAGAAAGTTGTATAAAATAAATTTAATTACCTTAGTAAAAAAATAAATTGCTAAAAATGTAAGAGAATTGCTCAGATACTTATAAATAAAAATTTATTTGTGCCCATTTCTTCTCTTTTTCATTTGTCTTTATTATATTTCATTTCATATTTCGCTAAAATAAATAGGTAATTCTTCTTTATTTTAATGGTTAATTTGGGATCACATCTGAAAAGTCAAAAAATAATTTTAAAAATTTAAAAGTTACTTTTGTTATAAAACTATCAATTTCTAAGAACAACATTAGAGAGAAAGAGATGGAGAGAATTCTTATTCCAGAATTGGTGTAATAAATTGGTAAGTATAGGCTCCTATTTATAGGAGTGGACAATGGCACAATCGTAATATTGTAAAGTTTACAGGGATATAATGGTAATGTCATTCACATATATACATTATTTATAACACTCCCCCTTGAATGACATATTACCCAATTGTCTGCCTCGTTAAAACCTTGCTAAGAAAACCCAATGGGATAAAACTTGAGCGAAGGAAAAAGAGTACAGTTGCTCCCCCTGATATTGGCCATCGTCAATCGTTGAGTCTTAATGTTCAAGTAGAACAAATCATGTATTGAATCTTTGAAGTTCTTCAGTGCTTCAGTGCTGCCTCGTTAAAACCTTGTCAGTAAAACCCAATGGGACAAAATCTGAACGAAGGAAAAAGAGTACAGCCGCTGCCTCGTTAAAACCTTGTCAGGAAAACCCTGTGGGACAAAACCTGGACGAAGGAAAAAAGAGTACAGCATGACAGCATGATTCTCCCCCTGAAGTGTGCAATCAAGTATTCATGAACATTTTGAATAATGATATCATTTTTCTTCTGGAATATATATGAAAATCTTCTTGTATGTAGCCGATATCATAACATTCTTCATAAGATGTGTATGATTTTCTTCATTTGTTGATATCATTCCAGTATAACAATGTGTTGCTGAATTATAGCTTGTTGATAGCTATGATGATGCCTCAAAAACCTTGCTAGGAAAACCCTGTGGGACAAAACCTCAGCGAAGGGAAAAAGAATGCATTATTCTCATTAATTTTCATCAATACGCCTCAACTGTTGCCTCATTAAAAACCTTGCTAGGAAAACCCTGTGGGACAAAACCTCAGCTAAGGGAAAAAGAGTGCAACGCGTATTTATTCCTTTTCATGGAATATCACAAGTATATTGATGCAATCACGAATCTTTTCATTGTATAATTTATGATGAGCTTTATATAAATCGTTCATAGCTCATGATGTCATAACATGCTATATTAAGCAATGTTGTACTAATTTATTGATTGCATCTTTCACTTCTGGTGAATAATCAAATTTAGAATTCACTTCTGGTGAATAATTAAACATATTCATTTTCATATTCACTTCTGGTGAATAATTAAATCTAGAATTCACTTCTGGTGAATAATTAAACATATTCATTTTCATATTCACTTCTGGTGAATAATTAAATCTAGAATTCACTTCTGGTGAATAATTAAACATATTCATTTTCCGAATTCACTTCTGGTGAATATTCATTTTCCGGATTCACTTCTGGTGAATATTCATTTTCCGGATTCATTTCTGGTGAATATTCATTTTCCGAATTCACTTCTGGTGAATATTCATTTTCCGGATTCATTTCTGATGGATAATATAATTTTGCATATTGAAAATCAATTGCATGCCCAAATATTCAAATATAATAATAGTACACTCCAATTTCACTTTCAACATATTATATCATGAAGTCATTTGTATCATTCTATAGTGATACTAATCTGGGCATATTGAATCTTTCAATGATTTATACATGTATGTTCTTGCACTTTATAAACTGCAATTTCTAATTTGCAGGAGCATAATCAATCATTGAAATAGATATCAATTTTGACATATAATCTACAATCATTTTACTTGAAATCCCAACGTACCGCGATCAACTGGTACATCAAAGAATACTCTCAAAGTACCGAGATGAGAATCATACATTTTGATCTCACTCATTGGTATATCAAAGAGCTCAAGCTAGTGATTTAGACTATAGTCTATCCACCATATGTCATGTTACACATTTAAGCATTTAGACTTCAGGTCGCAATTTGGACTTCAGGTCCTTGAACAATAATCCCTACATTGGGTTTATATACTTGGCCAAAGTATTATAATTTCATCAACCTCATTTTTATAAGAGGGTATGCAGTCGACTTATTTATCGATTCCATTTTAATATAACATAGAGAGATCTCTATATATGTTCTATCATCAGGTACCTGAGTCTCTTACATTTAACTATGTCCCTTTTACTCACTATGAGTATTTAACCTCAAAGGGATCATTTCAATCATTCAAGAGATATTTATTTTTGGAATCGATAGTCATTATGCTTCAGGCATAATTACGCTTCAGGCGTGTTTTCCCCAAATATTATATTATATCAATTGGCTAAAATGCCGCACATGTCGTCCCTTTTAGGGATGTAATTTCAACCATATATCTCGCTTTGGTAGATTGTATACATACCACACTTTTATAAATCATAAAGCTTCTCAAGCTAATACCGTTTATTATAGAACTTCTGGTTCAATACGGTTTTATTTCATTTTGATGTATGAATATTTGATTCAATAAATATTGCTAAACTTCTGGTTCAATACAATATATATTCCATTTATGAGCTTCTGGTTCATACTATATACATATTTCACTTGTACGTATGAACTTCTGGTTCAATACAATATTCATTTCATCAATATGTTTTTCTGTATAGTTGAACTTCTGGTTCAATACAATATTCATTTCATCAGTACGTATTTCTGTATACCGAAAAATCAGGTACAATATCCAAGGAAATATATCACGATCTCAATCATGTCGCCAAATCTTCCCTTATATCGAAAAATGTAACGACGCATTATCTAATTGTTCCCACCTTTTCAATAATTTATTCAATTATTTCTTAATGGAATCACTGACACGCGGAGCCATCGCTCTTTTACGCGTTGAATAATGCATTTAAATAGATGATTTGGGAAGAAGGCTAGATCCATAGAAAAATGGATAGCTTACTTTCAAATTTTCGCAAATATTATTCCAATCTTCCAGTAAATGATTTGAGAAAAAATTTAGCCTGTTATAAACAATGATGTTTTTGGCTATGCATTGATACAAGGTAAATCATTTGATATATATATGCACATATAAAATATTTTTCTGTTTCCTTTCATGAGTTTTTATAAAGGCTAGAAAAATAAATCACCGAAAGGTGAGTAGGATGATTTTATCAAAAGTAAATATTCACTTTTTCAAAAGACGAGCAGAAATAGTGAAGTTCTTCGATTTTAAATAGCCAAATATTTTTCATAGTTCATGCATCCCAAAATAACATTTTCTCGTAAGTTTTTCCTTCTTTACTTTCAAAAATGGAAGGATCAAAACTTCGACAAATCAAAACTATCTGTGTATTTTGTGGATCAAAAGTGGGAAAAGGTTTTGGGTATCTAGAAGCAGCCGTGAATTTAGGAAAGAAATTGGAATCAAGCGAAAATGGATCCGGTTAATGTAAATTAACTCAAGAATAGGTGGTGGTAGAGTACGGAGTATTCTTACTCTTGAAACATACCTCTTTGAATGTTTCTTTATTTCCTTAAAAGATCAGAGGTGGTAGAATACGGCTACTCCCGAAACACATCTCTAATTTTGAGGATCATAAATGTTTCCCATTTTGTATTTTGTGTATGACTTGTTTATGCTTCTTCAGGAGCAATAATAATAATATCATTTCAGTATGTTTAGATGATAATTTTTACTTCTTCTGGAGTAAATATGTACTTCTTCTGGAATACATAATTGCTCGTGCAAGAACTTTTCTGGAGTAAAAATGTACTCTTCTAGAATACATAAGTGTTCGTGTAAGAACTTTTCCAGACACTTATCATCTAATATTCATCTCATAATACTGATGGGGTTATTTTCACATTAGGCATATCCATGCTATCAGGTGATATTATCTTATCAATAATTTTCTTGTTGGATAATTCATTTTTATCTATCTTTTCAATACAGATAATGGTAACTTTTGGTACTTTTTGATAAAATATTTTTTATCAATATCCAACAACAATAATAATATCAACCTCTAAAAAAAATTAGTTCAGGCCCTCCAAATTATTTAATACTAATGATTAATAATCATGTTAATCAAGTATTATAAAATATGGTTAATGGCAAAATCAGGACCGCATGTTCTAATTGAGAATCATGTTAATCAAGTACTTTTAATATGCTTAATGTATTAAAAAGTATACTAACCTTTGGTGGACATCACATTTTTCACTTTGGCTCATAGTTGTCCACCAACTTTGTAGACAGCTCAACTTTGGCTCATCATGAGATTCTTTCCCTTCATAGTCGTGTAGCTGAGATATAAGTTTACAAGAACCTTATGCTTTCCAGTTCCAATCATTTTAATATGCTTCACAGATTTTAATTCTGACTTCATTTTTCTCCCTTAATTTTCTGATGCATTAACCATCAGCAATTTGAACAATTCCCAGCAGTAAAACATCTGGCCAAATCCAATACCCTTTTCTCCATTACCGAATTTAATATTCCACCAATTTTACCTATTTCCACCAATTTCCCACTACCCAATTTAATATTCCCCAATTTCCAATTCACATGCATCATCACCATCCACTATCTCCACTAATTTTACGAAGTTGAATTTCTCTCACATGCATCATCACCATCCACTATCTTTTTCATCATCACAATTCTCATGTGCACTCCACTATCATTTTCATCATCACAATTCACATGTGCACTCCACTATCATTGTTGCCAAATCAAGCTCGCTCTCAGTGCTGAAACCTCCGCCCCCACCACTGCTGGATCACGGCGGAGCAACACTGGTTTTGGCCTACGGCGTATGTGTGGTGGCAAGATATGGTCCGGGACTTGTGTGCAGCAAGGAAGTGGAGCCTGCCACTGCACGGCGGAGGTGGAACTCTGCTGGACTTATTTATTCCATGTAGCGGCGGCGGTGGAATCAGTCGTGGTGGTGTTCATCCTGTGTTCCTCCTCAGTCCAGGGATTTGCTACTCTTTTCTGCACCTTCTTCCCGGAATCCACCAAACACTCGGCTTCATCAGATTCCGCCGCCGTGTCGTCTGTATATATAGGTGGCGCAATTAACCCATCCTCGATTAATGCTAAATCATGCAACAAATCATCGTAATGTTCTTCAATTTCCAGTGACGATTTTCCCTCAAGTTTTGCAGCAATTTTAATTTGCTCCCATCGATTTTGGAGTCCCTTCTGGAAATTGAACAAGATCAAACTCGAATCGCTTATTTTCTTCCCAACTCCAAGAAGAATTTGCCATAATTGCTTGTTTTCTCTTCTTCCCACGAGTTATATTGAAGATTTCTTCAAGTAATGCTACTCCACCTCCATGATATGGATCTGCCTCTACGTGGTGATGGTCGAGCAGGGTTTTGCCTTTTAACTTTGAAGGTTAAAGATGAAGCCATAACTATGAAGGACAAATATAGTCAGATAATTGATGAAGGTAGAATCAGACTTGCTTCTAGTACTGGGGATTTGGGGAAATTGGAGGGTGTATGGTCTAGTTCTTGAGATGGGCTTATTGTATAATTCGAATTTTCATTCCCTTTTCCCATGAGACGGGGTTTAGGTTCGGGAAGGGAGGTACGCGGCGGATGGCCGTGATGGTGGTGACCGTAGAAGGTGGAGGTGGTGAATGGTGGCTATAAGCCTCCCTTTTTTTCAGTTCGAGAGAGAAAAAAAATTGATTAGTAATAATCAGGTTTCTGATACAGAAGTTCATCATTTAGATGCAACTGTAGAGCATACTCCCATCGTATCACTCAATGACTAGAGACTCGTGCTGATAACGTGTTATAAAACTATCAATTTCTAAGAACAACATTAGAGAGAAAGAGATGGAGAGAATTCTTATTCCAGAATTGGTGTAATAAATTGGTAAGTATAGGTTCCTATTTATAGGAGTGGACAATGGCACAATCGTAATATTGTAAAGTTTACAGGGATATAATGGTAATGTCATTCACATATATACATTATTTATAACAACTTTTATGTTTGTTTATTTTTATTAAATATAGCTAGCCTCGTCCTACTAGATGTAAATTCTGGAGCTGACTCATGCATCTCCTAGTTCCAAAAAAAGAATACCACCAGAGTGCCAATAAATTCTCAAATCTTGAGGGCGATCCAGGCAGTGTTCGAAAAATTGAACCATTCATTGACCCGAAAAATTGAAAAGGTCAAGGATCAAAAGGTCGAATAGAGATTGAACCGTTCATAAATAAAAAATAAAAAATTAGTTTTGTACATTAAGCCCCTGTTTGGTAGAGAATAAAATCAAATTTTTAGTATACTATGATAACGATGATAAAATGTATTGTTAAAAGGTTGTGACGCTGTAAAATGCATAGCCCCAATGTCCAGATCAATTTTCCGGCCAGTTCTTCTAAAATTGGTTACTCGTGTACCATATTGAATGGGTACATCTTTAACTCGGTTAAAATCAAGGTTCTAAAATCAAACAAGGTTTCAAGCACGAAAGGCAAAAAGACATATAATTCAGAAAATCAAAACAGAAGTATTGGACTAAAACAACATTTAACTTTACACACATGATTTCTTGTCTTTTTTTAATTTTTTCCAGTTTTTTGTAACATTAGAATCCTGTCTTGCCTAAAGAAAGCTCAGCAATCAAATACTCAATGAAGTTAATACAGATATTTAATCCTGCACACCATCGAGGTAAATAATTTCTGCTTGTGAAGAAGCTCTTCGAAAACGAAGCAACTCTTTTGCCATTTCCATTCCTCCGTCCGTCGAAGCAGGCTTGACAGTCATCCTTCCAAGAACAGGAGAATTTGCAAGCAGGAAGTTGATGAAACTCAGTTCTTGTTTAATACCAGAGATCCCAACAATCTTAACAAGCCGCAGTTGATTTAATGGGAGACACTCATAATTTTCCACAGTATTAGCAACTGATTTCAGAGTAGAATGTTCTTCTGAGCGAGCCTATTAAAGTCACCATATATATTATATACACATTGAGAAAATCTAAGCAAACTATGAAGAATAAGGGAAATAGACAGGTTCAACGCTAAACTTTTAGCCAAATTTTTGTTCATCATTAAATTCCATTTTATTTCAAGTTGGTCAATAAACTTAAAAATTTCTGATTATTTGGTTATTCAGTCCATGTCCATTAATGTGACTAATAATATTTTTACCAACTACTGTCACATCAGCATTTCAATTAATCAAGCAACCTTCAGAAATACCCCCATAAAGAATATGAAGGTATAAAATAATCAAAGATTTTTTTTTCCCCCTAGATCCCTAGTTTCGCTTTGATTGTAGTCCAATTGATCACAGCACCCCCGCATGCCTCTGTCAAAGCGAAAACTGCTAGTTTGAGCCCGTCAGGACTGACGAACATGGCCAGGCCTCTGTTTGGTAGAAAAATTTTTGGTTATAAACAAGAATGTTATATTTTCGAGGTAAAATATGTGGTTGAAAAGTGATTTGGGAAATGTGTGTGGTTAAAAAGTGGTTTGAGGAAATATGCTGTTCAAAAACTTGTTTATAAACAAGTTTACCAAACAGAGGCCATATTGTGAGACTGTTAAAGTTCGGCGACCAACGTGAAACAAAATTAAGTTCAATTACCAACTTGGAACAAATTGAAGCTTAGTGACTGAAAATAAACAAATGAATGGGTAGGAAGCATTTCATTAAAGCAAACATGGACATGTAGCAACAGTAGGGAGGATGCAAGAAAACTTACAAACAACTCGAGCTCTTGAAGGTTAGGACAACTGCGAAGAAGACAAAGAGCAGCCACATTCTCCTCCAAGTCATTAAAATTAACGCGTATTGAAAGAAAAGTAAGATCAATACAAGGTTTAGGCAGCTTTACCGGTACACCGCCAGCAGCCAAATACTAGACACGAGTCAAACAAAGCCAATGTGAGCTCGTTAGTCAATGGTTCTGGCTCTCTATTTTCTTGGAGGAATGATGTAGAGAACAAATTAAAACATCATATGTTCATAACAAGACAATTATGCAATTCAATGTTATAACTTATAATCACTTCTAAGTTCTAACTGAGCAACATGCTAATAAGCATCCGTTTGGTAAACAAAATAATTATAAACCAATTTATAAACTAGACAATTTCCCAAACTACTTTTTTAACCATACACATTTTCTCTCTCCAATTTTCAACCACTAATTTTTACCTCAAAATCATAAATAAACCAGTTTATAAACAAACAATATTACCAAACAAAAGCTAATTAAGTCCCTGAAATTTCTGTATTTCCAGGATAGATGACGATGGATAGTGTACCTTCAAGAAAAAATTCTGCACCTCCAGCCTTTGAATACGAGGTAGATTAGCAAAAAAATTGATCAGATTACCAGTGCTTCCGAAAGCCACATCCTTGTCATTTCCAGTGTTCGCATACAAGCCAATAGAGACAATAGCCAGATTGATGGTATCCTGAAAACCCACTTCTTCAAAAACTCCTCCAACGTCAAAGAAGAGGAGATTTGGAGCATGGATTTTAAGATGGGTAAAACCATCAAAGTTCATCAACGTCAGCCGCTCAAGTAAAGGACAGTTGGATATCATATCCTCAAATGCACATTGGTCCATGGTTATGTGCTGAAGATCAAGGCTCTTCAAGCTTTTAAAGCCATTAAATGCGTTCGGAGGTTTTAAAAGACAATTAAAAAGTTCCAGATGGATCAACTTTTGAAAGGAGTATATAGAAGAAGGGAGCTTGTAACGATGTCCTTTCCATATTTCAAGTATAAATTCCTTAACGGAGCCCCTCGATAGGAAAAGAATCCATCTATCAACATCACTGACACCTTGAAGATCACGGTGAGAAAGCTTAAACCTGTGTATGGGGCCCATATGAAGTAACAGCACGTGGTCGATAATGCTCAAAAGTTTGTTCTTTATGAGTGTTTGATCTTGGGTGGAAATCAGGACAGACTGATTTTCAAATACAAGATGTGGAAGTGTAACCCATTTATATCTCCACTTGTTCGACAAGACACTTGTCCTCACCGCATCCCTTAGTGGTAAACTTGATAAAATGTTGTCTATAATATGCTCCGGCAAGTTGCTAATTTTGTCCACCTCCATTCCCACGTAGCTAGGCACCTTTGGTGGTTCTCTTTGCTTCTGTAGATCAACAAAATTGACAAATACAATCACAAGAATGTAAATGAGAGACTATTTTAGTAGGTGTATGTATTACACAATAAATCATTGACATGGAACTGTAGGCCTGGGCAAAAGAACCAAAACTGAACCGCATGGGCAAAAGAACCGGAACCAGTGGTTCGGTTCCGGTTTGGTTCTTTCAAAATTTTAAACGATTTTGTTTCTAAAAATCAAGAATCATTCGGTTCCAGTTCCGGTTCTTGGTTCAAAACCAAAACCAATAACCAAAATCTCTAGAACAAGACACAATTTTTTTTTTTAATTTTTTAAAAATATAAATTTTAAAAATAAAAAAATCATCAATTCTTAATCTTAATGCATGTTATCCAGTCCATTAGTCATTATCAATTACCCAACAACTATTGACACATTCAATATTACAATAACTATAAGCAAAACAAGTAATAAATAAAAAGTCATGGATCAAAAATCATTTTTTCACTGGTTCCGTCATTCAGCTTCAAGCCTCCAGCTGTCAGTTCTTTAAGAATTAACAAACAATAAATCTTCACTATCCATTTTACAATCAGTTGTTATTTGTTTTCAAGGATTTGCTGAACTTGTGCGACTTTCCCTGAAAATGTGGAGAACTACGAGCAAAAATTGAAGAATATTTAGAGCACATACACGCGGATGAGGGGATATGTTACGGTCTAGAAGAGAGTAAATATTTTGATGTCAAAGATAAATATGACTATTGTATTCGCATATTGATCAAGGTCGATGACCTTACCATCTTACGACTCTTACCATCCGGAATCTACCATTGCTTCATTGCTTAAGTTTGAAAATTTTAATTTAGGAAATCGGAACCAAAACCGGAACCGGAACCAAAAGAACCGAACGGTTCGGTTCCGGTGAGAAGAACCAACAGTTCTACTCTTACAAAAAGAACCAACAGTTCTTACAAAAAGAACCAACAGTTCAAAAGAACCATCGGTTCTTGGTTCGATTCCCTGGGAACCAGAACCATATAGAACTACGTCCACGCCTAATGAACTGCTATGGAACAGGATAATTTTCGACCTGTAACTGAAAAACAGTAAGATGAAGGTACAAAATTTAACTGCCAATTCCTGCAAGACTCTGTACAGTTAAATACCGATTAGACCACAGTTTACTGAAGATTAATATGCAGCAAAAGCCTCCAGACTTGCAAAATAACTAAACGTAAAGACGATCAATATCCTCATCAGTAGATACATTGATTCAACCATTTATTATGTATAGGGTTATTTAGGCATGACAAAGGGATTAATAGAGCTCAAGTTATGTGCTTTAGTTGATATCCACAAACATCATAGACAAAGAATCAATATTAAGAATTTAAGAAGCACCAACAATATGTCAATATTGTGAAGGCCTATGATGCACTGACATGGACACATGTATCCGACACGATATGAGTCGGACACGTCAACGGGCAATTTTTCAAAAAAGTACCGACACAACACGATGTCGACACATTAATTAAAAATTTAAAATTCATCATTTACATAGTATAAATTTAATTTTATACTTGTTATTAATTTTGTTTGTTGAAATATTTTAACTTTGAGTACCTATTTATTATTTTATAATAATTTTGAGTTAAAAATATATGATTTCTCTTATAAAGAAAGAAGAATGACCATAGTAGAGTGTCGTATCCAACATGAGTCCGACACGTGTCTGACACGAACATGCTACCCTAGTTGAAGTGTCCGTGCTACAGAGGTGAAAGCTACAAGTCACCAATTTCTCCTTGTCCTAGTTGGTTAGAGATTGTTATTCCAACCCTTAAGGTAAAGGGTACAAAAATTGGTACCTACCCCACCCCCACCCCCACCCCTACCCCTACCCCTCTTTCCCCAACAAAACTCGAAAGGAAAAAATACATGCCCATGTTTGACATGTGACCAATATTCTTAGAACACTCAGGCATATATAGAACACTCTTTTGACCCTGTCCAGAAAATAAAATGAAAGTCAAAATATTTAAAAATGCTCGAAAATTCTTGAACAATATCAGACACTCCAGCAACGCTAGACTATAGGATTGACCATGAAATCTAAATGAACTTCATTTGCAATCAGACAAAAAAGTAAATGCACCTCAAGCAAAATTGTGGTAGATTTGAACCAGTAGTACTTGGTTAAAATCTTGTAGGAAAAGCTAAGTTAAATTATCCCTATAACTATCTTAAAAATATATTCTTTCATACAGAGCACAAGGGGCGAGTACAAGGGAGGATAAGAAGAAAATCTATACAAAAGTTAACATAAACAATGATAACAAAAAAGAAGAGACAAATGATCCTTGCCATTAGCTCAATCTACATTATTTCACAAGCAAAATCACACCTGGGCCCCTCAACCTTTAAAGGTGCCCCATTGTGTCCCCAATTTCTCAACTTCGTAAACTTTGGGTCCCCAATAAATGGAAAACCATCACTGTTCAAAAATAAACATTGTGCTGAGTTTGAACATTGAACACTCCCTTTGAATAACTACCAAGAAAACAACAATAATGAAAATCAAATCTATCATCTTCTCCCAAGTCCCACCCACCCGTTTACTTCACACTAGCACCAGCATCACCAATACCATCAGCAGCATCATCAGTCACACCACCACTGCCACCCCCACTGGCCCACTCTCATCCACCATCCCTCATTCCCATAGTTCACAATAATTATGACCTATCACCCATGTGCTGAACTTAGATAAATCGTCATATTCAAACTTTTCCAAATGTAAAAGTAAGATTTTGGGGCATTCAGAAAAATAATTGCCAGTGTGAGTTAAATGCAGGTTTCTATTCTGTTTGTTGAACTGTTAGTTGATTGACTTATTTCCTTGTATAGCTTCTGAAAACAAGTCATTCAAATTCTATTTCTCCCCCATGCAATTACTTTCTACTATGAGAAGAGCTTTGGATGTTAAGTTGCATCAAAATTAATTCATTAGGTGTAGAGATTGCCTTGTCTGATTAGAGATTAGGTGAGTGCAGAATCAGGTAGTGAACAGAGAATCAAGACCTTGGTGTTGGATTTGGGGCAGGTCTTTTGGCTGGGAAAGGGAGCACATGGTGAGGCAACTTAGAGAGGGGGAGGTGGCGCTGGCCTGGGGGATAGATTGGGGTTATAGATTTGAATATTTGATTATTCTTTTATTTATTTTTTCTTCTCTTTTTATTTTATTCAAAATAGAGGTACAATTGTCTTTTTAACACAACATTTGTTCCCAATACTCAAACGGCAGTTTCCATCAATTTGGGACCCAAATGCTATGAAGTAGAAGGTTAAGGACCCAGATGCTCTGTTATAAAGACTGGGGACAAGACTAAATACTCTACCAAGCAGGTTGCAGAACCCAAGTGTAAGCTTCACTATTGCACATGGCATATGTAGGCGACAATTAGAGGATCTAGAAATAGATTAGCATAAGAAAATAAGAATCAACAACGGAAAAAGATGCATACGCATAAACATGTACACATACAAAGATGCATCATATTTACTAATTCATTAGCATGTCCTAACAATGTCCATGTCCTATATTTTGCAAAATTTACGTGTCAATGAATATTTTTGTGTTGCATTTGAATCACATGTTTGTGTCCTTGGTGCTTAGTCGAGAACATAGATAGATTTTCATTAGATATTGCCATATCTTTTCCGTGTTTTGAATCAGTTTATTTTCCATTTCATCAATAGTCTCTGTATAACATTGTCTACAGCAAATGGAAAATTATGCACACAAACGTATATATGTGGCAGAGACAATCAAAGCACGTGCACTTATGCATGCAGACACACGTTATCATTGAAAGAAAAATTTAATAGCTACTACAATAGTGAGGGGTAGATCATTGCACTTTTGCTTGCAAAGAAATTCAAATTTACCATATTGTCCATGCTGAATAATGAAATTTTCAACGTTCAATGTTCAAAGAAAGTTAACTTCTGTCAATAGATTGATTGGTTATATAATTGCATCTGATTCATGCAGCATGTAAACAACCTGCAATCAAAGCCTCTCAGCAAGATACAAGTCTACCTGTTACAAAAACAAATGAAGTCAACAAACGGAAAAGACGACAGCAATCAACCATGCCTTAGTTACCTTTTTTCTTTTATTTATTGACACAAATCTCAAATTATTAGCACCCACATGGCATACATCAATTACTAGGAAATACACTTGTTGATTCTTTATATGGGTTGGATTAGCGTAAGGATGAAAAATCTTAGTAGTCTTTTTACAAAAAAATAAAATAAAAAATGAACGTCATAGTATCCAGCCAAAAATTGGCCTCTTTTGGCTTAAAAGCCAAAAGTTCGCTTGTTCTGCAAATAAGCAAAAGAAGCGAGGCCAACAAACTCTATAAACAAGATTTTGTCTGCTAATAAATTTGCGGCTGATCTTGAAGTACATTTCATACGCCACTGGTTAGTGGTTTTATTTTCCAATCAGAATTTCCATTATTTCTTTTTCATTCATCGTGTTATGAAATTCATGTGAACAATACCAGAACCGCCTAACTGGGCTTTAATCATCAACCATCAGTATCCCAAATGATCTTTTTTTACAGTTGCCCAAAAAAAATAAAAAAAATAAAATAATAATAATAATAAATAAATAAATAATGATAAACAAACTTACTCACAACAGATAAAGCACAATATACGAAAAGGAAAGGAATAATGGAGTGTAAACCTTATACATTGCTTCGTGTATTTGTTTAATGATGGTTGAAATAAAGATGATTGATTTAAATGGGCATTCAATTAAAAATGGAAAAAACAAATTAAAGCAACACTTACAGAAGTGAAGGATGATCTTTTGAATGCTGATTAGTGATTACTAGTTCCTCCAAGAGTTATTTTCTGGGGAAACTCAACAATAAATTCTTCAATTTTTGCGGGATCCGGCCAACCAATAACTTTTTGTAAGAATTCTGCGTGTATGCGTTGCCGTGTTGGGGTGGGGGCCGTGGGGGTGGGAGTCAGGGCGAGGGGAGGGAAACCGGTTCCGGGAGAGGGGAAGCTGGGATGTGCGTTTCGTAGGCTGATGGGAAACTGCTTCGTGGGCAAAATGTAAGATATGGATAGAGGCCTAGAGGAACTAGAATTTTCTTGTGAGCCAAAATCGGACTATAGGATTGTACAGAATTGGAGGATAAAAAACTGAACGTATTGGAGCATATCGGGTGCATTTCGTGAATTGGAAAAATACACATGACACGTCAACAAATAGACGAAATACGATAAAAAAATCTCTTTTTAATGCACAACGTGAATTAGGATGTTAGGCCGAAGTGGCACTAAAAAATAGACATTGTGGGATAGAGCGTCTACATCTAGACGTTCCATGAGACATGCTGACTCAGCATTAATTTTTATTTTTTAATTATTTAATTATTATAAATAAGGACGTTGGCCAACCAGATTTTATTAGAGGTGTCAAGATGGACGAGCCGACCCGGCCCTTGAAAATCTACCCGGATCGACCCGGGATCGCGGGCCGACCAGTGTGGGCGGTTCACATGTTAAGAAGTTGTGAATCGCGGGTTTCGCAGATTAAACATTCGCGAGCCGCGTTTAATCCGCTGGCCCGTGAAAAAAAAAAAAAAAAAAAAAAACTGTTTTTATTAAATATGGTAACATTGAAAATCTCATTTCTTCTACAAACTCTAATACAATTTTTAAATCAAAATCTTATTTTTTTCTCCCTAATAAATAAGAAGCGTAATGTTCTTTGATAATAGTAATTAAAAATACATTCAGTATTTAATTGTTATTTGTTTATGTTTTATTTAAATTTGCAAATTTAGAAGTAATTTATGTAATATAAAATATAAATTAATTTCTATATAAATATTTTATGGTATAAATATGAATTTATCATTTTTATCATTTTGTATTTAGAAATTTGAGAAAAAAAATTGCTACAAATATGAAAAAATCTATATTTTTATTCATACAGATGAAGTCAGAACAACTCACGACCCGCATGGTCCAGCGGGCGGACTTGGGTTGTAGTTCGAAATTTGTGGGCTGACCGGAACCGACCCGGAACCCGCAGCGGGTGGGCTCTTTTTCAGCAGGTCGTTACAGGACTTTTATGTTGGGGTCGACCTGGATCACCCCAGATTGACACCTCTAGATTTTATGATACAAGTTATTTATATTTGAATTCTTTATACAGAGAGAAATCCTGTAGATAAAGCTCAATTTATGCATATTAATAATTAAATTTAAATTTAAATAAAAAAGTCACATAATCAATATTATTTAAATGTAGAAAGAATTATTGGAGAGTAAATTTTTGAATTCTCCGTCTATTCATCCACGTTCTCTAAAAGTCCATTTATTTTATTGTCATTTCAGCATTAATCCATGGAGTGCATTAGAGATGCTCTTGGTAATTTACTTGTGGCATATAATTACAAAAGTTCAGTTAAGTACAACGACTTAAAATCTAGCATTTGATTGGTCACATTGTTTGGTTATAAATTGATTTTTTTTAATGATTTTGAAGTAAAAAATAGTGGTTGAAAATTGAACAGAGAAATGTGTGTAGCTAAAAAGTAATTTGAAAAATTTTGTAGTTTAAGTTTATAAACCAATTTATTGTGGTTAGAATCGATAAAATGCTAAAAGTGCTCAATTTTCATTTTTGTATGACATTAATCTTTGGATAAATAGTGCAAAGCATCCCTATCGTTTCAAATTTAGCATTTACGCTCCCATTTCAAAATTTTCTTGCGGAGTTCGTCTTTGCCGTTTTATTCCGTCAAGTTTTTCAGTCAAATATGTATAATTTGTGCAAAATGTCCCTATCTTTTGCCTTTATTACAAATAGTCTCTATCGTTTCAGTATTAGCATTTGGACCCTCAATGACATTCTTTGCGCTAAGGTCCTTATATTTTATTTCTTCATTAAAATATTGTAAAATAGATAATTTATCAATCTATTCAAACAAAGAAAATTAGAAAAAAAAAGGAGGAGTAATAATAATAATAATAGTTTTAATTTTTTTAAATAGTGCAAAAGAATTACAGTTAAATTAACTTAAAGGGTAAATTGGAAATTTTGTGTTAATACAGTAAAAGCCTTTATAAGAAGTCCAATTGACACAGCAAAACAAACTCTGACAATGTGAGAAATAAAAATTTTAAGTTGTCAAAAAAATGTTTATTTATTTATTAATATAACTGCATTTTAATATATTTGATAAAAATAAAAATTGAAATTTTAAATGTGGAATGGAGGAAAATCATCTAAAAGGATACGTGGTGCTAAATAATGCAATGTTTAGGGACTTAAATAATTCATAAGTTTATGCACTACTCGCACCAAATTGGACGTTTAGGGACTTAAGCACAAAATCTAAAGTTCAGGGACTAATTGCGCCAATTATGTATAAGGACATTTAAGTCTTTCATTAATTTTTTAACATTGAAATTGAAGGAAATCATTCAAAAGGACCTCTTGCGCAAAAGAATGCAGCATTTAATGACTTCTGTTGACCACAAAATCCGGCTGGACCTTGGACCAACACGTCTCAGCTCCTCCCTCTTGAACACGTGGATCTCCTGCGCACTGTGACAAACAATCAGTTTGCAAAGGGGGCCGAGGTGGCTCCCATTTGCACTCTGATGCCAAAGTCAGTCCCCATTTTAGGCGAATATATATTAGGTGCTGGAGAAGTAAATATGTAAAAAAGAGAAAAGGGAGTGAGAGAAAATATATATTGTCAAGAGTATCAAATTGCCAACCTCCTTATGGGAGGCAAGTGTGCTTCATTTATAGAGGAACTTGTTGTCTCGGATCATGACACGTGACATACTTTACACTTGTCTTCACCCTAGCTCTTGGAGGTGACAACCTTGCTTTTTGACCGTAATCATTGCTACATTTCGTAGGGGATGGGCGCCGTCACATCTTGGTAAAGGTAATGTCACGTCTCTGACTCCATCTCTCTTCTGGTCACTTCCGTAAAGCACCCCGGCTGAGTATAAAGCACATCGACCAGGCGTAAATCAGTTAGGCTAAAAAGGTTCGCTTGACACACCACCTCGGAATTGGACCCAAGGTGATATTCCAGACCTTAGCTATGGGTCAAGGTCCGTTGGGCCTTCGTTGGGCCCTTACTAGTGGATCACTGTACCTCTCTTTGGGCTTGGATTCAACACTAGTCCCTCAAATCCGAAGCGATCATTCATGGACGTGTAGGATTTTTTGTACGCCCGAGGCACTAACTTTGTTATGGTGACTTTCGTATGATGCCGCAGACCTGATGCCTAGGATGACCTTCCTTATTGGAGGTTTGGATTTGGTGTGAAGCCGACCTCCTACTTCGGATTTTCTCTTCTGGGTGAAGGTTTGGGACGCACTAGCGCGTATATTAGGCGGCGTATTTAGTGAAAGGGGGGGCTATTGTCGTTGGTTCCCAAGAAATATATACAAAAGGTGATGGGAGTGGCATTCTGCAGCGCGTGGTACTCACTGTGGTAGCTGAATGGTTTTGTCCCTCCCTTTGACGGCTGGCGCTTTGATTAGTCCATTTTCCAAGAAGCGTGGGTTAACCACATTAATCATATGGCTCACACAAACCAATGAATCCAGATCATTGGGATTCCTATAAATCCTCCTTCATTTTATTATTTCTCCTTTACCATTTTCTAAGAATCTCTGCAGTGATACGGCGAAAGCTTGTACTGTTTTCCTCTTCCTTGTGAGTTTCAAGTCTTCTCTTCAAGGGTTTTCTACCTAGCACCTGCCCTTGACGTTCCACAGCTTTTACTAGCGAGTTCTTCATTCCAAGTGCACAATTTCAAGCGTTCGTCCTTTGAAGGTAAACCTCTTGGTCTCTGTACAAGCGAGACTTTTCTATTTTTAGTTTCTCATTGTGGGTTTGAAAATTTTGTTTTTGCACTTTGTTTTTCTTTTGCTGAGTCTGACCCACCTTTAAAACAAAAGAAAAAAATGGAAAGAGTTGGGGGAACGGGTTCACAGGAAATGTTAGCAATGGCGGTTCCCGTCAGAGGTTTCTACCACATCTCTTTATCGGTTTTTAGTTCCCCCTTCTTTAGGGAGCAGATTAAGAGGAGAAATAGGAAAACCAGTGGCATAATTTATTTGAGTGATTCTGACAGCGAAGAAGAAAAACATCAGAACTACATGGCTCATCTGTCATCCGAGGAGGAGGCATCCTTGTCAGAGCTTCGGAGCAAACGAGCCAGGGATCTGGGGAGAGAAGAGGCGGTAGGCTCTTCTTCAGTTCACCAGGACCTCGGCTTAATCGTTAGGGCCCCGTTTAGGGCACATAGGGAAGAATTGGGTTTGACTGTAGAGGAGATCACCCAAGTAGAGGATTGGGTTGACCAGGTTCACAAAGTTTCGGGCTACCACGTTGATCCTGATCCAAACCTAGAGTCATGGGAGAGCAGTGAGGTTGCTACTGAAATCCGAAGGGTTGATTTGACCGGGGCTTTGGTAAAATTCAGGCTGCCAGAGGGGGTCCAATTGGTGCACCCTACACCTTCCTTCCGACCCTGCAACCCTCCTCCAGGGCAAGCGGCCATATGCTACGATGCCCTTTCTTGCGGGATGAGGCTTCCCCTGCACCCCTTCTTCAGGGCTTTACTTAGGAGCTATAACATGTGCCCCTACCAGCTGACCCCCAATTTTTGGACACAGGCTGTGGGCACCGGGTTGGTGTGGCAAAGAGGTTAACCCTGATCATCCTATCTCACTGCACATCATTCACACTCTCTACATTTTGAATAAATTAGTTAGGAGGGAGAGAGACGTGAGGTCGGATGTCAAGGATTGGTATTACCTATCTCCCAGGGGCTCTTATCCTCCTATTATCACCAGTCACCTCACCTCAATAAAGAACTAGAGGAACCAATGGTTTTGGGTTGCTGGGGAGTGGCAGAGCTCTCCTGTGGACCCTAGTCCAGAAATTACAGTTCCCCGAACTCTTTCCCTACCTAGTGAGTCTTGTACTTGTTTTAGAGTCTTTACGTGTCACGCGTCTTTTGCTCTTTTAATTTCCATTCACCTTTCTTGGTTACTTACTAACATGTCATCGGTTTATGGCAGGGGACACTTTTGCTCGCTTCCTCCCCGACGCAGATCTAGCGAAAGTGAGGCGTTTGTTTGCTTACAAGGGCACCTTCCAAGGGGTCATTCAGCAAAACAAGCTATTTGTAAAACACGGTCTTAAGCGAGCCATGAGGAAGATCGTTTTCCTGTTACTGTTTTATCGTATGCCCTTTTTTGTTCGTAGCCTCATTTTCCCGTTTCTTGTTAGGTTCCAAGGAATTTTTGAAGATCTCCTTAAAGGGTCTTATGGCTAAGAAGATTCCTCCTGCCTGCGCCACGACAGCGAAGTTGAGAGGAAGCAGAAGGCGGTATTGGATAACCTACAAGTTGGGGTGGCGAAGGAAGTGTCCGAGGCATCTACAGCCCAACTTCAAGGTCCGCTTTCAGCCTTACTGCCACCACCCACTCTGCTGCCAGTGGGTCCCCAACAGCCCAGCGTGGAAAGGGAGGAAGATCCTGAAAGAGGCATTGCTAAAGGGAAGGGAAAAAGGTCGGATAGAGGCGGATCCAAGAGGGACAGGGAGACTAAGGATGCCTCGGTGCAACCTTCCTTGTCCGAGGACATATTTGAACATGCCCCTGAGGAGGAGCCCGCCCCCTTGAAGAGACTTAGAAGAGGTAAGGGCAAGGAATCCACCTCTGCACCTCCGCCTCCCATGATTGAAGACATGGAGGACGAGCCGTCCGTGCCCATTCCAGGCTTGGCCTATGAAGTGACACCGGAGGGGGCAGAAGAGCTCAGGCACATTAAAACCAGCATTCTCCCCAGAGATGTCACTTTTAGCCCTTCACTGTTTGACTCTCCTAGTTCTCCTCCAGCCCGGGCCGCCTTTATAATTGAGCAATTTTGGACGGAGGGCTGGTCCACCTTCTCTTCTAGTGTCAGTCCGTCCCGGAAGCTGCTCGCTGCCAAGGCCATGAATGCCAGGGCGCTGGCCCTTATTGACGAGGTGGAATCGTTCGTGGAAGAGGCGCAGGGGGACAAGAAAAATGCTGAAACTGCTCTCCGGCATGCGGATAACATGCTAAAGGAGATTAATGATTTAAAAACCCAGCTGGCCATAGCCCGGAAGTCTTCCTCCGAGGAGAGGACCAATTCCAAGCGGCTCCAGGAGGATAATGATAAGTTGAAACACGACCTCCAGGCCTCTGAGTCTGACATGGCAACATTGTGCAAAAAAATGGATGATTCTAACTGTTAAGTGCATTTTTTATACACTTTTTATACCTTTAAATTAGCATATTTTGGAACATATTGAGCAAATATCTACTAAGTTATGCATATTTTGTGTTCAAATAGGTTAATATCCAAGTTTGAGGCCAAAAACCACAAAAGGAGAAGATTCTGCTGAAATTCCAAGTTCAGGGGCCATTTTGTCACTTCCGGGAAGTTTTGGACAAGCCGTGCAATTAACCAAGGGACCAAACTGAAAGATTTCAATTGTTGAAGGGCATGAGAAGGAAAAGGACAAGAATGCATGGCTGGAATGTAAACAATGCGTGATGGAGAGTATGAAAAAAAGGAGAAAAGCAAAAAAGGGCTGAACAAAGTGGAGAGGACATGAAGAGCTGTCGGTGGCTGCTGGAAAAGAGGCTTGGAGTGGAGTGGTTGGCGAGTAAAACTGGGAGATTTGCTGGTGACAGCAGAAAACAATATCACCACTGGTTGGTGTATAAAATAGAAGAGATAGACATAGATTGGGGGACGAGGGGTGATTGCAGGAGAGAAAACCGTTGGAACCAGCTGGGTGACAGGCAGCTGTGTCTTGCTGGAGTTATACTGATGTGCTACTGCCGGAGCTGATGCCATAACTGGAAGAAGGAGTTGCTGGTTTTCTTGAAAACTGAAGAATCTGCCCTTGCTGTGTGCTGCCATGGCTGTTGGAGGTTGCTGGTGACAGGAGCAGCTGAAAACGACCAGAGAGGAAGAAGAAGGACTGCTGGGGTGTTGATCTGAAGCTTGGCTTGTGACTGCAATGGAATGAATGATGACTGCAGAGTGAAACCAGGGGGAAGCTGGAGAGGTAGCTGGGTGACAGACTGTTGCTACTGGTGTGTTGATTCCTGGTGGTCACTGCTGCTGGACTGCTTTAATTACTGCTGGAAGCATCCTGAGGAAGGAACTGAGGTTGCAGTTGATTGCTGGAAACACAGGAGACCAGGTTGCAGCTGCTGGAAACCAGTGGAAACAGCTGTGACAGGGCTGTTGCTGGTTTGCTGCCTGGTTCAACTACTGCTGGAGTTGCTGCACAAGCTGCTGGTTTGCTGCCTGGTTCAACTACTGCTGGAGTTGCTGCACAAGCTGCTGGTTTGCTGCCTGGTTCAACTGCTGCTGGAGTTGCTGCACAAGTTGCTGGAGAAGCTGCTGCTGGACTGCAAGCTGTGGAAGAAAGCTGTGAAATTGCTGGAGATACCTGTTGCTGGGAGGAGCTGCTGCTGCTAGGGAGGCTGAACTGAAAACCAGTTTGCTGGTTGCTGAAACGACAGATTGCTGGAATTACTGGAAAGTTGCTGAAATTTGCTGCTGTTGGAATTGCTGATGCTGTTGCTGATATGAACCTGCTGGAAGCTACTGCTGCTGCTGGAAGCTGATTCTGCTGCTGGAAATGCTGTTCTGCTGCTGCTGGAATTGCTGATGCTGTTGCTGGAAATGCTGTTTTGCTGTTGCTGGAATAACATTGCTGAAATTGAAACTGAACCAAGGACTGAAATGGCCAGAAATAGATGCAGGGACTGATTTGCAACAGTTTGATAGTTGGAGGACTATAATGCAAATTTCCACAATCTTCTAATTCCGGGTTTTATTTTACTGCTTTATGTTATTTTTAATTATCGAACACATGTTTAGCTAAATTTAAAGTGTTGGGATTATTGATGAAGTTTGACCTAACTTATTTGATTTTAATGCTCGTATTAAGAATTTAAGCTTTTTATTATCTTGTGCAATTATTGTTGTATTTATTGACTAGCATTTATTGTGGCCACATTTATGCTTAGGTTTCATGGGATGTGCAATTATTGAGAAATTGTTGTGTATTCTAGATCAATACAATATTTGCTCTAGGTTCTTGTTTAGGATAGAGATATACCTAAAACCCTAGATGACCCATTGAGCTATTTTCACAAAGGTTTAATGCAATTGGTGTGTTTTTAATCGACATAGAGATATAGTAGGTTAATGCCACTAATTAGGGTTGATTTCACTCGAGAGAGGTAATTGGCTAAACTTGGAAAATCGGGTCTAACATGATTAATGAATTGCGTTTCTATGTGCTTGTTGATAATTCAATTAGGTAATGGTCAAGTGGAATCAAGAATCCCAACACTCCTTTATCATCTTTTCATCACTATTTTTCTAGTTATTTATTTATAATTACAACTTTAATTCTAGTACGAAAACTTTCCCAAAACAAACTTTTATTGTGTGTGTTTCTTGTTAAAATTAATTATACTAAAGTATAGTTGAAATAGACAATCCTTGTGGGATCGATAAACCGGACTCAATTAGTCCACTATCACTTGTATGCGACTCGTGCACTTGCGGTGTGTTTGTAGCGAACACTAACCGTGCACAGTCTATCACTTCTGAGGCTCTGACTGCCGCTAATGCAGCCAAGTCCAGGCTGGAAGCTGAGGTGGCAGCAGCCAATGAAAAATTGGGGAGGGAGCTGGAGGCTAAGGCAAAGGCGGAGGAGGACCTTACCTCTTTGGAAAAACATATGCAAACCAGGATCACTGAGGTTCTGGAGCAGACTGTCATGACACGTGTGGAGAATGCTTTAAGTACCAAAGTGTCCGAGGCTGTCCAGAACTTCAAGGACACTTTTGAAGAGACCCCAGAGTACGAGGCTATGCAGAGGGTTTTTGGGAACTTGGGGGCCAGGATAGCTTTGGGGGATGTGAAGGAAGCCTTTCCGACTTTGGATCTGTCCTCCATTGAAGCCTTATACCCCGAGCCTCAAGATGTTCCTGCGGATCCCTTGGATGCATCCGGCAAGGGCTCTTCAGAAGATGTCCCTCCACAAGGATCCTCTTCTATCTTTGCCTTATTGTTAGTTAGTTTAGTTAGTTTTTTTTTTTTGTGGCGCCAATGGCGCTTTGTACTGCAAGTGTAATATTTCAAATTGTAAGTGCCTTGATTTTATAAATGAAATGACTTATTCATATTGTTTAAGCTTCATACTATTTAAGCTTGGATGTTTCCAAGCGTGGATACCTTGTTATTGTAAATGTCTTGTATGATGATGTAAAATGCACTTGAATTGTATGATAAGATGTCCGCTCTAATCCCCCAGATCTAACACAGTCAATGTATCCATGTTTGCTAATTAGGTCTGATTCTGGACAAATCTTGAGCAATTTTACCTTAAAACTCTGTAACACCTACATTTACAACATTGTACGAACTTTTGTTAATGGCGTGAACATTTTCAATCCATACGCAGTGGTCGTAGTGTAAGTTCACAGGGGTCCTTCGTTTTTAACAAAGTTCGCGCCTGGCAGAGGCATGTGGTTTTGCAACCAAAATAATATAGGAACTTTTACGTATGTTCTTTATGCTTGATTACACAGTACTTAGTACACATGCGTCTTGCAAACGCTTTGTCTGAGTGTATGTATGAACTAACTTAACACACCAAGAATTTTGGTTTATATGACAACATTTGGTTAAATTTGAATGTTTCTAAACGCAAATGTCTTTTCAAATGTATTACATGGTGAGTGAGTACAGTCCCTTAGATCTGAGTGGTTCGAGGCATTTATGTTTACCAGTTAGATCTGATTTTGACAATCATTTGAACGTTTCTTAAATCACACTTTGTAGGACCTATGCAAACGAATTTTTCTGAACCCCTTTTGGTGGTGCCAACACACTCAATTCTTACGCAGCGACCGCCCGTGGGCTTTATAAGAGTCCCTCGTTTTTAACAATTTTCATGCATAGCGTGGACGCATGGTGTTATAACCAAAATAATCTTGGAACTTGCGGTTATCCATTATGCTTACCTAATTTAGAAATTGGCATAATTTTCAACGTAGCCTACCCATGATTTTATGAAATCACATGATAATGCCGCAATCATAGAGGAGGAATTTGGTTTATTGGAAATAACGACGAAGGTGGTCCGTGTTCCAAGGATTACATAGAGGTACCCCAGATAGGTCCTCAATCATGTACGTTCCGGGTACCACCTCGGCAAAGACCTTGTAATGGCCTTCCCAGTTAGGACCTAGAGTCCCTACTCCTGGTTCCTGTGTTGAAGGAAGAACCTTTTTGAGGACCAAGTCCCCAATATTAAAGCGTCTACTTTTCACTCTTTTATTGTAGTATCGAGCCATCTTTTCCTGGTACCTGACCATCACCATTTGGGAATCACTCCATTTTTCCATGAGGAAACCTAAACCGGCCCTTTGCGCTTCCTCGTTCCTAACTTCGTCATAATGAATTTGACGAAGCGAAGGGATCCCAATTTCAACGGGGCATACCGCCTTGGGTCCATATGCCAATGAGAAAGGTGTTTCACCAGTAGCGGTGTGCGAGGTGGTTCGAAGCGCCCATAGCACTTGTGGGAGTTCATCTACCCATGCGCCCTTTTTGAATTTCAACTTCCTTTTCAGGGTATTTTTTATGGTCTTGTTCACAGCTTCGACCTGTCCGTTGGCCTGCGGGTGGTGTGGAGATGAGAACAGTTTCTTAATTCCCAAATCGTCGCATAACTCATCGACGCTCCTGTTTTTGAATTGTTTCGCGTTGTCACTAACCAGCGAGTGGGGTATTCGGAACCGGCATATGATATTCTTCCAAATGAACTTGGTGGTGTTGGCCTCGGTGATCCTCATCAGAGGTTCCGCTTCGACCCACTTGGTGAAGTAATCAATTGCTACTATCGCAAAGCAATTGTTACCAGCACCTCTAGGCATAAGACCAATAATATCAACCCCCCACTTTGCAAAAGGCCAAGGGCTAGTCATCACGGTTAGCTCGTGATGCGGCTGATGTGGTATGGTTGTGTGTCTTTGGAATTTATCGCACTTGCGCACGAAGTCATGGGAGTTCTTCCGCATAGTAGGCCAAAAATATCCCTGTTTGAGGGCTTTCCGAGCTAGCGATAACACCCCGGCATGGTTACCGCATATGCCTTCATAGATTTCTCTCATTACGTAACGTCCTTCCTCTGGCCCCACACACCTCAGTAAAGGGGAGGTATAACTCCGCTTATAAAGTAGGTCATCCAAGAGTACGAACTTAGCAGAGTATTTTTGCAATTTCCGAGCTGCCTCTGGCTCGTTTGGAACTGTCTGATGCTTCAAATAGGCGATCAGGGGATTCATCCAGGACCTCTCTTCTTCTTTTGCCAAAATATTCGATCCTGGCTCAATAGAGGAAGTCAACATGCGCTCAACCGGGATTAGATTGTGTAATCCTGAATCACTGCTGCTTGCTAATTTGGACAGAGCGTCGGCGTTGGAATTTTCTGTTCTGGGGATGTGCTGTAACTCCATTCTTCCGAAGTGCACAGCCAAATCTCTTACTTTCTTCAAGTAAGCGACCATAGAAGGTTCTTTGGCAGAAAATTGTCCATTGAATTGACTTACAACAAGCTGCGAATCGCTATTCGCTACTACGGACTTAACCTTCAAAGCTTTTGCAAGTCTTAGCCCAGCTAATAATGCCTCGTACTCAGCAACATTGTTTGAGGCTTTGAATTCAAAGCGGATCGCACTGTGTAGTTTAAACCCCTCTGGGCTTACTAACAATATCCCTGCACCGGATCGTCCATCAGCCGAGGACCCGTCAATGAACAATTTCCACTCTTGGCTGTCATCTGTGTTATCAACCATCTCGACCTCCGGTGGGTGTGTGAATTCGACTACGAAGTCCGCCAGCGCTTGGCCCTTTACAGCGGTTCGAGGCGCATAATGTAGGTCGAACTGGCTTATTTCTAACGCCCATTTCAGTAACCTCCCAGATACGTCTGGATTCTGCAACACCTGTCTCATGGGAAAGTTGGTGAGCACGCGTATGGAGTGTGCTTGAAAGTAGGGGCGAAGTTTGCGAGAGGCTGTTATTAACGAGAGAGCAAGTTTCTCCATATCTGGGTAGCGTGTCTCGGCATCTAGCATGGCTTTGCTCACATAATATACTGGGAACTGATTCCCGTCCTCCTCTCTGACCAAAACCGAGCTAACAAGTTCTTTGGATACAGCCAAATACAGGTAGAGAGGCTCGCCAGCCTTTGACTTTGATAGCAATGGGGGCCGTCCTAAAGATGCTTTCAGGTCGGAAAAAGCCCGCTCACATTCCGGTGTCCATTGGAATCGCTTCCCCCCTTTAGGACCTTGAAAAATGGCAAGCATTTGTCAGTGGATTTTGAGAAGAATCGATTCAAGGCTGCAATTCTCCCCGTTAAGCTTTGCACTTCTTTTGGATTTCGAGGTGACTGCATGTTTAGCAAAGCATTGATTTTGTCCGGATTAGCTTCGATTTCCCTCTTATTCACCATGAATCCAAGGATTTTCCAGATGCTACCCCAAAAGCACACTTCGCTGGGTTGAGTTTCATTCGATATTTCCTCAAAACATCGAATGTCTCTGACAAATGGAGGATATGATCCGCGACGACCATGCTTTTGACTAGCATGTCATCAACATATACCTCCATGGTGTTTCTCAATTGTTCCGAAAACATGCGGTTCACCAGCCTCTGATAGGTGGCTCCCTCATTTTCCAAGCCAAATGACATAGCTTTGTAGCAATAGAGTCCTCTATCTGTGATAAATGAAGTATGCTCCTTGTCCGATTCGTACATGGGGATTTGATTGTACCCGGAGTAGGCATCCATGAAGCTTAACAGCTCATGCCCTACCGTGGAGTCGACCAACTAATTGATCCGGGGCAGTGAAAAGCTGTCTTTGGGACATGCCTGGTTCAAGTTGGAAAAATCAACACACACCCTCAGTTTCCCATTGTGTTTTGGTACCAAAAACAGGATTTGATACCCACTTCGAATAGCGGGACTCTCTGATGAAGCCGTTTTTCAATAGCTTCGTGACCTCGTCTTTCAAGGCCTCATACTTGTCTGAACTCATGGGCCTTCTCTTTTGCCTATGCCCAGGGCTTCGGGGATCCAGCTGGAGTCTTTGGCAGGCCTCTTTAGGATCGATTCCAACCATGTCACCATGTTTCCACGTGAATACATTGAGGTTTTGAAGTAAGAAGTTCTTCAATTGACTCTTGTATTCGGTCGGTGAGTCCAGTCCGATCTGCAATTCTTTGATTGGATCAAGTGGGTCTACGCCGAAGCACTCTAACCTTTGGGCCGGGGTGGGACAATTGTCACCTGCCATTCTGGGTTCTAGATCTGCTAAGTCCTCCTCCAATCTCATTGTAACATCCTTATCTCCAGAAGGCCATTCACCCA
The DNA here is from genome assembly GCA_963555705.1 of Ligustrum vulgare. Lineage (NCBI taxonomy): Eukaryota > Viridiplantae > Streptophyta > Magnoliopsida > Lamiales > Oleaceae > Ligustrum > Ligustrum vulgare. The sequence continues at coordinate 9,883,838 of OY743184.1, read as the reverse complement.
ATCTTTTAGGGTCTGGAGCAGCCTCGGCCATGACTACGTCACTGATCATGTTCAAGCTTCGATCTTGAAATTTTCGGATTGCATTCGTGTAATAGGCCCGCGATTCGGTTTGGCTCCTCCTTATAGTTGCAACGCCATGCTCCGTGGGAAACTTCATGCAAATGTATTTCGTATGCGTCACAGCTCCCAAGTCGATGAAACCTGGCCTCCCAATTGAACCATGATAGGAGGAGATTTTGTCAACCACCAAGAACTCCATAGGGATTCTGGAGAGGGTTGGTGCTTGCCCTACTTCATTCATAAGGGTTATGGACCCTCTGGGGGTTATGCTATCCCCCGTGAATCCGTATATTGGATCCGGGACTGGAATGAGTGGAGTGCTGATCCCCATTTTATCAAAAGTTACCCCATAAATCACATTTACCGAGGCTCCTTCATCCACCACCATCTGTGATAACCCATTCCGAGCCACCACTACTCTAATAACCAATGCGTCGTTATGTGGGAAGTGCACGCCGACGGCATCGTCTTGGGTGAATGTGATAGATTCTGTGTGAGGCATCCCAACAGGGTGTGAATGGATATGATAATTCACGTTGGCGGGCTGCTTGGCCTCTCTTATATACCTCTTTTGGGAGTTATTTGTGCTCCCACCTGGGTGGGGGCCTCCCAGTATTGTATCGATTTCACGGATAGGAAGGTCGGCCACAGGCACAGGTGGTTCCCTGTATCTTTAGCATGCGCCGTGGCGGTATCCTGACCCTTGTTCCTGTCTCTTTGACGATTGTCAATCCTTTCTTTAGTTGAGTTCTTCCACGGAGCTCTCCTATCAGCTCGGTTGAACTTTTGACCACCGGATTTTTGAGTTCTCCCCGTGTCGGGGGAGAAGTCACTTCCCCTTCTCCCCTGCGCCTTTTGGTCAGCTAACATGTGGATTTCTCCGCAATCTTCTGTTGCGTGACCGTAATACCGGTGGTAGGCGCAGTAAGCCCCAATCATGGGTTGTTTCCCACTTCGGCCACTTTCCATCCTTCCTTGAGCCGTGGAAGCATTTTGAGAAAGGGTGTTGGAGTGCAAGTGAGGGATAACTTCTGTGATTTCTGCTGCAAAGCTAGATCCTGTCCCTGGAAATGGACGCAGAGCTCCACCTCGGTTGCCGCCGATCCTGTCCTTGTTTCCTCCTTTCTTTAGGTTTGCCTCATTAGAATATCCAAGATTGTATCTTCCTTGGGGTGGTTGTCCCTGGCCCTTGCCATTTCTTCTGATACAATTTCTTCCTTCATCAGGTCTACGAGGGCATTGTAATCCCTTGATTTCCTACTTCGGACATCCCTCCAGAACATGCTGGTCATATCCAGCCCCCCTTTCAAAGCGGAAAACATTTCTGCCTCAGTGATATTCTCACAAATATGCATCTCTTCAGTAAACCGAGTTAGGTAACTTTTCAGAGATTCATCCCTTCCTTGCCTCAAATCCCGAAGGCGTTGGAGTGGGAGCTGGCCAGACCTGGAGGAAACAAAGTCATTTTTAAAAGCCGTTTTTAAATCCCTCCAACTGTGGATGCTGCCAGGGGGAGTTTTTTATACCATCGTATCGCACTCCCCTTAAGGGTTAAAGCAAAGGCTTTACATTTCAGAGCCGGAGTGGCCCCGGCTATTTCCATGCTAGGGCGGTAGTTTAACGGGTGATTGTCTGGATCGCCTCGGCCAGAATATTTTGCTATTTCTGGCATTTCGAAGTCGTGAGGCACTGGGCACCTACGGAGGCCCTCTGTGAAAGGACTTATTTCCTCGTCGTCATCCAGTTCGTATGACGGCAGTTCGCTGTTCTCGTCGTGACCGGAGTACATTTGGTCATGATATTGGTCATAGGGTGTCGGAGCGTACTCATGCCTTTGTGGTGGAAAAACGTGGCCGTAGTTCGGCCTTGCGGGGGTTGGTAACTCGTTACGAGATTTGGTACGAACTGCTTCGGCTCTCCTTTCCTACCTATTCCTAGGCTCATGCCTGGGAGCTAACCTTTCTGCCCCCGTACCATGTTGGTCCCTATGCATTTGACTCTGCGACAAGGCTTCTTCAGCGCGTCGCTCTCACCTATTTCTAGGCTCAGATGCATTGTTCCGACCCCCTTGCCTGCCTTTGAATAACCCTCCTATCCGGATGAAGACACTGCCAGATTTTATGGGCGAGGCCTCCCTGTGTCTAGCTGGGAGTGGGGCTTGTTCTTCACGTGCTTCATGTTCCAGGCCTTCCTCGTAGAAGGGCTCGGATTCCACCTCATCATAAGCCTGTGGATCCTGATAATAATACGAGGCGGTGGCCGCATCGGATGGTGAGTAATGTTACTGCGGGTATTGTGGAGGCATCGCGGGTTCATTCACTACATACCCTCTAGCCATGTAGGCATTCATCACAACAGTCTGTTCTATCTGCTGCTTTTGCATTTCCAGCATTTGGGCTGCCATGCGAGTCATGTCTCACAACATGCGACGATTACAGTGCCTGCGTGGTGGGTTAGGCTGTGCCCCTCCCTCATTGGCGTTCTCATGAGGTCCTTGAGGAACCTCCTCTTCGCTGTGCTGACCATTTCTTTCCCTACGGGGGTTAACATCACCATCGCTTTCGTTCATGTTTCAAAGTGATTTCTTGGCTTTAATTTATCTTTCAAGGATAGACGGATTCTTATCCCAACGCTCCGAGCCTTTTTTCAAGGTTGTTAAACTTATGTTCCAAAGTTTTTAAGCCTTTTTCAAGGTGAATAAACTTATGTTTCAAAGCTCTTTACCTTTTTCAAGGTTACTAAACTTATATTTCAAAGTTTCACGCCTTTTTCAAGGGTATTAAACTTATGTTTCAAAGTTCTTTACTTTTTTCAAGGTTACTAAACTTATATTTCAAAGTTTCACGCCTTTTTCAGGGGTATTAAACTTATATTTCAAAGTTTTACGCCTTTTTCAAGGGTATTAAACTTATATTTCAAAGTTTTTGCAGTTCTCCGATCCTTTGCAAGAGGTTATGATGCGTGTCGCAATACACCAAAATAATAAATAATTCCTTACTCGCTAAATATTAATTAATAATGTAGTAGTGAGAGTAAGGGTCGATCCCACGAGGAACGAAAACTAATTTTAGTTGTTCGATCAATTAGAATGGAATGGGGGGTTTTGTTGTTTGAATGAAAACTATGCATGAAATAAATAATTAAATATGACTAGAAAATTAATATGAGAAGAAATCTTGTTCTCGGGTTCGGTTGTGCCCTTAATTAATGTTATACTTTTCCTTGTAACGTGTTTATATCCCTATTCAATTATCAATCATAAATAATCAACAAGCTCTGATTATCTAAATTCTTCTTTATGTGTATTGATTCAAAACAAGCTCTTCGAACCAATTCTAGCCACGGACAATCCTAAACAAGCTCTTAGGATTTAATGCACGACTAGTATGAAAATTTAGAAGAATAGATTGAATTGGATCGTTAATTACACAAGCTCGAATTAATCAATCCAAGTTGAATTATTACTAAATCTGCACGAGATTTATTTGCTACTAAAGTAAAGATTCAATGACAATTACGGATCAAGAATCTAAACATAGCATATTCATGAATCCAAAGATCAATAATCCAATTGGCCAAATTAAACTATTAATCAAATAAACTCAATTGAACATTCAAAACATAATAATCCAACAATTGAAATAAAGGAATAAATTCACGCTACTAATTTGTAGGAAAAGAAAATAACATAATTAAATTGACACAACTTCCCCTTTGAACAAGATATGGAATTTAGCCTAGCATGATTGTGGTAGATTCTTCAAGTTGCTTCATGAATTCCATTGTTGTTGATATTCTTGCGCGTGAAAATCTCCAAAGAATGCTCTATATTTTTCTCTCAATTTTCTTCAATGTCTAGCCTCTTTCAAAAATAATAATAGTCTGTTTTTCTTGTCATGAAATTCCCTTTTTGTAGCCTCAATTTCGTGCCCTAGCTTTGGGACCAAGAAATCCCAAATTATGGAAAGAATTGAAATAAGGAAATTTTTGACTTGAATAGTTACGGCCGTAACTTTCCATTTACGGCCGTAAATGAGTTTCTGCATATTTCCCAAAAAATGAAGTTACGGCCGTAACATATCCACTTACGGCCGTAATTATGTTTCTGCGCATTTTTCACCCTTTGCAGGTTACGGCCGTAGCCGTAAACGTGTTTCTGCTTATTTTCTTCTTGATTCATCATACTTTTACGGCCGTGACTTTATTTCCTTACGGCCGTAACCTTATTTGCACCTAAGTCCCCAAACTTCAGTTTTTAGTGCAATTTGGTCCTTTTTTCTTCTTTTCTCTTCTTTTATGATCCTATACAATATAAAACATAAAATGCATTAATAATACTTAGATAGAATCACATTATGGCATATTCAAGGATATAAGTATATAAAATAAACGTTAATATAACACTTATCAAATCCCCCCACACTTGGACCATTGTTCGTCCTCGAACAAAGATTTGCAAAGAAAAGAATAGGATTCAAACAATAGATTACAATTCAGAGACTTGAGGTTGCAACCCACTTTTCTTTAACAAAAATGTTCCATTGCATGATCGGATTGTGTCCGTGTGTGCTAGAGATACAACACCCTTTATTTCTCATCCCAATCATGGCTCGATATGGTTTATTTCCTTGCACCTCTCGTGTTTGCTCACATCCCAACCATTTATGAGTGACTATGAGGAAAATAGTTTCGCCCAACTCTAGAGGAAATCAGTCGCGTAAATCGAGTTAATTATGATGTGAATTCAGTCAACACAGTATCCCCGACCACATTCATAGCACCAACCCTAGACCAAGCAATTCAAACCACTCATAAGCATATGTAATGGGAGTTAACACCCTCACAAGATATTTCTCTCTTCACACAAAGTGTATAAGGGTTTGAATTTTCGCTCATCTCTCTGCATGGATAAGTCAGTACCACAGATTGCCTTACTGTCATAACCGGAGCCAACAATAACACAAGTGCAAAGCGAAGGTCTTTATTTGATTGTAACGGGGCTTCGGATCAGGTAGGATAAAATGATATATTTAGGCTGAGTCGAGAAGGAACTTCGCAAACCAAGTCAATTCATAATGACATTACTTCCTTCACCCCTTAATATGAACTTCATTGTTTCCCGCTACCCAACTTTGTTCAAACTTGAATCTCTTCTTTTCTTTTCTTTTCTTTTCTCTTTTTTTTTTTTTTTTTCACAAGTTGAGTGTTTGATATCCTCAACTACTAATTTTCATGGCTAAACTCCATTTTCATTGCTTTTTCTCTTTCAATTTTTTTTTCGAGTACAGACTGCAACTTTTTTTTTCAAATCATTACGCAGTCATCAATTGGCACAAGATAGAATTACAATCGCCTGAATTCAGTCCATTACACAACCATTTCCCAACACAAGATAATCATCTCAACTTCTTAGACTTAGACCATAGTACAATCCTCAATCAACAAAAGCTTGCGAATCCCTTCTTTATGGTTTCAAAACAAAGACAATGCGAAAGAAAAGGTATTCATGGCTTGTATCGTGGCATCAAAGATTCAAAGAAAGGCTAAGGCTCAAAGGGGCTTCTATTGGTCCATGTAGCAATGTAGGCTCTTTTAGCAAGTCAAATTTGGCTTAACATATTGCCTTTGCTATAATTTGCACTTGAATCAAGAAGCTACAACGGTACGCACAAGAAAACACATCCAAGCATAACCCAACCATGCAGGACACACATCAAAGAATTACGAGCTCATAAGTATTAAAAACAGCTCTTAGGCTCAAAAGCTCACAAATTATGGTTTTCATGTGTTTCTCCCATCCAATTATGAGTTATAGGTCATTGCTTGATCTTCATTCCAAGTCTAAACCCATTGGTCGAGGATAACGGTTAAAAGTATTCAAACCATCACCACTCACAAAAGTATAATAATTGGGACGTTCAGGGTTATATATGAAGGAATAATCTGTCTATTGTGAGTTGGGTTGACTAGGTTGTAGATATTTGACAATTTCACATTTCATTTTCAACCTATTTGTGAAATTTTGGACGAGATGATCTCTATGTGCTCAATTTATATCCAATTATGCAATGATTTTTCAAAAAATGAACCAAAAGTGGGGTCGCTTCCTATCAAAGTATGGTTTAGGACCTAAGTAGCATAGATAGGTAGCAAAAGTAGATAACAAGATTAAAATGGGTGCTGACTCAACATGAATTTAATGTTTCGACTACAAAAAAGAAGATAAAGACATTAAGCTCACAATCAATTCAATTCCCCCCACACTTAGACAAAACAATGTCCTCATTGTAAAGCAAAACAATAAAAGGGGATTATGCACGAGGGCTACGTGCTTTTTTTTTTTTTTTAAAAAAAAATTTGAAAATTCGGATTTACGGCCGTAAGGTGGGTTCTGAACAAAAGATAAAAAATTGCATTACGGCCGTAAAGTTATGTCTCACGGCCGTAAGCTGGCCTCTGATTAAATGTACTGGAATTGTGTTACAGCCGTACTTGAGTACCTTACGGTCGTAAGTTAGCCACTGAATTTTTTTTTTTTTTTTTGTGAATGAAATGACTAAATAAAATAAAAATAACCAAAAATGAAAATACGAAAATAAAGAGTCGAGGAGGTAAAGAAACTCCCCTCTCGGGTTGCCTCCCGAGCAGCGCCTTTGTTTACAGTCGTTAGCTCGACCGAGTCCTTTTTCAACCGGGATTAGGTGGATTTCCAAAGCTCAACTTCTTTTTCATATTTTTCATTAGGGCCTGCAAAATAGGGGGAAACTTCTCATCAGCTACTGGTAGGGTGGTACAAAAGTTTTCACCTGGTTGTGATGGCTTTGGACAATCATTAAGCTCAGCAACAGTTTCCTAAAATGGAGAATAACTCACAACAGTAGAATGAACTTTGTTAGCATCATTAATGTGTTTCATGGAGTCATAAATATTGAACTTAACAATTTCATTATCAAACTCCATGGTAAGTATACCATCACTAACATCTATCTTAGTTTTCGATGTTTTTAGGAATGGTCTGCCTAAAAAAATAGGAGTGGGGTTTGGAGAGTGATCATCATTCATGTCTAACACATAAAAATCTGCTGGAAACACTAAACCCCCTACTTGTACTAAAACATCTTCAACTACCCCATCCGGATATGCATTGGAACGGTCGGCTAGTTGAATGATAACACTAGTTTCAGTCATTTTAGCAAGTTTCAATGAAGTGTACGTAGATCTAGGCATTACATTTATGGATGCTCCTAGGTCTATCAATCCACGATCTACCCTAGTGTTACCTATTTGACAGGGTATGGTAAACATACCTGGATCCTTGCACTTGGGAGGCAATTTTCTTTGAAAAAGTGCAGACACGGATTCACCCATTCTTACCATCTCATTTCCATTTAGCTTTCTCTTATTGGTGCACAGATCCTTCAAAAACTTTGCATATCGGGGAACTTGTTTGATGACATCCAATAATGGAATGTTGATTTCCACTTTCCTGAACATCTCCAGTATATCCTTTTCCTTGCCCTCCTTAGTCGCTTTTGCTAACCTTCCAGGAAAAGGAGGTGGAGTCAATTTAGCAATTGAGTTAAAGTTGGATTTTACCTGCGGGTTTTGCGAAGTGCTGTTTTTCTTTCCGACCCTTTCCTTTTCATCTTCATCCATTTCAGGTGCAGCCGGTTCCAATTTCGGACCCTCAATTTCCTTCCCGCTCCGGAGAGTTATGGCGCTCACGTTTTTGGGATTCACCTCGGGCTGTGATGGTAGCTTCCCTCCAGATTGTGCCTCCAATCTATTTATGGCAATGGCCATTTGGCTCATTTGATTTTCCAGATTTTGAATGCTTGACTTGGTATCCTGTTGGAATTGCATCGTGTTAGTTGCCAACATCTTAACCATATCCTCAAGAGACATACCTGAATTTTGAGGTTTTTGTTGATATTGTCCATGTGGTTGGAAAGTTCCTTGCTGCTGGAATTGTCCTTGTGGCTTGTTTAAAGTAAAACCCGGGGGTTTGTTATTTCCGTAGCTCAGGTTGGGGTGATCTCTTCACCCGGGATTGTACGGGTTTGAATATGGGTTGTACTGTTGCCTTTGAAATGGAAACCCTTCTGCGACCTTTACCTGTTCATTGTTTTCTTCTTGCAATACAGGACATGTATCCGTTGGATGTCCAAAGTTCGAACAGATTCCACAGGCTTTGGCTTGCTTCGAATTCCCTACAGCAACCTGCTTAACAAGATTCGTCAGTTCATATAATTGACCTTCAATATTGGAACTATTTACCTCGTTCACTCGGAGGACTTGGGAATCTCGGGTTGAATTGAATTGTTGAGTATTTTCTGCCATATTAGAGATTAAAGCTCGCGCTTGTTCCGGCGTCTTGTCCATCAGTGCTCCTCCACTTGTGGCATCTATCATGTTTCTATCCATCGGTGCTAAGCCTTCGTAGAAATACTGCACCAGGAGTTGCTCACTGATCTGGTGGTGGGGGCAGCTCGAAATGAGTTTCTTGAAGCGCTCCCAGTACTCATATAATGTCTCTCCATTGCTTTGACGAACCCCGCCCTAGATGCAGGGAAGTACTTCTCTAGAAACAACCTCTTCATATCATTCCATGTGGTGACTGATCCCGATGGTAGACAGTACAACCAGTCTGTAGCGGCATCCTTCAATGAGAATGGGAAAGCTCTCATTTTTATTTGTTCCTCGGTAATACCCTGGGTCTCATACTGTCGCAAACTACATGAAACTCCTTTAGATGTCTATATGGATCTTCACCGGCATGTCCCCGAAAAGTAGGTAGAAGGTGGATCAACCCGGATTTTAGCTCAAAGGTTCTTCCTTCTTCTACCGTTGGAAACGTAATGCACAATGGTTGCTGAGCCACATCGGGAGTAGCTAGTTGTTTAAGAGTTCTGTTGTTGATGTTGTTAGCTGCCATTTGTTGTGTTGCTGTCCTTTGCTGTAGAAAAGTCCTCTCAATTTCTGGGTTAAGATCAAAAAGTTCACAATTAGTTGATCGAGTTTTAAGCATATAAGCAAATGAGTACAAAAATAATTTAATTTTTTTTTTTGAAGAAATATATAAATAAAGTGAAAATAAAATAAAAATAAAATAAATGCAGAAAAATAAAATTCTAATTGATTAAACACTAAATTGGTTAACCGTTCCCCGGCAACGGCGCCAAAAATTTGATGCGTGTCGCAATACACCAAAATAATAAATAATTCCTTACTCGCTAAATATTAATTAATAATGTAGTAGTGAGAGTAAGGGTCGATCCCACGAGGAACGAAAACTAATTTTAGTTGTTCGATCAATTAGAATGGAATGGGGGGTTTTGTTGTTTGAATGAAAACTATGCATGAAATAAATAATTAAATATGACTAGAAAATTAATATGAGAAGAAATCTTGTTCTCGGGTTCGGTTGTGCCCTTAATTAATGTTATACTTTTCCTTGTAACGTGTTTATATCCCTATTCAATTATCAATCATAAATAATCAACAAGCTCTGATTATCTAAATTCTTCTTTATGTGTATTGATTCAAAACAAGCTCTTTGAACCAATTCTAGCCACGGACAATCCTAAACAAGCTCTTAGGATTTAATGCACGACTAGTATGAAAATTTAGAAGAATAGATTGAATTGGATCGTTAATTACACAAGCTCGAATTAATCAATCCAAGTTGAATTATTACTAAATCTGCACGAGATTTATTTGCTACTAAAGTAAAGATTCAATGACAATTACGGATCAAGAATCTAAACATAGCATATTCATGAATCCAAAGATCAATAATCCAATTGGCCAAATTAAACTATTAATCAAATAAACTCAATTGAACATTCAAAACATAATAATCCAACAATTGAAATAAAGGAATAAATTCACGCTACTAATTTGTAGGAAAAGAAAATAACATAATTAAATTGACACAACTTCCCCTTTGAACAAGATATGGAATTTAGCCTAGCATGATTGTGGTAGATTCTTCAAGTTGCTTCATGAATTCCATTGTTGTTGATATTCTTGCGCTTGAAAATCTCCAAAGAATGCTCTATATTTTTCTCTCAATTTTCTTCAATGTCTAGCCTCTTTCAAAAATAATAATAGTCTGTTTTTCTTGTCATGAAATTCCCTTTTTTGTAGCCTCAATTTCGTGTCCTAGCTTTGGGACCAAGAAATCCCAAATTATGGAAAGAATTGAAATAAAGAAATTTTTGACTTGAATAGTTACGGCCGTAACTTTCCATTTACGGCCGTAAATGAGTTTCTGCATATTTCCCAAAAATTGAAGTTACGGCCGTAACATATCCACTTACGGCCGTAATTATGTTTCTGCGCATTTTTCACCCTTTGCAGGTTACGGCCGTAGCCGTAAACGTGTTTCTGCTTATTTTCTTCTTGATTCATCATACTTTTACGGCCGTGACTTTATTTCCTTACGGCCGTAACCTTATTTGCACCTAAGTCCCTAAACTTCAGTTTTTAGTACAATTTGGTCATTTTTTCTTCTTTTCTCTTCTTTTATGATCCTATACAATATAAAACATAAAATGCATTAATAATACTTAGATAGAATCACATTATGGCATATTCAAGGATATAAGTATATAAAATAAACGTTAATATAACACTTATCATGTTACTCGCCCTTTTCCAGGACTTCCTTTCTATGTGTGGCTTTTCATCATGTGTTTTCGTGGTTAGCAGTATGGCTTCCCACAGACGGCGCCAAAATGTTGACCACAAAATCCGGCTGGACCTTGGACCAACACGTCTCAGCTCCTCCCTCTTGAACACGTGGATCTCCTGCGCACTGTGACAAACAATCAGTTTGCAAAGGGGGCCGAGGTGGCTCCCATTTGCACTCCGATACCAAGGTCAGTCCCCATTTTATGTGAATATATATTAGGTGCGGGAGAAGTAAATGTGTAAAAAAGAGAAAAGGGAGTGAGAGAAAATATATATTGTCAAGAGTATCAAATTGCCAACCTCCTTATGGGAGGCAAGTGTGCTCTATTTATAGAGGAACTTGTTGTCTCGGATCATGACACGTGGCATACTTTACACTTGTCTTCACCCTAGCTCTTGAAGGTGACAACCTTGCTTTTTGACCGTAATCATTGCTACATTTCGTAGGGGATGGGCGCCTGTCACACCTTGGTAAAGACAGTGTCATATCTCTGACTCCATCTCTCTTCTGGTCACTACCGTAAAGCACCCCAGCTGAGTATAAAGCACATCGACCAGGCGTAAATCAGTTCGGCTAAAAAGGTTCGCTTGACACACCACCTCGGAATCGGACCCAATGTGATATTCCAGACCTTAGCTATGGGTCAAGGTCCGTTGGGCCTTAGTTGGGCCCTTGCTAGTGGATCACTGTACCTCTCTTTGGGCTTGGATTCAACAACTTCAGTGCCAAAAATAAAAAGTTAGGGATCAATTGCTCAATGAGGCAAGCATTGAGGGACTAAATAGACCAATTCCTTTGTGTTGAAAATTTGTTGTGTGGAGGTATTTATTTTGAGTGAGTGGTTTTTCTATGTTTGATCATTTGGTTGGATTTCTTCCATATTTCTTTTGTAGGAGTAAGTTTTTTCATGCTGGTTTTGTCTGGATCTGGTGTTGTTTATTTAGGGATCTTGGTATTTAGCTTTTTGTAGCCATAGAAAAAGTGATGTTTCTAAAAACGATGGTTGACTTTACCATAGTGATCTTACCTTGACATGTGATTGTTGTATTGAATATTGGTTAATAAATCGAGAATTGAAAATCGATTAAAGTGATTTCGTGTCGAATTCGGACAAATACTCAAATCCGACCCAATCCGTTTAGACAAATTTAATTTGCCGCTTCGCCGCGCACAAACGGAGCTTGGGGGCAACACCCTCGAAAGAGAATTTTGATTTCTCTGCATGTATTGAAGGGTATATTTAGCATTTCGAAAACCAATATCGAATGAATGAGAAATTACGAAAAATGACGAAATCGGGTCAAAAATTTGACCGTGCGATCGCATGGTTGGGAAACCGTGCGATCACACTTCAAATTTATTTCCGATTTTTTTGAGTAAAACCGTGCGGTAAAACCGTGCGACCGCACGGTTGTCCGGTGAAAAGACATCTTTTCATAAATGTGTATGGTTTGGAAAAGATGCATGGCTTGGCTTCAACCACTTCGTCCACACCCTTTCTTGCTCTATAAATAGGACCCTTTGGGTGTCCTATTCCTCACAATTTGATATGCAAAACATATATCATCCTCTCTTCTCTCCAAAATCAAAATGCATTTGTTTTGATTTTCTTTCATTTTTCATCTTTGGAGTACATAAGCCAAAATTTGGTTCGTTGTACTTGTGTTTTAGAGTGCTACAAACACAAGTGTAGCGTTGTATCTTGGGAGTCGATTACCGGAATTCGTAGGCACCGTTGCGGGACAAATTCGACTTAAGGACAAATAGTCCAACTCTTGCATCGGCTTTGTCCCTACTTTCTTCTCTTCCTTGTTTGTATTTTCTTTGCCGTTACTCTATCCAATTTTCGGCACGAATTTACAAACTATTATTCTACTTAGTTTGGTGTCACTATTCACAAATCTCAAGGACATGTTGTTTGCAAGTTATTGAATGAAATCATTGGATTTGGTATTTTTTTGGTATTTTGTATATGATTTTATAAGTTTTTTGCTTTTACAACTTGAAAGCAATTGATAACCATGAAATGTAGGTTCCAAGGTTTGAAATTGTTGATTACTCTTTAGCACCTACATGTTTCCTACTGCTGCGTTGTATGCTACCGTTTGTCCCAACAATATTTATCTTACTACTTTTAAGTCTCATATTTGGTACTCCCTCAGTTCCACAAAGATAGACTTATATACTATTTTTGTCCGTTCCACAAAAATAAGTTGCTTACTATAATGAACACGTATTTAATTTTTCATTTCCTCATATACCCCTAATTAATGTACCTTGATCGTTAATTTCTGATGATGCAAAAAATCGTACCTCAGATATTCCGAGCTTGAGCAATAAAGTAGCACGAACTGGAACTCCGAATACCTGCAATAAAGGCGAGAAGGTATGTCATCGTCGCCCCTCCGATGCTTAAGTCAGTAAAGAGGAAGGGAAAATTTATGCAAGAGGCTATAGACTGGAAAAATAAGAATTGTGTACCTGAATTGTGATTGAGAGACGAGTATTTATAAATGTATGTAATTGAATCCTTTTAGGACTAAAGTGCTTGAAATTAGGCATGAGTCCTTTTGAGAATCATCTTCCTAATTATTAGGGATAAGGTTATAAGTCCCAGATAGGATTATGTTGGAAGATGAATTCTATTGGAATTAGGAGGTTGTAGACTCCACGTGTCGGATCAAGTCATGCCCGATCAATGAGAGACGTGACCCGAGCATCATGTACCCCGAGCACATCATGCACCTTTTTGGTGAGATATATGTACTCGGGGTATTCTATCCTCGGGGGGGGGGGGGGTATTATGAATGGTCGGGGTAACGTTTTCACCACGGGCATTTTAAGTGTGATCGGGGGTTATTTTCTCCTCGGGGTTGTTCATCTCCTCGGGGTTCTCAATATAGTGTATGGTGTGATGTTTGAGTGCTCGGCCTCGAGGTTCATATGTTGCTCGGGGCACCAAGATATGGCGTGGCTAAATATTCAAGTGTTTGGGGATGAGGACAAAGGATATGCTCGGGGTATAAATGAGTGTTGGGATTGAAGTTCTCCTCGGGGGTATCAAGATGTAATATGGAAATAATATTCATGTGTTCGGGCTCGAGGTCATCCTCGAATTTATGGTGGTCGAGGTTGAAGTCTTCCTCGGAGATAGAAAATATAATATAGGGTAATATTCATGTGGTCGGGTTTGAGGTCCTCCTCGGGTTCATGGTGGTCCTCGGGGTTATACATTTGATTAGGAGACTATATTTTGTTAAAGAGCTCGGGCTCGGGCTTAAGGCTCGGGTATGAATAAAATTTATACTCATCAATTTCAATGTCAATTTAATGGCCTATAATTTTAATGAATTAATGAGTCTTTGAAATTAACATAAGGGTATATTTGGAAAAGAATAGATAAATTAATTATTTCAATTATATTAATTACTATTTCTTTAAAAAAAAAAAGTGTAGCCCACACTTTGAGGGCCCTAACCGACGCTGTCCTGAGCCATTGGTTAAGGAGGTAAATCGCATGTTATACCTCCCAGAGTCAGGGTGGAGGTGTGGTAAATCATAACTTCCGCTTGCCACATGATACAAATCCATTATTTCAGGATTCGAATCTCATACCCAACTGCGCTGAGCACTTTTCCATCTCTCCCATTTGCCACTGGGAGATATGCTCTGGAGCTATTAACTACTGTTTCTTAATCTGTGTGAAAATGGGAACGGGCTTGTCTTTGTAGGACGAAGGAAGTACTACTTATTATTTAAAATCTCATTTTTTTTTTCAAAACTCATTTTCAATCACACATTTTACCAATAAAATAATCTACATATAAAAAAAAAATTCTCTACTTTTTAACAACACTAGTAGTAAGTACCTGCGTTGCACGTCTTACGTATATGATGAATGTGATTCGCAATGTCTTCATAGAACTAATACTATTTTTTTAAAGTTGTTGAGGTAAAATATATTATTAATAGAAAAAATTGAAATTGTAGATATGATTTTTTTATTTTTATTTTTTGATTTTATGTATATAATGTGAAAATGTTGAATAAATCGAAATGTTTTGTTTTTGTTTTGTTTTATTTTGTTTTGACTCAAGTACTTTTTTGTACATTACACATCTTTTGTAAATAAAGAATAATTTGTGCAATTTTTGTAATAATAGGCAGTTTTTGAGTAATATTTGCAATCTTTCAATGAACTAAAATGTAACAATATGGTTACGATAATTTTTTTTTTTTTGTACACAATAGTTTTGATAATTTCCCACAATTTTTATTATTTTTGTTTTCGATTTTTTCAAAGACCTTCGTTGTTTGCATTAAAATTTTATGCGAAAGCGTGACATATAGTTGAACATTTTATTCATCTCCACAAGAAGATATCGATGTGAGAGTAATCAGTCAAAATTGAAAATAAAAAAACTATGTAAATTTGAACAAAGAAATAGTAAGTAGTGTGTTCGACAATTAATCTGAAAAAATATGTTGCATGTTTTGTATAGTAAATAATGTCATTCCTCCAATGAGTTTGTAAAGGATATAAGAATTTAGATATTATTGAATAGGATAATTTGTATTGAACAATAGAAATTTACAAAATCATTCAAATTCCAATCATATTTTTCTTTATTATTTAATTTACTAAAAATTTGTAAGGAAAATTAAATTATGTAGATTTTTTAATAAATTTCTCAAAATATTGTTGATTTTGATGTCAGATTTCATGAGAAAATATAACATAAGAAAAAAGTTTACAACGACACACGCTTTGTACGGTCTGGATGTTAAAAAGATTTGTGAAAAACTTATTTACTACACATTTTAGCTAAATTTCCCTTTCAATAACTACAAACACTCATCTTTAGACCTTATAAAGAAAATGATTACAGAATATTTAATTTAAAAATTTTCAGAGACAAATTAAAAAATTATTTATTTAGTCTATTACGGTATTATTGTTTTCATTCTAGAACAATAATAATTTGAAGAATTTTTACAAGGTCAATAAAGAGAAATATTTTACAGTAAAGAAGTAAGGTGTGAGAAATGACCTAGAAATATTTTGATTGTGTATTGTATGTGCATATTTTAGCTTATAGCTTTTGTGTTATTATTATGTGTTTATGGAATCATACTAATTGGACCTTGTTTTGTTTAACTTAATTAATTTGTTGATAGGAATATTAAAGGAGGGTATAGTTGGTTTAGAGTAAAAAATATGAGGACAAAATGGTGATGTGAAAGATTCTTTATTATTCATACTTTTAAGATAGTGTAGATGTAGATGTAGATGTAGATAATCTCCAAAAATTTATTATTATAAATCGCATTAATTGAAATATTAATAGTTAGCAAATAGGGCTAAGCACGTGTAAAAGAAACATGATATGAACAAAAATAGATTAACAATGTGTTCGGACACTGTTTGTTTTTTTTATTATAATCATTCCAATTTTCAATACAATTTTTTAACCACACATCTTTTCTCTCTTCAATTTTTAACCATTTATTTACCTGGAAATTTGAAAAAGCAAATGTTTATAATCAAAAGTTGAGCCGCCGAACAGGGTCTAAATTAATTGTAATTGTCGATCTAATAATGAAGTAAATTTTTGGAACATTACTATGTCCTCCTGTTGCCGTCAATCTAAAAGATTTGAGCATATAGAAACTTACATTGATAGTGAATCTTGTAAGAGTTGTAAAACTTTTCCACTATATTTATTTGGTGATTCACATGTGTGAAGACAATTGGACCAGTCCAAATATGGAAGCCCAGCTAGTTGAAGGAGTCCAAGATGAAAGACCAGCACCCCAGACCAAAAATTAAAGGGCAAATTAGGTTCATTCATACTTTTATATTTAAAAGTTTTAAAATTAGTTATATGAGAAACAATTATAGAAATCAGGTATTATAAATCTTTAAACCCTCCCACTATGCACGTAGGTCAAACCTATCCCTTTGCAAAAAATTAATATTGCTGAAGGGAATGAAAGTCAGGGGGAAGGGGAAGGCGATGTAGTTGACGGAGATAATACTAATGGCGGCGAGAACTCGTCGACGGAAGAACATGGAGATAGACTGGGAGATTTCTCTGGCGGATCTGCATAGCACACTGCGATTGCATTCGTGGTATTTAAAGATGTTTAAACTGCAAGAAAGGTGGTTCAGGATTTTGGCAATGAGAAAATGAGGCAGATTGGGAGGTTCTTCTCGTTGATTGAGTTGCAACTACAGAGGAATCCATGGAAATGAGGCGGATAAGAAGTGGGTTTCTCAAGTGATTGGATTTTTTTTTTTTTTTGGTTCAGTTTTATTACCTTTCCGGTTGATATGTCCGAAAATTGGGCTTTAATTTGATTTCGTGGAGTTTGGTGGTTTGTGCAAGAAAAAACAAGTGGGCAATTGAACCATTAGATTTGATGATATTTTGGGTGCTTTGGAGCAAGGTGATGATTTAAACAGGAACCAATTTTGGGACAATTTGGAGATGAAAGTATATGACTACAAGGTAGTACAAACGTTGAACGATAGTGTAGAGATTGCACGGTGCTTATCCGATTACGTTATAGTATGATGGGCAGTGAAATATACTGGAATAATTTGTTGTTGATGTTTTTGTTCTTTAGTTCTCCTCCAGTTGTGATTAGTGCCATAACAAAATCTTGCTTTCATTTGCTTTTGTTTGATTTTTTCTTTGATTAAGGTAGTTGCGGTGATGGTAATATTGAGACAGTAATTAACTACAAAATATGATAACATTAATGTTTTACGAATTCATTATTTACAATTGTATTAATTATAAACTATAATTGATTGTAAAATGTAATTAAGGTGAAATTGCAATTATAATTAAGATGAATGTAACTAATTCAATTAATTTTAGAAAAAAAAATGTCATGTTTTACAAATTTTTAGATGCAATTGTAATTAATTACCAAATTGAAATAAAGTTCCAACTGTAATTAGTTACAAACTACGTATACACACATTAGTTTTATGATTTCATTTGTTACAATTATAATTAATTATAACATTGAAATAAAGTTTCAAATTGCCTTAATTATAATCTATAAATATATCATGTTTTACAAATTCGCTACTTACAATTGTAATTAGTTGCAAAATTGAAATAAAATTATAATTGTAACTAATTACAAATTATGAATACATATGTTAGTTTTACGAATTCATTAGTTGCAATTGTAATTAATAACAAAATTGAAATAAAGTCTCAATTGTAATTAATTACAATTTGTAACTAATTCAATTAATTTTAAAAGAAAAATGAAATTTCGAGTGACTTCTCACATACAATTAAGTTATAATTAAGTTACAATTGTAATTAAGTTGTAATTGTAATAAATTACAATTTGTAACTCACTCAAATAATTTTTTTAAAAATTGAAATTTCGAGCGAGTTGCCAGACACTATTAAGTTACAATTGTAATTAAGTTGTAATTGTAATTAATTACAATTTGTAACCAATTCAATAAGTTTTAGTAATTAAAATTTTTGTGTATTACAAATTCATTAGTTCCAGTTGTAATTAATTGTAGAATTAAAATTAAGTAACAACTGTAATTTATTACAAGTTGTAACTAATTCAAATAATTTTCAAAGAAAAAATGAAATTTCAAGTGACTTATAATATACAATTAAATTTGTCATATTTTACAAATTCAATAATTATAATTGTAATTAATTACAAAAATGAAATTAAGTTACAATAGTAATTAACTATTGTAATTAATTACAGAATGAAATTGAGTTACAATTGTAATTCATTATAAAATGTAATTAAGTTTCAATTGTAATTAACTCTTCGTTTGATAAAAGTTTTTTATTTATGGGAATATTATGTTTTTGAGGCAAAATATGTGCTTGAAAAGTGGTTTGAAAAAATATATGTGATTAAAAAATGATTTATGTTGACGTCTGTTTTTGTCAACAAATAAAAGTAGTAGGATCTTTCAACTTGATAAACGAATTGTATATTTTTATTTAATTTGTCTAAGTATATAGCTCCCAAACAGGATTATATACGTTGTAATAAAGTTTGAGAGATTGCAAGAGGTGAATAAAGCAACAGATCGAAAGCGAACTGAGGTTAAAATTACAGAAATTCACGTCCAGTTCGATACCGATCTGACAGCCAGGTCGAATCCACGAAACCAAATGGCAAGGGTTTTGAGGTTTTTTTTTATATCACATGCCCATTAATGAGCATTTACCACTTCTATTTATAGTAGTTGAAGGGTTAAAACATAATCATTACAACATATCACTTCTGCAGTGTGTGACTGACAATGACTACTGCAATTGCTGACAACATGTCACAGTTGATTATACTGACATTTCACAAACAATCATAATTACTGACACATAATGCGGCTGATTTGATGTATCAGCAGCGCCGCCAATCTCACTATGCTCGGAATTCACCTCGGCACCTTATCAGCTCGGTCAATGCAAATCACCTCTTCCTCAAAGTTGAGGTCGGCTCCATTTTCACCTCGGCAGTTTATCAGCTCGGTCAATGCGAATCACCTCTCCCTCAAAGTTGAGGTCGGTTCCAAGTTCACCTCGGCGCAAAATTACCCCGGTCAAAATTAACCAGTTGCCATCTTAAGTTGAGGTCAACATATTGAATCCACGTCAGCACGATAAACAACAATTTAAAATATATATTGTTTATAAACTTGTTTACAAACCATTTACCAAATGGAGGCTAAGTTACAATTATAATTAATTACAATTTGAAATTGATTTAAATAATTTTAAAAAATAATCTTTTGATTGACTTGTAATATACATTAAGTTATAGAAGTAATTAATTAATTACAATTGTAATTAATTAAAAATTTGAGATTTGATTACATAATATAATTGTAATTCATTACAATTTGCCCACATGTTTTTCATGACTTTTAATGTACAATGAAAATTTCACCAGAACATATTTCATTTGTAACACATTCGCTCTCATTTCTCTAAATCCAAAATATTACACAAAGTGTACTGGAATGACTCTCTCTTCAAATATCTATCAAAAATTAAGGGACACCGAGATTTAGTTCCCAAAGATAGGGAGGATTTCGTTGGAAGGGACCTCACTTTTTAGCTTTTCCGTTATGTGATACCACAGCCTCCAACTACTACAATCTTGGCAGATTCAGTGATCTATTCACGAGGACGGTTGTGAGATCAGCATATCATTGTGGTAAAAATAAAAACCAAGAACAAGGAAGAAGACCAGTAATTGGACATTCTAATATCATCTAGATCTACCCATGGATTTTTGTGAATCAATGTAATGAAATTTGGTCACCGCTATTTGCCTCTGCAAGAGTCTAAACTTTAAATATTTGCAACATGTAGGCTCGTTCCCAGCCCAAGAAAGCTTCATGTCTATTAATGGAGATGCACAATGATCCACTCAAGTCCACAATCCACTGCAGTTGTTGGGCAGAAACCCTTCATTCCACCGTATAGATTATTTGAAGAGCTTAACGTGTTTGGCCATTCATATGGAAGATTTAAAGCCACAAATAACTCACCTTCCAGCTTGTCGGGAAACAACAACTGAGGTATGGATTGGTGGAAGAAAGTCAGATAAGTTTATAATACTCAATTAGGATATATATTATGTCAAAATGATGTGTGTCTGTTTCGTTCTTTTCCAAATTTTCAATTTTTACCTGATTCTAAAAATATGTTTTGTATGGTTAAAATATATTTTAAAATAACAGATATTTAAAAATCTATCCTTAAAGTTTTGTATTTGTGTACTTAACCCAAAATTAAAGCTTAAATTTGATTTATTTCAATACTGGAGCCCAACACAAGCCCGGAAAAACTGGCCCAAGACCCGGTCCAAGTTTATCAACAACCGGCTCGATACAAGCCGTTGGATTTCCTTGATCATATCTTGGCCGTCCACTGAAGAATAAAGACGTGTAAACTTGGTTCTAATCCATTCCCCCTTCCAGACGATTCATCTGATCTCTTTCTATCTTCTCTCTTTTGCATTCGTTACTTTGTGGTTTTCCGAAGAGAGAACTCTCATCTATCGCATTTTCTTCGTGATTTTAACCTTGATTCTTCGTGTATAATCAGAAGGTATTCTTAGTGGTTGATTACAGTGTTGAATCTGTAATATCACTTTGTGGAACTTTGTGGTTTATGCGAGTTTTGAGTTTTATTCTTATTTTCTTTAGATCTGTTTAAGGATTTGTAAATTTCTTTATATACTTTGCGATTTTATTTGAGTAATAAAATTTTCTGAGGTATTTATGTTTGCATTGTGTATTCTTTGTGGTGATTATGAGTAAAAACGTAACGACAAAAGATTTATTCTCAATATTTGTTTAACCAATAGATATTAAATACATGTATTGTATTTATGTAGCGAATAATTTCTGTAATAATTAATTTGTACATGTTACGTGGTCAATTGTTTCTATAATGCTTACTCTTTTGGAACTTTTTGATTTTCATTGCCTCCAATATCTTATTCTGTCTCAGGAGTGATTTTTATTAGTTCAAAATATGTGATCAATATATATTATTTTCATTTATTTTTTTCTTATTTTTTTTCTTCCTTTGCACCTGAATAATTGATAGTGTGAGTACATCATGGTAATTTTCATTTACAGCTGCAGTTTGTCTTCTGTTGACCCTTTTTTAAGTACTAGGGCAAGTCGTGCGTTGCACGAATCAGAGTCAAGTGTAAGTGTTGATAATATTTAGGAACAGATGATTGAGTAAGAATTTTAAAAAGTAGGAAAATATGATGTATTCAAGTGTTTGTGTTGTATGATTAGTTTAAAACATTTCATGCTTGATCTAAATTGAGAACAAGTACATAAGAAGAATAAATGCCTATAATTAGAAGTAATTAGAAGTAGCATTAAAGATATAAAGATAAAAGAATTTATAAATAGAAATAATGGTCAAGATATAGAAGAATTTAATAAAGTTAAGGAAAGTTTAACTACATAAGGAAATTGGTAATTAAAAAATAAAAAAAATGCAATACTTATATCTTTTCCTGAGTGATTGCGATTCTCAAACTCCTTAAATGGAGTTATTGGAAAGTAGATAATAGTTGTCCATGTCACGGTTTTAGACGTCTTTAATTATTAGACGTATCCAATGGAGATGCCAACTTGGTAAATGAAATTTGGAAGGTAGCCTAGATTCAAAATCAGAAATCCTAGGATGTTAAGATTTATTTTAATTCCATAATGAGAAATCTATAAATGTTTTAAAATGTCATTCAGCATATTGAGAAGATGAAAAAGTTAAAAAAAAATTATTACACAGAGGATGCAAACAAAATTACAACAGTATATACCAAAAATCCAATTACAAGAAGTCCAGTGCATTTGTAATTATGTGAAGTATTCACAGGGAATTGATACTCGATACTGTAGTATTCCATTTTCTCCCTTTCGCTGATGAAAATGTGTACACACCTGTACAAACTGTATAAAAATTACTATCAACTGCTACAATACGTGTGCGCGCACACGCAAAGCAAAAAAACCATCAAGTCACACAATAGAAAAAACGATATAGAAAATTACTGTTCAGTGAAGATTGAGCATTGAAGAATATCTTAATTGTTTGAGTGGGCTTACAACCAATAATCATAAAACAAGGATGAAAGATCTACAAGCAATTTTCAAGGGTCCAAAAGTATAAACTTCTTTAGAAAATATAGATCTGTGTGCTTTAGTACAGAGAGATTTTATACTCACAGATCAAAGAAGATGTGCATTTGTAATCTATATCATAGGATATTTGAGGATTTGATAATGGTCCAATTTTTTTCTTTGGAGGGCCACTGATGCATGGGTATTTTGGGTTTCTGTCCTCCTTCAATGTCTTGGGCCTATGGAATGTAACGTTTACGATCATCTCCTTTGATTTCTTCTTGATTGTTGAAGAGCCTACTTTCATAACCTTGGCAGCCTTTAAGGTCTGAGCCTTTGGATGTGCCTATTTTATATTGTCCACTGTGAACCAAATGCTAACACAAGTACAAGGATAAGATAGATATAAAAAAATGCATTTATCATAAAGCAAGAACAATAAATTTTTATAGATATTAGTCAACAAATAAATGTAAATCATAATCATGAGGATGAAAAATTAACTTGTATATTAGGTTCTTTAATCAGTTAATGACAAGGAATCTCGATTTAAGGAGCTTCTATGGATTGAATATATCATTAAGGAGAAACATCTCAGATCACAAGAGCAACTACTCCTACGAGTAAATACGAAATTGCACGAGTTTTGCTTTCTTGATGCTGTTATTAGTGTAGGATCATTGATACAATTTAAATTCTTAATACAACTAAGAAGTTCACACTTAAGAAGTCTTCAAGTAAAGAGAAGCATTTTAATCATTTCATAGATAATGCTTCCGTAGTGAATTTTGCTGAAAAAGTAAGCATATCATGTTATTGGAAAAAGGTACCGAGCTTTTTACCCAATGTCTTTGTCACTTGCTCATTATAAACTCCAGAAGAACTTGACCTACAATTGGTATTCATCACAAATGCAAACAAATGAAGAATTGAGGACCCAGTTAGAACCAATTAATCTCTTTGAAGTAGGCATCGGTAAAAAATGAATAAATGGATTACATTTTTACTAATGAATATGCATGTCTTAAACCGGTCTAGGCAATTTCAAAAAACGTGTTTTAGGTAGCACTGCCTATCATTTTTACTAAAAGTAATAACTTCAATCATGGCCCATCCGGAGTGCACTCTAAATAATAGTTCACACATACACAAATCTGCACGAATCAAAAAATTATTTAAAAGCATTACCATCAGTTAGAGCAGGGGTCCAGTGCTATTAAAAACTCATATATAATACTAACTGTTGTACTTGTTTCCTGACAAACACATTTTATCTCTACAAAATGTTCTACCCAAAATAAACATGTTCCATTTCTTGCATCAACAAGCAAACCTAATAAAATTTGAAACAAAGTGGTTGAAACTTTCAAATGTCTCATATCCACCCTTCTTATAAGATCAACAGTTTAAGCTCCATAAAATAGTATAATTACAAAAGCATGGCAAACTCACCCTTCAAAGTTTTAATGGGAAAAACTTATCAAGGGAAATTCCAAATAATAGAGGTATTGAAATCGAGTGCTACACAACCAGCTTTGTGATACTTTGCATAATACTTATTAACTTGGGACTGCTGAAGAAGCTAAAAATAATGAAGATGAAGGGAAAACAACAAAGAAACTGCATCACAAATGCATTATTAGGGCAGGGCATACAGTTATAAGCTTTGGAAACTTAAATATGGTATTTACTTTGGCTATTGTAGATTTCAGAATGAAGTAGAATATTTCAATTCACACAAACCACAAACTAATACAATAAACTCAAACAATCAAGAAAGATTCATTACAACCGACCTCACCATATCTAAAGCATTGCCACTAATACTGCAATGTTCATCATATTCACTATCTTGGATGTAAACTTTTGCATTGCAGCCTTTGCGTAAAATATTTTGAAAACCACATAATTAGAAATCAATGGAATAAATATATCAAAAAGAATTCAACTAAAATGGAAGCTAAAATGTCAAGCTATTTATATCCAAATAAACTTAAAAGTTTGTGTTCTGAAACTATCCCTGGAACATACTTCAACCAAATTGGAAAAACCATTATAATTAATTAAAACAAGAAAAGTCCTCAATATAAATACCTTTTCCCAAAATAATTTTTTTCTTCTACTAATAGAAAATCATGCTTCCAATTTCTAATATTACCCAAAGTATAAAGTATTTGATAAAAAATAGAGATCCTCTCTTCCACTTACATGTAGTAGAAGTTGAGATCAATAGCAATACCTAAAGCAAAGAAGCTGATAAATACATGCAGTTCAACATGAAACTAACAAAACTTGCTAATTAAATGTAACATCAAATTGAAAGAATCCAAAATTCTGTACACCATAATTACCATCAGGGGCTTATCTTCTCGTATTTTGCTTCATTTGACATATTGAAGTCTCCTTTTATATTCACAGCTATAAATAAGGAAAATAAACATAATCAATACTTACAAAGTTAGGACATATAAAGTTGCTCTTATCAATAAAAAATAAAAAATACCAGAGCGATCTGATAATGGCAAAAATTGAGCGAGAAACATTATAATTCATCCACAGAACACCACATCATCTGCCTGCAAAATAAAATCATCTGCATAAATGAGAATTTTGAAATTTTAGCAGCAATTAGTTATGAGAAATATTTTTCTAGATCGGTTAAGTAAAGCAAATCATTTGCCACATCCTTTGAACCCAAATGTGAAAGAAAATAATCCAAGCTCTAATGTGGAAATTTCATTGGCTTTACCTTTGGATTAACTATCATCGGCATCCCACCAGCAGCAGAAGAAGGAGAAACCGATTTGAATCGGTGATATCGTTAAATATATACATCCTTTTCTTCTTCTTCATTCTCTGAAATGCCAAATCAATTGGTAGTGGACGTCATGGCAGGAAGTACCTGTTGGAGTTGGTTATCAAATAAAAAAAGAAATGCAAATCACATGTAAATCTGTAAACGTAAAACATATGCGGAAGGATGGAACCCAATTGAAAAAAACCAAAACCACAACCTGGATCCAATAGATTGAAATATACCAAACAATCTAAGGAAATAAAATTGAGTTAAACTTATAAACAAACAATTAAAATTTAAAAGCCTGGAAAAGTTAATCAATGTTATATAATCAAAAATGAAAAGTTAAAATGAATCCTCACCTTGGCTGCCCATTTATGTCTTCTAGATTTAATGAATCTGTAAGTGGTAGAAGTGGTATAGAAATTACATAGATTTCACAAGCGAAATTATTAATGTCAAAAAAAAATAAATCAATAAACGTATTTAGTATAATGCAAGAAGGGAAGCATACCATCATATACTTTAATCTAGCTTCCATCTTTGGATATTTATTAGGATGGTATAATCTCCAGATATAGGATCACCATGATTGTACCTTAAAAAAAATCGTGTTTGTGGATTTTAGATTCGTATTTATCTGTTTGTCCGTAATTAGAAATCCAAAGCCTGCAATGTTAGTAAACAAATTAATTCAAGGTGTTTAGTACAGTAATTTGTCCTTTCATTTTACTTTTCTTTAACTCTGTAATTTTTTGTTCTCTTCAAGGGAAATGGAAAAGGAAAGGAAAAACGAAAACGAAAGAGTTAAAGAATTGAACTTGTCCTTGAGATCATTGATCTGGAATTTCAGATCCTCCTATGACCACCGAAAAAGTCATCGAAGTCAGCGGGAAGACCATTAGTCGGAAGGATCAGCAGGTAGGCGGAGGTGCTGATTGATGAACATAATGTTAATACTTTTCAATAGCCAAAATAATCTAAAATAGAAATGATAAACATAATTGAGCGTGGAAACAATATGAACACACTGAAGAAATGAACACAGAAAAATTAACAGAATCCCCTCTCATAAGCCATAATATAAGATGTGATGTAGGACAAACTTGTGTTTCCAAACGCTATTCGATATCATGAAGAGGCATATTCAATTCTTTAAACTAAAATTGCTATTACTATATTGATACCAATAGGGCTACGATCCAGGTTTCATAAACTTCATTGATTCAACTAAAAAATAAACTACATAAAAATAAAATTATGATCTGAAATTTCAGTTAGCCATTTCTTTCTCCATTTCCAAATTCATCACGTGCAATATACACATAAAAAGGGTAAAAGAGAAATATAAATATTAAAAAACTAAAAGAAATAATCAGCATTTTTAACTAATTGAATTTTGTCATCGCAAATTCAGTGATACTCATTAGATTTTCCAATCAACCATCAGTTGTTAGATCTCCCAGTGGCTCTTACGAAACCTTAGCCTAGGTTATGGGGATTCATGCACTTCACCTTTATTTTCAATGCAATGACATGGATCTATGTTAACATAAAACTATCATTAATGTGTCATCTATGTGTTCTCGTGAACTCTAAGATATGTTTGTATAGTTTTCATAAGTAATTCAAATGACATAATTGGATGTGAAAGTACAAAATCATATTTCTTGATAAATGATTAGACCCTGCATGGTTCAGCATTCTTAGCACTATAATCTCGATCTATATTAAATGGACTCATGTGAGTATTTTTCAAACACGATGTGGGGCTAAAAAATATCAAATGCAGTGTAAATTAATAATACATAATGAAATGCAAGAGGTGATATTTGTCAGATGGATGCACCATGCTTCACAGAAATTAGAGAAAATATATATGTTATAAAGCAAGATGAGAGAGCATTTGTTATAAAATATACAATGATAAACAAGAAAGGGGGAAACTCCAACTTCACAATCACAACCTCCTACAGTCTGAAATTCGATAAAACTACAATTTTCCAATGAAATCAAAATTCATAAGAAAATAATTAGAATAGTTTTCAAAAGCCAACGAAAACAACTTTGATTTCACAAAACTCAGAGAAGAGACGTCATAATAGAGTGATCTTTAAAAGAAAGTATTTTTACACAAAAGTAGGAGGATAGAACATCAAGCATTAAAGAGCAAAACTATCACCCCAACTCCTCCAACCCTCTCACAGGGGTATGAATAATAAATATTTAAAATATATAACATAGTAGGATAGTGATGTATTGCATATTCTAACTCCAGCATGTGAACCAATAAAAATACATGGCAGAAGAGAAATAGAAAAGCCCCAATCTTTTAAATAAATTTATACATAAAAACAATTAAATGCCACTAAAAACTCATCAAAATTATCAAAAACAATAATTTTATCAATTCATGTCAAAATTACAACATCTTGGCAAGTCAAAAAGCGGAAGTCAATCATAACCAAAAAATACCCAAAACAAGTAATGCAGTACTAAGACATGGAAACTGAAATTCAACACAAGAAACAAAATCAAGTTGAAAAGAAGAAAATAATTTCAAAAATAATACCAATAAATAGATAAAAATAGAGGGTTTGAAGAATTCGAATTATTGACTATGGCTTCGCTGTGTTATATCATCCCTGTGGTATGAAGAAAAAAATGTGTAAGACTAAAAATGAGCAAAATAGAAGAATATCAAAATATGAGATGCACAATAACCCCCAAGAAACTTGAGAAAATGATTCACATACACAAATACACAGACTCCTCACACATATATAGAATTAATAAAAAAAAAGTTATATAAGAGTTGGTTAAAGAAACTGGAGTTACCCCTAGAAAAGTAGATTCTCTCCCCTTTTAATCAACCTTTTGATAAGATTAGAGCATGTAGATCAAAAGATTATGCATGGCTAGAAAATCATAGAGATGTTTCCAAGTTAAAATTGTAAAGATCCCACATAAAAAAAAAAAACTTTCAGATTGAGTGAAAAGTTAACACATTGCACATCATTGTCCAAACTTAAAAAGATATGTTGACAATCTAAAAGATCACAGTATATTACCATGCAACAACTCCATAAAATCTGTATATGAAGAACATTTTTCTCCTAAAAATTTAAGTCCTAACTCTAAGATATGGCACTAAATGAACGTCAGCTATTCACAAAAATTAGAGCATCAAAGATATTAGAAATAGAGGATAAATTGACAAGTAGGGCTGCTGATGACAAGAAAATGTATGAATTGTATGCACTAAGATTTCTCAATTAAAAAAGAAAATGGATGGATGGATTGACTAAAAGGTCATATGTGAAGTAACCTTAGAAAGTGAATAGAATACCGATTTGATTTGTTTTACCCTGCAACCAACAGAGAAATGCAGCTAAAAGCAAGATAGTCATACAGTAGTTTTAGAATTGGTTCTACAAAGTAAATACATTGCCTCAATGGAAAAGGTAAGTTGCACATTTATTTAATCTAATCACCTTTTTTTCTTCAATCAAGAGAGAGCTAAGAAATTGTAATTAGACTAAAACCGCATTTTGCTCTTAGAACTGAGTCCCAAAAATTATTAATCCATCTACAGTATATTATTATTTATTGTAAGTACACAATAAAGAATTTAAAGAAAGAAAGGAAAAATTATAGCTAATGGAGAAGGAGAAGCATAAGAAGAAGAAGATGATGACTTTCCAGGGAACCCTATTTTGATAATATCTGATAAAGCACTTGTGTGAGCTTTCTGGAAAGCATTTTTTTTTGAAACTCCACAATCTCATAAGTGTTTATGTGTAGATATTCAATGACGTCACCGGGAAATACAGACCTCAGACATAGAATCCACTTTTTGGTCCTTATCAAAGAATATATTATCTGATTTTAGAGGCTAAAATAAAAGAAATGTGACATCATATTATACATTAAAAAATTGATACCTAGAGACAGTTGAAAGTCCTAAAAGGAAGTATTCAGTACATAGAAAAATGGAATGTAGAATAAGTCCTGAACCACTTATATTTTTGCTTCGAGACTAAATTTAAACTCCAATTGATATGCTAACTTCTAAATAGACACCACAAAATAGAACTAAATTAATAAATAAGACACATAAAAAATCAATATATGCCCAAATTAACAAACTAAGTATAATCCCTTTTTTGAAATTCTCAAAGTGCTCACTTGCGTCATGTCTCGTTAAAATCTGCTTCCATCAATTTCACACAGAAGACTTGGTTGAGCAGTTAAAAACCTTTGCAAAAAAATCCATCCTTAAGAACAAAGAGAAGTTTATTTACTAATAATACATATGATAACAACTTTAACTCTTGTAGAGCTACTTTATGATAAGGAATTCATAGAAAATAAAAGGAACAGAAGAAATATAAAAAGGAAAAATGGTTCAAAAGAAAGGAAAAGAAGCATACAACTAAGAATATACCTTAAGAAGAAACTAAAGTAATAATAAATTAAACCATGAAAATAAGAAGGAAAAAAATTGCAGTAAAAAGAGTAATAATTTAATTCAAAAGGCTTAAGATTTTTTTTAACCATGGCAGCCATAACTCTCGAGGCATGAGTGTCTTCGGAGTAACCCTGTAGAGGAGACAATAAGATGACAAAAAATTAGTTTTTTTGTGAAGAACTAAAGTAAAATAACCATAAAAGGTACAAATAGACCAAAAAACTCAAGGATTAGAATTAGAATACAAGAAAAATGATATTCACCCAATAATATGACGACTACCATCACGAACTACTTGTGAAACTAAAACCATAAGCCCTATGCTGCCTCCTTCATAGACCAAATCAACGTTCCTATAAACCTTAAAAATATACAGAAGAATGTGTAAGAACAAAGTTTTAAGACTCAACCCAAATAGAGATTCATATAACCCCTCTGTAAATCTTTAAACATTGATATTCAAGAACATTAAAAGATTGAATTTAGACATGCCTTAGAGTAATCTTGACAAATTGAATTCTTCATTTCAAATTATAACGCTTACATGATTTTCTTGGACAAACACATTAAGGCATGAGGTTACTAAAAATGCAGCAATAAGAAATGTTGTCAATGAAGCAATAGACACCAAAGAAAAAGAAAACAAAATTAGAAGCACTGACCTTCTTGCACAATTTTTCGGAGTTTGCACTTGCTAGCAATGATGCCAACTTTAAGCTTTTAAAAAATCCCAAGGTATAAATGTTAAAGAGGAAGTGCGGTTAACTTAAAAATTATTTTCCTAAAGCGCTCTGTGAGCTCTTAACAATTTGATGGTTCATTTAACTGTAAAAATTCAACCTCGGATGAGTTTTATCTTTTTTTTAAACAAGGATCATAAGATCGGTCAGAATGTGTAGTGACTGAATATTTTATTGGGGTAAGAAGTTTCTTCAATGCTGCTGCTATCACCCTTTGCTTTCACTTAATCTGAAAAAGTAAAAGAAAAGAAAATAAGATGGCAATATTGAGAATGGAATAATTTGTAGAGACCATTGAAAAAGTGGGTAGTACCAACAAGTTGGACGAAGTATAAAGAGATTCCTAAGCTTGGAGGAGAAAAACAAAATAGCTTATCATGAATTTTGAAGAACATACAAAAAAACTCAAACTGAAAGGTTCATACAAACTGTGAAGGGTCAGAATTATAACCAAATATTAGAATAGGCTAAAACTCAGGGAAGAAAATCATAATATTCTATAAGAAAGAATACAATCTGCAAAAGAACATTGCATGAACAATGTCAAGAAACGGTTTGATCAACTTAGTCTAAAGTTGTCTATGTCATACCGTTTGCTCTATAACGAGATTCCAAGCCCTTCCACTAAAGACATATCGGATGAAGAATTTGATCAAATCAAGCGGGAAGTAAAATAAGAGAAGCTATAAAGTCATATAACCCCATCCCAGGTCCATCCAATGTGTTAAATTGCAGAGAAATTCCAGTTTGCATACACAGTAATGAGGGTTGGAATTTGTCCACAGAAAAATAGAGTGAATGTAAGAGAATGCATTTGTAGTGTGTTAGGCTAAGCTCAATAAGTTGGTGAAAATTGGAAATGAAGTACTTTTTTTCACAACAAGCCAACTCATTTCACTTGGAAGTCAGCAAGATAGGCTGTTCTAAGGTTTTTTGCATCATCCAATTTAACACCAAAGAAGCAAACCCAAAATTCAAAACACACTGTAGAAAAGACCAGTGTAAATAAATCATTTTTTCTGAGATGCAAGTACTATATATTCAACTGGAAATGAAAGAACATGAACATAATTTGCATATACCACCGAGGAATTTCACCTGTCCAATTTAACACCAAAGAAAAACATACCCATAACTAAAAACAATATATAAAAAATCCCAACAAAAGTGATTAATCAGTTTTTAAATGGGCTATATATAATTACTGGATATTTCAACCGGAGGAAAGAAAAAGGGAAATGAAAGGTACCCAATTCCACGAGCTCGGTGGATTTCGTGGCGATTGTAATGCAAAGAAGGACGATGTCGAACATGCGAAAGCATTATTGCTTTTCCAGTGCTTTGACCGACAGAGGAGCTTCGCCTAGGGTTTGTGCGGCTAAAGAATGAACGAAACCTGACCTTTTTGCTTGGTCGGGAGTCTCCTGGGAGAAAGAAGAGAGCAGGGCTTGTGGAGGAAGAAGAGAGCAGTAGGATTTGCGGTGCTTGGCTGAAGAGGAAGCGGCTCCGGTCGCCGGAAGGAGCGATAGAGACAGAAAGAGCGCTCGCACGGAGAAGGGAGAGAGCGAGGCCATGAAATGAAATGGATTAGACCTAATTTTGCCTTTACAAATGTAGGCTCGACTCCAGCGGAAGAAAAACGGCTCAGTTGGGGGAGAACGGCTTGTGAACAGTATTTAAGATCTTGGGGCTTTTAATATAGTAGGATTTGTATTTATTGTATTTTGATAGGTGATATTTTGTGAGATTGTCAAGTGTTGCGTGCTCCTTCTATTTGCAAATATTGTGGTGCTCTTATAATAAATCTTACAAATAAACAAAACAATTTTGCCATATGCTGATACATGGCGGCTTTGGTCCTATGCAGTCAATGCAATCGCATAGGACTCCCAAGGTGTGAAGGCCCTCAAAAGTGTATAAGATCTAGCAGTTTAATCTAATAGATAGCTCAATTTTTTTTTTAAAAAATGTCTAATTCATCCAAAAATGCTAGAAGAGTAAATTTAATTTCATATCTTGACGGTTTAAGTCATTATTTAAACGATTTTATTTAATAATTTTTTTATTCAAGGCCCCCATTTAAAATTTCGCATAAAGGCCCCCAATTTTTTGAACACTCTAGGGCCGACCCTGTGCTGATAGTAAGATTCGTTTGAAAATACATGATGCTCCAAAAGAACTACGTCAATTATTTACTACAAAAGAATGTGAAGAATTTATGAAAACAGTGCAAAGTTATAATTGTGATTTTTCAATGAAATCACTGTGTGCATTATGATAAAAATTTATTTGAAGAATATTGAAAACGATCACCTATCCACAGTGGGTACGTGTTAATGTGCCCACCGTTGATATAATGCTGACACGTGTCTAATGTTTTAAAATTTCTGAACACGTGTTAGCATCATACTCACGGTAAGCACATTAACACTTGCCCAACATGGGTAGGTGATCGGGAATACAAAAGGCCCGTCATCTACACAAAACAAAGTGATGGATTAAAGTGAAAATTACACCAGCCCATGTATTTCAACTTTCAATTGCAAACTTAAGATTTAGAAGTTTGTTTTACAAAAATCAGGTTTTAAATCAATTTTTAATATCACCATCCCATAACCCTCATCCCCATTTCAGTTATAGCCTTAGCTCATTTCTCATTCTCTCTATATCTCACGAGTCCATCACCATCGGAGGCTAGAGCTCGCCGGCCCAAAAGTAGCGATCGACGCTCACAACGTAATCGTCGCTGCAAGCGCTGCTGTGCGTCACGAGTCGTCGCTGTGAGTGGCGCCACTACTACATCGATGTGCTTCAGAGCGCAGTCGTCGCTGTTGCAATGAGCGTCGCTCACGATGCCTTCGCTGCGTCGCTGTTGCAGCGGGCGATGACAGCGCTGTGTGTGGTGCCGCGTAGCAGCGATGAACTCTGCTATTTACGTCGCTGTCACTGTCATTACTGTTTCTTTGTGCTGCCGCTGATGTTGCAGCTGCGCTAGTCATTGTCAAGCAAGGGGTGTGCTATGGTGGCGATGTGCAGTGTTGTGTATGTGCACGCAGTGGGTGGCGGTTGTGCGGTGTTCAGTGGTGTGTATGTGCCGATGTGCGGACAGTGGGTGGTGGTTGTGCGATTTGTGGTGGTGGCAGTCTGCGTTTGTGGAGGATGTGTGGTGCACGACTGTTGTGCCGTTGTGCGTGGTGGTGGTGGTGGTGGTGGCTGTGGCGGTGAGGTGAGGTTGGGTGGTGCAAGTGTCAGCTGTCGATTGGTTGTGCGTGGTGGTGGTGGTGGCGGCTATGGCGGTGAGGTGAGGTTGGGTGGTGCGGGTGTTAGTGTTTGGTCGATGGAGGAGGTGGCCATGGTGTAGGTGGAGGGGGTTACGGTGGCTGTGAGGTTGGGTGGTGCAGGTGTTGGCTGACGGTTGGTGGTTGGTGGTGGTGCTAGCGACAGGTGGTAAGTTGTGGTGATATTGATTGGCAGTCAATGATCGATAAATAAGTTGTGACCTATAAACTTTTAGTTTGTGACCAATAAATAAGTCGTGATCAAATAATTTTATACTTTGTGACGAGAAATTAATTGTGACCTATAAATTTTTTGATTTGTGACCAAAAAATAAGTCTTGACTTTTAATATTTGTGACCAAATAAGAAATTGTGACCCATTAATTTGATCATTTGTGACCGAAAAATAAATTATGACATGTTAATTTTTGATTTGTGACTTAAGAAATTTGTAAATTGTGATCAAAAAATAAGTTGTGATCATAAATTGTAAAAATTGAGACTCATAAAATCGAGATTTGTCGAGAAAAAGTTGTGACCGATAAATAAGTTGTGACCTAAATTTTCAGAATTTGTGACCTAGAAAGATGTCATGATCTATAAAATTTGTGACTTGTGACCGATAAGAGAGTCTTGATCGGTTAATTTGATAATTTGTGACCGAAAATAAGTTGTGACCTATAAAATTTGTAATTTGTGACCCATAAATAACTTGTAACTAATTAATTTGATAATTTGTGACCTTTAAAGTTGTGACTTTGACCTGTGACCAAAAATTGCATAATTGTGACATTAATTATTTAATTATCAATTTAATTATATATTTTTTTAACAAAAACCTGATTTTTGAAATAAAATAACAAGTTTCTTAAATATGAAATCTTATCTTTAAAATTCCTTATGTATTTTCCCCTTTCTTAAATCTATATTCTAAAGGATCTGGTCAGCTTATTAATCATTCATTCCAAAAGTTCTTTCCCCTGCAAAGATAAACATAGAATCACCGTGGCTTCCACCACTGGATTTCAATGTCAAACATTGCCTTTTACCCATCTTGGTGTGCCTCTATTATATACATAAACAAGCTGATTTTCCTATTTGGAAAGTGATGCTCCAAGCTAGGGATATTGCTGAACCAAATATATTCTGGAAAGTGGGTGAAGGTGTTGGGAATTAGGACGCAACTAATCCCGCCCAGGATCGATGTGACACAAATAAATTGGACTGAGAAAATATAAATACGCAAAAATAAAATGCAAATACGAAACACAAAGATTTACGTGGTTCAGCAATTTGCCTACGTCCACGGACCCACACCAATATATTTCACTAACTCGAAAAATGAGGAGTACAAAATACAACACTGTATTTTTATCTGCATATGCAAAGGCTATTCTCTCCAACTCACTTTTCTCCCTATTTTGTGAAATGCCTCTCTTGTGTTGCTCTCTACAAACACTCTTTGTTGTGGTTTTTGGTGGTGCATTTTTCATTGAAGTTTTGCCCTCTATTTATAGGGAAAGTTTGGACAAAGAATCAACAATGGAAGGAATAAAATAGGTGTGGACATATGAGGATTGTAGGCTAATGGTGTCTTACCAAATAGGTGTGAACATGGACTATTAATGGTGGCTTGCCAATTTCAACAAAGTTGGCTTTATTTTCCACATTTAGCTTCATTTTTCAACAATCTCCCACTTGGGGACAAATGTGGCTTCCCCTGAGATATCTCCTTCTTGCAACTCCTTGTGAAATATGGTGTGAGTCATTTCCTTTGTCTTCACTTCAGAAGACCAATTGAAGCTGAGCACAGCTCCAATTTTTCCTTTTTTACTGTCTTGGTCATCATGTCGGCTGGGTTCTTGCTACCCTGGATCTTCTCTAGTGTTAATACTTCATCCTCTAGAAGAGACCTGATGAAGTGATAACGGAGTCCAATGTGCTTGGTTCTAGAATGAAATGCTGAATTCTTTGCCAGATGTATCGCACTCTGACTATCACTGTGCAAAACATTCTTCTCCTGACTGAATCCCAATTCTGCCAACAAACCCTGTAACCAGATCATTTCTTTGCTAGCCTCGGTTACTGCCACGTACTCTGCTTCTGTAGTGGATAGAGCAACAATCTTCTGTATCTGCGAAATCCAGCTAACTGCAGTAGTACCTACAGTGAAAACATAACCAGTAGTACTTCTCCTGCGATCTACCTCGCCAGCAAAATCTGCATCTACAAAGCCTTGTAGAGTCACCTCGCCTCGTCCAAAGCATAAGCATCTATCAGTAGTTCCCCGTAGATATCTTAATATCCACTTTACTGCTTCCCAATGCTGCTTTCCTGGATTTGCCATAAACCTGCTCACAACTCCCACTGCATGAGCAATATCTGGTCTGGTACAAACCATGGCATACATCAAACTTCCAATGGCTGAGGCATATGGTATTTTAGCCATGAAGTTTATCTCGTCCTCTGTCTTAGGACTCTGATCACTAGATAGACGGAAGTGATTAGCTAGTGGCGTGTTGACAGCCTTCGCACTGCACATGTTAAATCTCTGCAGGACTTGACTAATGTACTTGGCCTGAGATAACTACAAGATACCCTTTTGCTTATCTCTGAAAATTCTCATTCCGAGAATCTGCTTCGCTGCACCCAAGTCCTTCATTTCGAATTCTGCTGACAGCTGCATCTTTAACTTCTTGATTTCGTCCATATCTGAGCCTGCTACTAACATATCATCGACATAAAGTAGCAAAATTATATAACTGGACTCGAATCTCCTGAAGTAGCAACAATGGTCAGCATTACATTTGAAGTAGCCATTTTTCTGCATAAATCCGTCGAACTTCTTGTACCACTGTCTCGGGGCTTGCTTTAAGCCATACAGGCTCTTCTTCAATTTGCAAACGAGCTTCTCCTTTCCTTTGACTGAGAAGCCTTCTGGCTGCTGCATATATATTTCCTCCTCAAGGTCACCATGGAGGAAAGCAGTTTTTACATCTAACTGCTCCAAGTGCAAACCCTCTGCTGCAACAATACTCAAGACTGATCTGATTGTTGTCAGCTTCACAACTGGCGAAAATATTTCCGTGTAGTCAATTCCTTCTTTCTGCTGGAAACCTTTGACCACCAACCTCGCCTTGTATCTCTTTGATCCATCATGTTCCTCCTTGATTCTGTACACCCACTTATTGTGTAGAGCTCTCTTTCCTGTAGGTAACTCGGCTAGTTCCCACGTCTGGTTAGAGATGAGAGACTTTATCTCATCTTTCATTGCAAGCTCCCACTTGCCAGAATCACCGACCTGACATGCCTCATGATAGCATTCAGGTTCACCTGCATCAGTAAGTAACATGTAGCTCATGTACTTTCTATTTGGAACATGAGGTCTGGTTGACCTTCTAAGAACAGGAACTGGAGACTGTGATGCATCAGTCTCTAGAACAGGCTCCTGTAACTGCAGATCCTCCTCTGTCTGCTGCGACGTACTACTTTCTGGAGCATCCAACTCAACATATGTTGGATCATCATGTACTGTGTCATCGGACTGCACTTCATTTCTGTCCTTGTACATAACCTTCTCGTTGAATATGACATCCCTGCTTCTGATGACCTTTCTGTTCTGGTCATCCCATAAGCGGTAGCCGAACTCATCTCCGCCATATCCAATGAATGTGCACTTTAGTGATTTGGGGTCTAACTTGCCCCTTGCCTGGTCACTAATATGTGCATATGCGACACATCCAAAAACTTTCAAGTGGGAAAGTTTTATTTCTTTTCTGCTCCATACTTCCTCCGGTATCCTGTACTCCAACGGTACCGAGGGTCCTCGATTGATCAAGTACACCGCTGTGTTGACTGCTTCTGCCCAAAACTGTTTGGGCAAGCCTGCATGTAACCTCATGCTTCTGGCTCTCTCCGTTAATGTCCGGTTCATACGTTCTGCAACTCCATTTTGCTGTGGAGTCCCTGGCAACGTCCTCTCCATTTTGATGCCATTCTGGTAACAGAACTTCTTGAACGCCATATCCGTATATTCTCCTCCATTGTCGGACCTCAGCTTCTTTACTCGCAATCCTGTTTCATTTTCCACCATGGCTTTCCACTTCTTGAACACATCGAATACTTCGGACTTGTGTCTCAAGAAATAAACCCACACTTTTCTCGAGTGGTCATCAATGAAAGTCACAAAGTATGACTTTCCGCCAATGGATGAAACTGCGGTTGGTCCCCAAACGTCTGTGTGGACTAACTCAAGTTTCTCTTGCTTCCGAGTTCTGCCACTAGTGTTGAAACTCACCCTGGTCTGCTTCCCAAAGATGCAACTCTCGCATAAGTCTATATCAGTAGACTGAAGCTCTGGTAGTTTCCCCTTTGCATGCATATACTTGAGTCCCTTCTGACTCATATGCCCAAGTCTCTGGTGCCACAAGTTTGGGCCCTCCTTGCTTTCAGCAACTGCAATTGTCACACAAGCATCCGTCGTTGTGTAGAGGGTGCCAGTATCCTTGCCTCGAGCGATAATCATGGCGCCCTTGGTGATCTTCCAGTTATCACCAGAGAAGGTGGTGACATGTCCTTCTCCCGGAAATTGCTTGACGGAGATCAAGTTCTTCCTCAATTCTGGAATATGTCTCACGTCCTTCAGCTTCCACACAGATCCATTGATCTTGATCTGTACATCACCTTTTCCGACCACGCCACACGGTTGATCATTACCGAGATATACTCTGCCAAAATCACCCCGCGTATAGTTTACAAAAAACTCCTTGTTTGAGGTAGCATGAAAAGATGCTCCGGAATCAATCACCCAGTATTCCCTTTTTCTCTCCAAAGAGCATATCAAAGCATCGTCCGCTTCCTCTTCCACAACATTGACTTCTGTCCTGTCCTCCTTTTCTTTTGGAGGTGCTGTGCACTGATTTTTGTAATGACCGGTCTTCCCACACTTCCAACATTCCACAACCTCAGTTTTGTTGGAATTGTTTGGATTTCTGGATCTTGATCTTCCACTTCTGAATTTGCCATTGCCCCGCCCATTTCCTCTGTTAGAATTTCTGCCTCTGCTTTCCACGTTCAACGCCGATCCTGAAGTTGAGGCACCTTCTGATTGTCGTCTGATCTCCTCCGTTAAGATCATGCTTACGACATCATCGAACTTCAATTTTGACTTTCCGGCAGAGCCACTAATTGCTGTGACTGTACCATTCCAGCTGTCTGGCAACTGCCCAAGAATTAACAGAGCTCGAACTTCATCACTAAAAGTGATTTCGACTGTGTTTAGCTGGTCCGTCACTTCATTGAATTCATTTAGGTGCTCCCCAAATCTTCCGCCTTCGGCCATCTTCATATTGAACAGCTTTTTAATTAAGTGGACTTTATTTGCTACAGATGGCTGTTCGTACATGCTAGAAAGGGCTGCCATGAGAGACTCTGTCGTCTTCTCATTTTTTATGTTGAAGGCCACTGACTTTGACAACGTCAGCCTGATTGTGCCGAGTGCTTTTCGATCAAGCAACTCTCAATCCCCCTGGCTTATATCTTCTGGCTTTTCTTTTAGTGGCTTGTATAGATCCTTCTGGTACAGATAGTCCTCCATTTGCATTTTCCAAAATCCAAAATTTGAACCATCAAATTTGTCAATTTTGGATATTTTCTCATCTGTCGACATTGCTCCCACTCGATCACAAAACAGTCTAAAGAAATCTTTTCTGATGTGGAAGATCAGTCAAAGCTGCAACCACAGAGCATACTAAGAATTTCAAAAGATCTCAATGAGCCAAAGCTCTGATACCAATTGTTGGGAATTAGGACGCAACTAATCCCGCCCAGGATCGATGTGACACAAATAAATTGGACTGAGAAAATATAAATACGCAAAAATAAAATGCAAATACGAAACACAAAGATTTACGTGGTTCAGCAATTTGCCTACGTCCACGGACCCACACCAATATATTTCACTAACTCGAAAAATGAGGAGTACAAAATACAACACTGTATTTTATCTGCCTATGCAAAGGCTATTCTCTCCAACTCACTTTTCTCCCTATTTTGTGAAATGCCTCTCTTGTGTTGCTCTCTACAAACACTCTTTGTTGTGGTTTTTGGTGGTGCATTTTTCATTGAGGTTTTGCCCTCTATTTATAGGGAAAGTTTGGACAAAGAATCAACAATGGAAGGAATAAAATAGGTGTGAACATATGAGGATTGTAGGCTAATGGTGTCTTACCAAATAGGTGTGAACATGGACTATTAATGGTGGCTTGCTAATTTCAACAAAGTTGGCTTTATTTTCCACATTTAGCTCCATTTTTCAACAGAAGGGAAAATTGATTGCCTCCACGAGCATTAACTTAAGGCTGGATTTATATATATAGGAGATATGGTCAAATCTAGTGTAGCAAATATGTCAGGGATTATATGAGTTTGAATGGGTGGAACGAAGAGAAAATATTTAGCGAGATTGCTGATGAAATTTTGATGATTCCCATTTCCCAATCTAAAGATTAAATAATCAAGTGGAAGATTAGCTCCCCGAGTATATTCACCAATAAATCTTGTATTGACCTGTTAAGACAAAGAAATACCAGGCACATGTTTAATACATATGAAATAATATGAAATAAAATTGAAATCCATGTTATGCCTATTACCGGTGTCTCTGTAGGATTATTTTATTTGTACCCCAATGATGAGCATGCCCCACCCCCATATGAGTAGAGGATCACACTTGGGATGCTTGCGGCATTACCTGTCTCAGTATCATCTTTGAGGATCCTGTTGCCTGATGTCATTTTTAGTAACTATCAATAGAACCTCATACAAGCTCTTCATGTAAATATGTCGAATATTACTTACAAAATACAAACAACTCCTTATTCCTCTAGCCATAATTTAATAATATCATCTCACATTTTCTATATTTTATGATAGCAGACCTTTTATGCTACCGACACCTTCAAATGTATGGCTTCCATATGTCATGTGACAGCCACACATTAAACGTCAGCAACATAAAAATCGCGTTTATGATACTACTGTCTTCTAAAACTGCAACAATATCCTCGAACACTTACTGAATTAATTTCAATAAGCTTCGAAGTCTGAGATTGAAAGTTGGCTCATTCTATTTCTACGTACATTTCCCGAATGCCTAAGTCCCAGAGTGAGAGACACTTCTCCTGCCTGAGTACTCCCAAGCCTAACAAGCCCCACATTGACACCTTCATTTGTTGATATTCCCAAGTCTTGCACTCCGGCTGCCTCAGCCTCGTCTGCCATAAAACACCGGTACACAGCTGGCGTCGAGTCAGCACACGTGGTGGATGTGGATGCAGCAAAGTAGGAGGAGGAGGTGGTGGTGCCACCTTGGAAACTGAGCTGGTTTCCCAAGGTGCACTGCCCATAATTAATGATGTTTTGTGAAGGGTCCTTTTCTGATGCATTCATTTCTGATAATTTCTGCATTGTAGTTTGTGCAGTGGTCACATCAATATTTTGGCTATGGGTTTCTGAATTTGGTTCATTAATGTCGTCCTGGTTTGCCTCTTGGAACTCTCTCTGATACATTTCTTCCACCATAGGCTTCCACAGCCTAACCCTAGCATTTATGAACCAATTTGATACCTGGAAGAAGTGAATTTATAATGTTTGGAGAAAGTAATTGCAGAGGATACATGCTGGCATGGAACATAAATTAATGAAATGCTACAAGGACATAAAGAATGATCCAAAGTTTTACACTCACGCACATAATAACAATCTGTTTTACTTTTATTAATGACGTCAACTTTAAAATCAACAACTCACAATCATCCAAATCATTTTCGATCACTGATTCGATCACCATTTTTTTTAGCAAAGTAGCGTTTTTCTTAATGAAAACCCTTTGCCATTTCTTTAGTGAGAATTTTTATTTTTTAAACTATAGTACGAAGTATTAGATGAGAATAAACTATATAAAAAGCTGTAAAATTAAATTTGTATTTGCCCAACCTAACACGCACTTAATTAATCTATCTCGTAAAATATATGTGTGTTTGAAATATATTACTCGACAGCCTTAAGACAACAAATAGAGTTTTGACATTTTTTTATTCATCTCTAATTCAATGAATCAATACAATATGCAGTATAACGTGTGTCCAATTGACTTGCACAATGAATATCATGAAATGCACAAATAATGATGTGATTGGCCCATGTTTGGTAGTGGTTATTTGAAAACTCATTTTCAATTGCATATTCTCTTGATAAAATCATTTTGTATTAGAATTCAAAATTTTTTCTGACTTTTAACCACATTTTCCAAGAAATTATTTTCAGGAAATTTATTTTAGAAAAACCTACATTAAAAGGGGTCCGTTTGCTAAAAGGATTATTTTTGGATTTTTTCATCAAACTCATTTTCAACCACACATTTCTATGGAATTCACCATTTTTCACACTTTTCAATCACTTTTCAATCATACATTCCCCAAAAATCACTTTTTTTTCTCATTACCAAACAAGCTCTTAATTAATATAATGATATTACCGCTTGTGAAGAAATAGTGCGTACTAATTATTAGACCGTAGATGAATCATTTTGCTCATGAATTCATAACTTTTTTAGATTTTTTAACCATACATTCTCCGAAAAATTATTTTTAACGAAATTTATTTTAAACTACATTAAAAGACCCCTTAGTATAATGATAATACTACTTGTGAAGAAATAGCGTGTAACTTATTAGAATGTAGACAAATTACTCTAAAAACTATGATAGAAACACAAGAAAACCTATCAAAAATTGAAATAACACTACAAA
This sequence comes from Ligustrum vulgare, assembly GCA_963555705.1. Classification (NCBI taxonomy): domain Eukaryota; kingdom Viridiplantae; phylum Streptophyta; class Magnoliopsida; order Lamiales; family Oleaceae; genus Ligustrum; species Ligustrum vulgare. The sequence goes on along the minus strand of OY743184.1, from coordinate 9,841,324 downwards.
AAAGGGCTTTTTCCAATGGAAAAAGTCGTCGGTAAAAGGCCAATTTCCTTCGAAAATCCGTCGAAGAAGCATCAGTTGGTAATCTTTTCCAATGAAAAAATTATGCCGTCGGAAATTTCCGACGCATCCGACGGTCCCGACTGTCGTTGAAAAAAATTCGTCACTAAAAGCCTGTTTCTAGTAGTGTAAAATATAAACATTTTACTTTAAATATACATACATAAATAATAAAATCTATAATTTGATTATCTTATAATTATTTAAGTACTAAAGAATTTGTTATTAAACCCTATCAAAAATTGAAATGCAAATTACCACTTCATAATAAGTGGAAATTACGCACAAATGTTTTTGAACTTCACAATTCAAAAGTCAAATTTAGAAGTTATTTGTACAAAAATCAGGTCCTCATTCAATATTTAAAATATTAATTAATAATATTATAACCAATATATTTCAATCCCACAACACACCACTTTCAAGCTCTAATAATTTCCATCCCTCCATATCTCTCTTCTCTCACACATTTTATACCACAACTCCGGTGCCGTCTCCAACGGTTGCGTTGTGGCTTCCATGGCGCTTAGGCGTTGCTTCGATTTACAACAACGACGCCTTCTCCGCTGCGTACTGTGAAGTATCGGTGAAGGAGCTGCTTCGATCTAGTAGCGACGTTGCTGCTTTGATCTAGCAACGACGCGAAGCAGCGACACCGCTGCTTCCTTCTCCTTTCTTTTATTTTTTTGCTTTGGTTGAGTAGTGGTGATGGTGGTGGCGTGGTGGTTTGGTGATAATGTTTTGGGGATGGCGCTCGGTGATGGTGAGGTATGGTAGTGGCGGTTGTGCTACTGGTGAGGTGTGGCAGTGGCAGTGGACGATTTGGAGGTGGTCCGGTGGCTGTAGTGGTGGTGGAGGTGATTGAAAATGACGTGATGGCTAGCTACGGTGGTGAGGTGATTATGGATTTGATATGGTGGTGATAGTTGGGGTGCCGTAGGGTGGTGGTGGTGATGGCTGTGATTGTGGAGGAGTGGGGGTAGGGTAGGATAGGGTGGTTTATGTGTTTGTGGTGGCGGGTTTGGTGGTGGAAGTGGTGGTGTTGGTGTTGGTTGGTGGTGAGGTTAGGTGTGGTGGTGGTAGCGACGGTGGGGGTGGTCAATGGTGGCGATATTTGCAGTCTATGGTGGTGGTGTGTAACCAATAATACGTAATTTTGTAATTAATAAATAGTACGTGACCTAAAATTTTTGATGATTTGTGATCTTTAATTGAATTATTGTGATCTAATAATTTGATAATTATAACCCAAAAATAAGTTGTGACCAATTAATTACTGTAACAATAATTTGTGACTTATAAAATTGTGACCAATTAAATCGATAATTTGTGACAAAAAAATGAGTTGCAATACAACAATTTGATAAATTGTGATTGTAAAATAAAACGTGACCTTTAAAATTTGTAATCTGTGACTGAAAAACTTATGATTTTTGAAAATTGTGACTTTAAAAACTCGTGATTTGTTATTGAGAAAAATTGTAACCTATGAAATTGTGATTTGTCATCATTAAAGAAATTGCGATTCATAATTTATTAAGTTGTGATATTAACTTGAGATTTGCGATCGAGAAAAAATCATGACGTAGAAAATTCGAGATTTGTGACCGAGAAAATAACTGTGAGCCATATTTGTGACTGAAAAATAAGTTGTGACCTTAATATTCGTGATTTGTGATCGATTAATTTAATAATTTGTGACCGAAAATAAGTCGTAATATATAAATATATTATTTGTGACTTGGAATTAAGTCGTAACCAAACAATTTTATAATTTGTGATTGAGAAATTTCATAATTTACCTATAAAATTTGTAATTTTTGTAATTTATGATCATAAATTGTATAATTGTGATCTCAACCTATTAAGTTATTTTTTTCTTTTTTCTACAGTACTCAATCTCAACCATCCGTTAAAAGTCAAGAACACAATATTTGACCTTTCAATCAAATTTAAACCATCTATTGTTCTAAAAATTACTACTCATTTCGAAAAACTATTTTTAAACAATACCAAATACACGCTAAATTATATATTTTTTTAATTAAAATCCTGATTTTTGTATTAAAAACACAAGTTTCTTAAATTTTAAATTCAGCCCTGTTTGGCCCCCATTTTTTGCAAACCAAATTTATTCATCACTCAATCTCAACTATCTATTTTAGACAAGCATACTATTTTTAACTTTTCAAACATTTTTTAACCACACATCCTCCCAAAAATATTATTTCAAACCATAATTTTTTCCAAATAATAGATCTCAAACAAGGGTTCAATTTTTTAAACTCCTTATTTATGTATTTAACCCTCATAATCATGTATACAGTCACTATAAATATTAGGACCGAGAAAAACTCTCGAATTAAACTAGACCCACACCTAACCGAGCTGATCTTCTAAGGTTAATAACCGAATGGATTATTAGAATTGAGAACCGACGGACTTGGTTTGACTCTTGGCCCCGCTTTTTAAATTTTTATATTGAATGGATCAAATTATTTAAGTATTTTTCGAATAAATTTGTCAATTAACCGATTAATTTTAAGTACCCGGCCAATGCTCTGACTTCCAAGAGTCAAGCCCAAGTTGAGCCTAAAATTCATTTTCCTACAAATTTAAGCTCAGGTTCATTTTACAATTCACCTAACAGTACTTAGTTTGTCATTTAATTTAGTTGATGGCCTCGTTTTCAGTCGCTCCTCTCTTACAAATCGTGATTATCTTTGCTCCTCAAGAATCAAACGGACCACACCATCAAATCATATATTCGTAAGAATTTCTACGTACATCTGTAACGATCCAGGTCCCGCTTAACTGGCTGTCCCGACCATTAGATGATGACGTACTGTCCCTACTGTATCAACACGAGTCTTTTCAGCATTCTTTATCCTCACTTGCACGCTCCCAGAGAAAACTTCCCAGGACGTCACATATCCTAAAATTTCTCCAAGCCAAACACGCTTAATTGTGAAGTTTCTAACGATGGACTTTCAGAAAAGAAGTGTACATTGTTGGTATGAGTAGTATATATCATTTCTTTTTAAGTTTTCTTAGTCGAGGTATTACAATCACTAGTGCTGGCAACGGGGCGGATCGGACCCCGATCCGCCCCGCCCCGAATTTTTTTGATCCGATCCAGATCCTCCCTCCAATCTTCAAATTTCGGGTCGGGTCGGGGCGGATCGGTCCGTCGAATTATTTTTTTAAAATTTTTTAAATATATTTTAAATTAAATCTTTTAAAAAAAATTAGAAAATTTATTTTTTTATTAAATTTTATTTATTTTATTGAAACGAGACGTATAGAGGCCGATTCGTCGATTCAACGGATCGAGTTTTTTTGCCATCACTTATTGGAATTCTTTCTTCAAATGAAGAACATGAAAATTGTGTTTTCTTTAAAATGTAAAGATTGCAGGTTATTCCCAGAAATTAAAGTTTGTTATAAAATTTACATATTGAATTTTTATACATGATAAAAAAATTATATTAAAAAAAATGTCGGATCGCGGCGGATCGGAGCAGCCCCGATCCAAATCAGGTCCGTGAATTTTCGGATCGGGGCGGATCACATAAATTTCGATCCGTCGATCCACGGATCGAGATTTTTTTGGATCGGATCGGATCTGGTCGACGGATCGACGGGGCGGATCGGATTTTTTTGACATCTCTAACAATCACCCATGTTAGACTCGCGACGTCCTCGTCGCGCTTAACCCATCTAAGGATCTGTTGTCAGGCATTGGGATTCTAGTGGTGGCTCTCGTCATATGGCGTAGCACTTAGTTCCCGACTTCCTACTGGCTGCCGTCTCTGATAACATTTGTAACGACCTGGGTTCCACTTAACTGGCTGTCCCCGGCCATTAGATGACGGTGTATTGTACCCACTGTACCAACACGAGTCTTTTCAGCATACTTTGTCCTCACTCATACGCTCCTCGAGAAAAATTTCCAGAAGGTCATCCATCCCAGAATTTCTCCAAGTCAAGCACGATTAACTGTGAAGTTTCTAACGATGGACTTCCGAAAAAAAGATGCACCTTGTTGGTATGAGTAGTTCCTATAATTTCTTTTTAAACTTTCTTAGTCGGGGTATTACAACATCCTTCTTTATTTTTTAACCTAGTTTGTAAACCTATAAATGCTAATTCTGTTAATACAGATTTTTAGTAATTTACATTTTGGCCCATAATATTGATGATTTTTTTTAGCATCATTACAACTACCAACCCCAAGGGCTTGAACCCAAGTATGAAACTTGATAAAGGGGTGCGTCCCCCACTAGGCTATCCCCTTTGGCCCTATAATATTGATTATTTGTAATTGTAATTTCCAAACATGGGCTTCTAATATTGGTTTAACATTGTTATTTACCTTTTGGTAACTTTTATATATATACACAGGTGAGTTGATCTTATTGGACAACTTGTTATTTTATATTTTTAAACAGGACTATGTTATATTGTAAGTGTTAGATTGAACATATCATTGTTTGGATTAATGTAGTGTTCTAGTAAATGTTAAAAAAATCAATAATTATTTTTTTTACCTCCCAATGAATGTGGACATGTCACATTGTCATTTAAAAATATTCTCAAATAATGTCTACCTAAAATTACTATAAAAAAATTAATTATGGTACGAAATTGAATCGAACCAAATGGTTCCATAATTAAATTTGGACCCAACGATTCCACATACTCCCTCCGTCCCAATTATATAAGCTGTATTTCCTTTTTCGTTTGTCCCAATTATATAGGTTTATTTCTTTGTTTAGAAGTATTTATTTTATTTATTTATCAATGTACCCCTATTTATTACTTTCAATACTATAGTTTTGATATTAAATAAGGGTAAGTTGAAACTTTTCTTTACAAAAATTACTTTTTTAATATGTTTTCTTAATCTGTGTGAAAAGTCAAATCAGCTTATATAATTAGGACGGGGGGAGTATTAAATATCCAAGAATTTTGATTTATTCGGTCTAAAGAGACCCGAACCGGATCAGGCCTATCCACTACTTAGTTTCCTTTTTTAAAAAAAAAAATTGTGTTTTTTCTCCCCCAATAAGTATTAGAGAAAACGTAGAAAATTATATGGTTGAAATTACATTTTATTCCCAATAAGTATTAGAGAAAACCTAGAAAATTATATGGTTGAAATTACATTTTAATAGATACATGACGAATCTAATTTGTAGTAACTTGAGATGAAAGGATAAAAAATTATATCTAATGGGTGGCTATCAAATTAAAATGACAATGATTATCTAAATTAATTTATACAATTTTTCAAACCACTTTTTAGTCACACACATTTTTTCTATTCAATTTTTAACCACACATCTTATCTAGAAAACTCAAAAAAATCACTATTATAATTACAATTCTCTTGGAACTACTGCCGAACACAACCTTAAACCCATGTTTGATGCTCTTTAAAAATAACTTTTTTTATAATACTTAATTTTAACCACACATTTTAACAATAAAATATTTTACACATGAACTCAAACTTTTATTTCATTTTCAACCACACAATATCACATTAATCACTATTCAAAACAATTTTCTTCTCAAGTAAAGAACATCAAATATAGGCATAATTCTCCGTCGGTAAGAATATAGTATTTTCTTTGCTCGGGTATTTTAAGAAATTGGGAAAATTCTTTGTGCCCCAACTGATCTCCTGTAACCTACCTAGTTAGAGATGGCATTCCAATTTTTGAATGATATTGAATAATTTCATCGCACCTCTTGTCATCCTATTTAGATTTTTTATGTTTTATGTTTTATTATAAATTTCTCTAGCTCATCACGTGTCTCCCATATCACCATATGAAACCACACGTGAAATGTTCATATAATAGGAAAACATAAAATTTCAATTTTTTTTTTTTTTTTTAATTCTCTCCTAGAAATATTTTTAAGTCACGCATAATAAGGCAAATAAATATATACATATAGCTAGGACTCACAATGATGGTCAAATTTTCAATCATACATTTCATGAACATATTAACTTTTATCAAAATTTAATAGAAGTCTAAGAGTATTTGATGTGTTAAAAGTGTTTGTTAATGTTATATACTAATTACTAATAGTCAATTTTACGTCTACATTGTATATGTTAACTAGTTTGTTAAATAAATATTTTTAAGTGTATTATTAACTTGTTTGTTAAAGTTAACAAACATTTTAATAGTTGATATGACAATTGTGTTGAAAACATGAAAGAGAAACAGGAGAGAAGAACATTAAGTAATTATTTATGAGTAATAGCACATTCAAATAATAATTAAAGTTAACGTGTAGATGTGACACTTCTCGTTTGGTACATGGATTTTTTTTTTTTTTTTTTTTGTTTGTTGATAGATGTGTGGTTTAGATTGATTTGAAAAGTAAAAAAATTGTGGGCTTGACCAAAGATGGATGATTGAGATTTGAAAAGCTTTGATAAAAACTTTTGATGCACCAAACAAGCTATTAACCTCTACTTTATTGTCCATGTGGTAGTTTTTAATTAATAAAAGTTAATAAATCCATTGTAGATGCTCTAATTTTTATCTAAACAAAATAGAGCGTTATAGTTTTATCAACTCCGACTCTGTATTTCCCTTAGTTTTCTCAATCGCAAGGGATTCGTGTATTTTCTTTCGTGCCCATGTCTATCAAAAGGGAATATCAAGACTTTGCAAAAATAAGTATACTCGAATATACAAAATTGCTCCAGTGCCAGCTAATTAATGTGCCTTGAAGAAAATAAAAAAATGAAGCCCTATTTGGTATTGATTTAAATTCACACTTAATCTAAGTCAAATTCAATAATTAATTTTAACCACAAATTATATTATCCACAACTTTTTAACTAACATATTTATTAACTTTTATCCTAAAAATTTGGTAGAAGTTGGTTGTTTAGCAAAGGTATTTTGAGTTTTCCCTTTCAAGATATATGACGTATCAATTTCGATATAAAAAGATGTAACATGAGTACCTGAGTTTTGGATAATCCAGTCTGCCTAGACAGCAAAAGCTTGTCTGCTTCACTTGGATACCTGAAACCAAAACAGGTTGAAATCCCTTATTATTACGTTAATGAAATTCTTGCATGGGAGTACTACAGTACAACGGCCACAACAGAAGAATAGCATTTATGTTTGATCCCACAGACTTTCCATTTGACAACTCGTTTGATCCCACGAAGAGACACATTTTGTTGGGTTTTTTTTTTTTTTTTTAAAAAAAATAAGTAAAAAATAGTGAACGGAAATATTTGATCAGTCGAAATTATTGATTTTTTAAAAAAATGGTGCAATATCATTTATAAACAAAATTTTGCCAAACACATTGAATATTAGTTAGCATAATGGAATCAAATATTTCTCATCAAATGTAGGTGATATATTCAAAAATATTTCATAAATATGCACTTGCTTGTTTTACTTTAAACTTTTATCTTTTTTCTACAGTACTCAATCTCAACTATTTATTAAAAATCAAACCTACAATATTTTACTTTTCAAACAAATCTCAATCATCAATTCTCCAAAAAATCACTATTTATTTTAAAAAAACTCTTTTTAAACAATATCAAATATAAACTATGTTCGTAACAACTTGAGCAAGTTCATCTAAAAGTTTAAAAGAAAATTTCGAGAGAGAGAGAGAGAGAGAGAGAGAGAGAGAGAGAGAGAGAGAGAGAGAGAGAGAGAGAGAGAGAGAGAGAGAGTACGGATTGAGAAAATGCTCGAAAAGCCAGGCTCTCAAAATGTTAATAGAACGTTCAGGCAATCCTCTCTGGGATCTCCAGGCTTCAGGATCCAGCATTCCCATGTGATGAATGGCTTTTTGCTGTCTAAACTTCTGTTCAAGCAACTTAAGCTTTGGTGTCTCTCCCTTTGTCAACCCAGTACTAATTGTAACATCATTTTCCCCAAGAATCTCGCAATTCTGCTTAAGCTGTGCAATTATTGCATCCTTTGTGCACCGGAAATGCCGAGACATCGCCTTCTGGGCTAGCACTGTGTATGGTGCTGCCGCCCCATTTCCTATTTCCGAGTCGAAAGAATTCACCATTGCCTGCATTTGTTCCGAGTATCGTGTGTATCTTCCATCTATCTGTTCCCACCAATAAACAAGAATGAATATATCTTATTATTGACCAACTGATCCCTGTCCATAAGTTTAAGCAATTAATAGGCTAAACACACTCCACAAGATGCATAGAATGAGAGGTAATGAGAATGGAATTCACAATCCTGCTACAAAGACAAAAAGTTGACAGCAAGTTTTACATCCACACACATGGTATCAATCTATTTTTTTACCCATCATATCAACTTCAAAATCAACCAATCACATCAATCCAAATCATTTTCGATCACCCAGGGTGACACTGAAGAATGGCAAAGTAGCATTAATCATCGTCATCAATCCAAATCATTTTTGATCACCCAGGGTTACATTGAAGGATGGCAAGGTAGCATTATTCATCGAACTCAAGCTAGCTAAAATATGGTTCAACACTTGTTACCCTGGAGAACTAAAAATAGCATATTTACCAACTCATAATATATATGCAAAAGGTCTAATGATTGAGTTGAAGAACATGACCAGCACAAAGTCCAAGCTTCATTAAATTCTGCAGTGTACTATACTTTTCCGGCAAAGAAAGGTAGAAATAAAGTTGAGACAGTGTTAAAAGATTAGGAATATCTGTGAAGAGGAAGTGAGAAAAGATTTAATAATTAATTGTTCTTTAACATAATGCTAGTGAAGGATGATTTCTTAAAGTTCCCAAATAGTACTGTAAGTCAGTTGTTTTAGGCTGGCCATTAATTTCTTCCTTTAACTAAAGCCTGGCACTATAAATTCTTTATTATTGGAGTATTTGATGTCTTCTAGCTTCCAATGATTCACAACCGTGAATTATTTTAAACAATAAAAAGATTAAAAGAGGTTTAAAATATAATGGTCCCCAAGTTAAGCAGAAGAGAGAGAATTTTTCTTAAGCAGAAGAATTTGTTAATTAAGGATGTTCTTACAACCTCTACAGGAGGCATGTCGTTCTTCAAACGACATGTATGGTGTACCCTTACCGGCCAGAAGTCTGTCAGCATAAACATGGCTGAGAATTATTAAATTATTAATACCATGTTATACTAAATAGTCGGTAAAGAAATGATAAATTTTGTTCTCAGTTTGGTGGGATATTCATGTCATAGCAGCTGGCTTCATATTGATTACAAAAAAAAAAAAAAAAAAAAAGTTAATAATTCTTATATAGCATGTTTATCAAGGTGAATTCAATTGTATATACTAAGCAAAAAAAGATGCACTGAATTCTTTGGCTATAATATGGACAGAATTTCTTTCTACTGTGATTTGGCGTGCTGAGAGAGAGAGAGAGAGAGAGAGAGAGAGAGAGAGAGAGAGAGAGAGAGAGAGAGATGCCTCTTCAAGCATTAATAATAGCTTGACTTTTTTCCTCTGGTAATCGGCTCTTTCTGCTTGAGATAAAGGGTGGCGCTCCTTTGAGGATGAGGCCCCAGCACCACTCCGGCCGCCACCATCCAAGAGAGAATTAGGGTTTCTATCTTGCTTTTTCACTTTTTGATTCATGAATTGCGTTCTCCCAACAGAGCAGAATTCTTCCAACAATTCTCGGGCAGATCGCAAATATTTCGAATTCTTCAAGCCATTTGTGATTCTAGGAGATGCTGTAAAGCCAAAATTAATTTGATCATCCCGTGGCTGATTAAGCCCAAGATTCTTTGGATCATAAGGATTACTTGAAAAAGTCCCTATTCCTTGATTATGGAAGTAAATCCCACCATTTTCCGTCGTTAAATCCCCGAATTTGGCAGATTCCAAGTGCCTCAATGACGATAATGATAAAGAAAGTCCTTGTCCGCCCACCATACTTTCTATTTTCGCGGTAGCATCATCTCCCCCGCTGCTGCTAGTTATCCAAGTAAATTGAGGTGGAGGGTCCATGTTAACCAAGGGAAATCCTTGAAGAGAAAAGCCTGATGAGTTGGGTAGTACCTTCTGAATTGAAGAAGATATCGGAGGAGAAGATGCTTTAACATGTGGAATCATAAAAGGAAGCTGCACTCAAAATTGATGAAAAATCATTTCATTAATTGTTGTATAAAATATCATTATAATTACATTACATGACATGACATGACATGATACTTCTTTTGCTCACCTCAGATTCATGAACTTCTGCAGGAATTTGCTGTTTTTGCAGCCATCGATTATAACTTGACTGGATCTGCATCTGTTCATCCAAAATTTCATTAGAAGGTTTTTGCCATGGCAAGTTGATGATTTCAGTCAGCATCCCTCCGGTATCATACACAGGTGGCTGCATAGATAAATCCACTTTCTCAAAACCTTGCACTCTAAACATTTCGTTTTCGCCAATCCAATCGACTTGTTTGTCTGTCACAGATCTTTCGTATGCATTTGAAATATTGTATATACCAGCTTGTCGGAAGCTTTGTGACATGGATTTTCCAAGAATTGGGATTTTTTCCGTAAGAAACTCAGGAATTCTTTGCCTCTTCTGAGAATTTGTTTTCTGCCTTTCCTTGAAAAACAGGAGAAAAATCTGCAGGAAAGTTACTTCTTCAATGGAGAATTATCCAGCATGACCTCGTTTGAAACAATTCCTAGCCTTAAACCTGCTTACTACACACAAAAACAGCATATAATATTTACAAAAACCCAACATATATGCATAATATAGATTGAAAAAATAGTGATAATGAAGATTCTATATTTATTTCCATTCAAAAATTCCTAGCCTTAAACCTGCTTACTACACACAAAAACAGCATATAATATTTACAAAAACCCAACATATATGCATAATATAGATTGAAAAAATAGTGATAATGAAGATTCTATATTTATTTCCATTCAAACACTGTCACCAATTCTTAATTCCTTCTGTTTTCTTTTCAAAATTATTCCTTCAAATTTGAGGAGTTTTTCATCCATGAGTGAGTACCTTAAAGAAGCAAGATTGAATATAATCCCACAGAACCATCATTTTCTGTGTGTGTGATAGAGAAGTTTTCTTGCTGAATATATTAATCTGTGTGGTTTCAAATTTGGTTCATGGAATCTTTGGTACAGTTTTTTTCCGACCAGAGACAGCAAGAAGCAGCCAGGAGATGAGATAATGAAAGGAGATGAGAAAAGGGTCACCCTCTTCTTGTTCACTCCCTCACTTCACTTTCTATATAATTTAAATATTAACTTATCATCTTTTAATTTTAAATTTTAATCTTATTATTATTAACTAAAAAAAAGGAAAAGTTAAGGTATTGAAAGTAAAGGGTTGATATCGACTATACATAAATAAATTGTTTGCTTTTTTAACCGTTTAAACTCTTAAATGACTTGAGTGATTCGACGTGTTATAAAAACTTACATTAGTTTCAAGTTCAACAAATAATAGAAGTTATCTAAATTTCCAAATGGTTATTTCTCTGTCGAACCAAACTTTACCAGCAAGAGCACACTTATGTCAACTTCTTTAGACTTTAATTAATTACATAATAATTGGCCTTCATAGGTTTCAGCAAAATCACATTAATGCATTATTTTTTGTTGAAAAGAATATTGCTGTGTGATTGCTATTATTTAAAAAGATTTTTTTTTTAAATGAATAATAACTTTTAAGAGAATTGATGGTTGAATTTTGGTTAAAAACTCAAATATTATATACTCGACTTTTAATAGATGATTGAGATTGAGTAGTAAAAAGAAAAAAAATTAAATAGAACTAAACAAGGACTAAGAGTGTGTTTGGTATTGTTTTAAAAGAGTTATTTTTTGAATGAATAGTGATTTTTAGGAGAATTGATAATTGAAATTTGGTTGAAAAGTCAAATATTAATGTGAGCTTGATTTTTAATGAATAATTGAGATTGAGTACTGTATAAAAAAATTAATGAAAACCAAACAAGGGCTAAAGTAAATCATGGTGACAAATAAAAGCTCTTAACATTACTCTCTATTTTTTAACGAAATCACTACAATTTATAAATCAATTTATAAATAACACAATTTTTTAAATCATTTTTTAAGCAGACATTTAACCTCAAAACATCAAAAGAGTAAAAAAAATTATGGCTAAGGAGCAGCCTTAATCATACCGAGTATATTTAATGGCTTGTGTACAAAACCATAAAAATGTTCAACTCTTTGCAGTTTGCAGCATGGATATCCATGTCTTTAGTATGGAAGCTATCATTTTGCCCTTTTAAGTGAAAACAGTAAAATGCACGAACTGACACTGCTCCATTGATGAATGGTAAAGACAAGAATTCAATCTCAAATATAAATTAAAAATAGTTCTCTAAAGGGCGTATTCAAATGACAAGCTAGGATAGGATCATCATTTGGGCAATAATTTAGACTTTTTTATGATATTTCTCTTTACTATTCATTATTGTCCTCTATATGAATAAAAAATAGTAATGCTTATTAAATTATTTTAAATAAATAAAAAAAAGATAATCTAATTAAAGTGACAAGTCATTACCGCGACATATTATTGTTTCGATTTCTTTCGAAGAAGAAAGTGTAGTTCAATATAATACTCTTTTCTAAACTTGGAGTATTTAATCTCAACCTAATCTTAGTATTTGTTCATTTAAGGCAACATGAATTATTTTGGCAACATTTTAAAGACTCTTGATGCGCCTCTGTTTGGTAAAAGTTTGTTTATCAAAATTTTATTGAACCATTTTTTTTAAAAATCAACAATTTTAGTTGGTCAAAGATATCGCTTAACATTTCTGATTTTACGAAAAAATGGACTAACGAAATTTGTCGCCTTTTATAAACAAAAATTTATAAACAACAAATGTAAATGAAGCACAAATTATTTATACTTTTATAGAAGAGAACAACTGAAACTTGTTGAATTGACGTAAACTTAGTGTACATATTTGTTTCTCCTCTCACAAGTGGCCAAGCAAAATGGTACATGAAAATGCCATCTAAGAGAAAGGGACCACAATTGTATGTTGTCGGGCATGATATGAAATGGTATTTAATCCTTCATTAATAACTATAAGTGGACCGCCCATTAATTTCCTAGTGGGGGGACTACCAAGAAAGAGTTCAAGAACTCTGCTAGATGTATAGATTTTTACGTTGATTATTAATTATTTATGTATATATATATATATATACTTGATCTAGGAAATTTTTATAGAAGGATTGTGACAAAAATTTGAACTCTATAATTTATTTTTATTTAGTTTCAATATTTTTAGTTTGCCCGACCAAGAAGTTCTAAACAAGTTGAAACACAAAGAATACTAGAATTGAAGATAACATAACATAACATAACATAAATGCAATTGATAGAAAAATATATTTGGCACATCAGAATACAATTGTTTCTTTTTATTATCCTAAAAAGGAGCTTGAATATTAATGTAGAGGGAATTCTTTTGCAAGTTGCAAGTAGTATCGATACCATATCATTCATATATAGGAAAAAAAATTTTAGACAAATTTGAAATGTACTGTATTTGATTTTTTTTTTTTAAAGAGAGTTGTAATTCGTGGCTCATGTAGAGTGAAACATGTGTATACTGGAAAATAGACATATGTCAAAGGGATCTGACAGTAGAGATGGCACTGGGTATGGATCGAATTTCTAAATCTATATGCATATCCTATCCATAAACCCATTGGGTCGGGTAATTTTCGTCAATTTGTGCAGGGTACCCAACGAATTTTGGGTTCGTGAGTATTATTGTCATCCCTAGATCCGAGAGGAGTGGAATGCACCAAACGAAACAAAGCAAAAGGACGGCATCAACCTTATTTAGAGATGGCAAAACGGCTAATCTCGGCTCGAAAAAAGCTTGGGCTTAGCTCGGCTTGCGGTTCGAGATTTCGAGCCAAAACTCGAGTCGAGTTTTTTTTTTTTAAAGACGGACTTTGGATTGACTCGGCTCGAGCAAAAAAAAAAAAAAAACCTCCCAAAAAGCTCGATGGGAGCTTGAGCCATGAAATTCGACCACGAGTTCGGCTTAACTTATTGTATATATACATTTTCAATAAAAAATTTATGGATTTTGTTATAAAAATTTAAAAAATAAAAATAAAAGTTCGGGACTTGGCTCGGCTCGAGCCAAAAAAAGCTTGACCCCCAAAAGCTCGACCCCCAAAAGCTCGAACCTTGATCTTCGGCTCGCGAGCCGGCTATACTCGATTCGACTAGTTGACATCCCTAGCTTTATTATGTACTTGTAATTCACTGTCTATTTTTTGGGACGCTTAATAAATTGTGGGTGCAGGGCTTGCGTCATTGAGGTATGGTACAAAGATATTTTTTTTATTTTTTACTAATTTCTTGTACGAACAAGGGTTAGAATCAGTGCTCATTAGATCATTCCTATATGCATATAATAAAGTCTCTCTTTAGTAATAAGATTATAAAAAAGTTTTTCCAAATTACTTTTTAACCATACAATTTTTCGATTAAGTACCATTTCAACTATATATTTTATCTCCAAAATAGCAAATTCCTTGTTTATAATCAAATAACTTTTACTAAACTGAGGCGATTGCTCCCATGAACGTAGACCTAATGCAGATCAACATTTTCTATCTTGCATTCTCTTTACTGATACTGTTGGATGGATTTGTGAATAGTGACGCCAAAACAAGTAGAAAGATAGTTTGTAAATTCGTGCCGAAAATTGGATAGAGTAACGGCAAAGAAAATACAAACAAGAAGAAAAAAAAGTAGGGACAAAGTCGAGGTAAGAGTTGGACTCTTTGTCCTTAAGTCGAATTTGCCCCGCAACGGTGCCTACGGATTCCGGCAATCGACTCCCAAGATACAACGGCTACACTTGTGTTTGTAGTACTCCAAAATACAAGTACAACGGACCAAATTTTGACTTATGTACTCCAAGGATGAAATGAAGGAAAATAAAAACAAATGCAATGACTTTGTTTTTGGACAGAAGAGAGGATAATATATGTTTTGCATATCAAATTGTGAGGAATAGGATACCCAAAGGGTCCTATTTATAGACTATGAAAGAGTGTTGACGAAATGGTTGAAACCAAACTATGCACATTTATGAAAATGTGTCTATTTACCGGACAACCGTGCGGCCGCATAGTTATAGTTCGTGCAGTCGCACGATTTTACTAAACAACCGGAATTGAATTTGACATGTGATCGCACGTTTCCCAACCATGCGGTCGCACGGTCAAATATTTTGATTATTTAGTCGAAATCGACACGAAGTCACTTTAATCGATTTTCAATTCTTAATTTATTTAATCAATATCCAACGGATACTATACTATATTGTTCATCATTATTATCGCACGTGACACAATAAAATAGAAGTCAAAATACAAATTAATCCTATTTTTTGTTTAAAGAAACTATGTAAATTTCTTCTTCTTTTTAAAGATGGGGGATCCTTAAATCCCATGAAATGAAAACTGTAAAATTCTTCTTTTTTTTTTTTTTTTAAAGATGGGGTGGGGGATCCCCTAAATCCCATGAAAAAAAAATAAAATTGTTTATTTAAATAACTTCCACTCAAATCATACTGTGACAACTGCTATGATGTGTTTTTGTATAAATAAATATATTAAGGGAAGAGGAATTAAATTATGTGTTGAAACTAATTCCCTTAATGTTGTCCATCTGATTGATAAAGAGATAGGAGAGGACCTTGGATATTGCTATACAAATTGGGATATATCAAGAATTTTTTGGATCTGAAAGGGAATTCTATTAAACACACGTCGAGAGAAAGCCAATAATGCTGCTGACTGGTTTGCGAATCAAGACATGAGTAGCAAAGTCTAAGAGTTTATCAACCAACAGATCTCGCGGTAAAGATTACTAGAATTATTAAAACTGAATCGAAGGGGATTCCTTATGTTAGAAGACTCAAAATTTAGTTTGTCAATTATAGGGGTGGACGTCGGGTGACTCGGTTCGGATATCTCAAGAATCGAAATCGAACCATACATTTTTGGTTCTTGTAGAATGGAACCATTCGGTTCCATTGAATCGCAAGAACCAAACCAGAACCAAATCATTCGGTTTTGGTTCGATTTCTGTTTTAATTCGGTTCTACAATAATAATTTTTTTCGAGAACCTTATCGAGGAGTATCAGGCCTCGGGAAGTGAACCAATAATCATGAGTTTTAAATGCCTTATTATTAATTAATTTATATTTGTATTTAAATATTTAATTAACTCCATCGTGGTCATTTACAACTTCGTTTATTAATAAGTTAGTCTCATTCGATTTTCATTTACTAAGAATTTTAGTCCCAGTGTGAAGTTAGAGGGTACAATGAGGCAAAGACGTAACAAAGTTCATAAAAAGAAATTAATCATTTTCACTTTACCGAAACAAATTACAAATTCTTTTTATTTTTAGTTTTAGGACAACTAATTAAGACTATAAAAAAAAATAAGGATCAAAGATCGGTTCTAATTTCGGTTTTTCGGTTCTAAAGGTGGAACCGAAAACCAATCGGTTCTCGGTTCCAAAACCGATTTCCTATTTTATTTTTTTAAAACCATATAGTTCCGATTTTTTCGATTCAGTCACATCGGTTTCGATTTTTTTGCCCACCCCTAGTCAATTCTGCTTTTCTATTAGCTTTTGGGACATCTTGTTTTGGAGTAGTTCTCCTCATTTTATACATGTTATCTTCCTTTACTTTGTTAATTTTGAGGGGTAAGACTCATTACGTCCCTCTCTCATGATTGTAATTTTGATTACCCAAAAAAAAATAAAAAATGGCACCATCCAAAACAATGTCATGGTCTCCCACAGCCTCCAAATCTATATCCAACTCATCACCATCACAACCACCACCACCATTAAAAAAAAAAACAAATTGTCGCCTAACCACCATCACCACCTAATGCCAACCATTTTGGTGTTTGGATAAAAAATTCCCACAACAATCTATATATTATATAAAAGGAGCTAATCCAGCAAAAATTCCCGCTCAAAGTTTGGCTTAAATTCCCGCCCATGTGAAGCTTGCTGGGGAAGACTAATAAAGTAGGTCCACTCCAAATATCAAACTTGCTGGGGAAGACTAATAAAATAGGTCCACTTCAAATATCAAATTTGACTAAAATTCAAAATTTGAAAATCACAAAATCTGAAAAGTTACAGAATCTGAAAAGAAGCCAGTTTTTCCATTTTCTGACCGGACTAAAAAAGTGACATTCCGGCCGATCCAGAACTCCGATCTACGATCGGCCACCGCCATCAGAACGGGCTCTTCAAGGAGAAGACTCGCCTAAAATTTTGGGGCGATCCGACGGTTGAAACAGAAGTTATTCACCGGAGAAGATATTACTGGCGGACTGAAAAATCGCGATTCCGGCCAAACGGGAGTTCCAATCGCGAAACGGTCACCACCGTTGGGTTCGTGACGAGGAGGAGAAGCTTCCTGTGTTTTTTTGGCATTTTCCGATCTCCGCCGACTGGGACGGTTTCCGGCGGCGGTCCGGCGAGGCGTTTCCGGACAGAATCTTCAGCCCGACCTGCTCATCCCATTTCCGAAGTCCATTTTGCAAAAGCTAACATATCGCCGCCACATCCATGACGAATCCGACCAATTGACTTGCCGCTACCCATAGTAAGTTTCGATTTGTTCATTAACTAAAAAGCTGTCATTTAACTGTATTATTTTCGAATTTATTGTATTTTGAGTATGCATTTGATTTGGTGGACTGTTATATATATCAATCAAGATTTTAGGGTAATAAGCAAATCTTGACATTGGGATAGTATTCATTAATATTGTTTGTGTTTGACTAAAATTCAAAATTTGAAAATCACAAAATCTGAAAAGTTACAGAATCTGAAAAGAAGCCAGTTTTTCCATTTTCTGACCGGACTGAAAAAGTGACATTCCGGCCGATCCAGTACTCCGATCTACGATCGGCCACCGCCATCAGAACGGGCTCTTCAAGGAGAAGACTCGCCTAAAATTTTGGGGCGATCCGACGGTTGAAACAGAAGTTATTCACCGGAGAAGATATTACTGGCGGACTGAAAAATCGCGATTCCGGCCAAACGGGAGCTCCAATCGCGAAACGGTCACCACCGTTGGGTTCGTGACGAGGAGGAGAAGCTTCCTGTGTTTTTTGGCATTTTCCGATCTCCGGCGACTGGGGCGGTTTCCGGCGGCGGTCCGGCGAGGCGTTTCCGGACAGAATCTTCAGCCCGACCTGCTCATCCCATTTCCGAAGTCCATTTTGCAAAAGCTAACATATCCCCGCCACATCCATGACGAATCCGACCAATTGACTTGCCGCTACCCATAGTAAGTTTCGATTTGTTCATTAACTAAAAAGCTGTCATTTAACTGTATTATTTTCGAATTTATTGTATTTTGAGTATGCATTTGATTTGGTGGACTGTTATATATATCAATCAAGATTTTAGGGTAATAAGCAAATCTTGACATTGGGATAGTATTCATTAATATTGTTTGTGTTTGACTAAAATTCAAAATTTGAAAATCACAAAATCTGAAAAGTTACAGAATCTGAAAAGAAGCCAAATTTTCCATTTTCTGACCGGACTGAAAAAGTGACATTCCGGCCGATCCAGAAATCCGATCTACGATCGGCCACCGCCATCAGAACGGGCTCTTCAAGGAGAAGACTCGCCTAAAATCTTGGGGCGATCCGACGGTTGAAACAGAAGTTATTCACCGGAGAAGATATTGCTGGCGGACTGAAAAATCGCGATTCCGGCCAAACGGGAGCTCCAATCGCGAAACGGTCACCACCATTGGGTTCGTGACGAGGAGGAGAAGCTTCTTGTGTTTTTTGGAATTTTCCGGTATCCGGCGACTCCGGCGGCGGCGGCGGCGGTCCGGCGAGGCGTTTCCAGACAGAATCTTCAGCCCGACCTGCTCATCCCATTTCCGAAGTCCATTTTGCAAAAGCTAACATATCGCCGCCCACATCCATGATGAATTCGACCAATTGACTTGCCGCTACCCATAGTAAGTTTCGATTTGTTCATTAACTAAAAAGCTGTCATTTAACTGTATTATTTTCGAATTTATTGTATTTTGAGTATGCATTTGATTTGGTGGACTGTTATATATATCAATCAAGATTTTAGGGTAATAAGCAAATCTTGACATTGGGATAGTATTCATTAATATTGTTTGTGTTTGACTAAAATTCAAAATTTGAAAATCACAAAATCTGAAAAGTTACAGAATCTGAAAAGAAACCAGTTTTTCCATTTTCTGACCGGACTGAAAAAGTGACATTCCGGCCGATCCAGTACTCCGATCTACGATCGGCCACCGCCATCAGAACGGGCTCTTCAAGGAGAAGACTCGCCTAAAATTTTGGGGCGATCCGACGGTTGAAACAGAAGTTATTCACCGGAGAAGATATTACTGGCGGACTGAAAAATCGCGATTCCGGCCAAACGGGAGCTCCAATCGCGAAACGGTCACCACCGTTGGGTTCGTGACGAGGAGGAGAAGCTTCCTGTGTTTTTTGGCATTTTCCGATCTCCGGCGACTGGGGCGGTTTCCGGCGGCGGTCCGGCGAGGCGTTTCCGGACAGAATCTTCAGCCCGACCTGCTCATCCCATTTCCGAAGTCCATTTTGCAAAAGCTAACATATCGCCGCCACATCCATGACGAATCCGACCAATTGACTTGCCGCTACCCATAGTAAGTTTCGATTTGTTCATTAACTAAAAAGCTGTCATTTAACTGTATTATTTTCGAATTTATTGTATTTTGAGTATGCATTTGATTTGGTGGACTGTTATATATATCAATCAAGATTTTAGGGTAATAAGCAAATCTTGACATTGGGATAGTATTCATTAATATTGTTTGTGTTTGACTAAAATTCAAAATTTGAAAATCACAAAATCTGAAAAGTTACAGAATCTGAAAAGAAGCCAAATTTTCCATTTTCTGACCGGACTGAAAAAGTGACATTCCGGCCGATCCAGAAATCCGATCTACGATCGGCCACCGCCATCAGAACGGGCTCTTCAAGGAGAAGACTCGCCTAAAATCTTGGGGCGATCCGACGGTTGAAACAGAAGTTATTCACCGGAGAAGATATTGCTGGCGGACTGAAAAATCGCGATTCCGGCCAAACGGGAGCTCCAATCGCGAAACGGTCACCACCATTGGGTTCGTGACGAGGAGGAGAAGCTTCTTGTGTTTTTTGGAATTTTCCGGTCTCCGGCGACTCCGGCGGCGGCGGCGGCGGTCCGGCGAGGCGTTTCCAGACAGAATCTTCAGCCCGACCTGCTCATCCCATTTCCGAAGTCCATTTTGCAAAAGCTAACATATCGCCGCCCACATCCATGATGAATTCGACCAATTGACTTGCCGCTACCCATAGTAAGTTTCGATTTGTTCATTAACTAAAAAGCTGTCATTTAACTGTATTATTTTCGAATTTATTGTATTTTGAGTATGCATTTGATTTGGTGGACTGTTATATATATCAATCAAGATTTTAGGGTAATAAGCAAATCTTGACATTGGGATAGTATTCATTAATATTGTTTGTGTTTGACTAAAATTCAAAATTTGAAAATCACAAAATCTGAAAAGTTACAGAATCTGAAAAGAAGCCAGTTTTTCCATTTTCTGACCGGACTGAAAAAGTGACATTCCGGCCGATCCAGAACTCCGATCTACGATCGGCCACCGCCATCAGAACGGGCTCTTCAAGGAGAAGACTCGCCTAAAATTTTGGGGAGATCCGACGGTTGAAACAGAAGTTATTCACCGGAGAAGATATTGCTAGCGGACTGAAAAATCGCGATTCCGGCCAAACGGGAGCTCCAATCGCGAAACGGTCACCACCGTTGGGTTCGTGACGAGGAGGAGAAGCTTCCTGTGTTTTTTGGCATTTTCCGGTCTACGGCGACTGGGGCGGTTTCCGGCGGCGGCGGCGGTCCGGCGAGGCGTTTCCAGACAGAATCTTCAGCCCGACCTGCTCATCCCATTTCCGAAGTCCATTTTGCAAAAGCTAACATATCGCCGCCCACATCCATGACGAATCCGACCAATTGACTTGCCGCCGCCCATAGTAAGTTTCGATTTGTTCATCAACTAAAAAGCTGTCATTTAACTGTATTATTTTCGAATTTATTGTATTTTGAGTATGCATTTGATTTGGTGGACTGTTATATATATCAATCAAGATTTTAGGGTAATAAGCAAATCTTGACATTGGGATAGTATTCATTAATATTGTTTGTGTTTGCTTTGACTATTTATGCAATCTAGGGGTTAAGAAGCTAGCTGGAACGACTGAAGAAATTGAAAAGCTCTTTGGTTCTGATTCCTCAAGACTTATCATGGTAATGAGATTTTCATGGACGATTAATAGGGTTTGAATGGCTATGGTAAATTTCACTAACATTGTCCGAACTTCACTAATATGTACGGATCTATCACCAATGCTATCTAACATTTTACATTTTATTTTTTGCGTTCTATTTCTATTGTCTGAACTTCACTTATATTCAATTTTTTTTGAACTTTCAAAATTGAATAGACATTATTAATATTGTATGAAATTATTTATGAATTATTTATTGGCACGTCATGATGTTTTCTTTTGGAATCATTCATAGAAATTACAGTTGCCGTGCATCGCACGGGTAAGAACTAGTTTAATATCAATCCAAGAAAGCTAAAATTGTAAAATAAGTGATGAAATACCTTAACTCAAGTTTATCTCAACCAAAATTCAAAGATTAAACAACCTAGCCCAATGGTTAAAGATCAAACAAATTTCAAGGTGGTGAAAAAATCAACAACAAATACAAGAATAAATATAATCAAGATTAGTTGAAGAAATTCCTAAGATTACAAGATAAAGAACTAGGGTTTTTACCTCCCCAAAGGTGTCTTCTTTCAAGAAGCTCCATGAACAACCAAGTTATGCTAGGTTTTGGGGGTATTGGATATTTATAGTACAAAAGTGAAGGAAATAAAGAAAAATAGAAAATGTATTAAAAATCCGGATTTTTTCTCCTAAAAATGAGCAGTGCGGCTCATGCAATTTTCTGCCCAAATTTTGCACGCACCACCGTCTTCAATATTTTGGTGATAACTTTTGATCCCGATATCCGATTGAGGTAATTCAAAATGCGTTGAAAACTAGAAGAAAATGGCTACAATTCTTCCGTAAATAGTGAACCTCAAATCTGGAATTTATATATATCAAAGCTTTAATTGAATCCATAAATTGATTCACTCCAAATTTGATTCTTGGCTTTTCTTTTGGTTTAATCACTTTGTTTAACCTTGAATATTCTTCCAAAATAGCCCATAATTGATCCGAAGCTATTTGAACATGCACTTCAAAATTTTTTTGGCTTTGATAATTAATTTGCCTTGCCAAGTTTGCTATGATTCTCGTCAAACCCTCCTTCTTAAAGATTATTCGTCCCAAATCATAGGTTTGTTCATGATATTTCATTGCACCTCCTAGATCAAAAGGGAAATCCCTGTTTCCATGCCTCACGTTCAACCAATAGTACTTTGCAACTTTAGATATGTAGAAGGATCGAATCATGATCTCCTTTAGATATATGTGGTGTGATTCAAAGACCAAAATGCAATTTACCTCCAAAATAGATTTAAGCAAAATGGGGTGAGAATAATTAGTTTCTCCAAATACAAGGTATGGATCCTGGTATTCGTGATGAATCATCACCACTCCATCAGGTTCAACAACAAGGCTCTTCTCTTCACCTCTTTCAATTACCACTCCTAAATTTTTAACTTCAACCACCTCCTCCATATTATCATTCTCAATCAATTTTCCCACATTTTAACTCTCAATAACCTCCTCTACGTTGGTAAGCTCATGCATCCCCTCATCAATATTTTGATCTTCTACATCAAAATTCGGGGATTGATCAACTACATCAAATTTTATATCCCCCTTCTTCTTCTCAACATCCTTATCTCGGGGAACATCTTGCAATTTAGCTTCAACCTCACTATCACTCCCCTTTTGCATTCGAACATTATATTTACAATCTCATGCCATGAACTTTTCTTCTAAAATTTTCATTTGCTTCTTAAAGTCCAACACAAGATCATTCTTCCCATGTGATGATGGAATCTTCATTTTAACACTACCAATATTTTCATCCACTCCATCCCTACCCTTATGCTTTTTTTGATGACCTCGATCAAACTCTCTAACGTTCCTACCTCCTCTATTTCTACCCATATTCCAATTTTGGTCACTACCCCCTTTAACTCTCCATTTCATCATCATCATCATCATACTCATCATACTCATCTCTAGCCGTGGTGGGATTTCTCCTCTAGTCTCCAATCTTTGTAATCTTCCCTCCAACCTTCCCCCCATTTCATCCATTCTCCTTGCCATTGTAGCCATGAGAGCTTGTATCATGTCTCTCAATTCTTGAGTTTGTCCATTAGAATCTTGTCCACTTGAAGTATGTGTATTAGACATGGAGTGCAAGTGTGTAAGTGTCCTCACAAAATATTTTCTCTCGTGTTTTCACTCAATTTAGGCTTTTACCCTCTAATGAACTCACAACTCTTGCTTTTTTCCATTCCAATTTTTCTTACTCAAACTCTCCAAAGAACGTAATCAACTAGACTGAGAACTCAATTCTCGTGTAACAAAATTTTCACAAACAAAACAAGGAAGTAGAGAAAGATGGACACAATAACAAGTAGAATTTCTTTACTTGCTACTATACAAGAAAGACAGGAATTGAATTGGATTAACAAAGTTTTCAAGAGTATGATCACAATTAACTTGATAAAAGGAACATGAATCAACTAGGAATGTGTTTGGTATTTGAAAAGTAGAATTTAACAAGAAAGTGCTCTTTGAGACATTTTATCAAACACTTAGTATGCAAACTTTGAATAACATAGGAATTCAAGTGTATGTAACCTCTAGTAACCTCAAATGTGATAACAATAACAATACCCAAATGTAAGAATCAAGAAATATTCATGAACCTCAATTTCTTACCCAATTTTTTTGAATTTTTGTTTTTTTCCCTTTTTTTTGGGTGATATGTTGAATAACAAGAACAACAATAAATGTAAATAATAGAATTACGCATTTTAGAGCGAAGCTCTGATACCAAATGATGCGAACCCCTTTGATAATTGGATCAAAAATCTCCACAACAATTTAATATCAACCCAAGAAAGTTAAAATGGTAAAATAAGTGATGAAACACCTTAACCCAAGTTTATCCCAACCAAAATTCAAAGGTTAAACAACCTAGCCCAATGGATAAAGATTAAACAAATTTCAAAATGGTGGAAAAATCAACAACAAACACAAGAAAAATAGACTCAAGATTAGTTGAAGAAATTCCTAAGTTTGCAAGATAAGGAACTAGGATTTTTACCTCCCCAAAGGTGTCTTCTCTCAAGAAGCTTCATGAACAACCAAGTTATGTTAGGGTTTGGGATGGTGGGTATTTATAGTACAAAAGTGAAGGAAATGAAGAAAAATAGAAAATGTATTAAAAATTCGACTTTTTTCTCCTAAAAATGAGTTGTGCGACAGTATGCAATTTTCTGTCAAAATTCTGCACGCGCTTTTTTCAGTATTTTGGTCATAAATTTTGGTCCTGATATTCGATTGAGGTAATTCAAAATGCGTTGGAAATTAGAAGAAAATGGCTACAATTCTTCCAGAACCTCAAATTCGGACTTTATCTATATCAAAAGTTTAATTGAATCCATAAATTGATTCTATACAAAACTTGATTATTGGCTCTCTTTTTTTTGGCTTAATCACTTTGTTTAATGTTGAATCTTCTTCCAAAATAGCTCATAATTGACCCGGAACTCTTCGAACGTGCACTTCAAAATTTGTTTGGCTTGGATAATTAATTTTTCTCGCCAAGCCTGATATGATTCTCATCACAACCTCCATATGCACATATACACAGCCCAACATAAAAATCAAACACCATAGTAAAAACCAAATGCCATCGTACCACAACCCAAACGCCCAAAACAACCACACTGGATCACCACAAAAAACTACATAAGAACTTTTTCAATCGCATCTCGTGCACCATTTTCATTCTAATACATATGACAAGTCAAATACATTTTTGATTTTTCTAAAAGAAAGCGGAGAAAAGTAAGCCCAACGTTGTAAGATTCGGCCCGGCCCGATCAACAGGGTAACCCAAGACCCAAGCCAAAATTCGGGCCGAGTATCCCTAAAACCCGATTGGGTCAAACCCAATCAAATACCGAGAAACCCGGGCCACCCGATCCAGGTTGACCCGATTTTTGCTGTTTTTAATTTTTTTAATTTATGATTTTTCTTTTAATATTATATATGTCTGGGGCAACTCCAGATCGGCCCTCTAATCCTTGATATGATCCCTAGGACGGGTCGATGGCCGAGTCGAGTCTTAAAATATTGAGTAAGTGATGTGATCCGGACAAGGCATCGAAGGGCGAAGTGGAGCCATCGGAAATATGATAGTGATCTACGTACAAAACGGAGCAAGTTCCGTGTTGGGGTCGAGCCGAGAAGAGGGACGGATAGAGCCGAATCAAGAAAAAGAAGTAATTTGGGCAGAAAATACCTTACGGCCGTAAAAGAGGATCTTCACGGCCGTAATACATATATTCACGGCCGTAAACCATGTTATCACGACCGTAACCAATTATATAAGAGGCATGATGAATTCAGGAAGAACAGGTCTTACGGCCGTAAAGTCCAGTCTTACGGTCGTAACATTCAAACCGGAGGAAATTCACGGCTGTAATCATTGTGTCACGGCCGTAACTAACAAATCAGATTTTTATCAGAAAGGCCATTACGGCCGTAAGAGAGTTCCTCACGGCCGTAAATGAGGAGTTCCAGATTTCCGGGGATTTTCAATTATTTAATTTCCTTTTTAGTTTTTGGTTATTTTCCTATTTTAGAATTTTAGTCTAATTAAAATTCTATTTTGAGTAAATTAGATGCTAGGTTATTTTGCTTATTTATACGCTTTTTCAATTCATTGTAAAGACAGAAGTTTTGAGATTAATAATATTTGAGAGAGGATTCTCCAAAATTGAAAGGTTGAGTTTTTCCCTTTTGTTTCGAACTTATCAAAGATTCGATCTTTGTGGCGTTCACCCAACGAACTTATCAAGGAATTGACATCCCTTGTGGCGTTCACCAATCTTGGTTCTTCAATCCGCATCGTCATTAATTGCGTCGTGATTGTCGGGTCAAAGTTTTACCGTCAAATCTATCTTTTAATTTCCGTTTATTTATTCGTGTTCTCTTTATTTTCGTGTCAGATCTAATTTAGATCTTTCCTAGGGTTTTAGATTTCGTTATTTCGCGTTTTCGACGAGATTCCCCGACTGGGATCTCATCATCTGGTATCAGAGCTGGACTCTGAATTCAGGTTTTTCTATCTAGATTGATTTTTATGTTTATCATCGAGTCCCATAAAAATCATCCATATCTTGTTGAGTGTTTTGTTTTCAATTTTTTGAGTTTTCTTGTTCTTCGTGTCAGTAAAATTTTTCAGTTTTTGATCCATATAAAAATTCAACAAAAATTCAAAAGTGTTTGTTTTATTTGATTCTTATCCAAATCCCGTTCCGTTTGTTTTGTTGCGTTCGTGTCGAATTTTCGGATTTATTAAAAAAAAATTATTTATTTTATTTTTTATTTAATTCCGAAAATTAATTATTCAAAAAAAAAAAAAAAAGAGTTATTCCAAATTCAAGAACAACTTTCTTGAGTTTCTTTAAAATTCTTGATATTCATTTCCTTCCAAGTCAATAAAAGTCGTTCTTGCTATTTGATGTCTAAATCCTCTTCATTCTTGAATTTTTTTTAACGTCACATAAGGAATGGATTATGATCCGGACTGTTTATTCCAAACTAGATGTTATGTGGATCATAAGGGGTGCAGTTTGGCGATTGATGGAAAGTGCTTTACTAATTTCGTTAGTAGCACCGTGGTTGAGAAATTAGGATTGCCCCTAGAACCACACTATAAACCTTATAGGATGACGTGGATGAGGGAGTTTGGAGATTTCAAAGTAACCAAACAAGTTCTAGTGCCTATTACCCAGAGAAGGTATAATGAGGATGTATGGTGTGATGTAGTGCCATTGAAGTCTTATCATATTTTATTGGGAAAACCTTGGAGATGATAGGATGGTAGTGCACGATGGGTTTAAAAATCGATATTCTTTCGTGAAGGGTGGAAAAATGGTCACTCTTGCTCCGCTATCTCCTAAAGAGGTCCAAGAGGACCAATTGAAAATAAAAAGCGAGTTTGAGAGGAAAAATAAGAGCGTTGAGGCCACGACCTCAGAAAAAGGAGAGGGTGTGAAAATTGAAAACAAGAGAGTTGAGGCCATGACCTCAGAAAAAGGTGAGCTTGAGAGTGAGAGGAAAAAGAAAAGAGAGTCCCCCACAAAAATGAGTTTATTTGCATTTTCTAACACATCCCTCCCCAGTTCTACTAAATCTGTTTTGCAGGGACATAAATCAAAACATGAACTTTAGGCGGGAAAGAAATCCGTTGGCAAAAATGAGCAGGCCAAAAGTCTAAGAGATCGCACAACGCTTAAACATAATCATCGAGCCCAGAAAAGCGGAAGGAGTTTGAAAAGCCGACCAAAATTGGATTCGAGGTCGAATCCTTTTCAAGAGAGGGAGTATGATGTGATCCGGACAAGGCATCGAAGGGCGAAGTCGAGCCATCGGCAATATGATAGTGATCTACGTGCAAAACGGAGCAAGTTCCGTGTTGGGGTTAAGCCTAGAAGAGGGATGGATCGAGCCGAATCAAGAAAAAGAAGTAATTTGGGCAGAAAATACCTTACGACCGTAAAATAGGATCTTCACGGCCGTAATACATATATTCACGGCCGTAAACCATGTTATCACGGCCGTAACTAATTATATAAGAGACAGGATGAATTCAGGAAGAACAGGTCTTACGGCCGTAAAGTCCAGTCTTACGGACGTAACATTCAAACCGGAGGAAATTCACGGCTGTAATCATTGTGTCATGGTTGTAACTAACAAATCAGATTTTTATCAGAAAGGCCATTACGGCCGTAAGAGAGTTCCTTACGGCCGTAAATGAGGAGTGCCAGATTTTCGGGGATTTTCAATTATTTAATTTCCTTTTTAGTTTTTGGTTATTTTCCTATTTTAGAATTTTAGTCTAATTAGAATTCTATTTTGAGTAAATTAGATGCTAGGTTATTTTGCTTATTTATACGCTTTTTCAATTCATTGTAAAGACAGAAGTTTTGAGATTAATAATATTTGAGAGAGGATTCTCCAAAATTGAAAGGTTGAGTTTTTCCCTTTTGTTTCGAACTTATCAAAGATTCGATCTTTGTGACGTTCACCCAATGAACTTATCAAGGAATTGACATTCCTTGTGGCGTTCACCAATCTTGTTTCTTCAATCCGCATCGTTATTAATTGCGTCGTGATTGTCGGGTCAAGGTTTTACCGTCAAATCTATCTTTTAATTTCCGTTTATTTATTCGTGTTCTTGTTATTTTCGTGTCAGATCTGATTTAGATCTTTCCTAGGGTTTTAGATTTCGTTATTCCGCGTTTTCGACGAGATTCCCCGACTGGGATCTCATCAGTAAGCCTTCATTAGATAGCTTATTTATAAGCAAATTATAAACAACACTTTTTCCTAAATAATTTACCTCAAAAACATCACATTCTTTGTTTAGAAACAAAAAACTATTTCCAGAAAGATCAATCTCAGGTATTATTGTACCTGAAGTAATACTTGATCTCCAGTTTTGTTTTATATTATGAACACCTAAATCATTTTAGCTTAGATCTTTAATAGCTAAATATAGGCTTTGAAATGGGGTGAGCAACAACACTTCTCATTGCCTTCTTCACATTACATTGACAGATAAGAAAGAACAAATTAGGGTAATAGATTTGCACCCCTTGTCCGCGTAGGTCATGAAGGAATCTCTATGTAACAGATTGTTACACCTTACAAATTTTAACCATATTTAAGTTGGTCCACGACCAATTTTTCTTCCTATGTGAGATAGCTATTTAAGCTTTCCCCACATTTTCAAATTTTATCCATTTTTCAATATGGGATGACTCACTATTTATAGGATCCATTTACTTCCACTTTCTCTTCATTTTCGAATGTGAGATTGTAATACCCCTTTAGCTCCTCTCTAAATCTCACATATCTTTTCAATGTGGGATTATTCACATTCACAAGTGAAATTTCCCTTGCCAACATATATTTTTCCAACATTATCCTCTTATTAGTTGTGATGGCTTCAACATAGACGATGTCTTGCCCCTTTATCAATGCCTTAGCGTGGATTTTTGGATAAAATCCAACACATTGGGTCAAACACGCATATATTAAAATGTGTAGTGTTATTTTACAGTTTATTCAATAAAGTGATTCACTAAAATTATTATTTTGGACTAATGATTATTAATTGTCGTGGAAATAAAGTGTAGAGGAAACATTGTTTCAAATTGATGAGGGGTCAATTTAAAATAACTGCCAGTCTGTTATTTATACAGGTCATTGTCCCCAATTGCATCCACATCACCAGAAAAGAATTCTGGAGAAAACCACGTATCAATTGAAAGATAATGACTCATTCATTCAACTAAATTATGGATTTAGGTACGCTTCCGCTTTATTCTATTGGGAATTAAACACGTATTACCTTTTTTTAACCCATATGATCTTTTTGATATTGAAGAAATAATTGAGAAACACTTCATTTGGCTAAGCTTTGTGCCGAAATTGCACAATAAGCAAGGAGTGTGCACTCCAACAGGGACAAAAGTCATGCAATGCAATACGAAACTTACTTGATGACAACACTTCATTGCTAGGATTTCTCAACAACCCTGGCAAAAATTGGCTGATGGTGGCCGGTGGGGACAAAGGGGATATACTTCGGTTGTAGGGTGAATGGACCGCGACAATGCACTAATGTTTTCGAGCATGAGTTGTGGGGATTTGTATGTTGCCAAGATTTAGGCAACGAGGTATGGATAGGTTTCAACTTACTGTCTAGTTGACTTTAGTCAATAAAATTATTCATTAATAAAAAAAGGCGAATACTCACAATGGTGTAAACTTGTTTTATAGATTTATTTGAATGATTTCGAGCCTTCGGAATTTGAATGTTAGGAAGTCTACAATTTTATTACCATTATCATGTCATCATCTTTGGTTAAATATTTTCTCATGCTATTTCTAACTAGAGGAATAAAGCAAAGAATCATACATGTATACTCGAATAATTTACTTTTTCACAATAATTAAATTTCAATCATTTAACAATTCGATTTGATTACAAATGTAGAATTTGAATAGAAAGAAAATAAATTACAAGAAATTGAATTGTCAAGAACTTTTTCCACGAAAAATAAATTCAAGAAATTTAGATTTATTTGATTGAAAGTGAAATTGACATTTTAAAACTTAGCAAATGTGAAAAATTGCGTACACGTATTTGATGAGATCGAAGCGATAGTACATGAAAGTGATATTTGCCCATGGTTTGGTTAGTTGTTAGAAATACGATAAATATGAAGAAAATTTTTAGCTGAAATAGAAATTAGATTCATTCAAATCAAGTTTACAGGTATAAGAAAGAAGCTAATACATACAGACATATAAAAAGGATGATCAATCACATCATGCCATGTCATAAAGCAATAACGGAAAATAGAATTAAAAGAAACGTAAAGAAAAAATAGAAAATGCGTTATTAGGAATGCGACTCCAGTAGGTCCAGCATTAAGATGACACCTTCATCATTCAATCAACATTCTATCAGCATTCAATCAACATACAATCATCATTCCATTCAATCAACATTCTATCATCATTCTATCAGGTTTGGCTTACTTTCTTCACCCCCTCCTCAAGGTGGAGTATGGTAAATATATGCCATACCCAACTTGGAAAGTAGACGTTGGAACTGTGGAGCTGCTAATGCTTTAGTGAACAGGTCGGCTAGTTGGAAATTAGATGCAAGATATTGAGGATGAATAAGCTCATATTTGAATTGATTTCGAACTACGTAACAATCAATCTCAAGGTGTTTAGTACGTTCATGGAACACCGGATTTATAGTGTATGTATTGTCGCCTTGTTATCACACTACAAAGGAATTGGTAGAATCAGTGAATGATGAAGATCTTTAAGAATATATGTTAACCACTGTAATTTACAAACCGTGCTTGCCATACTTCTATCGGCCTCAGTAGATGAATGCGACACGTTGGTCTGTTTCTTAGTATTCCATGAAACCAGAGCTGATCCAAGATAAATGCAGTATCCAGTGAGTGATCTCCTTGTATCAAGACATGAAACCCAGTCAACATCTGAATACCCTTCCAATTTGAGGTTGTTCTGTGTAGGGAAGAATAAACCTTTTGAAGGACAACCTTTAAGATATCTTACAAGATGTAAAGTTGTATCCCAGTGAGTTTTGCATGGCAATGTGATGAACTGACTAAGCTACTGTACTCCATAGGTAATGTTAGGTCGTGGTAAATTCAAATAAAGCAATCTTCCAACCAACCTTCTATACTTTGCCGGATCTGTAAGCAAGATCCCTCCTCTTTCAATCAATTTTGTGCCCTTTGGTATGGGTACATCAGTTGATTTTGCTCCTATTAATCCAGCATCTTCAACAATATCAAGTATGTATTTTTCTCTAGTTGATGTACATACCTTTATCAGAACGAGCAATTTCTATACCCAATAAATACTTGCATATCCAAGATCTTTAATGGTAAATTTTCGGTGCAAAAAATGTTTTGTTTCCAAGATTTTTTCCTGATTGGATCCTGTAACCAATACATCATCCACGTACACTAGTAAGACAAGAATATCAGAAGGACAATGTTTGGTGAATAAGCAGTGGTCATGTTCTGACTGAAGAAATCCATATTCATGCAGTTTGAGACAAAATTCATTATTCCATTGTCTTGATACCTGTTTCAAACCATAAAGGCTGCATTTGAGTTTACAAACCTGACCAGGTAATCCTTTATCATATCCCTCCAGTGGTATCATGTAGACCTCTTTATCAAGATAACCATGTAAGAATGCATTATTGACATCTAACTGGTGTAGAGGCCAATTATGTGCTAACACAACCGCCAAAAGAATTCTCACTGTTACCAATTTTGCCACTGGAGAATAACTATCAAAATAATCTACTCCTTGCATTTGATGATAGTCCTTGGCAACAAGTCTTGCCTCGTATAAAGTCCCATCCTAGTTTAACTTTTTTTGTAAACCCATCATGATCCAATAGCCTTTTTCCAGGAGGTAAGAAGTTTAAATCCCAGTTCTGATTATCTTCTAGAGCTTTGATTTCCTTATGCATGGCTTGAATCCATTCTTCACTCTTACTAGCTTGATTATATGAGCAAGGCTCCTTTAGATCAGACACATTAGCTAAAAAAGTAGTGTAAGAAGGGTGAATATGTGGTGAGTCAAGAAAAGGAAAAGTGGGAGGTGTATAACCAAAAAGAAAAGGAGATTTGAACCTGCAGGGTGAGACATTATCAGCAATTCACTACAACAAAGTTTACTTTTTACAGCGTGCAATGCATGCCGTAAAAAGTATTTTACGGCCTACACATGCATGCCGTAAAAAGTAATGCCGTAAAAAGTGGCATATTTTTTACGGCGTGTAATGCATTCCGCGAAAGCATGCCGTAAATAACATTTCACGGCTTGCATCTGCATGTCGTAAAAGGCATATTTTATGGCATGCGATATGCATGCCGTAATAAACCCAGACAGCGTGCTATGTGCACGCCGTAAATAACATTTCACGGCTTGCATCCGCACGCCATAAAAAGTAGGTAGATTTTACGGCATGCTTCTGTATGCCGTAAAATACATTGTTAATGGCGTTCAATGCTAGCCGTAAGTGTACATTTTATTTTTTTAATAATTATTTATTTCATTATAATCAACCTATAATAATTACAAAGCAAAACAAAATTATAATAAATTTGAAACCAATCATGCAACAAAAATATAATATTAATCCATATGTAAAGTTTTACATGGATTTGATAGCAACATATCAAAGTATAGAATTTGTTTCTAAAAAATTGATTAAAATGTATCAAAATATTCAATCCATATCGAAGTTTTTACTTCCTAAAACTATAATTCAGCTATCCCCAAAATAATCAACTCCCTGCATATCACAAAAATAACAAGATGTAAGTAATAAACTTAGAACAAAATACAAATCATAAGTACGTCAAAAAATATACTCTACTATTTGTTTCCATTTGCACAAAAGAGAAATGGAATAGCATGAAAATGGAAATAAAATAAAAATAGAAATGAAGATTACCTTTGTTGTGATTACATCTAATCAATCCACTTCGATGTACCTAATTGGTCATGCAATTGTACTTCCTAATGTATCTTCAAGAAGAAAAAGCTCACGAGTAGGACGATATAAGCTAACATTATCAATCACTTCAGTAACCCAAACTCTCCAACATTCATTACCAAGTGGTACATGATGCACTAGATCACTTGAATTTGTTGATGCAATTTCTCCTTTTGCTACAACTTCAGCTTTCCCAAACCAAGACATCAATTTGCACTTCTTAAGATTATGTATATCATTCAAACTTGTTTCTCTAGGCTGTAAATTCATATTCAATTGTAAAATTTTTTATTTTAAGAATATAGATGTATATGTAAAATAGAATAACATTAACAAATTAAAATTTTCACTTACAATATCTTCTTGTTCAACACTTTTACCCTTCCCTTGAAACAAAGCTTTTAATTCTTTAACTTCATCTCTCAACTCTTGGACTTGAGTTTGTAAATTGTGATTGTGCACCAAAGTATTCAACTTTGAAGGATTCGCACCGAAGCCAAGACCTCTTACCCGTCCCCGATGTTCTGGACCAAGTACTCTTGCAACACCATCGTCTTTAAGAGAATGTTTATTTGGTGAGGTAACCACTTCTGAATATGCTTTTATCTTTTGCTAATATCATGAAATTCAGTAATGAGTTAAAGTTATATAAATACAAACTTTAAATAACAAAAAATTAACAAAAGCAACATTATTACCAATGTTTCCCCAGCTAATTCATTTATTGGTTCCCCATTTTTTCGTGTATGTCCTCGTATATAAACAAGGTCTCTCGTAACGGAATCAGGGTCTTCACTTTCTATGCGCTGTAATTTTTCATATATGCCATAATTTGAAAACGTGTAGAAAATTTCAAGCAAATTTAACTTATAAGGATGAAAATTTTACCAATTCAGCTTCTAAGCGAGCAAATCCCTTTCTACTTGTTGTATGCATCATTGTTTGGCTAGCCCTCATTCTTTTGAATCTTTCATTCTTTTCCTGCAAAAATCAATAAGTTCTGTATAAGCAAAACTTTATATATGAATATAGACTTGTTGGGAAAACTTTGGGTCTCTAAATAAAAGTTTGCATAATTCAAGTTAAGACCAATTAATAGCTTACTCTGTATGATTGAGAACTGCGTTCTTTAACATAATTGGTTGGTGGTCATGTGTTCGAATCTCAAACTAGCTCAAATGCTCAATAATTCTTCAAACCTGATCTTATTTTCCACCTTGCAACAACAATAAATAGCATCATATAACACCATCCTTCAAGCATTCCTTCAAACTCAGTACTCATGGCTCTTGAAATTTCTTCTCTCTCCTCATGCATATTTCTTCTTTTCCTTGTACTTTTTGTTTCTTGAAATTAATCTAACCAATAAGTGGTATTAAACATATATATTCATGTTTGGTGATTGGAACAAAGTTTATAATTAAGCAACGACTTCTCAA
This sequence comes from Ligustrum vulgare, assembly GCA_963555705.1. NCBI lineage: Eukaryota > Viridiplantae > Streptophyta > Magnoliopsida > Lamiales > Oleaceae > Ligustrum > Ligustrum vulgare. The sequence goes on along the minus strand of OY743184.1, from coordinate 9,806,306 downwards.
AGATTACAACTGGGACAGATGTTGCTTACTTAACATCAGCTACCCAAGTGGTTGAATCAGTCTGGAATGAGAAGGGTCCCGAGATAGTTTGTTCTTCTTTAAAGGAATTCTGTTTAACTGCCCAATTTCTGGTTTGTTCGACATCCAAAGGTTAAAAAGAGCAACCCCACAAGTAGAGAAACCACTGAGAGGGTTAGAGCCAGGGCAAGCTTTAGTCCCCTATGCTTCTAAAATTTTCTTTCAAAAAATACGAAATTGTGACTAAGCAAAATCACATTTTTAGATAAAAAAAAAAATTTCCAAATCACATTAACATTCTTCAAAATAAAAAAATAAAAAAATTCATGAACGCAAAATCAAAAATAAATCTAAATCAAATTCAATATTTAACAATCTAAAAAAAATAAAAAAATCATCAATAGTCTTGACATTCATTAGAACAGGGAACTGACCTCAAGGTTCGAGAAGAAGTCGCACACTTAATCACTTACCCTCTAATCTCCGCCTCTTGTGCACACGCTGGTGGACTATGAAAGACTGAGAAGAAGAAGAAATCTAGGATGTTGAGTCGTGATATTGGGAATGGGAAGAAGATGTCGACAATGGCGTTGTTTTCTTTTCAGAAGGGAGGAGAATGAAGAGAATTGATTCGAAGAAAGAGTGGCGCCCTAATTTTGCAGTCCGCGGGTTTATTATATTTGGATTTTTACGGCGTGCCTATTTGCACGCCGTGAATAATATGTTTTGATTTTTACGGTGTGCTATTTGCACGCCGTAAACAATATGTTTTCCACGTTAGCTTTCACGGCTTGCACTTGCATGCCATATATATTCATTTTTCATTTTTTAAAGGCGTGCTGCTTTTTCACGCCGTGAAACTCTTTGTGTTACGGCACACTATTTTTGCATGCCGTAAATAATCTAAATATACGGAATGCCTTATATGTACGCCGTAAATGAATGCCGTAAAAATTCACTTTTGTTGTAGTGATTGGAAGTTCTGGAACAACAGAAACCCGTGTGATGAAATTTTGCATCTAGATAGGTTTGGTTTTCAATCTTGTGTTATGTCTGATATTTGGTTGAGGTGACATGATGGCCGATGAATCATTAAAAGAAGATGTAACATTATCAAAAGGAACTTGGATAAGAGGTATGGAGTTGAAGGACATATCTGGTGAAGGAAAATTTTCATTTTCTGTTTGAGAGTTTGTTATGGATGTTGCATTAAGTGGATCAGAACTGATTAGCTCAGTAAGAGATGTGGGTTTAATTCTAACTTTGTTATTGGAACTGCTGGTAATGGAGTATTAGTTTGAGAAATCTGAGTTTACTTGAAAGGAAAAATGTTTTCAAAGAAAGTAATGTCTCTGGATAAATGGATATGTTTGCTGGACTTATCATAAACCTTAAAGCCCTTTTGCCCTGGACTATAACCCAAAAATACACATTTATGACCTCTCTCTTCAAATTTATCCTTGTGTCGTTTAGTATTGGTGATGTAACAAAGGCTTCGAAAGGTTTTGATGAGTGAATAATCTGGTTTCCTTTTAAACAACCTTTCAAACGGGATATGCCAATTCAAGACAGGTGTGGGTATCCTATTTACTAGAAAAGTTGCCATAAGTGTGGAATATGTCCAAATTTTTTTTGGCATACACGATTGAAACATCAATGCTCCAGCTATTTGAAGCAAGTATTTATATTTCCTTTCCACCACTCCATTTTGTTGGGAGTGTAAACACAAGATCTTTGGTGGAGGATTCCAAGGGATTGCAACAATTTTTTACAACCGTGACTTGTAAATTCTGTCCCATTATCAATTCTAATACACTTTACTCTCTTTCCAATTGAGTAATAGCCATATTAAAAAAGGTTTAAAAAGTTTTGACTGATGGGAAATGGAAATCTGTGTTGTTTAGACTTATGACAGACCTCACGGTGCTTAAGATCATCAAAATTGAAGTAAAATGTGGGTGTTTAAGAAAGTCTACGTGCTGCAGAGTTTGTGGTGAAACATGTCCAAGTTTTGAATGCCAAATCTTATAGGAATCAAAGGAAACTTTATTAACATCAAAGGAGTCAGTACAAGAAAGAAATTTAGTACAGGAAAGAAGTTTGTCATCAATGATGGTTTTTTTTAACAAGGGAAATACAAATTCTGGCTATAGTATTTAGGAAACAAGATTCATCTAGTAGGTATAATCTTCCTACCAGCTTTCCAATTGCTAAAATATCTTCACTCTTCAGGTCCTGTATCAAACAATGGTTTGGATAAAAGATTAGTTTCATATGAGCAGTTTGAGTTAATTGGGGGTACATATAAGAGATTGAATTTAAAGCTTGGGACATATAAAGTATCAGACAGCAGAATTTTTGAACTGAGTCTAACTTCTCAAGATTGATTAATAGTTTTAGTTGAACCATCTGGTAAACATAAATGAGTGTGACGGGATAATGGTCTTAATTTGGTCATTAGGCCAATATCTGAGCATATATGGCTGCTAGCTCCCGTGTCAATGATCCAAGTGTCTGGCTTCAAATTATCAAGCACAGTAAGAGTTAAGAAATGAGAGTTCATACCTGCATACTCCTTAATTTTTGCAAAATTCACCTGGTTATTTGTTTCCATTACCATCTTCCCTTTCAATGCCTTTTCCAACTCTTGTTTCACTATGTTTACAATATCAGATGATGTTGATGACATAGCTTCCATGTTCCTAATATTACTTATATTTTCTTCCTCAAAATCCAGTGGAGAATTTGACATGTTTACCATTGTTCTTCTCTGGTTATACCCCATATCTCTCGAGTCCTTTAAGTCCTTATACCAATCCGGATATCCATTGAGTTTGAAGCATATTTCCCTTGTATGTCCCTTGTTATTGCAATAATCACAATAGCTATTTTCCTTATACATTGTATTGTATCTATCGGTGCTACCTCTACCCGCACTAAAAACTCCTCTTCTAAATCCTGTTCTTCCTCTCCATTGTCCAGACCTTCCTCCTCTTTCCCTTCTGAAATCTAGCATTCTAGTCATCATGGCCGAGTTTTCATTATTTTTTGGAAATAATATATGAATCTCCCTTTGTTTCTCCACACAAAGGATCATAGAATATGTTTTATTTACTGATGGAAGTGGCTCCATAACAAGTATTTGGTTTCTAATGTTGTCAAAAGTGTCATTCAATCTCATTAAAAATTGCACGAGTCTACTAGAACACGTCAGATCTAAAATCTCCTTGGAAACATTACAAGTGCAAGCATTACAAGTACAAGTAGGAATAGGCAATAAACAATTTAGCTCATCCTAGAGCTTCTTCAATTTTGTATAATACTTAACAACAGTCATTTTTCCCTGCGAGATACTACTTATTTCTCTCTATAGCTGGTACAAAAATGGTCCATTACTTTCACCGTATCTCTCCTTAAGTTCTATCCACAATTCCTTCGTAGATGTAGTGTAAATAAAAGCATCTATGATTTCCATAGAAATTGAATTAAGGATCCAAGACCTAATCATACAATCCACTCTCATCCACTGCTCAGTTTTATTTGTATCATGTGTCGGTTTTTCACACACTCCATTTATGAATCCATGTTTTAGTTTAGCTCACAAGGCTATCTTAATCGATCTACTCCAGCTAAGATAGTAATTTCCCGTGAGTAGTGAAGTCACAAGCAACATAACTGGATGGTCTGAACTCTGAAGATCAATAGGATCTCCATTAGAATACTCCTTTGTAGGTATTGCAGTTTTCAGACTTGTGTCAGTATTTCCAGTATCATCCGCTAGGGGTGGGCAAAAAAATTGGAACCAATATAACCGAACCGAAAAATCGGAACCGTATGGTTTTAAAAAAAATATAGGAAATCGATTTTGGAACCATTCCGCTTTTAGAACCAAATCTTTGATCCTTGTTTATTTTTTTGATGGTTTTAATTGGTTTTCCTAAAACTATAAATCAAAAGAATTTGTAATTTTTTGGGGTAAAGTGAAAATGATTAAGTTCTTTTTATGAAATTTGTTATGTCTTTACCTCATTGTAACATTTAACTTCATACTTGGACTGAAATTCTTAGTAAATGAAAATAGAATGAGACTAATTAATAAGCGAGTTATAAATGACCACAATGGAGTTAATTAAATATTTAAATACAAATATAAACAATTAATAATAATGTATTTAAAACTCATGATTCATTCCACAAGTTTACTATACAAATTTGTCAATTCGTATGGCTTCTTACCATGTTCAAAAAACCTTCTGGGCCATTTGTTTCTTATTTTAGTTTATAAATATCTTACGTTTCATGGAGAATCCTATGTTTTATTCAAAGTGAAAGGATTTTCGAAATCCTTGATCTTGGTATAATCGGTAAAAGTTTATTTCAGTTATTGGCTCGTTTCTCAAGGCCTGATACTCCTCGATAAGGCCCTTGACAAATAATTATCATTGTAGAACCGAATTAGAACCAAAATCGAATGGTTTGATTCTAATTTGGTTCTGGTGATTCAATGGAACCAAATGGTTCCATTTTATAAGAACCAAAAAGTATGGTTTCGGTTCTTGAGATACCCGAACCGAACCACCCGACGCCCACCCCTATCATTCGCCATTGATTTTTATCAAATAAAAAATCCAGCAATCAATTTCCCACTGAATCGAACTATTCTCTGATACCATGAAGAAAAGTATAGTTTTAGCTGAAAGAGAAATTGGATTCATTCAAATCAAGTTTATACAGGGACGAATCTAAGATTTTTTTTGATGGGGAGCTGAAACTTAACTTGGAGCCTGGAGGGGGCAGGCCCCCTCCCAGGGGTGCTGCCCCACAAATTTTTTGTTTCTATTATATGGGTATCTTCTCAATATTAATCTATTTTTCTACCAACTACTTTAAATTCCCCTAAGATACATCTTCTAGTTTGAGGTTTGGTCCACGTTCCTCCATGTGATGTGTGCATGTATGTGATATTATGAAAAAAGATGTAGTCGTTAATGGACGAATAATAATTCTAGTTTGGTGGTATTTGATAAGTGTAGTATATACATTTATTTATATGTCTAAATTAGAATATATTGTTGTCATTTTAGAATATTTACTATTTAGCTTGTGTGTATTTGTTTATTTTTCAGAAAATATCCCAAAAGATGAAGAATGAAGCAATTGATGAGAAAAATGCATAATTGGATACTAATTGTAGCTAAATTGAATAATCGAGAGCCTAATGACGTCAACAGGGAAATATGCAATGTGTCAAAGTAAAGGAATAAGAAGTTGGAGGATCCAATTGAAGGAATTGAGAGTTGAAACGAGCAAATTGAGAAGATTTCAAAGTATGTGGACTATATTGTTGCAATTGGAAGTTGAAGGACTGAAGAGCAAATTAAACATGAGGGAACAACTTGGAAATATCCAATGATTGACTTGGATAACAAGAAAACACTTTGACGAATTTTAGGAGTCAATTGGATGCAAGTAGAAGTCCAAAAAAGAATGAAATATGATAAGAATTTTATCATAAATTAACTCCAATCGCACAAGATTCTGGACAGATTTCTAGTCAAACTTTGAAATCTAATTTTAGGGTAGTAAACGTTCGAATTGGGAAAATCCTATTTCAGTAAGAATTATAGCCCTTTACGTTTTCTTTCCAAATAAATTTGAATCACCTCAATCAGATAAGGGAATAGAGAGATATGGTCGAAATACTAAATGCTGTGCAGAAACAAGAAGAGACTCGCGTGCACATTTGATGAATTTCTTTCCTTCTTCAACTTGGTATCTTCACCAACTATAAATAAAACCTATTTGCACGAAAATCAAACCTTTGCCTCTCCAAAGAACGAGCTACAGTAGAGAATTCAACATCAAATTCTTGGGGAATCAAGCATCGCAAAGGGACGTGAATTGAAGATAATTGAAGAATCAAAACTTGGTGCAAGATTTTCATTCTTTATATTATTTTTAATGAACGTTTATCTTTATTATTCTTGTTCTTTATTAATGATGTGTAACTAAACTCCATGTTGGGATGAACGATGTAGCATAATCATATTATTTTAATTCCAAGTTCCATAGTTTTAATGTTTTGTTGCATGTATTAATTTATTATTGTTCTTAATGCTTGAATTGCTTGATCACCAATTCATGATATATTGGATTATTTCCATAATCCGATAGGTGAGTTAATAATTTAGAACGTGGTAATAAATCCAATAATTGAACTAGAGATAGAGATATACTCTTGTTATTATTGCGGTCGTGTGTGAATTCTTGTATTTATTGCATCTAGATAAGGAATATTCAGACCCACTGTAGAGATACATGGTTGACTTATTTAGGTAGAATTGATTTAAACTCGAGAGAGGAATTTCAAAATAAATTAGTGAATTTGACCAAGTATATATTTAGAAAATAAAATTAGAATTGGAGTTAATATAATTGGTTAGGTGAAATCGGGATTCTCAACTACATTACAATCATCTTTAAAAACAAAACAATCTTGTTTCATTTTAATTCTTTAGTTTATGTTCTGCAATTTTTGTTTAAACAACCAATCACATTCATTTGTTCAAATAAAGTATAGAACTAACATATTTCGATAATAAATAGCAGTCCTTGTGGGAAAGATAATCCGGACTCTTAGGTCCATTATATTACCTCTCATGACCCGTTCACTTGCGGGTATATCTTGCATCGCGAGATATCGGTGAACAAGTTTTTGGCGCCGTTGTTGGGGACTATTTTTATATTAATATCGATACCAATTAATTCTTGCTTTAGTTTAAATTTGTATTTGTATTTTTTTTAATTTTTTTTCATTATTATTATTATTACTATTATTATTATTATTATTATTATTATTATTATTATTATTATTATTATTATTATTATTATTATTATTATTTAAAGTTGTGAATTGTCTTCTTCTCAGGTATTGAATGAATATTGAGATAGTTGGAGGCAACAAAGCAAGATGGCAACAAACATTTATCAATGGCTCCATGATCAAGTTATAGTTCAAACTTATCAGATTTGTGACTTCTGCTGTGAAAATCATGTCATCCAAGATTGTCCTTTCGCACATCAGGCTCAGCCAAAGATTGATCAGGATAATTATTGAGGAAATAGTCACATGCAGCAGAGGAGTTCATATTTTCAAGGTTATAATCCTTACTGGAACGAGCAGCCAAATTTCTCGGGGTCAAATAATCAGAGTGTTCATAGCCTGCAATTTTTCAAATAGCAGCAAAGTGATTGCAACAGAGATTTATTATTACAGTTGCTAGAAGATCAACAAGAAAAGTTGTAAGAACTACAGACAGATTTTCACTATCAACAAGTTGGGAAACAACAGGTCAAAGAATTTATATCCAACGAAGATTTGCTACAACAGCTGCTCCAAGATCAACGGGCTGAATTGAATGAAATGAGAGATCAGATGGAGCAGTTGGCGGTTAGCATAACAGAAAGACCACCAGAGGAGTTTCCAGAAATCCAAGTGCAAATGTCAGAGGAGTCAGACAAATTGGTTGAAACAGCTAAAGAAAAAGAAGACGAACTTAAAAAAGTGGATCAACCAAAAGAAAGTAAATGCCAAGAAGAGGCCATAATCCCATTGTCGATTGTCCAAAATCTGGATATCGAGCTCGAGGAGACTTCAATTGAAGAGGAAGATCAATTTGGGAAAGAGGAGTTAAGCATAGAAAAGCAGACGCTTAAGGGTGCCATCTCCATATTGCAACCCTCTAACCTCAATACTTGGGAAACAATTGATTTCATCATTGGTAATGAGACCATGATTGAAATCTACATATTGAAGTTTGAATCGAGTGTAGAAGTCCACATATATGACATGGGAAAGGTACAACTCTGGTACATAAATGCACTTTGGAACAAATTTGACCTTCACAAACAAAGAAGGTCATCAAAAGCTCTATTAAAGTTCCTTAAACAACCAGGTAAAAAGTCGGGCTTTAGACTTAAAACGGAACGCTTGTTGGGAGGCAACCCAACCTTTCTTCTCTTTTATTTACTACGCTTTCATTATTTATTTTATTGTTAAAATTTTAGATTAATGCATGATAGGTAACTTATTTTGAGTGTTTTGCATACTACATGTTAAGGCACTTTGCATGTTAGTCTATTGTTGCATTTTTAAGTATGTTTTTGATTTAGCATATTTTGTTACATTAGGTTTTTAATTGTCATCCCAAGCATCACACACACTAGTTTTGATCATGAAGTTATCTTCATGATAAGTTTATCATTGATTATGTGTGTTTAGTTTATGAATTAGTTCACTTCATTATACGAAATTCATGAAAACAAATTTAGCACCACCTCATTGCAAGGTCACTGCAGCTCATTGCACCTGAAATCTGCTTCACGTCACTTACTTCTCCATAGCTTTTCATGACCTTATTGATCTTCAAATGGGCTGAATTTTTAATATGTTGTCAACCATGCTGTGAACTTTAACATATCAAAAGATGGCTCGGGAAAACTTGTGTTTTTCTAGGCGATGTCAGGGCATGAACATGCGTGGTCGATCATCTTTTAAAAAAAATTCAAGATTTTGCTATAACTCTAGTTTGGGGGTTTTGGTTTGAGCTTACAAAGTTTTTTTATTGGGGTTATTGATTTCTAATGTTAATTATCTCATATTTGCTAGAAATACACCAATCAAAACACATCCAATCAAGTTGGGAAAAGCAAGAATATGGTCAAATTCATCCAACAACATTTCAAATGGAAGCATCAAGGTAACAAAGCATCTCCATTACACCTGGGAAGTTCTCTTTCTCTCTATTTTGTCTTGTTTTACAGTTTTAAATCTTTTTGACAAACATTGAGGACAATGTGTCTTTCTAGTTTGGGGGTGGGAAATATCATTCATTCAAATTGCTTCCATACTCATTGAATGTTCTCATTCTATATCTATTGTGAGTTAAAAAAAAAATTGAAAACTTTGTTGACATGTTTATTGCCTTGGATATAGTATGAATCTAATCTTGTTTTAGCTTGGATTGTGGACAACATGAAAACTTGAAATTCTTTTGAACTACTTATCACTTGCTAGGTTTCATTTTATTCGAGCACATAGCCATTATTGGATAAATACTTGTGTAGAGATTTGTTTAACACTTGTGGGGAAAGTTGTATGCACCTTGAACATAGGAATGACTATTAATCCCTAAACTTAGATCTAGAGATATCCCAACCTTCAAAACTTAGAATCTAAACTTGCTCAAGAGCAGTTTGGGGGTGGGAAGAAGTGATGAAGGTAGGCTTGAACTTTTAATGGTCTGAAGTTCCTGAAATGTGTCATTTGATGAAGAGATCTTGGTCAACGGGTATAAACCATTGCCAGCATAAAAACAGAAAAATGCTGAAGGTCTTATTCTGCTCTTCAAATGCCTTTTTGACTCGAGTAAGTAAGTCCGAGGGGTCTTTCAAACCTGGTGCCCTAAAGTTGTCTGGCTTGGGATTCATCGACCTAAAGCTCGCTACAGGGGTCAATTAGAAACCAAGTACGGAGAGTGGACTTACACATAAGACAATAAAACATCTTTAATTTTTCTGTTTAAGCCTTTATGACTCGAGTAAGTAAGTTCGAGGGGTCTTTCAAATCTGGTGCCCTAAAGCCGTCTGGTTTTGGAGTCACCGACCTAAAGCTCACTACAGGGGTCATATAGAAAGCGAGTATGAAAAGTTCTGCACAAAGATGGTAAAAAACATGGATATTGAAGAAAAAGTCGTCCATTTAAAAAAAATAAAAATAAATACATGGTATAAGCTTGTTGATTGAGACTTTGATGCAAAATGCATGGATTAGGGAACCGCTTACCATTGATTGTTTGGGCAGATTTAACTAATTCTGACCACCTAGTGTGGAAAAATGCAAAAGTTTGATGTTTAGAATCCACATGAATAGAAGGAACCTTGGGATTCGAGAGAAAAGCAGTAAGTTGTGATCATCCATGAGCGATGCAAGGAAAATCATTAGATTCATTAGGGTGACCACATGAGATTCAGGCTTGATTGTGCATAACAAGCTACGCAGTGTTAGGTATATTCTTTGCATGAGTAAGAGTTTGATATTGGCTATTCACACACACACTTGAAAATTTGGCATGAGATAACTAGAAATTATTTTACTATGTTGTTCATAACTCTTGCTCAGAACATGAATTGGTTTGGACTATTGAGACATACGGTATACATGTTGAAAAAACAAAAATAATTGCTTTCTGTTATTTTCATTTGTTAGTTTAGTTTACATTGTTCGGGGACGAACAATAATTCTAGTTTGGGGTATTTGATAAGTGTAGTGTATACATTTATGTATATGTCTAAATTAGAATATATTGTTGTCATTTTAGAATATTTACTGTTTAGTTTGTGTGTATTTGTTTATTTTTCAGAAAATATCCCAAAAGATGAAGAATGAAGCAATTGATGAGAAAAATGTATAATTGGATACTAATTGTAGCTAAATTGAACAATCGAGAGGCTAATGACGTCAACAGGGAAATATACAATGTGACAAAGTAAAGGAATAAGAAGTTGGAGGATCCAATTGAAAGAATTGAGAGTTAAAACGAGCAAATTGAGAAGATTTCAAAGTATGGGGATTATATTGTTGCAATTGAAAGTTGAAGGACTGAAGAGCAAATTAAACATGAGGGAACAACTTGGAAATATCCAATGATTGACTTGGATAACAAGAAAACACTTAAACGACTTTTAGGAGTCAATTTGATGCAAGTAGAAGTCCAAAAAGAAATGAAATATGATAAGAATTTTATCATAAATTAATTCCAATCGCACAAGATTCTGGACAGATTTCTAGTCGAACTTTAAGATCTCATTTTGGGGTAGTAAACTTTCGAATTGGGAAAATCCTATTTCAGTAAGAATTATAGCCCTTTACGTTTTATTTCCAAAAAACTTTGAATCACCTCAATAAGATAAGGGAATAGAGGGATATGGTCGAAATACTAAATGTTGTGCAGAAACAAGAAGAAACTCGCGTGCGCATTTAATGAATTTCTTTCCTTCTTCAACTTGGTCTTTTCACCAACTATAAATAAAACCTCTTTGTACGAAAATCAAACATTTGCCTCTCCAAAGAATGAGCTACAATAGAGAATTCAACATCAAATTCTTGGGGAATCAAGCATCGCAAATGGACGTGAATTGAAGATAATTGAAGAATCAAAACTTGGTGCAAGCTTTCCATTCTTTATATTATTTTTAATGAACGTTTATCTTTATTGTTTTTGTTCTTTATTAATGATGTGTAACTAAACTCCATGTTGGGATGAACGATGTAGCATAGTCATATTATTTTAATTCCAAGTTCCATAGTTTTAATGTTTTGTTGCATGTATTGATTTATTATTGTTCTTAATGCTTTGAATTGCTTGATCACCAATTCATGATATATTGGGTTATTTCCATAATCCGAGAGGTGAGTTAATAATTTAGAACGTGGTAATAAATCCAATAATTGAACGAGAGATAAAGATATACTCTTGTTATTATTGCGGTCGTGTGTGAATTCTTGTGTTTATTGCATCTAGATAAGGAATATTCAGACCCACTGTAGAGATACATGGTTGACTTATTTAGGTAGAATTGATTTAAACTCGAGAGAGGAATTTCAATATAAATTAGTGAATTTGACCGAGTACATATTTAGAAAATAAAATTAGAATTGGAGTTAATATAATTGGTTAGGTGAAATCGGGATTCTCAACTACATTACAATCATCTTTAAAAAAAACAATCTTGTTTCATTTTAATTCTTTAGTTTATGTTCTGCAATTTTTGTTTAAACAACAAATCACATTCATTTGTTCAAATAAGGTATAGAACTAACATATTTCGATAATAAATAGCAGTCCTTGTGGGAACGATAATCCGAACTCTTAGGTCTACTATATTATCTCTCACGACCCGTGCACTTGCTGGATATCTTGCATCGCGAGATATCGGTGAACACCCGACTTAGTCGGTTCCATAAAAATTCAAATCAACTCAACCCAATACCATGTTCAAACCCAACCCAACCAAGTCTCGGTTGGATTGGATTGGGTTGGGTTGGGTTCGCTGGTTGGGCTTTGGCTCAAATTGCAAAAAAACTGCAAATTGGTCCATTTTTATTTACTGACCCAATTATGCAAACCAAATTAAATGGGCCAAAATTCCTTAAATGTTGCTTGTTAGGACTAGGAACTTAGGGTTTTATTTGGATTGAGTTTGGGTTAGGAGGGATAACATAGTTGGGCCTGTGATTTTCAAAACTTAAATAGGCTAAAATTTCTTAATTTTTTTATGGGATCGGGTCGGGTTGGGTCGGGTTCATCACCCAACCCACAACTCGACCATTTTTTTTTTAATTTAATTGGAACGCAATCCATTTTTCAATCAGAACTCGACCCAAATTGATCGGGTTGAGTTGGATTGGGCAGTTTGGACGGATTCGGTTGGTAAATGCCCACCCCTAATTGTCATCGCTGTTTTCTTCTCCCTAAGCGAGAATATTTCCCTCCAAATTTTTAATTCCCGCCAAGTCAATAAGGACAGCTATTTTATGTTTCAGGGACGACTTTTGTCGTCGCTAATGGTCCGTTTTATATCAAAACATCGATCGCAAAAAATTTACTTAGACGACAAAGCTACTTACAGCGACAACTTTTGTTGTTGCTAATGCCCCTGTTTGCTGTAGTGCTAGCATGTTGACAAAAAATAATGTAGCAAAATTGCAAATGTTGATTTTGATAATGATTTGATGTGTGAAATAATATGATCGTGATGCATATGTATTTTATCAATATTGTTGTCAAATTGATTGTACATGTAGCATTTCTCTAAGAAAAAATTAAGTCAAAATCAACAATTAGCCCCAGTTTGGTATCATGACAAATTTATAGATTTTAATCTAAACCTCAGTTTGGTAAAAGTCCTTGCTTATATAAGGAATTATTGTTTTCGATGTAAAATATGTTGTTGTAAAATGATTTTAAAAATGTGTGTTGTTAAAAAGTGATTTGGATAAGTGTATTGTTTATAAACAAGTATCATAACACTATAAATCAAAGTTAATACTTAATTTTAACCATACATTTAATGAATCCCACAACTTTCAACCACACATTTCATCAAATTTTATCAAAGTTCTAAAAATCTAATTTTTATCTACATCAATGGTGGCTTAATTTTGACTATAATTTCATAATCAACAATTTTTATTAAATTCTCGATCACTCATTTTATCAACTTTTACTAAAATATATTAAAAATTTGATTTATACAAAATAAAATTGGACTTTGTTTCAATCCTACCTGCTATAGCTACTATTGAACCACGTACCTGTACATGTTTGGCTAAGGTTAGAAAGTTTATTCATAATAGGTTAAAAGAAAATTTAGAATGTTTTTTTTTTTATTGAATTAGAAATAAGGTGTTTTTTTTTTACATTAAAAAAATAATTTTAAAAAGCAAATATTAAAGTTAATTGTAAAAATTTGTTTGGAGACATAAAATGTTATTTAAACTTAGTTATTCATTTAGAACTTATAAGTTTAACTTGTTAGAACACGTCTTATTAGAATACTCTATTTCGTATTGATTTTAAATTATGCTACATCAAGTTTAAAAATTTAAATCAATAGTAAAAAGATAAATTAATACATTTTTATCTACAAGATAATTGATGCTATGGTTTGTTGGTTACAAGTTTCGAATATATGTTCGCTCAAAATAGTGTACCGCAAGCGCACGGGTCGCGTACAAGTAATAAAGTGGACTTTTTGAGTCCAGGTTGTCGATCCCACGAGGAATGTTTACTTTAGATTATAATACTTTAATTAATTCAATTCTAACAATAAAAGAAACACACAATTAAAAGATGGATTTTTGTAAATTCTAAATTAAAGAAAATATTGTTAAACTAAATTAAAATAAGGAAATTGAAAGATAAAACGTGGTTGGGATTCATGATTTTATTTAACCGTCGCCTAATTAATTTCTTAACATGCAAATTAACAAATTACTCATTTACAATGTTAGACCCGATTTTCCAAGCTTAGCCAATTACCTCTCTCGAGTGAAATCAACCCTAATCAATTGGTCTAACCTACTATATCTCTATGTCGATTAAGGCCCAATCAATTGCATTAACTCTTTGTGAAAATAGCTCAATGGATCATCTAGGGTTTAAGGTATATCTCTATCCTTAACAAGAACCTAGAGCATTTGTTATTTGGTCTAAAATGCATAATATCTCTCGATTATCATACACTTCACAAAACACATATTTGGTGATCAAGCAAACACATGTAATAATCTCAATAACAAACACACATGAAATAAGCATTTAATCAAATAGCAAATATTAAAATTAATCCAAACTAGGTTAAATTCCATCAATCATCCCAACGTGCAAAAGTTAGCTAAACATGCGTTTGAGAATAAAAATAACAAGAAGCATTAAAAATAAAAACCCGGAAATTGGAAATGGTGGAATTTGCATCAAGGTCCTCCAACTATCAAGTAATTGAATTTCAGTCCCTGAACTTTCAATTCTTTGCATTTCAGTCCTTGCATCTACCTTTCAGCTCCAACTACCACATCGTCTTTCCAGATGCACCTGCAGCGTCTGTTTCTTGGCAGCAACAGCGTCCAACTCCGGAAGTAGTTCAGCAGAACCAGATTCCAGCCTGTAGATCTTCTTCTTCAGCTGCAGGCAGCAACACCCTCTGTTCCAGCATTTGGTGCAACGGTTTCTTCTTGCTTCTCACCAGACCTTCCAGCAGTATCAGCAGATCAGCAGTAGCAGCATGCACCACCTGCTTTCCAATCAGCAGCAGCTTCGTCTTCCAGTAATGACAACCGGCAGTAGCAGCAGTGTCACTCTGCTGCACCTTTGGCGTCAATGGCAGCACCAATTGCCTTCTCTTTCTGACTAGCAGCAACCGGCTGCTAGTGCCTAGCCGACTCGTTCACAGCAACCAGCCGGTTTTCAGTAGCAGCAACAACCCCTGTCACAGGCAGCAGCTGTCACCTTCACTAGCAGGCTGTCACCCTGCTTTTTCACCCGGTCTGGTTCCCTTTCAGTTTCAGCAAGCCGCCTGCACTTCACTCCTTATCAGCTGCAACAGAACCAGTAGAACTCACTTTCTCCTGCCTCCGGCTGTGCGCTAAGTTCACAACCTCAGTTCCAGCTTCCTTCTTTACTTTCAACCTGCAGCAGCTGAACCTGGGCAGCAGGCTGCCTTCTCTCTCTTGTTCTCTGGTTTTCTTCCTCAGTAGAGCATCCAGATGCTTTCTTTTCTGCACTCAGCTGCCTAAGGCAGCTTCCCCCCCCTTTTTCATGTCTGGTTGTGTGTGTATATATATGTATAGCAAAACATCAGCCTGCTGCCCTTCATCCTCTGTCCAGCCTGCTTTTTCCCATACTCTCCAGCCCATGCTTCCAGCAGTAAAGCACGTTCCCAGCCATGCTCTCCTGTCTTGTTCTTTCTAAAATTGCACATTTGGTCCTTGAGTTTTGGAAGTTGAGCAAAATGGTCCCCAAACTCTATTTCTCTCTTGATCCACATGCCCATGTTTTCTTGTCATTTCCAGCACATTTCATTTTTATTTTGCAGCCTAAGTCCTCAACATTTGACAATTGTGCACTTTGGTCCTTCAACTTTTGAGATGTTGCAATTAAGTCCCCAAACTTTTGATTTCTTTCAATTAGGTCCTTGGACATCAAATTTGCTTATCTTTTAGCTCAATTTCTCTCCAATCTTGTCTATTTGCTTTCCAATTGAGTTTGTACCTAATTGTACAAGATAAACACAATTTATAAGTAGATATTTGCTCAATTTGTCAATTAAAGTGCTAATTTATGAACTAAATAAGTGTGTAAAAACACACTTATCACACCCCCAAACTTGAGCTTTTGCTCGTCTCGAGCAAAATTATCTAATAGTACAATCAAGTAGCGTGAAAAATAGATCAACAATGTTAGATGACTTGCAAATTACTCATGAGTGCAAAATTGTATAATCAATTCAAAAGTATGATTCCAAATAATGCTACAAAAAAGAAGTTTAGCTTATCCGATGTTCGATCGGTGTGTGTGTGCATAGTCACTTTCAATTGTCAATTAAGTTTCGAGAATATTGATGGGTAAAGAGGTTTCAAGTCAAAACTAACCCACCATTAGTGGTCAATTCTTTCCTTTCCCACTCGTTACATTCACCCCCAATACATATTTTTCTTTCCTCTCCCGGGATGCAATTCTAGAGGTTACTCTCAAATCACTATTTTCTTTTTTTTCACTCTAGTTTGGGTGTGTTTTACCGACAATCTCGACAACCTAGAAATGCAGTGACTCTCCACTAATGAGTGCTTCGACATTCAAGTTTATACTAAGCAATTCAAACCCACTATTCATCTAAGCCCTTATGCAAGTACAAATGCATGATTTCTAACAACTAGCATGATGAATACTCGTGTCTTCCCCACTCCCTTAAGCTTTCTAATTGACCCATGTAGCGAGCTTTAGGTCGGCAACTCCCCGATTTTTTAGATCAAAGGGTACCAGGTTTCAAAATACCCCTACGGACTTATTAACTCGAGTCAAAAAGGCTACGAAGTGGGGTAGACTTATTAAGCGAATGCAATGATAATGTGCTTTTTTTTTTTTTTTTTTTTTTTTTTTTTTTTTTTTTTTTTTCTTTTTTTTTTTTCTCAAGTGTGTGTGTGAGTACCCTACTCATTAAGCTTTCTAATTGACCCATGTAGCGAGCTTTCGGCCGGTGACTCCCAAGTTTCAAACTTAAGGCACCAAGTTTCAAGATACTCCTACGGACTTAATTACTCGAGTCAAAAAGGCTTCAAGATAGGGCAATGCAATGCAAAAATTAAAATGGGCTTAGAAATTTAGCATACGGTCATTACTTAGCTTATACTTGGCGAAATACACTCCACACAAAATTTATTTCCAACATGCATGGAATCACCACACGTCTAGACCGTCTCCTTCACCGGGTCGACAACCCCCAAACTTGTCTTACAATAGGATCAAGAGATTTAGAGTTTTGGGAAATATTTGATAGGTTGATAAAAATTAACAATACAAGCTCACAACCTAGTTCTTCTACTCCATTAACCTCATCACCCTTCAACAATTCCTAAACTTCACCAACAATCAATCATGACTATTGTGCTCAAGATAAATATGATCTTGCATGGATAAGCATTTTGTAAAAGTAGACACAAGTAGCATATTGGTCATAAATCATGAATCAATAACAATTTTAAACATCTAAGTAATCCTGGCCACGGCAAGGCTATCTAACATGTCAATACACAATAGGAAATCACCCCCAAACTTGAAATGCACATTGTCCTCAATGTGTAAAATAGAATCAAAGTAAGAGGAAAGAAGTTACTAGACATCCCAAGAAGTGGTAGGGCACTCATAAGTAGTCTTGGGCATGTGAACTCTCATTGCAATCACCAACGATCCACCCCAAAACTTGTGTTGAAACCTCCAATCGATTGAGCATAATTTTCTCCAATAAGGCATTTCATCGAACACCGTGTGAGCATCCTATGAAAACACAAGAAAAGAGTAGATATTAAGTGGTGAATGACCCAAAAATTTAAATCACATTCAACATCTCAATTCTAACTCATAAATCCAATACAATTTGCCCATCCACCTCAACATTAAATCACATTTAAAGATAAAATATACTATGCAACAAGTGATTTAAAAATGAGTTTTAAGCAAATATTTGACTTTGAAAGTTTGATATGAGAATATGCTAGAATTAAATGAGAATGCATTTGAGCTATTTCACACTACCCAACTTGAGGAAAATAAATGTAGAAGAAAGAGACTTGGCACAACCAACTTATTTGCAAGAAAGTAAATAAAATGCAAGAAAGTAAATAAAATGCAAAAAAAAAATAAAAATAAAGCAAGTAAAGGATAGAGAATGGGTTGCCTCCCATTAAGCGCTTATTTTAAAGTCATTAGCTCGACTCTCCGCATAAGCACTTCATGGCACTCTAAATGAAGCTTTTGATGTCCTGCCCATTGTGCTTATTCTGGCTTTGCCCCACTCTTCATTTGATCTAAACACTTGCACCTTGCCCTTTTCAGTGTCATGGGACTTGCCTATTCTATCCAATTCAAACTCAACAATGTAGACTTGCTCCTCCTCAAGTGGCTTAATCACAAATTCTATTATTGGACAATTAATGAAGTTGAGAGAATTTGAGTTGATCTCTTCCTCATTAATTGTCAATTCTCCAAGTGATTCTTTTGTGATTAAATTATCATTCACTTCAAGTTCATCTCCATTAGTTGATGTCTCCTCAGATTGAATGACCGATCCAAAATTTGAATCAATGGGCAATGACAAGTTTTTCCTATTAATTCCCAAGAGTGGATTATACCCCCACATTTGAAATCCTTCCCAATACATGGCATCCCCCATAAGCATATCCTCTTCATCCAGATTGACAAGCTCATTGTAATACTTTGCAAGTACCTTCTCATTCAATAGTGGAGGACCATCTCCCACAAGAGTGATGTCCTCATCCCAATCATCCGGTACACAATCCCCCAAGAGCATGTAACTCATATCCAATGTATCAATAGCTTGTTTTCGGCATTTCAAATATTGTCTAAACTTAATAAGCTTCGACGTAATCAAACTATTCCCCGAAAACAAACATTGTCCATTACAATGCATCTTGTAACAAAGTTCACAACTTGAATATTCTTCAAGCGTGTATTCATCACCCATGTTGAGATTGTTCATTGCAATTGCGTTCCTATTTTGCCAATGTTAGAATCAAATATGCATAGAAAGAAAACCAAATACAAGAGAGATTAGAATTGTGGTGGTTAACCAAAGATAATAAAATAAAACATAAAACAAAAATAATTACAAATTGTTAAAACTAAAATCAACTAAAGTAATAATCAAAGTAAAAACATTCCCCGGCAACGGCGCCAAAAACTTGTTCGCTCAAAATAGTGTACCGCAAGCGCACGGGTCGCGTACAAGTAATAAAGTGGACTTTTTGAGTCCAGGTTGTCGATCCCACGAGGAATGTTTACTTTAGATTATAATACTTTAATTAATTCAATTCTAACAATAAAAGAAACACACAATTAAAAGATGGATTTTTGTAAATTCTAAATTAAAGAAAATATTGTTAAACTAAATTAAAATAAGGAAATTGAAAGATAAAACGTGGTTGGGATTCATGATTTTATTTAACCGTCGCCTAATTAATTTCTTAACATGCAAATTAACAAATTACTCATTTACAATGTTAGACCCGATTTTCCAAGCTTAGCCAATTACCTCTCTCGAGTGAAATCAACCCTAATCAATTGGTCTAACCTACTATATCTCTATGTCGATTAAGGCCCAATCAATTGCATTAACTCTTTGTGAAAATAGCTCAATGGATCATCTAGGGTTTAAGGTATATCTCTATCCTTAACAAGAACCTAGAGCATTTGTTATTTGGTCTAAAATGCATAATATCTCTCGATTATCATACACTTCACAAAACACATATTTGGTGATCAAGCAAACACATGTAATAATCTCAATAACAAACACACATGAAATAAGCATTTAATCAAATAGCAAATATTAAAATTAATCCAAACTAGGTTAAATTCCATCAATCATCCCAACGTGCAAAAGTTAGCTAAACATGCGTTTGAGAATAAAAATAACAAGAAGCATTAAAAATAAAAACCCGGAAATTGGAAATGGTGGAATTTGCATCAAGGTCCTCCAACTATCAAGTAATTGAATTTCAGTCCCTGAACTTTCAATTCTTTGCATTTCAGCCCTTGCATCTACCTTTCAGCTCCAACTACCACATCGTCTTTCCAGATGCACCTGCAGCGTCTGTTTCTTGGCAGCAACAGCGTCCAACTCCGGAAGTAGTTCAGCAGAACCAGATTCCAGCCTGTAGATCTTCTTCTTCAGCTGCAGGCAGCAACACCCTCTGTTCCAGCATTTGGTGCAACGGTTTCTTCTTGCTTCTCACCAGACCTTCCAGCAGTATCAGCAGATCAGCAGTAGCAGCATGCACCACCTGCTTTCCAATCAGCAGCAGCTTCGTCTTCCAGTAATGACAACCGGCAGTAGCAGCAGTGTCACTCTGCTGCACCTTTGGCGTCAATGGCAGCACCAATTGCCTTCTCTTTCTGACTAGCAGCAACCGGCTGCTAGTGCCTAGCCGACTCGTTCACAGCAACCAGCCGGTTTTCAGTAGCAGCAACAACCCCTGTCACAGGCAGCAGCTGTCACCTTCACTAGCAGGCTGTCACCCTGCTTTTTCACCCGGTCTGGTTCCCTTTCAGTTTCAGCAAGCCGCCTGCACTTCACTCCTTATCAGCTGCAACAGAACCAGTAGAACTCACTTTCTCCTGCCTCCGGCTGTGCGCTAAGTTCACAACCTCAGTTCCAGCTTCCTTCTTTACTTTCAACCTGCAGCAGCTGAACCTGGGCAGCAGGCTGCCTTCTCTCTCTTGTTCTCTGGTTTTCTTCCTCAGTAGAGCATCCAGATGCTTTCTTTTCTGCACTCAGCTGCCTAAGGCAGCTTCCCCCCCCTTTTTCATGTCTGGTTGTGTGTGTATATATATGTATAGCAAAACATCAGCCTGCTGCCCTTCATCCTCTGTCCAGCCTGCTTTTTCCCATACTCTCCAGCCCATGCTTCCAGCAGTAAAGCACGTTCCCAGCCATGCTCTCCTGTCTTGTTCTTTCTAAAATTGCACATTTGGTCCTTGAGTTTTGGAAGTTGAGCAAAATGGTCCCCAAACTCTATTTCTCTCTTGATCCACATGCCCATGTTTTCTTGTCATTTCCAGCACATTTCATTTTTATTTTGCAGCCTAAGTCCTCAACATTTGACAATTGTGCACTTTGGTCCTTCAACTTTTGAGATGTTGCAATTAAGTCCCCAAACTTTTGATTTCTTTCAATTAGGTCCTTGGACATCAAATTTGCTTATCTTTTAGCTCAATTTCTCTCCAATCTTGTCTATTTGCTTTCCAATTGAGTTTGTACCTAATTGTACAAGATAAACACAATTTATAAGTAGATATTTGCTCAATTTGTCAATTAAAGTGCTAATTTATGAACTAAATAAGTGTGTAAAAACACACTTATCAATATACACTACAAGAAAATCGCTCAACAACGACGAGTTTTGTCGTTACTGAAAGAGTCATCGCTTTAGGCCCGTGCCTGATTCTAAGTAGCGACGATTTTGTCGTCTCTATTGCTTCAGAATCTATTGTGATGACTTTTTAGCAACGACTTTGTTGTCTCTAATAATTAAAATAATTTATTAATTTAATTAATTAATTTTTTTTTTTTTTTTGTTACTTGCTCCACCTGCCCAAGTTCGACCCCACCCGCTAACCCCGAGCATTTTTTTTTTAATTCATATGAAATATATGTGCAAGTAGAGATTCGAACCCTTGACCAAAGGGTTAAGTGATGTTGCCTCAATCATTCGGACAATTGAATTTTTGTGTTTTTTTTAACTAATATATATTAGTTAGAAAATTGTATAAATATCTATCTAAGCGAATTGAAATTTTTTTGAACAAAACTAAATTTAATATTACATGTTTTTTTTTAAAAAAAAATAGAAAATTAGAGACAACTAGAAAAAAGATTTAGAAAATTAGCGACCACTTAGTCGTCGCTAATTATGTTGGGACGACAGACGAGTCGTCTAGGAATGGCAAAACGGCTCGTCGGCTCGAGCCGCTCGAGCCCGGCTCGAAAAAAGCTCGGGCTTAGCTCGGCTCGTGGCTCGAGATTTCGAGCCAAACCTCAAGCCGAGCTTTTTTTTTTGAGAGTCGGGCTTTGGCTCGAGCAAAAAAAAAAAAAAAAGTGTCCGCTCAAAAAACTCGATGGAAGCTTGAGCCATGATTTTCGACCACAAGCTCGGCTCAATTTACTATATATATACGTTTTCAATAAAAAAATATGGATTTTTGTTATAAAAAAAAAATTAAAAGCTCGGGACTTGACTCGGCTCGGAAAAGCTCGAGTCGAGCCTTATTTTGGGGACGAGCTTTGGCTAGGCTCTGCTCGGCTCGGCTCGGGCCGAAAAAAACTCGATTCCTAAAAGCTCGCACTTTGATTTTCGGCTCGTTGACATCCCTAGAGTCGTCCCAATAGGTGCACCTGTTGCAATGACATTTTTTTGTCGTCACAATAGGCTCTAGTATTGGAGTATTTGCGACAGCAACGAAATTTAACGTCGACAGAAAAAAGTCCTCGCTAATACGCACCCTAGCATACAAATAGAATTTCTCGGAAGATATTTCGTTTTCCATTTCCATAAAATTTTGTACGGTGCCAGTAAACTTTTCCCAATGTGAAGAGTCATTTTCTAAATGCTTGAAATAAAGAAATATGCCAACTTGAGCTAAGTTGTTGCGATCATGTCAATTAATTTTATCAACTGATTAATCATGATTAATATCTACTACTAATAAGTTAAAACTTAATCTCAATAAATTTAAAATTAATCATTTCTTTTGCCACTTGGTTTAATCAATGCCGATTTTTAAAATTGATGGATACTTAATAGAAAGATATTGAAGAAGATATGGGAAATTGGACATAGAAAAAGGTAAAAACAATAAACAAAAATCTGTCCTCAATTCGGATTGCAGGCGAGTTTGAGCTGGAATCTTATCATCCTAAATTGGAAAAAGTTAATAGGATCTCCATTTTTACGTCCCCATGTCGCCACAATTTTACCTTGCAATTAATATATTACAAATTATATTATTTTAGGATGTGAAAAAGAATATAAACAGATGCACAAGAATATGCTGTACTTCAATTTATTTCATTTTTTACACTCTTTCAGTCTTCTGTTGGACAGAAATACTTCATCACGTGCATATGTACTGAACCAGATTATTATTGTACTACATACACACAACAGACATTACAGAATATGTAGGAAAAATGGATACTGGAAATGAACACTGAAATACTGAAGTCACATATAAACGCTATCTTTTAATAGATGTTTATGCCCTTCCAGTAAAATTACAATGTCACTACGGGGTATGAAAGAAAATTTCTTTCACAATGAAGCTATTTGATTCAAATAGTGACTATTTAATCAAACTAAAGGACACTCGATAGTATGATTCTGATGATGCCAAAAAAGAGAAGAAAAAATATACGAATTATTTTTTATATCTATGTAAACTGAACATTAGATGTTTATTTATATATAATATCACTTGTGTCTATTGAAATTGTTGTGTTTGTTTAGAACACAACTGTTGGAATAGTTGTTTCTTCATCAGTCACACATTTCTACAATATACACGTCTCTTCATAAACATTCCAGGAATATAATTTACTTTCAAAACAAAAATTAAACTGTTGGACTGCTAACACAGGATTTTTTTTTTTTTTTTTTTTTTTTTTTTTTTTTTTTCTAGGTAGAAGTGTGGTTAAAAATTGGAAGGTATTAAAAAGTGTGTGGTTAAAAAGTAATTTGAAAAATTGTGTTATTTATAAATTTGTTTATAAATTGTAATTATTGCGTAAAAGAACTGTGTGTAAAATAATGAAAATATATCTAATAGACTGTCATATCTCTCACACACAATTTTCCGCATCCGAATGAGAATATACTTATAAAAAATCTTGACAACCTTTATTCGATAAAACCCTTATAAGTAATTCCAAAATCCAGTGGAAGAGAGAAAAATGAAGGCTTTAAAACTTTCTTACTGTCGGGAAGAGGGAAAACTTTGTATCAGATGGATCGAAAAATACTTTAAGGATTGTCTGTGCAACATCAACGATGAAATATCGTTTGGTTTCGGAATTGCGAGTTTGATTTTTTGGGCAGTTGCAGAAATCCCACAGATTATTACCAACTTCAATAACAAATCTGCCGATGGTGTCTCTTTGGCATTTCTTTGCACTTGGATTGTTGGGTAAGTTTATTTTTGTTTGCAGTACTATAGTTCGTTCATAAAAATGCATCGCCATTATTTTTTGACAGACGAGACAACCTTGGTGGCGTTCTGTTTGTATTTTATTTTGTATTTTCATTTTCGAAAATGTTTTGTGTTTTGTGTTTTCATTTTTGTTTTCAAATTTGATGAAAACGCGTTTGGTTTGTCATTTCTGAAAACTGTTTTTGAAAATGAAAAGTTGGAAAACACGTTCTGTTTGAAATTTTGCAGAACACTATTTAAACTATTTTTAATTAATTTGCTTGCAGAATACTACTAACTCCAACTCAAATTTCCTTTCACAATACACTAAAAATATGGTTACATGCAACACACTAATGTGAGCATTAAGAGTCTATATTAACACAGCTTGGTCAGGTTCGGGACTTGAGAAAGCTCTACTTCTATTAAAATTCAGAAAATGCAAGTTCTTTCAAAACCACCAGAGTCCATTTATCATTGCATTTTTTGAAATATAACAACAAGAATTCTCATTTAATTTTTTTTTTTTTGTAATGTTGATATTGAATTCAATAAAACTTTATTTAAACTAAGTTCCAAGTTAGGATAATTCTCAAAAAAAAAAAAAAAATTCTTTATTTAAGCTTAGTTCCAAGTCAGTATAATTCTAAAAAAAATAATAAAAAAATTAAAATTTTATATTAAGCTTAGTTCTAAGTTAAGATAATTCTATAATAATAAAAAAAAAAAAAATCTCAAAACGCGTTTTTCGCGTTTTGGACATTTTTTGTCGAAATACACACAAAACGCCCAAAACGATGTTTCGGGCGTTTTCCGTTTTGTGTACAAATTTATTTTTTATTTTCCAAAATGCGTTTTCGAAAATGGTAAAGAGAACGCGTTTTTAGCGTTTTCGAAAATAAAAACAGAAAACGACCTCAAAACAGCAAAGAGAACAGGGGCTTAATTTTTATTTATTTATCTTTTTTTTTTTTAGCGACTAAACAGATATGATATTATAACCTATAGATACAAACTAATTATAATTTTATTTTTATCTCATGCAGTGATGTTTTCAATCTTGTAGGCTGCATTCTCGAACCTGCTACAGTAAACTCTCTCTCTCTCTCCCTCTCCCTCTCCCTCCCTCCCCGTGTGTTTTCTCAGTTTGGTAAACATTTCTTTTTTTTAGAAATTTTGTTATATTTCAAAGATTCTTGTCTACCATTTTTTAAATTTCAATAAAATATTGGATCAATTAAATGTTGTCACATCGCCATTTATAAACGAAATTTATAAACAAACTTTTGCACTTTCCCTTTTTTTTTTTTTGGTTAAAAGTATGACAGTGTTTATGATATTAAGCCCTTGTTTGACCTCGATTATTTCTCATTAGATTTATCAATTTTTTCTACAGTAATAAATTTCAACCATTCAAAAAAATTAAGTCCACAATTTTTTATTTTTCAAACCACTTTTTAACCATTAAATTTTCAAAACCCAAATTATAAATTGAAATAATGAGGCTCAAACAAGGGCTAAATATTGCAAATTGTACTGTTAGGTTTTATCATTGGCTAAATATTGCAAATTGTACTGTTAGGTTTTATCATTCTTCTGATTATAGCAAAGGTGATATTTTCCTTAAAATAATACTATAATAGCAAGGCGATATTTTCCTTAAAATAATACTATAATAGCAAGGCGATATTTTTTTCCTTAAAATAATAGCAAGGCGACTTGTTTCCTTAAATAACAGCAAGGCGATATTTTCTTCCCGAGCTCAATTGTCTTCAGACTTCAGACTCGATCAATAATAATTACAACGCAAAAAATAATGGAAAATGATACACGTACAGGGGCCTGTACACGTAGGCCCCTCACTGCAGAAAGTTACAGCATTTTCACTGTAGCTTGCTACAATGAGGAGCCCGTGCATACATGCCCCTGTACCTTTATCATTTCCCAAAAATAATAGAAGATTGATGAATACAAGAAAGCAAAAAGTAAGTACATAAGAGGGAATATATTACACTCATATAGATAATGCAATTATTACTCATTCATAAATCAATTTATAAAATAACACAACTTTTTAAATCATTTTTTAACCACATACATTTTTCAAAATAATTTTTTAACAACACATCTTATCTAAAAACAACAAAAAAACCATTTATAAATTCAAATATGACAACCGAGCAGAGTCTAAGGGGTTGTTTGACACTTTTTTTGATAAAAGTTTTACTAGATTTTAATAAAAATGTTTTTGAAAAGTCGACGTACAAAAATTATGGGTTCCTTGAAATGTGTAGCTTCAATTAATTGTTGACTTTGATCTTAATATTTTATCCTTTTTTTCGTAAGATATTCCAAACAAGGATGTATAGTGGTTTTAATAGGGTTATAAAAAATAATAAATTAGTATTTTATTTATTTTTTATTTTTGAGAACTAGTAAACATGGAAGTTTATTATATGAACCCTGCTGCACGTACAGGGTCCTGTACATACAAGGCATTCACTGTAGCAATGCTACAGTGATCTATAGTGATCTCTGTAGCACTGCTACATGCTACAGTGAGGATCCTATACAAAGGGTTTTTTTCCTTATTATATATTGTTTCTTATTAATTAATATAATAATAATGTAAGATAGTGGTTTCGAACTTCAATCATTGTTGTAGCTCTTTCATTTTCTTTTTTTCTTGTTACTTTTTCTAAAGTAACTTTAGCTTGAATATAAAATGAACAAGTAGACTTGGGAACAAGATGAATAGCGAAGAATAAGAAAACGGGAATTGGGATCGTTTTTGTATTTTGACAAATTGACCGTTTAATTCAAGCTATGGTAACTGAAATTTCATCAAAAACTCAATTTTTTTTTTTAAAGTTTGAAACTTACGTCAAAATGTCACTCAAGTTTTACCAAAATTTCAAAATGATTACTAAAGTTTGAAACTTATCCCTCAAGTTTGCAAATATTTCGACAATGCTTGCTCGCTAAATATCTAAGCCAAAATAAGTATTAAGTATTTAAAATTTTAATTCTAAATAATAAAAAGCAAAACAAAACAAAATACTTGTTATATTTATGAATATGTATAGAGAAATAATTTTTTGCAATAATTTCAAATACTTAATATTGTTTAATATATATTATCTAATTTGTTTTATTATTTAGAGTTTAAATATTTAATATTTGTTTTTGATTAGAAATTTAGATGAGATATCATTGTCGAAATATTTGCAAACTTGAGTGACCGTTTTAAATTTTGGTGAAACACGAGTGATTTTTTTGTGTAAGTTTCAAACTTTAATGACCGTTTTGAAATTATGATAAAATTTCAGTGATCGTTGTTAGAAATTAACCTGATTTTATATAAAATAGTGAAATATTAAGACGTGGACAAAATTTTTAAAATTCATAATATATTTTGAAAGGAGCCAAAATAAATAAATAAAAATCTTAGAAGATGGAATCTTTGAACCTTGTTAATTGTTGAATGTGTTGGTGCACTGATTAACCACTTGTTTGGTGTAGTTATAATAAGATTTTTAGTAGATTTTGATAAAAATTGATAAATGTGGATTAAAAAGTTGATGAAAGTTATTAATATGATTAAAATTAATTAATTACTTTAACTTAAAATCTTTATCAAATTTCTAAGCTTCACCAAACGGGAGCTGAGAGTTAAGGACCAAAATATTTTAACAATTAATGATGTTCAACTAATGAACGCTAAAAATCCAATCGGTTTAATGACTTGACACTCAAAATTGTAAGATTTTTAGTTAAAAAATTGATGTCAAACTTTGACTCAAGTTTAGTGGAGATTAAAATTATATTTATAGTAGATTTTGATAAAAATTGATGAGATATGTGGTTGAAAAATTATGGGTCCCATGAAATCTGTGGTTAGAATTGATTTTTGATTTTGATTTAGATTAAAATCTAAATTTTAATTTGTACCAAATACGGACTTTAACTAGTATTTTAAACGAAAATTGTAATAAAGTTCAATAATGAATTTGAAACACAAGTTACTAACAGTTAGTTTCTTTTGATTTGATGCAGTTACCCACTCAGTTGTACACTGCATGGGTAAGTCTAACACCAAACTGGTTTACAAATGACTTTGGCAAAAGCATTTCTAGTATTCTCGGAATATCGAGGTTTGGTAATCCGAGTCGATGGAGTACTGTCCCATTGCTTTAGGGGCCCACTTATTGATTTTTTGGGCTCCTTATTGCACGGGACGGTTCTTCATTGACTTAGAGTACCAACTAGAGTACTAGAAATATTTTCCCAATATAATATCAAATGTTCATTATCTGTGTTATGTTGCAGCTCTATACATCGGTCACAATCATATTGGCAATTCAATCCTTTTACTACAACCATTTTCTTCTGTGCTTGAGAAGGAGATGTAAAACTGAAGCAAAAGCAGTAAGAAGTTTTTCAGGATTTATAGACAAATTTTGTTAGTCAAATGATCTGAAAACTTCCAAAATTTGGTAACTTATAAATAGTTTTATTTCCCTGATTTCTTGTTTCATTTTTTTTTCTTTTTTTTTTTTTTAAGGATAAAGATGACTATGATGCCCCAAAATCCAAGTTCCAAGAAGGAAGAATAACAACATCAAATGTTCCTGTTGAGGTACCACATAGGAAGGACGTCTTCTACTATATGTAAGATATATATGTGTCTATACAAGTACGCTCTGTTTGGTAAATGTTTGTTTATAAATAGTCACATGACAACGTTTCATTGGATAATTTTCTGAAAAGTCAACAATTACGACTGATCAAAGATTATTGTCTACCATTTTTTACTATTCATAAAAATGAACAACCGAAATGTTGCTACGTCACTATTTATAAACTATTTATGCAGGTCAGCAAGATCTTTGGCTGGCAGTGATAGTTCACCAATGAATCACTGTTATATAAAGGCGAGGAGCGGTCCTCCTGCTCTGCAACATGATTCAGACTCCTCATCTGAACTTGAAGAAGATGAATCATTTCTTCCTTCCTCCAAAAAGCCTTTCATTTTTAGTCAGTCTCGTAATATTCCCCGTCCCGTAAGTATAATTACTACAAACAAATATATTTTTTTCCCTTCAATTTAGCAGAAATAATCTAACTTCAGACTGTGATTTTGATAAATTTGGTGTAAGTAATATAGATTTCTTGTCAATAAACTTGGAATCAATTAATTGCATGATTTTTGGGAAAAATATCAGGTGGGATATGGAACATTTGCAGCTGCTTCTGCAAATCTTCCCTTCTTAACCAGAGCTATAACTGATAGTGGTGGCTCAATTTTCACAGGAAGGAGATTTATGAAGGTTTTCTAATACACTGTCCTGTTCTTTATCAAATTCTGAAGCCTTGATATAGATTCAAAGAGCTTAGTTTAAGGTAGAAATAAATTTACAGGGACAAGCATACTATGGACAATGGTTGGGTTGGTTGATGGCTGCAATATATATGGGTGGACGAATCCCACAAATTTGGTTGAGTGTGAGTTTTCTATGTTACACATTGGTTGAAGTTCATGCTTTTTTTTAATTTTTGAAATTAGGGTTCTAATGTACTCTTTCTGCCTTGAATGACCAGATCAAAAGACAGAGTGTGGAGGTATTGATTTCTCATTTATTTTTATATATAGTTATAGAGACATGCATTACTCGATAAAGGCATAAAACTGAACAACTTAAAGAATAAAAAGAATGTCCAATCGTGTTTCAATTTTCATACGACATTTTTTTTTTTTTTTGAAATATCTCAGCTCGAAAATTCAAACCTGATATATGAATTTTCCATATTACATAAAGAATCAACAATTTCGCACTTTTAAACATTCATATGTGTTGGGATGATTTTCATTGATTTTGCTTACTTCACAGGGCTTGAACCCTCTAATGTTCGTTTTCGCACTCATTGCAAATGCAACATACGTTGGAAGGTTTTTCCTTTCTCACCCTTTCTTACTTATTATGTGTTTTTGAAGCGTGATATAAAGAAAATGTTTCACGAAAATCTTCTTTGATACGTCTAACTTATTCAATTATTTGTACTTACATGTTGATGTTTTATCGATGAACCACATTCAAGTGCGGAACACGTTAATTTTGTTTTTTATATATCTGTGAAAAAAGTTATGTGATTTTCTATTTTTAATATATTAACCCAGTCCATATTCACACATAGTCCTATGTTTTATAACAATTTGAGTGAATAATTGCAGCATTTTAGTGAGAAGCACTGAATGGAAGATGATGAAAGCCAACATGCCTTGGCTGATTGATGCTATTGGCTGTGTGATGCTTGATCTTTTTGTATCCTTTTCTATTTATTTATTTTACATATTTTACTTAGCATTGTTTGGTAAATATTTTATAATAAGTGGTTTATAAATATTATTTTTTAAATAGCAACGTATCAACATTTTGTTGGTCCATTATTTTGAAAATTAAAAAATAGTGGACGAGAATATATATTTGTTCAGTTGAAATTGTTGATTTTTCAAGAAAATTGTCCAATGAAATCATGCTATCACATGATTATTTATGAACAAAATTTATAAAAATTTTATCAAACAGAGGCTTAATATTTTTTGTTTGTTTCTAAGTTCTCTTGAAGTTGTTTTGCCTTAACATATAATTTTTGACATAGATAATCCTTCAGTACATCTTTTACAGATATAAGAAGCAAAAGAAAAGCCAGCACCAAGAAGAAGCAAATAAACATCTAGCTGATTTTTATTGCCTAATTAATTAATTAATTAATTATATTTGTGGACTTGTTATGTCATGGTTTTTTATCTAAGGACTAGAGAGTAATTCCTTGCACGAAGATTATAGATTATAATTATCTGTCTTCTATTTTTATTATCTGTTTGATGATTATATTATGGGTAATTTCCAATTTTTCTCCTAATATTTGCGAAATATAAAAATCATATTATAATGCCTTTTTATTATAAGTCATCACTAAACTTTCAATTATGTAACAAAATTCGTCATTATCTCCATTTTGATTATTAAACGATTGATTTGCCCTTGTTTAATTAATATTAATAATAAACATAAAAGAAAACAATAAAATAAGGAAAATTATAAATGGAGTCTCATAACTTTTCAAAAATATAAAAAAAAAAAATCACACTTAAAACTATTATATACTTATTTAAAACAACAAACAATTTTGGAAAAACAAGCATTTTATCTTCCCAACCAAGCTCACTACTTTACAAATGCAATCGCGTCGGTGACATGACATCATAACCACCATTTTAGAAAAATTAATTCAAAAAATAAAATAAATATTAAACAAGGTAAAAGATACAAAATCAGCAATGTGATGTGAGTGTGATTGCATTCATGAAGGTGATGTTTGATGCGGTGTGGTGAAATAGGATGGGAGGGATGTAATGGCTATGGAATGGGTAGATAGCCTTGGTTGGGAAAGATGAAATGTTTATTTTTGAAAACTATTATTATTCTTTATACGTTAATATATATTTAATTATTTCAAGTGTGATTTATTTGTACTTTTGAACAATTACGGGGCTTCATTGACTATCTTTTCTTACTTTTTTCGTTGTTTTATTGTTATTTTTTTTACATTTATTTATTAAAAGATAAGGGAAAAATCGTTATTTAATGATCAAAATGGTGGAAATCACGGCTTTTATAATTGATGAAAGATAGAAAATAAATTATGCTTAAAAATAGTTGAACAAATATATGTTACATTTTGCAAAAGTTGGGAGTAAAAACTGCAAATTTCCATTATTTTATTTGCAACAAGAATGATTTGTCCGAAAATGATGAATTGGTTGTACCAGTCTCGATCACCTATTCACGATGTACATGTGTTAATGTGTCTATTGTAAACGATGAATGTGATGTTGACATATATCTAAAAATTTTAAAATACTAAACACATATCAATATTAAATTTATGGTGCGCACATTAATATTTGTCCATAACGTATCCATTGGTTGAACTCCATATATACAAATCACCCTACCCACCCTTAACGACAACTGGCGCCATAGGATTCGAAGGAGTAACAAAATGTTGAATCCAACCCGGTCCCGTCTATCCTCACGCCGCTGTCTCCACCATCGCGCCTGCTTTCACTCCCCCACTGACTCCAACCGCAAACTTCCTGCCCAAATCAGCCACCTATTGATCCTCGGCCAATTCGAAGCCCTCTCCAACCTTTCCATCACTTTCTCTGACATCCTAGTGGACTCTGTCCTCAAAGACCTCAAATTCCACCCTACCGCCGCCGTATACTTCTTCAGCCTAGCTTCCAAACCGAACAACTTCAGACCTGACTACAAATCGTACATCAAACTCGTCCACATTTTATCCAAAGCCCGCATGTTCCCTGAAGCACGGTCGTATTTACATGATCTTGTCGAACTTTCTGAAAGGAAACGATATCCATTTTTTCTTGTTCATGAAGAATTAGTTAGGGTTTATAGGGAATTCAAGTTCTCTGGAACGGTTTTTGATATGATATTGAAAATTTATGCTGAAAAAGGACTGGTGAAGAATGCTTTATATGTGTTTGATAATATGACCAAGAACGGTCAGGTGCCAAGTACGTTGTCGTGTAATAGTTTGATGAGTAATTTAGCAAGACTTAAAAAGTTTTACACTGTCATTTGTATTTATGACCAATTGGTAAGAATTGGAGTTGTACCTGATGTATACACTTGTACAATATTGGTTGATGCTTATTGTAAGCATGATAGGATTGATAAAGCATTGAATTTTGTTGAAGGGATGGAAAGAATGGGGTTGGAGTTGAATGTTGTGGGCTATAATAGTTTGATGAATGGGTATGTGGAGAAGGGGAATATGGAGGGAGTGCAGAGGGTGTTGCAATTGATGAATAAAAGAGCTGTTCTAAAGAATTTGGTCACACATACCTTGTTGATTAAGGTTTATTGTAAGCGTGGGGAAATGGGAGAAGCGGAGAGAATGTTCAGAGAGATGAAGGAAGAAAAGGCGGGGCTGTTTATTTTGGATCACAAGGTGTATGGTGTGTTGATT
The DNA here is from genome assembly GCA_963555705.1 of Ligustrum vulgare. Classification (NCBI taxonomy): domain Eukaryota; kingdom Viridiplantae; phylum Streptophyta; class Magnoliopsida; order Lamiales; family Oleaceae; genus Ligustrum; species Ligustrum vulgare. Next base: position 9,773,193 of record OY743184.1, on the reverse strand, counting down.
GATGGGTTTTGTCGGGTTGGAAAAATGGATGATGCAGTTAGGTTTAGGGATGAGATGTTGGGGTTAGGGTTAGGGATGAATCTATTTATTTGTAATTCTTTGATAAATGGGTATTGCAAACTTGGTAAAGTATGTGAAGCAGAGCGAGTTGTCACGAGTATGGCTGAACGGAACTTGAAGCCGGACGGTTATAGCTTCAATACATTGTTGAATGGGTATTGTAGAGAAGGTTTAATGAAGGACGCCTTCAAGCTTTGTGATCAGATGGCTCGTGATGGTGTATATCCAACAAATGTAACTTATAACACACTCTTGAAAGGTTTATGTGAAAAGGGTGATCTGGATGACTGTTTGCACCTTTGGCGTTTAATGCTTAAGAGAGGTTTTGTTCCTGATGCAATAGGATTTAGTACTCTCCTAGATTGCCTTTTCAAGAAAGGCAATTCTGATAAGGCTTTGATGTTGTGGAAAGATATACTAGCAAAAGGGCATGCGACAAATGTGGTTTTATTCAATACATTGCTCGACGGATTGTGCAAGTTGGGGAAGATGATTGAATCAGAGCAGGTTCTTGATAAGATGAAGGAGGTCGGTTGTTCACCTGACGAAATAACTTACAGAACCTTGAGTGATGGATATTGTAAAGCTGGAGACATCAAAAGGTCTCTTAAAATAAAGTGTATTTTGGACAAAGAAGGAATTCCTGCTTCCATTGAAATGTATAACTCACTTATTAGTGGACTGTTTAGGGCTAGAAAATCAAGTGAAATTGCAAATGTTCTTTATGAGATTCATGTTAAGGGACTAAGTCCTAACATTGTTACATATGGAGCCCTTATTACCGGTTGGGTCAAAGAAGGAAAACTGAAGAAAGCTTTTAATGCATATTTTGAGATGACAGGGAAAGGAATTGCTCCCAATGTAATAATATGTAGCACAATTATTAGTGGATTAAACAAGCTAAGTAGGACGGATTGTGCAAATATGCTATTGCAGAAAATGGTGGGTTTAGATGTTTTCCCAATGCTTGAACAATTTTATAAATATTTTGACTTCAAGACAGTGCAGCTAGATATTCAGAAAATTACAAATTCCCTTGATGAAAGTGTCGAAAAGTTTATTATCCCAAATAATGTTATGTATAATGTAATTGTAGCTGGGTTATGCAAATTTGGGAAGACTGATGATGCAAGAAAATTGATCAGCGAGTTGTCTCAGAAAGGCTTCATTCCAGATGAATTCACATATTCTGCTTTGATCCATAGTGCTTGTATTTCTGGTAATGTCAACGAAGCTTTCGTATTGCGGGATGAGATGCTGAAGAAGGGTCTTTCTCCTAACATTGTTACATATAATACTCTTATAAATGGCCTGTGTAAATCGGGAGACATTGATCGTGCAGTGAGGCTTTTTCATAAACTTCACAACAAAAATTTAGTTCCCAACACCATCACCTATAACACTTTGATTGGTGGATACTGTAAGGTTGGAAATACCAATGAAGCTCTTAAACTCATAGAGAGAATGACAAGGGAAGGTGTTGCTCCTTCTGACTTTACCTACTCCACATTGATCAGTAGCCTTTCGAAGCAGGGTAATTTGGTGGAATCCATGAAGCTTTTAGATCAAAAGACCGACACAGGTCTTGGTCCTATAAGAGACATCAAACAAATTCAAGGTAATATAAATTTTTAAGAAAGATCCAGCCATTTAAAGGATAAGTATTCCTTTTCAATGACAAACTTTATGAGATCATTTTTCTTGTTTAACTTGTTAAATTTTCTGTACTTGTATTTTACACAATGTCGTATACGTGCTGCCAAAATTGTGGAAGCATGCTAGATGCAAACAATGCAGCTGTTTCTTTGTTATGCTCTCTGCTGAAAAAAGGTGAGGTGGGCAAGATGCTATGTTTTTAAGCTAAGTTTAAAGTAGGAAGACATTTCTTCTATAACATTTAACCCCCATTTATTTTACTCCCCAATTCACTCTCTCCCCTGGGCAGTAAGTTGAAAACATGATATCTTTCACCCCAAATTGGAATGTTTATGGTAGCCATATTCAATAAATGCAACATATTTCTGAAGTTTATCAGGCATACTTATTGTGAAATTTTATGATATTTTGGAATGCTGTTGCAATAAAATAGATCCAATGACATGAAGCCTTATAACCTGTTGAGAGTTGATGTATTTCTCAATGCCATATGTTTTAACACCTATAGAAAGTTGAACATATATCATTTTTATATTCGGCTAAATTGTAGGAATTTGAAGCAGAACATTGCAATGAAAGAAGAAGAATGAAAGGAAAAGCTGAACCAGGTCTAGATGTGTGCTTTGTGGACTTGTCATGGTGGACTCTATGGTGGAAATCTCTATTTTCACGTAAAAGAGAAACTCAAGAAATTCAGTTTTTTCCCAATTTTGTGAACTCTCTTCTGAATACACAGCATTAGCCAAGAATTGTCCCACAAATTGTTTCTGCTTCAAATGGTCTCTCTGCTAGTATAATTTTTTGAATTCATGTAAGACTTTTACCTGACACCCACTAAAGACAATTATCCTCAAATATGACCATGGCTCACACACAGCACACTATAAGGTTTCACCTTGTATAATATTCTGTTAACACCTTAAGCAGAATGCACTCACATTTTTAGCTACTCTATCTATGGAAGATGTTGGTAGAAATAATGAAGGATGTACTGTAATGAAGGCTAATACATCCAACAAGCTGGCAGATGCAGTTTCAAGTGCTGAAATATGTGTAATAGCTTTGAATTGCCAAACATTATCTGGATGACACTTTTTTAGTATTTACACTGAAATGATGTCTACAAGGATGCTAGGGACAAAATGAAATGAAGAATCTTCTTATGTGAGTAAATCTCAGCAGCTGTAATGAATCCAGTTTCTAATTGACCATCTTAGAAGCTTGATTTGTGCCACCTCTTACCTCTATTAAAAACATAGCAACCTGGGGAATCAGTTTTGGGTGACGGGCAAAATGTCTGGTGTATGATTAGAGTGTCGACTCAGGGATGTGCAAATCTTTCTTGTGGGTTCTGGCACCATTGAAGGGATTGTGCTGGACAGCATTCATTATTTTGAGCTGTCCTGGCAAAGTGAAACTAGATTTTTATGCAGGGGGTAGATTTATGGGATTCAAATTGCCATCACACAAAATGAAGTTGGGGTGCTTTAGGAGAGAATAGAGGTTGGAAAAGCCAGGCACATGTTTACAGTTCCTTAGAAAAGCACATTAAGGATGTGATGATGCCAAGAGAGGTGTTCAATGCTTGCTGTTGCTAATTTGAAGCTTCAACCACTTGAAAATGAGCTTATATCAATTTCAGAGCAGAGTTTGATTGGTATGCCATAAAGAAAGCTATCTCCTAAACGAGAATGCAGAATCAGAGTACAATGTTCTTGTCACAGAAATGGATGGGCATATGAACCAATTTTACCATTGACGGACTGTTTATTAGCTTACTGGGAAGATTTTTTGGAGGGGTGGGAAGGGGTTGAAGAATTCATAATCTTAAAGTCAACATAAAAAATGAAGGAAATGCTATTTCTTTAGAAGAAAGAAGGGATTGTAAGGAAGAAAAGTCAAGTATGCTGCTGTGAGATCCAAGACAACTTTGGACGAGGATGCATGTGATGAAGTGATGATAAACTCCAAAGTTCAAAGAAGGGGAAACTTTGAAGAATTGGAGATGAAATGATCACCATTGCAGAAATTACCATTGCAAATGTTAGGATTATGAATGAAAGAGACGCTTGAGGTTTTTAGTTAACTTAGTTTAGATGAGCAGAAGGATATGCCATAAATTGAGATAGGACAAGAAAGAGGGAGTAAATGATTTTCATACAACCTCTACAGTAGCACGATTTTTGATAGAGAATGAAAAAAATGCTGAGTGGTGATGACTTGGGAGCATTTGAAGCACATGATATGTAATTTGGCACTCTCACGAATATGGATGTACAAGAGATGAAAAGAACTTCAGAAGGTAAATAATACAAGTTGGAGAAATCATTAGCATTGTTGGCGAATGTTGAGATTCACTACCGCCTTTTCCTTCTAGATGTCTCAATATCACTGTCACCATCATCATTAACATTACTCATGCTCTATGTTAGTGTGTACACTTGCAAATTTTTAGCCAGACACTATTCTGATTTCAGCCTGTTGTATAATGGATTTGTTTAGTCTACTATTTGGACTCACCAAACTCAAAACAAGCATCTGGTGAATATCATTTTACGTATATTTATTATTTCTCGTTACCAGTGCTCTTGCTTTAAAAACTAGGTTTGTTTAAATATTTAATTTTCATGGAAATGAACTGTGTTCAAAAATGTTTTTGACTTTGATTTTTTTCTTTTGTTGATAGGAAGGAAAAATAGGATAATATACCCTACGAAATGCAACATCTAAAAAGACCTAATTTAACTTGTTGATAATATTTTTCAATTTTAAATTATATTAAATATTTAATGTAACTAATCCAATAAATAGGTATGATGGATTTTACCAACAAAACTGTTGTCCTCAATGAAATATTATGCATGTGATGGTGTATATTGATTATGAAACTGTATTGCAGTTAGAAATCTGACATGAACCAGTTTCTTCTTCGGGTCGATGTCTTCCTTCACCTAATGACTATGATCTGAAGAACTAAGCTTCTGACCGTCCTTGTGAGCTTGTTTCTATAGCACACCGAACAAGACCAACAAGCACTTGACTGGTATGGACTTTCTTGCTTTGTCATTTAGGATGACATGACAGATTGAATAACTAAATTGCTTGCAATGAAATTAGTCATGCCTTGTTGCTTAATATGACATTGACATGGGATTCGTTATACTTTACCATTTATGGTTCTCAAATCATTTTCCCTTCTGTTTGAGCATCCATTTTCATTTTTACTGGAGGGAAAGCTTATCTATTATCATAGGATTGACATAGAATTATGGATTGTTCTTTCATAGTTGATTGCATTGATATCGTAGTTAAAATAAATATTAATTTCCAAGTTTTGATGTTGAAAACATGATCTTGCGGCCTTTTAACTCTTATTTTATCATGCTTTGTAGTGGGTGGTAATGTAAATAGTCTAACATGGTGAACGGTAAATGGGGAGAACCAATGATGGTTGAATTGTGAATATTAAATCCTAGCTCCTGATTTGAGACATCATGGGACTAAATGTTACCAAGCTCATTCATCTAATGAAATGGAATCCTTTGGATCGTGGATCCAATGCTGCAGGGCCTATAGGGCTGGTACTTGCCTTTTGAACTGACTTTTTATACAGATTCCTTTCTGGGGAATTATGTATTCTAATTTATCTACTTTTTTCTCTTTGCAGGCAAATGCATCCTCTTTAGGAACTGCACAGTCGATGCTCAGTTACCAATGTGGATTGGTCCATAATCTCTATCATTTTGGCCATGTAAGAAAGACATCGTTGTGCTGTTTATAGTCTTTCCTTTCGCTTGATCCCAGTGACCGAGCTAGAATGTAGCTGAACTTTGTTAGAATTATTGAAAGCTAACCAATGAACGCCCCCGCCCTCTTGACATGTTGATTAGTGGTGTTCTTTAGCCTCTGTTCAGCAAAACCGTTTCTTCATGTTAAAAAACATGTTTTTTTTTTTTTACACAATTTCCCAAACCACTTTTTAACCACACATATTTTCTCACCACTTTTCATCCACATATTTTCTCTCAGTTACACAAGGAACTGTTCTGTGATTCTTGTTGTTGCTGAGTAATATGAGGCTACGTCCTATGCTTGAGGTACATAGATGAGTAAAATTGATAATACTGTTAGGCATTCTTTCTGTGTAGTGAGGAGGCAACGAAGCACTGGCATTCACATATCCATATCAGCTCCTGTTCTTCAAATGGATGCTTATTAATAAGACTTCTTTCCTAGTTAATTTCTGGTGCTTGATTTTTATTTTTTGCTTCTTTGTCTTTACAGGCGTCCTTCTGTACAATAGGCACAGGTCTTCTGTTCCATTCACTTCAGCTTGGCGACGAAATAACCATAATGGGATGTTTAGTTGGATAGAACACAGTTAGACTGGGGAAATGACAAATTCTGTTTCAGTTCTTTTTCTTGATTATGTCCTATCCAGTATATCAAATATTTTTTTGTTATCAGAAACATTATTTAAGATTGTGTGCAAGTTTTTCACCTGAAAATTGGATGCAAGGGAGATTTCAATTAATTCCATTTTAAGAATTCAATTCCAAACATTTAAATGCAATGCATTTGTATTTTGGTGTGAATTTTGATTATTTTCCAATAACTTGTCGTGCAATATTCTTGATGTAATAATCTGGACATGATTAGATAGGATATAACAATGTATTTTTCTCTCTTCTTTAACAGTGTTACCTTTACAAAACATTCCTGTATAATTCACTCTTGTTTCATTCTCGTGGAAAAAGAAAATGAAAACAACTTCTATGAAATTCATTTTTCCATCTCTACCCGCACTGACGGATCCAGCTATAGGCGAGCCGGTTCGACCGCTCGGGTTGGATCTGACCAGATTTTCAGATTAATTAATTAATTAATTAATTAATTATTATTATTAAAAAAATGTAACAGTCTAGTAATGTGTTTGATTGAGAGTTTAATGTGTTTGATTGGTTTAATTTTCTAGGTGAAAAAAGTGATGAATTTTTCAACTTTTATAGTTTAATTGTCATTGTTTTTCATGAAAAATAATGTAAAATTTAGCTATTTTAATATATATATATTTTATTTTTTTCATACATTTGTACTTGATAATAATAATGTTAATTTTTTGAAAAAAAATAAGTCAATTAACAACAACAAAAAGGATCAAACGTAACGAAAATGGTAAAAGATTTTTTATAGAAAGTAAGATTTCCTCCCCCTTAGAAAATAAATCTCTTCAAATTAAGAAAAATATCAAATTTCGAGACAAGTTGGAAAACGAATTCTATGAAAAATTTAGACAAACAAACAACGTAAAAGTTGAAAAATCTCTTGGAAAACGTAAGGTTATCAAACATAGTCTTATATCCATTACCCATGTCATCCGTTCAATCCATTTGATGCTTTGAGAGACGATTTGTTGAATGATCGTTTGTTGATTTACGTAGAGCGCAAAAATTTTAAACTCATTGAGAATGAGACAGTTTTGCAATGCTTTCAAAGTATGAGACCTTAGAGAATGCAGTTGTCTAAGTTTATAACTACGAAGTATGGTTATATCATGTATTTTCCTACTATTTTTGTTTGTGTTGGATTATATTTCCATATTAAATGAAATTACGTTTTAAAGCATTTATATATTAGTAGAATTTTTAATATTTTTTTAATTAAATAATATTTTGCCATTAAAGGTCAACGGTCAAAGTGTCACAGTTCGCTCCAGCTCAACCAGAATTCTGGATTCGTCGTTGTCTACCCGAAGAATTTGAATTCCACTAAATCATGAAAAATAGGTCATTTTTGAACTAGCGTGGAAAACAAATTCCATGGATAATGTTGCAATCAAACAACCAAAGTGGAAATTTGCCTAGAAAATACTTTTTTTTTTTTTTTCATCTTTTTCAATGCTAATCAATACATTGTGTAAGAGCATGTTTGGTAAAATGATTTTTTTCACTTTAATTTTTCAAATTCAATCTCAACGATTCATTCTTAGTTAAAATCGCAATTTTTGATTATTCAAACATTTTTAAATCACATTCATAATAAAACAAAACAAAATAAAATGTGTTACCAAACAGGTTATGACTTGAGTTAAATCTTTGAAGGGAAAACTAAGTAAAATTTTCACTGTGTTTTAGTTTTTAGTTTTGGATTTTGAATTCATTTTCAGTTTTGAGTATTGACAATTGAGTGACTTATTTTTTTTAGAAAAAAAAAATGTCGGGTTTTCTTTACAATTTTTTTTATGGTTTCTAGGGGACCCTACAAGTTGGTCCATCAATGCAAGTGACACGAGTTTTTTGTTGTAATAAGAAGACGAATATGAGTTACAAAAAACGTAGAAATGTGTTTATTATATTTCGTGTCACAAAAGAGTATTAGTAGTTTATTAAAATAAATGTTATATTCTGTAATAATTAATGATTGAGTAAAAAATACGTACTTGATATTTTTGGCGCAAATAATTCATTCTCGATTTTACTATAGTTTAAAAAATAAATAAAGGGGACTCCTTGGGTTTGGAATTATTGTGACATGGCTCACGCACGATCCCTTCAAAGTTCAGAAATCTAAACACGGTGAAAAAAATTAATATCAAAATAAAATCAAAACTTATTGTGGAATTATAAACTTTATTTATGAACAAATAACGTCAAACCTTTGTCTATATGGTTCAACCCCATCCGTCTTACTTCTCTAAACTACACTTAGAAACGTTATGAAGATAGAGATGTCGTGCTTAAAATTTTGATGATTAAACTAAAACAATAAAATCTAAGCTACTAATATAAAATTTCAATACAAGTCAAATGACGGATGACCGGTAATATTTTCTACCTGAAGATTTAGAATTTTTTAAACTTCAATTCCACCAATAAAAATGAAAACGACCTGACAATTTCAAAACCTAGATTATATAGATGATATGTTAAATCATGATTTAGCATGCATCACATTACTTTTTGGTTAAATTAATATTAATTTAATGGGGGACATCATTTGACTTTTTTAAATTCTGACTATGATTTTTTAAATTGTTACTATTTTAAAAACATGACCGACGGCCATAAAATTTGAACCGAGTCAATAGCATCTCCTGGGCTTATAGTCAATGTTAAACTATTTCTTGGAATCATATACGGAGGCCTTTTTTTTCCCTTCTCATCCAATGAGGCAATTATATGATTTTCTTTCGACGATATTGAGATTGTTGATAAGTGCATTTTATAAACTTATTTATGTGCTTAAATTAGGATTTTATATAGTCATTTGAGAGTAAATGTTACTAATTTATCTATCATTTTTATATATTTTAGTTCTATCTTGAAATTGAGAGAATGGAGCAATTGGAGTAAATAATGAGCAAAAAGGAAGAAAATTGGACCAAAAGTTAGCAAAGTAAGAGTACTGGATACAGAACATGGATAAAGAAGGAGATCAGTGGAAGAAATTCAAAGAACATGTGAGGAAGTGAAGAATCAAAAGAAGAAAAGATGAAATCGAAGAGTTTCAGAAGTATAAGGATCAAAATGTGTCAATCAGAAGATGGAGACTTGAGGTGAAATAAAGTATGAAGACCAAGTTGCAGAAATTAAAAAATGAAAATTGTTGCTAGACATTACAACCGTGCGGCTGCACGGTTGAATACCGCATGCAGTCGCACGAAAAGAAAAATTGGCGACTCAAAGGCTTGTTTTTTAGTCTGCGGCCGCAACAATTTCTACCATGCGATCGCACGGTAGTCCCCTCTGGGCCACTGGTTGGCTTTTTACGCGAATTCTGATAAAATTCATCTCTTTTTCGCTTAGGTCAGAGGGATGCGTATAAATAGAACATGTTGCACGAATTTTGGGGACGCTCTCTGGACCTAATACATTCAACAGCATATACAAGTTTTGGAGAGGGAATTCGTGGAAGAATCATCATCAAAACATCGAATTTTTCATATTCTAGGCGATGGAGTTTTTTTTATATTTATGATTTGGTATTAACAATGTATCTAGGCTAAATTTCTATAGTGCAGGGATTATGATGAAGTCTTAAAATCTTATTTTATGCTTTGGTTTATTTAATTTTAAGACAATTGATATTTTGAGTAATTGATTCGTACTCAGTTTCATCTATAATTTTGATGCATGAATTATATGATGTTTGTGGTGACTTTCTATGATCGAAAGAGTAGAATTTTGCTAGACTTGAATCAATTGCCATAGGGTTCGATAGGGATAGAAATATACCATATTCCCTATGTGATCTTTTCATGTTCATGTTTGTTTAATGATTTTCTAAATATTTGCATTTATCATAGAAATATAGGTGGATCGTAATTAGAAAAAGGCTTAAATCTTGTTCGAAAAAGAGTTTTAGGCATTATAGGAACATTGATTTTCAATAATATACCTTGTCATGGATTATTTAAACCATAGTGTGAAATATCGATATTAAGATGAATTCTAAATCATAGCACTTCATTCACATATATTTGTTAAACAAATTTTGCATTCCCATTTAGTTGTTTTTATTTGTTCAATAATTTTAGATTTATTTGATAATTTAGTCCAACCATTTAGGATACTCTATAAACCACTTCACATTTACTTGTTTCGGTTAAGGTTAATAATCTAAGAAAATAGGTCTACTCAATTCTTTTGGAAACGACATTCGAACTCAATTCCATTTTATTACTTGTTCGATATCGTACACTTGCGGTAAGTAAAATTATTCAACAATTGTTATTCATGCATTTTGCAAGTGAGGTTGAAAGTGTGATAGGTATCTAGTTGCCTTCTTTTTATTGGCATCAGAGAACGTGAAGATCTCGAGAGCTAGGTTCAGATCCTTAAGAGATCCTAAGTCAGGAAGAGCGAAAACGGAGTGCACATTAATAATTATTAATGAAAGTAAGGAGAGAATTCGTCATGTGATTATTTGGCATCATCGAGAAAAAATAAATGCATCAATAAATTATTAGAGAAAATATTGAGTATGAATCAAGTCAAAGGAATAACTTGTCATAATTTAGAGAATAAAATAAGGGTTAATATCACAAAACGTCCCAACGTTTGACATGTATTGTGAAAAACGTCCCAACGTTTTAATTTTTGACGCTAAACATCCCAACATTTACAATTTTTGGTAGAAGACATCCTTTCTGTCAATTTTAACCCCATTTCACCGTTAACTTCAAATTGAACAGTAAATGTCAAGGGCATTTTCGTCCAAAAAAAAGCAGCACATTCATAGTTGGGTAATTGGCACAAAACGTCTCTACGTTTGACACTTATTGTGGAAAAACGTCCCTACGTTTATTTTTTTGGCGACTCAAAGGCTTGTTTTTTAGTCTGCGGCCGCAACAATTTCTACCATGCGATCGCACGGTAGTCCCCTCTGGGCCACTGGTTGGCTTTTTACGCGAATTCTGATAAAATTCATCTCTTTTTCGCTTAGGTCAGAGGGATGCGTATAAATAGAACATGTTGCACGAATTTTGGGGACGCTCTCTGGACCTAATACATTCAACAGCATATACAAGTTTTGGAGAGGGAATTCGTGGAAGAATCATCATCAAAACATCGAATTTTTCATATTCTAGGCGATGGAGTTTTTTTTATATTTATGATTTGGTATTAACAATGTATCTAGGCTAAATTTCTATAGTGCAGGGATTATGATGAAGTCTTAAAATCTTATTTTATGCTTTGGTTTATTGAATTTTAAGACAATTGATATTTTGAGTAATTGATTTGTACTCAGTTTCATCTATAATTTTGATGCATGAATTATATGATGTTTGTGGTGACTTTCTATGATCGAAAGAGTAGAATTTTGCTAGACTTGAATCAATTGCCATAGGGTTCGATAGAGATAGAAATATACCATATTCCCTATGTGATCTTTTCATGTTCATGTTTGTTTAATGATTTTCTAAATATTTGCATTTATCATAGAAATATAGGTGGATCGTAATTAGAAAAAGGCTTAAATCTTGTTCGAAAAAGAGTTTTAGGCATTATAGGAACATTGATTTTCAATAATATACCTTGTCATGAATTATTTAAACCATAGTGTGAAATATCGATATTAAGATGAATTCTAAATCCTAGCACTTCATTCACATATATTTGTTAAACAAATTTTGCATTCCCATTTAGTTGTTTTTATTTGTTCAATAATTTTAGATTTATTTGATAATTTAGTCCAACCATTTAGGATACTCTATAAACCACTTCACATTTACTTGTTTCGGTTAAAGTTAATAATCTAAGAAAATAGGTCTACTCAATTCTTGTGGAAACGACATTCGAACTCAATTCCATTTTATTACTTGTTTGATATCGTACACTTGCGGTAAGTAAAATTATTCAACAATTGTTATTCATGCATTTTGCAAGTGAGGTTGAAAGTGTGATAGGTATCTAGTTGCCTTCTTTTTATTGGCATCAGAGAACGTGAAGATCTCGAGAGCTAGGTTCAGATCCTTAAGAGATCCTAAGTCAGGAAGAGCGAAAACGGAGTGCACATTAATAATTATTAATGAAAGTAAGGAGAGAATTCGTCATGTGATTATTTGGCATCATCGAGAAAAAATAAATGCATCAATAAATTATTAGAGAAAATATTGAGTATGAATCAAGTCAAAGGAATAACTTGTCATAATTTAGAGAATAAAATAAGGGTTAATATCACAAAACGTCCCAACGTTTGACATGTATTGTGAAAAACGTCCCAACGTTTTAATTTTTGACGCTAAACATCCCAACCTTTACAATTTTTGGTAGAAGACATCACTTCTGTCAATTTTAACCACATTTCACCGTTAACTTCAAATTGAACAGTAAATGTCAAGGGCATTTTCGTCCAAAAAAAAAACCCATTCATAGTTGGGTAATTGGCACAAAACGTCCCTACGTTTGACACTTATTGTGGAAAAACGTCCCTACGTTTATTTTTTTGGCGAATAACGTCCCTACGTTTATTTTTTTGGCGAATAACGTCCCTACCTTTAAATTTTCTTGTTCATTAGTCCCCAAATTTTACTTTTCTTTCAATTTAGTCATTCCGTATTTTATTTAAAGGTAATTGTCTTCAAACGTGTATAACTTTTGATTTACAACTCCGAATTGCACTCCGTTTTTTGCGTTGAACTCCAAATTCAACCATCTTTTTTATGATGTATCATGTGCTCATTTATTAAACATTTCGTTTTGATTTTTGTATAGTAGATACTTATTTTGTTAGGGCATAATTGATTGACGTAAATTGATTTCTGTAAATTTTATTGAAACAGTGAAATTTTAATTTTAGTGTGTGTTCGGCGGGCAGCGAAATTTATAAATTGGATTTATTTGACTTTGTAATCTTTTTAAGGTAAAATATTTGGTTAAAAATTGGTATGTTTAGCCCTGTTTGAGCCATGTTATAATCTCTAATAACTTTCTGAACAACATACAATTTCTTTCTCCAATTTTTAAAAAGTGATTTGAAGAGAGAGATTGTGTGTTGTTCAGAAAGTTATTAGAGATTATAACATGGCTCAAATAGGGGCTAAACATACCAATTTTTAACCAAATATTTTACCTTAAAAAGATTACAAAGTCAAATAAATCCAATTTATAAATTCTGCTGGCCGCCGAACACACACTAAAATTAAAATTTCACTGTTTCAATAAAATTTACAGAAATCAATTTACGTCAATCAATTATGCCCTAACAAAATAAGTATCTACTATACAAAAGTCAAAACGAAATGTTTAATAAATGAGCACATGATACATCATAAGAAAGATGGTTGAATTTGGAGTTCAACGCAAAAAACGGAGTGCAATTCGGAGTTGTAGATCAAAAGTTATACACGTTTGAAGACAATTACCTTTAAATAAAATACGGAATGACTAAATTGATAGAAAAGTAAAATTTGGGGACTAATGAACAAGAAAATTTAAAGGTAGGGACATTATTCGCCAAAAAAATAAACGTAAGGACGTTTTTCCACAATAAGTGTCAAACGTAGGGACGTTTTGTGCCAATTACCCAACTATGAATGGACTGCTTTTTTTTGGACGAAAATGCCCTTGACATTTACTGTTCAATTTGAAGTTAACGGTGAAATTGGGTTAAAATTGACAGAAAGGATGTCTTCTACCAAAAATTGTAAAGGTTGGGATGTTTAGCGTCAAAAATCAAAACGTTAGGACGTTTTGCACAATACATGTCAAACGTTTGGACGTTTTGTGCTATTAACCCATAAAATAATTACATTTCCAATCTTATATTATATCTTAAAAACATTTCTTAGGGATTTCCTCCCTAAGAAATCCGCCTACAAGTTACCAAATGGGAATTTTTTCCATTCCTCATTTTTTTTGTACAGTGACTTCAATCATCAACTATGGTAATGCAAAAGTTTTGTGGCCCTCCATGAAGTCATTGTTCACGCACTGTTCTCTTTTTTCTTTTCTTTCTTTTCTTTTTTTTTTTGGGTAAAATTATTGATGTAACTAATTTGAAAAATATAGTAACAAATTCTTCAAAAATATAAAAGTATATTATAAATGCATTGAAAAATATTTGACTAATCATGTTTAACTGTTTATTATAATATGTGATTCTATAAATTTATTTGTATTTGAAGACTATTTTACTTAGAAAACGTGAGAATTTATGCGGCACATATTCATGATATCATTTAAACTTTCAATTAGTTTATGTTTGATTTGATAAAATATATTTCAATGTAAACTATTTCTTATTACAATTTGAGATTTTATAATTTTATTTTTGAGACTATTAAATTAATAATTAACAACGAATAAAAGTGGGTGTGGGAATGCCTTCACAAATTCATAGGTTGAACATTCAAAAAAACAAAGAAAATTAAAATGGATATACCTGAATATATTAAAATGGATAAAAATAAAGTTTTTTATGATGTTGAACTAGTAACTGACATGTTCCATCTCTTTTGACGCCTATGTTTGGTAATCAAAATAAACAAGTTTATAAACAAATTTATAAACTACACAATTTCTCAAACTACTTTTTAATCGCACATATTTTTTCTCTCCAATTTTTAACCATTATTTTTATCTCAAAATCATAAATAAATTAGTTTATAAACCAAACAGTGTTACCAAACAAAGACGCATATGCTTGATCTGATAAAATATAGTTAATGAATTTGTTATTCCAATGTAATCTATTTCTTATTATAATTTGCAATTTTAAGATTTTATTTTGTGAAAAATTTAATTTATTCTAGTAAGAGTTGAAATAAATATATTTTATATAAATGTGTTACATTATAAATGAAAAATTAGATTAATATATTTTGAAAATAAATAATAAAATCATTGAAATTTTTACTTCATAATATGTCAATTAAACGAGTAAGTGTTCTTAATTGTGTATACTACAAGAATCATCAATTTGTTGATATCAACTTTTTGTTACCAATGCATAAATTAAAGAAAATTTAACCATTTCTTTAATTTTGACAAAAAAATTGACATATTTAAAAAAATGATGAAAAAGAAAAGATTAATTAATATATATATATATATGTGTGTGTGTATTGAAGTTCGATTAAAATATATGTAAGCAATACATTAAAAAATAAACTTAATCAAAAGTTAAAATATATTATGTTCGAAATCAAATTAACTAATAATTTGTTTTTGTGCTTTGAAAAAAAAAAAAAAAATCAGATCATATGTCATGACCATTAACAAAAGTCAAGGTCAATCACTCTAGCATGCTGAACTGTATTTGAAAAAAAATATATTTATAATTATCAGTATTAAAATTATGTTTCAATCACTAACAATTAAAATCAAATTATCCTTTTTTATCTGAATATATTTATTATTATTAACTATTTTTGATAAACTACGCCTCAGTTCAGCGACTATGTTTTTGTTTATAAACAAAATATTAGTTTTGTGAAAATTTATATTTATTCAAATAAGAGTTGAAAAAAAATCTAATTAATTGTGTTATGAACGGGATTAATATACTTTGAAAATAAATAAATTAAATCATTGAATTTTTATTTCTTGATATTTAATTAAATGAGCATGTTCTTCAATGTGCATATTACAAGAATAATTAATTGCTGATATCAACTTTTGTTATCAATTCATAAATTAAATAAAATTTAATCATTTCTTTAATTTCGACCAAAAAAATTAACATATTTAAAATAAAATGATGAAAAATGAAAATATTAATTAATAAATATATTGAATTTTAAATAAAATATATTTATGCAATACGTTAAAAATAAGCTTAATCAAAGTAAAAATATATTAAAAGGAGAATTGGTGATGAGGTCGAAAAATTTTCAGCGAAAAACATAAATAAAAGTAAAAACAAACTTAATACAAAAAAAATAAAAAAAATAAAAATTAAGTTTCAAACTTTAAGATGCGTAATTCGTTGGGGTATTCTTTCTTTTCCCTACTTTGATTAGGGTTTTTTTTTTTTTAAAAAAAGTTTCAAATTCGATAATATTTTGTAATAAAATATTATTTGTCTATATTTTTTATTTGATACGATTATAGAATCAATATATTTTCATAAATTTTCTTCGAAATCATTATCATGGATATAAATCACGTGTATCGCATGGAAGAAAAAACTAACAAATGAAAAACATAAAAGTTTCTTTGAAAATTCCGTTCTACATTTTAGAAATAATCCCATGTTAAATTTGTGATCCTATATAATGTTTTATAGTTCAAAACATGGAATTTCTACCTTTTTTCTCTTCCAAACATGTTTTCTTTCTTTGTTAAAAAAAATAAAATTCACGATGCATAGGATTCTGTTTTCCTTAAATTTAGAACATAGAATATGTATCTGCATTTCTTTTAATAAATTCTTCAGAGTTGATATTTATAGTCTCGAGCTACATGCAATATGTCATGGACACTATATGTAAAGTTTAAATCGAAATGTGCACTAAATAACATATTAAATTAAATAATTTTTTTTTCTCATATTTAATGTGGTATTTCTATATGGGAAAAAAAATGTTATCATTGAGGGAATAAAACACCACGAGGCGCAAAAAGTAAAGCTTGGAAAAGACGTTCATGTGCGTGGGGATGGATTCATCTTCTTTTATATGTACTCTTTTCATTGGTGACGGACCTATTAAGGAACGAGTGGGAGCGGTGGCACCCACTGGAATTTCTTTCATTTTGTTTGCCTCTTACCTGCTTGTTCAAAAAATTCAATTTTGAGTTGTCAGGTTTGAGCTTGAATATGAGATAGTAAATGAGGTCAAAATCTTGATTTTTTAGTTTCATTTCGAAGTACTAACGGTGCAATTTCACGTGCAATTAATCATGTTTGAAATGGTTAACCGAGAAAGAAGTTATGACTTGTCAAAGTAAGTCACTCGAAACTTTTTTCTTTACCGTTCGATAAAGTTCCAACTTTAAAAATACGCCGGAAGCTATCCGTTGACCGAACTTAAAAACGGATTTCATATTCTCGAAGTTCATTTCGAGAACTTATTCGTGCATATATCACATGCAATCAACGAATGTCAAGAGTGATCAAACGAGTCTTCTAAAAAGAGGCTTTTAAACACGTTTTTCGTAATTTTTCATTTTAATAATATTTCCGTTTTCTTTCTTTCGATTCTGTAAAAATTAAAAAAGTTAAAAAAATACTTTTATTACGTCATCATGAGTAAATAGGGGCGTCATAAATTTTTGGGGTATTACACTTTAATTCTAATTAATATTCTAAAGATTCATCGTCAAATGAGAAGTTATAAGGAGCCACTATAAAATGAGTATGACTATTATGAATATCATCGCTATTTCGCCCACACTCAACTAAATTCAAGGGTCCGCCCTTGGTTCACCGTGAGGCTAACATAGACATGTCTTGTTAGGTAATCTCTAAAATTGGATTACCCTTCGGAAAGAAAAAATATGTACTATTGCATTACAAAATTGAAATATGGAAAAAAGGTATTCGAGATGAAGAACGTCATTGTCTTCAACAAAAGGCTTTGAAAATTTAAAATAATGATTTGTCTTTGTATAAGCACTATATTTTTCCTTTAAATAAGAAGTTAGAAAAAAGCTAATTATGAGCATAAGAAACCGCGTTGTTGCATGTTAGTTGACAGCATTTTCCTTTTAAACTATAAATAAAATCTAATTTATTATTTGTGGAAGAATTGAATATATATTTTCCTATAAACTAAAGGCTCTGTTTGATAGCACGGTAATAATTATAAATTGATTTAGTTATGTTTTTGAGGTAAATGTATTGTTGAAAAGTAGAGAAGGAAAATATTTGTAGTTAAATAGTGGTTTCAAAAATCTTGTTATTTATAAATTGCAATGATTACGTCCGATAATGATTGAAATTCTAAAAAAGTTAAAAATAGTCCAAAATTACAAGAAATTAATTAGAAACAAAGAATGTATTATTTTCGAGATAAATATGTGGTTTGAATAGTGATTTGAAAAAATGTGTGTGATTAAAAGTGATATAAAAAATATGTGTAGTTTAAAAGTTAATTTGGGAAAATGTAATTTTTTAAAACTTGTTTACAAATAAATTTACGAAACATGCTAAATTTTGAAGAGGATGTTCCACCCTCCGTCACCCCAGCAGCATGCATCCCACCTCACCCCATCGGCCAATCCTAACCCGTCCCTTGGATTGTTGAAATCGCTCAACTAAAGCTAAATCGAGTTCCTCGATAGAGTGAGACGTCTGCCAATGGTTAAAAAGTGGGATCATATTGTGGATACACATAACTCATTCTCATTATAAGTTTAGTATCTATACAAATCTAATAGTGCAGATTAAGGAGTAGCTCCTCAACACTGTGGTTGTGGAGATAATTCTATCGTCGCCAACCCCACCCCCAATCCTAATCCCAACCCAATCCACCCTTACCCTATCCCGCCCCTTTTCTCTTACTCCTTTGAAAATAAACCCCCTTGTTATCAATGTGGACGTTGACTGTTCAATTTCTACGTTTTGGTTTCTTTGTTGTTTCTTCAAGCTACCGACAAATCTGCCCAGTACTTTTTTTTTTTTCTAGAATTTAATTTTGGTTTCATTGAAGAACAGTTGGATTAACATATGGCTCACTAAAAACCAAGATTTTCCTTAATTTTATGTACAAGTTGATCAATGATATATAAACAAAGAAAAAATGATATCTTTAACACAATTTAATTATGCAAATTTCTTCCCAATATATATATATATATATATATATATATATATATATATATATATATATATATCATCAAATTTCTAAGCTTCACCAAACGGGAGCTGAGAGTTAAGGACCAAAATATTTTAACAATTAATGATGTTCAACTAATGAACGATAAAAATCCAATCGGTTTAATGACTTGACACTCAAAATTGTAAGATTTTTAGTTAAAAAATTGATGTCAAACTTTGACTCGAGTTTGGTGGAGACTGGAGATTAAAATTATATTTGTAGTAAATTTTGATAAAAATTGATGAGATATGTGGTTGAAAAATTATGGGTCCCATGAAATCTGTGATTAGAATTGATTTTTGATTTTGATTAAAATCTAAATTTTAATTTGTACCAAATACGGACTTTAACTAGTATTTTAAACGAAAATTGTAATAAAGTTCAATAATGAGTTTGAAACACAAGTTACTAACAGTTAGTTTCTTTTGATTTGATGCAGTTACCCACTCAGTTGTACACTGCATGGGTAAGTCTAACACCAAACTGGTTTACAAATGACTTTGGCAAAAGCATTTCTAGTATTCTCAGAATATCGAGGTTTGGTAATCCGAGTCGATGGAGTACTGTCCCATTGCTTTAGGGACCCACTTATTGATTTTTTGGGCTCCTTATTGCACGGGACGGTTCTTTATTGACTTAGAGTATCAACTAGAGTACTAGAAATATTTTCCCAATATGCATATATAATATCAAATGTTCATTATCTGTGTTATGTTGCAGCTCTATACATCGGTCACAATCATATTGGCAATTCAATCCTTTTACTACAACCATTTTCTTCTGTGCTTGAGAAGGAGATGTAAAACTGAAGCAAAAGCAGTAAGAAGTTTTTCAGGATTTATAGACAAATTTTGTTAGTCAAATGATCTGAAAACTTCCAAAATTTGGTAACTTATAAATAGTTTTATTTCCCTGATTTTTTTTTTTTTTTTTTTTTTTTTTAAGGATAAAGATGACCATGATGCCCCAAAATCCAAGTTCCAAGAAGGAAGAATAACATCATCAAATGTTCCTGTTGAGGTACCACATAGGAGGGACGTCTTCTACTATGTGTAAGATATATACGTGTCTATATACAAGTACGATTAAGCCTCTGTTTGGTAAATGTTTGTTTATAAATAGTCACATGACAACGTTTCATCGGATAATTTTCTGAAAAATCAACAATTACGACTGATCAAAAATTATTGCCTACCATTTTTTACTATTCATAAAAATGAACAAGCAAAATGTTGTTACGTCACTATTTATAAACTATTTGTCAAAGAGAGGTAGAATAAAGCAGCATGGTTAGCAAGACTATTTATGCAGGTCAGCAAGATCTTTGGCTGGCAGTGATAGTTCACCAATGAATCACTGTTATATAAAGGCGAGGAGCGGTCCTCCTGCTCTGCAACATGATTCAGACTCCTCATCTGAACTTGAAGAAGATGAATCATTTCTTCCTTTCTCCAAAAAGCCTTTCATTTTTAGTCAGTCTCGTAATATTCCCCGTCCCGTAAGTATAATTACTACAAACAAATATAATTTAGCAGAAATAATCTAACTTCAGACTGTGATTTTGATAAATTTGGTGTAAGTAATATAGATTTATTGTCAATAAACTTGGAATCAATTAATTGCATGATTTTTGGGAAAAATATCAGGTGGGATATGGAACATTTGCAGCTGCTTCTGCAAATCTTCCCTTCTTAACCAGAGCTATAACTGATAGTGGTGGCTCAATTTTCACAGGAAGGAGATTTATGAAGGTTTTCTAATACACTGTCCTGTTCTTTATCAAATTCTGAAGCCTTGATATAGATTCAAAGAGCTTAGTTTAAGGTAGAAATAAATTTACAGGGCCAAGCATACTATGGACAATGGTTGGGTTGGTTGATGGCTGCAATATATATGGGTGGACGAATCCCACAAATTTGGTTGAGTGTGAGTTTTCTATGTTACACATTGGTTGAAGTTCATGCTTTTTTAAAATTTTTGAAATTAGGGTTCTAATGTACTCTTTCTGCCTTGAATGACCAGATCAAAAGACAGAGTGTGGAGGTATTGATTTCTCATTTATTTTTATATATAGTTATAGAGACATGCATTACTCGATAAAGTCATAAAACTGAACAACTTAAAGAATAAAAAGAATTTCCAATCGTGTTTCAATTTCCATACGACATTTTTTTTTTTTGGAAATATCTCAGCTCGAAAATTCAGAAAATTCAAACCTGATATATGAATTTTCCATATTACATAAAGAATCAACACTTTCGCACTTTTAAACATGCATGTGTGTTGGGATGATTTTCATTGATTTTGCTTACTTCACAGGGCTTGAACCCTCTAATGTTCGTTTTCGCACTCATTGCAAATGCAACATACGTTGGAAGGTTTTTCCTTTCTCCCCCTTTCTTACTTATTATGTGTTTTTGAAGCGTGATATAAAGAAAATGTTTTACGAAAATCTTCTTTGATACGTCTAACTTATTCAATTATTTGTACTTACATGTTGATGTTTTATCGATGAACCACATTCAAGTGCGGAACCCGTTAATTTTGTTTTTTATATATCTGTGAAAAAAGTTATGTAATTTTCTATTTTTAATATATTAACCCAGTCCATATTCACACATAGTCCTATGTTTTATAACAATTTGAGTGAATAATTGCAGCATTTTAGTGAGAAGCACTGAATGGAAGATGATGAAAGCCAACATGCCTTGGCTGATTGATGCTATTGGCTGTGTGATGCTTGATCTTTTTGTATCCTTTTCTATTTATTTATTTTACATATTTTACTTAGCATTGTTTGGTAAATATTTTATAATAAGTGGTTTATAAATATTATTTTTTAAATAGCAACGTATCAACATTTTGTTGGTCCATTATTTTGAAAATTAAAAAATAGTGGACGAGAATATATATTTGTTCAGTTGAAATTGTTGATTTTTCAAGAAAATTGTCCAATGAAATCATGCTATCACATGATTATTTATGAACAAAATTTATAAAAATTTTATCAAACAGAGGCTTAATATTTTTTGTTTGTTTCTAAGTTCTCTTGAAGTTGTTTTGCCTTAACATATAATTTTTGACATAGATAATCCTTCAGTACATCTTTTACAGATATAAGAAGCAAAAGAAAAGCCAGCACCAAGAAGAAGCAAATAAACATCTAGCTGATTTTTATTGCCTAATTAATTAATTAATTAATTATATTTGTGGACTTGTTATGTCATGGTTTTTTATCTAAGGACTAGAGAGTAATTCCTTGCACGAAGATTATAGATTATAATTATCTGTCTTCTATTTTTATTATCTGTTTGATGATTATATTATGGGTAATTTCCAATTTTTCTCCTAATATTTGCGAAATATAAAAATCATATTATAATGCCTTTTTATTATAAGTCATCACTAAACTTTCAATTATGTAACAAAATTCGTCATTATCTCCATTTTGATTATTAAACGATTGATTTGCCCTTGTTTAATTAATATTAATAATAAACATAAAAGAAAACAATAAAATAAGGAAAATTATAAATGGAGTCTCATAACTTTTCAAAAATATAAAAAAAAAAAAATCACACTTAAAACTATTATATACTTATTTAAAACAACAAACAATTTTGGAAAAACAAGCATTTTATCTTCCCAACCAAGCTCACTACTTTACAAATGCAATCGCGTCGGTGACATGACATCATAACCACCATTTTAGAAAAATTAATTCAAAAAATAAAATAAATATTAAACAAGGTAAAAGATACAAAATCAGCAATGTGATGTGAGTGTGATTGCATTCATGAAGGTGATGTTTGATGCGGTGTGGTGAAATAGGATGGGAGGGATGTAATGGCTATGGAATGGGTAGATAGCCTTGGTTGGGAAAGATGAAATGTTTATTTTTGAAAACTATTATTATTCTTTATACGTTAATATATATTTAATTATTTCAAGTGTGATTTATTTGTACTTTTGAACAATTACGGGGCTTCATTGACTATCTTTTCTTACTTTTTTCGTTGTTTTATTGTTATTTTTTTTACATTTATTTATTAAAAGATAAGGGAAAAATCGTTATTTAATGATCAAAATGGTGGAAATCACGGCTTTTATAATTGATGAAAGATAGAAAATAAATTATGCTTAAAAATAGTTGAACAAATATATGTTACATTTTGCAAAAGTTGGGAGTAAAAACTGCAAATTTCCATTATTTTATTTGCAACAAGAATGATTTGTCCGAAAATGATGAATTGGTTGTACCAGTCTCGATCACCTATTCACGATGTACATGTGTTAATGTGTCTATTGTAAACGATGAATGTGATGTTGACATATATCTAAAAATTTTAAAATACTAAACACATATCAATATTAAATTTATGGTACGCACATTAATATTTGTCCATAACGTATCCATTGGTTGAACTCCATATATACAAATCACCCTACCCACCCTTAACGACAACTGGCGCCATAGGATTCGAAGGAGTAACAAAATGTTGAATCCAACCCGGTCCCGTCTATCCTCACGCCGCTGTCTCCACCATCGCGCCTGCTTTCACTCCCCCACTGACTCCAACCGCAAACTTCCTGCCCAAATCAGCCACCTATTGATCCTCGGCCAATTCGAAGCCCTCTCCAACCTTTCCATCACTTTCTCTGACATCCTAGTGGACTCTGTCCTCAAAGACCTCAAATTCCACCCTACCGCCGCCGTATACTTCTTCAGCCTAGCTTCCAAACCGAACAACTTCAGACCTGACTACAAATCGTACATCAAACTCGTCCACATTTTATCCAAAGCCCGCATGTTCCCTGAAGCACGGTCGTATTTACATGATCTTGTCGAACTTTCTGAAAGGAAACGATATCCATTTTTTCTTGTTCATGAAGAATTAGTTAGGGTTTATAGGGAATTCAAGTTCTCTGGAACGGTTTTTGATATGATATTGAAAATTTATGCTGAAAAAGGACTGGTGAAGAATGCTTTATATGTGTTTGATAATATGACCAAGAACGGTCAGGTGCCAAGTACGTTGTCGTGTAATAGTTTGATGAGTAATTTAGCAAGACTTAAAAAGTTTTACACTGTCATTTGTATTTATGACCAATTGGTAAGAATTGGAGTTGTACCTGATGTATACACTTGTACAATATTGGTTGATGCTTATTGTAAGCATGATAGGATTGATAAAGCATTGAATTTTGTTGAAGGGATGGAAAGAATGGGGTTGGAGTTGAATGTTGTGGGCTATAATAGTTTGATGAATGGGTATGTGGAGAAGGGGAATATGGAGGGAGTGCAGAGGGTGTTGCAATTGATGAATAAAAGAGCTGTTCTAAAGAATTTGGTCACACATACCTTGTTGATTAAGGTTTATTGTAAGCGTGGGGAAATGGGAGAAGCGGAGAGAATGTTCAGAGAGATGAAGGAAGAAAAGGCGGGGCTGTTTATTTTGGATCACAAGGTGTATGGTGTGTTGATTGATGGGTTTTGTCGGGTTGGAAAAATGGATGATGCAGTTAGGTTTAGGGATGAGATGTTGGGGTTAGGGTTAGGGATGAATCTATTTATTTGTAATTCTTTGATAAATGGGTATTGCAAACTTGGTAAAGTATGTGAAGCAGAGCGAGTTGTCACGAGTATGGCTGAACGGAACTTGAAGCCGGACGGTTATAGCTTCAATACATTGTTGAATGGGTATTGTAGAGAAGGTTTAATGAAGGACGCCTTCAAGCTTTGTGATCAGATGGCTCGTGATGGTGTATATCCAACAAATGTAACTTATAACACACTCTTGAAAGGTTTATGTGAAAAGGGTGATCTGGATGACTGTTTGCACCTTTGGCGTTTAATGCTTAAGAGAGGTTTTGTTCCTGATGCAATAGGATTTAGTACTCTCCTAGATTGCCTTTTCAAGAAAGGCAATTCTGATAAGGCTTTGATGTTGTGGAAAGATATACTAGCAAAAGGGCATGCGACAAATGTGGTTTTATTCAATACATTGCTCGACGGATTGTGCAAGTTGGGGAAGATGATTGAATCAGAGCAGGTTCTTGATAAGATGAAGGAGGTCGGTTGTTCACCTGACGAAATAACTTACAGAACCTTGAGTGATGGATATTGTAAAGCTGGAGACATCAAAAGGTCTCTTAAAATAAAGTGTATTTTGGACAAAGAAGGAATTCCTGCTTCCATTGAAATGTATAACTCACTTATTAGTGGACTGTTTAGGGCTAGAAAATCAAGTGAAATTGCAAATGTTCTTTATGAGATTCATGTTAAGGGACTAAGTCCTAACATTGTTACATATGGAGCCCTTATTACCGGTTGGGTCAAAGAAGGAAAACTGAAGAAAGCTTTTAATGCATATTTTGAGATGACAGGGAAAGGAATTGCTCCCAATGTAATAATATGTAGCACAATTATTAGTGGATTAAACAAGCTAAGTAGGACGGATTGTGCAAATATGCTATTGCAGAAAATGGTGGGTTTAGATGTTTTCCCAATGCTTGAACAATTTTATAAATATTTTGACTTCAAGACAGTGCAGCTAGATATTCAGAAAATTACAAATTCCCTTGATGAAAGTGTCGAAAAGTTTATTATCCCAAATAATGTTATGTATAATGTAATTGTAGCTGGGTTATGCAAATTTGGGAAGACTGATGATGCAAGAAAATTGATCAGCGAGTTGTCTCAGAAAGGCTTCATTCCAGATGAATTCACATATTCTGCTTTGATCCATAGTGCTTGTATTTCTGGTAATGTCAACGAAGCTTTCGTATTGCGGGATGAGATGCTGAAGAAGGGTCTTTCTCCTAACATTGTTACATATAATACTCTTATAAATGGCCTGTGTAAATCGGGAGACATTGATCGTGCAGTGAGGCTTTTTCATAAACTTCACAACAAAAATTTAGTTCCCAACACCATCACCTATAACACTTTGATTGGTGGATACTGTAAGGTTGGAAATACCAATGAAGCTCTTAAACTCATAGAGAGAATGACAAGGGAAGGTGTTGCTCCTTCTGACTTTACCTACTCCACATTGATCAGTAGCCTTTCGAAGCAGGGTAATTTGGTGGAATCCATGAAGCTTTTAGATCAAAAGACCGACACAGGTCTTGGTCCTATAAGAGACATCAAACAAATTCAAGGTAATATAAATTTTTAAGAAAGATCCAGCCATTTAAAGGATAAGTATTCCTTTTCAATGACAAACTTTATGAGATCATTTTTCTTGTTTAACTTGTTAAATTTTCTGTACTTGTATTTTACACAATGTCGTATACGTGCTGCCAAAATTGTGGAAGCATGCTAGATGCAAACAATGCAGCTGTTTCT
Source organism: Ligustrum vulgare (assembly GCA_963555705.1). Taxonomy (NCBI): domain Eukaryota; kingdom Viridiplantae; phylum Streptophyta; class Magnoliopsida; order Lamiales; family Oleaceae; genus Ligustrum; species Ligustrum vulgare. Next base: position 9,746,863 of record OY743184.1, on the reverse strand, counting down.
TTGTTATGCTCTCTGCTGAAAAAAGGTGAGGTGGGCAAGATGCTATGTTTTTAAGCTAAGTTTAAAGTAGGAAGACATTTCTTCTATAACATTTAACCCCCATTTATTTTACTCCCCAATTCACTCTCTCCCCTGGGCAGTAAGTTGAAAACATGATATCTTTCACCCCAAATTGGAATGTTTATGGTAGCCATATTCAATAAATGCAACATATTTCTGAAGTTTATCAGGCATACTTATTGTGAAATTTTATGATATTTTGGAATGCTGTTGCAATAAAATAGATCCAATGACATGAAGCCTTATAACCTGTTGAGAGTTGATGTATTTCTCAATGCCATATGTTTTAACACCTATAGAAAGTTGAACATATATCATTTTTATATTCGGCTAAATTGTAGGAATTTGAAGCAGAACATTGCAATGAAAGAAGAAGAATGAAAGGAAAATCTGAACCAGGTCTAGATGTGTGCTTTGTGGACTTGTCATGGTGGACTCTATGGTGGAAATCTCTATTTTCACGTAAAAGAGAAACTCAAGAAATTCAGTTTTTTCCCAATTTTGTGAACTCTCTTCTGAATACACAGCATTAGCCAAGAATTGTCCCACAAATTGTTTCTGCTTCAAATGGTCTCTCTGCTAGTATAATTTTTTGAATTCATGTAAGACTTTTACCTGACACCCACTAAAGACAATTATCCTCAAATATGACCATGGCTCACACACAGCACACTATAAGGTTTCACCTTGTATAATATTCTGTTAACACCTTAAGCAGAATGCACTCACATTTTTAGCTACTCTATCTATGGAAGATGTTGGTAGAAATAATGAAGGATGTACTGTAATGAAGGCTAATACACCCAACAAGCTGGCAGATGCAGTTTCAAGTGCTGAAATATGTGTAATAGCTTTGAATTGCCAAACATTATCTGGATGACACTTTTTTAGTATTTACACTGAAATGATGTCTACAAGGATGCTAGGGACAAAATGAAATGAAGAATCTTCTTATGTGAGTAAATCTCAGCAGCTGTAATGAATCCAGTTTCTAATTGACCATCTTAGAAGCTTGATTTGTGCCACCTCTTACCTCTATTAAAAACATAGCAACCTGGGGAATCAGTTTTGGGTGACGGGCAAAATGTCTGGTGTATGATTAGAGTGTCGACTCAGGGATGTGCAAATCTTTCTTGTGGGTTCTGGCACCATTGAAGGGATTGTGCTGGACAGCATTCATTATTTTGAGCTGTCCTGGCAAAGTGAAACTAGATTTTTATGCAGGGGGTAGATTTATGGGATTCAAATTGCCATCACACAAAATGAAGTTGGGGTGCTTTAGGAGAGAATAGAGGTTGGAAAAGCCAGGCACATGTTTACAGTTCCTTAGAAAAGCACATTAAGGATGTGATGATGCCAAGAGAGGTGTTCAATGCTTGCTGTTGCTAATTTGAAGCTTCAACCACTTGAAAATGAGCTTATATCAATTTCAGAGCAGAGTTTGATTGGTATGCCATAAAGAAAGCTATCTCCTAAACGAGAATGCAGAATCAGAGTACAATGTTCTTGTCACAGAAATGGATGGGCATATGAACCAATTTTACCATTGACGGACTGTTTATTAGCTTACTGGGAAGATTTTTTGGAGGGGTGGGAAGGGGTTGGAGAATTCATAATCTTAAAGTCAACATAAAAAATGAAGGAAATGCTATTTCTTTAGAAGAAAGAAGGGATTGTAAGGAAGAAAAGTCAAGTATGCTGCTGTGAGATCCAAGACAACTTTGGACGAGGATGCATGTGATGAAGTGATGATAAACTCCAAAGTTCAAAGAAGGGGAAACTTTGAAGAATTGGAGATGAAATGATCACCATTGCAGAAATTACCATTGCAAATGTTAGGATTATGAATGAAAGAGACGCTTGAGGTTTTTAGTTAACTTAGTTTAGATGAGCAGAAGGATATGCCATAAATTGAGATAGGACAAGAAAGAGGGAGTAAATGATTTTCATACAACCTCTACAGTAGCACGATTTTTGATAGAGAATGAAAAAAATGCTGAGTGGTGATGACTTGGGAGCATTTGAAGCACATGATATGTAATTTGGCACTCTCACGAATATGGATGTACAAGAGATGAAAAGAACTTCAGAAGGTAAATAATACAAGTTGGAGAAATCATTAGCATTGTTGGCGAATGTTGAGATTCACTACCGCCTTTTCCTTCTAGATGTCTCAATATCACTGTCACCATCATCATTAACATTACTCATGCTCTATGTTAGTGTGTACACTTGCAAATTTTTAGCCAGACACTATTCTGATTTCAGCCTGTTGTATAATGGATTTGTTTAGTCTACTATTTGGACTCACCAAACTCAAAACAAGCATCTGGTGAATATCATTTTACGTATATTTATTATTTCTCGTTACCAGTGCGCTTGCTTTAAAAACTAGGTTTGTTTAAATATTTAATTTTCATGGAAATGAACTGTGTTCAAAAATGTTTTTGACTTTGATTTTTTTCTTTTGTTGATAGGAAGGAAAAATAGGATAATATACCCTACGAAATGCAACATCTAAAAAGACCTAATTTAACTTGTTGATAATATTTTTCAATTTTAAATTATATTAAATATTTAATGTAACTAATCCAATAAATAGGTATGATGGATTTTACCAACAAAACTGTTGTCCTCAATGAAATATTATGCATGTGATGGTGTATATTGATTATGAAACTGTATTGCAGTTAGAAATCTGACATGAACCAGTTTCTTCTTCGGGTCGATGTCTTCCTTCACCTAATGACTATGATCTGAAGAACTAAGCTTCTGACCGTCCTTGTGAGCTTGTTTCTATAGCACACCGAACAAGACCAACAAGCACTTGACTGGTATGGACTTTCTTGCTTTGTCATTTAGGATGACATGACAGATTGAATAACTAAATTGCTTGCAATGAAATTAGTCATGCCTTGTTGCTTAATATGACATTGACATGGGATTCGTTATACTTTACCATTTATGGTTCTCAAATCATTTTCCCTTCTGTTTGAGCATCCATTTTCATTTTTACTGGAGGGAAAGCTTATCTATTATCATAGGATTGACATAGAATTATGGATTGTTCTTTCATAGTTGATTGCATTGATATCGTAGTTAAAATAAATATTAATTTCCAAGTTTTGATGTTGAAAACATGATCTTGCGGCCTTTTAACTCTTATTTTATCATGCTTTGTAGTGGGTGGTAATGTAAATAGTCTAACATGGTGAACGGTAAATGGGGAGAACCAATGATGGTTGAATTGTGAATATTAAATCCTAGCTCCTGATTTGAGACATCATGGGACTAAATGTTACCAAGCTCATTCATCTAATGAAATGGAATCCTTTGGATCGTGGATCCAATGCTGCAGGGCCTATAGGGCTGGTACTTGCCTTTTGAACTGACTTTTTATACAGATTCCTTTCTGGGGAATTATGTATTCTAATTTATCTACTTTTTTCTCTTTGCAGGCAAATGCATCCTCTTTAGGAACTGCACAGTCGATGCTCAGTTACCAATGTGGATTGGTCCATAATCTCTATCATTTTGGCCATGTAAGAAAGACATCGTTGTGCTGTTTATAGTCTTTCCTTTCGCTTGATCCCAGTGACCGAGCTAGAATGTAGCTGAACTTTGTTAGAATTATTGAAAGCTAACCAATGAACGCCCCCGCCCTCTTGACATGTTGATTAGTGGTGTTCTTTAGCCTCTGTTCAGCAAAACCGTTTCTTCATGTTAAAAAACATGTTTTTTTTTTTTTACACAATTTCCCAAACCACTTTTTAACCACACATATTTTCTCACCACTTTTCATCCACATATTTTCTCTCAGTTACACAAGGAACTGTTCTGTGATTCTTGTTGTTGCTGAGTAATATGAGGCTACGTCCTATGCTTGAGGTACATAGATGAGTAAAATTGATAATACTGTTAGGCATTCTTTCTGTGTAGTGAGGAGGCAACGAAGCACTGGCATTCACATATCCATATCAGCTCCTGTTCTTCAAATGGATGCTTATTAATAAGACTTCTTTCCTAGTTAATTTCTGGTGCTTGATTTTTATTTTTTGCTTCTTTGTCTTTACAGGCGTCCTTCTGTACAATAGGCACAGGTCTTCTGTTCCATTCACTTCAGCTTGGCGACGAAATAACCATAATGGGATGTTTAGTTGGATAGAACACAGTTAGACTGGGGAAATGACAAATTCTGTTTCAGTTCTTTTTCTTGATTATGTCCTATCCAGTATATCAAATATTTTTTTGTTATCAGAAACATTATTTAAGATTGTGTGCAAGTTTTTCACCTGAAAATTGGATGCAAGGGAGATTTCAATTAATTCCATTTTAAGAATTCAATTCCAAACATTTAAATGCAATGCATTTGTATTTTGGTGTGAATTTTGATTATTTTCCAATAACTTGTCGTGCAATATTCTTGATGTAATAATCTGGACATGATTAGATAGGATATAACAATGTATTTTTCTCTCTTCTTTAACAGTGTTACCTTTACAAAACATTCCTGTATAATTCACTCTTGTTTCATTCTCGTGGAAAAAGAAAATGAAAACAACTTCTATGAAATTCATTTTTCCATCTCTACCCGCACTGACGGATCCAGCTATAGGCGAGCCGGTTCGACCGCTCGGGTTGGATCTGACCAGATTTTCAGATTAATTAATTAATTAATTAATTAATTATTATTATTAAAAAAATGTAACAGTCTAGTAATGTGTTTGATTGAGAGTTTAATGTGTTTGATTGGTTTAATTTTCTAGGTGAAAAAAGTGATGAATTTTTCAACTTTTATAGTTTAATTGTCATTGTTTTTCATGAAAAATAATGTAAAATTTAGCTATTTTAATATATATATTTTATTTTTTTCATACATTTGTACTTGATAATAATAATGTTAATTTTTTGAAAAAAAATAAGTCAATTAACAACAACAAAAAGGATCAAACGTAACGAAAATGGTAAAAGATTTTTTATAGAAAGTAAGATTTCCTCCCCCTTAGAAAATAAATCTCTTCAAATTAAGAAAAATATCAAATTTCGAGACAAGTTGGAAAACGAATTCTATGAAAAATTTAGACAAACAAACAACGTAAAAGTTGAAAAATCTCTTGGAAAACGTAAGGTTATCAAACATAGTCTTATATCCATTACCCATGTCATCCGTTCAATCCATTTGATGCTTTGAGAGACGATTTGTTGAATGATCGTTTGTTGATTTACGTAGAGCGCAAAAATTTTAAACTCATTGAGAATGAGACAGTTTTGCAATGCTTTCAAAGTATGAGACCTTAGAGAATGCAGTTGTCTAAGTTTATAACTACGAAGTATGGTTATATCATGTATTTTCCTACTATTTTTGTTTGTGTTGGATTATATTTCCATATTAAATGAAATTACGTTTTAAAGCATTTATATATTAGTAGAATTTTTAATATTTTTTTAATTAAATAATATTTTGCCATTAAAGGTCAACGGTCAAAGTGTCACAGTTCGCTCCAGCTCAACCAGAATTCTGGATTCGTCGTTGTCTACCCGAAGAATTTGAATTCCACTAAATCATGAAAAATAGGTCATTTTTGAACTAGCGTGGAAAACAAATTCCATGGATAATGTTGCAATCAAACAACCAAAGTGGAAATTTGCCTAGAAAATACTTTTTTTTTTTTTTTCATCTTTTTCAATGCTAATCAATACATTGTGTAAGAGCATGTTTGGTAAAATGATTTTTTTCACTTTAATTTTTCAAATTCAATCTCAACGATTCATTCTTAGTTAAAATCGCAATTTTTGATTATTCAAACATTTTTAAATCACATTCATAATAAAACAAAACAAAATAAAATGTGTTACCAAACAGGTTATGACTTGAGTTAAATCTTTGAAGGGAAAACTAAGTAAAATTTTCACTGTGTTTTAGTTTTTAGTTTTGGATTTTGAATTCATTTTCAGTTTTGAGTATTGACAATTGAGTGACTTATTTTTTTTAGAAAAAAAAAATGTCGGGTTTTCTTTACAATTTTTTTTATGGTTTCTAGGGGACCCTACAAGTTGGTCCATCAATGCAAGTGACACGAGTTTTTTGTTGTAATAAGAAGACGAATATGAGTTACAAAAAACGTAGAAATGTGTTTATTATATTTCGTGTCACAAAAGAGTATTAGTAGTTTATTAAAATAAATGTTATATTCTGTAATAATTAATGATTGAGTAAAAAATACGTACTTGATATTTTTGGCGCAAATAATTCATTCTCGATTTTACTATAGTTTAAAAAATAAATAAAGGGGACTCCTTGGGTTTGGAATTATTGTGACATGGCTCACGCACGATCCCTTCAAAGTTCAGAAATCTAAACACGGTGAAAAAAATTAATATCAAAATAAAATCAAAACTTATTGTGGAATTATAAACTTTATTTATGAACAAATAACGTCAAACCTTTGTCTATATGGTTCAACCCCATCCGTCTTACTTCTCTAAACTACACTTAGAAACGTTATGAAGATAGAGATGTCGTGCTTAAAATTTTGATGATTAAACTAAAACAATAAAATCTAAGCTACTAATATAAAATTTCAATACAAGTCAAATGACGGATGACCGGTAATATTTTCTACCTGAAGATTTAGAATTTTTTAAACTTCAATTCCACCAATAAAAATGAAAACGACCTGACAATTTCAAAACCTAGATTATATAGATGATATGTTAAATCATGATTTAGCATGCATCACATTACTTTTTGGTTAAATTAATATTAATTTAATGGGGGACATCATTTGACTTTTTTAAATTCTGACTATGATTTTTTAAATTGTTACTATTTTAAAAACATGACCGACGGCCATAAAATTTGAACCGAGTCAATAGCATCTCCTGGGCTTATAGTCAATGTTAAACTATTTCTTGGAATCATATACGGAGGCCTTTTTTTTCCCTTCTCATCCAATGAGGCAATTATATGATTTTCTTTCGACGATATTGAGATTGTTGATAAGTGCATTTTATAAACTTATTTATGTGCTTAAATTAGGATTTTATATAGTCATTTGAGAGTAAATGTTACTAATTTATCTATCATTTTTATATATTTTAGTTCTATCTTGAAATTGAGAGAATGGAGCAATTGGAGTAAATAATGAGCAAAAAGGAAGAAAATTGGACCAAAAGTTAGCAAAGTAAGAGTACTGGATACAGAACATGGATAAAGAAGGAGATCAGTGGAAGAAATTCAAAGAACATGTGAGGAAGTGAAGAATCAAAAGAAGAAAAGATGAAATCGAAGAGTTTCAGAAGTATAAGGATCAAAATGTGTCAATCAGAAGATGGAGACTTGAGGTGAAATAAAGTATGAAGACCAAGTTGCAGAAATTAAAAAATGAAAATTGTTGCTAGACATTACAACCGTGCGGCTGCACGGTTGAATACCGCATGCAGTCGCACGAAAAGAAAAATTGGCGACTCAAAGGCTTGTTTTTTAGTCTGCGGCCGCAACAATTTCTACCATGCGATCGCACGGTAGTCCCCTCTGGGCCACTGGTTGGCTTTTTACGCGAATTCTGATAAAATTCATCTCTTTTTCGCTTAGGTCAGAGGGATGCGTATAAATAGAACATGTTGCACGAATTTTGGGGACGCTCTCTGGACCTAATACATTCAACAGCATATACAAGTTTTGGAGAGGGAATTCGTGGAAGAATCATCATCAAAACATCGAATTTTTCATATTCTAGGCGATGGAGTTTTTTTTATATTTATGATTTGGTATTAACAATGTATCTAGGCTAAATTTCTATAGTGCAGGGATTATGATGAAGTCTTAAAATCTTATTTTATGCTTTGGTTTATTTAATTTTAAGACAATTGATATTTTGAGTAATTGATTCGTACTCAGTTTCATCTATAATTTTGATGCATGAATTATATGATGTTTGTGGTGACTTTCTATGATCGAAAGAGTAGAATTTTGCTAGACTTGAATCAATTGCCATAGGGTTCGATAGGGATAGAAATATACCATATTCCCTATGTGATCTTTTCATGTTCATGTTTGTTTAATGATTTTCTAAATATTTGCATTTATCATAGAAATATAGGTGGATCGTAATTAGAAAAAGGCTTAAATCTTGTTCGAAAAAGAGTTTTAGGCATTATAGGAACATTGATTTTCAATAATATACCTTGTCATGGATTATTTAAACCATAGTGTGAAATATCGATATTAAGATGAATTCTAAATCATAGCACTTCATTCACATATATTTGTTAAACAAATTTTGCATTCCCATTTAGTTGTTTTTATTTGTTCAATAATTTTAGATTTATTTGATAATTTAGTCCAACCATTTAGGATACTCTATAAACCACTTCACATTTACTTGTTTCGGTTAAGGTTAATAATCTAAGAAAATAGGTCTACTCAATTCTTTTGGAAACGACATTCGAACTCAATTCCATTTTATTACTTGTTCGATATCGTACACTTGCGGTAAGTAAAATTATTCAACAATTGTTATTCATGCATTTTGCAAGTGAGGTTGAAAGTGTGATAGGTATCTAGTTGCCTTCTTTTTATTGGCATCAGAGAACGTGAAGATCTCGAGAGCTAGGTTCAGATCCTTAAGAGATCCTAAGTCAGGAAGAGCGAAAACGGAGTGCACATTAATAATTATTAATGAAAGTAAGGAGAGAATTCGTCATGTGATTATTTGGCATCATCGAGAAAAAATAAATGCATCAATAAATTATTAGAGAAAATATTGAGTATGAATCAAGTCAAAGGAATAACTTGTCATAATTTAGAGAATAAAATAAGGGTTAATATCACAAAACGTCCCAACGTTTGACATGTATTGTGAAAAACGTCCCAACGTTTTAATTTTTGACGCTAAACATCCCAACATTTACAATTTTTGGTAGAAGACATCCTTTCTGTCAATTTTAACCCCATTTCACCGTTAACTTCAAATTGAACAGTAAATGTCAAGGGCATTTTCGTCCAAAAAAAAGCAGCACATTCATAGTTGGGTAATTGGCACAAAACGTCTCTACGTTTGACACTTATTGTGGAAAAACGTCCCTACGTTTATTTTTTTGGCGAATAACGTCCATACGTTTATTTTTTTGGCGAATAACGTCCCTACCTTTAAATTTTCTTGTTCATTAGTCCCCAAATTTTACTTTTCTTTCAATTTAGTCATTCCGTATTTTATTTAAAGGTAATTGTCTTCAAACGTGTATAACTTTTGATTTACTACTCCGAATTGCACTCCGTTTTTTGCGTTGAACTCCAAATTCAACCATCTTTTTTATGATGTATCATGTGCTCATTTATTAAACATTTCGTTTTGATTTTTGTATAGTAGATACTTATTTTGTTAGGGCATAATTGATTGACGTAAATTGATTTCTGTAAATTTTATTGAAACAGTGAAATTTTAATTTTAGTGTGTGTTCGGCGGCCAGCAGAATTTATAAATTGGATTTATTTGACTTTGTAATCTTTTTAAGGTAAAATATTTGGTTAAAAATTGGTATGTTTAGCCCCTATTTGAGCCATGTTATAATCTCTAATAACTTTCTGAACAACATACAATTTCTTTCTCCAATTTTTAAAAAGTGATTTGAAGAGAGAGATTGTGTGTTGTTCAGAAAGTTATTAGAGATTATAACATGGCTCAAATAGGGGCTAAACATACCAATTTTTAACCAAATATTTTACCTTAAAAAGATTACAAAGTCAAATAAATCCAATTTATAAATTCTGCTGGCCGCCGAACACACACTAAAATTAAAATTTCACTGTTTCAATAAAATTTACAGAAATCAATTTACGTCAATCAATTATGCCCTAACAAAATAAGTATCTACTATACAAAAGTCAAAACGAAATGTTTAATAAATGAGCACATGATACATCATAAGAAAGATGGTTGAATTTGGAGTTCAACGCAAAAAACGGAGTGCAATTCGGAGTTGTAGATCAAAAGTTATACACGTTTGAAGACAATTACCTTTAAATAAAATACGGAATGACTAAATTGATAGAAAAGTAAAATTTGGGGACTAATGAACAAGAAAATTTAAAGGTAGGGACATTATTCGCCAAAAAAATAAACGTAAGGACGTTTTTCCACAATAAGTGTCAAACGTAGGGACGTTTTGTGCCAATTACCCAACTATGAATGGACTGCTTTTTTTTGGACGAAAATGCCCTTGACATTTACTGTTCAATTTGAAGTTAACGGTGAAATTGGGTTAAAATTGACAGAAAGGATGTCTTCTACCAAAAATTGTAAAGGTTGGGATGTTTAGCGTCAAAAATCAAAACGTTAGGACGTTTTGCACAATACATGTCAAACGTTTGGACGTTTTGTGCTATTAACCCATAAAATAATTACATTTCCAATCTTATATTATATCTTAAAAACATTTCTTAGGGATTTCCTCCCTAAGAAATCCGCCTACAAGTTACCAAATGGGAATTTTTTCCATTCCTCATTTTTTTTGTACAGTGACTTCAATCATCAACTATGGTAATGCAAAAGTTTTGTGGCCCTCCATGAAGTCATTGTTCACGCACTGTTCTCTTTTTTCTTTTCTTTCTTTTCTTTTTTTTTTTGGGTAAAATTATTGATGTAACTAATTTGAAAAATATAGTAACAAATTCTTCAAAAATATAAAAGTATATTATAAATGCATTGAAAAATATTTGACTAATCATGTTTAACTGTTTATTATAATATGTGATTCTATAAATTTATTTGTATTTGAAGACTATTTTACTTAGAAAACGTGAGAATTTATGCGGCACATATTCATGATATCATTTAAACTTTCAATTAGTTTATGTTTGATTTGATAAAATATATTTCAATGTAAACTATTTCTTATTACAATTTGAGATTTTATAATTTTATTTTTGAGACTATTAAATTAATAATTAACAACGAATAAAAGTGGGTGTGGGAATGCCTTCACAAATTCATAGGTTGAACATTCAAAAAAACAAAGAAAATTAAAATGGATATACCTGAATATATTAAAATGGATAAAAATAAAGTTTTTTATGATGTTGAACTAGTAACTGACATGTTCCATCTCTTTTGACGCCTATGTTTGGTAATCAAAATAAACAAGTTTATAAACAAATTTATAAACTACACAATTTCTCAAACTACTTTTTAATCGCACATATTTTTTCTCTCCAATTTTTAACCATTATTTTTATCTCAAAATCATAAATAAATTAGTTTATAAACCAAACAGTGTTACCAAACAAAGACGCATATGCTTGATCTGATAAAATATAGTTAATGAATTTGTTATTCCAATGTAATCTATTTCTTATTATAATTTGCAATTTTAAGATTTTATTTTGTGAAAAATTTAATTTATTCTAGTAAGAGTTGAAATAAATATATTTTATATAAATGTGTTACATTATAAATGAAAAATTAGATTAATATATTTTGAAAATAAATAATAAAATCATTGAAATTTTTACTTCATAATATGTCAATTAAACGAGTAAGTGTTCTTAATTGTGTATACTACAAGAATCATCAATTTGTTGATATCAACTTTTTGTTACCAATGCATAAATTAAAGAAAATTTAACCATTTCTTTAATTTTGACAAAAAAATTGACATATTTAAAAAAATGATGAAAAAGAAAAGATTAATTAATATATATATATATATGTGTGTGTGTATTGAAGTTCGATTAAAATATATGTAAGCAATACATTAAAAAATAAACTTAATCAAAAGTTAAAATATATTATGTTCGAAATCAAATTAACTAATAATTTGTTTTTGTGCTTTGAAAAAAAAAAAAAAAATCAGATCATATGTCATGACCATTAACAAAAGTCAAGGTCAATCACTCTAGCATGCTGAACTGTATTTGAAAAAAAATATATTTATAATTATCAGTATTAAAATTATGTTTCAATCACTAACAATTAAAATCAAATTATCCTTTTTTATCTGAATATATTTATTATTATTAACTATTTTTGATAAACTACGCCTCAGTTCAGCGACTATGTTTTTGTTTATAAACAAAATATTAGTTTTGTGAAAATTTATATTTATTCAAATAAGAGTTGAAAAAAAATCTAATTAATTGTGTTATGAACGGGATTAATATACTTTGAAAATAAATAAATTAAATCATTGAATTTTTATTTCTTGATACTTAATTAAATGAGCATGTTCTTCAATGTGCATATTACTAGAATAATTAATTGCTGATATCAACTTTTGTTATCAATTCATAAATTAAATAAAATTTAATCATTTCTTTAATTTCGACCAAAAAAATTAACATATTTAAAATAAAATGATGAAAAATGAAAATATTAATTAATAAATATATTGAATTTTAAATAAAATATATTTATGCAATACGTTAAAAATAAGCTTAATCAAAGTAAAAATATATTAAAAGGAGAATTGGTGATGAGGTCGAAAAATTTTCAGCGAAAAACGTAAATAAAAGTAAAAACAAACTTAATACAAAAAAAATAAAAAAAAATAAAAAGTAAGTTTCAAACTTTAAGATGCGTGATTCGTTGGGGTATTCTTTCTTTTCCCTACTTTGATTAGGGTTTTTTTTTTAAAAAAAAAGTTTCAAATTCGATAATATTTTGTAATAAAATATTATTTGTCTATATTTTTTATTTGATACGATTATAGAATCAATATATTTTCATAAATTTTCATCGAAATCATTATCATGGATATAAATCACGTGTATCGCATGGAAGAAAAAACTAACAAATGAAAAACATAAAAGTTTCTTTGAAAATTCCGTTCTACATTTTAGAAATAATCCCATGTTAAATTTGTGATCCTATATAATGTTTTATAGTTCAAAACATGGAATTTCTACCCTTTTTTCTCTTCCAAACATGTTTTCTTTCTTTGTTAAAAAAAATAAAATTCACGATGCATAGGATTCTGTTTTCCTTAAATTTAGAACATAGAATATGTATCTGCATTTCTTTTAATAAATTCTTCAGAGTTGATATTTATAGTCTCGAGCTACATGCAATATGTCATGGACACTATATGTAAAGTTTAAATCGAAATGTGCACTAAATAACATATTAAATTAAATATTTTTTTTTCTCATATTTAATGTGGTATTTCTATATGGGAAAAAAAATGTTATCATTGAGGGAATAAAACACCACGAGGCGCAAAAAGTAAAGCTTGGAAAAGACGTTCATGTGCGTGGGGATGGATTCATCTTCTTTTATATGTACTCTTTTCATTGGTGACGGACCTATTAAGGAACGAGTGGGAGCGGTGGCACCCACTGGAATTTCTTTCATTTTGTTTGCCTCTTACCTGCTTGTTCAAAAAATTCAGTTTTGAGTTGTCAGGTTTGAGCTTGAATATGAGATAGTAAATGAGGTCAAAATCTTGATTTTTTAGTTTCATTTCGAAGTACTAACGGTGCAATTTCACGTGCAATTAATCATGCTTGAAATGGTTAACCGAGAAAGAAGTTATGACTTGTCAAAGTAAGTCACTCGAAACTTTTTTCTTTACCGTTCGATAAAGTTCCAACTTTAAAAATACGCCGGAAGCTATCCGTTGACCGAACTTAAAAACGGATTTCATATTCTCGAAGTTCATTTCGAGAACTTATTCGTGCATATATCACATGCAATCAACGAATGTCAAAAGTGATCAAACGAGTCTTCTAAAAAGAGGCTTTTAAACACGTTTTTCGTAATTTTTCATTTTAATAATATTTCCGTTTTCTTTCTTCCGATTCTGTAAAAATTAAAAAAGTTCAAAAAATACTTTTATTACGTCATCATGAGTAAATAGGGGCGTCATAAATTTTTGGGGTGTTACACTTTAATTCTAATTAATATTCTAAAGATTCATCGTCAAATGAAAAGTTATAAGGAGCCACTATAAAATGAGTATGACTATTATGAATATCATCGCTATTTCGCCCACACTCAACTAAATTCAAGGGTCCGCCCTTGGTTCACCGTGAGGCTAACATAGACATGTCTTGTTAGGTAATCTCTAAAATTGGATTACCCTTCGGAAAGAAAAAATATGTACTATTGCATTACAAAATTGAAATATGGAAAAAAGGTATTCGAGATGAAGAACGTCATTGTCTTCAACAAAAGGCTTTGAAAATTTAAAATAATGATTTGTCTTTGTATAAGCACTATATTTTTCCTTTAAATAAGAAGTTAGAAAAAAGCTAATTATGAGCATAAGAAACCGCGTTGTTGCATGTTAGTTGACAGCATTTTCCTTTTAAACTATAAATAAAATCTAATTTATTATTTGTGGAAGAATTGAATATATATTTTCCTATAAACTAAAGGCTCTGTTTGATAGCACGGTAATAATTATAAATTGATTTAGTTATGTTTTTGAGGTAAATGTATTGTTGAAAAGTAGAGAAGGAAAATATTTGTAGTTAAATAGTGGTTTCAAAAATCTTGTTATTTATAAATTGCAATGATTACGTCCGATAATGATTGAAATTCTAAAAAAGTTAAAAATAGTCCAAAATTACAAGAAATTAATTAGAAACAAAGAATGTATTATTTTCGAGATAAATATGTGGTTTGAATAGTGATTTGAAAAAATGTGTGTGATTAAAAGTGATATAAAAAATATGTGTAGTTTAAAAGTTAATTTGGGAAAATGTAATTTTTTAAAACTTGTTTACAAATAAATTTACGAAACATGCTAAATTTTGAAGAGGATGTTCCACCCTCCGTCACCCCAGCAGCATGCATCCCACCTCACCCCATCGGCCAATCCTAACCCGTCCCTTGGATTGTTGAAATCGCTCAACTAAAGCTAAATCGAGTTCCTCGATAGAGTGAGACGTCTGCCAATGGTTAAAAAGTGGGATCATATTGTGGATACACATAACTCATTCTCATTATAAGTTTAGTATCTATACAAATCTAATAGTGCAGATTAAGGAGTAGCTCCTCAACACTGTGGTTGTGGAGATAATTCTATCGTCGCCAACCCCACCCCCAATCCTAATCCCAACCCAATCCACCCTTACCCTATCCCGCCCCTTTTCTCTTACTCCTTTGAAAATAAACCCCCTTGTTATCAATGTGGACGTTGACTGTTCAATTTCTACGTTTTGGTTTCTTTGTTGTTTCTTCAAGCTACCGACAAATCTGCCCAGTACTTTTTTTTTTTTTCTAGAATTTAATTTTGGTTTCATTGAAGAACAGTTGGATTAACATATGGCTCACTAAAAACCAAGATTTTCCTTAATTTTATGTACAAGTTGATCAATGATATATAAACAAAGAAAAAATGATATCTTTAACACAATTTAATTATGCAAATTTCTTCCCAATATATATATATATATATATTAGAACATCAATGTCGAAGCAAAGACAATAAAGAATTGAAGAAAAGTCAAATGACACTAGAAAATCGATCGCTAGCATGCAAACTAATGGAATACTTCAAAGATTTCATGTTTAAAAAAATAAAGAGGTTATTAAATTATCGCAAAATAATTTATTTTTAAAATTGAAGCGAAATTTGATGGCACCTTAATAATAAAATTTATTTTTTTATTTTCTACATTTATTTCTATTTTCTAAACCAATCACTTACTGTAAATCAACTGACTTCATCATTTTTTTCTCTCTAGAGAAAAGATCTTTTTTAGCAACTTAAGTAAGAATTCATTCGATAAAACTATTAATTTCTCTAGCTTAATCTCAAAGTGTTCAGGTTTATTAATAATGTCATATTCACATGTTACCTTGTCTAACATCCTTCGTCTTGAAGTTATCATTCTGGAAGCAAATTCGATGATTTTGTAATGTGAGGGGGAAAAAAAAAATTACTGAATATGTATTCTAAGAAAGTTAAATCTTAAGTATTAAGTAAAAAATTCAATTGCAATAATAAAATTACTCAATTAATCGAAATAGATTTTTGAATAAACCCACCATAAAATTTAGTATCTATACAATACAGAGATCATTCATTAAATCCTTTTTGGATTATATCCTTATTACAAACAAAATTATTAACCCTGAAGATCACTACGATCTGGAGAGGCATCCCTAGAAATTTACAGGGAGAAAAGTTTATACTGTAATGTTTCATCAAGTAAAGCCATGATGGTATGTGTATCTATACACTCTATACGTACACCTGTCATGACTTCTTCTCACTTTTAATCCCTCGTTCTTCAATTTTTAACCAGCAGACCTCCAGATTGATCTGAACTTCAAGAATTTACTTGATCATCTTCAAGAATCGAATGAAAATGGAGGTTTCAACAGATCGTAAGGTGCCCAAAGTGCATCTAATGGACATGGCCGGTTCGCATCAACCCTAGCCCATGGCTTACCTTTCCCACTCCAATGCAACAGACTCACCGGGCCCGGATGTAAATTCCGGCAAAGTCCTCGAAAATTATCCCCTCCAAGACCATGCTGATTCCATCTGTGATCTACAGGAGCAATATTACCAGCAAAAACTAGCAAAAATGGTGGCAATGATCCCAAATTATATATCCTCATTCTCTTCTGCAACTCCATCCATTCCTCAATCTTTGTAGTATAGTCCCCGTCCCGCCACCGGTCCAGATCGATCACCATTACTCCGGTGTTGAAATAACAAGCTTTTCGGTTGGCGAAGGTTAAAGAAAGAGAAGGGTTTGACCAGAAAGTGGGAGTAAAATAGGAGGTGAAGTTGGCATTGCAATATTCAGGTGCTGCTAAAACTTTGTCATCGCCAAGTGGGGTGGCTGCTAATTTAGCAATGTCATCAACTAGTACCAAATCTGAATCCAAATACACAACTTTCCTCACACAGAGTGGCAAAAGATTTGCCAAGTAGCTGCGAGCGTAGTTGAGAGTGCAGTCGAGGGCAGAGCGGATGGAGGTGGAGATTAGGCCGGCCACGGAAGCGTCGTGGAAGAGGTAGATTTGGAACTTCAGGTACGGGAACGAGGTGGCAATGGTGGTACGGAGGAGAGACACGTTGGCCGAGGCAGATGCGACGAAGTGGAAGAAAACATTTTGTGGGCATGATGTGTGTTGGAGAGTGGACAATATTGCCGCCATTGAGCCTCGGATGTACGTAACATCGAGGGTCATTGCCACATGGACAGCCTCGTCCGAGCATATATAGTTATTGTTGTACTCATCGTCGTTGGAATCATCGTCATCAGAGAGATTGTTCGTCGTGTGGATAATTGAAGGGCAGTCGGGGGCATTGTAGAACTTGGGGGCTTCTCCAAATTGTTGTGGAATTGTAGTTGTAACATTTTCTTTTGCTAGAGAGAAGAATACGTTGAAAGAAAGAAAGAATAAAATGTGGACTGCTTGTTTAGGCTTCATGTGGAGGAGTTTAGAATTGGAAATGAGAGACGGGGTGGATTTATTTTGGGTTGGGGGTGGGTTGGATGGGATAGCTCTGCTTGGTAAACAATTTTTTGGGATATAAAAATGTGACATTGTTGATATGATGTTCTTGGTTGGATAATGAAGAGATTTACATGATATAGCACATAACCCACATCTTCATCATCCAATGGACCAATATCGAGACGTCACATCAACATGTCTCATTTTCATGTTTCAAAAAAATAATCATGTAGAAAATTTGATTTTTTTTTTTTTTTTTTATATAAACAAAGAATTTCTTATTTTCGATATAAAATATATTGTTGAAAAGTTATTAAAATAGAATAAATATTTAAAAAGTAATTCAAAAATATGTGTTATTTATAAACAAATTCACCAAACCCATGCTGAATTTGAAGTTAAATCAAAGCGGTATAGCTGGATGGCTGGCCGGGCTGCAGAGACCAAGAGGGGCTAAGTCAAAGAATTTCAAATAGAACTTCTTTGGTTTCACACATTGTTCTAGACTTTTTATTACTTGTATATTTATTAATTTATTGGAATTTTTGCTAACGATAGTGTTTTTTATTAATTTTCACCCTTTAGATGATCAATAGCTTCGTACCAACCAAGCTCACTCGATTTGACTAGAAGGGAAAGGAGAAGTCAAATGCATATCATTAATCTATAATATATGAGTTAATTGTTTCCCTAACCACTTATCTTTATATATTGTCACGATTTAACCATTTATTTTCAATATATTTCAAAGTGGTCACTGAACTTTGAATTATCTCACCCTGTTGGCTACCGAACTTTATATTATATCACGATTTAGTCACTCAACTTCAATAAATTTTCAAGTAGTCACCGAACTTTGTATTCTATCACGGATTACCCACCCACTTTAATACACTTTCAATTGGTCATTGAAGTTTCAAAATTCTAGTTTTGAATAAGCATATTCAAGTTTAATTTTGAGGTACTAAACGAGGTCGAAACATCAAGTTCTTGATACCATTTCGAAATACCCACAACATACTTTTGCCTATAATTTACAACACAAGAAATGGTAAATCGGGGAGGAAGTTATGGCTTGACAAAGTAAGCCACTTTACCAAAAGTTTCAAAAAAGTAGTTTTAAGTTGCTATTTTGACAAGCCATAACTTTCTCCTTGGTTAACCATTTATTGTGCGGTAAATTGTACACAAAAGTATGTTGTGACTTGTGAGTACTTCGAAATGGTACCAAGAACTAATATTTTGACCTCGTTTGGTACCCCGAAATTAAACTTGAACATACCTCTCCGAAACTAGAATTTGAAATAGAAGAGGGCGAAGTCCAATTCCTAAAGGAACCGATTATCAATGGGAATCTTAGTAATGGAACCATTGGTTCCATGTTTGGCTACGGAACCGAACCAATTGGTTCTGGGTTGGTCCTTTACATTTGAAAATGTTAAAATAAAATGTTCCCTAATAAAGATTAAAATTTTCTTTCAACGCTACTTTTAAAAAAATTTCTTTCAACTCTACCGTTTGCACAAATTTACCTTCGAAAATCGAAATTCCATATCAACAGCTTTCAGAGTTTTATTTGTAAAAATACTTAGGATTTAAGTAATGGGATTGGGAATTGTGAGTTCAAACTTAAATTGGGATTTATATTGATTATATAAAGTAAAGAATAAAAGAGATTAGGTGGAATTGAATGATGATTTTGTTTATGTGGGAAGTTGGGAATGTAAATGAATTTTGGTCAAATGGGAACTTGCCTTAACGATTTCACCGCTTCACGGTTTATATAAAAATAAAATAAAATTCAACATACAAGGGAACCGAAGTATCATCGGTTCCAATTAATAAGAATCGGAACCTGACAGGTTCCCGTTCGGTTCTAAATACAAGTACCAAATTGAGAATTTTTCTTGGCTGAACTTGATTTGGACCAGCCGATTCTAATCGGTTTCGGTCTGGTTCCACTTATTCAGGAAAAATGTGTCCACTCCTAATTTGAAACTTCAATGGTCAATTGAAAGCATATTAAAGTTGAGTGGGTAATTCGTGACAACATACAAAGTTTAGTGGCCACTTGGAAGCATATTGAAGTGGGTGGCTAAACCGTAACAGTATATAAAGTTCGGTGAGCACTTAAAAGCATATTGAAGACGAGTGGCTAAATCGTGATATCATATAAAGTTTGATGGCCACTTAAATAATTAACTCATAATATATCATTCAATGAAAGAGTTGTCAGATCGAGTTTATTGTACTAGGTTTGCCTAGTGTTTGCATGGTACTACGTCTGTCCAAGGGTTTACCCATTACACATCCAGTGAATAGCGATTGTGAGTTTCCTCGTAAAATATTAAAAAAAAAATCTTGTGACTCAACTGACCTAATCCTACTCACAAACTTTATTTTTGACATAGAAGCGTTTTCGTAGATCACTTATGCTTCAATAATTATTGATGTCCTGGAGAAATCGTAAGCTCAATTTATATATAACCCCGTTCTTTTGCTCCACTCGTTTTTGAACAAGTAATCAGACATGGCTGAAATTGTTGTCTTTTTTTCTTGTTTAATGCTATACACTATAAACTACTTAATTTAGAAAATGAAGGAAGGAAAAAGAAGAAGAAAAATGAAAGGCCAGCACTTGCATGGTGCACATTAAAGTTTTTAGCTTTTTGAAAAGTGATGACAGTGGTACCTTGGGGGACCAAATTTGGGGATTCCATAGCAGAAATGGTTTTAAGGGGTTCTCTAATTGTACGAAATTTGAATTCGCAATTGATCCATAGCTCATTACTTCACTATAAAAAGTAGTAGTAGTTTGAATTATTGAAAAGGGTTATTGAAATGGCAAAGTAGATGGGGTACAACTTTAAAAAAAAAAAAAAAAGGTGTAGCCCACACCCTGAGGGCCCGAACCGACCACGCCCAAGGCCATTGGTTCGGGAAGGTAAATCCAGGTTATACCTCCAAGGAGCCAGGGTGGAAGGGCTTATGGTAAGCATGAGAAATGCTCAATAACTCCCGCTTGCCACAAGGTCAATTCCATCTTGCGGGGAATCGAACCAAGCACACAGCTGCGCTGAGCACTTACCACTCATCCTCTTTGCCACTTGGAGATGTGCCCTGGAGGCAGATGGGGTACAACTTTAATCCTAGGATGTGTTGCACATTCGGCACATGGGAAGTGACACAACAAAGATATTATATTATTTACGACTAAAATTCTTATATAAATTCTAAATTTATCAATAAGTTAGTAATGACGTCTCGGATGAATTTGGTAATAAATTTAGCTAAACTTTATCTATTATTAGTTCATAGAAATCTATTGGTCGTCATGTAGATTTTTCTCTCAGCAAATACATGTCCCATAGTGAAAACGCGTTGAAGTTAATGAATTAGATGTATGAGAAATACGGTTTGAATTATTTTTGAGTAAAACTCGAATTTATAAATTCTATTTTTCAAATGGATACCAATGTTCGATCAATTTATTTACTATTACTTAATTTTATCTTGTAAATATTTTTTTTAGTGTCCAAATTGCAAGACAGTTGGTATCTCTTTTTCAAAAATTGATATTTCTCCCATATATATGTTGACATATACACACCTTGAAAATACTAGTTTAGCGACCAGATTTCCAATTCTTCTAAGACAGGGAATATGGTTATATTATTTATTAATTCTTAAGAAACAAGAATTACCAAACTTGGCAATTCAGTAATAATTTAATACAATTAAGTGCTTTTTTATTCTCGCCTGGCATAGGTTTTACATCAGTCATGAACCCACAAAGAAACTACTAAAGTGTGTATATATATAATTATGCATATTGAAGTATTTAAATAAAACGTTAATGTCAACTTGTTCTAAAATTTTAATATAAAGATTTTGAGAAAAATCGAACAATTTAAGCTTAATATTTCCTGGCTTGAACTCGAACAAAATTATTCCAATAGAACTAGTTCATTATGTAATTCGAGTCTCGTCTAATGCACCAAATATATATATTGCGAATAGACCCTCGAATTTTTCCAATAGAACTAGTTCATTATGTAATTCGAGTCAAATTATATCCTATACAGGATATAATTTTTCCATATTCATGTTGTCAGCAACTATTTTGTGGCATCCTAAAAATGAATATTATCAGTATGGGCATCTATTTCTGGTAAATTACTAAAGCTGCCTTACGAAAAGAGTATGGAAGGCGTATTTAGATAAGATTCGAGGATACATGAATTTCAATAGAAACTTATGATCTGTTTGACAACGGGTTAATTTCATAAAATGCCATTTAAGTTTCAGCGAAATTTCAAATATACAATTGAAGTTCAATCGTTACACAATTTATCACTCAAGTTTAAATTGATTACTCAAAATGTCATTTTGTTAATTTTGTTATCCAAAAATAGGCACAACCGCACAAAGAGTCCCTAATGTTTGGAAAATTTGCTAAAATGGTTCTTAATATTTTATTTTGATATAAAAGTCCTTAATTTTTTCCTAAATTAACAAAAGTGGTCCTTTTTTATTTAAATGTCAAATATATTCTTATTTTCTAATATAAAATTTACAATGGTGTCATAACATTTGCAAAAGTACAATTGAGTATGTTCATTTTTTTTTTTTTTTTTTTTTTTGTATATTTAATTAACTAAAATTAGTATATTAGATTTTTTTCACTAGGATTTTATTGATCAAATGGTTAATATGCATATAAATTTGTTAGGATAATCTAAAAATTATTATGAAATAAATTAAATTAATATTTGTTTGGAATATATTTTTAAGGAAATTAATTCTTGAGAACGAAAAAATTATTATCGTACTTGAATAAATCTCTTGAAAATGAAATAAAAAATAGATAATTTTTTTTTTTTTTTAATACAACGTGGGGTTGAAAATTAGGAAAATGTTAAGGGTCCATTTAAAGTGTGCGTTCGAAAATGAATTTGGGAGAAATGAAGAAAAAAAACTATTATAAACAAATCTTAATTTAGTTTAGTTCATAATAATTCATAGATCATACAAAAAACTATCTATGAATTATAATGAAATAAATTAAATTAATATTTGATTGTAATAGCAGTTTTGAAAATCATTTCCCCTAAACTATTAAGAACCATTTTAGCAAATTTTTCAAATATTAGAGACTCTTTGTGCCTATTTTTGGATAAGAAAATCAACAAAATGACATTTTGAGTAATAAATTTGAACTTGAGTGGTAGATTATGTAACGATTGAACTTCAGTGATATATTTGAAATTTCCTTGAAACTTAAGTGGTATTTTGTAAAATTAACCCATTTGACAATACTTATAAATAGTTGTTTATAACATTATTTATAAAAAGTGACATGACTATTTCAGTGATCCATTTTTCTTTAAAAAAAAATAAATATGGTGGACGAGAATCTCTAATCAACCAAAATTGTCTATGTTTTTTCAAAAAAATATTTCAATGAGATGTCACATCATCGTTGTTTATAAACAAAATGTTGCCAAACATAATTCATAACCTTGCACCCATGCCAGACTCATCTTCCATGAAGTAGCAGTACTAAGTACATTTAGAATATGATTCAAGTATATTGCACGAATTCATGACAAAACGTTGAATGAAAAAGTCATTAAACCGTGTGGGGCTACAAATGAACAAAAGGGTCCCACCCACAGAGATGGCAAAAAAATTCGATCCGCCCCGTTGATCCATCGACCCGATCCGATACGAAAAAATCCCGAATCGAAATTTATGTAATCCGCCCCGATCCGAAAATTTACGGAGCGAATTTGGATCGAGGCTAATCCGATCCGTCTCGATCCGCGATCCGACTTTTTTTTTAATATAATTTTTTTTATCATGTATAAAAATCTAATAGGTAAATTTTGTAGCAAACTTTAATTTTTGGAAATAACTTGCAATCTTTGCATTTTAAAGAAAACACATTTTTCATGTTCTTTATTTGAAAAAAGAATTCCAATAAGTGATGGCAAAAAAACTCGATCCGTTGAATCGACGAATCGGCCTCTATACGTCTCGTCTCAATAAAATAAATAAAATTTAATAAAAAAATAATTTTTCTAATTTTTTTTAAAAATATTTAATTTAAAATATATTTAAAAAAATTAAAAAAAAATAAAAATTAGGCAGATCGATCCACGGATCGGTGGACCGATCCACCCCAACCCGAACTCGATCCGCCCCGACCCGATCCGAAATTTGACGGATCGCGGGGCGGATCCAGATCGAACCAAAAAAATTCGGGACGGGACGGGACGGATCGGGATCCGATCTGCCCCGTTACCAACACTACCCACCCACCAAAAATTATGCCCTGGTTTGATGTTCTTTTTTAAAAAACTCTTTTTTTCACATACTGATTTCCAACCACACATTCATACAATAAAATATTCTACACATAAATCAATAAAAATTCTCCACTTTTTAACCATGCATTCTCCAAAAAATCACTATTCAAAAACCAATTTCTCTTTAAAAGAGAATCAAACACCGGCTATATTCATTATTCCATAAGACTTTTTACAAGGAGAACCCATTGTCTAAAAATTATTTTTGTAGGTTTTAAAGAAAACTTCAACGAAAAATATTTTATGTAGGAGCATAATATTTGAAGGTCTAAAATGAATAAGTATGATAATGAATACTTGATCATTCTTGAAACTAGCAATTAAGACAGACAATATATTTGACACATTAATTTACAAAGATAATTTTGTTACCTACAATGAGTAAGGTAGAATCAACAAAATCTTTGTGATTTTGAAGCTTCCAAGCTGCATAACACTGCAAAATAGCAGGTGGGGTGTCAAATTCAACTCAACAACAATCTGGTTAGCCAGTCTCAAAACAACTAAAAAGTAGGCCAAATCTTTGTTAACGGTCCTAAGTAGGTCGAGTAATGGAGGTTCGACAAAAAATTGCTAATTATCCTACGAAAAGGAAATAGGGAATCGAAAACAAGAATTTCATGCTAAAGCAATTGGCGATCAAATTATTGCAGTTCGGAAAAATTATAGGCAGAAACGAAGTGAAATAAGAAACACAAAGGGCACAAACTCAACATAGCAAATTAATTAATGCCTAACTTCTTGTGAAAATGAGCTCATCTAGTTCTATATTCTTAGACAAACAATCCACGTGCAACGTAGCCGATCATGCCTACCTTCGATTCTGATCATGGTAACATAGTACACAAACTTTTTACCACAAATCATACATTTATTTATCTTGTAGACTAGATTTATGACATGAACATGCTATATATATAAGAAGAAAATTGCTGAAGGGATAAACACTCAGGTTCAGAAGAGCTGCATCTGGAGTTCCCATATACGCAACTCATGATGCCCAATGAGAATGTCAAAATTTTACATATAAAGGATTACAGGGTGAACTAAACCAGATAAATCTCCATATTAGATCAACAATATAGATTTTTTTTAAAAAATATACCTCAGCAAGGTCCATATATGCAACTACACATATCTTTCAAGAGTAAAGGGTTTATACAGATTTCGGAAAATATATAAACTTTATGCACGGTTCAACAAAACACTTCAACGCGCACTAGGCTGGGAAGTATGAAAATGTAGCTTACTAATTTGAGAACTAATTATTTCTACTCACTGATGTGTTTTATGTTTATTTGTAGGTTAGACTTTTCGTTTTGATATTTTTTTAATTTATTTTATTATTGATTTTACAAGATAGTACACATATTTTATATGAGCATATTTTTGTACTTTTGAGTTTTTCTCAAAGCGTCTTGAGGCTTGTGTCTCGCCTCACAAAGGTTAATGCTTGAAAACACGAGAGGATGCGTTACAAGGACAGGGATTCAAAAAGTGACACGAGTTAGCAATCATGAAAACCTTACATTTAAACATACAAAAAAGTGATACAACTACAAATGATAATACATAAACAGTCGTCTAATTTCAATAAAGTAAACAGTACAAGAAAGGAGGAAAGGCACGCAAGTGCACTAACAAATATACAAGGAAACCATATAATCATGGAAATTAAACATCAAGCTCCAATGATAATTTTACCTCAACTCCAAATTAGAGTCACAAGCACACTCAAACCAATCACCAACAGGAGCAATTTCAGCGTCGAATCTGCCTGCTGCTGTTGATTTCCACGATGCGGGAATCCATGAGCATGTCCACCATGAAAGGAATTTGAATACCCGAAGGGAAAACCAGGACCGGCTCCGTACATGTTCGCATCAGGAAATCCATGCACCTGAATGTTAAAAAATGAGGGGAATAGACCACCAAGGGCAGCAGATAATGTGAAGTTCCCAAATCTCGCAGTAGCCATTGGTGCAAACCCCCCGAAGGGGCCAAAGCCTCCCATATTTCCAAATCCTTGTTGCGCAAAAGCATTAGCATTAGGATCGGGCGGAGGAGCTGTCTCAGGCCTCTGTCCAGCAGGCCTGTGTGGAATCTCCATCCCAGGAATTGACTTAGACCGAGGGTCAGTCGAGTTTTTACCTCGGCCATATAGAGGGACCAATTTCTCCTCTTCAATAAGAGCCTTACAAACCGGACATTCCTGGGACCGGGAGTGAATGTGAAGCCATTTGTAAAGGCAAGGCCAGCAAAAGAGGTGACCGCAGAGTGTGACAATGGGGTCTTGTGCTAAATCAAAGCAAATATTGCACTCAAAATTCCCGGCATCACTGTTATTATTGTTATTGCTAGAGAAAGAAGGGCCGGAGCGGTGCGTGCTTGTCGATTCCCCAAACCCACTCTCCATATTTCAACCTCAAAAAACTCAAATATCCTATCAAATTATAAACTATAAATTAGAAAGGGGGGAAAATTACAAAAAACGACAGATATCCTAAAAAAACAAACACCTTTATGCAATATTAAACGCCGATTTCAATCAACCCTCTCCACAAATTACACAACTCCGACACAGAGAAATATCTTCAAACAAGATTCTACTTTCGGAGAAGACAAATCAATATTGTGTCTAATTCAACACCATAACAAATTAGGGATTCTTTTTTTTTAAAGGAAAAAAAAAAAAATAATTGGATCATAGTATCATTAACTGAATTCATAGAAACATAACAGGATCTGGCGTAATCAAGAATATTAAGCATGTAAAAAAAAATAAACGCAGAGTAAGAAAAATATTACAGAGAGAGAGAGAGAGAGAATTGACCTTTTGACGATAAGAGGTTGGCAGTGGATGGATTGAAAGAGGATTCTTATTTGTGGGGGTGGAAAATTCACAATTTTGACTGATCCTGAGAACTTATTATTTGATCAGTATATGGAACAACCACGGGATTTCTTATTAAAAATTTCTGCGAAAATAAGGTAGACGATAGGTCCGGCTGGCGAATAATTATTGGATATCTCCGTGTTGCATTTCGAGATTTGACAAATAGTAAAATGGAAATTTCTTGTCACCGTCATACGCTTACGCAAAGAATAGAAGAATAAAGGTCCCGGGTCATTTCGCCCGTTGATTGTAATTGGATTGAAAATTTTCATTCCGACATGTACCATTCTAAATAGACATTAATAAAATGATATAAACAACTTTTAAGGCTCCGTTCGGTTACAATTAAGGGTGCGTTCTTTTGCAATTTAATTTGTCATCATTACAAAATTTTAAATTACACAATTTTCCATACCACTTTTTAATCATTCACATTTTCTCTCTCTAATTTTTAACCCTTCATCTTACCTAGAAAACACAAATAAATCAACAAATAATTTCAATTCCTTGATTTGACACAAAACATTTCAAATTAAATTCCAAAAGAACACACCCTAAATTGGAGAGAGAAGAAATATAAATTATTTTATTGATTTATTTGTATTTTTTACGTAAGATGTGGGATTAGAACATCTCCAATAGAACATTGTCTAAGCTAAAAAATAGGTGCTATTTGACAATAATTAATTGGACTTTTAATGAATGTGTAATAAACAAACATTGTGGCAAAAAAATGATCTCCAATGCATTATGTCCACAATCCAATAATAATGCATATGTAGCATTAATTTATTTAAAATAAAACTTTTTTTTAAACTAATTAAAATAAAACTATTTAATACTTAAATAAATACTTTATGAAACAAAACGTGTTGATTTTTTTATTAATACTAGTTTGACGCACGTGCGATGCACGTGTCGTATTTTAATTAAGTATGTAATAGCGTTTGACAATGTCATATTGGAAGGTTGATTAATTGTTTGAGAATAAAAGTACATAGTTTGATAACTTGTTAAATGATTGGATTGGAATTGAATGACTAAATAATATCAAAATAGAATTAAGTTTATAGAAATGTGTCGTTTGAGGAATACATAAGATCTTTACTCAAAAAGCATGTAATATGTATTTTTTGTAGCACTTACTTCAACCCGAAGTGTAATACTTTCTTGTCCATCAACTATCTCAACTACAAAAATAATAATAATAATAATAATAATAATAATAATAATAATAATAATAATAAAACAAATTCGTACAAAAAAAGTGTAAACATGTACACTTTCATTTATGATTTATAATGCACATCACCGAATATAAATACCCTAAAAAAATATGAAGACACATTTGTTCAAGAATATAGTTAGTTCATTTACACATATATCACCTTCTAGATTTGGTAAGTTTCTTGATTTTATGCTATAAATGCATGTGTTAGAATAAAATTTATTTTTCTCACAAAAGCTAAAGAACAATAATTTTATCCAAGAAAATCAATAATCATATAAAACAATTTTAATTTTAATTATATTCAATCCTACTACCATGGAAGATAACCCATTAAGACTTTTTGAAATCGACAGAAAATAATGGAGACGCATTAATAATGATTTAGAAAAAAACTAAAGGGTTGTCAGAATATGAGATCCTAATAAATAAATTTACCTAATTTTTTTGTGAGTGGGGGTGGACGTGAGATTTGTACCGTATTGTTAAAGTTAACAAGAACAATTCAAGATTTATGAAAAGAAACTTGAGGGTTTGCAATATGAATGGGATGCCTGGAATTGAAAGAAAATAAAGAAGTAAATCAAAATTCAACCAAATCAATATAAAAATTCAAGCATTGAAAAAGTCCGGTAAGAATAATCACCAACTATGGATGATTTTTACCTCATAAACAACTATAAAGATCCCAACGTGGCAATACAAGAAGGCTATACTTACAAATGTAATAGTAGACCTCATGTCTCTCCACCAATCTCGACGCAGGGTTTAGCTTTCATGACAGCAGACATGAGCTCGTGGCCATTTGAGGATATTTCCACCAAGCCGTTTAACATATGACAATTCAAAAGAAGGAAATCTCTATTAGGGTATTGATAAGTGCTATATTAACGTTTATTTTATATACTTATATCCTTGAATATGCCATAATGTGATTCTATCTAAGTATTATTAATGCATTTTATGTTTTATATTGTATAGGATCACAAAGGAAGAGAAAAGAAGGAAAAATGACCAAAATGCGCTTAAAATCGAAGATTGAGGACCTTGGGTGCAAATACGTTACGGCCGTAAACATTTTCATATCGTTGTGCAAAAATCAGCAGAAACGCCTTCACGGCCGTAAGACATATCCTTACGGCCGTAAACCTCAAAAGAAGAAAATCAGCAGAACCCAAATTACGGCCGTAAATAAGAAGTTACGGTCGTAACTTCAAATTGCGAGAAATGTGCAGAAACTCCTTTACGGCCGTAAAGGAAAACTTACGGCCGTAACTATTCTAGTCAAAAATTTTCATATTTCAATTCTTTCCATAATTTTGGATTTCTTGGTCCCAAAGCTAGGGCACGAAATTGAGGCTATAAAAAGGGGTTCTCATGACAGAAAAATGGTGAAATAATTATTGAAAGAGGGAGCGGCTTGCTTGGAGATTGGAAGAAAAATTAAGCGACTCGAGAAGGCGAATCAAGAAAAGATGGCTTTGAGTGGCTAAGCTCCATACCTAGTTCGAAGGGGAAGTTGTATTTCATATCAATTTGTTATTGCTTTTCCAAACTAGTAACGTAGTTCTAAATTCTTTACTTTGATTTGTTGGATTCTTATGCGTTTTTTATTCAATCAATGCAATTCTTTATTTGATTAAGGCCTTATCATTTAATTTGTTGTATTGAGATTTGCTATTTTGAATGATTGGATCCGTAATCGTCTTGTTGTTCAAATCATAGTAGCAAGTGGAAATTTAATAATTTTCATAGAGAATTCCAACTTAGGTTAATTGTCACGAGCTTGTGTGATTGATAACCTAATTCACCCTAATTCTTCTCAACCATTAGTTAGAGCTTATTAACTATTTACGGGTGATAAATCAAAGAAGAAATTGAACTCGCGTTACTTGGAAAGTGATAACA
Organism: Ligustrum vulgare; assembly: GCA_963555705.1. Lineage (NCBI taxonomy): Eukaryota > Viridiplantae > Streptophyta > Magnoliopsida > Lamiales > Oleaceae > Ligustrum > Ligustrum vulgare. The sequence goes on along the minus strand of OY743184.1, from coordinate 9,716,980 downwards.
TTGTGATAGAATACAACTGAACCTGAGAACTAGGACTCGTCAACATTTGATATTTATTTCAATCATTTTAATTGCTTTATTTTATTAGTTAAATCATTTACAAACAATTCAAAACAAAAACCCCCTTTTACGATTTTAATTGACATGACACTAAATTAGTTCCATTCCTCGTGGGATCGACCCTTACTCTCACTACTACATTATTAATTAATATTTAGCGAGTAAGGAATTATTTATTATTTTGGTGCATTGCGACACGCATCAGGTATAAAGACATGGGTAATTTAACCTCAATCAATTGTATGACATGGGAGTTACATGAGTTGAATTTGGGAGTTACATGAGTTGAATTTTCCATTCACAATTTTTCAACAATCCCCCACATGAATGAAAAATTGCAAAAGACACAAAGACTGGGTGATATAGTTCAATGGTTGAAACCTGCATAGGATAGGTAGGTATTACCCTTTGAACCTTCCCCTGTGAAAGTATATTTACTTTACTTGCTGACCAGTAGACGCGATGTCCTTGAACTATTCTGTATTTTGTGTAAACGATGATATACCTCACACAGGATTCTTCCTTACATAGCTCAGTTCTCACGGTTATGTTCGTTAGGCCATGATCATATGCTTGGTTCTGTGAGAGTTTCTAAGAATTTAGCCCAACACAATTCCTTTAGAAGCGGCCCCACTTCTCTCTCACATAGGTGATCTCTTAATTAAGAGTAGCCCGCTCTACTCCGCTCGGATTTCCGACGCATAAGAATCATTAAAAGCCTAATGCTTATCCTTCATCTTACGAGCATCACCGTTACATCATAGGAATGGACAAGGGATGTTAACCCCCACAGTGATTCAATTAAGTCTTTACAATTAGGTTGTCCCTTTGAACCTAGATCTTGGGATCTCCAGTCAACTAGGTTGGGTTTCCATTGTATTAACTCATTCGTCCAAGGGCTTAAGTCCCATTCATCTCGATAACTTTGCAACTAACTCTCTATTTAACTCTTTGGTTAGCGGATCCGCAATGTTATCTTTTAACTTTACAGAGATAACTCCAGTTGAGAGTAGTTTTCTTATGGTATTATGTCTGCGATGTATATCTCCAAACTTACCATTATACTTATTGTTTTGTGCCCATCCAATTGCTGATTGAATATCGCAATGTATACAAATTAATGACACAAGCTTTGACCATCTAGGAATATCTTCTAACAATTGGCGTAGCCATTCAGCCTCTTCACCACACTTGTCAAGGGCAATAATTCAGATTCCATGGTAGATCTGGTTATAACTATCTGTTTAGAGGATTTCCATGATATCACTGCACCTCCCAATGTGAATACAAATCCACTTATAGACTTTAAGTCTTTAATATCAGATATCCAGTTAGCATCACTATGTTCTTCAATAACTACGAGATATCTGGTGCAGTTCATATATCTCAAGTATCTTAGTACTCTTACTATTCATTTCCAGTTGTCAGAACTTGGTTTACTCGTAGATCTACTCAGCTTGCTAACCGCGTTAGCTATATCTAGTCTTGTACAACTCATTTAGTACATAAGACTTTCTATTAATCTTGAGTACTCAACTTGAGAAATATCGTCGTCTCTATTTTTCGATAGATGTTGACTTGTATCTATCAGGGTTCTAGCTATTACAAAATCATCCTTGTTAAATTTCTCGAGAGCTTTGTCCACATAATGTGACTGACTTAGAACAAGCCCATTTGAGATTTTAACTCCAAGGATAACATCGGCTAAACTCATATCTTTCATGTCGAATCTCGAGTTCAACATGTCTTTTGTAGATTTAATCATCTTATCATTATCACCAATGATAAGCAAATCGTCAACGTGAAGACATAAAATGACATAGCCATTTTTAGCATCTTTGTCATATGCACATTTGTCATACTTGTTGATTTTAAATCAACTTCCCACCAGGACATTATCAAAATTTCTATGCCATTATTTGGTTGCTTGTATCAAGCCATAAAATGATTTCTCTTACCAATTTACAGACTTTCTTTTCCTGCCTTGGTGATGAAAACCCTCAGGTTGTTCCATGTAAATATCTTCTTCTAAATCTCTATTTAGAAAAGCAGTTTTAACATTCATTTGATGTACTTCGAGATTGTACAAAGTTGCAATCGCAAGTATCGTCCGAATGAATGTTATTCTCGTCACCAGAGAATACGTGTCAAAGTAATCAAGGCTTTCTCATTGCCTGTAACATTTAATTACAAGTCTGGCCTTGTACATTGTTGTGTTTGAAATCGCAAGTGTACGATATCGCAATCAAGTAATAAAGTGGACCTTAGAGTCCAGATTATCGTTTCCACGAGGACTGCTATTAATTACCGAAATATTTCAGTTCTTAACTTTATTTGAACAAATGAAAATCGTTTTAAGAATAAAAATCTAGAATTAAGAAATGAAACTAATGAATTAAAAAGAATTGTTAAATTGTTTTGTTTTCAAATAAGATTGTAAAGTAGTTGGGATTCACGAATTTACCTAGCTAATTAAATCAATTCCAATTCCAGTTTTATTTCCTATTTGTGTGTTCGGTCAAATTCACTAATTTAAATTGAGATTCCTCTCTCGAGTTTAAATCAATCCTATCTAAATAAGTCAACCTTGTATTTCTACAGCGGGTCCGAATATTCCTTAACTAGATGCATTACACACAAGAATTCACACACGACCGCAATAATTACAAGAGTATATCTCTATCTCTCGTTCAATTACCAGATTTATCACCTAGATCTATGTTATTAACTCACCTCTCGGATTATGGAAATAACACATGAAATCATGAATAAGTGGCCAGTTCATTCACGCATTAAACGCAATAATAAATCAACACATGCATTAAAACGTTAAAATAAGAAATATGGCATTAAAATAATTAACTAGACTACATCGTTCATCCCAACGTTAAAATTAGTTACACATCATCATGAAATAACAAAAACAGTAAAAATAAACGTTCATTGAAAAGCAATATAAAGAATGGAAAGATTGCACAAATTATCAATTCTTCAATTGTTTTCAATTCACGCCCCTCTGCGATGCTTGAATCTCCAAGAATTTAATGTTGAAATCTCAATTGTGGCTCGTTCTATGGAGAGGCAAAGGTCCGATTTTCGTGCCTCTTATGTTGTCTATATAGGTTTTGGAGAAAATCTAGGTCAAAAAGCCCAAAGCCTGTTAAAAATCGCGAGAAAAATCTGATCTGCGGCCCAGTCGGACAAGCGCGCGATCGCGTGGTAGAACCTGTGGCGATCGCGTGGTAGACGTTAAAAACTCTCAAGTTAAGAATTTGCACCATCTCGCGATCGCGTGGAACGTATCCAGCGATCGCGACTTCATCTTTCTTCCGGCTGTGCAAGTTAGTCCCTGACTTTTAATTGCACCTTCAGTCCTCAACTTCCAATTATTGCAATTTAGTCCCCAAACTTTATCTTCTTCTCGATTTTCCAATTTAAGCTCTCAATTCCTTCACTTGGGTCCTTCAACCTCTGATTTGTTCACTTGAGCACCATGAATGTTTCCCGGTTGTTGTCACAAACTCCTCACTTGTCCAATTTAGCTCCAATTAACATCCAATTGTGTCCTTTTTCCATTGATTTCATCATTCTTCATCTTTTGGGATATTTTCTGAAAAGTAAACGATAAACACAAATTAAATAGCAAATATTCCAAAACGACAATAATTACACCTAATTTAGACATACAAATAAGTGTATAAAGTACACTTATCATACATCGATAGTTTCATTTCATTTTCTTTTGAAAATCCATTGGTAGTCTAGTGGTTTGCTTCCCGCGGAAAGATCCACTTCTCAAGTATGATTTTTCAAATGGAATCTATCTCACTTTTAATGGCCTCCTTCCATTGAAGTCATTTTGAAGAGTTTACAGTTTCTTGACTATTTTCAAACAGTCTCATATGTCCATACATATTCAAAGAACAAAGCATCTCTCGATTATTGTGTTTTATGTATGTCTTGAATCTTATATTCGTACACAATAAATCGATAAGCACTACTGTTATGCAAATATCTAATGAAATTGCCATCAACAGTTTTCAAACCTATTTTCACCTTCTTTGGTGTAGGTATAACCACTTCGACAAGACGCCCCCACATTCGTAGGTATTTCTAGGAAGACTTCCTCAATTTCCATAACTCGTGTGGATATTATCTGGAGGCATCTTTTCAATTATGGAAGCCACTTAGAAATCTGAAAGACTCGACCTTGTCGAACCTCTCGAGTTTCGGGCCGAGATATAGCATCAAGAATTTTTTTTTCGTGAATAGTGACAAAAACAGTATAATTGTAAAATCTGACAATAAGCAAGAACAAAACCAGAAGATAAATCCACATGAAGGAAGAAAATCATCATTAGATCCTAGAGTTTTGCCTTTTCTCTCTACTGATCTGATCACTTTCCATATCAAAACCCAAATTGGAAAAATAAGCAGGAAAATGGTTTGTGTCAGCAATGGGATCATCTCACTGTCAAACACTCCATCATTCATAATTTCTAAAAGTGGCCATTGGGTTTTCGTTTTGGTTGGGTACACTTCGAACACCCCGTGTCAAAAAATTCCCCAAAAGCCTTTATTATCTATGGGTTTAGCCCTTTCTTTGCTGGTAAATACTACATAAATTTCAATTAAGGTGACAATGAGCAACAAACCAAATCAAGGAAATTATAGTTAGTTCTCAACCATATTCACAAGCCATATGTGAAATTACATCCCTGAATTGAGGAGAGATATAGTTCTTTATGAACCAAACGTGACAGGCACTTCAAATCATAATATGTAAGTGCCCTGATGCAACATAAACATGTTAATAGTTTTCCCATGATGACCTGAAAATGTAGACTAGGAGTACCCGTAAATATGTTAATAGTTTTCCCACTCCAATCAAATAATTAATCATACTATTACCTGAAAAAGCACCAGCCCCAGGAGTACCAGATTCAAGACAGAACACGGGATGGCTCTTCCAATTTGGCATCATTCCAATTTCTAATTTCTAAGTACAAAATTGAACTTCTGAACACATGCTCGTATATTAAAAAACTAGCATATAGTGGTGGCACTACGCATAAGAAACAAATAAACCACTTGAGTCAAAGGCTATCTACTTGCTGCCTTCAATTAAGGAAACAATAAGAAGTAATTCCATGATCACAAGAATGCACAGCAATATTGATCGTGGAATAATCAAATATATATATATATATTTTCTTTTTCTGAGCAAAATCCATAATGCAAAGAGAAAGTATTGAAAGCTCTTGACATAAATATATTTCATGTTAGAGGGGTCAATATCATGAAAGTAACGAATGGCTAAAAGATGCCAATTCATTTCGTCTCTCTATCTACCTTTGTTCGGAAATTCAGTTTTATAGAAAGTCAACATAAAATAAGATTATCCCTTGTTTGTTCTATCATAAAATCAAATTCTATTTTGAAAAAAAAAAAATCTGTTTTAAGTTTGTAGGAAAATGATTGTCGAATTTGATTGACAAAAGAACAAAACAAAAATGAATCCACAATAATATAAATATTGATGAAAACCAAAATTGTGAATTCGAGAAAAATTTGGAACCGAGGCCTGTGCAAACACAGTTTCCTTAAAACAGATTCGCCCCCCTCACCAATCTGTGCTTGAGGTTTATCTGAGCGTCTGTCTCCCAGGATACAACGGAGGTTGAGTAGTTAACTCAGCACAAAGTTACCACTCCAACGAACCGAACTTTTGTATGAACTGTCACCAAAACAAAATAAATATATGGACAAAATATAGAATAAAATGCGTCTTGACAAAACCAATGTTTTTTTTCATGTTTTTCAAAGGAAGGGAGAGGGATTATATAGCATGCAAAGGAGTTATACCATAACTCCAAAATAACTCCCCAATTAACATGGGTAATTTAACCTCAATCAATTGTATGACATGGGAGTTACATGAGTTGAATTTTCCATTCACAATTTTCCAACATATTGCAACAAAACTCAGAAAACACCATGTTATCAACTTTCATTTATACATAAGTCTAATAGAAAAATCAAAAACATTGCTTGTGAAATCCAAGACAGCACCACCCTAAAGAAGAAGAATAAGAAGAAGAAGAATTAGAACTCACGGTTGAACAACACATCGTCACTTCCAGATCAATAAGTCCCCCAAGCGGCGAAAATTTCTTCAAATATAGCTAAATCGAGAGGTAGGTAAGATGACCCAGTATTTTGAACCAACAAATTCGAAGAAACTTCTCCACCCAGCCGAAAAAATAATTTTTGGAAGAACAATGCACCCAGATTCCAAATCGCGAAAGATCCACAATAGGAGGAAACAATGCAAAATCTAGTATATTTAAAGTCGATAATAGAAAATCTCAACTTTAAATGAAACCAAACCAACCAAAATCAGAAGATTCAAAGCAAAGAGCATGAAGAACAGTCACAAAGTCGAGCATCAGAGAGGAAGAATTTCGCTCTAGTTGAGAGCATCTCTCTCTAACTCGACTATATTTTTCCTCCACTTCTAACTCTTCAGAGCACCCTATTCTTGTTTGACAAAATGTGGATGCATCATGGGTCGTGGCATTTTTTTTTGGTAGCGAAAGACGAGGAAGTGAAAATGGGGAAATGGGGGAAACAATGGAAGAAGGAGAAGGCGATGGTTACGTGAGAGAAAAAGTTGAAAAACAGTGTGGCAGTGAGAAAGCCTGTATCGGCATGGCAATGACAGGTTTAGTGGCACATGGACGGCTTAAATGGCTAAAAAAGGGCTTCAACGGCTTATGAATAGTGATTCAAAAGCAACTCTTATAATTATAGGGATAAATTCTTTTTTTTTTTTTTAAGTAATATAATAAATTGCTTTGGTTCACAAGTAGTGGGGGATAAATATGAAGTATTAACTGTAAATGGTAACAGCCTTAATTAATTTTCAGTTTTATATTAAAAAAAAAAAAGGTTTTCCCATTACTATTGCCTAGTCAGCACGTTAGAGCATCTCCAATGGCACATTGTCCAGGTTAAAAAAAAAGTGTCAAATCATCAAATTAGACGATGTCTAGTTATATTCTTCTCCAATACACCACATATTGTGCTGAGTTGGTAAAAAAATATTAGTCATTATCCAAGACCATGTCCAACTTTAGAAGACATGTCTAACATGCTGGCTAGGCAATAGCAGTGGGAAAACTGTTTTTTTTTTAATATAAAACTGAAAATTAATTACGGTTGTTATCATTTACAGTTAACACCTCATATTTATCCTCCACTACCTGTGAACCAAAGCAATTTATTATATTACTTTCAAAAAATAAAAAAATAAAACAATTTATATTAACGAAAAAATCAACACGTTTTGTTACATAGAGTATTTATTTAAGTATTAAATAGTTTTGTTTTAGCTAGTTTAAAAAAAAAAAGTTTTATTTTAAATAAATTAATGTCACATAGGCATTATTATTGGATTGTGGACATAATGCATTGGAGATCATTTTTTTGTCACAATGTTTGTTTATTAAATATTCATTAAAAGTCCAATTAATTGTTGTCAAATATCACCTATTTTTTAGTTTGGACAATGTTCTATTGGAGATGCTCTTAGACATGCCTTCTAAAATTGGACATGGCCTTAGACAATGTCTAATATTTTTTTGTCAACTCAGCACAATATGGGGTGCATTGGAGAAGAATATAACTAGACATTGTCCAATTTGATGATGTAACACACTTTTTTAACTTGAAAAATGTGCCATTGGAGATGCTCTTAAAAATTGGAGAGAGAAAATGTAGATGGTTAAAAAGTGATTTGTAAAATTGTGTAAATTAATTTTTTTGGTCGGTTTTGTCCTTTAGTAAAAATAATGTGTGGCTGTCGAACACCCTAAATTTCACTATTCGACCGTTGCTTTCTAGATAAAATGTGCGGTTGAAAAGTGAAAAGAGAAAATATGTGTAGTTAAAAGTAATTTGAGAAAACATGTGGTTGAGGCGGACCTGGGATTTTAGTTGAGTGATGGCGAAAAAGTATTACGTAAAAAAAACATTTCAAAAAGACAACAGCGATAATATTCAAAATAGTTTTACTCCGTTTACAATTGTTCTTTACTAGTTATTGCTTCTCATTTTGTGATGAACCATTATTTTAATTTTCATTTGACAAATCAAGATTACCAATTTTATATTGTCCAATGTTTCTTTGAAAATAAAAGAAGCTTTCATCGGCAATTTAACATTATTTCATTTAACATATACCAAATCAAATTCTTGAATGAAAAAATAGGGGAAAAGATTCTCATATTTTATATGCCCATTTCATATTACTAATAGTAAGCACGTATTTCGCACGTCTTATGTATATGATGAATGTTAAAGTGACGTTTTTTAAGTACTAATACTGTTTTTGAAAATAATTTACATAATTGATATTGTTAGAGAAAAATTGTAAATGAACTTCAATTCTTAATATATAAATATTTTATTGAAAATTTTCGTGCAAATCTTCGAAATATATATCAAACAATTATTTAAAATGCAGGTTTAATAAATAAATCACATGTGATATACTAAAAAGTAATATGATATTATAAATTATTAGGCAAATCAATAATTTTTTTATAAAATATTAATGGTAAGTCGCAAAAAAATGTGAGAAAAACTATGTATGGATAAATTGAATTAATTTGTGAACATATTTTATAGGAAAGAAGTTTAATATTATGCTCTAGTGAGAGAAATTAAAATAAGATTTTAATCTAAGTCAACAATTAATTTTAACCATACATTTCATCGGACATACAACTTTTCAACTACATTTTATTAATTTCTATCAAAATCTATTAAAATAAAAAATTTCAGTTTTGAATTTTTTTTTTTTTTTTGCTAAAGAGTTTGAAATTATTTATTTTGTTTTATTAATTAGAAAATAATTAAAAATATATATATTTTTCTTTTTATAAAAATTAATTGATGATTTTGATAAGAATTTAAGTAAGTTTAAAAATAAAAAATTTCACACTCACCATACTTTGAAAATAATTATAAAAAATCTATTTTTATCGATAACTAAAACATAATTGTTTGAATTAATAATAGAGACAAATTATTAAACACATAAATACACTATTTGAAATATTCAGTGGAGTTATCACGGGAAATGAAACTCGATAGGACAATATTCTAAAAGTAAATTAAAAATTAACGACACTAAATTAATATTAATTGAATAACTAATTTCGATTTAGTCAAAGTAGTTAAATTAATAAAATTTCAATTTAGTCAACGTGGATAAATTAATGAAATTTCAATTTAGTCAACGTGGATAAATTAATAAAATTTCAATTTAGTCAACGTGGATAAATTAATGGTTTTCAAATAAAAATTAAAACAAATATAAATAAGTTTCAATAAATGAACTGAGGGTATTGTTGGAAAAAAGAAAAGAATGTGAGGATCAATTGGAAAATCAAAAGATTCTCACTCATACACACTTTTAAGATAGTGTAGATAGATAAAATTTCCAAAATTTTGTGCTAAAATAGCTCAAACAATGCAGTCAATATCCAAATCAAAACACAGAACAAGGTAATACCAAAAAGTTGAATCATTAGAATATTAATCAGAATTAAAGTGTAACGTCTCGAAAATTTATGACATCCCTATTTACTCATGAAGACATAATAAAAGTATTTTTAAAATTTATTTAATTTTTATGGAATTAAAATGGGAAGTTAAAAAAAAAAACGTGTTTAAACGCCTCTCTCTAGGAGACTTATTTGATTACTTCTGACCTCCGTTAATTGCATGAATAAGTTCTTGAAACAAACTTCAAGAATATGAAATCTGTTAAGTTCGATCAACGGATAGCCTCCAACGAATTTCTAAAGTTGGAACTTTACCGAATGATAAAGAAAAACAGTTTCGAGTGACTTACTTTGACAAGCCATAACTTCTGCATCGATTAACCATTCAAATGTGGTAAATTGCATGTGAAATCACGCCATGAGTATTTCAAAATATAGAACCAAAAACTCAAAATTTTGACCTCTTTACTATCTCGAATTTAAGCTCAAACCTGACCTCTTAAAACATGAATTTTTGGACTAGATATGATTTTAGTGGGTGTGGTGGCACCCACCCGCCCCTCAACGAGTCTGCCCCAACCGTCTGAATTATACTTGATATTCCTCCTCATCCACGATCATTGCCGCCACCAACTCAAAATCCTATCATTTTTTAGAAGAAAAAACAAACAAACAAACAAAAAAAACATACGTTGCTTTAAAGTAACGAATAAACGTGTTCCAAAATGATAATAAAAATAATTACGTTCACTGAAATTCGTCACTGAACTTCTGTCTATCATTATTTGGTATTATATATTTTGAAATATATATTGTCTCGTAATGTGTAAATTAATTACTTTCTTGTCCAAAATGGATTAACAGTATATAATTCGCTATATTTTCATTCCCATCTATTTCAATTACACGAATAATTAATACACAGAGAGATCTCGTCGGAGTTTGCCTATAATTGAGAGGAATAGAGAATGTAAATGTAAGACAATGAAATGTGGTGTACATTATATTTCATATTTTATTTTCTTTTTTGATTTCTTAATTGAGTTACACCATTGTGTACATATTTGTAAACTTATGGGGGTGTAATTATTAAGATCTTTTTTAATTGTTGTATTTATAATGTGTTGTGGTAAATAAATGATGTTGTGGTAATATAATTATTATTACCATGTATAAAATGGAATGATGTTGGAGAAACTTTTTAGGACTTATTTTCACAGGTTACTTACTGTTCGCTCAAAATATAGTGTAACGTAAGGGCACGGGTCGCGTACAAGTAACAAAGTGAACTTTTTGAGTCCGGATTGTCGATCTCACGAGGAATGTATACTCTATTATACTCTAGTTAATTTAATCTTAACGAATAAAACACACAATTAAAAGATAGATTTTTGAAAATTTTAAATTAACGAAACTAATTTTAAACCAAATTAAAATAAGGAAAATGAAAGATAAAATAGTTGGGATTCATGATTTCACTTAACTCTCGCTTAAGTAATTTCTCAACACATGCAAATTAATAAATTACTCATTTACAATGTTAGACCCGATTTTTCAAGTTTAGCTAATTACCTCTCTCTAGTGAAATTAACCATAATCAATTGGTTTAACCTACTATATCTCTATGTCGATTAAAGCTCAATAAATTGCATTAACTCTTTGTGAAAATAGCTCAATAGATTATCTAGGGTTTAAGGTATATCTTTATCCTTAAAAAGAACCTAGAGTATTTGTTATTTGGTCTAAAATGCACAATATCTCTCGATTACCATACACTTCACAAAATATATATTTGGTGATCAATCAAACACGTGGAATAATCTCAATAACAAACACACATGAAATAAGCTCAAAATTAATAAACAAACATTAAAATTACTTAAACAAGTTAAACTACATCAATCATCCTAACATAAAACAACTAGCTCATTATATAAATATTGCATAAAAGTTGAGGTTTACAAAAATACATCACAAAATATAGAAATCAAAAATTAAAAATACAAGATAATGAAATAAATCACTTCCCTTGATTTTTGCCCCAAAATTCATTCAACAATGTTTTGAATCTCCACCTCACTTATTGCTTCTTTGATCCAACAAAGACTAACAACATGGAAACAAAAATAAACTACAAACTAAATTATAAAATAAAGCAAAAACAAAGAAAATAAAATAAAATAAAGAAGAAGAAAAATGACAGAAGAGGCTAGGGTTTTGAGATAAAAATTATGTTTTTTGGTGTTAAGAAATGAGAGTATTTATACTCCCAAAAAATAGAACTAAAATGGTCCAAAAAACACATTCAATTCGAGCCAAACGCGACCTTAATTTAAAATAATAAAAACAGAAAATTAAAATCGGAACTGGGTCGAAAATTCCCCACGCGATCGTGTGGCTGAATGCCACGCGATCACGTGGTTAGGTTGAAAACTCTCGGGTCGATTTTTGACCTGATTTCGCGAACGCGACCTGGTAGAGACACTCGATCGCGTGGTTCACCGGCAGCTCCGTCCTTCCATGATTTGCAGTTGGGTCCTCTAACTTCTGGTCTTCTTCAATTTCGTCCTCGAATTTTGACTTTTATTACAACTATGCCCCTAAAATATTTGCATCTTTAGTCCTCCAACTTTCTGAGATGTTGCAATTGAGTCCCCGAACTTTTGATTTCTTTCAATTAGGTCCTTGAACATCAAATTTGCTCATCTTTTAGCTCAATTGCACTCCAATCTTGTCAATTTTCTATCTAATTGAGGTTGTACCTAATTGTACAAGATAAACACAATTTATAAGTAGAAATTCACTCAATTTGTCAATTAAATTGTCGATTTAAAAGTAAAACAATTTACACACTTATCACGTACATAAAGAAAATATTTTACAATTTTTAATTCATATTTGACTCTCTTTTAGTTTATCCTTTTATAATTTATTATTTGTGTTATCTTCTCAATAACTTTTCAAGTTTTATGCTAATTTATTATGATTATTTTCATTTTAGACCTTTAAGAATTTTTTTTATAATTCTTTTACTTCGTCTTAAATTAAATATTATTATGACTATAAATTATTAATATAATACTTAAAATATTACTTTCAAAATTTGAAAAACTGGATTGTATACTAAAATTATATTATGCCCATTTTGATATGGATTAAAATCAGATTTTTATTAGATTTTGAAAAAAGTCGATGAGATTTGTGATTGAAAAATTGTGGGTTCATAAGATTGTGGTTAAAATTAATTATCGACTTCTTCTTGATATTAAAATCGGATTTAATCAAAACCAAACAAGGGCATTGTATATATTATGAATGTAATAACTACGTCATCTTCGATCCAAAATGTTACAATTCCATTAATCGGGACTTTTAGTTCATAGGTTACATGAAAAAATATTTATAAATATTAATTCACATTTGCATAAAATATGATTCAACTCAATTACTATTATAATTACACATCACATTATACACTAATTTAGATTAATTTTCGAATTAGTATTCATATCACATTTTACACGTAATATTTCACTGACTTTCATATTAAATAAATACACATGAATTATAATCAATACCCCCTTACCAATATCATCCTTATTAATTAATAATATTAATAACGTAATTCATTGCATTAAGTTCTTAGCTAAGAATAGACAAAGTTATAATATCATTTTATATACAGCTTCTTCTGCTTATGTGACACAAATTGCAACTTTTACCTTTATATTTTTATATTTATTAATATCCTTGACATTCAGTTTATTTCCACTAAATAGTAAAACTTTTCACTAAACACAAATATTACTAATTATTAATAAAATAATTTTAGGAGATTTTTAATTGATATTTTTAAGTGACATTGTTACGTAGTGAACATACATTGGATGGTGTAAATAACTACAACACCACTACTTTTTCACCACCCAATGTATGAGTGTCATGTCACAATGTTACTTAAAAATGTCTCAATAGAATTACTCTTATTAATATATCGCTAGTATCACATATGTGCGATGCACGGGATTTTTATCCATGATTATGATTAGAATTCTTGTAAATATCAAATATAGTACAAATAATATTTTATTACTATCGAATTTGAGATTTTAAAAAAGGTAACACTAATCAAAATAAGAAAAAAATATCCACGCATATGCTAATATGGTGCTTAATTAAATTTTTTGTATTAAAATTATTTTAATTTTATTTGTATTCATCACCAATTTTCTTTTTAATGTATTTATTACATATATTTTATAAAAACTTCAATGCACACACACATTAAAGAAATGATAATATCTTACACGGTGCTTAAGACATTTTTTTTTTTTTTTTTGAATTCATGAAAATACGTTGATTATACAATCATATCAAATAAAAAATATAGTATAAATAATATTTTATTATAATAATATTACATATAACTAACTTGAAAATGGCAGAGATTAATAAGTTAATTAATATTAATATATACAATTTAATAATACTAAAATTACATAATGTAATTAACTTTGTCTTTGAAACTTAGCCCTTGTTTGATGACCATTATAAAGAGAAATTGGGGGTAAAATGATGTTTTAAATAGTGATTTTTGAAGAATGTGTGGTTAAGAAATATGAAAACGTTTTGGGTTTAAATACAAAATATTTTATTGTGTAAATGTATAGTTGAAAATAATAGAGACTTAATATTACATTTAAAAAAAAAAACATTTTACATTAGCTTAAGAGGCCCTAAAACGGAGAAATGCTTTTGGATTTTATCGTCCTTATAAGTTTTTGAAATTCTTTATTCACCCTTAATCATAAAATTACTTTTTTAAAAGTGTGAATAAATTGAAAATATTCAATTTCTAATTTTACCCGTATACTTTTATGTTTACTAATATCCTAACCGTTCAATTTATTTTCACTAAGCCTTTGTTTTATAACATAATTTTTTTTGTTTATAAACATGTTTATAAACAATACAATTTTTCAAATCACTTTTTAACTACACACATTTTCTCTCTCCAATTTCTAACCATTATTTTTTATCTAAAAATCATAAATAAACAAGTTTATAAATCAAACGAAATTACCAAACGGAATTTTAGTAAAATGGCTATTAGCTAGTATTTGTGCTTTCAACTATCTATACTACTAGCCCCCAGGGCACATCTCCAAGTGGCAAAGGGGATGGGTGGTAAGTGCTCAGCGCAGCTGTGTGCTTGGTTCGATTCCCCGCAAGGTGGAATTGGCCTTGTGGCAAGCGGGAGTTATTGAGCGTTTCTCATGCTTACCATAAGCCCTTCCACCCTGGCTCCTTGGAGGCATAACCTGGATTTACCTTCCCGAACCAATGACCTTGGGCGTGGTCGGTTCGGGCCCTCAGGTGTGGGCTACACCTTTTTTTTTTTTTAACTATCTATACTACTACTAAAAGATTCTAAAGGGGGAGGGGGAATTGGACTATAATATAATATTAATTTATAATACATTTAAATATTGTTCTCTTTAGTCAACAAACACCATTAAATTGTTATTTTTTCGGTCAATATTATCCTTATTATTTAATTTATTTTAATTAAATGCGGTTATTATTAATAATTAATACTAATCTACAATACATTTAATATTTTTCTCTTTCACCCTTAAATTCCTATTAAAATCATTAATTAATTCATATAAAAAGAAATTGAAACTCACTTAACATTAAAATTTTTCATTACAAAAATATGCTTATGAATTAATTTAATTTGCCTATGCACTTCTTTTTCAGAAAATAAAGTTAATTAATTTTCATTAAACACAAATATAACTAAAAAAAATTATAATAATATTACATATATAACTTGAAATGGTAGAGATTAATTAGTTGATTAATATTAATACATAAAATTTAATAATAAAATTATACAAAACTTAATATTACATTACAAAAAAGGGGAGGAAAAAAAACCATATTGCATTTGCTTATGATGCAAATGACTCTAATAAGTACATTTAAGTAATTAAATATTACTTTTAGCAAATTATTGCTTAACCTCATGTAAATATTGTTTGTCTTGGTAAAACTCAATATCGAAAGTGATTTTGAAAAAGAAAAAAAATTCGAGCTAAAAAAATGGACTTGTAGTTAAACTTGAGAGAGAGATCGAACTGCACAAAACTCAAACATAGCCCTGTGATCACAAGAGCATGTTCAGCAAAGCAAAATATACATACGCTGTGTCATGTGATCACTGATCACACAGCAAAAACATAGTACTGCATTTGCTTTTGACGAGAATGACTCCGATAAGTACAATTAGATATGAATATTATGGAGTACTTGTAAAAAAATATCGCTTAATGTTATGTAAATATTGTTTGTTTTGGTAAAACTTGATATTGAACGTGATTTTGGAGAAAATAAACGAAAATTAAGCTGAAAAGATGGAGTCTGCTTAATTTTGAAGAGGGAGATCAGAGACCGAATTGCACAGAACTCAAAGATTGGGGGGAATGGGATTGCATGGCAAGTCCATGCAATAGGAAGGGCATGTTTGGCAAAGCAAAGCAAAATGAAAACACATATCGTGTGCCATGCAATCACACAATATTGTGGCATGCTATCGCATGGTACTAAAATTGGGTGAAACTTTTGTTTCCTTTTTTATTAGTTCAATTTTTGGAAAGTAGTTTGGCCAACGTTCTTGGGACCTCCAATTTCAACATATGGAGAACAAGACTAGGAAGAGATTAAAGGAAAATAACATCATGATGTTAAAGATTCAAATCTTTAGATTGAGTATTCAAAACAAAAAAAACAAAAAAAAAATGATTATACATCTACTTCTTACGCTTATATATTGTCATTGATAAATCATGAAATCTTTTTTTCATTTCATTATAGAGATGCTAGGTGAAATACATTTGTTTTAGGATAAAGATAAAAAGTTCTATTTCATCATTTTAATTCAAAGACCAAATATTTAGTCGATTTGTATTATTGATTGTTATTACATATTTATTTATTATTTGAATGTTTTATCATACTTAGGTGATAGGTTGCTTATTTTATTTTCGTAAGTTTTGAAATAGGTTTGGAGCATTGCAATCATGAAGACAATACTCAATAAATGTTATGAATAATAGTTATTATTTGTGCAATCAAATACGAAATCATGTAATTTAATGCATTACTTTGCATATAAATTCAGGATAGAGGCATTTCGCATCGTGCTTAGGAATATGTTTGGCTTACCTCGAGAAACATAGTTGAATAAAATTGGATTATCGACTATCAATTAAAAACAAATTACTCTAAATAACACAGGTTGAGAATTGAACAAGGGAATAACGTGTAGAGTCGGATTATCAATACAATCTTCTTATGCATAGTTTTCATGTGTAATTAGATGATCGTTATGTTAAAGATAGTAATTAACGTACAAAAAGGTAAATCTGTCGTTGTTTTCCCTACATTTAAATTTGACATCGAGTTAATACAATTGAACTTAAAAATTATTCTTGATGGGACCTTATTCTCAGTGCTAAATTATTACTTGTCAAGAATTTCTTACACTTGCAAGATTTTACCAATAAACTCTAAAATCCTAATAAAAATCAATGAAAATAAATCTCAGTAAATAGTTAAAAAAATCATTAATTTACAAGGGTTGAATATTGGTTAATAAATCGAGAATTGGAAATCGATTAAAGTGACTTCGTGTCGACTTCGACCAAATACTCAAAAGCTCGACTCAATCCGTTTGGGCAAAATTGTTTGCCACTTCGCCGCTTCGAGGCGAACAAACGGGGATCGACCTGCCCGGTTAGGTCGCGGGGGGTCGAGGGGGCAGCACCCCCCCGTGGGGGCTCGGGGGCAACGCCCCCGAAAGAGAATTTTGATTTCTCTGCATATATTGAAGGGTATATTTGGCATTTCGAAAATCAATATCGGATGAATGAGAAATTACGGAAAAGGACGAAAATCAGGTCAAAATATTTGACCGTGCGGCCGCATGGTTCGTAAACCGTGCGACCACACGTCAATTTAGTTTTTAGATTTTTGAGTAAGACCGTGCGACAGCACGGTTGTCCGGCCAGGAGGCACCTTTTCATTAAGGTGCATTGTTTGGAAATGGTGCATAGTTTGGCCTCAAACCATTTCGTCCACACCCTTTGATGATCTATATATAGGACCATTTGGGTGTCCTATTCCTCACTTTTTGATATGCAAAACATCTCAACATCCTCACTTCTCTCCAAAATCAAATCATTTCATTTGTTTTGATATTCTTTCATTGCATCATTTGGAGTACATAAGACAAATTTGGTTCGTTGTACTTGTGTTTTAGAGTGTTACAAACACAAGTGAAGCCGTTGTATCTTGGGAGTCGATTGCCGTTATCCGTAGGCACCGTTGCGGGGCAAATTCGACTTAAGGACAAAGAGTCCAACTCTTGCCTGGGCTTTGTCCTTATTCTTCTTCTTCTTATTTGTGTTTCATTGCCGTTACTATGTCCAAATTTCGGCTTGGATTTACAAACTTTCAATATTTGGCGTCACTATTCAAAAATCCACCCAACAATCTTAAGTCGAATCTTTTATATTTTGTGAAAGTGACATTCTTGTTTGGTTAAACTTGTTAAGTTTAACTTCTTCTTCATTTCTATTTTTGTTTTGGTTGATCTTCTGTTTTTCGTAAACAGAAATGAATACGGTTCTTAATACCGATACTACTTCGAATGAAACTTCGAACATGGAACTTCTGAAGGAAGTGTTCCTACCGGTGTGATTCCTCCCGTTGTGAATACAACTACTACTAATGTGATTCCTCCGGTTGTGGGTGTCCCTACTATCGTACATTCAAACTCCGTTTCACATGGGGAAAAGCCGGAGAAATTTGTTGGGGTTGATTTCAAAAGGTGGCAACAGAAAATGTTGTTTTATCTCACAACCCTCAACTTGGCGAAATTCTTGAATGAAGATCCTCCCGCCATACAAGAAGGGGAAAACAATAGGGCATCTTTGATTGCTTTGGATGCTTGGAAACATTCGGATTTCTTATGCAAGAATTATATTCTTAACGGCTTGGACAACGCCTTATACGGTGTATATTGCTACAAGAAATCTGCAAAGGAACTATGGGAGACTTTGGAAAAGAAGTACAAGACCGAAGATGTCGGAATCAAGAAGTTCATTGTGGGAAAGTTCTTGGACTACAAAATGGTAGATTCAAAGACCGTCATCAATCAAGTGCAAGAATTGCAAGTCATACTCCATGACATTCATGCGGAAAATATGTCCGTGAGCGAATCATTTCAAGTGGCTGCAATTATCGAGAAACTTCCACCCATGTGGAGGGACTTCAAAAACTATCTCAAGCACAAGCGCAAGGAGATGAATATTGAAGAACTTGTGGTCCGATTAAGGATTGAAGAAGACAACCGAAGTTCGGAAAAACGAGTTGGGAATGGCATACCACAAGCAAAGGCAAATGTGGTGGAATCTAGCAACAACAAAGGAAAGAAGAGAAAGCATTCCGTTGAATCTACAAAGAAGAGTGCAAAGAAGTTCAAGGGAAATTGCTACAATTGTGGAAAGGCTGGACATCGCTCGGTTGATTGTCGCAAACCGAAAAAACAATCCCAAGCCAACATTGTCGAATCTGATGCCATATCAAATGGCATATCCGATATGAATTTATCGGCGGTTGTTTCTGAATGCAACCTTGCTGGAAATCCCATGGAATGGTGGGTTGATACGGGTGCAACCCGTCACATTTGTGCCGATAGAGGAATGTTCACATCATACACTCCAACCGAGGGAGAAAATTTGTTTATGGGGAACTCCTCAACATCCAAAGTGGAAGGACAAGGCAAAGTGGTCTTGAAGATGACGTCGGGAAAAGAACTTAGCCTCAATAATGTCCTTCACGTACCGGATATTCGCAAGAACCTTGTGTCGGGTTCTTTGTTAAGCAAGAATGGATTTAAACTAGTCTTTGTATCGGATAAGTTTGTACTTACCAGAAATGATATGTATGTAGGCAAAGGCTATGTAAAAGATGGACTATTCAAAATGAATGTCCTAACTGTTGTACCAAATCCTACAATCAATAAAACGTCATTTTCAGTTTATATTCTTGAGTCATGTAATCTATGGCATCATAGATTAGGACATGCAAACTTTAATTCAATACGAAAGTTAATGAATTTAAGTTTACTTCCGAATATGCATTTTAATAATGGAAAATGCGAAACATGTGTAGAGGCAAAAGCGGCCAAAACACCATTTCATTCGGTTGAACGAAACACCACACCATTAGAACTAATTCACACGGATGTGTGTGATTTGAAGTTCGTACAAACAAGGGGTGGTAAGAAGTACTTCATCACTTTCATAGATGATTGTACAAGGTACTGTTATGTGTACTTGTTGAAAAGCAAAGATGAAGCTTTGAAAGTGTTTAAACACTACAAAAATGAAGTTGAAAATCAACTTGGAAAACGAATTAAAATGATTCGTAGTGATAGAGGTGGAGAATATGTTGCACCGTTTGAAGAATTCTGTGCAGAATCTGGGATAATTCATCAAACAACGGCACCATATTCACCACAATCTAATGGAATTGCTGAACGCAAAAACCGAACGTTAAAGGAAATGATGAATGCAATGTTGATAAGTTCGGGCTTACCTCAAAACTTGTGGGGGGAAGCCATACTTTCTGCAAATCATATCCTTAATAAAATACCACACAAAGATAAGGTTGAATCGCCTTACGAATTATGGAAAGGTCGGAAACCTTCCTACAAATATCTCAAAATGTGGGGGTGCTTAGCGAAAGTACAAATACCCAAACCTAAACAAGTTAGGATTAGACCAAAGACAATTGATTGTGTCTTTATTGGATATGCTATCAATAGTAGTGCATATCGATTCTTGGTTCACAAATCCGAAGTACTTGATGTACACGTAGATATAATTATTGAATCAAGAAATGCGGTCTTCTTTGAAGACAAATTTCCGTGTAAAGAAAAGGAAGTATGTTCAAATAAACGAACTTATGATAACATACATGGAAAGAATGATGATCTTCAAGTAAATGAAGAACCGAGACGTAGTAAAAGGCAACGAATTCCAAAGACATTCGGTCCAGAATTCGTAACCAATTTACTTGAAAATGATCCTAGGACATTTGATGAAGCAATGTCCTCTCTCGAAGCTCCTTTTTGGAAAGAAGCTGTACGCAATGAAATTGAATCCATCATGAGTAACCGTACTTGGGAATTGGTTGAACTCCCTCTGGGAAACAAAGCTTTAGGCTGTAAATGGATCTTCAAAAAGAAATTGAAGTCGGATGGATCAATTGATAAATACAAGGCTAGATTAGTAGCCAAAGGATATAGACAAAAAGAAGGACTAGATTTCATTGATACCTATTCACCCGTTACAAGAATTACGTCTATACGTGTCTTGATTGCAATCGCAGCATTGCATAATCTTGAAATACATCAAATGGATGTCAAAATCGCGTTTCTAAATGGTGAATTAGAAGAAGAAATTTACATGAAACAACCTGAAGGGTTTGTTGCACCAGGAAATGAAAAGAAGGTGTGTAGACTTGTGAAATCATTGTATGGATTGAAACAAGCACCGAAGCAATGGCATGAAAAGTTTGATAAAACTATGTTGTCAAATGGCTTCAAAATCAATGAATGTGACAAATGTGTCTACATTAAAAACACACCTAATGAATATGTAATCATATGCCTATATGTTGACGATATGTTAATTATGGGAAATAACTCTAAAGTCATTTCCTCGACTAAGAAAATGTTAACAAAACATTTTGACATGAAGGATATGGGAGTGGCGGATGTAATATTAGGGATTAAAATCTCTAAGACATCCGATGGTTTGTCATTATCTCAATCACATTATGTTGAGACTATACTTAAGAAATTTAAGGCGTATGACGATAAACCGGTTAAGTCACCAGTTGACATAGGTATTCACTTACCCAAGAATACTGGTGAGCCCGTATCTCAATTGGAATATTAGCGTGTTATTGGTAGTTTAATGTATATTACCAACTGCACAAGACCGGATATAGCATACATAGTCAACAAGTTGAGTAGATTCACTAGTAATCCAAATGTTGTACATTGGAAGGCATTAAACTGAGTTCTTAGATATTTAAGACACACGGTTGAATATGGATTACACTACTCAAAATATCCTGCGGTGTTAGAAGGATATACTGATGCAAATTGGATATCTGACACTAAGGATTCAAAATCCACGAGTGGTTATGTGTTTACCATTGGAGGTGGAGCCGTGTCCTGGAAATCGTCTAAGCAAACGTGTATTGCTCGATCCACGATGAAATCTGAGTTTATTGCGTTAGACAAAGCCGGTGAAGAAGCAGAATGGCTTCGTAATTTTCTTGAAGAAATCCATGTTGGGAAAAGCCGGTTTCTGCAATTAATATACATTGCGATAATCATTCGGAAATTGCAAGGGCACAAAACAGTATGTATAATGGTAAGTCTCGACATATCCGTCGGAGACATAATACCATTAAACAGTTAATGTCGAATGGTATAATCTCTATTAACTATGTGAAGTCAAAAGAAAATTTGGCTGATCCTTTGACGAAAGGACTTGCAAGAGATCGAGTATACCATCTTTCGAGGGGAATGGGCCTAAAGTCTATTGAATAGAATTACTATGACGGAAACCCAACCTTGTAGATTGGAGATCCCAAGATCTTGGTTCAATGAGACAACTAAGTCATAAATGATTCGGAATAAAGCACTTATTCCCATTCCTAAAATTTAAAGTGCTATGTAAAATGTGTATAAGGATAAGTATACATATATACTTTTAATGATTCATAACCTTAAGATAGAAAGGTATGAGATCACCTATATAAGTGTGAAGTGGGGCCGCTTCTACGAGAATTCGAGGCTTAATTCTCTTAGAGCACCTATGAAACCAAGAGTAGTCCAGGGCCAAAATGGACTCAATCATGAGAACCGAATAGGTTAGATGAGTCATGGTGTTGGTACAGTTGTTTGGTTTTACACGAACAGCTGGATGGTTCAAGACATCGCGTTCACCAACTAGCCTAGTAAATCCGATTGTATTCAACTAAAGAAGGTTCAAGGCCACAAGCTACCTATCTTGATGATATAACTTGTCGTGTGTACTCCATTTGTTAGAGTCTGCATTTCATTCGCATTGCATTTGCATTGTGTTGCGCATATCGAGGAATTTCCATTCATGTGGGGGATTGTTGGATATTGGTTAATAAATCGAGAATTGGAAATCGATTAAAGTGACTTCGTGTCGACTTCGGCCAAATACTCAAAAGCTCGACTCAATCCGTTTGGGCAAAATTGCTTGCCATTTCGCCGCTTCGGGGCGAACAAACGGGGATCGACCTGCCCGGTCAGGTCGAGGGGGCAGCACCCCCCGTGAGGGCTCGGGGGCAACGCCCCCGAAAGAGAATTTTGATTTCTCTGCATGTATTGAAGGATATATTTGGCATTTCGAAAACCAATATCGGATGAATGAGAAATTACGGAAAAGGACGAAAATCAGGTCAAAATATTTGACCGTGCGGCCCCATGGTTCGTAAACCGTGAGACCACACGTCAATTTATTTTTTGGATTTTTGAGTAAGACCGTGCGGCCGCACGGTTGTCCGGCCAGGAGGCACCTTTTCATTAAGGTGCATTGTTTGGAAAGGGTGCATGGTTTGGCCTCAAACCATTTCGTCCACACCCTTTGATGATCTATATATAGGATCCTTTGGGTGTCCTATTCCTCACTTTTTGATATGCAAAACATCTCAACATCCTCACTTCTCTCCAAAATCAAATCATTTCATTTGTTTTGATATTCTTTCATTGCATCATTTGGAGTACATAAGACAAATTTATCGTTGTACTTGTGTTTTGGAGTACTATAAACACAAGTGAAGCCGTTGTATCTTGGGAGTCGATTGTCGTTATCCGTAGGCACCGTTGCGGGGCAAATTCGACTTAAGGACAAAGAGTCCAACTCTTGCCTCGGCTTTGTCCTTATTCTTCTTCTTCTTATTTGTGTTTCCTTGCCATTACTCTGTCCAAATTTCGGCTTGGATTTACAAACTTTCAATATTTGGCGTCACTATTCAAAAATCCACCCAACAACAAGATGAAAAATAATTTTCTAATAACGCATCGATTTCATGGTCACTATTAAATTACATTCATTTGATAAGTCGTCAATGAAAGTTATGTTTCAATAAATCAACAATTCTTTGACCATTACGTTATCGTGTAGTTTCAGTCTCTTCTTAATTCCTTTCTAAAGTCAAAATAAGAATCGATAGATATCTGACCTTAAATAATTTTTTTGCAATTCTCTGGCTAGTATGCATTTTTTTAGTTTTTTCGTATATTTCTTTGAGGTCACGTGAAAGTTATGTTTTTTTTCTTTTTTCATGTGATATTCATGAATCGATAGATTTTCTAACCTTAAATAATCTTCTATTTTTTTTTTCTTTTTTTCATGTGTGGTTTGAGAAATTGTGTTGTTAAAATAACGCATTTTTAAACATGTTTGCCATACAGAGGTAGTCTTCCGAATGCGTTTAAAGAGCTTTTAGAGGAAGAATCTATTTTACAAGAAGAAGCAAAAATAAAATATAGTCAAACAGGTCCTTATCAAATTAGAAACGTAATCAATAAATCAAGACCACAGATTTGTTTGGAAATAATATGTTTATTATTAACTGCTATTACATCATGTCCGAAACAAAATTTCAAATCACCATCAATACAACTTGATGTTAATTGAATTGAATTCAATAAACACAAAAGAAGAAAGCAATCTATATTTTCGGACTTCCCCCATTGAACCTGACAATTCTCAAAGAATTGCAATTCTCTAGCTTTGTTGTGTATTTAATTTATGATTCACTTTTTTTATAATTTTTTTTTAACCTGTTTATTATTCTAGTGAGATAGAAGAGAATGTGTTATTAAGTGTCACAACATATTTTTGTAAGATTATATTTTTATTTTTTATTAAAAAAAATTGTATTTATATTTTCTGTTTTATAAGTAAATTATTATTATTGTTTAGAGTTTTTATTTTGGGCAAGTATATTGTTTGTTTAATGGGATGTAAGAGAATTTATGATTAAGTATTGTTACATATATGGTAAGATTTTTTTTTTTTTTTCGTATTTATGATTTATGTTTGATTCATGATTCAATCTTATTTGTTTTATTTATTTTTAGCAGGTTTATCGTTTATGGTTGAGTTGTGAAAGAAATTGTGATTATACATTGTATTTTATTTAGAGTTGCGTATATTGTTATAGTACTTCCACTTCTTTATATTTATTTGTTTATAATTACGGTATATGTTTGATTGGTGATTTTAATTTTTGTTATTTTATTAATTTTTCTTTTGGATAGATCTATTATTTAAGAGTGAGATGGAAGGGAATTAATAATTAATTATTTTTGCATTATATGTAGGAGGAGCATGGAAGAAATGGGGGGAAACTCAAGCTGTAGATGCTTTAAGAAGATAATTTTTATGATGGATATTTTCATATATATAGGCGTGTCAAAACGACTCTTGGGCTCGGGTGACTTGGGCTCGGCTCATTAAAAGTTCTGGCTAAGCTCGGCTAGAGGCTCGTAGGACCTAGCCGAAGCTCGGGCCGAGCCCAAAAATGCTCAGTGGGCTCGAGCCGGGGCCGGTCCAAATTGGCCCAAATACACGGGCCATTCTGGACCGTTTGCTACCTGCAAATTTGCAAGCAGCTAGGCTGCCGTAACATGCAACACGGGTTGCAGCGCGTAGTACCCCTACATACTAGATTACTAGTTGATCTGATTTTTTATCTGTATTTGAATTATGCAGATTTTTTTTTTTGAAAATTTGAATTTTTTTTCCCCACGTTTTTTTTCTATAAATAGGTCGTATTTTGTTTGTTAATTCACAATTCACTTACAAGTTACAAGTTTTTTCATTTTGTCATAATATTCATTTGTTTGCTATAATTTCTATTTAATTCTCTATTTCTCTAAATTCTTCAATTCTTGTGATAATATTTCTCTCGGTTTCAACTTTCAAGTTTCAACTTTCAAATTTGAAACTACATTCTACACTACAATACGTATGGAATTTAACAGCGATGAAGTTAACCAATTCAGGGGTAGTTATAGTACTCCCTCTCATATCGATGCCTCCAAAAATGCTCTCATTGACTTGGATGATATACAAGAGGAGGAACTTGTTGAAATCAAACGAGTTAAAAAAGAGTGTCGGATTGCTGGCAACATATGACAAGAAAAAAAGTTGGTTTTGAAAATGGAGTTGATATATGGAAAGCGTGCTACAATTATTGTGGTAAGGAAATGAGCTGGAACCCCGGGTCAAGCACGTCACATTTGAATCGGCACATAGCAAGGACGTGCAAAGCGAAACCGGTTGGTGACCCAACAGAGTCTCAGCTTGTTTTTGGTGGTTCTGGACCTTCTGGTACTACTCTTTCAACCTTTGTGTATTCGCAAGAAAGATTTCGCGAAGGTATGGCTGCATATGTGGCGGCCGCTGAGATGCCCCTTCCCTTAATTGACTATGTTCATTTCACCCGACTTGTGCAAAATCATCTTCAACCCAGGTATACTCCTTACTATAGAAATACACTTCGTGCAGACACCGTAAAATTATATAACAAAAGGAAAGAAACTACCATTAAAGCCTTAAAAACATATGATACTGTTATTTCATTTACATCTGATTTATGGACTGGTGGTAACAAAAAAGGTTATATTGCTGCCACAGCTCATTACATTGATAATCTTTGGATTTTACACTAAAGAAATTATTGCATTTAGATTAGTAGAATATCCTCATAATGCCGCTAACATATATTTAGTTTTAAAAGGGATTATACAAGAATTCAGTATGCAAGATATGATTTGTAGTTTTACTTTTTATAATGCTAGTGTTAATAAGGTTGTTATTGATAAATTTGTTTCTGATTTTAACCCTGCATTTGATAGTTTATTTTTTCGCCAACGTTATGCTTGTCACATTATCAACTTAATTGTTAAAAGTGGTTTAAAAATATTGAAAAATCTTTAGATAAAATTAGACAAGCAATAAATTTCATAAATGTATCACCATCAAGAAAACAAGCATTTAATAGTTTGTATGCGGAATATAGTTTAGAAGAACATTCATTTGCTACGGATGTATCACATAGATGGAACTCTACATACCTTATGTTACACTCATGTGAAAATTATGATAAAATTATTTCAATGTATTATAATGGTAGACATACGTATGGATCTGACCATAATTTAGAAGAGTGGGAATGGGAAATTGCATTCTGTGTAAAAAGATTTTTAAAAGTCTTTTATGATGCCACAAATGCATGCAGTGGTGTTTATTACCCAACATCTTCACTTGTTTTACAGCACTTTTTTCATATTGCACAAACATTCAATCAATATAGAAATTTGCCAATTTTTAATGATGTAGTCAGCTCCATGGATTTAAAATTTTGCAAATATTGGGAAGAATTACCTTCTTTATTATTTTTAGCATCGGTGATGAATCATCGATTAAATTTAATGGGCACTAAAGCTATTATAAAGGGAATTTCACAAAATTTAAATATAGAATTATCATATGTTAATGTGGAATCTTTATTATGTGAAATGTACAATTATTATACTGCAAAAAAAGATCAATGTAGTTCTAGTTCCCAAACTAATGTTTCCCAAAGTACTCCAATGCATTCTAATTCTTTATGGGACTTTATTAACACAAATGCAAGTGCTCCCTCAATTAATTTCAGTGGAAACACATCTAGATCGATAGGTGGTACAAACGTTGAAATTTCATCTGAATTAGCTAGGTACATGTGTGTGGACGTTCGCAGTGTTTTAACACCACAAGAATTAGAGAATTTTGATGTTTTAACTTGGTGGAGGTGTAATGAAAGGAAATATCCAGTTGTAGCAAAAATTGCACGTGATTTACTAATACCTCCGGTGTCCACCGTGGCATCGGATGCTGCATTTAGTTTAAGTGGTAGGATTTTGTCAGACGAACGATCAAGACTGAAGGAAGACATATTAAAAGCTCTTGTATGCTTGAAGGATTGAGAATGTGCGGATTCACGACTACAAGATAAAGTTTATAGCATCATGATCGAGGACTTGGAGCAATATTTAAGATAGAAGAAATTGTAAGTTTTTAACAATCATTTTGTGTAATTTAAATTATTATATTTTTAAAAAAATTGTACACGAAATTTTTTATTCGTGTGCAATTTTTTACTCCGCCTATGTTGATCATAGCCGGTCCCAAGCCCGGAAAAAGGAGGAGGGTTGTAACTTGTAAGAATGTAATTTGTAACCATTATTGAATATATATATAAAAACAACTAGTAATTTAATTTTAGTATAGATAGATTTTGCGAAATCTACGATTACATTTTTATTAAATCTTACGTTTGATATTTTAACTACATTTATTGTGTATAATTCATTTAAGTAATTACAATTCATATTCATTCTCCGTAAAAAAATAAAAATAAAAAAAATAAAAAAAGGTCGGCCCTGCTCGGACTCGGGTCGGCTCGAAGAAGCTTGAGTCGAGCCTCAAATTTTTGACCGAGCTTTGACTCGGCTCGGCTCTGGCCAAAAAAAGCTCCAGCCAAGCTCGAACCTTAATGTTCGGCTCGAGACTCGCCTCAAATTTTTGGCTCGGCTCTGGCCAAAAAAAGTTCGAGCCAGGCTCGAGCCTCAATGTTCGGCTGGGGCTCGGATCGGCTCGACTCGTTGATATACCTATATATATATATATATATATATATATATATATATATATATATACCTATATATATATATATATATATATATATGGGTTAATAGCACAAAACGTCCCTACCTTTGACATGTATTGTGCAAAACATCCCAACGTTTTGATTTTTTACGCTAAACGTCTCAACCTTTACATTTTCTTGTGGGAGATATCTTTTCCGTCAAAACGTCCCTACGTTTGACACTTATTATGAAAAAGCGTCTCTACGTTTATTTTTTTGGCAAATAACATTCCTACGTTTATTTTTTTGGCGAATAACGTCCCTACCTTTAAATTTTCTTGTTGATTAGTCCTCAAATTTTACTTTTCTTTCAATTTAGTCATTCCTTATTTTATTTAAAGGTAATTGTCTTCACACGTGTATAACTTTTAATCTACAACTCCGAAATGCACTCCGTTTTTGCGTTGAACTCCGAATTCAACCATCTTTCTTATGATGTATCATGTGCTCATTTATTAAACATTTCGTTTTGACTTTTGTATAGTAGATACTTATTTTGTTAGGGCATCATTGATTGACGTAAATTGATTTCTGTAAATTTTATTGAAATAGTGAAATTTTAATTTTAGTGTGTGTTCGGCGGCCAGCGGAATTTATAAATTGGATTTATTTGACTTTTTTATTTTTTTAATGTAAAATATTTGGTTAAAAATTGTTATGTTTAACATCTGTTTGAGCTATATTATAATCTCAAACAACTGTTTGAACAACACACATTCTCTCTCTTCAAATCACTTTTTAAAAATTGGAGAAAAAAATTGTGTGTTGTTCAAAAAGTTATTAAAGATTATAATATGGTTCAAATAGGGGCTAAACATACAAATTTTAATCAAATATTTTATCTTAAAAAAATAAAAAAGTCAAATAAATCGAATTTATAAATTCCGCTGGCCGCCAAACACACACTAAAATTAAAATTTCACTGTTTCAATAAAATTTACAGAAATCAATTTACGTCAATCAATGATGCCCTAACAAAATAAGTATCTACTATACAAAAGTCAAAACGAAATATTTTAATAAATGAGCACATGATACATCATAAGAAAGATGGTTGAATTGGAGTTCAACACAAAAAACGGAGTGCAATTCAGAGTTGTAGATCAAAAGTTATACACGTTTGAAGACAATTACCTTTAAATAAAATAAGGAATGACTAAATTGAAAGAAAAGTAAAATTTGGGGACTAATCAACAAGAAAATTTAAAGGTATGGACGTTATTCGCCAAAAAAATAAACGTATGGACGTTATTCGCCAAAAAAATAAACGCAGAGACGTTTTTTCACAATAAGTGTCAAACGTAGGGACGTTTTATGCTAATTACCCAAATATGAATGGGCTGCTTTTGATTTTGACGAAATTGCACTTGCATGTGTTAAATATTTACTATTCAATTCTAAATTAAAGGTGAAATGAGGTTAAATTTGACGGAAATGATGTCTCTCACAAGAAAATGTAAAGGTTTGGACGTTTAGCGTCAAAAATCAAAACGTTGGAACGTTTTGCACAATACATGTCAAAGGTAGGGACGTTTTGTGCTATTAACCCTATCTATGTATATATATTATAAGATAATTTTTATTTATATAATTTTAACAACAAAATAAAGAAGAGAGAAAATATATAATCTTTTATCATATCATATCATATAATGTGCAGAGCACTTTTGCATTAAAAAAAAAAAAATGAAATTACAAGTGAACGGGTTTTTAAACATTACTGTTCAAAAGTAAAGTTTGATTGTTTTTAATACAACAAAGAGGTCTTAATTCCATTTTAAAATATTAATTAATAATAAACCCACACCCTACCTACCCACCCCAATCATCTGGGTAACATTTCGAAATCGTCTAATCAACTCCAATCCATTTCTCTCAACCAACGGTGCAGATTTCCCAATTCATCAGAGTCACACGTGGAGCCGATTTATCGAAGATTTGAGTGAGTTGTAGACCCATGCCACCGCCCTACTCCTCCCAGGATCATCAGCTTTGCCACCACCGCCTCCAACACCTCAGCCACTCGTGAAATCATGGTGTTTGTAAACCAAACACCTCCGCCATCGCAGCCTCCAACACTTCCGCCGTGAAGTTTCTGTCGACATTGAGTCAATCCTCTGT
Organism: Ligustrum vulgare; assembly: GCA_963555705.1. Classification (NCBI taxonomy): domain Eukaryota; kingdom Viridiplantae; phylum Streptophyta; class Magnoliopsida; order Lamiales; family Oleaceae; genus Ligustrum; species Ligustrum vulgare. The sequence goes on along the minus strand of OY743184.1, from coordinate 9,686,342 downwards.
GAAATCTATCGATAAATGGATGCGGTGGGGGATTAAGGTAGTAGTTGTTCAGTGGATGTGTGGTGCAATGGGACAGGGGTGATGGGGTGTTGGCAAAGGTAGTAATCCATTGTTGCTGACTCTGGAATTAAAATCAAATTGAAACGGTGGTGGTGAGAGGTGGTGGCGTGTGGAGGTCTGTTTGATTTGATGGTGCATGTAGTGTGGTGCTTATGGTTGCTGGTGAAATATGGTGGTTACTAGACGACGATTGTTTATTGGTGGACGATGGGATTACATAATTACATGTTCAAGTCACTATGTCACAAATCACGTATTGAAGTCACATGCTCCACTTCATAGATCATATGTCACATTATAAAGGTCACGTGTTACAATTTATCCAATCACTACATTTTATAGATAAAAATTCATATTTTAGGTCACATACCCACTTCATATTACACAAGTCATTTATATAGTCATAGATCACGGGTCTCATGTTCAAGTCACGTGTCACACTTCATAGATCATTAGTCACATGTCACGATTTATACTTCATGTCACATATCGCATTTTAAGGTCGCATGTTAGAGTCCATATGTTGGAGGTCACAAGTCATAAAACCCCTTAGTCACATATCAATTTTAACATGATATAGATTCCAGAGAATTGGTCACACTCACAGTTACTATTCATACTTCAAGTCACACGTCGCATTTTAAGATCACATGTCACAGTTTATATATTGCATATTACAAATAATAGTTCACATGTCATATGTTGCATTTTAAGGTCACATATTACAGTTTATATGTTGCATGTTACAAGTAACAAGTCACAAATCATTTTTCGTTGGTCACATAAAAAATTCAACTGATCGCGGTTCTATAAGAATTGGTCGCACTTAATAGTTCAGACCTTGTTTCGAAGGATTCTCAATTCTGAAAATAGACTGTATTTTTTTTAATGGTTTAATTGGTTGAGTTTGTTGGTTTCTAGGTGAAGGAGTAGGTGGCGGAGGCAACTATAATATTCAAGGGCACCACGGTGGTGACAATATGACGTAGATGGTGAGTGATTGTGGTGGTGCATAGAAGATTTAATGGCTATGGTGAGGCTAGTGGTGGTGGTGGTGGTGGTGGTGTCGTACGGTGATGACGCATAGTCTAATACACTGGATATGAAAGATGGGGTGATGTGAGGTGGGTTGGGTTGGAATGGGGTGGGGTGGGGTGTATATAATATATTAATTATATATTTACAACCTGATTTTTGAAGTTTTAAAGTTATTTCTTTACATTTGAAATGTGTTATTGTAACCACATGATTTAAGTATTTTACATTAAAAAAATTGCACTAAAAAAAAACATTCGAAAGGAAAAATCTAAAATGGGGTCAGCCCTAAAATCTGCCCCTGCAAAATTTTCCGTAATGGGAAGAAACATTGAAATGGAAGCTTGAATATGCGACAAAACGATTGTTGCCTCATCTAATTCTTGTGATTGCTTATACGATTAACCAACAAATAACTTGAGGATTTAACAAACCTATATTACACCAAACAAAGATGAAAAATCTATAGAGGAATAAGAACACGGGAAATATGAAATTTTTGGTTTCAAGAATTAAGAAGATGGTGTGTGTGTATATATACACATTTTGGAAATTTACTCCAAGAAACATAATCTTTTGAAAAGGAGGGGGGGAGATAGAGTTTGAGAGAATGATATTTTCTTGATTACTACATGTTAAACATCTATACAATTAATCATAGAGGCATACTTTCAATGACCATTGATTTTGCAAACATTGGACACTTTGAGGAAACAAACTAACCCTAACAACTACAACAAACGACAAAATCACGAATTTAGAAAAATAAAAAATCATCAAATGAAGAAAACATAATTATGCTTCGTAGAGTCGAGCAATGATGATTTCCTTATCTGTGAAGAACAAGTTAAGGTTCATCAATAGATCTATTCTTCAACCTCCTTAATGCTTGGATCCATAATAATAAGTTAGCTCTTTGATTCTCAACTCGGTGTCTAATGAGGTATTTGCTAGTGTGATCTATTCCGAATGAACATATGACATTTGTATAGATCTTAAGGAACGTTATAAACAGAGGAATGGACCTCGAGTTTTTTATCTATGAAGAGAATTAATGAATCATACATACTCGGGGACAACTTTCTGTTAGTGCTATTTGGGAGGAACCTAGTAAATATCAGTGTTTCGAAAATCGAAAATCTGTTCGAAATCGAAAAAAGCAATTGGTCAAGGGTCCGAAGATGATTGGGTCGAACCGGTTAAATTGGGCTTAAAAACCGGTTGGTTCCTGATTTTCCCAGTTCATACGGTAAAAACCAAGTTTTTTGACCAATTTTTCAGGTCGGTCAGTTCGATTTTCTAAACATTGGCAGCATGCTAAAATGCAATAGTGGTAGCTAATCGCTGGTGTCTCGGGTAGAATTCACACTTGCAAATGAAAAAACAGGTAAAGACTTCTGCGACACCGCCTTGTCGATGGGTAAAATGTGGGCCTCGATGTTCGTCCCTCTGGTGGCTTCAGAGAGTGCCGCTATGTTGCAAAGAAACGAAATAGGACACAAAATGGAAATAAAAATGTTATTTTTTGAAAATGCATGACACGAAACGCTGCAAAAACCATTGTACTGTAAATTCAATATTTAACTTTTAAAAACTATTTAATATAATTTTAACAATAAAAATACTGCAATCAAACTACTACTAATATGTCAAAATGTATTACAGTCATCTTAAAACAAAATCATATAAATGAATTAATACCCAAACTAAAAAGTTTACAAGTTCTCAAATCGAATTTATTCAAATTTATTTTTTTATGCGGTTTGGTGGTTTGAAATGGTTTGTAAAAGTTGAAACCTAACCAAACCAATTCAATACGATTTTGTTCGGTTCAAAATCAAAATGTTGGCAGATCTAGGTGGACCCAAGGCAACGATTTTGAAATGCGATTTCAGTTCGATTTTCCAGTTCTTCAATTTCATTGTTCACCCCCAGCTACTCCTAATTAAGTTTTTTTTTTTTTTTTTTAATTTGTGATTTATTTTTCCCCATAAGGTTTCCTAAAAGTTTTTGAAACGTTTTCGACACGAAACGCTTGGATCCTAGAAGTTTCAGTGTAACATAGACTGCCAATACACGGGTTGTGTAGTCAATCTCAATGGGAACCTATCCCCGAGGAAATACAATTGACACCTTCTCCGGCTCGGTGGTGGCACGTAGAAGTGCATGCAACACCTTTAACACAACGAAGTTTTGCTACACCATCGAACACGCGACGCCAACATGCTTGCCAACTCAATACTCTCAGTTGTTCAAGAATGCTTGCCTCAGCCTATAGTTTTGCGTATGGTGATGCTTCACGTACATACACATGCACATGTATATGCTCATGTCAGGATTACTTGATCACATTTTGTCCCACAATTTCTTAAATTGACCATGTATTTCATGGCTGATGCTTATTATTAAACGTTTTTACGATAAAATTAATTACATCGTGAATTTTTATTTAAGCTAGATTAACTATCAAGTTTGCTGGCGATAAATAAGTATTATGTCGAGTTAATTTTTAAATTTTGTGCTCTTGTGCCTCAATTGTACATGAGAATAACAGCCTCTCAAGAGTCTATTTGACATGGCATTTAAAAAAGCAAAAAAAAAAAATTAAAATTGAGATTCAAAAGTTATTTTTGAAATCATTTAAACAGTTTTATGAAAATAACTACAACAAAAATAGTTTTTTGCAATTCTCAAAAAAGTTGCAAAAAAGCATTTTGCAACATTCGTATGAATGTTACAAATCTTAATTATTGCCACAGAGAGAAGGAATACGACAACGTTCATTACATGTTGCAAAAGATAAAGATATGCGTCGCAATTGAGTTTTAGCAACGTTCATTACACGTTGCGAATGATACTTTTAACAATGTTCATTGCGCATTGCGATTTTCTTTTAACAATGTTCACTGTGCGTTTCGGCTGAAACTTTTACCAACGCTTGTTACGAGTTGTGGTAGACGTCGTTAATGTTTTGGCAACATAATTGCTCGTTGCTGTTGATATTATACCTTTTAAATTTATTTATTTTTATTTTCCTGTTTTTCCCAAATCAATATAGATAATTTCACCTGATTCAAAAAAATTCTCAAAAATATACATATGTAATATGTAAAATAAGAAACACATACTCTATAAATAAATCAACTAATCAAAATAAATTGCAAGCATTTTAAAGCAAATTAGATCAAATATATATTAATATAAAATAGAATTTAAGGTACTTTGTTGTTCCAAATTAATTTACAATAACATCATAAATGTTAATTCAAGCACTTAAAATCATGAAAACTCCAGTCTTCATTAGTCAAATGACTTCAATGCATCCAAAAAACACTACAACTCAAAAATGTGTCACAAAACATATGAATCAAATAGAGTAATGAACTAATGATTAAGAAATTGTAAATAAAACTTCCTGACATCAGTCGTATGAACAAAACAAACAAAATTTAATATTTTGCAGTAACTTAATCCAAGAACAAAGAATTGCAAACACATTAATTTCAACAATTAATTTTAAAGGCCTAGCAATTCACAAGATTCAAAATGGATAGTTATCTTCTTGTAGCAAGCAACACTACAGCTCTTTCACAACAAACAATTCTCAAGTAGTGACATAGATATGAAAAAAAAAAAAAGAATAATATGTCACATAAGTGAAACCAGTGGTCTCTAGTCTATCGATATCAATACAAGAAAACTAGACTTATCCTACAAAATTTTCGCATACAAAATGAAATTTCTATGCAGAGTCTACTTTTTCCTACAAATTGAGTTTTTCTGTTTTTGTAGGGATAATAATTTGGCTAAAAAAATATTCACTTTTCCCCGCAAAAATGAGGTTTTGTAGGGCAAACATTTGGCTACAAAATTTCCAAAGTTAGAGAACTTATTCCTATGAAAATTTATATTTCTACAAACAAAAAATTTGTGGCGTAAGATAAATCTTTTACCTACAAAAAAAAAAAAAAAAAATTGACCTATTTGTAGGCTAATAATTACAGAAAAAATCTCAATTTTTTCTACCCTTACAAAATTTATTTTAATAGGAAAAAAAAAAGTGCCAAAAAAACATAAAAACAAAAAGTTCACTCTCAAAATTTACACGTAAAACATTTCCCTCCAATCTCTTATCCCGCAAGAACCATCGTGCCCTAATCAATCTCACCCCCACGAATATGTTTCTTCATAAACCTGTCGACTATATGAAGAGGAAACTACCCCTAAGATGAAAAACTATTCCTAATCGAAAATCTGTGAAGGTAAATCGAACAAAAATTTTAGATATGTTTGCTGGTTCTATCACTCTATGCACGAGTATTTATATGTGGAAATGAACTGTAGGTTTCTTGTTTGTTTGTTCATCTATTATTTTTCAGATCTGTTTGCTGGTTCTTGAATTTTTTTCCCCTTCATTTATTTTTTGGGTTTCTACCATTTAGAACATTTCCATTTATTTGTGTTTCTATTATTGGTTCTTCATGTCTATTGTACAGTGATCTATCGGAGTTGATTCAAGCGATTTGGACGAAATCTCTTACGAATGCCCGACTCCCCTAAAAGACGGTAATACTAACAACCTGATTCCTTTTTGGCTTTTGGGTCTTAGTCTTAAGCTTTTGCAAATATAGTTGAGTAATATAATTGTGTGATTTTTTACACCTCATTTACCACTCTAACAATTCTGTGTCTATGTGTGCGCGTGCATGTTCATGTACAGAAATTGTGAATTTGTTCAATATATGCATGTGACTTTGGTAATGGGAAGAGTGGTTGAAAGCCTTTCCTGGCTACAGTTTCTTGTTCTTTGTTCGGGTGACTCGTGTATTACGAAGGTTGAGGTTAAAAGAAAAAAATTAAATTTTTTTCCTTGTTCTTTGTTCTGGTGTTTTTGTTAGAATTTAAAATTTGTTCTTTATAAATTATCGACATTGATTCAAAATCAGGGCATTATGCCTTATGAGCTTCACTATGATGAATAATAGCTTGCTTGAACAAAATAATAATAATAATAATAATAATGGCTTGCAATCATAAGGAAGTTCAACTCTGTATTCCCTCATATTAGAAGACATGCTGATTTTAGGTGTTTATATTATTTTAAGATAATATTTGTTTGCATGAGTTAACAGTCAATTGATAATTGTTTCTTTTTTATTATAGTGATGCCAAGCTTAACATACAAATGTTGTCAATTTGTAAAGAATAAGCTCCAACAAGAGGTGGCAAACAATTTGAATTTGTCACAATACTCCACAAATTGTTGCCAATAATTTTCCTTCTGGTTAGTATCTTGGCAACACTAAGATGCTGTTTGCGATCACTTCCTTTTCCAGATGAAAATCACTGTCTTTGGTTAAATTTAAAACAAATTGGTTTTCAACCATTTGATGATATTATGAACATTACAAGCATTTGAGTTGAACTCCAGTAGAGTGATTTAGATTATGATAATGATGGATGAACTAAAACATATATTATGTTATGCAACAAGAAATAATGAATTGTTGAATGATGCCTACTTCTTATAGAATTCATTTGTCAAGTTGTTGTATGTGATTATATTGATAAGGGACATTGTCATGGTCAAAATATTGCGTTCTGATTATATCTCTTAGGTTGTGTTATTGCAGATTTTGTTTTTAGAGGCCGTTACATATGTCCTATGGTTTGTGTTAATCTCTTTTGGATGTGATGCTAATCAAAGTTCATGAATATCTTACAAAAAAGGCAAAGGAGCAATAGCTTCTCGATGACGCCCCTTTGGAGGATATATCTATAGACGATCTAGATGCTAAACTTAATTTACGAGGACGAAGATTTATGTTTTTTTAAGATGTGTTGTAATTGATAGAGTTATACTCTTTTTCAGTTTAGCGTAGTGAATGTTTTTTATTTGTATTTTGGTACAATATTTTGAATTTAATGTTATATTGATTGACAATAATAAGGTTCTAATTTAATTTATTGTCTTTTTTCTGCATCCTTATATTATTTTGAAGATGGTAAAATAATTAACATAATAAAAATAAAAATTTAATTTCTCTCTTCAAATTTATCATTGTTGAAAAATTAATTTAGCCCACAATTATGCTTTTCCCACAAAATATCATTTGTATAAAAAAGGTATGACTTGATCCACAAATTTATTTGTAGGGAAAAGTACAATTTAGTCCACAAAATAATGTTTGTCTTGTGCCCACAAAACATATTTCATGGACCAAAGTTAACTTTATCAAACGAATAGTTTTGTGGAGAAAGAACTTAGACGACAAATTTTCACCCTTTGTCGTTTTATACCTTTCGCAACGATGTTTGTCACACAAACGTCCCGTCAAATTTTTTTCGTCGGGAAAACTTTTCCCCATAAAAATGAATATTTTCCTACAAATTTATTTTGTATGCGAAATATAAAATTCTTGTAGTGTATATGAATAGTATATGTAAATAAATAAGGTTTCAATCCAATGTGGATTCATTCAACTAGACAGAATAGTAGGATTAAAAAAAAGTTCAGGCACGTTATTGCAATCAAAATATCAAAATGACAACAATTTCTAAATGCCACTAATCTGTAGTTGTCCTCCAACTTTGAGATGAAGGACATGAGTGAAGCTAGCTATGTGCTTGGTGTCAAGATCGTCAGAGATCGATCTAAGAGACCAAATCGAATTCCTTTTCTATCAAGCCTTTTCAAGGAGCTAGCTGCACCTGAACTCGAAGGGCTTGCAAGGTCGAAGGTGCTGCAAATGAAGAACTAATCATACCCAAGGAAAATCATATTGCTTTTTATCCAAAGATTGTGATGTACTAAAATCAATACATGAGTAACCGGACAGATCGATATGGACTAGAATTGTTGAATCAATAGCTCATCCAGAATGATTTTTGGCAAACAACTCAGTGCATGCTTGCTAAAGGTTAATAGGTAAAAATTTTGCAACACGTATTAAACGTTGCAAAAGGTACAATGGAAGTCTTTTGTAACGCGTAATGAACGTTGCACAGGGTTAATGTCTTTTGCAATTTTCAACGCGCGTTACAAAATACTCCTAAAGTTCAATGATCACTCGAAAACATTTTAAACTTCACTGAATAAGCCGATGTTCAATAACTTTGTTATAATCAAAGATTCAAAATTATAATCAACATATTTTCTCAAATCACGTTTTAACCATATATTTTTCAAAACCACTTTACAACCACATATTTTACCTTAAAAATAATAAAATCTAATAATAATAATAATAAAATATCAGCCGTCGATCAGTGACTAAAGCATGACAGGCTTATAAATTCAATGACTAATGAAACATTTAACTCATTTAACCATAGTATATTGACATCCACCTAGAAAAATTATTTAATATGTAAATAGACAGAAATGAATGATTAATATATGAATAATACTTGTAGATCCATTAAAATATGCGGTAGAAAATAAAATTTGACAATTTATATTTAATTTTTTCCAAATCGAGGCTAAAATATTCCTTACACGTTTCGGTACAAAATTAAGAAAAATATAACAGACAAAAAAGAAATTTTTTCCTCAATAGCAATATTACATCGTTGAATTAATTAAAATGATAAGAGAAAAGAGAACATAATGTTCGGAGCCATTCTTTCGAGGCCTTAGGCCTAATACATTTGACCATTCGCCAACACATTTTCTCTTCTTCTTCTTCTCCTCCCTCTTGTTCTTTCTGTTACATCCTTAATGTCTGTCTACATCTGGACTTTCATCTTTGAAAGCCAAATCCCAATAATCACTCCCACCCAATTTTCTTCAAATGATATTGGGATGGGAAAATGAAAATTCTACACTATTGCACCTGCAATTTGTGCCAACTCCCTCTAAATTTAGAAAAATAAACTATAACAATTACAACCCAAAAAAAAAAAAAAAAACCACTACAAGCTTTCTACAATATACATAACCCCTTGGGGGATTCTCTCTCGTTGTCACAGCCATAAATCTAATTCGCCCCAGCCAGTGCAAAGTCCTTCACCCTCACTTTCATTGCTAAAGAGGGTTTGGTCCGAGCAATCGAGTGATGCTCCACAGGCTAGGTTATATGATTGGCACGCGGAGTGGCATACCCGCAGTCTGTTGTCACCATCCTTGTCACACTTTTGTATAGATATCTGGTTCAGGCACAAGGCAAATATAAGAATTGAGCAAATTCCTCAACTTGATTTACAATTTCTCGGATCCATACAAAAGCCAGAACATGCATGTTTGTTTCTTTGGATATTAATAGAGTTGCAGTCTGTAGTTTCACTCACATGGTGAACCCAATTGGCATATCTAGAGTCAAGTAAACTGGGCATTGTTTGGCTCATGAGAATTCAAATTTGTTAATTAAGCTAAATAGAGAAAAGCAGAAGCAAGAATAATGGTTTGCGGAAAATTAAAAAGACAATGGGATATACACATGATAATACCAACTTAAGTTAAATGAATTGTGATAACAAAGCCTCTGTTTTTTATTAAAATCTGATTTTAATATCAAGTCAAAGTTAACAATTAATTTTAACCACATTTTATGGGACCCACAATTTTTCAACCACATCTCATTTACTTTTATCAAAATCTATTAAACCTCTATTTGGTCCCCTTTAAATTTTTAACATATTTTTCCTCTTCTTTTTAACCACACATTTACCAATAAAATAATATTACACGTAAATTCAAAAAAAAAAAAAAAACCTACTTTTTAACCATACATTCTTCTTAAAATCACTATTCATTTCAAATAAACTCTTTTTAAACAACAACAAACAGGGGCTAAAAATCTTATTTTAATCTATACCAAACAGGAGCTAAAATAAAAAGAGAGTTCTCTTAAGAGTATAAAGATTAATAAACTTACCCAGCAGGCTAATCGTTTGGCAGCTCCATCACAGTCTCTGCCTCTAATATAGTTTAAAAATTTCCGAGGACCTCCTGGAAATAACCTTTGGTAGTTGGGAATGACAACAACTTCTTCTAGCTGTTGCAATATACTCAATTCACTAGGTGCACAATGTTGCCCCAACACATCTTTCTCTAGGACATCTTTGCAGACCCAGAGATTAGGGAGAAGTGAAGAGCTGTTTTGACATGTGTATCCAGCATAATCCGAGCAACGGAATTCACATTCACCATTATCACAGACCCCACCGTGAAGACTGCATTGTTCGTCACAAACAGCTGCATATTGTCATAGGGATGTTATATGGAGGAAGCAAAAAGTCAAATTCCATCCACATGCCTACATTTTAATTTCACATGTATGAAATGTCCTTAAAGTACTCGTAAAAATGGTTTAAAAGATCTCAGTATTATGTTATCAGATTGGCGGGAACGAAGGAGCAGATCAACAATACTCCCTGTGGGAGAGGCATGGTCCCCTTAGCCCTTAGGCAAGCTTCTGATGAAATACAATAGTCAGCTTATTCTACATGGTCTTTCACAAGTGTACTAAAATGTCACTCATTGACTCCCCATCGACTTTTAATGAACTATAGAGGTAAAATACCATATCTACGTGTACCAAAAGTGTTACTGGTTGGCCTCCTAAACTTAAAGAGAATTACAGTAAACTTTGTTTTTAAGTATTAAAACTAAACTGCGGTCTGAAAAAGAAAAACGATGAACATTGTAGAGCTTAAAAAAAAAATTCTTTAATAACTGCGTCATTTATTTTTCTTGTATGTTCAATTTTAACATTGCTGTCAAGCATTTATAGAAAATTCCATCTCTTCAAAATAACTCATTGCGACATTACTTGGTCGAAAAAGAAAAAAATATTCTACACTACTTTTTCATACCAAAAAATTCTGAAACCCATTATATTTGCATATCTAAAACATTCTGTTTACATGATTATTTTGTGTAAAAAGGCTGTATTAATCCATATGCTTCACAAATAAAATGAACTAACATTTCTAGGAAATAATAGTCATAGCCTCAAACGAGGAAGATATCAATAGCTGAGTCCATTTGTTGATCTGTCACCAAATCAGAAGGAACCAACCAGAACAAGGAATCTTAATAAATATCTTACCCGTTGAACAATCAATACCAGTGAACCCATTGCCACATTCACAAACACCATCTGCAAGGCACTCGCCATGCCCACCACAGTTATTAGGACATGAACCTGAAAATTAAAGCTCCATCAATTATATCCAAGAGAAGTGTCCAATGAACGAGTCAGGATTAGTAAGTCATTCCAGAAAAGGGAGATGAAGGTTAAGGAACTTACGCTGATTACAATCATAACCCTCAAACCCTAAAAAGCAGTGGCATTTTCCATCAATACAATCACCATTAAAATTACATGAATAGGGACATTGACCAGAGACAGGGACTGGATCCACATGGCAGAGTTCATGGTAAGCTGGGCAGATCAGTTCGCCTACAGTTTGGCGGAAACTTTTAATGAGTTGAGGAAACAAATGAAATGAAAAAAATTCTGAGGTAAAACTAAAATGTCCTACAGATATATATGTGATAACATCATGATAAAATACCATTAAAACCAGGATATTGAACAGGTCCACCAGATTCAGGGCATAGTCTCCAAATGCCATCCACAGCAACCTAGAAAACATCACTAGTAGCATATTCAGATAAGAGTACGAAGATATCTAAATGCCTCATATTCGAAGAACTAAAACTCGGATGAAAATATTCTCTAGTCTATATTCCATAAGGAAAATATAAAGACTAGGCTGGAACTTATACCTACTAGAGAAATCTAAAGTTTCCGCTGGATAATATTAGGAAATATAGTAATCTTGTTTTCTGTTCCTTTCCTCTATCACTCACATGGCAGTAAAAATCCTTCAAAAGAATAAAAGCATATTTGGGAAGTGTTTATAAAGATTTTGTTTATAAATAGATAGAAATGAGTGGTAGATATAAGGATAGTACTTGTGGGTCCCAATGAAATGTGTGGATAAAAAGTGATTTGAACGTTTATATATGAGACAAACATAATTTTCAAAAACTTTCGCAGTCTAAAAAGTTCCTGAAGTTCACAGTTTTCCTTGTAAATATAATTAAATATCCAGCTCCCTTGATATATATGCATTGCAAAGCTGGTCAGTTATGTATCAAAATATGTTTTGACAAGTAAATTTCATTAATCGCAAACTATAAGCAAGGATTTACAAGGAACATCCTATTACCCATTCTGCATAGTTTTCAAGTCCATTAAAAAATCTGTAAAAGTGAGGATGGATTTCTTGACCCAAATGATATATACATACTACACATAAACCTATTAACTTTTTCGTACTTTTCAACCGCATATTCTCCCAAAAAAAAAAAAAAAAAATTATCATTCAAAAACAATTCTCTCTTTAAAATGAGCATCAAATAGGGGCTTAAAGATCCAAAATAGAACACACGCACACACGAAATCCCCTCTCTAGAGAGTGTGGGGACAGGGAGCAAAGAGTACAAGGAACCTAATTTTCTTTCTTTCACATACTAGTTTATCCCAAATGGGCTCCCATTAGTCCCATATGCACATTTATCTTCACCCAAGACAATAAAAGCCCACAAGCAGTAGATACTAATGACTAATGTTAGAGAAGCATTATATTTATGTTCAAAACCGTACCTCCAGAGTTTTGTTTACACATCTATGCTGATAACAACCATTTCCTTGGGTTGTAGAGCCCCTTACAAACCCACTACGCACCAATGATGAGGCCATACACCTATATGTAATGATGTGAAAAGAATCATCAACAAAAATTCTCTTTATAGTTCTGAGAAAGGTTCAAGAGAAAATCTCACCTTGAACTACTTCCCCGCATTTCACCCAACATCCTGTCAGGTGCCCTAGCACTGTTAGTGTCGGTACAAGATCCATCAGAGTAGGCAACAAAATACGTGCAATAATCAGCCAATGATGACTGACCTCCTGCAACAAGAATACAAATAAGTGTTCACAGATGCAGGACAGTAATAGATTGAAAAATTCAAACAAGGCAAAACAAGAACATACCTTTGTTAGCCTCTGGGAAATAGCGTGCCCACTGTGGAAGCTCCCCGCTATAACTTAAAATAGGACAGTAACCTTCTGCCTCCCTGTTATATGTACATCCTGAAATCTGTGTTGTGTTGCAATGATATGGCCCCTTCCAATGATTGCAAGGGGAGGTGACAAATTCAGTTCCTTGGTTCCGACCCCAGTCAAGATGATCAGACGTGCTGTAATTAGCACGGTACCATCCGCTATCCTCTAATAAAGCAAGCGTCATTTTTGAAACTACTGATCTTGTATCCACCGAGCCTGTCATTATCTCATTCATTAAAAGTCTTTTCTCCCAGTGGGATCCTGTGGCAAGTCATTAATTACATAATGATTAGAGATAATCAGTTGACATTACGCTTAAATTAATGCGTAAATATTTGCGTGTAATTCTTCATCAGAAATTGCTGCGTGAAACTATTATGCAGTCGGATTAAACTCTGCAAACATGATTAATGTGTACTAACAAAGTTTGCATAAGTTAATTGTACAAATGCACTTTGATAATAAATATTATTATAGCAACAATAGAAGCTGTTAGCAATATTGATGATTAAACCACAAATTGAACTATTATAGGATTTAAAGAGAAAACAAGGGAAAACCTGATGTCCCGCGTCCACCGCCATCTTCTAGCTCCAAACCTGTGAAATTCTGAGAGAATGCCTGCCAATATAGATTTGACAAGTGAAATCTCATTTTAAAAAGACATCTACTCCCTATTTGGTGTAGATTAAAATCATTATTTTAGTATATTTGGATAAAAGTCGATAAAATGTAAGGTTAAAAAGTTGTGTCCCATGAAATGTGTGGTCAAATTAAAAGCTGATTTTGGCTTGAGCTTTTAATTGGATTTTAATCCAAACCAAAAAGGGACCTAATAATATTCATGTTTCGCAAAATGAAACTCAAAGAGAAAATCATTGGTAAAGTACCCCATAATGATAACGTGAGTGCATGATAACTCGAGGAAGCACTACTTTTGTTACCATTCTTCCAAGCTTTTCATCCATAGCTTGTTCAGTGACCTAAGAAGAAAAATAGTATGTCAATGTGTGTGTAAAGATTGTGGTATAGAAGTCATTCATATATCACTGAGAAAGAGGCCAATTGGAAAACATATAACCTTTCTTGAAAAGTAAATAGTATATGAAGTGCTTATAAGTTGTGGTCCGGAATGTGTGTCTAATAAGTGGGTAGTCAGTTTTATTTTAGATAATTATAATTTAAGCTTTGTCAATCATGCTCTAAATATAAAGCAGATAACTGGGAAGAGCATGATTAAAATTAAAAGCCAAAGCAAATATGAAGTTCCAAATGAATCAAGGATAATGTAAACATAGCCTTCAGGACGCTTGTTTTCTGTATTCTTTTTCTAAATCATTTCATGTAAAAAAAAAAAACAATTCCCTTTCCACTACTCATTACTTAATGTCCATCTGCAGTGTCAGCATTTACAATGCTAGTCTGTGCTAGGTTTATACAGGGACACAGTTTCATGATCTGGACAAATGTGAACACAAGTTGCGACTCATGGTTCAACTGAGCTGCTCAGCCAATTTACAGACTCAAATATTACGTCACCAATCAGGTGGACTTGTTACGTGATTTTTTTTGCCCGATTGGTCTGGGTAGAAGTCATGTTCTCGGTTTTAAAATTTGACGATGTTAGTACGTCCTCCCTGGAGCTGTTATATGCAAAAGTCCTCATTGGCTGGTTCAATATATTTGTCTCAACCTCAATAAAACCTTGTTCAAACACTCATTCACGATAGGAAGATTGGAGGTATGTATTATGGTATACTCCTTTATCTTGATTTTGTGCGTCAAGCTAAGGAACTCTCAGAATCTAAAACGGGCATCTTGATATAGCGAGTCAGTAAGCATCATGATATATTGGATATGTTGAATCATATATCTATTTATCAAATGTAAATATGTCAGGCTAACTACCAATTTTCATGCAAATGATTCAAGTCCAAGAACATGTGAAGGACAACTTGCATTAATTATTTCATATTTGAAAGAAAATAGAACTTCACTTAAAGGCAGTACATATATAAGTGGGCAGTTGAATTCTAGGGCTAACAAGCCTTCGATTGAAGCAACTCTTTTGGACTTCAGCATATAAAATGCGAGAACGAGATTAGTTGTAAATTTAAGTTCACACAAAATGTTATTTAATGATATCATTTCCGGATTGTAATAACACTTAACATCATGACAAGATTTACCCGTATACGCCTTCTTTTACTGTCATCCCGAAAATGAGCGAAGGCATGGGGATCAAATCCAAGAACATGTATAACCTACAAAAACCTTTATTATTTCACTTAAAAGGTACTTCCTCATTTTCATAGCTGTTTTCAGTTAACTTACCTCATGTATCAAAGTAGCTGAAAGTAAAGTTTCAGCTTCAGCAGTCAAGTGCCGTGGTGCAACATTCACATGTCCTGCACTCAAAAGAATTTGTATTCAAGCTTCAATATTAGCTAGGAGAGGTGCACCAAATGTCTTAGCAAGCTTGCTCATTTGAACAGTAAAAAAAAATACCAGCAATGGCACGACCCCATTGATCACGTTCACATGCCACTGCCCATGCTAGCGTGTTTCCAGTAGTTGGCCTCGTGGTCACCAAAAGAATTAAATCTGCATTAGCAACACCCTCTGAAAAATTAAGAAGATTGATTATTAGCTCCTTTTTGGTCAGTTTGACAGGTCAAATATAGCTAATCTACTTGGCATTACACAATCATGTTTTGGAACAAGGATACCTTCCACATATTCCCTTGGGAGTTGCACACCTCCATCTTGTCCACATGCAGAATATCCACTTAACCGCAAGTTCCCCTTTACAGGCTCAACAGCTAAGGCCATCCTGAACCAGTCTGCTGTCTGCCCAAGAGCCTGCATTAAGTGGCCTCAATATGTGAGTGCATCTCAAGAGACATCCTAGAGTGGAACAGAACTCCATCCTTGGCATCAAGCAAGCCACGGCCCAAAGAGTCAAACACAGATATTCATTTTAAGTCACGACATAGAACGAATATAATCATTTTCCATGTATCAATAGTCTGAAGATTTAGCAAGACGCTCTTTGGGAAATGTTGGTATAATCTCTTAAACTGCATTTGTGTGCATTTAGCATCCTACTCTTTCTACTATGGTGATAATTTGCAGTACTACACAAATAATAAAAATTAAGAGTGTAACCTTGCGGAGGCGATGCTTTTTGTCCTCCCCAGCTATATCATCCAATGTACAATTATACCAGCAATCACCATAAACTGGAGGATCTCCTTGTGGATTACAAGAAGGGTGACCAGAAAAAGAAGCACCTGTTGGTTCCCCCAGCTGGAAAAAGAAAGAAACAAAAAGGGAAATATTTGACATTAATTTAAAAAAAAAAACCCGAAATGCACATTTATTGCAGTCACTTACCTTAACAATATCACCAAGATTCTGACAGTCTCTATCTGATGAATGACCAACAGCATCATAATTCAAATAAATTCTAATGGGTTGCTTAACATCATTTTGCAGCCTTGGCAATTCAGAAACACCAAACAACGCCCTTCCCCTGCGTTGAAGGGGCTTTGAAGCACCAGACTGTTCATAGACCTGCCGGGAAACAGAATACACCTTGCGACCAGGTTTATTCCTTTGTTCGATTATATGATCATGAATGCAAGAATGTGATATTATATTCTCGTTCCCCTTTTCAGCTCTTTGTCTCTGCAATTGGAGTTCTTTGGTTGTTGCATACGCAGCTTCCAACAACAAAGATATCAATATAGCCTGAAAAATAAACACAATTAACACCTTCAGAAAAATCAAAACATATAAAATACCAAAAATACATGTAGAGATATTGATGTTTGGGGAGGGGGCCTGAGGGAAAAGGGGGAAAGAAAATAAAATACTGTAAGAAATCAGAAAAAGTTTTACTGAGCAGTTTATACCAAATTAATAAGGGAAAGTTTAAAAGCCATAAGACTAACAAACTCAAAGCCTACTTCTTCCAAGACCATCAGCAAATAATTTATATACATCAAGGCTTAACCTAGAAGGGGATGGGGCGGGGTAAATGACGACTGCTGCCATAATAATGGGTTAATTAAGCCAATGGTTGATTAAAAGAATTAAAAATAAATAAATAGTAAAGCAAATAACTCAGCAATTTACAAGAAGAAGAGGGAAGGAAGAACCCAGAAAGGAAATTTTGCCAAAAAAATACAACATTTACCTACCTTAAAAATAAATAAATAAAAAATTATCAGTTCACAAATCAAAAAATAGATCCAAAAAGGCTATAAATATGCAAGTCTTTTTTCGGAATGGTGACAGTTCTAAAACCCAGAAATTTTATTTACATATTTCCATTCCGGCATTTCCTCAGCTACCAAACATCCCTCAAAAAAATACTCTTTCTTACTTCAATTAATGCAGTAATTTTAGTCATAATAAATTTTAAAAAAAAAAGGCCGAAGAAAAGGAACGAATCTTACCTTGATAAATATGACAGCAAAACTAAGCTTAAATCTTGGGTGTAAAAAAACTTCAGCACATCGGTTACACCGAACCCTTAACTCCATGAAATGCGGGCGTTTGATGTTAACCACCTCGGTTCCATCAAATGCCCGGCAATTTTCCGATCAGCCCCAGCCCGTGAAATAAATCCCACATTACAAATTATGCACAAATCCCAGATAAATCGAAAATCCTGACTTCAGAAACAAAAAGATTTCACCTTTTTGAAGAGAACACTCCCAAAATGGCAGCTCAATTTATTTGTTAAGGGTTAGATACTGTTTGTAGATTTCACTGAAAAATATAACAAAAAAAAGAAAATAAAAAATATTGTTTGAAGAGAGTTCACAGTGAGGAGAGACGAAGAAAAATAGAAGCGATTATTTGCTGATATTGTGGGTGGGTAGAGACGTAGAGTTAGATTCAATTTTTTTTATTATTAAAAAAAGAAATTGATTTTTTTTTTTTAATATAAATATTGTTATGTGTGAATGTATTAAAAAAAGGTATTTTTGTGACCAAGAATTGGTGGGACGAAACTTGAATATTTGAGTCTTTAAAAAATAAATTGATATAATTTATGAAAGGAAGTTATATCGTGACTACATATTTTTGTTTGTTATACCACATTATAATTGAACTTAAGTTCATTAATATTTGCTCATTGTAGTAATTATTTTTCTTACCATTTTTGTTGTCTTCAATATTTCATTTATTAATATATATTGTTCTTGAGATGATTTATGCTAAAATATTCAATTTCCATGCTCTAAATGAATAAAATAAATATTTTTTCAACATTTTTATTTCTTTCTTATTTAAAATATGATGAGGGAATAAGTTGTTTTATGCCATTTTCAACAGGAGATTTTGGGAATAAATTTATATTATTATTAAATATAAATTGTATTAACTGATGAAAAAATTGAGGATAGTAATGTTATGAAAAATCGTTGGGATGTAAATGCTATAAAAAAAAAAAAAAAAAAGATTGAGAACTTTAAGTACATATAACTTGTGGTGCAAATAAAAATTGTAACGTGAATATAATTATTTCACATAAATAAGTACAAGATATCTAGGATTTTGATGGAATTACCAAAATACTTAACTTGCACGCCTTAGAAAGTTGATGACTAGGGTTCCTTTACACTAGTTAATACCTTATTAGTGAATCTAATAAGCACGATTTGAAGGTATCTTTACACTAGTTAATATATTGGATTAGTGAATTTAATAAGCTCGATGCTCCCAAACCTCGTCGGACATATTGCTTTGCTTTTCTTTTCTTTTCTTTCGATAGGACGCAATTATGATGATTTTTCCTAATAGTAGAATCGATAATGCATTTATTGATAAAGGTTGAATATCAACTTGCTAATCATACAATTGATTCAAGGCAAGGATTTGGCAATTTCGAATAAATAAAGTTCAAAATTATTACGGATTTATGGATTTAACTACATTAAGACCCGATATCATTAGTAAGTACTCTATCTTAGTCGATGGCTACAATATAAAATCAAACTTGAAAACTTTGTCGCACTAATTTCTAATATGATCAATTATAATTTTGCATATCCTCCTCACATGGTATGTTCGCTTGATTTAAGTCACAAATTCAAATATATATATATATATATATATATATATATATATATGAATATAATAATGAACGATACCATACATATCAAAATGTTTATAATATTGATACTCTGGATTAGATTGATATATACATATTAATAAAACGTGTCACAAGCTTTATTAAAAAAAAAAAAATCTTTTGGAATCACTTTTACATTTTTCAAACATGAGTTCTTGCACAAGACATGGATCTTGATTTTTAGATATTCTTGCTTTATTTTCTTTAAAGTTTTCAACTAATTTTTCGCTAACTTTAATGTTAACATGCTTAAAATCATATTTTTCAGGTAATTTAAATAAGATTAATTTTAGGGAGACGATTTTAGGGGGACTTTTTAAGTAACATTGTGACATATCACACATTCATTGTGTGGTAAAAATAACTATTATATCACCTACTTTTTCATCATCTAATAAATGTGCGTCATGTTACAAAGTCACTTAAAAATGTCAAAAAAAAAGTCTTCCTAAAATTATTGTTTAAATAATGTTGTCTTTGACAATGTTTCTTCACATGCATTCAGTTAGAATTCACTACATTCTAGGCCCTTATTTTATTTTATTTTATTGAAGCATTCTAGGCCCTTATTGGATGTAGTTAAAAATCAATTTTTTAGTAAAATTTGATAAAAATTGATCAAATGTGTAATTTAAAATTGATATGAAATTGTTAACTTTGACTTGAATTTTAGTTAACCATTTAAACTACATTAAACATGGGCTAAGTATTTCAATAGTCGTTAATATAGTTTAAATCTTAAAATTGGGCAAATTAAGATGCTTTTCCTTGATATCTTTCACAACCAAACGTACGTGAATTGAAGGGTTGGTTTGGAACAATCTTTACTTGAATAATATGTTTTATGATAAAGAAAACTATGAATAAAATACAATCTTAAAACGGAAAAGGCCAAAAACTAATAAATCTTACAAAAAATAAAAAAGTTGAACACTTAGGCGCTCCCATTGTCCATGTCCTGAGAATTGAAGAATTTAAATCGCAAGTTATGCTTAAAGTTGCAAAAGGTCTAGATATCACCCACTTGACAATAAAGTCCCTAACAAATTCGAATATATGAGGATTCGACTTTGCAACGTATGCAGGTCGTCAGCGTTTGTAGATCTCCAATCTTTACCAATTGGATGGGCAAAGACTAATGAATCTTAGTTTGGATGTTGGGTGGTTAACTTTTGTTCTTTTGCTTACCTAAAATCAATTGTTTTCAATATTTCTTTCTTCAAACTTTGACATTCTTTCTCCTGTCTATAATTTTCGAATTAAATTAATAAATATTCAATTATCTATCATGGTCTGTAAATGTGGTTGCTTAACAACTATGTTCAGAATACAGCTCACCGGTCTTATCAAATGAAGATTTTAATATTAGACACAAAAATTTAATTTCTTTATCAATCTATATATTTTGATACATATATCTTAATATATTATATGATTAACAGAGTGTATTCGGGGGCTGGGGAGCCGCTATTTTTTTATGTTTTCGAGATAAAATTTATGATTAAAAAGTGACTTTGAAAAATATGTGTAATTAAAAAGTGAATTGAAAAAACGTGATGATTATAATACGTGTTATAACACCTTTACCCAAACGCATGCTAATGCATAAGATGGTCCACCATGGTTATCTTCCATGGATAATAAGCTTATATTTTATTTTATATTAAATTATTTATATGATGCATGGATTCTGTTAGGTCAGACAAATTTTAATTTTTAGTTTTTATAATAAAATGGGACATTCGGACGTAAGGTTCCTGAAATTGTGGACGAAAAATGAACGTTACACTGACTGGTTAGGTCAAACCAGCTAGAAGAAATCAGAATTTTCTTCTATTCTTTTGTTGTGTTTCAGCGTTGAAAATAGGAATCGTCTTGATTTTTTTATTTTATTTTTTTAGAAAATAAATGGCATTGACGCATTTATGAAGGAAAGTAAAACCAACTTATTTTGTAAAATTTTCTTAGTCTCAGTTTGGCAAAATTTATAAATTATTTTAAATGACTAAGTTTTATTTTTTAATGAATTCATTAGTACAATTTATTTACTTACTACTTACTTTTATTTATATTTATTTATAAATTAAATCAATCATAAATTCTTTCCAACCATAGGCTTTATAGATGCCTTCTTCTTCTTTTTTTGTTAACATTTCTTAATCCTGGATTGTTCTTCGATTTAAAATAGAAAAATATTCATTTACAAAAGTCAAAAACTGGAAATATTTCTTTTCAAAAAATTTCTTTATAAAATAGAATATTGACAATTAGAAGTGATGGCAGTGAATATGAAAATTGAATTCATGGCAACATTTTTATATTTATATATAAATAAACATGAGAAAGATTGATGTTCCAAGTTCCAACCTTGGAATGTGATCCCCAAATTGATGTTTTCTATACGTGGAGGATTACACTTACAATTAAGGTTGGAGGGTCATCTTGGCAACCACCTTTTGGACCCGGTGCATTGGTTCTGTTTTAATCTGGACTGTTGGATTTAATCCAAATCCAATGACAGTGATCTTTTGGGCATATGATTTTTACTCTTTCTGAGCCTGATTTTTTACTTCATTATTGTGCTCTCTCTGGTTCGATAACTCCGTCTTCGTCTCAATGAGATTTTTGAGATTAAGCCTTGACTGATCTTGTAATAGTAATTCTATACATTGTCTTAATTCTTGTGTGGACTAGATTGCGTTATTTGTATATATAGTGGTCTTGGGCGCAGCATCCTTATTTATTAGGTGGGTTTTGTAATCTGATTTCTTGAGAAGAAATTCGTGCGTGAAGGTTGTATACGTGATTCTTATACTCTAACTCTCACTTGAAAAGTAGATTATCATAGTGGAACGGGCTTATCGCTAAGTCCTCGGGTGGAGGTGTTATCACCGAATTGGGTAACAAATCAGGTGTTCTTTGTTCCTTTAATTTCTTTTATGATTAATTTACTTGTTTAATTCGTGATTAATTTGTGAATTTGCACACTATAATCCCAACACCAACAACTCAAGTAAAAGTTCAATTATCAATATCTATCTGTTCTTCATTCCCCTTATTTAAAAAATAAATAAAATACCGAAAATACGAAAATAATTCCGTTATAGATGTATATGTACACGAATATTAAGCTTATTTACTTTAGCATCAAGGAATATATATTTTCAAACCCATTGGGGTTGTCATCTGCCATCTAGTGCAATTTAAGAAATGAGGAACTTTTCTCATCAAGGGTCAATTTGTATATAGAAAATGAAAAGTGACCAATTTTTTTACAACATTTTAAAATCACTTTTATATATAAAAAATGTCGTTATCTTCAAATTTGAAAACGTGTCAAATCTAGAAGTTGAATAAGTTGCAACATCAATCAATTGTAGACATCGATGGTGATTTTGATCAAATGTGAGTCAATAATAGAAGAGTATCATTGGACATGAACCAAAAAAAAAATGTCAAAAAGATAAGATATAGTTCTTGTGCAACAACATGCTCGATCGTGACTGCATTGAATCTTTCTTCAAAGCCTGCTAACTAATCGAAATTGATAAAATGTTGAAATCCGACCCAATACATAAAATAATCGAATTGAGAAAGTATAAGATCGGTGAACTTTACAAATTAGCAAAATAGTATGTGGCTTACAAAAGAAATTAGGAAATAGATTGAGACCCTTTTTAGCAATTGTTCAATTATTTTTTTACAAGGATTATTAAAAAGGTTAAAATATGGTTATTTTCACATTTTTTCTATTAAAAGGGGATTGTTTCGAAAATTTCTTATTGTGTAATTATATTCACAGTTTTATTCTTTGCACCACAAATTATTCAATCAAAATCCCCAATTTTTGCTATTATAGTCATTATGTTTCTAACTTATTTATTTTGTTCAGAAGTTCATTAAAAGGACGTATATTTTCAAATCATATATTTAGAAAAATAATAAATACAAAAGTACGGTCAAGTATTTTTCCCAATTCAAAGCATACAAATATAATAATATTTTTAAGTAAATTATCTTCAATGAGGGTCCCGTTCTCTTTACTGTTTTGAGCCCGTTTTGAGTGTTCGGTTTTTTGAAATATCGAAAATGCGTTCACTTTACCCATTTTCAAAAACAAGTTTTTCAAAACACCAAAAAAATTACAAAAGAAACTCAAAACGCGTTTATTGCGTTTTGAATATTTTGTGTTAAAAAGTCCAAAACGCTCGTTTTGAATTTTTTTTTTTTTTTTTGAGACACTTCCTTCACTTGAAGTTCTTATATTATTTTGCTATTATATATTGTTAAGATTTTTTTTTTTTTGTAATTTATTATTATTATTATTATTATTATTATTATTATTATTATTCTTTTAAATGTGAAACACTTCTTTCACTTGAAATTCTTATATTATTTTGTCATTATATATATATATATATATATATATATATATATATATATATTGTAAATTATTATTATTATTATTATTATTATTATTATTATTATTTGTAAAAGTGAGAGATACTTCCTTCACTTGAAGTTTTTATATTATTTTTTCATTATATATAGATTATGTTAAGATTTTCTTTTCTTTTTTTGTAATTTTTTTTTTTTTTTTTGTGTAAAAGTAAGACACTTCATTCACTTGAAATTCTTATATTATTTTGTCATTATATATATATCAATTTTAAGATTATTTTTTTTTGTAATTTTTTTATTTTTTTTATTTTTTGTAAAAGTGAAACACTTCCTTCACTTGAAATTCTTATGTTATTTTGCCATTATATAGATCCATGTTAAAAAAAAATATCTTTTTTTTTTTGTAATTTTTTATTTATTATTATTATTTTTTTTATTATTATTATTATTTTTTTTTAAATGTGAGACACTTCCTTCATTTGAAATTCTTATATTATTTTGTCATTATATATATATATCCATATTAAGATTTTGTTGATATGAGATTAAATTTTTGTTTAGCTGAAACAATATTAATGATGAATTTATTAACATAGAGAACTAACTGATTTATTAACATTAAAATTAATAATATTCAACAAATCAATCATTTTTTAAATATAAAATATTACAAAATAAATATATCAAAAAATTACAAAGTAAACGTAATTTTCAGTTTTCTAATTTTGAAAACAGTTTTCCAATTTTGAAAACAGTTTTCCAAAATCACAAAGAGAACATGTTTTCAACAATCTCAAAAAAAACAACCAAAATCCAAAATTCAAAATAAAATTCAAAACTCAAAATCCAAAATCGAAACACAAAGAGAACGGCGTGTTTGGCGGCCACTTTTTTGTTTATAAACAAGAAATTTGAATTTTTTCGAGAAAAATATGTTATTGATAAATGGTTCAAAAAACTTTTATGGTTAAAAATTGATTTGAAAAAATTCGTTAACCGTTAATTTAAATTTTGATGAACCAGTTCTGATTTAAATTTTCATAAAATTGCTTGATTTTAAACCTATTTTTGTGTTTCTATTAATATTAATAAACTTTTGTTTATATATATATATATATATATATATATATATGTTTTATGTTTTTCCAACATTAAGTCCTTGAATTTTGTAGAAATTAAAAATCAAATTTTGAGTAAATTTTGAGATAAGTTTGTAAAATATATTGTTGAAAAGTTATGAATCTCATAAAATATGTGATTGAAATCAATTATTAATTTTGATTTGAATTAATATCGGGCTAACAATGTCACAAAAAGAGATGGCATTGGCAGGTATGATCTCACCTGTCAGTGCATGCAATAATACACAGTGGCAGATGTCCCTACTGCTTTAAATAAATATATACTGAATGGAACATGTAGATAGCCCTCCATTAATTTACAGAGCCACATATTTTTTTTTTTTTTACTTTTGAAATATTGTAAAAAGATCATTTAAAAAAGGACTTTCAAATTAAAATGCGAGATAAATTTAGACAATTAAGGTCATAGCAAGTATATACTATATACACCGTGGGAGAAGACCGTCTGAATAAATTATTCTATTATACTTGTATTATTAATATTGATAAGCCTCTGTTTCGTACTAATTAAAATTTTAATTTTAATTCAAGTCAAAGTCAATAATAAATTTCAACCACACATTTTTTATTAAATCCACAATTTTTCAACCATACATCTCATCATTTTTATTAAAATTTACTAAAAATTTAATTTTAATCTCCGTCAAATAGGGGCTTAATCCTATTTCCTAGAAGAGTTGGAAAATTGCACCATGGTCCTCGATGAAATTCCTTGAACCCCCACATAGGTGGGTTATTTATTGATACTTGAAAAATAAAATTGGAAAAGAAAAAATTGCGTTGCTCTTATCGTGCTCTAGACATCGTGCATCACGCGATATATTTTATGGGTTGATGATCTTTCTCCCAATCTCCATTCTCTTCAGAGTACATTCGTGCGTATCCACCTTGTGTTAGCTGTTGAAAATACTATAAACATGTTCAAACTTGCCTCGCCGTGCATATGCATATATTGAAGATTACAATGGGAATATAAGCATGTGGAACTGCTTTGAATCTTTCCACAACAGAGTCAAAATTGTCAAATCTCTATTAAAAATTTAAAACATTATGTGATCTTCACACGTCCAACTTTAACAAATTATGTTTTGTTTCTCAACTTAGACTACTGTCTAAAGGCTTGTCCAAACATAATTTTCCACTCAAATGAAAAGTGAGTCTGTCCTCAGAACAGAAAGAAATGATTGTTGATATATATGATAATAAAGTAGTTGCATTGTGTTGGTCCATGCCAACCAAACTCCCTTTGGTGGATGTCTTAAGTTCCACATTTCTAGCTGCCCTAAACAGAAGTTTTCCTGTATCTGGCAATGTTTGGTTGTAATTAAAATTTGATTTTAATTTGAAGTCAAAATTAACAATTAATTTTAACATATTTTATGTGATCCATAGTTTTTTAACTACACATTTCTTCAACTTTTATAATTTTATCAAAATTTATTAAAAAACTGATTTTAAATTACATCAAAGATGTGAAATATAAATTTGGTACCTGCCCCAGCTTTTTCTATCTCCAAAGATAGAGAGAAAGAGAGTGGGGGCGGAGGTGGGATGTAGGTGGGTGGGTGGGTGGATGGGTGGATGGAGTTATTTAGCATTTTGTTCACCACTCATTTACTTGCCTGGGAGTTGTTGGGAACCAGAAACAATTTTGTCAAGCAAACCTTTCATGTAAAATTTACATGTTGGTCCTCATTTTATTATCTTTATAATAGAGCATTGTAGACTTGAACCTATGGCCATATAAATATTATCTTTTCCACGTTCATTATGATTTGTTCAAACTATAAAGACGAAGTTATTTTGAACATATACTAAGATAGAAACAAGTGAAATTGATGGTCCAAAACACTCGAAACGAAACGAGATTCCTTAAAAAGCAACCCCAAAGGCCAGTCCAAGAATTGGCGTGGACAATCGCCTGGATTGAACCAAGCTGCCGCCGTCCAACCCCAGGCACACCTGGGGGGATTTAGGTGGCCTGGACAGCCGCCTGAAATAAGCCGGGCAACTGTCAAGGCCAAAAAGTGAATGTTGGGTTTCGAACTTTCATATATATTTTGACTTGTTGGTGCCTTTTCACTTAGTTTTTTTCCACACATTCGTACATGAGACTTGCAATATTATAAATAGAGATATTGAGAAAGAAAATTATACTTCATAACGTATCACTATCATCTCTTGATCCAAAATTAAAGATCAAATTTTCATTTTAAAATTGATTTTCATGTTCTTTATTACTTAGTTTTGAACTTGTTTTGGTTTGATTACTCCATCAAATTTGCTTTGAAACCTTCAAATATTCACCCCGGTTGCAGAAAATATTATTTGAGGACAACAATCTTGAATTGTATTCTAACCATTCATTTTGCTTGATTTACAAAGTTGTGTAAATCCTTATTTCTTTGTTGCAATCTTATTTGTTCTTCATTCTCCACCATATCATATATTTTCGATCCAACAATCTCAAACATTATTGTACTCGAAATGGAGAATGAAACCACCATGGCAACTATCAAAATGATGCATTAAGACCTTGTTAGGCTTGATAAATTCGATGTGACACATTTTACAATATGGCAAGATAAGTTGATGTTTTTCCTCACAACATTGAAGATCTTCTATATCTTGTATCCGAACTTGGAGCCATTGCCAAAATCAACCCCAGAAGACAATCATGAAATCGAGGTGGAAAGATAAAAGACAAGATGATGAACTTATATGTAGATGACATATTATGAAAGCACTCTACTATATGATCTCTACACTAACACCACTTCGACAAAAGAGATTTGAGGTGCATTGAAAAACAAGTACAAGGCTAAGGAGGAAGGTACTAAAAAGTTTTTAATTTCCAAAATTTTGATTTCAAGTTTTTGGATAATATATTGTTACTTGGACAAACACATGAATTGTCAATCATTGTCAATAAAATTAAATTCATGAAGATAGAGATTCTCGAAACCTTCTAAGTTGGTGCGATAATCGCAAAAGTACAACCTTCGTGGAAAGGCTATAGGAAGAAAATACTTCATAATTTCGAAGATGATTCTTTTGAAGGGATTCAAAAGCATCTTCTAATTGAGGAATATTCAAGGGCACAAGATTGAAATGAACATTCTCTTGAGGGCACTTCCAAAGCTCATGTCGTGAATCAATTCAAAAAAAAAAAGATTCACGAAAAGAAAAACATTTAACTCCAACGAAGATGACAAAAACAAGGATAAGAAAAAATTCAAAGTCTCTTGATATGTGTGTGCGAGCCTGAACATTATACACGGGAAGGCAGAAAATCGCAAACAACCAAAATAAGAAGACAAAGTGAACCCATTGACAACGACAACATTATTACAACAGTGAGTATTTTAAATGCGGTCAGGGAAAATGTTCAATGATGGTGGTATGACAATTGTATTACCATCTATGTGCTATGATTGAACTCTTTTCAAGAACTGTCAAAAGTGGACGATGAACACAATCAATTGGAAAATGAATTTCAATCAAAGGTTGTTGTCAAGTGGAGCACAGATTTAAATTTCACAAACGGGCAGAAAATTACTCTTATTAATGTTTTATATGTACTAGGCATGAATAGAAATCTAGTTTGTTGGGATTTGTTGGGAAAATCAGGAATCAAGTCCGGATATAAGTCGGACAAACTTGTACTTTCGTGTAATGATTTATTTGGTGGTAAACACTATTCTAGTGATGGGATGATAATAAACTTTGTACTATTGACGATGATATTAATAAAATTAGCAATTTAATGTATGTGATTGAGTTTATTTCATTATGGTATGAGAGACTAGAACATATTGGTTATTCTAATTTGAAAAGAACGATTAAAATCGAATGATATTATGTGACAATCTAGAACATAATAAATGTGAATTATATGTTAAGTTTAAAATGATTAATAAGCTATTTCATAGTGTTGAAAGGACTTCTAATTTCTCAGACTTGGTACATTTTGATTTATGTGAACTTAATGGAATGTTAATTAGAGAAAGTAATAAATATTTTATTACTTTTATTGATGATTATGCTAGTTTTTGCTACATCTATTTGATGAAACACAAGGAAAAAGCATTTGGCATGTTTAAGATATACAAAATTGAAGTAGAAAACCAATTGTAGCGCCCCGAGTTCTAAATACTCGGTTCGCCACGTCATCTTCTGGTCTAAACTTTAAAATAATATTTTACCGGAAGAAATAACTGAAATTCATTTTTTGCAACATTAAATAAACTGTAATGGTCGATAAAGTTTAAAATCTTTATGAAACAATTCGAAATAATAAATCGAGCCATTAATATTGTAAAACTATTGACCATGTCATAATTTCTCAAATAACTGAATTTCTCAAATTATCAAATGTTTGGAAATACGGATCATTAAAATAAGAATTTCAACCATTTAGCGACTATTGCCACAAACATCCATCACTTGTCACCCTCTCCGAAATCTGCAAATGTTGTTAAAAATAGACATGAGCATTTCATAGAAATACTCAGTAGACTCATCACCAATTAATTAATATACAATATAATTGAACACAGAAATGCAGGCTTTTTAGAAATCATAGGTGTGGGTTGCTCTTCTCGTGCATTAAAGCACATGGCTTCTCTTTGAAAATCATAGGTTCTTTAAAATCATAGGTGTGGGTTTATCTTTCTTCTCGTGCACATAAGGCACATTAGTTATGCATAACATCATCATTTATCTTGCAAGACATTCTCTTCTTTCTTTCTCATACATAAAAGCATATAAGTTATGACAAGCATAACAACATAATTATTTCCGAAGAAATACATTCTTGTCTCTTTTCATAAAAATGACTTTCATATGAGTCACATAACATACACATTCACATACAATCATAATTTAAATCAATTAATAGGGGTGAGTCTACCTTAAACTTAACGAGTGTGGTTGAGCGGGAATGACTTCAATCTTTCAACTCTCCGTATGCCTCGTCTAGCCAATTAGAAAGTAAGTTAAATTAGTCTCTTGAAATTTATAGCTTAAAAATGATAAATTACAATTTGGGGACTGAAATTGATTATTTGAAAGTTGAGGGACTAAAATGAATACCTTGAAGGTTGAGGGATTAAAATGAATAATTTGAAAGTTGAGAGACTAAAATGAATACTTTTCAAAACCTTAGGTTGAAGCTCAAAATGGATATTGAATTGTGGGGATTGAGATAAGTGATTTTAAAAATGAAGGGCTGATCAAAAATCGTTTAAAAACTTAAGGATTGAAATTGTAAGTTTTAAAACTAAAATGCTGAAATAAACAACTTTAAAAACCCGATGGACTAAGCTGCAATTTCTGAAACTCAAAATATAAAAAACAAAAATTACTTCTCTCCACCCATTCCATTTTCAGAGAAACGAGAGAGAGAGAGAGAGACAGAAGGGCGCGCGTAGGGGGGTCCGACGGAGGTGCTGTCGGCGCCACTGCCGGTGGTTGGCCGGCGGAACGCCGCCCAGGGTGGCAGCGAGAGGAGGCCGAAGAGGGGTTTCTGTATTGAGGGAGTTCGGTGCGAGAAATGGGTACGAACCTGAAGCAAAAATCGAGGCTTGGAGGTCGCGGTTGAGGTGAGTACTTGGCTTCAATTCTTCTCAGTTTTGGGTTTGATTGGCTCATTGGTGGGGGATTTGGGTGTTGATTGGAGCTGGGTTGATTTGGTTGGTGGTCGAGGTGATGATGAATACGGTTTGGAGGTGGGTTGTCGTGAAGATTGATTGTGCAGTGGGTGGTGAGAATGGAGGTGGTGGCTGTGTTCTGCATGTGAGCGAGAGGCGGCCGAAGAGGGGTTTCTGTATTGAGGGAGTTCGGTGCGAGAAATGGGTGCGAACCCGAAGCAAAAATCGAGGCTTGGAGGTCGCGATTGAGGTAAGTACTTGGCTTCAATTCTTCTCAGTTTTGGGTTTGATTGGCTCATTGGTGGGGGATTTGGGTGTTGATTGGAGCTGGGTTGATTTGGTTGGTGGTCGAGGTGATGATGAATACGGTTTGGAGGTGGGTTGTCGTGAAGATTGATTGTGCAGCGGGTGGTGAGGATGGAGGTGGTGGCTGTTTTCTGCATGTGATGGTGGTGCAATGAGATGGTGAATCGGTGTGTGGGTTGCTTGGTGGTTCAGGTTTGGCAGCAGGGTGAAGGAGCTCGAAATGTGGAAGTTGTGGTTGGGTGATGAAAGTGGAGGTGTGGGGGTGGTGTTGGCCGTGAATGGTTCGACAGTGGTGATGCTGGTGGAACTTCAACATTGGAATAGCCATGGGGGAGGAGGAAGAATATGTTACCTTGGCTGTACTGAAATGGAGGCTGAAATGGCGTGGAGCTGGGAGGAGGTTGGGACGGTTGAGAGGAGAGGCGGGCTGTAATGGAGCTTGCACTGGGACGGTTTGGGGTGGTGAGATGATGCTGAGATGGGTTTGGAGGGGTAGGTGATATAGAGCTAGGGTATGGTATGGCATGGTATGGGATTGATGTGATAAGTAGAAGTTGGTAGTGTGAAAACCTAGACAAGCATTGCACGTAGTTCGAGGAAAATTCGCACGCGAAATCAACTGGGTCGGAAGAATGAAACTGATAGAATGAGATTGATGAAATTTGGAATTTAAAATGATTTTGAAAATAATAATTTAAATAAATAATTAAAATAATAAAATTTGAGAAATTTGGAATTTAATTTAAAATCGAACGAACTCGATATTTCTCGACTTGGATAGACGAACGCGTCGTGACGTTAACTTAAAAATGGGTGAGATTGCAGCGACACGATTTTCGAAACTTTGAAATAATTATTAAATTGCGTAAAAATTCTCGGTCACTACACCAATTGTGCGAAAATATTAAAATTCTTAGAAATGATATAGGTGGTGAATATTTCTATAATGAATTTAATATCTTTTTTGAATAACATCATAATACATCAATTTCTTGCACCTAGACACCTCAATAAAATGGTTTAGCCGAAATGAAGAATATGACACTAGTTGAAATGATAAATGTTATGATTTTACATGCTAAGTTGCCATTTAACTTGTGGGGTGTAGTTTTATTAAGTGCATGACACATAATTAATAGGATTCTTTTAAAAGATTTAGGTGGCGTTCTGTTTGTATTTTATTTTGTATTTTCATTTTCGAAAATGTTTTGTGTTTTGTGTTTTCATTTTTGTTTTCAAATTTGCTGAAAACGCGTTTGATTTGTCATTTCTGAAAACTGTTTTTGAAAATGAAAAGCTGGAAAACACGTTATGTTTGAAATTTTGCAGAACACTATTTAAACTATTTTTAATTAATTTGCTTGCAGAATACTACTAACTCCAACTCAAATTTCCTTTCACAATACACTAAAAATATGGTTACATGCAACACACTAATGTGAGCATTAAGAGTCTATATTAACAGAGCTTGGTCAGGTTCGGGACTTGAGAAAGCTCTACTTCTATTAAAATCCAGAAAATGCAAGTTCTTTCAAAACCACCAAAGTCCATTTATCATTGCATTTTTTGAAATATAATAACAAAAATTCTCATTTAATTTTTTTTTGTAATGTTGATATTGAATTCAATAAAACTTTATTTAAACTAAGATCCAAGTTAGGATAATTCTCAAAAAAAAAAAAAAAAAAAAAAATCTTTATTTAGGCTTAGTTCCAAACTAGGATAATTCTAAAAAAAATAAAAAAAAAAATAAAAACTTTATATTAAGCTTAGTTCTAAGTTAAGATAATTCTATAATAAAAAAAATAAATTCCCAAAACGCGTTTTCCGCGTTTTGGACATTTTTTTGTCGAAATACACACAAAACGCCCAAAACGATGTTTCGGGCGTTTTCCGTTTTGTGTACAATTTTTTTTTTTTTTTCCAAGATGCGTTTTCGAAAATGGTAAAGAAAACGCGTTTTTAACGTTTTCGAAAATAAAAACAGAAAACGACCTCAAAACAGCAAAGAGAATAGGGACTTAAGGTTTCTACCTATGAATTGTGGAAAGGAAGAAAACCAAACATTTTTTCTTTATTTCAAACATAATTTGTAGGATATGCTTAGATTATTAAACTTGGAAACCAATATTATTATTAAATCCCAAGATGTAAAGTTCTTTGAATTTATTGTATTCGGATAATTCTTTAAGGGAACCTCAAGTAGAGATTCCATTTCTACAAGATCACGAGTGGACCTTTCGAGGACATTGACACAAATGAATTTCGTAGAAGTAAAAGAGCTCGAAAGGATAAAGTAGTATGACCAAATGAGATTGATTCCCATTTCATTACCTTCTATTTGGTTAAGGGAAATAAGTAAAGTGTAGTAAGAACTATTTCATATTGTTCTTCAAATATAAATCGATCCTAATTCATATCAAGAAGTAAATTCATCTAGAAATAACATTTTTTTTGGAAAGACGCTAATAAAAATGAAATAGATTCAATAATGTCTAACAAAACTTGAGAAATAATTTATTTACCACCCGACTCTACTTATAGACTGTAAATGGTTATTTAGAAAGAAGTATAATACTAATGTTACTCTTAATACCTTTAAAGCACGATTAGTGGTCAAAGAGTATCGATAAAAGGAAGGAATAAATTACTTTGACACATACATACCAGTTGCACGAATGACTTTAGCAAGAATCTTATTTGCTTTAGCTTCAATTCATGATTTACATATACATCAAATGGATGTTAAAACAACATTCTTAAATGTGAATTTCGATGAGAATGTTTACATGGAACAATCGGAAGGTTTTGTTCTCCTCAAGAACGAGTATAAAATATGCAAGTTGGTGAAATTTTTACATGGATTAAAACAAGCACGAAAGAAATGGCACGAAAAGTTTGACTTAGAAATCATGTCTTTTGAATTTAAACATAACGGTGTTGATAAATGTTTATATTCAAAAGTAAGTGAAAGTCAAATTATAGTTATTTGTTTATACGTGGATGACCTATTGATTATAAGTAATCAAACGCAAGGTATAAGAGAAACAAAGATGTTTCTATCTTTCACATTTAAAATGAATGATCTTGGACTAGTGGACACAATTTTGGGTATCAAAATTACCAAGATGAGTAAGGGTTATCCATCAAGTCAATCATATTATATTGAGAACATGGTTGATAAGTTCAAGCAATGAACACGAAATAGGTGAATACCTCGTTTGATTAAGTTTAAAACTTGTTAAGAATGATGGAAGAACAATAATACAGCTTGAATATGCCGGTGCTATTGAGAGTCTTACGTATGCAATGGATTGCACAAGTCCTGACATAGTATTTGTGTTCACTAGAAATGTGTGTATCGAAAATGCACGAGTTGCGTTCAAGTAATAAAGTAAACTTTGTGAGTCCGGATTGTTGATTTCACGAGGAATGTATACTAAATTACATCATAGTTAATTTAATTTTAGCAAAGAAGACACAATAAAAAGTTAAATTTTTACAAATGAAAGATAAATAAACTAATTTTAAATTCTAATAAAATAAGGAAATGATAGATTAAATAGTTGAGCTTCACGATTTCATTTAACATTCGCTTAATTAATTTCTCGACGTGTAAATTAACAAATTACTCATTTATAATGTTAGGTCTAATTTTTCTATTTTAACTAATAGCATCTATCAAGTGAAATTAATAATAATCAATTGGTTTAACCCACTACATCTCCACGTTCATTAAAAATCAATAAAAAAAAACATTAACTCTTCGTGAAAATAGCTCAATGGATCACCAATGGATATGAGTATATCTCTATCTCCTAAATTATGACCTAGGACATTTGTTATTTGATCTAAAATGTATAATATCTCTCGATCATTGTTCGCTAGAAACACACCGCAAGTGCATGTATCGCTTACAAGTAATAGTAGACTAAATGAATCCGGTTTATCGATCCCACAAGGATTGTCTATTTCAACTACACTCTAGTTTAATCAATTTTAACAAGAAACACACACAATAAAGTTTTGATTAGGAATGTTCTCGTACTAGAATTAAAATCGCAGTTGTAAATGAATAACTAAAAAAATGGTGATGACTTGATGATAAAGGAATGTTGGGATTCTTGATTCCACTTGACCATTACCTAATTGAATTCTCAACTAGCAAATAGAAATGCAATTTATTAATTATGTTAGACCCGATTTTCCAAGCTTAGCCAATTACCTCTCTCGAGTGAAATCAACCATAATTAGTGGAATTAACCTACTATATCTCTATGTCGATTAAAAATACACCAATTGTATTAAATCTTTGTGAAAATAACTCAATAGATCATTTAGGATTTTAGGTATATCTCTATTCTAAACAAGAACTTAGAGCAAATATTGTATTGATCTAGAATACACAATAATTTCTCAATAATTGCACATCCCATGAATTCCAAGCATAAATGTAGCCACAATAAATGCAAGTCAATAAATACAACAATAAATGCACAAGATAATAAATAGCCTAAATTCTTAATACAAGCATTAAAATCAACTAAGTTAGGTCAAGCTTCATCAAGCATCCCAACACAAAATAGTTTAGCCCATGATGAAATAATAATAAAATTCAAGAATTAAATACATCATTTCAACAATGAATTAAAGTAAATAGAGAAATATAAGGATTAAACAATAACTACTTTCCTTAACCAATGATTCTTACTTCAAAATATCAATATTCTTCCACAATGGCATGAGTATTTCTCCCCTCAATCAACATTCATCAACTATACTAACCAATTATAAGAGAAAATGACAAGAGATTAGCAAGAAAATGAAGAACAAAATGAGAGAAAATGAGTTTTTGGATGAAAAATGGAGTTCCAACCTTAAACCCTAGCCAAAATTGCCCTAAAAACACCCAATTTCTCGTAGATCAGCGTCCTACAGCGTTTGGGCCGAACCGGGTCGATCGGGTCGGCCCAAAATATTTTTCAAAATTATGACCACGCGATCGCGTGGCTGAATGCCTTACGATCGTGTGGTTGAGCTGATAACTCTCAGGTTGGATTTTTGGTCTGATTCGCGAACGCGACCTGTTAGAGCCACGCGATCGCGTGGTTCACCTGGACGCGATTTTGCAGCTCCGTCCTTCAATGATTTGCAATTGGGGTCCTCCAACTTTCAATGTAGATCAACTTGGTCCCCAAAGTTTTCGATTTCTTTCAATTGAGCCCTTCCAAAAGTGCATATGAGTCCGTCAACTTTGAAAACTTGCAATTTAGTCCTTCGATCAATTGCACATGCAATCCACAACTTTTCGAAAGTGATAATTTGGTCCCCAAACTTTGATTATTTGAAGGATTTGACTCTTTTCCCCTCAATTTCTTCAATTATTCATCCATTTATCTTCTTTCTTGTGTTTTCTCAATGTAGTTGAATATTGAACCTATTTAATCACAAAATGTGCACAATTAATAGATATTTGTCCAAATTGCTAAAAAAGTATCACAAAAAATATATGAAATATGCATGTAAAATGCATTCAACAATCATCATACACCTCGCAAATTATATATTTGGTGATCAATCAAACACATAAAATAATTTCAATAACAAACGCACATTAAAATAGGCAATAAAAATCAATAGGCAAATATTAAAATTACTTAAACTAAATTAAGCTACATTAATCATACCGACATTGAAAACTAGCTCATTGTAATACACAACAGATGACGTTTATGAAAATACATCACAAAATATAAAAATTAAAATATAAGATAATAAAATTTAACACTTCCCTTGATATTGCACCAAAAATTCTTCAACTTTGCTTTGTATCTCACATCTCTTCTTGTTTCTTTTGTTTCAATGGATGTTAGAAACTTGGAAATAAAAACAAAAAGTACAATCAAACTAAAAACTATCTGAAACAACAAGAAGAAGAAAATGAAAAATGAAAAAGTAAATGAAGGCTAGGATTTGAGGGGATTTTTTTTTTTTTTTTTTTTTTGAGAGAGAGAGAGAGAGATGAAGTGGGAGTATAAATACTCCTAAAAATCAAGCCTTACCAAGTCCCAAAAATGTCCTTAAAATTGTGAGATCTTGGCCAAAAAGTTGCCTCGCGGTCATGTAGGCTTAATGCCCGTGATCACAAGGTTTCACTATTTGAACACCGAATATTTGATGTATCGAGCCGCGACCGCATGTATGGTTAACCACGCGATCAAGTGGTTCCACTCTTGGTTCCATTTTGTGAATATTGTGGTCAAGTCCTCTGTTTTTTGATCTTGTTCAATGTGGTCCCAACATTTTGACTTTCATTACAAAAATACCCATAAAATATTTGCAATGGATGTCCTCCATCTTTATTGGACATTGCAGTTCAATCATCAAGCTATTGATTTCTTTCAATTAGGTCCATAGACATCAAAATTGCTCTTCTTTTAACTCAGCTTCTCTTTAACTTGTCAATTTTCTTTTCAATTGATGTTACACCTAAATGTACAAGATAAAAACAATTTATAAGTAAAAATTCGCTCAATTTGTTGATTAAAATATCATTTTAAGAACTAAAATAAGTGTCTAGAGCACACTTATCACACCCCCTAACTTGAGATTTTGCTCGGCTCGAGCCAGATTATATACTACTACAATCAAGAAATATGGAACA
This sequence comes from Ligustrum vulgare, assembly GCA_963555705.1. Lineage (NCBI taxonomy): Eukaryota > Viridiplantae > Streptophyta > Magnoliopsida > Lamiales > Oleaceae > Ligustrum > Ligustrum vulgare. Next base: position 9,648,855 of record OY743184.1, on the reverse strand, counting down.
TGGATCAACAATGTTAGAAAACTTGCAAATTATTCATGAGTGTAAAATTGTATAATCAATTCAAGATTTTGATTTCAAATAATACTATCACAAAGAATTCTAATTTATCCGATGTTCGATTGGTGTGTTTTTTTTTTTTTTTGCCACTTTCAATCATCAATTAGATTTGAAAAAATTTCAATCCAGTACTAACCCACCATTAGTGGTCAATTCTTTCCTTTTCAGCTTGTGACATTCATCCCCCAAAATTATTTTTTTCTTTTCCAAGATGCAGTTCTAGAGAACACTTATTTATTTTTCCACTCTAGTTTGGTTGAGCTTTACCGAAATCTAAACAATCTAGATATACGATGATTCTCTCAAATTTTAAGTGTTCCAATTTTAGTTGTACTCTTTCTTTATCTTCTATCTATCTATTTATATCTTAAAAGTGTGGACGTGTGAGAATCTTTTGATTTCTCATTTTATCTTCACATTCTTTTTTTCCTCAATAATACCCTTAATTCACTTATTAAAACTTATTTTACATTTATTTTAATTATTATTTCAAAACATTAATTTATCCAAGTTAACTAAATCAAAATTGATTATTTGATTGACATGAATTTAGTGTCATTACTTTTTAATTTACTTTTACAATACAGTCTCATCAAATTTTATTCCCTGTGATAACTCTTTTGTACAATTCAAATAGTGCGTTTATGTGTTTAATAGATTTTATTTTCTATTTTTAATTCAAACAATCTACAATAGGGTAGATATATTTATATCACAATTTTTTATATCTACACCACGTTTTAATTACAAGAATTGTTATCAATATTTACTTACTTTTACTTTTATGTCCTCTATATTTTTTTGAAGTATTATTATTCTTAACTTTCAATTAATTAACATATTTTGATTTTAATCACAATTTCTATCAAATATTTTGTTAGTGGTGCATTGAAAAGATGGGAAAATTTTTATTTTTTTACTTTTGTATTAATTATTTATTTCGGTTATTTAAAATACAATAGGTAAATAAGATCATAAAAAATATTTTGGATAAAAATTTTCTTTATTGACAAGATGTGAAATTTAATAGATGATTGATGATAAAAAAATTATATAAAAAATTTGGGAGCACAAGTGTAAAAATAGGAAAAGCTTAGGGATATTAGGCTGTATTTGATAGCAATAGTGGAATTTGAGTGTAAAGAAAATGAATTTCAGGGAATTGAATTCCTAAAAATTTGAAATTTAATATGTTTGATTGGTTTAATTTTAAATGTGAAAAAATTGGTGAATTTTTTAACTTTTGTTGTTTGATTGACATTATTTTTCTTGAAAAATAAACCAAAATTTAGAAATTTTAATAATTTTTCACATATTTGTACTTGATAATAATAATGTTAATTTTTGAAAATAAATAAATCAATAAACAAAAAAAAATGATTAAACGTGACAAAAATTGTACAAGTTTTTCCCTGGAAAATTGGACCTTCTCTACCCACAAAAATTCATTTTCCTTCTTTTCATAGAATCGAGGCGTGTGAGGGTCCTAGGATGGAAATGGTTTCCATGTCATTAATGTGCAATAAAAAATGTTAAAGTGGAAAAATTGGATGGAAAATGATATTTTCCATGGAAAAAAATGGATATCAAACACACCTTTAATTTCAATTAAAATATGGTGTAATTAATAAATATGTGTTGTCAAGATAACTATCCTCTACAATATCTTAAAAGTGAGGATGGGTTGGTGGAAATGTTTTGATTTTCCATTTTATCCTCAAATTCTTTTCTTTTTCTCGATAATACACTTCGTTCATTTATTAAAATTTACTTTACATTTATTTTAATTCTTATTTCAAAAATATTAATTTATCCACGTTGACTAAATCGAAATTGGATATTCAATTAATATTAATTTAGTGTCGTTACTTTTTGATTTACTTTTAGAATATTGTCCTATGAAATTTCATTTCTTGTGATAACTTCATTGAACAATTTAAATAGTGTTTGTTTATATATATATATAATTTTCAAAGTCGGGTGAATGTGATACTTTTTATTTTTAAACTCACTTAAGTTCTTATCAAAATCATCAATTAATTTATGTGAAAAGAAAGATAATTTTTTTAATTATTTTCTAATTAAGAATATAAAATAAATAAATTCAAAATTCTTTGGAAAAGAAAAAATTAAAACTGAAATTTAAATTTAAATTTATATAATCACTGTTTGGTAATGATTAAAATCGGATTTTTTAATATATTTTGATAGAAATTAATAAAACTTGACTGAAAAGTTGTAGGTTAGATGAAACGTGTTATTAAAATTAATTGTTGACTTTAACTTATATTAAAATCTTACTTTTATTTATCCCAAACAAGAGCATAATATTAAACTTTTTTAATTATAAAAATATGCTCACAATTAATTTAATTTATCTATTTACAGTCTTTTCATATTTTTTTGCGACATTATAAATACTTTATAAAGCAATTATTGATTTGTTTAATATTTTATGATATCGGACTACTTCTTAATATATCACACATGATTTATTTATTAAGCTGACATTTTAAATAATTGTCTAATATGTTTTGAAAAACTAGAGGAAAAATCTCAATAAAATATTAATAATTGAAGTCAATTTACCATTTACAATTTAGGTTAATTTCACAAAATACCACTCAAGTTTGAGCGAAATTTCAAATATGCTACAAAGTTCAATCATTACACAATTTACTACTCAAGTTCTAATTAATTACTCAAAATGTCATTTTGTTAACTTTCTTATCCATAAATTGGCACAAAAATCCCTAATGTTTAAAAAAATCGCTAAAATAGTCCTTAATATTTTATTTTGATGTAAAAGTCTTTAATTTTTTTTTTTCTAAATTCACAAAAGTGGTCCTTTTTTATTTAAATGTCGAATATATTCTTATTTTCTAATATAAAATTTTCAATTGTGTCATAACATTTGCAAAAGTACAATTGAGTATGTTCATAACATTTTTTTATATATTTAATTAACAAAAAGTAGTATATTAGATTTTTTCAGCAAGACTTTATTGATCAAATGGTTAATATGTATTTAAATTTGTTAGTACAATCTAAATATCATTATGAAATAAATTAAATTAATATTTATTTGGAATATATTTTTAAGGAAATTAATTCTTGAAAACGAAAAAATTATTATCGTACTTGAATAAATCTCTTGAAAATGAAATAAAAACAGATAATTTTTTTTTAATTATAACGTGCAGTTGAAAATTAGAAAAATGTTAAGGGTCCATTTAAAGTGTGCGTTCGAAAATGAATTTGGGGGAAATGAAGAAAAAAAAAACTATTACATACAAATCTTAATTCAATTTAGTTCATTTTAATTCATAGATTATACAAAAAACTATCTATGAATTAGTATGAAATAAATTAAATTAATATTTGATTGTAATAGCAGTTTTGAAAATCATTTCCCCTAAATTCATTTTCGAACAAAAATTTTGTTATCGTAATTTTCAAACACACATTATATTAAAAAAAATTATTTTTCACTTGATTTTTGAAGAGATTTATTCAAACAAAAAAATGATTTTTTCTTTTCAAAAATCAATTTCTTTAAAAAATATACACCAAAAAAATATTAATTTAATTTATTTCATAATGATATTTAGATTATACAATAAAAAAGGACCATTTTTTTTAATTTAGATAAAAAAAAATAAGGACTTGTATTTCAAAATAAAATATTAAGAACCATTTTAGCAATATTTCCAAACATTAGGGACTCTTTGTGCCTATTTTTGGATAAGAAAATCAAGAAAATGACATTTTGAGTAATCAATTTGAACTTGAGTGGTAAATTGCGTAACGATTGAACTTTAGTGGTATATTTGAAATTTCGCAGAAACTTAAGTGGTATTTTGTAAAATTAACTTTTTAGAATTTTCTTCTAACAATATCAATTACGTTAACTACTTTAAAAACAGTAGTAGTAATTAAAAAAATTACCTTCACATTCATCATATACATAAGACGTGCAAATGATATTTAAAAATGTCATAAACATTGGAATGCTTATTTTGTTATATGGTATAGTTACGCTTCATTAAATGTAAGAGGTGCTGAAATAAATTTGTCAAAATCATTTCTTTGAAAGCCTCCATGTAGCAAGTACCAGTGTACCACAACACAAGAAGACTACTCAAATTTAAGTCAATCTATAGCTTATGCATACACAAAGCTCAGTATCTCAATCCTTGTATATAAACTCGAAATCGCCCTATTGTCTAAGTATACAACTCAACCATGCACCGAACCAAAAAATTCTCCTCTTACATTATCACCATATCGTGCAACATTCCCGCAGCGTTCGAGTTTCGAGTAGTGAGGGTAAAAGGCTTCACATAGCTCATGGTACCTCTCAATATCAAAGTTGTGACTTCTCATAAGGTTCTTTTGCTTCACTTTGAACCGTCGCTGAAAGTAGCCTTCAAAAGTGGGCTCTTTTGACGTCCTCAAAAAGAAGGCGTAGGCAAGTGCAAAGTGAAGAGAGGTGACAAAGAAGCAAATGGGCTCCATCACATCCCAACTTAGTTCCCAAAAAGTGAGCCTCATAAAGCCCAATGTCTGAAGGACTAAAAAGCCCAGCCCACAATAGAGTTCACCACGAACAAGGGATTGGGCTTTTTGGTCAATCAAGGCCTTTTGATTTTCCAGCTGGTCCAGTTCTTTCCTTCTTGGGTCGTTTGGCATCGTTATTGATTGGGAAATTATCTTCTCCATTGATCTTGCCACCTGTACACAAGTGAGAGGTTAAGCTACCAATTTCATGAGGAAAGAAGTACTATGAAATTGAAAGACCATGTTTATGAGCCTACCAAATTATGTCACGTGCTTATTTGAATTTTTATTTAGCGTTTATTAGTCATTGCTTGTTAAAAAATACTGTTCTAGCATATGAGGTGTTGGCTCATTCCTCAACAGGCACACCGTCAGATTCCTGATTTCTTTCATCGCATGTGAGTTTACGATTTCATTTTCAAATACACTTTCAATTAATTTTTATCAAAATTTATTAAAAATTATTTTAATATATACCAAAGTGGAACTGAATATTAATTAATACCTGATTTGGCCTGAGGAAAACGACGTTGCCCAGGACGATGACATTTCCAGATTCATCCAAGGCCTTGGAAAATTCCAACCCCAATTCTTTATTACCAGAAACGTCATCGCATATCCGTATAAACTCGCCGTACGGAATTGTATTCGCCGGAGTATTCCTCAGCCTTTCCTTAACCTTCTCCAACTGCGTAAATCTTAACACTCTCTTCACATCCTTCAAACTTACACCAGACTCGTCCTCCTCCTCAACCAACTGTAGCGGTGGGCTCAGACCGTCAAGGTGGAGGCGGTTATCTCCGGCTATGTTCAGTGATTTTAGCTTCTCTCGAAGCTTGCCACCGGCGGGGAGAGTGAGGAAAGAGGGGAGGTTGGTGGGGGAGGAGTGAATGTTTATGAATCTGCTCTGGAGGAACCGGCGGAAGAAACTGGTGGCGACGGAGTCAGGGGAGTGGGAGTAGGCTTCTGCAGCAATTGGTGGTTTCGGCGAGTGATCGAGAATGGTGACTGGTGGAGAAGAAGATTCTCTGTTGTTATTAGCTCTGAAAAGGCGCTTCGCAAATGTTCTACGAAGCGCCATTGATGAAGGTAGAGAGAGAAGGAGAGATTGTGTTTGAATGGTGGTGCAGAGGAGTCGAGATGATGGTTTATAGGTATTTATAGGTAATTCCCATCCGTGGCGGATCCAGAATTTTTTTTTTAACACAGGCGAATATCAATAAAAATAGGCGGACTTCATTAATTTTTCAAGTCGCAAAAAAGAAAAATGTCAAAAATTCCTACTAATTTTTTTTTGAGCGGATCAACGGCTCTCCTTGGGATGGATCCGCCCCTGATTCTCGGAGTTAATTAAATTGTTGGTCATTCAACTTAGTAGTTGATTACTATTAACTTACTCATCTCCAATTTGTAACTCATATCACTCAACTCTTGAAAAGCATTACCCTTTCCTCAATAACACGAATTCTCTTAGGGTGCCTTTGATTGTCGTTATATTTCATGTGATTTTCTAATTTTGCGCTGTTTGATTGTCTAAGTTTTTCATGAAATTCATTTTTCCACTTGCCTCGAAATTCGGTATTTTCCTTGTTTTGAATGAATTCATTTTTCAAAGGGGGAGGAGATTTTATTTTCCATGGAAAATCTTATACCATTTTTGTTACGTTTGATCATTTTTGTTATTGTTAATTGATTTATTTTTTTTCTAAAAATGAACATTATTATTATCAAGTACAAATGTGTGAAAAAATAAAAAATAATTTTTTTTATTAAAATAGATCAATTTTACTTTATTTTCCATGAAAAATAATGTCAATCAAACAACAAAAGTTGAAAAATTCCCTACTTTTTCCACCTAGAAAATTAAACCAATCAAACACATTAAACTTCTAATTCCCAGGAATTCAATTCCCTGAAATTCATTTTCTTTCCACCCAAATTCCACCTCGCTATCAAACGCAACCTTAGATAAATTGAACGAAAAATCTGACGTGGAAACACTCAGCCCTACTTTGCCTAGTCAGCTAAAAAGCCTGAATATTAAATTTTGTAGAGAATCGTTTTCTTCCCTTATTAATGATCTTTTTCTTCTTCCAGGAACAACTCCCGCCTTCATTGATTCAACCTCCTTATTTCCCCCCATCCACAAACATTGAACCCTAATATTTCCTCCCAACTTCCTCCCGATTTTTTCACAAATTGAACAATTGGGTGTTTCATATTGAATGCAAAATGGAAGTACCCTAAATTTTGTGCCAATGTCTCCAATTTTCAAGCTAAATCCTCTGCAATAAATCTACTCCCATTTCCCTTAATTTCAAGTTATTTCGCTAGGTATTGTAAAGGATATGGAAGACCCGCTTGCAAACTTCCTTGCCTTCAAAGAAGATGGCGTTTTTGAGAACTTTCTTCAATATGTGATGTTTGAAAATGAAGCATATGGAGGTACCATTGTTCATTTTTTTATTAATTTCATTATAGTTTTGTTCTTCTCTGTTAAAGAATGCAGTCATTCTTGCTGAGACATAAAGTCCATATGTTTTAGTTGTTTGTATGGATTGTCTTCAGAAAGAATAAACCTAAAAATCATTCCAATTTCAGAGGTTGATGAGCAAGAAGTGGTCTTGGAGAACTGCGAATTCAATGACAACGATAACGATAACAAATTCGATGATGATGAATTCCAAATTGATAATAGAGCACCAGATCGCATTGCTGTAGGATATAGCACTGTCGTGGGTGAAGAAGAACCTGTAGCCGAAGTGCAAGAACTTGAAAATGATGAATTTCTCTCTTCGGAAGAGTTGGATATGGAGTGTGGTTTAGGTGAGGAAAATAACATTAAGTTTGCTAAGTTTGATCCCGAAAATGAGATGAGTAATATTCAGTTAGAAGTTGGGAAAACCTTTTGGGATATTTAACAATTTAGGAAAGCATTTGGGAACTATGTTGTGATAAGTAGACGTACAATTAGATTGAAGGTAAATGATCAAAAAAGAGCTCGGGGGATGTGTAAAAATGACTGCCCTTGGAAGATTTGAGTTTCATGGAACAAGAAAATAGGTGCAATGCAAGTAAAGTCATACAATGCTACCCATACATGTAATGTGATTAAAAACAGTAGGTATTGTACAGCTAAGTATCTAGCTGAAAATATTTGGAGAGGTTTAAGGTTGATCCAGAATGGAAAGTGAAAAACTTTATTCAGACTGTGAAGGAAGACTTGAGTTTGAGGCTTAATAGGGTTACAGCTTGGAGGACTTGGAGATTGGCTAGGTTGTTGAATGAAGGGTCTGACGAACATCAGTTTGGGTTACTACGGTCATATGCTACAGAGGTTTTAAGGAGTAATCCGAGATCGACAGTTATAATTGTTGTTTCTGAAATAAAATTCAAAGGTATATATATATATGCCTAGAAGCATGCAAAGTTTGGTTTATAGGGGGTTGCATAGGCAGTTGATAGGATTGGATGGATGTTTCCTTAAGGGTAGTTTTGGGGGTCAATTGCTCTCTGCTGTAGGAATATATGCAAATGACTGTATATATCCCTGGCTTATGAGAGAGAAAGAGAGAGAGAGCGCAAGCACCTGGAGTTGGTTTCTTAGGCATCTTGCAGAAAATATAGGAATAGCCAACTTTAATTCGTAGACCTTCTAGACTGATAGTCAAAAGGGGCTTCAGAATGTCATTGCCACACAATTTCCTGAAGCAGATCATAGATTCTGTGTTAGACACGTGTACACAAACTTCTTTGACAAATGATTTAAAGACAGAATATTGAAGGACCTTTTATGGAGGGTAGCAAAATCAACACATAATGCTGATTTTATTTATTGGATGGAGGAGTTAAAAAAAATCAGTAAAGATGCACATGATTGGTTAATGAAGAGACACCCTTCAGAGTAGAGTAAGGCACTTTTTGCCAAAGGTTAACAGCGATATACTTGTGAATAACATTTGTGATGTATTCAATAAAATGATCCTAGAGAACAAGGAGAAGTCTGTGTTGACATTATTGATTGACATGCACCTAAATTTCATAAAAAGGATTAGAACAAGAAAAGACAAGATGAGACGCATTACACCATTGTGTCCTAAAATTCAACAGAAGTTGCACAATTTCATAGAACAATCAAATGACTGTGGGAAGAATACGTTTTGTACATGATTTAATATTCAGGTGTCTTTGTTTACAACGTAAACTAAGGCTGATTTTCTCCCCATGGACAACACGTTATGTCACATATGATTTTCCGTTAGATTTATCTAACGAAATCCATGCTAGTGAGGAGTGAGTAATGCTTTCAAGAGTAGGGTGAGCTGTCAGTTACAAATTGGTGATGAGTGAGTTAGTAGAAACCAAATGCTAAGTTGAATGACCAACAATTTAATTAACACATAATTCCCGGGTTGGAGGGTAGAGATGAGAGAATCTTCTCTTTGTTTAGAAAGGAAAATCTCATTATTAATAATTAGAGCCCGTTTGATAATGTGAATATTTTTTGGTTTTGTAGTTTTTTTAGTTTTTTTATGGACGTACGGTTTAAAAATATTTGAAAGTCAAAAATTGTAGGCTTGACTAAGAATGAATGGTTGAGATTTAATTTGAAAAATTGTAGTAAAACTTTTAGCTTTACCAAACAAGCTCTTAATTCAAAGTCTTGTTTGGCTCTAGAAAAATCATGTTTGGAAAGGATAATAATCTCATTATTATATTTATGGTTCTGTTCGGAGGCTATTATAATGAGTTTAAATTTGTTATTTGAATTTTTTAGGTAAAATATGTGATTAAAAATTGGAGAAAAAAATGTGTAGTTAAAACATTTTTTGGAAAATTGTGTCGTTTAAATTTTTGTTTAAACAGCAGTTGCCGAACATAGGCTAAGAGATTTTTTAGTAAGCCAAATAAGATAGCTTATAACTTATTTGGAGAGTTTATAAGCTTCATGTACTAAAATAAGTTCCATTTGGTCGATGAGCTTATTTGAGAAGCTAGAACTTATTTTAAAAGCTACTTTTACAAGCTTTTCAAAAAAGCTCCATGAGCTTTTCATTTTTTATTCTATTTTTAGTCTCTTTATTTTTTTTAAAATTACTCCCATATGCCATTAGGGAATTTAAAATATATTTTCCTTTTATGCCATTTTGTATTTCCGAGTTAGCTTTTCAGCTCGTTTTTTCAAACATTTCTATTTCAATCAACTAGCTTATTAGCTATCCACTATCAACTATCAGCTCACAATTAGTTTTTCAACTATAAGCTAGCTTATCAATTATCAGGTAACTTATTAGCTTGGTCCGTTAAACATAGCTTAAGCCTTTGTTTGACTATCCATTTATAAATGATTATGTGATAATATTTAATTGAATTTTTTTTAAGAAATAAAAAAATTTGATGGTTAAAGATTCTCTTACATCATTTTTCACTTTTATAAAAAAAAATGGACAAATAAAATATTGTCAGTTCGTTATTCATAAACAATTTGTCAAATACACTATTTTGAGTTTTTTTGGTTCTAAAAAAGAAAATGGAGAAAAAAGGTTTTCATTTCCTAATATATGGATTAAAAAAAGGGGTCAAACAAGCCTGGTCATACAGATAACCATGTGGAAGTGTGTTATATGCAAGACGCATGTGTAGTTCGACTCTTGCATCTAACTATTAAGTGTTCAGTTTGAATCTGTTACTCGTCACGAATAACATATCAGGACAGTATTTATTGAGAACTCACACGTGGGTTTTCCTTTTTTGAGAACTCACATCTGAGTTCTCTCTAACACACGGACAAACACTAGTACAAAAATCACCAAAAAAAAAATGAGGAATATACGTCGGTTTTTAGTAAAATCGACGCCTATAAAAGGACGGTGGCATTTTTGTAAATATAATTAAAGAATGGGCGTCGGTTGTAATATTACAACCGACGTGTAAAATTTAAACCTAGAGAATACGCGTCGGTTCCTCAAGAACCGACGCGTAAAACCGGAGATACGCGTCGGTTTTTGAAGAACCGACGCGTATTCTTTAGAAAAAAAAATTTTTTTTTTTTTTTTTTAACTTTAGGCGTCGGTTGTAATATTACAACCGACGCCTAAAGTCAAAAAAAAAATAATAATTTTTTTACTTTAGGCGTCGGTTGTAATATTACAACCGACGCCCATTCTCCGATTTCCCGCGTCGGTTCTTAAAGAACCGACGCGTATTCCTTTATTTACTTATGCGCAGAAAACTCAGATCATCTCTATTTTTTTCACTACTCGATCTCTTCCCGCCTCTCTCTTTATTTTTCTCTCACTCGAACCACCGCACTATGACGCCGCCGCCGCCACCACCACCATTCCTCCATTTCCCGGCAACGTTCATCACCACATTCCTCCCCTCGCTCTTTATCTCTTCCTCTCCCCGAATTACCGGAGTTGCACCTCCACCACCGCCGCGCACCTCCACCATCTCGTAAGAGACCCACCTCCCTCTTTATATATGTGTGTTTTTATTTATGTATATATATAATGTATGTAAATATATGTGATAATATTTATGCATGTATAATGTATGTAAATAATATGTATATATATGTATTATATATAATGTATATAAATGTATATATGTTTATATATATATATATATATGAGTATTTATATTATAGATGTGTTTGTATATATGTATGGGTGTTTCAACTAGTTATTGATTTAATTTTGTATTGTTGATTTTTAGTTATTAGATGGATAAATTGCAATATTTGAATTATTGAATTTCTATATTGCAGCTGAATGGATGAAAGAAATGTGATGCTACCCCCGCAAAAAAAAAAAAAAAAAAAAAAAAAAAAAAAAAAAAAAAAAACTTTAGGCGTCGGTTGTACATTTAGAACCGACGCCCAAAGTTAATTTTTTTGTTTTTTTGTTTTTTTTTTTTACTTTAGGCGTCGGTTCTAATTAAAACTGACTTTGGGCGTCGGTTTACAACCGACGCCTAAAGTCGAGACTTTGCGCGTCTGCTTCATAGACGTCGCCGCTACAACCGACGCGTATTCCGTTTTCCAACTGACGCGTATTCCTGTTTCTGTACTGGTGAAATTTTATATTGTTCATGATAGACAATATAACAGGTTTTAATAAGTGTTCAAGATGGATTGAAGTATTTTGTATGCAAGATGCGAGTTGATCTAAGGGGATAGTTCGACTCCAGTATTTAACTTTCAAGCGGTCGAGAAGTAAGTGATAAATGTTGTCCAACTTCTCGTCAGGGGCGGCCTTGAGTACAATCCACAAAAACAAAGGATTAAGGCCTATCAAAAAAAATGTCTAGAAACATTTTTATTTTATTTTAAATATCTATATTCTAAAAGAGTAAATGGGGTCCCAACTAAAATTCGCTTAAAGCCTCTAAAATGTCATATCGACGTGAGACCCGCCTTGCTACTCATAATAATAAAATATGTATAAAATAATAATTGATTAATTTTGAAAAATAGAGATATTGCGCAGGAAAGCTTCCAAGAAATTTATGTTTTTCTTTCTTATAGCCTCTCTATATATAAAAGATTGAATCTTCAATTGACACTATTCATCCAATTTCTCTCTAATACTATTTATCCAATTTATGCTCTATTCATCCATTGGCACTATTCATCCAATTGCAATTAAATAATAAGCAGTGCATATGTGTTGATAACAATGCATATTAAATAAGAGTATATTAAAAAATTAAGACATTAATATAATCTCAATAAAAAAAGTAACATATAATTTAGGACAAACCATTTGGAGATCTTCTCATATTCCTATTCTTATCGTTTTGTGTTACTTTTTCTCTTATGTTAATTATGAGAGTTCAAATAAAGTCGTAATGACAATATCTTAATATTGATGTGAAGTTTTTACACAATAATTTGTTACATCATTTTCGAATTACTAAACTGTAGCAAAAATTTTAGTCATTTAAAATGATCCATTAGCAATGTATTTCATCTTTCATTAATTTTTTCTTTCGTTTTCCTTTTTGAAAACGACTATTCTTATCGTTTTTTGTTACTTTTTTTTCGTAAGTTAATTATGAGGGTTCAAATAAAGTCGTAATGACAATATCTTCTCATATTCCTATTCTTAACGTTTTGTGTTACTTTTTTTTGGTAAGTTAATTATGAGGGTTCAAATAAAGTCGTAATGACAATATCTTAATATTGATGTGAAGCTTTTACACAATACTTTGTTACATCATTTTCGAATTACTAAATTGTAGAAAAAATTTTAGTCATTTAAAATGATCCATTAGCAAAGTATTTTATCTTTCATTAATTTTTTCTTTCGTTTTCCTTTTTGATTTGTCCCAAATTATAGGTTACTTTCCTTATTGAGATTATATTAATGTCTTAATTTTTTAATATACACCTATTGAATATGCATTGTTATCAACACATATGAACTACTTATTATTTAATGTAGGGGTATAATAGGTAAAAATGTGAGCAAATTTATAGTTCCAATATATAATAATTATGTTTTCTTAATCCGTGTAAACATAGAAATGAGTATATTTTTATGGGAAAGTAGAAGTATCAAACAAGAAATCTTTATTCGAAGCAGCGTAGATAGGAAAATGCTGGTAATAGTTGCACGCACCAAAACTAGTTTATTTAAAAAAATGGGAAAGTAATTAATTGATATGATTGGACAAACAAATGACACCTTTCACCACCTTATATTATCATCTTCCAATAATTGACCTATGAAATAACTAATAAGGAATGCTCCATTGACTAAAAGAAATTTGGTAAGATGTTAGCTATATTAGGGTATACATCTAGTCGAAATGGTATTCTTTATGCAATATTAATTTTTTATATTGACAAAATGGAAAAGAAAAAAAAAAATCACCTTTGGTCCCCATCTAGGCATCTATGAAATATGAATCTAGTTACATAATCGTTTTCGATCTTTTTTTTTCTTGAGAGACTAATTTAAATTGAATTGTCAAAGTTCCATATTATTATGAACGTGGTAGCTTTACAAGTAACTCGCTCGGATCACTGATTACATGCAATTACTCGGGTCCCACTTAACAGGCTGACCCGACTGTTAGATGATGACGTATTGTCCCCACTGTACCAACACGAATATTGTCATCATACTTTGTCTTCACTCGCACGCTCCTCGAGAAAATTTTTTATGGGGTCACCTATCATAGAATTGCTTCAAGTCAAGCATGCTTAATTGTGAAGTTTCTAACGATGAACTTTCGGAAAAGAAGGTACACCTTATTGATATGAGTGGTTACTATCAAATCTTTTAATCTTTACTGGTCTAGGTGTTACATTACAAATGCTAATAACTGATAAACTATAAAAGAGGCGTTGAAATCATATCCTAAGATGAGAAAGGTAAAACTTCCATTAAACATGCATGATAACAACTTCAATTTAGATATCCGACCTTGCTAAAGCTTTTCTACATGGAATTGAAGCGACGGCTGATTTATAATTCATTAACCTAGACATGTATGGAACAAAATGATCAAAACACAATCCAAGAAGTGAAGTATATGTCTTTTTGGTAGAGATTAAAAACAAATTTTTAGTAGATTTTGATAAAAATTTATGAAAATTATAGGTCCTGTAAAATGTGACTGAAATTAATTGTTGACTTTAACTTAAATTATAATCGAGATTTTAATTTGTACCAAACATTACAATATATGAAAAGACCGTGGACTATCCCAGGACCATTTACAAATTAAAGAGCCCTCAGGGCACATCTCCCAGTGACAAAGAAGAGAGTTGGTAAATGCTCAGCGCGTCCGGAGTGTAGGGTTCGAATCCTGAAATATTGGATTTGCTCCTTGTGGAAAGCGAAAATTATTGAGAATTGCTTATACTTACTCAATTCCTCCACCCTGTTCCCTGGAAGGTATAATCTGAATTTATAATCTCGAACCAATGACCTTGAGTGTGGTCGTTCGGACCCTCAGGGTGTGGGTTACACATTTTTTTTTTTTTTTTTTTTTTACAAATTAAAGTGAAGGGTTGATGGATAGAGTTGTTTTTTGGATACTACACGTTGAAGTCATGAAGTGATTAATTCATATATTGTTTTTGGACAAGAGATTAAGCAAGTGTTTGGTGAAAACAAGTTTTTCTTCACATTTTTTCAAATCAGTGTTTAACCACGCATGTTTTTCAAAATCAGTCTTCAACCATACCTTTTTATTGAAAAAAAAAAACATTTATTATACCCCTATTTGATGTTGTTTATTGTGAGTTTATTTGAAATGAATAATAATTTTTAGGAGAATGTGTAATTAAAAAGTAAATAATCTTTTTTGGGTTTACATGTATTATTATTTTTGATTGTTTTTTTTTTTTTTTTAATTTTCTCTTTTTTCTAAATTACTCAATTTCAATAATCCATTAAAAGCAAAGCTTACAATATTTGACTTTTTCATCAAATGTATGTTTGATTCTAATTAAAATGAGTTTTTTTGAAATGAATAGTGATTTTTTGGAGAATGAATGGTTGAAATTTGGTTGAAAAGTCAAATATTGTGGACTTGACTTTTAATGAATGTATGAGATTGGGTACTGTAGAAAAATGAGTACATTTTAATGAAAACCAAACTGACAGGGTCAAATCTCAACCATCAATTTTCATAAAAATCACTATTCATTTCAATTTTTTTTTTTTTTTTTTAAATAATATCAAACACACACTTATTGATAAATGTATGATTAAAAAAAAAGAGGAAAAAAGTGATTTGTTTATAATGAAAATCGTAAAGGGGCTATATATAAACAAACATTGGCTGCCAAACAGCCGAATTAGGTACGAATTCTAACATGATCTGCAAATGTTGTCCACTAAAACTATAAAATGAATTCTAACATTTATCTACAAATGTTGTCCACTAAAATTATAAAATGTTATAGTGACTCTTGTTCGGCGAATACACCACGTGCAGATTTATATGCTTTAAATTTAGAAAAATATACCCCTATTTGACCCCTTTTTTTGAAATCAAATTTATTCAACACTCAATCTCAACCATCTATTTTAGTCAAGTCTACTATTTTTTACTTTTCAAATATTTTTAACCGCACATTCTCCCAAAAATAATATTCTAAACCATAATTTACCCCAAATAATGGGTCTCAAACAAGGGCTAGTTTAGGTACATTTCACGCATATTTAGCAGAATTTCTACGCAATTAATTCTGTATCATGCATATGTAATGAAATTTTGTACCAAGAATCCAATACGCAATGAGATGCATTTGACATCAGAAGTCATTATGTTCAGATAAATGCTTCATGCAAATCCACTGGTGGGGGTATTTTGCTCAAAAATGTCAACCAAAATGCCTGTTCTTGATTTCCAAATCCCAACCATTATTTTATTTTATTTTATTTTTTGCTGCGTATATATTCTTATTCGTGAAGAACATGATTTTCCCAGAATGATATCCGCCACCAAACGAATGGGAATGTAATAGGGAATTTTAAACAAGTAGTGACAGGCAGGGATTCCTGGCATGACCCTTTGAGAAAAGACTGGAATATGTGATCATGATCTATCTAATCGTTCAAATATAAAATCATTAATTGTACTTTGAATTATTTGATAGTTTTATTGAGCTAGCTTGAATTATTTGAAATTGAATCTAATAATCCGAAAAGAAAAGATTTTGACGTCACATGTCACCCAGAAAAAAAAAATGTTATACCCCATGTAAAATTTTCTAATAAAATGTTACAAGTTATATTAAGAAATTTTTCGAGTAAAAATAGTATTAATTAACTATCAATGAATAAATTGAAAAAATATTATAAAAGAAAATACATGTAAATGTCCAATTTCGAGTCAACTCGTGGATTCGGCTAGCGTACAATCGTTGAAAAAATTAAGTCAACTCATAATTGAAATCAAAAGTTCTCAAAAACTCTAGATTAAAATGACCTACTTTGAAACGTTGTAACTTTTATTACCAAAAATATTATAATCTAATTTTTTATTTACACAAAATAATAAAATAACTTTTCAATTTTCAGAGGGGTCACGTAATTCACTAGGACCCACCTTGGTCCGCCCGTGCACGTAAGGATAATGAATGGATATGCACAGTGGCGGACGTAGACGTTTCATCTTAGTGGGCACAAAAATAAATTTTTATTATTCGTGGCGGAGTTTACGAGGGTTCGGTCCCCCGATTTTTTTTATTTTTAGAAAGAGCCTTTAGAAAATGCAGATTTATGTTTCAAATATCTATCCATAACTAATACAAACAATTAAATAAACAATTGTAAACAAATATTCAACGAATACCAATCACCACGATTAAAGTTGTATAAATGTTGCGAAAAATGAAGAGACACTTGAAATGTTATTACAATTTTATTTATCAATTACTGATACAAACAAAGAAATAAATAATTGTATAAATATATTCAATCCTCAAATGTAAATTTAAAAAGAGATCAATAGCATAAAATATTAATTTGAAAGTATAAACTCCAAACAAAAGTATATAATTTAACCTCTGTTTGACAAATTATATATAAAAAAATATATATGTTTTTAAACAATATAATTTTTCAAACCACTTTTTAACATCACTAATTTTTTCTGTCTACTTTTCAACCACATATTTTACATTGAAAATATAAAAAAATATTTTTAAACTCAAATTTTTAACAAACTAAAATCTCAAATTCTAGTTTCTTTAAAAAAAAAAAAAATCAGATTTTTTAGTGGGGCACGTGCCCCACTATGACCCACCTTAGGTCCGCCTTCATATGCATATGGAATAACAGTGGGAAAAAGCTAAAACTCGTATAAGAATCCCTACAAATTGGGAAGTGGGAAGGCCATTGGATTCCATTAGGTTTGGGATTGTATTCGGACATTCGTGGGATGTCTACTTACCCCATTTGCTTTTGTGCATGCCTGCCTCTACTCTTCACGCTCCTTTAGTTCGGCTCAATACGAAATACGAATGTTTGGAGAACTGTGTTACTCTAGTTGAACGTCAGTTTCAATTCAATACTATTAATTCACTCTAATATGAATACAAAGCTCAATCATAATGTTAATGGTTCATCCAATTATGCTATTAATTTCAATACTAAATTCTAGTTGGGATTTACGATTTCACCTAACCAATTAAATTAACTCCAATTACATGTTTTATTTCCTAATTATGTACTCGGTCGAATTCACTAATTTATATTGAAATTCATCTCTCGAGTTTAAATCAATTCTACCTACATAAGTCAACCATGTATCTCTACAGCGGGTCTGAATATTCCTTATCTAGATGCAATAAATACAAGAATTCACACACGACCGCAATAATAACAAGAGTATATCTCTATCTCTCGTTCAATTATCGGATTTATCACCATGTTCTAAATTATTAACTCACCTCTCGGATTATGGAAATAATTCAATATATCATGAACTGGTGATCAAGCAATTCAAGCATTAAGAATAATAATAAATCAATACATGCAACTAAACATTAAAATAATGAAATTTGGAATTAAAATAATATAACTAGGCTACATCGTTCATCCTAACATAGAATTTAGTTACACATCATCAATAAAGAACAATAACAATAAAAATTAACGTTCATTAAAAATAATATAAAGAATGGAAATCTTGCACCAAGTTTTGATTTTTCAATTATCTTCAATTCACGCCCCTTTGCGATGCTTGATTCCCCAATAATTTGATGTTGATTTCTCGATTGTGGCTCGTTCTATGGAGAGGCAAAGGTCTGAATTTCGTGCCTATTATGTTGTATATATAGGTTTTGGAGAAAACCTAGGTCAAAAAGCCCAATGCCTGTAAAAAATGACGAGAAAAATCTGATCAGCGGCCCAGTCGGACAAGCGCGCGATCGCGCAGGCGTAATGCCAGCGATCGCGTGGAAGACCTTATAACTCTCGGGTTATAATTTACAACCATCTCGCGATTGCTTGGTGTGTAACCAGCGATCGCGACTTCATCTTTCTTCCGGCTGTGCAAGTTAGTCCCTGACTTTTAATTGCACATTCAGTCCTCAACTTTCAATTGTTGCAATTTAGTCCCACAACTTTATCTTCTTCTCGGTTTGACCATTCAAGCTCTTAATTCATTCAATTAGGTCCTCCAACCTCTGATTTAGTCACTTTGGCACCAAGCATGTTTCCCGGTTGTTGTCACAAACTCCTCACTTGTCCAATTTAGCTCCACTTAACATCCAATCGTGTCATTTTTCCATTAATTGCTTCATTCTTCTTCAATTGGGACATTTTCTGAAAAGTAAACAAATAAACATAAATTAAATAGAAAATATTCCCACACGACAATAATTAATCCTAATTTAGACATACAAATAAGTGTATAAAATACGCTTATCAATAGATTAAACTGTAGAATCAAAAAAAATGACGTCTGTCACATGGTTTTATATCAATAAGTTCACGAGTTAGAGATAAATGGACTCAAAGTGCTAACATCTGTCTCAAGGTAAACCACGTAGGCCTAGATTGATTATACTATAGTGATCTTAAGAACGAGCACTGATTTTAATAACAAGTGATTGTCGTCCTTTGACCCTTGCTGTCCAACCAAAGATGAACCAATTCAACATTGTAATCTTGTTGATCTAAGATATGGTTAAGCAAATTTAATAAATATACTTTCAAGGCACTTCAATAATTACAAAAGATGTTAAATGGAATGAGTCGGCTTGTCTAAATGTAGAGAAATCAAAACACAAACCCAACAAATCTGTGGAGTATTATTGATTTACGAAACTTTACAAAAACTGTATAAACGTTTGAATCAAAATATTCAGAAAAGGTTTACAAAACCTAAAATATCAAAATTGTAAACTGCGTACAAAGTTCTCAGAAAACCTCTCAAAAAATACAGAAACAAATTATGTTTACAAGAACACATAAACCTCTCTAACAATTTCAAAAGAATATCACAAATTTCTTCTAAAATCAAAGTGAAAGAGAAGGAAATCGCCAAGTACAAAGAGACGTTGTGAGAGAAAGTGAGAGAGTTCAGAACAGAGATGAATGAGTCAATCAGAATGAATGCATCTGGACGCTTCCTCGCCTTTTCATCCGGCTTAAGTGATAAGGTTGATCCAACGGCATCAACTGATCCAGGTGGATAGATCAAACGATTGTAACAATATTCAGTTAGCTTAAGAAAAGCGTGTTTGATGAAACGCGACTTGGGCTCCGGGTTAATGAGTGTAATGGGCTCAGTATCATTTGCAAATATTAGGCTGACTTTATGCGCTGCAGCTGGGCCAACTGACTTCACACTAAAGAAAATTGATCTTGACTAGCAGTAATGGCTCCTCTATGGGGTGAATAACCCTTTTTTAAGCCGAAAATTGCATTTTTTGGCTAATTTGAGCCGATCACATGAATAACTAGTCGTTCGACTTGCTAGTTGGACTTGGATGAGTCGACATTTGACTTGCTCTACTTAACACCCCTTATAATTCTTTTACATTTTCTAGCTAAACACACTACAATATTTAAGATAATGAAGCTACTTCACTACAAGAAAAATAAGTGAAAAAGACGAAAAACTAAATACAACACGAAAAGTCGTCTCTATTGGTCCACTCAATAGAGACGACTCCATAATGTCGTCGCTATTGGTTGCCAACTAATAGAGACGATGTAAAAAGTTGTCTCTATTAGTCGACTAATAGAGATGATTTTTTGTCGTCTCTATTTTGTTTTTTATTTTTTTTATTCTTATTTTTTAAAATTTCTCCATTTTTTTGTTGACATGTTTGATTATTTACATTTATATAATTAATATTAATTTGTTGAGAAAATATTATTAAGTTAACTAATATATATTCTTTAAAACAAAATTTAACACAAGAATTCAATTATCTTAGTGGTTGGGATATCACCACCCAACACTTAGGTCCCGAGTTCGAATCCAAGACATGCACAATTATCATATGAATTAAAGAAATTTTTGAGGGTCGACGGTTCGGATCGATATTTGGAACGAGTTAAAAAGGGATTGAATCGGGTCAAAATAAAAAAATTAATTAAATATTTTCACAAATAGAGACGACATTCTAAAGGTCGTCGCAATTACCCTAGAGGAAATAGAGACGACAGGATCTTCTCTATTTATCTTCAGCTATGGACCTATAGAGACGATTCATTGAGACGACAAAGTCGTCTCTAATAACTAATAGAAGTGACTCTAGATCCTTCGGAGTCGTCTTTGTTCCAGATTCTCGTAGTGCTTATTAATTGTAGTTAAGTAATGCGTGATTCTAACATTTTTCATTATAAAATAAAATTAGCATATGGTAAAGACGAAACGTGGGATCTCCTCGACACGACAGTCGTGTGTAGCAACGCATTACAAACAAATTAATAGAATCCTTAAGCTTATAATTGTTAGCATTATTTGCGTCTAAACACCGGAATAATTCTCTCTTAAAGCTTCCATAAATTTGTGGCTATTGTTTAGTGGAATCCCCCATGCCTAACTTGCCTTATTTCAATTGGACAAATCATTAACATTTCATACATGTTAGGTAAGCAGGATATTTTTTTTTAAATTTTTTTCCCTTCTATTTGTATCAATTTTATCAAGGTGTTTGAGCATTTGAGCTGACTTATTATTTATTAGAAAATTGGGTTCTTGTTTTCTCTCAACAAATAAGTTCCTACTCTATAATTATACTACATATTATGGTGTCTCTATCTAGATGTATGTTTATCTATTAATAATGAAATTCATAATTTAAATATGTACGTGATTTCAGTAAATTATGATTGTGTTGAATAAACTTGTATCAACATTAAGTTTTGACTTCGATCTCATTTCTAAGGTAAGCAATACTTGTCCTAAGACTCCTAATTGGTGTATTATTATTTTATGAACAATGAAATCCATTGTTGAAATTGTTATCTGAAATCGATGCTCTAAAAAGCGTATATGCTAAGAGTGATCCGAGTGGAGATCAAGTTTCAAAAGCGTTTCCTTATTTTTAATAAAATTTTAAATTTTTAATCGTATAAATATAATTTAATAAATAAAATAATACATATCATACATCTAAAATTTTTAAATATTAAAATTATGCAAAATTTTCTAAAATACAAAAACCAGACTATTTTTCATAATTTTAACTTTCAATTATACGAGTACTACTTAATAGATTTATAGGAGCTTCATACATATTTTCAAGTTTCCGACAAGTCCTACTGAATAGTGAATAGATTTTAGAACACTGCATGAAACTAAAGTAAAATAAAATGCTCTTAAAAAATTAATAAAATCACGAAAGCGCGACTAGGAGCTTAAAATAAAAGGCCTTTAAAAAAAATTAATAAAGTGCGAGTAGGTGTGCCTAGGCACACCGCACACATTAAGCTGTCAACTTGACAATAGCTGGGACGGAGGGACAACATGGCCAACCGACACGGCCACTTGTGCTGGATTCACGAGGAAAAATTATGGATCAGTTTAATTGGATCGCAACCCGGTCCAAAAAAGCCCAATTTCTGTATAGCTTTCAGATAGATTTCCTTCACCTGCCACCCCAAATAAAGTCCAACGAAAACTTGAAGAGCCTATTCACAAATTCACTTACCATTTGCTAAAGGATCCAAGACTCCAACCCACAACACTGACTCTCGACCTAAATCCTAATCCTATTGGAGACTGCTGTATTGGAGCTTGCTGCTGCGCTAGATTGCCCATCGCACCGGCCACCGGTGGTCATCGACCACCGTCCACTGTACCGCACAACACAGTCCGTCCCTGCTGGTTGCTGCACTTGCACACTCGATTTGGTCACCAAAGTGAGTCGCAACGCAAAGCCAGCCGTCCAACCCAAGCTATTATCTGTGTCTTTTGAAATTCAACTCTTGAAGGTTAGTTTGTTTATTTGCTTGCCTGTGAATATGAGATTCTACGAATATGAAAGAACGATTATTTCGTTGTTGAGTTGTTGTTGCCTCTTGCATGTGGTTTAATGTGTGTGATTTAACTGCTTTTGAACATTTACTTTATTACTTGGCATTTAGCAATGTTGGGACTTGAGAGATGTTGTGTTAATTGTTAAATGATTTAGTTGGGACTTGGGAATTGAGATTTTGGGATTTAGTAATTTGAGTTGGAAAAAAAAATTAGTAATTTGATTTGATTACTTTAAATCTTTAACATATTGTGATTAGCTCTGTTTGTTAAAAATTTTGTGTTTAAAAACACGTTTTTATGTTTTTGAGGTAAAATGTGTAGTTGAAAAGTTGAGAGAGAAAATATGTGTTGTTAGAAAATGGTTTGGAGAATTGTGTTGTTTAAAAATACTAGTAATCGCACCCGTACGATGCAGGAATATATAATTGTAAATTATATATCGAATAAGTTGTAAAAATACAATACCCGACAAAAATAACATGATGAACAAAAAAAAATAACTTCCATACACAAATCATGGATAATTTATAATTTCATTTCTTCCTATAAGATTTCTTACTTTAATGCATAAATTTTGTATTTAATATATAATCAAAATACCCAAGAAAAAAAAAAAAAAAAAGTAAAAAGTAAAGTTATGACTTGCATATTTTTTTAACATTTAATTGTTCATTCTCTAGTTTTCTTAGTTTTTTTATTCATATAGAATTGATTATTCAAAAATAATTTTTTTTAATGTTCATTCACAACCACATATTATTTAAAAACTATTTTTTTACAATTGAACATACTACTTTTTAACCACACATCCTTAAAAAAGAAAATTAATTTTCAACTTTAATTTTTAACCACTCAGTCGATTGATTTGACAATTATTTTATTCTTTATACTACTTTGTTTCACTTTCAATCACACATTTGAAACTATTTCTATAATCTCTATAAAATATACTATTATTCAATGGTTTCCAATTTAACGTCACATTTTATTTTTCACTAAGTAGTAAAAATGGTAATGTTACCAATATATATACATTTGTGCATGTTTTTTTTTTTTTTTTGACACAAATAAACTTATTCATTCATGGATTCTGATATGAGTACATCGGAGATGAACAAAGGAGGAAAATAAAGTCATTCCCTAGAATCTGGCGTGGAACAGGCTGACTTAGCAAGTACGTGGGTAACACGGTTCGCAGATCTTCTTATCCAGTTAAAAGCTAATCCATGTAAATCTCGAGCTAATGAACGGCAGTCCTCTATAATCATCCCGAAGTATGAGTTGTCCGGTTCGTCTTTACATATTGCATTAGTAACGATCAAAGCATCCATCTCGATTACATCAACTTCGGGATATCGATCCTTGATCCAGCTCCGGGATTCTCTGACTCCCAGAGCTTCTGCCACTGTTGGATCATGGTCGCCCCTTATCGAAATTCTCTTAGCTGCCAAAAAAAAACCATGTTCGTCTCTGATTACCATTCAAATTCCTGCCTTTCTTTGGTCTTCGAACAGTGCTGCATTAACATTTAGTTTTAGAGAGCCAGCCCTGGGGGGTTTCCATGTAGTCATTCCATTCTCCTACTCCCGTGGGGCACTGGATGAGGGTGTTCTTTGCACCTCTCGCCATTGTTGGAGAAAATTCCTTGCCCTATAGGTAACCTTAAGTACGGCGGAGGATCGGGCTTGCCAAACTGTGTCATTTCTATTCTTCCAAAGTTCCCAGCAAGTCACAGCAATTTGCTCCTTAGAATTATTGACATCCTCAAAAGCCATTTTTAGCCAGTCTTTGAAGTTTGTTGCTGAAGCAAACTGGAAGTTTACGCCAGTAGCAGTACACACTCGACTAGCAAATTCACAGAGTACTAGACAGTGTAGTATAGATTCTTCCACACCACAGCATACCGGGCAATGTACATCCACTTCCACATGTTTTGTCCTCAGTCGGTCTACCGTTGGTAATACATTCGAAGCCGTGCGCCAAAGTAAATTTCTCACTTTCGCAGGTGCTTTTAGCTGCCATATTTTCTTCCACAATAGGTCCACCGTTTGTTGGGAAAAATCTGGTTTATCTCTTGCAAGTGTTTTATAGCCGCTACGGACTGTGTATGCTCCTTTCCAGTCATGAAGCTAGTATATTTTATCATCGATCCTTCGGTTGCTCAGTGGAATATTGAAGATGAGGTTTCGGTCAGTTGGATTAAAAATATCATTTATTGCGTCCACATCCCATTCATGAGAGTTTTCGAGCATCAACTGGTTCACTGTAATCTCCTCCTCATTTTGTATAGGGTATGTTGATAT
The DNA here is from genome assembly GCA_963555705.1 of Ligustrum vulgare. Classification (NCBI taxonomy): domain Eukaryota; kingdom Viridiplantae; phylum Streptophyta; class Magnoliopsida; order Lamiales; family Oleaceae; genus Ligustrum; species Ligustrum vulgare. The sequence goes on along the minus strand of OY743184.1, from coordinate 9,623,968 downwards.
GTAACCTTGGTTAGGGTCAAGCAGCCATGGATCTCTCCAAACACGTATGGTGTTTCCTCGCCCAACCCTGTACCTACAGCCATTTCGGATTAAAGGTTTTGCTGCCATAATGCTTCTCCATAAATAAATGTATTGACTATATTTTTATTTTTAAGTAGAATAAGTTTGCTAAAACCTTAGGTGGCGTTCTGTTTGTATTTTATTTTGTATTTTCATTTTCGAAAATGTTTTGTGTTTTGTGTTTTCATTTTTGTTTTCAAATTTGCTGAAAACGCGTTTGGTTCGTCATTTCTGAAAACTGTTTTTGAAAATGAAAAGCTGGAAAATACGTTTTGTTTGAAATTTTGCAAAACACTATTTAAACTATTTTTAATTAATTTACTTGCATAATACTACTAACTCCAACTCAAATTTCCTTTCACAATACACTAAAAATATGGTTACATGCAATACACTAATGTGAGCATTAAGAGTCTATATTAACACAGCTTGGTCAGGTTCGGGACTTGAGAAAGCTCTACTTCTATTAAAATCCAGAAAATGCAAGTTCTTTCAAAACCACCAGAATCCATTTATCATTGCATTTTTTGAAATATAACAACAAGAATTCTCATTTAATTTTTTTTTTTTGTAATGTTGATATTGAATTCAATAAAGCTTTATTTAAACTAAGTTTCAAGTTAGGATAATTCTCAAAAAAAAAAAAAAAAAAATTCTTTATTTAGGCTTAGTTCCAAGTTAGGATAATTCTAAAAAAAATAATAAAAAAATAAAAATTTTATATTAAGCTTAGTTCTAAGTTAAGATAATTCTATTAAAAAAAAATAAATTCCCAAAACGCGTTTTCCGCGTTTTGGATATTTTTTGTCGAAATACACACAAAACGCCCAAAACGATGTTTCGGGCGTTTTCCGTTTTGTGTAAAAAAAAATTTTTGTTTTTCAAAATGCGTTTTCGAAAATGGTAAAGAGAACGCGTTTTTAACGTTTTCGAAAATAAAAACAGAAAACGACCTCAAAACAGCAAAGGGAACAGGGGCTTATATTTTTATTTTCTATAGAATTCAATGAATTAATTGTTAAAGTTTGTAGTACATATTTTACAATTTGATGTTATTTTAAATTTATAAAATTAAAAAATAGATAAATGAACAAAATGATTAAATTAATAAAATTAATTTCAAAATTATCAAAGATTTTATCGAAACCTAAAGTGTAGAGATTAAAATGATTTAATTGATTTTAAGGTTGGATATCTATTATTTCTTTTAATTTGCTAAGAAAAAAGATTTGAAATTAATCGTTTATGTCAAATTAAATTTAGGTAAGAAGGATATGTATCATTTTATGACTTAAATGAGATAAATTAAAAAGATGATATTGGAAAAAGTAAAAAGTATAAGTAAAATTTTTACCTTTATTATTTGAGATAATTTTACGAATGACGTGTTTAGAATTTGCTCTCGTTTGTTAGTTTGTATTAAGTTTCTTGTTGAGATCTTGAATTTGACACACATATTGCATATTTTTCGATTTCAAAATATTATAATAATTATCAAAAGAATAAAAATAATCTACAATTTGATCTTTTTATACATGTTTTATTTTTCATAAATCAATAAATCATTTATTACATGTCACCTATAGTTAGGGGGGTTTATTCAATGTAAACTTTAAAAGACTTTTAAAGATTTTAAAAGATTTGAAAAGTTTAAGTATATTTAATTTAGACTTTAGAGATTTCATAAAAATCTTGAGGTATTTAAAATAGATTTTAATTGACATTTTAAAAATCCATAAAAGTTATCTCCCACGTTTTTTTTAATTCACTTGACATATAATTATTATTAATATTCACATTCACACCATATGAAGATTAATTTATTAGTATTCAAATTGTTCAATAAAAAAATAAAAGTATGTAAAAGTCTTTGAAAGTCAATTAAATTCTTTTAAATCAATCCATAAAAGTCTTTAAAAGTACATGAATGTCTTTTAAATAAATGTCCACTAAAGTCTTTGAAAGTCTATAAAAATCCATAAAAGTCAATAAAATCTAACGAAATCCTTTAAAAAAGTCTTTAAATTCTTTCGAAATCTCAATTGAATAAACCCCCCTTAATTTTGCATTAATTGAACTTTCCTAATTCAATTTTTAAAATAATATATATATATATATATATATATATATATATATATATATATATATATATATATATATATATATATATATATTGAACTTTCCTAATTCAATTTTTAAAATAATATATATATCAGTGTTTTAAAATGCGCGAAAATGCGCCGCTTAGGCGCGATACGTGGTCAAAATGTGTCGAATAAGTGGTATGCGGGTAAAAATGCAGTCAACGTTTTTTTTTTGACCGCCTAGGCGCCGCCTAATCCCGCATAAGCGACGCTTAATCCGGTTTTTTTTTTAATATAAAAATATATTTAATGTCTTAAAATAATTAAAATAATATAAAAAATACGAAACGTATTATGACGCTTATTCTTCGCATTGACGCTTCTAAACTTGTGATTTTTGATTCTCGACCTGACGCATCGCAACGCATTTTAGAACATTGATATATGTTAAGAAATTAAGATAAGATTAAGATTTTTTTTTTGCCAAACAGAGGTTAAATTACAGACATGAAAATATTTTTTTCAACCTGAAAAAAGGTCTGAAAGTGGTACAAGACTACAAATTGCTCTAGTGCTACTTCTAATGCTGTGAATACTTCTAGTTCGACACCTTCACAAAGTTCATTATATGTTGCTAATAATTTTACTATTATACGATTTTCGTATTGCTAGATAAGTTGCATACTTATTAAAAAGATTTTGACAAATTTTATTCACAAGCAATGGGCGTTGACTGGTCAACGGTTAATATTTAAAATGAAAATCTTTATTTCGGAGTGTAGAGGAAAATATTGATGAAATGAGTTTTTAAAAGAAAAAGGTGTTCGGAAATTTTTTGTTTTATTTTTATTTTTTGTAATATAACTTTTTTCCTCACATTGATAAAATGTCCAGTTTTAGAGACTACAGAAAAAAATTGCATCATCCTATCTTTCATATTCACAAATAACTAGTGCTTGTTAAAATATTTTGTGTATAGTGACGCCAAAGAAATAAAATAATTAAATAAAAATTTGTGCTGATAAATGGACAGAGTAACGGCAATGAAACAAGAAAAAGAAAGAGAAGAAATGTTGTAAAGTTGAGGCAAATGTTGAACACTTGTTCTTAAGTCGAATTTGCCCCACAACGGTACCTACGGTTTATGACATTTAACTCCAAAGATACAATGGTTCTATATATAGATGATGAAGGGTTGAGAACGAAGTGGTGTAAAGTCAAATCATGCAACACTTCGAAAAGTAGCAACTGTACGTACTTCCATGCGATCGCATGGTTATAAGTCGTGCAATCGCATGGCTATGAGTGACATCGAAAATAATGAAAAAATGTTTCACGTGTGATCGCATGATTTTTATACTATGCGATCGCATGGTCAAAGTTTTGACCAACTTTTTTTCCTTGTAATTTTTTATTCATCCGATATTTTTTTCGAGACGGCAAATATACATTTCAACACATGCATAGAAATCTGAATTCGATCTCCGTTTCTGCGCCCCGATGCGATGAAGTGATAAAACAATTTGTCTAAACGAATTGGGTCGAATTTTAATATTTGGCCGAAATTTCTCGAATTAATAAACGGAACTCACTTTGGTCATCTAATTATCCTTGCCAATTAATTGATGTTAATTTTGTAATTAAACCCTTAATCATTGACGTGATTTTTACTTTTGCTTATGTAAGAGCATCGAGTCATAAAAGTGACTCGAAATATTATTGATTGCTAGACACACCAAAAATAAATAAATAAAAATTGAATGACCTGTTATAAATAATATAAAAATGTAAATGATCAATTACCATTATATCCATATAAACATTACATATTATGATTGTGCCATTAATCACCCCTATAAATAGGAGCTTGAGTTTGTAATATTTGACACACTAAGAAATGAGAAGCATTACTCATTCTCTCCATCTATATCTCTTTCTTGTTCTAATTTTGATAGTTTTACAACACGTTATCAGCACGAATCTCTAGCCAATTGAGTAATATAATGGAAGTATGCTCTACAGTTGTATCTAAATGATGAACTTCTATATCAGAAACCTGATTATTATAAATCAACATTTTTCATTCCCAAAGCAAACGCTTTTGGTTTTAGAAAATAACCCACATATTGTAGATCTGCAAACTTCAACAAAGATGGAAACTTTGCATGATTCAAGAAGTTCAATACGAGGAAAGAAACATGGTCTCGATGTTGTGCAATAAAAAAAATTGGAAAAAGTGTATAATCCGAAACTTTGAAAGTCGATCTACGCAAAACTATACATCCAATCGACGATCGGAGACCAGATCTGAAACCAAGACGACAAGACGATTCTCCGGCATTGGTGCTTGTCGACGGCAGCGAAACTATGCGACGGAGCATGACACCCATGCGCAGACGTCGACTGAGCGTGTGGGAGAGCGTGCGACATTTTTCGGCGACAGTGTCAAAAGGCAGTTTGTTCATATCGATGTCTTTGATTTTTCTATGGTCTTACTTTTCTGTTTGATATAGTTTTGGACATTTTGCAGTGGTCGAAGTGGCGGCTTCGTAAAAACTATTTTTGAAGCAATTTCGGCGAGATTTTGAACTTTGGACCAAAAGTAAGTTTGTTCTAAATCAAATTTCAAAACTATTGACAATTTGAATTTACTCATATGATCAATATATTAAAATATGGACGATTTTGCCCTTAATGATACGTTAAAGTATATCAATCGTGATTTAACGAATTTAATTAATCATGATTACTGATCGGATGATAAATGCTAATAGAATATATATTCTCAATCATTTAACACTACTATGTGATCAATATGATAAATATCCTGATTTAAAACAAGGTACAAGTAATATAATAGTTACCATATCGTGATGTATTGAGTTATTAATTAAATATAAACTCATTATCGTAACAGACTGGACTATTATGAATAATTTGACTGAATTTGGAGATATGACTTGCTCATTTATGAAAGGTAATTATTTCATTATGTTATTACCACCTATATAGTTGGTTTTATCAGCTTTAAATATACATATTACGTTACCACCTATATGGTTGGTTCTACAAGTTTCAAGTATATTATGTTACTACCTATATGGTTGGTTATACAAGTTTTAAGTATATTACGTTACCACCTATATGGTTGGTTCTACTAGTTTTAAATATTTCTACTCATATAAATTTGATATATTGTTGTTATTTGATATTTCAACAAATGGTACCAGAAGTTACCATTAACAAAATATTGTTGGATTTTAATGAAAATATTTTATTAAACGGTACCAGAAGTTACCAATATCCGTACTGAAAAGACAGATGAAAATAAATTATCCAACAAGAAAAATGTTGATATATGATAAGATAATATCACATGATAGCACGGACATGGCTAAAGTGAAAATAATCTCATCAGTATTATGATGTAAATATTATATGATTGAGATAAACAGATTTAATAAAATTCTTGCATAAGCACTTATGTACTCTAGAAGAAGTACATATTTACTCCAGAAGAAGTAAAGATTATCATCTAAACATACTGAAATGACATTATTAATATTGCTCCTGAAGAAGTATAAAGGAGTCAACTAAAACATATAAAGAAAAGAGATACATGCAAAATACAAAAGAGGGAAAATATTTATGATCCTCAAAAGTAGATGTGTGTATCAAGAGTAATAATATTCCGTACTCTACCACCCCTAATCCTTTTTGTAAGTCTCAAGAGTAAGAATACTTCGTACTCTACCACTCCTAATCTTTTTGAGGTTTACAAGATTAAATTCAAATATTCATCAATATTAGAGGCATGTCTCAAGAGTAATAATACTCCGTACTCTACCACCCACAATATTTTGAAGATTTACAAGGTTAAATTTGCATTAATCGAACTCCATTTTCGCTTGGTACCCCTTCTTTGTACCAATCTATCTTAACTCCTGTTGGATCTTATACTAAAATATATGATTGTAACTTTTCCAGCTGTTCGTCGATAGTGGGAGCATAAATAAGGATCCTCCTAGAAAATGGAGATATGAATCCCTGTTCCACAGCATAATCAAGAAATGTTAGTAAACCTTTGAAGAAGTTGTAAACATTTAAAAGCCCAATAGGCTTATTATGGAGACCCAACTGAGCCCATGATTTGCTCTAAAGTACCAAAACCTCCAAGTATGATAATGAAGGCATCAGAACCATATAAAATGAAGTTATGCATTCATATGCGTTCAAAAATAGATAACGTCTGTACTTCATGCCCTCGTATTTTTCCTGTGATATCAGCTAAAGGAATATGTATAACGCCTATTACTCTCGCTTTCTCTGTTTAAGCGGATTGAGAAACACAACTCATCAATCCACTGCTGCCCCCTCCATATACTAGATTGATTGATACATCTCTCTCCCAACTTCTTCCCTAGAAGCACTGATGTTTCTAGATACTCAAAGCTTTTTCCGATTTTTGATCCACAAAATACACATATAGTTTTGATCTGTCGAAATTTTGATGCTTCCATCTTTTAAGAGTATAAGGAAAACAAACTTACAAGAAAATGTTATTTTGGGATGCATTAAACTGTGAAATTACTTGAATTTTTAAACTTAAAAATATTCACTATTTACTGCTCGTCTTTTGAAAAAGTTTTTATTTACTTTTAACTAAATGACGCCACTTTTGATCATATCTCTGACATCATATTTAATGCTCTATAATGGACACTCTTTCGGTGACCTCTCAGTAACAATCTGTTAATAAGCGAAAAAATGTAAATACAAAATACTTTGTTAAAATATATATGTATACATATATACACTATACTGATTTACCTTGTATCTATGATGAGTATCCAAAACATCATTGTTTATAACAGCCTGGCAAACCGGATCTTTTGCTATTATATTTTTGAGACTATAACGGTCTTTATCATTGTTGAATTGAGCCCATAAAGATAGTAGCTCACGCTGCACATACCCACAATGGTGCGTCTCAAGAGTCAATCGGATATCATCCAAAGACTCCTTACTCAGTCCACCCTTAACGAAATCTATTTTATCATCTCGATTTATGGATGAATATCCTATTGATTTATAACGGGTATCACATGTCCATCTAACACATTTGTAACAACATTTCAATATTTTTGCTCTTCGCTTCTTTGCAAAAGTACCCTTACCTAAGCCAGACATGTGCTTAGAAAATGAATATGATAATTCACCAGCTGATCGAACTTTTGCTTTCACAACCAACAAACATCTTCTGGGATACCTTGATCCATCAGCAGCCTCAGTCTTTCGAGTCGAACTCGGTAAATCTTTTTCAAAATATTTTTCGGAAGATTGGAGTAGTATTTGTGAATATTTGATAATATAACATCAATTTTGATGGATCTGATCTTCTTCCCAAATGATCTATTTAAATGCATTATTTAACGTGTAAAAGAGCGGTGGCTCCGCGTGTCATTGATTCCACCAAGAAAATGGAAAATATTTGTAATCAAAAAGACATGGACAATGATCATTTTTTTGAGATTTCGATCTAATCACCTTTTTAGATACAATAAATCAAGGTATACTGATTTATAAATTCGAACAATTAAATATTGTATTGAACCAGAAGTTCATACGTACAAGTGAAATATGTATATAGTATCGAACCAGAAGTTCATAAGTGAAATATACGTTGTATTGAATCATTAGTTCATCGATATCGTATTAAATCAAATAATCATTTACAGAAGTTCTATAATGAACGGTTAGATCATCAAAAGCCTCAAATTATTTGCTATGAGAATAAATTGTTTAACTTGGGCAGCTTTTATGATTTCTAAGAAGTGCGATATGTATACACTCCACCAAAACACACTTAGATATGTGATTGAGATTACATCCCTAAATATGAATGACATATGTTACGGAATTTTTAGCCGATTGATATAATATAAAATTTGTGAACATTATGGAGAAAACAAGCCTGAAGCGTAATTATGCCTGAAGCGTAATGACAATCGATTCACAAAATAAATATCTCTTGAATAATTGAGATGATCTCTTTGAGGCTAAATACTCATGGTGAGTAAAATGGAAATAGTTAAATGATAAGAGATTTATGTACTTGATGATATAAAAAGATCTCTATATGTTATATTGAGATGAAATGAAGTCGATAAATAAATCAAATACATACACAACTCTTTTGTGAAAATGAGGTTGATGAAATTATAATACTTTGACCAAATATAAAAATCCCAATGTAGGGATTATTGTTCAAGGACCTGATGTCCAAACACTTAAATGTGTAAAGCCAGTAATTGTTTGTACAAATGAAAATATTACACAGTTTTAAAAGACGACTCGTTGCGCGCAAAATTTTTCATAGAACTGACATGACATATGGTGGATAGACTATAATCTAAATCACTAGCTTGAGCTATTTGATATACCAATGAGTGAGATCAAAATGTGTGATTCTTATCTCGGTACTTTAAGAGTATTCTTTGATGTACCAGTTGATCGCGGTACATTAAGATTTCAAGTAAAATGATTATAGATTATATGTCGAAATTGATATATATTTCAATGATTGATTATACTTATACAAATCAGAAATTGTGGTTTATGAGATGCAAGAACATACATGTATAATCACTGAAAGATTCAATATACCCAGATTATTATCACTATAGAATGATACAAATGACTCCATGATAGTATATGGCGAAATTGAAATTGGAGTGTACTATTTTTGACAACTGGAAAATTTATTATTCACTAGGAGTAAATTTGAAACTGAATATTTTATTATTCACCAGAAGTGAATATGTTTAATTATTCACTAAAAGTGAATTCTAGATTTGATTATTCACCGGAAGTGAAAGATGCAATCTGTAAATTAGTAAAAAATTGCATAATATAACATGTTATGACATCATAAATGATTAATGAACGATTTATATAAAGCTCATCATAAATGATATGCTTGATGAAAAGATTCGTAATTGCATCAATATACTTGTGATATTCCATGAACAGAATAAATATGCGTTGCACTCTTTTTCCCTTAACTGATGTTTTGTCCCACAGGATTTTCCTAACAATTTTTTTAATGAGGCAACAGTTGAGGCGTATTAATGAGAATTAATGAGAATAATGTACTCTTTTTCCTTTCGCTAAGGTTTTGTCCGACGGGATTTTCCTAGCAAGGGTTTTGAGGCATTATCATAATTATCTATGAGCTATAATTCAGTAACACATTTTTGTATTGGATTGATATCAACAAATGAAGAAAATCATAGACATCCTATGAAGAATGTTATGATATCGGCTACATAAGGAGATACGTATATATACATATTCCAGACAAAAGATGATATCAACGTTCAAGAAGTTCATGAATACTTGATTACACACTTCAGGGGGAGAATCATGCTGTACTCTTTTTTCTTCGTCCAAGTTTTGTCATACTAGATTTTCCTGATAAGGTTTTAACGAGGCAGCGGATGTACTATTTTTCCTTGGTTCAAATTTTATCCCTCTGGGTTCTAATGACAAGGTTTTAACGAGACAATACTTCAGAATTTCAAGCTTCAGTACATGATTTGTTCTACTTATCATTGGATGTCATTTCGAACATTAGACTCAACTATTCACGATGGCCAATATCAGGGGGAACTGCTGTACTATTTTTCCTTCGCTCAAGTTTTATCCCTTTGGATTTTCTTAACAAGGTTTTAACGAGGCAACAATTGTGGAATATGTCATTCAAGGAGGAATGCTATAAATAATATAAATATGTGAATGATCGATTACCATTATACCCCTGTAAACATTACATATTACGATTGTGCCATTTATCACCCTATAAATAGGGGCTTGAGTTTGTAATATTTGACACACTAAGAAATGAGAAGCATTAATCAATCTCTCCATCTCTATCTCTATCTTGTTCTAATTTTGATAGTTTTACAACATGACCCACTATATATTAGATCCATTGGTGGCAAACTGTTAAATTTTACGTGACCACTTCCACTCATTAGCTATTAGAGACATTGAAAATTATATGACGATGTCGTAAGATGAAAAGGACATAACATAATTATAAATAATATTAATAGTTCCATCAATTTTGTGTGGAGCCTCCTACTCTGATTCGCACCATTCTTGAACTTTGTATATTAATTTCGTATACATCACAACAAACTTTATCCAAAGCTATAATTGTCTTTAATATCATTCTTTTGGTGAAAAATCAACCCAACATATTCACGAGGAACATAAAGAAATTGATTTCTCATTTCTTTAAAATATTTAATTTCTTTTTCGTATTTTTAATGTACACACACACAAATGGTAGTGCAATCCTAATACGGAGGTGACATTTTTAAATACTTAGAACAAGTCAATTATGTGCATTTTTTAATAAGCTGTAGCAGAAAAACATAAATGGTAGTGCAATCCTAATACGGAGGTGACATCATTAAACTAATCAATACTCAATAAGTGGAGGTGGAGATGATGATGATGCGATCCTTGTGGCAATTGGACCATTAGGAAAACATTATGATTAAGGAATGGTCCTTTTCTTTTCCTACAACAAAATTTCATACTAATAATTTTATCTTTTTATTACTTCGATGATCTGTGAAATTATTGACTTAGAACCAAACAAATAAATCTTTAAGAATGTTATCTTGTTTAACATAAACTTATGTGACATTTCGAAGATTACTTAAAGTAATCGAGGGCAAAAATAAATAAAAGGCTTACGATTGTTAAAATCAATTGAGAACTAATTTTTTAGTAGTTAAATAAAGTTGTTAAATGATTTAACAAGTTAATTTAGATTTGGGTATTTTACAAAAAGGGGCCAAGTTTTTTTTTTTTTTTTTTATAAAACAGGTGTAACAAGATTTTTCTTGAGGTGGTGCATTTCTTGTTGAAAAAGGGCCTCTAGTTACTCTCTTCAAAATAGAAATTGGGATTTTCTTCATTATACGAAAAGAAAGTTAATCTTCTTAGTTTTATTGAGAGTGCATTTTTGGTTTCCCAATTATATGGTTGTAAGCCTACATCTCAGTCAATATTCGAATTCATTATGTTTTTGGCATTCTTGATGGATTGTTCTTGGTGTTCTTGATTGTAAATCAAGTTAAAGATCCTACAGTGGTATCGGAGCAAGTAGAAAAATTTCCAAGTGAAGGTGTTGCCAAGATTAAAATCGGAGTTGTCCAAAAAGGGGGCGGTGGCTGAGAGTAGGAAACATTGACCGGTGAAGCAGACCACCGATCAGGAGGAAATATCAGCCGAGGGAAGTGAAGCACCGATTAGAGGCATAGATCGAAAAGAAAGTGAAAACTAGGAGAAGGAAAATTGTTGAAAAATTGTCCAAGAAATCCGAGATGCACTGACCGTGTCGGTAGAATAATTGCCACGAAGAAAAATCTGTGAAGTGGAAAATCGCTAGTAGCAGAAGTTCCGACCGAAAGCAGAAGGGAAGAAAAAGTTTGACAATTTTCAATACTCCAATTTCGACCTGTCAATCGGAAATCTAAAGGCACAGGCAGGACCGCGGCGACGAGGAGACCACTCAATCGGAGGTGATTTCACCGAAAAATTCAGTGAAAATCGGAACTTCAAATTCAAATCTGGATCGGTAGGGTGCTCCGATCGAGAAAAGGTTTGCGCCATTGGACTCACAACATCAAAGAGGATCTTCCAGTGTGTCGGGCATATTTTCGGTGGTGGCGGCAGTGGCGATTTTCGGCGGCGACGGCGACGAATTTCTGACATATTGTTCTACAGGACCTGCAGAGTCCATATTCGAAGTCGTTTCACCAAATTCAATTCAGATCTTGAGTGGAGGTTTGCAAATGATATTTTGCATGAATTTTAGTTTGATTTTTTGAAATTAAATTGGTGCATTGAAGACTCATATTGTAGTTGTACGAACATTTAGGATAATTCCTGAGCTCGAGGTTTTGTGAACAAACCGGGGAAGGGTTAGAAGTTGGGATTCATTGATGTTCGGGTTTGACAAGATTAGGTTTTAATCTTGGGTGTTATTCAATTTTACAAGATTATGTATTAATCTTGGGTTTGATAAGAAGTCTTCTTGCTGACTTGACGTGAGAATAAGATTCACGGGGATATTTTTACAAGATTAGGTGTTAATCTTGGGGGTATGCAAGGTTACAAGATTATGTATTAATCTTGGGTATTAAATTTTGCATTGTATACCGGTTTTGTTGCTGTGGTTATTTTACTTGCTTGAATTTGCAAGGGGGAGTGATTAGTTTCATTTGGTGAGCAATTGTGTTTTCTAAAACAATGGTTTCAAGGATGGGAACTGGGCTCGAACTGAAGAAGATCGATGGTAAAGGGGATTTCTCCCTTTGGAAACAGAAAATGAAAGCAGTATTGGTGTAACAAAGAGTTGCAAAGGCATTGGAGGAACAATCTGAATGACCGGAGGCATTATTAGCCAATGTTGATGATGTAGCTGAAATTCAAGAAGTGGTATACAACACTATGATTCTTCATCTCTCAGATAACGTTCTAAGGCAGGTAAACGATTCTAAAACTGCTTTAGAAATCTGAAATAAGTTAGATGAAATTTATGCTGCTAAAACTGTTCCTAATAAGAATTTTCTCTTAGAAAGAATTTTTGGTTTCAAAATGGACCCCTCCAAAGACCTTGAAACAAATTTAACTGCGTTTACTGCAATGACTTTAGATCTAACGAACAATGCACAGAAAATCGAAGATGGTCAATTAGCTATAATTTTGATAAATTCCCTTCCAGAATCTTTTAAAGATCTTAAAAATGTGATTAAATATGGAAGGGATACCATCACTCTTGCAAATGTCACTACTTCGATTAGGTCTAAAGCATTAGGAATCAATTTGGAAGAGAAAACTGTCCATAATGAAAAAGGCTTATTTTGTTAAAGGTAAATTTGGTAAAAAGGAGTCAAATGCTATGAACTTTAATAAGAATAAGGGTAAGAGTAAGGAACAATGGAAGGTTAAGGGTAGTGGTAGAGATGGAGATAAGTACTATTATTGTGGTAAAACGGGACACTTTAAGAAAGATTGCTACGAGTGGCTAAGGAAGAAAGAGGGGCTGCGGAATGTTGTTCAAAGTAATACTCTTTTGGGGTTTTTGGGAATTATGATGATCAATTGAGGGTGTTACATGTGACATTTGATGAGCGGAGTCAAGAGTGGATTCTTGACTCGAGGTGTTCCTATCATATGACCTCCCAGAAGACTTGGTTTAAGACCTATAGGGAGATAGATGGGGAGAATGTGTATTTAGGGAATGGTGAGTCTTGTACTGTGATGGGAATATGTGAAGTTGTGGTCAAGATGTATAATGGGGTGGTTAGAGTTCTAACTGGAGTGAGGCATATACCAGTTTTATCCAAAAATCTTATTTCTTTGAGCACATTGCATATGTCTGGTTTTCATTATGAAACAAAGAATGATACTATGTTAGTATGTAAAGGTAATGACATTGTGATTAAAGGAATATTGAGAAATAGACTTTATTACATACTTGGCACAATGGTAGTACAAGTTCATTCATGCTCACACATAATACAAAAGGATAACACTCAGTTGTGGGACAAAATGTTAGCCCATGAAGGAAATAAATTTCCTTGTATTTTTGTTGCTACTAACAATATTGCAGGTTTAGCTCCAAATTCATTTGAAAATAATTTTTTGGAGGGTAATAAGTTTGAAATAAACCCAAGTGACCAGGGAACAAGTGGTCAAAGATGTGGAGTTCAAAATCAGCTACAAAATAGTGATTTTGAATCAGTTGTTGAGGAAATTCAGCAAGAAAATGATAGAAAAGTTGCTAAAAATGACGGAGTTCAACAAGAAGCTACTCAACAAAGCTTGTATGACTATCTATTAGTCATGGATGGTGAAAGGAGACACGTAAACTTTAATTCTAGTTTTTATTCCATTAGTCTAAAAGAGTGTTCTCTTTTGACAAGTATTAAGGAATCTACAAGTTATGGAGAAGTTAGGAAGATTCATAGTGCAATGCAAGAGAAGATATTTTCTTTGCACAAACTTAAACCATCAAATCAAAATGCTTGGAAGGATGAAAGCTTCCAAGAGGACTTTCGGCTTAGGTAAAGGTATTTTTAGATTAGGTGAAGGTTTTGTGACGCCCCGAGTTCCGTATACCCGGTTCACCACGTCATTATCTAATCTAATTTTTTTTTTTTTTTTTTTCGAATAATATTTTTTTTTGCGGAAGAATAACTGAATTTCATTTATGGCAACCTTAAATAAACTGTAATGGTCGATAAAATATAATAACATTTATGAAACAATTTGAAATAGTAAACCGAACCATTAATATTGTAAAGAAATTTACAATATCATAATTTCTCAAATAAATGAAGTTCTCATAATTATTCGATGCTTGGAAAATACGGAAATCTTAAAGTTTAACTTTCAACCATTTATCGATTATTGCCACCATCATCCATCACTTGCCACCGTCTCCGAAATCTGCAAAACTGTTAAAAGTGTAGTGAGCATTTCATAAATGAAATACTCAGTAGACTCATCGCCAATTAATTAATCTACAATATAATTGAACATATAAATACCGGCTCTTTGAAAACATCTTTGAAAAACATATCAACATATAATCACATAAATATACCAAGCATAATTTTCTTTTGAAAGCATAGGGATCATTTTCATCATAACATAGGATAGGATTGAAATATTCATAAACATAGGGAGACACAAGAATTTTACCGAACTTAGATGGCAAGAATTCTTATGTGTAGCGCTACTAAACTCCGGTCCTCTTAGCATAATCATAAACATATCATATGTGACCCATAGAAATCTTGTGAGATTGTTTTCATAGCAATGATCCAAATTTTTTTCTTAAAAATATAGGGTATACTTACTTTTCGTAAAACCATAAAACATACTTACTTGTCATAAAAACATACTTACTTTTCATAAAAACATAAGACATACTTACTTGTCATAAAAACATACTTACTTTTCATAAAAACATAAGACATACTTACTTGTCATAAAAACATACTTACTTTTCATAAAAACATAAGACATACTTACTTGTCATAAAAACATACTTACTTTTCATAAAAACATAAGACATACTTACTTGTCATAAAAACATACTTACTTTTCATAAAAACATAAGACATACTTACTTGTCATAAAAACATACTTACTTTTCATAAAAACATAATTTCACAAGTTATGTGACATTCACATACAATCATAATTTAAATCAATTAATAGGGGCGAGTCTACCTTAAATCCGACGAGTGCAAAGTTGAGCGGGAAGGACTTCAATTTCTTTAAATTCTCCATACGCTTCGTCTTAGCCAATAAGTCACCTTAGTCTTTTGAATTATATAGTTCAAATTGATAATTTAAAATTTGAGGACTGAAATTGATGTTTTGAAAGCTTAGGGACTAAAGTGAATACTTTTGAAAGTTGAAGGACTAAGATGAATATCTTTGAAACTTGAGTTGAAACTTAAAACGAATATTACTATAGGGCTGAAATAATATATTTTAAAAATGAAAGGACTGATTAAAACTCTTTTAAAACTTTAAGGGTTGGAATTTGATAAGTTTAAAACAGTGGAGACTGAATTGAATAACTTTTAAAACTATAGGGACTAAACTGCAATTTCCGAAAGTTTATAATATTTAAAATAATATACCCTTTCCTTTCCTCAATCAGATCGAAGAGAGAGAGAGAGAGGGATCGGAGAGAGTGAGACGACGAGAGAGGGGTCTCGCCCGGTGGCGCGCTGCAGCGCTATTGACGGCGCAAACGCCGGAGCAAACGCCGGCAAGCGGCGAGAGTGCAAAAAGATAGGTTATGGGGTTGTTTGGGTGCGGTTTGAGGGCTGATTGGAGGCGCGACCGTGGTTGAATCACGATTTAGGTCGTGATTTCTCCGGCTACAATTCCGGCGTTGGTCGAAGGTAAGTGACTGGCTTGGCTTATTCTGGGTTTTGATTCTGATTTTGGAAGTGGTGGTGCAGGCGGATCTTGGTACAGACGGTGGTTCGTGGTTGCAGTGAGGTCGTTTTCGTCTGTGGCTATGATCCGGCAGTGATTGCCACTCGTTGTTTGTAAATTGGGGACTGAAATTGATGTCTGGAGCTGGAGGTGGTGATTCTGGTTGGATTTTGGCATTTTGCAGCTTGCTTTGATCGAGTTGAATCGGTAGTGATTCATTGGTGGTGGATTGATTCATGGTGATGAAGGTGGAGCTTATGCAGGTGATCATAAGGGAGGTTCGTGGACTATGGATTGGTGATGATGATAATGAACAGGCAGTTGCTCCCTTCTTTAAGATGGAGGTGGAGTTTGGCTTATATATATATTTATCCCTCCCTTCCAGCTCTACTCTCACTTTCTGCTTTACTTTACATCATGAGTTTGCACATCAGCACATGGAAGATTTTATATAAATTTGTGTTAGTAGTGTGGAATCTAGGTACATGGAAGTGTGAGTTGTGCCATGTGTATTGAAATGAAGATGGGTAGATGGAAATGGTGATGATGAAACCGTAGGTGAGACATGAGTTGGATGGTTTTGTAAAAAAATAAAATGGTGGAGAATATCATAATTGAAGGAATCTTTTGATAGATTAATTGAGTGGAAAGTGGTAGGAAAAACAATGGAATTGTGACTTGAAGTCTCTGCAGATTGAGATAGACATAGACATAGACATAGACATAGACATAGACGTGAGGTGATGATGAAACCGTGGGCTCATGGTACAATTTTGGTATAAAATTGAATTACGTATTTGGACTTGAAATAATTTGAATAAGGAAAATTGAGATATTTTTACTGAATTTGGAATTTAATTTAAAATCGAACAATCTTGACTATTTCTTGACTTGGCTAGACGAACACGTCGCGGCGTTAACTTTAAAATAATGGGTGAAATAGTAGCGACACGATTTTTTAAATATTAAAATAATTATTAAATTGCGTTAAAATTCTGGGTCGCTACAGGTTTGGTTTAAACCAAGGTGAAGGAATGTGGGATTATTGGCTTAAAACCAAACAAACAAGCCCTTAGAAATATTATCTTGTTTAACATAAACTTGTGTTGCATTTCGAGAATTACTTAAAGTAATCGGGGCAAAAATAAATAAAAGGCTTACAACCGTTAAAACTGATTGGGAACTAATTTTTTAGTAGTTGCATAAAATTGTTAAATGATTTTACAAGTTAATTTGGACTTGGGTATTTTACAAAAAGGGGTCAAGGTTTTTTTTTTTTATATAAAAAAGGTGTAACAAGATTTTTCTTGAGGTTGTGCATTTCTCGTTGAAAAAGGGCCTCTAGTTTCTCTCTTCAAAATAGAATTTGGGATTTTCTCCATTATACGAAAAGAAAGTTAATCTTCTTAGTTTTATTGAGAGTGCATTTTTGGTTTCCCAATTGTATGGTCGTAAGTGATGGCAAAAAAATCCGATCCGATCCGTGGATCGACGGATCAAAAATTATATGATCCGATCCGATCCGAAATTTTTTGAAGCGGATTTGGATCGGGAGTGATCCGATCCGCCCCGATCCGATGATCCGTTAAAAATAAATAAAAATAAAATGACGAAACAGATCTTTTCCATTTTCCATTTGCCAACAAGTAACAACCTAAGCCCAAAGCCACTTTCTAATTAGGGAAAAGTACAAAACTATATAAATAAAACTTTCACTTTTTAAACATAACAAACTTAAGATTTTACTTCTATTTTTTTCTCATCTCACCCACCCACCCACCCACCCACCCCACCCCAACCACTAGTCCCATCCATCACACACACCCACCCCTACCCCCACCACACTCCAAAATTAAGTTTTTTTTTTTTTTTTTTTTTTTTTTTTTTTGAGATATTTTCCCACCCTTCCCCACCCGACCATACCCTACCCCACCCCACCTCACCAACAATGAATTTTTTTTACTACTTTTTCACAACTCGCCCAGACCCTACCATATCCTACCCCGCCACCCCCACCCAAAATTAATTTTTTTCTTCTAATTTTCGACTCCCTCCCCAGCCTCGCCCCAAACCCTACCCCAACCCACCTCATCCAAAATGATTTTTTTACGACTTGTCCAAACCCTGCCACGCCACGCCACCCATCCCCAACCCCAACCCCACCCCACCCCACCCAAAATTAATTTTTTTCTCCTGATTTTTCACACCCCTACCCACCCCTCCCCGACCCTACCTCGCCACCCACCCACCCCACCCCACCCCACCAAAATATGATTTTTCTTCTATATTTTCACACCCCACTCTAACAACCCCACTACACCCCACCCTAGCAACCCCACCGTAACCCGTCCCACCCAAAAATGATTTTTCTTCTATTTTTTCACACTTCACCTCAATCGCCTCATCCTATTCCACTGCACCCTACCCCCATCCAAAAATGATTTTTCTTCTATTTTTTCACACTTCCCCCAACCCCCCACCCCATCCCCCCGCACCCGCCACCAACCATACCCCATCAAAAAATTATTTTTCTTCTATTTTTTCACACTTCACACCAACAACCTCATCTCAACCCACCCTACCGCACCCCACCCACGCACCCACCAACGCAAAAAAATATTTTTTCTTTTACTTTTTCCAACCCCCAACCCAACCTCGACCCCACCCCACTCCAAAAAATTATTATTTTCTTCTACTTTTCCCCACCCTACCCCCACCCACCCAAAAAAATGATTTTTTTCTTCTACTTTTCCAACCCCGACCCTACCTCACCATAAAAAATGATTTCTTCTACTTTTCTAGCCCCACCGGACCTCTACCCCACTATCCCCACCCCCAAAATCACAATCAATAACGTAAGTTGACACGAGATCGCAGTTAAGTCACACAAGGTCACACAGAGTCACAATTACAAATTTAGTTGTAAAACCCCACCCTCCAAAGTCACAGTTGGTCACACAAGGTCAAAGTTCGGTCACACAAAGTCGCAGTTTGGTCAAACGAGGTCACAATTAGGTCACAGGAGGTCACAATTAGGTCAAACGAGGTCATTGTTAGATCACACAAGGTCACATGTCGATCACATAAAGTCACGCTTCGTTCTTACAAAGTCACAGTTCGGTCACACAGTTATATTTGACACAATTGTAGGTCACATCACGTCCTCGTCCAATGGTCACACCAAGTCACAGTTGGTCACAATCTATATAATTGGTCACAATGATCCATAATTGATTACATATTATTTATTTAGTGGTCATAGTTACCTAATAATTGGTCATAGTCATCAATAATTGATCACAATTTATTTATTGATTAATCAAAACTTACTTGTTTTTCTTGATCACATTCGCACTTATCATAAGTCCCAAAAACTCACAATTAGTCAATATTTTGATCACATTTACATATAATTGATCAAAATTATCATATAATTGGTACGTATTATTTATTTATTGGTTATAATTTACACGTTTCCTCAATCACAATTAGTTAACATTTTTGTTATAATTACCCAATATTTGGTCACATTCCGTATTCTTAGTTTTCTTGGTCACATCCCCCATTTCTCACAAGTCACAATTAGTAAATATTTTGATCACATCCCGTACTTGATCACACAAAGTCACGATTTGAACATACAAGGTCACAGTTCGAGCACAAAAAGTCTCAATTCGGTCATACAAGGTCATAGTTCAATCACACGATGTCATAGTTCGGTCACATGTGTTACCAAACTATGACCTTCTGTGATCGAACCGTGCCTTCGTGTGATCAACTGTGACTTTATGTGATCGAATTGTGATTTTGTGTGACCGAATTTTGCAAATAAACCAATTGTGATCTAACTGTGACCTCGTGTGACCAACCTATGACCTTGTGTGATCAACTGTGACTTTAGGAATGTGTGGGTAGGTGGGTGAGGTTTTTCAACTAAATTTGCAATGTGACATTGTGTGACCAATTGTCTGACATGTTGTAACTTTGCACGTGGGGTAGGGTGGGGTGATCGAATTATTAGGTAAGTGTAACCAAAATGTCGATTAAATGTGACTTTATGTGACTTATGACGAGTAGGGAATGTGACCAATTATTAGGTAATTATGACAAAAAATATTAACTAATCATGAAAAAAAATGAGTAAGTTGTGACCAATAAATAAATAATATGTGACCAACTATAACTTTTTGTGACCATTGGACGAGGAAAAGTATAAGAAAAAAATCATTATTGGGTGGGGTCGGTTTGTTGGGTGGGTGGCGGGGTAGGGACGGGGTGTGAAAAATTAGAAGAAGAAAAATCATTTTTGGGTAGGGGTGAGGTTGGTGGGTGACAGGTATAGGGTTGAGACGGGGTGTGGAAAAGAAAAAAAATTATTTTTGGGTGGGGTGGGTAGTGGCGGGGTTGTTGGGTGACGGGAGTAGGGTCGGGATGAAGTGTGAAAAAGTAGGAAAAAAATCATTTTTGGGTGGGGTCAGTTGGTTGGGTGGGTGGCGGGGTAGGGTCGGGAGCGAGGTGGGTGAGGTGTGAAAATTGAAGAAAAAAATCATTTTTGGAGGGTGGGTAGGAATGTGATGGGTCGGTATGGTGGCGTGGGTGCAAGGGTAGGGTCTTGGTGGGATGTGAAAAAGTGGAAGAAAAAAATCATTTTTGGGTAGGGTGGGTGGTGGGGTAGGGTGGGAAAACATGGAGAGATAAAAAAATTCATTTTGTGGGGTGGGGTGGGCAGGGTGGTGTTGGGGTGGGGTTGGTGGGGGCGTGAAAAAGTAGAAGGAAAAAAATCATTTTTGGGATGAGGTGGGATCGGTAGGGTGGTGTCGGGCTGGGTGGAGGTAGGTGGAAAAGTAGAAGGAAAAAAATCGTTTTTGCCGTGAGGTGGGGTAAGGTGGGTGGAGAGGCGGGCAGGGTGTATCGTGGTTTGTGTCTGGGAGAAGATCAATTTGTCACTTTGCGATGAAGTGTGGTAGGGTCGAGTTGAGTGGGGTTGGGTTGGGGTGGGATGGGATGGGGAAGTGTAGGAAAATATCAGGAGAATATAAAAATAAACTTATTTTTGGGGTGGGATATGATATGGGTGGTGATGTAGGGTTGGTGGGTGGGGTCGAGGGATGTGGCTAGTGTGAGATCAATTTGTCACTTTGTGATGAGGTGGGGTAGGATAGGGTCAAGTGGGGTTATGTCGGGGTGGGTGGGGTGGGGTGGGTTGGGTTGGGTTGGGGGAAGTGTAGGAAAACATCGAGAGAAAATAAAAATAAACTTATTTTTGGGGTGGGGTAGGATATGGATGGTGAGGCGGGGTGGGTGGTGGGGTCGAAGGATGTGGTTAGGTTGAGATAAATATGTTACTTTAAGATGAGGTAGGGTGGGGTAGGGTGGGGAATGATAGGAAAATATCGAAAGAAAAAAATAAAAATTATTTTTGATGTAGGGTGGGGTGGGGTGGTGGTCTGTGGCTGGGATAAGATCAATTTGTCACTTTGCGATGAGGTAGGGTAGGGTCGAGTGGAGTGAGGTTGGGTTGGGGTGGGATGGGGAAGTGTAGGAAAACATTGAATAAAAATAAAAATAAACTTATTTTTGGGGTGAGGTAGGATATAGGTGGTGAGATGGTGTGGGTGGGTGGGGTCTGGGATGTGGTGAGGGTGAGATCAATTTGTCACTTTGCGGTGGGGTGGGGTGGGGTCGAGTAGGATTGGGTTGGAGTGGAGTGGGATGGGGAAGTGTAAGAAAACATCGAGAGAAAATAAAAATAAACTTATTTTTGGGGTAGACAGGGTGGGTGGGGTCGAGGGATGTGGTTAGGGTGATATCAATTTGTCACTTTGCAATGAGGTCGGGTAGGGTCGAGTGGAGTTAGGGTTGGGATGGGGAATGATATGAAAACATCGAAAGGAAAAAAATAAAAATTATTTTCTGGGTGGGGTGGTGTGGGGGTGGGGTAGGGTGTTGGTGGGGGTGGGGTGGTGGGCGTGGCATGGGTGGGGTGGGGTGGGGTGGGGGTAGGTTGTGATGTCAAAATTTGAAATTTTGATTTAATATTATATTAGTTTTAATATAATATATAGTAGTCTAGATAATTATGTTTATCTTATATATATATCATTATATTTATTTTTAATTATTAAACACTTAACTAAATGAATTAATACCTAAATTTAAAAAAAAAAAAAGATTTCCTTCAAATGATTTTTGAACTGCATCTTTGAAATACAAGATTTTATGTAATTTTCCCTTCTAATTATCTAAAAGATTGACCCACCACACCACAATCTGAATTCCATAACCCTAAAATAACCCACCCACCCACCCACCCACCCACTTCATTTTCATTTGTTTTCCAAACACCAGACTCCATCCCTCACGCCCTCACCCTCAACAAACCAAATCGTAAAGGCTGGCACACATCTCTTCTAAGTCTTCTTCTTTATTGTTTCTCTTCTCCTAGTCTCTCATCAATCGACAATCATTCCACTGGGTTTGTGGCTCATTCACCCCTTCGCACATAGTCACAGAAGCAGACACAGCGCCTCAGCTCCACGCAGCTTGGCCGTCGTCGGTACTTGGTGTAGCGGTGCTAATAGTGTTGTCATGAGGGTGTTGATTTTTACTTCCACATTCTTGTTCTGTAATTTTCAATTTTTCTATAGTTATTGTTAATATATTTTTAAAAATTTTCATATCCAGATCTTTGTTCTTGCGTTTTTTGTTAATAGGTTTACTTAGAAATTAAATCATGAGTGTGTTGATTTTTACTTCCATATTCTTGTTCCATAATTTTCAATTTTTCTAGAGTTATAGTTAATATATTTATTAAAATTTTCAGATCCAGATTTTTGTTCTTACGTTTTTTGTTAATGGGTTTACTTAGAAATTAAAAATTTTGTAGCATATTCCTCTAATAATTCTCTGCATTTTCAAGGGTTTAGTTTCTAGAATTCGTATGGAATTCAACTGGGATTTTCATGGGTTTAGTTTCTAGAATTAGTCACGGTTGTTCAAGGAAAAAAAAAGAAAAAAAAAAAGGGAACCACGGATCATTAAGGTGGATCTTTTCCTCGATCCGCCCCAATCCGAACCCGCTCCGCCTCGAAATTTGGCGGTTCGCGGGGCGGATCCGGATCGAACCCAATTTTCGTGCGGCGGATTCGGATCGACTCCGATCCGCCGTGTTGCCATCTCTGCGTCGTAAGCCTACATCTCGGTCAATATTCAAATTTATTATGTTTTTGACATTCTTGAGGGATTGTTTTTGGTGTTCTTGATTGTAAATCAATGTAAAGATCCTACGTGATCCTTTATATTGGTCTAACATCACTTGTACTTATAGCAAATTTTACTCTCTCATCTTGCTCAATTAAAAATGATCAAATGCCAACATTTAACACTTGTTATGGTGTCAACGAAAACACATGCAGTGACATGACAATTGTTAGCCCCCAGCATGTGTCTCCGTTGACACCATAAAAAGTGCCAACGGTTAGCGCTAGAAAAGGACTCCTTGCTCAATATTCCGTGTTAATTTGCTTCCTAAATGAGTATTCAAATAAGTACTTTTAAGTAACATTTAGGCACGTATGGCAAGGATCTTATTTAGATCATTTTTTGAAACTCTTTTGTCCAATTACAAGAGTTTTTAGAAGAAATTGACTTAATATAGTTTAGTCAAAGAAATCTTTTAAACTAAATAAAATAGAAGTAAAAATATAAGTCCTACTAAGCAGACCAAGTATGACGAAATATTACCCCGGAGCATATCCATGTTGTTAGCCCAAGAGTAAACTAACCAAGAGGGGGGTGAATTGGTTTATAAAACTTTTTTGATAAATAATCTCAAACTTAAAATCAATAGGTACAAGTATTAGCACTTAGTGTTACAAGTAACTAATCTATCAATGTAGTGTGCTATATATGTGTAAACTTAATTGATCAAGCAAGTATAGCACTTAGATATAGTGTTGCACAATATAAATTGATAGAATATAGTAAGTGCAATGTAAGTAAGTAAAAGGGAAAAAAGAGTGTGCAAACGCGATTTATGGAGGTTCAATCAACCAACGTGATCTACGTCCCCCGTTACCGAGCTCTCCGTCACGAGCAAGGCCAAATCCACTATTTTGGTAACTTACAACAAGGAGTACCAAATCCTTAGGCGACTTACAACAAGGAGCGCCTATCCTTTACAATCGAGTTTTCACACGGCTCTCGAAACCAACAATCGAGTTTTGACAAGGCTCTCGAAACTAACAATCGAGTTTTGACAAGGCTCTCGAAACCAACAATCGAGTTTTCACAAGGCTCTCGAAACCACAAGATATAATGAATTGAATGTACAATTGAAATAACTCTCTTGACAAATGATATACTCAAATTAAGTACCGAGAGAGTTAGGCTAACACTTCAATAGATAGCAATGAATTAAGCTCTAGTGTTAGAGAAAAACTTTGATGCAAATGATAATGAAAAGTTCAATGCTATCAAACAAAGTTTTTCAAATAATCTCTTGTTAAAAATATTGAATCAAATTAAGTACCAAGAGATGCCACACTTGAATAATTAACAATAAGTTAAGCTCAAAGTGTTTAGGAAATGGAACTTTGATGAATCAAATGATAATGAAAAATGTAGCACAAATAATCAAAGTTCCTTAATTGGAATTTCTCTATTTTAAAAGATTAAAACAAGTTTAGAACAAAGAGAGACTTACACTTCAATTCCAATATAGTGTGAAGATGTTGAAGAAATTTAAACAATGTAAAACCAAGAATCTTCACAAAACTTTCTTCCAAAAACTTTGATGAAATTGATAAAACAAAGTTTAGATCAATCAAAGTTTTATGAAAATAAAAGATGAATATAAACAAGTAAGAACAATGAATTTTCACAAGAAAGTTTGTATAAAATGTTTTCTAAGTTGTTGTGAATGAATGCAAGAGAGAAGGCTATTTATAGATCAAATCTTGCACATTCTGTCTTTTGCGGTCGACCTCAATATAGCCGTTGCAAGAAAATAGCCGTTGAGTTAAAAAACAGCAGTGCGGTAGATCAGTGCGGTCGACCTGTCTTTTGTCATGCGGTCGACCTCAAAATCATGCGGTCGACCTGTCTGATCTACCTCAAAAAAACAGCATTTCAAGATTTTGATTTTTCAAGGTTTTCTGACTTGTTTTTCATAGTATAATCATGATTTAAGATCAAATAACCTTTGAAAAACAATCTTGACTTAGATAAAAATATTTTATGCAAGTGATGAATTTTCAAGTAGGTTTCTTGATGCATAAAAAATCATTTTCGAGCTCGTTGAATTTCATCGCTAAAGATTGAGAGTATTATACCTTTACATATGTTAAATCAACTCTAATCTTGTATGCTTGAATTCTTGATCTTCATGTCATGCTTTTCAACCTCAATTTTGATTTTTGAATATCTTCAATTCTTTCATAATCTTCTTTGCGTCTCATGTGCTTGATCACATAATTCTGATTTATATCCTTGAGAGACGATTTGAACATAGAGTGCTTTGAATCATTACATGAAACACTTGAAGCACACTTGTTAGCAACACAATAAATTCTTGTTTGTTATGATCAAAACAATAAGGTCAAATTGACCATAGGTCAACAATTTCCCCCTTTTTGATTATGACAAACAAGATGATTTGTAATGATAATATAAGCAATTGAAGCATATAATCAAAGTATAGGGAAATGAGAATAATTGATAAGTTCAATTTTAGCATATATTCCCCCTATCTTATACAAACCAATGAGGTATAATCTAGCATATAATATAATCCTTTTTATGCATATAGATTATCCAATTTCAAGCAAATTAAATCATCACCATATTTTCCCCCTTTTGACATAAGCAAAAAGGTGGCATCTATCCCTTATTCATGAGCATAGGTGTGATAAGCATAATAAAGGGGCATAAGTAGAATATCTTGATTGTAATCATATCCCCCCTTAGTAACGCATTCCCCCTCTGAAAAGCATTCGTAGCATGAAAAATTACCAAAATTCACAAAATTCAGTTTCACGTATTCCAGTATAATCTCATATCTCAAATCAAATCTTTCTTTAATAGTAAAAGTTACATCGCATTAAAATCCTGTTCCCTCTTTTTATTTTTCTATTCCTTGCTTTCTCGCTGGACTCAACAGCATGTGGATCTACCCAGGTCCTTTATACCTTGATTATTATTATACCGAAACATATCAGTACAAAATCCAAGTAAAATACTCGATATCGCAGATCAAATCTTCCTTTAACAGTAAAGTTACAGCGCATGAAATCTTGTTCCCTCTTTTCATTATTCTATTTCATATTGTCTTGCAGGAAACAGTATCATGAGGAACTACCCAGATCCTTTTCACCTTTAAAAAGATCGGTTGGGAAGAGGTCAAATCCATCAAAAAATGGATAACATCCTTTCAAGCATTCGCAAGTATTATTCCAATCTTCCAATGAATGATCTTAGAAAAATTTATCAAATGATGCTCGAAAGATTGAGGGTGCTTATGGCTCATGGCGTTCCAGAAGACGTGCGCTGGTTAATAGAAGCAAAAGTCGATTAACTGGTGAATTACCATTGTCATTTCCTAAACATCTGCCTGGTTTGGGTAAAAGCACTTTTGCAAAGAAGCGAAGAGCAAAAAGGCTGAATGGTTGCTACAAATGTGCTCGTTGGAATTGTGATACTCGTTGCAAAATAGTCGGATATTCATCTAACAATCGAGATGATAAAATTGATTTCATAAAGGGTGGACTGAGTAGGGAGTGTTTGGATGATATTAGATTGAATCTTGAGACGCACCCAAGTGGATATGTGCAACGGGAACTTCTTTCCTTATATGCTCAATTTAACGAGGATAAAAAACGTTATAGTCTCAAGAATACAATCGCAAAAGATCCGGTTTGCCAGTCTGTTTTGGCAACCCAGCATTGATATAAGGTAAAATTTTTGATCCTTTTTCCTTTCCCGAGTTTTGATAAAGGTTTTTAAAAAAAATTAAATCGCCGAAAGGTGACAGCCTCGATACAATAAAAATATTCAAAAGTAGGCTGATTTTGTCAAAAGTAAATCTTTACTTTTTCAAAAAGATGATCGTAAATAGTGTAGTTTTTCGGTTTTTAAATAGCCAAAGGTTTTCATAGTTCATGTATCCCAAAATCACATCTTCTCTTAAGTTTTCCTTTCTTTTTCTTACAAACATGGAGGGATCAAAACTTAGACAGATCAAAACTATATGTGTATTTTGTGGATCACATGTGGGGAAAGGTTTTGGGTATCTTGAAACAGCAGTAAACCTTGGAAAGAAATTGGGGGAGAAAGGTATCAATCTTGTGTATGGAGGAGGTAGCAGTGGTCTGATGGGCTGTGTTTCCCAATCTGCTCTCACAGAGAAAGTAAGGGTGATTGGTGTTATTCCCGTCCCTTTAGCAGATATATCAGGCAAAACACGAGGTCATGAAGTGCAAACTTTATCTATCCATGAACGCATAACTTGTATGCTGTATGGATCTGATGCATTTATAGCCCTGCCCGGAGGTTTTGGCACCTTAGAAGAAATCTTTAATATTACCTCCTGGGCTCAACTAGATCTCCATACTAAGCCTATTGGGCTATTAAATGTTAACCATTTCTTTGATGGTTTGTTAACATTTCTAGATTATGCTGTGGAACAGGGATTCATCTCTCCATTTTCCAGAAGGATCCTCATTTCTGCTCCGACTATTGATGAACTATTGGAAAAGCTACAGTCATATATGCCAATACAAGATCCAGCAGGATTAAAGATAGATTGGTCGCAAGGAAGGGGAGTCAAGCGAAAAATGAGTCCGGTTAATGTAAATTTGACTTTGTGAATCCTAAAATAGGTGGGGGTAGAGTACGGAGTAAACTCACTCTAGAGACACCCCTCTGATTTCCTAGGATATCCTTAATGTTTAGATCTTGTGTGTGTACCTCAAATGTGGTAGATTACGGAGTACTTTTACTCTCGAAACACACCTCTTTGAAGGTAGTCTTTATTTCCTCAAAAGATCAGAGGTGGTAGGATACGGCTACTCCGGAAACACATCTCTCATTTTTGAGGACTTTCCATGTTTGCTTTTGCGTGTTCCATGTATTTCCTTTCAAGTGTGACTCTTGTGTGTGCTCTTCATTGAGAAATAATATCTATGTTTGACTATGAAGTATAATTGTTATCATGAAATGAGTTGAAGGGTAATGCATATTGTCGACGTATCAAAACAATTTTGGTCAATAATCATATCACTCTCAAAGCAAGAAAAATAAGTGATCAAATAAATGTATTACAAGAGTTTAATGAAGAAAAGAAGGTGATTTCAAGTCATTTAGGGATTGTGTATGAAAATTTTGAAATTTAAAATAAATCCCTCAATTCAGCCACTTTCGGTCGACCGAAAGTGTGAATCGGTCGACCGAAACTCTGTAGAGTAAAAATCAGGAAGCTGCAGACACTTTCGGCTGACTAATGGTCGACCGAAAGTCTGGTTTCGGTCGTACAGTTGGTCGACCGAAACATCTTTCGGTTGAGCATTTGTTCGACCGAAAAGACAGTTTCGGTCGTCCGATAAAGGTTCGGTCGACCGAAATCTACAAAAATTGAAAATTTTCATTTGATTTCGGTTAAAACATGTATGTAACATACAATTATGCATAAAACACATATTAGCACCATGTTTCATATTTATACTCAACATATTTTGAATGTAAGAAATTTTTATGAAGAGCAAGATGCTTTAATAAAAAATGTTGATAAATAGAAATTTAAATCATTGATCATTCAAAGTCCAAGAGGTATCAAAGAAAGTTACCTCATCCTTAATAGCCATGAAGCACATGTTGGCCACTTCACCTTCATCTTGCTCATCATCACTTTCATCTTTTTCTTTTATCTTTTGGATTCGATGATTCTTGCGAACGCCTCTCCACTTCTTGACATGTAATGATTTAAGCTCAATTTCGCGCTTGGCCTCTTCTTTTCTTTTTCTTGTCCTCTCCTTTGTTTCGGCATTGTTGAGCTCATAAGTCATCAATGTTCCATAAAGCTCCTCCAATGGATGTGTGTTGACGTCTATCGTGTTTTCGATCAACATCCTTAATGGATTCCATTCTTGGGAGAGAGACCTAAGAATTTTACTCACAAGTTCACCGTTAGTAAATTTATGATCAAAGCCTTTAAGACTATTTACAATATCGGTAAAACGAGTAATCATGCAAGTAATGGGCTCATTTTGCTTCATAAAGAAATTTTCAAAATCTTTAATCAAAAGATTTATTTTTGTTTCTTTAACCTTATTTGTGCCCATGTATGTGACTTCTAAAGCATGCCAAATATCGTGTGCGGAATCACATGTGCTAATACGATTAAATTCATTAATATCCAAAGCACAATAGAGTATATTTTTGGCCCTAGCATTTAAAGTCAATTTCCTCCTATCATTTTCATCATATTCCTCTCTAGGTTTTAAAATAGTTTGATCCGATTTTTCATCAATCTTAATGACCATAGTAAGCTCATGAGGACCGGATTCAATGACATCCCAAATATTATAATCAATGGATTGAATAAAAATCATCATTCTAGTTTTCCAATAATTATAATTTGTACCATCAAAGAAAGGAGGACGATTTGTAGAATGCCCCTCAAGATTATGGTTAGCCATTTACTCAAGATTGTAAAATCTTTCAAAAATGAGCACCTAAGCTCTGATACCAATTGTTAGCCCAAGAGTAAACTAACCAAGAGGGGGGTGAATTGGTTTATAAAACTTTTTTGATAAATAATCTCAAACTTAAAACCAATAGGTACAAGTATTAGCACTTAGTGTTACAAGTAATTAATCTATCAATGTAGTGTGCTATATATGTGTAAACTTAATTGATCAAGCAAGTATAGCACTTAGATATAGTGTTGCACAATATAAATTGATAGAATATAGTAAGTGCAATGTAAGTAAGTAAAAGGGAAAAAAGAGTGTGCAAACGCGATTTATGGAGGTTCAATCAACCAACGTGATCTACGTCCCCCGTTACCGAGCTCTCCGTCACGAGCAAGGCCAAATCCACTATTTTGGTAACTTACAACAAGGAGTACCAAATCCTTAGGCGACTTACAACAAGGAGCGCCTATCCTTTACAATCGAGTTTTCACACGGCTCTCGAAACCAACAATCGAGTTTTGACAAGGCTCTCGAAACTAACAATCGAGTTTTGACAAGGCTCTCGAAACCAACAATCGAGTTTTCACAAGGCTCTCGAAACCACAAGATATAATGAATTGAATGTACAATTGAAATAACTCTCTTGACAAATGATATACTCAAATTAAGTACCGAGAGAGTTAGGCTAACACTTCAATAGATAGCAATGAATTAAGCTCTAGTGTTAGAGAAAAACTTTGATGCAAATGATAATGAAAAGTTCAATGCTATCAAACAAAGTTTTTCAAATAATCTCTTGTTAAAAATATTGAATCAAATTAAGTACCAAGAGATGCCACACTTGAATAATTAACAATAAGTTAAGCTCAAAGTGTTTAGGAAATGGAACTTTGATGAATCAAATGATAATGAAAAATGTAGCACAAATAATCAAAGTTCCTTAATTGGAATTTCTCTATTTTAAAAGATTAAAACAAGTTTAGAACAAAGAGAGACTTACACTTCAATTCCAATATAGTGTGAAGATGTTGAAGAAATTTAAACAATGTAAAACCAAGAATCTTCACAAAACTTTCTTCCAAAAACTTTGATGAAATTGATAAAACAAAGTTTAGATCAATCAAAGTTTTATGAAAATAAAAGATGAATATAAACAAGTAAGAACAATGAATTTTCACAAGAAAGTTTGTATAAAATGTTTTCTAAGTTGTTGTGAATGAATGCAAGAGAGAAGGCTATTTATAGATCAAATTTTGCACATTCTGTCTTTTGCGGTCGACCTCAATATAGCCGTTGCAAGAAAATAGCCGTTGAGTTAAAAAACAGCAGTGCGGTAGATCAGTGCGGTCGACCTGTCTTTTGTCATGCGGTCGACCTCAAAATCATGCGGTTGACCTGTCTGATCTACCTCAAAAAAACAGCATTTCAAGATTTTGATTTTTCAAGGTTTTCTGACTTGTTTTTCATAGTATAATCATGATTTAAGATCAAATAACCTTTGAAAAACAATCTTGACTTAGATAAACATATTTTATGCAAGTGATGAATTTTCAAGTAGGTTTCTTGATGCATAAAAAATTATTTTCGAGCTCGTTGAATTTCATCGCTAAAGATTGAGAGTATTATACCTTTACATATGTTAAATCAACTCTAATCTTGTATGCTTGAATTCTTGATCTTCATGTCATGCTTTTCAACCTCAATTTTGATCTTTGAATATCTTCAATTCTTTCATAATCTTCTTTGCTTCTCATGTGCTTGATCACATAATTTTGATTTATATCCTTGAGAGACGATTTGAACATAGAGTGCTTTGAATCATTACATGAAACACTTGAAGCACACTTGTTAGCAACACAATAAATTCTTGTTTGTTATGATCAAAACAATAATGTCAAATTGACCATAGGTCAACACATGTTTGTTAAATCTCCTTTACACGTCAATGAATTTTTGCCACACTCTTGACAATGAATTTTGAATGGCTTATTACTTCAATATTTCATTATTTTGGTACGTACGTAATCAGTTGCTTCTCTTTTGTTAATTTAATCCGAAATTAAACGAGAAATGCCAAGCAATATATTTGGCAAGAGAGCAATAACTCACTATTGGATCTCTAAAGCCAATAACAAAGACTTCATTCACCATGATAATTTACAGTGCGGCCACAAATTATAGGGAGTACCTAATTTTTTTGAGTAATTTAATTAACACGTTTGGGAAGTGTTAATCAACGGTTTAAATTATAAAAAGTGTTTATATGCAGTGTATAAACATGCCAACATAGAGGTTAGTCTACAAAATGATTGTGCTAAAGTTGATGACCTTTAATATTTGACGGTTGGACAATGCTACAGGTACCGCGAGTGTATCGCGCATTCATATACGGGGACTGGGGAGGATGAAATGGTCATTATACTGCTCATGTGTCTATGCGGTACAACTCGTGGTACACTTTCACGGTAACTTTAGCATTTTCCTTAACGGTTAGACGTGTGTGTATTCAAATATAGGGACACGAGATGGCATGTGGTGCAACCGTGCAAGATGAGTTAGTTCGAGTATAGATCCGACATGAAATACCACGAGGAGTTTGCCGATGTTGGATTAAAATTAAGAATGAGTGATAGTATTGCGCGTTCAAAATGAGTAAGATATTAAGGACCCTTCTGACATGACTTTAGAGAAGTCAAAATAAGTTTTTGAGACTTGAAAAGTTGCATTTGAATCCATTTGATTAATTTTATTTTGCATAAAAGCTTTTAAAAGAGATTTTGAAAAAATTTCTTTTAGAAATTAGTTTTAAATTATCAATTAAAGTAACTTTTTAGAAATTTTTATGTAAAAAGTATCAAATCAATCCAAGTCGATTGTTCGAGTTAATTTTAAAATGTACTACGATCAAAGAAGTAAAGAATTGTTTGATTGAAAGCTATCGTTTTTTTCTGAAAAAAATGTAAAATAAACATTAAGTAAGAAAAGAAATATCATGACAAAAAGAGAACTTAAGCAAGTTTTGATAAAAATTGATGAATGTATAGTTGAAAAGTTGTGAATTCGATGAAATATGTTGTTAAAATTAATTGTTAACTTTCACTTTGATAAAAATCTAAATTTTCATTAATACCAAATGGACAATGCTACAGGTAGCACGAAAGTGTATCGCACACTCACATATGGGGGAGGGTGAAATTATCATTACACTGGCTATGTGTCTGTGCGGTACAACTCGCGGTAACTTTAGCATTTTCCATACCAAATAGAGGCATAATGTAGTTTTGATAATTATTACAGATAATCACGTCCAATATAGTATTTTCACTCTATATAAATATCACATTTTAAAGCGTAACATTTCCACATTTTATTTTAAAGATGACGTATAAAAGCAATCAAGCAAAGGAGCAATGAAATATATTTATGAAGATAAAAGAATGATAAAGTTATTGAAACAATTAAATTTAAAATAGGATTATTCTTCATTAAGAAGGTTGTTACAGTTTTTGAGCATTCTCGTCTGTAACATGGGTGACCTGGGCTCATACCCGTGACAATGCCATAATATATTTATGCATGCAATTTAAATTATTGCATTTAATTTGCTGACGGTGAGTATTTTGGCTTGTCACACGTGTGACTCAATTCTATCCTCGACATTAGTTTAATGTTTTCTTTTATGTATACGAAGTTGTTTGGTGCTAAAAGTTTTGGAGTTGTTTCAAAACTTGGGAAGAATGTCTAGTTAGAAGGTTTTTAAAAAGTATGAAAAGTGATATATTTCGTAAAAACAAGGGATAAAAATGAAAATTTTTGATCTAGTGTCAATCACTGACACTATAATGGTGTAATTGACAAACACATTGCTATACATGTAGGGCCACAACAATGTGTTTGTCGCTGGCACCATAACGGTGCCGACGGTTGACACTATAACGGTGTCGACGATTGGTACTAAATCAAAATTATAAAAATGAATTTGATAGAAAATATGGGAAAAATGCTTGGGAAGTTAAACTCTTAAACACGATGAACATCATCAACTAGTAGTAGTATAGTATACACACTAAAAATTAATTAATTGATTCCTAAGGAATCATCAACTAGTCGTTGTAGTATAGTGGTGAGTATTCCCGCCTGTCACGCGGGTGACCCGGGTTCGATCCCCGGCAACGGCGTCATAATTTTTTGAAATGCTGAACATTTTTTCGTCACTTTTCTCTCCAACCCATTATCCATAGCCTTTTCTTCGAGGTTTCTTATATCAAGCAGGTACAGTTTCACACTTTCTTATTAATTTTCTTAATTCAAATATGAATTTTTGATGTATGCGTACTGTGTTTATACCTAGATTAAGGTCCGTAACTATTGATTTTCCATATATCTTTTTATCGTTAGCTCTATTTTCTTTAGTTACTGCTTAAATCCCCATATTGCCGTGAATTATTTTCCTGTTCCAATTTTTTTTTTCTGTATAGTTTAGTTAATCAGGGGTTTCGATGGTTCGTTTATTTGTGGATTTTATTCTATTTTGAGCTGGTTCTTTTTGTTAATTTATAATACAGTTTTTAAGTCTCTGGTCTGTTCTAATGTGCTAGAATTGAATTCCTTTTACATGATAAATGCCTATTAATTTATAATTTGCAGAATTTTATTGAAATCTAGATTTTTTGGTTACTCTTAGCTTCTTTGTGTTTGCTATTTTCGTGCATAAAGGTGAAGGAAAGAAATTTACTCCTTTGGATTTTATAATGTTGAAGGATTAAACTCTGAAAACAAAATAATGAATATCATTAATGGACCTCTGCTAACTTGAATTTGATTAAGGTCTAGTTCTTGCTTAGACTGCTACATGCAATATTTTCCTACTTCATAAACCAAATTAGATATTTAAACTTTCATTCTTTCTTTTGTTTTCTGTACCTTCCAATGTTATTTACTACATGCTTCATTTATCAGGCTTTACCTAAGGTGCATTTGTCAATTTTATTTTAGAGAAACATCAATGCTCATGCTTGCATTTTGGTAGCAAAATATTGGTGACTCAAGCTTGGAGTTAAAAGTGACTGCATTCAAGGATGAAGTATTCTTTCATGACTTTCAATTGGTTATTTTCTATGCCACCATATACATAAAACATATAGTATTTCCTACCATTTCTTGTGTGTTGTAAAAAGATATCTTACATAAAATAAGGCCTATAAAACTTAATGGATTCTGTTATATTTAGGGTATGAAAGAGACCGCCTATACGGATAAGTAAGGAGAATTAAAGAAAAAGTTAGAAAAGGAAAAAGATCAGACAAATCTCTGTGCATCATTATATGGTCTCTTCAAATGTTCAAGGGACGTTATGCCGTGTGTTGTCAATGATGTTAATTTCATTTGTTTATTTGTGTACTCTGTCCACTGTGGTACTACTGATAGACAAATAAAGAAATCAAGGAGATTTAAGAGCAATTATGATAACTAAAATTTCTCTCTTTATCGTACAACTTTTATTTTAATAGCATAACATTTTTATTTTATGTAATGTCTTGCCTAGTGAACATATGAAATTATCTTTTGCTGTTTGATAAATGGTATTTACATTTTTTTGCTGTTGCTTCTGGGGTTGATCCACTCAGTATTTACATTTAAGTATGCATTCGATTGGTTCAGTTTTCTAATTGTCTGTGCAAGTGACGAACATCTTTACTGTAATCAGGAACATGTGATACCTCCTCTGTAGGATAGAACCTTATACTTGGAAATAGTGCTGGTTAAATTTGTGGTGAACTAGTCCTGATTGAACGGCAAAAATTTAGTTATTTCTCAGCAATTCTATGATCTGTTAGATATCTGAATGCTTTCTCTGTCATGTTTATCTCGTACAGAATATGTCTGTTTACATTTCCTTTTTTTTGGAAGGATTCTTTTAATTATTATACTTGTTACAATTATTTAACATGTACGGACCGTGATTAAGTTGTTTAAAGTGGAGAAAAAGCAGAGAGAACTTGCTGAAAATGCCAATAGGAAGCCTCCAGTCAAGAAATAAATTGCTGGAGAGTTGCATCTTCACAAAGGTATTTTTTATTCATCAGTAATGACAAATGTTTAGACTTATCTTTCCTTGTGCAATGAACACGTCTATCACTTGTTTTCGGTTTTTTCTGCACTTCTATTTTCCATCCCCTGAAGATAGAGCTTTCATTCATAATAGAAGGTTAGAATTTCTGTATGGATGAAGTTTAATCTGTTCACAGACGCTGCAAGATAAAATAATACATTTTTTTGAACTAGAAGTGCTTCCAGAAATAGTGCATTAAAGAAATAAAAGAGAGTGAGAAAGAAAAGGAAAACAATTAAAAATAAAAATTGATGACTAACCTCATGGTGATCACATATGATTAAATATGGGATTGTGAGTGAAATCTCCATTACCTTTTGCTGCTTTGAATCCCTTAAAGGCATGAACAAAAATATCATTGGAGTGTTGATATACTCAACTGCCAAGTTACTCTCTTTGCATCTCATTCTTCCCGTCCATATGTATTCATTCCGCGAAAAACTCTATGTGACCACCGATTTAGTATTCATAGATGATTTGTTGTCACCTGAACACTATTTTCTCTGAAGAGGTTTGAAACCTGCATAAAGTGTCGAACATGTTGAGTTTCAGTTTTGACCTCTGTGGATGGCCATTTGGCTCTTGCCAAGTCATGTAGGCGGGACCATTATTGCCATGGGTGTACACATCAGTTTGTGTACAACAGTTGTCATGCTATCTTCATTCGTCATACTTGACAGATGCTTTCTGGATGCATGTTCTTCACTTGTAGAAAATTAGAGTTTATCTTTTAAGTTTAACTAATTTCAGCAAAGTATTGAAGGGTTTGGAGGAATTTATCTGTATCATAATCCCATGCAAGTTGAATTAGAGTTTGTCAATACCTCCAACAACGTGCAAATTCAACCAGAATGAAGAACTTGAATGCATCTTTTTTTTTTCCTTTCTGAAAGGGATCAAAGGATTTCACCCCTCCCTGAAAGGAGGCTCGAAATGAGTCCAATGCTTAAAAATCTTTGTGGTACAATTCTCTTTTTCCTACTGTGGGGTTGCTGTCGTCATATTTACTTTACCAAGTTTTATTGGAACTTGAACACAAAACCAAATTTAGGACAGAGAAAAATTAGTTTGTTTCCTTTGACAAATCTAGTCAATACTCTTCTTCCTGTGTACTTTGTTAACATCATAATATGCTTTAGGATGAAACACAATATAAAATGGAATGGATTACTCTATTTGTACAAACAAGTATGTACAAACACGTGATGGGGGACCCACGAATATTTTATTGTGTGTGGGCCCCTCTCCCTTGTGAGGGTTAGTAACTCTGTTTGTACAAACTTTTTTGTACATATAGCATGACTGGGAATGGAATTTATGTAAACAGTTTGGCCTTTGTGAGGATGAGAAGATTGGTGAAAGCTAGATGTATATTTTATGGTATGACGGGATTTCTCTGTATACAAATCTGCCGGTTGAACGAGGCCAATGTTAATAAAAGAAAATCAGTAGTAATCTATAAAAGGATTACTGTTAAAATGTGCTTCTATATAAGAACCTTTTCAATTGTTTATTGAATGAGTGCTTTTCACTTGAAATTTTCAAAAGAAAATTAATTTTTAGCATTTGCAAATTTTTTTGAATGAAATTTTGGCAATTCCCTTTTCTAACCCAACAGGTACTTTTCTTCCTTGGAGAATTTCTTTCACTGTCTTAGTTCTTCAATTTGTTACTTTGTTATAGAACTTTTCATGTGACCCTGATCTTATTATTATTATTTTTTTTATAGTAGTATATGAAATCATTTATGTTAATGCATAGACTAAATATTTGTTCTTGTATATGATAACCTTTATAGGAATTTCCTAATTTAAATATTTGTCTCTTGTGATTTTTACAATAAATGAGTTGTTTTGGAAAAAAATTATAGCATTTGCAATTTATTTTGAAGGGAATTTTACCTCTTCTAAGTACCTTTTCCCACAGAGAATGTTCTTTCATGGTCCTTAATTTGCTCCTAGTTGGCACTTTGTATATGTGACCTTTAAGCTCCTCCCCACACCCCTTTTACACTTATCCTCACGAAGCAATAAAGGTAGACTCACCCATGATTTCTATCTATTTTTGTTTAATATTATGAAGCTTCAGTGATGGAATTAATCTTGCTCGTTGCAGGTGTACCATTGAACATTGACTTGGAAGGAAATGTATGCCTTAACATTCTTCGAGAAGATTGGAAGCCTGTGCTGAACATAAACATGATTATATATGACTTGTATCACATTTTCATAGTAACTTTATACTTACAATGCAAAGAGAATTTAAATTTTGACTTGTGTATACACAGGAATCAAATCACAAAAATCTTCTCAATCCCGATGCAGCTGTCGTGTTGATTGAACGTGAGAAGGGTTAATGTATGGTGACTATGTGGGATGAACTTTCTTCTCTCGTGATGTACAAATTTCATAGGAATCCATGTGATGTAAGTGTAACTGAGACATTTAGTTCGTTTGATAATTAATAAATAGAGTTAGTTACGAGTTGGTTATACAGTTATAGTTAGAGTTAGTTGTACAGTTAACTGTTAATTAGCTTAATAGCTGTAATTAGTTAAATGATGCTCACTGTATATAAACGAGGCTCTATATTTTAGTTGAATAATAATTCAATTTTCAGCTCATCTTCTACCTTCATCACTGAATTCTCTGCTTGATATGGTATCAAAGCCAATCATTTCTCCACTGTGATTCTTCTTCGATAATCACTTCTGAATTCAGATCTACTGATTGAAGATCATCATCTGCATCAATGGAGAAAACAAACACTGTGGAAGGTACTGGGCAAGGTGCTTCGAGCAAATCAGCCATGGATGATCCATCGAGTCCTTACTTCATCCATCACACAGATAATCGTGTAGTTGTTCTTGTATCACAACTCCTTGTTGGAGATAACTATGCCTCCTGGAGCAGATCTATGAAAATCGCACTCTCTGTGAAGAATAAATTAGGATTCATCGATGGTTCAATTAAAAGACCTACAGGTGCTGAAGTTGAGCTACTCACTTCTTGGATTAGAAACAATAACATTGTCATCTCCTGAATATTGAACTCTGTTTCGAAGGATATTTCTGCTAGCATAATTTTCGCTGAGTCTGCACATGAAATCTGGATTGATCTTCGAGATAGATTTCAACAGAGTAATGGACCTCATATCTTTCAATTACTTCGTGACTTGATGAATTTGACTCAAGGACAGGACTCGGTTAGCATATATTTTACAAAATTGAAGACGATATGAGAAGAATTGAGTAATTACAGGCCAAGTTGTACATGCGGTACTTGTTCATGTGAAGGTGTGAAAAATCTGAACTCACATTACCAGATGGAATATGTGATGTCATTCTTAATGGGTCTTGATGACTCTTTTTCTCAAGTCAGAGGGCAATTGTTACTTATGGATCCCCTACCTCCCATAAACAAAGTTTTTGCTTTGATTTCCCAGGAAGAAAATCAAAGAAAGATTGGTGTCCAACTCAACACATCTTCTTCTCTTCAGTTGAAGGCCTTTGCTGATCCGGATTGGGGCTCATGTCCTGACACTAGGAAATCTGTGACCGGCTATTGTATATTTCTTGGTGATTCAATTGTATCTTGGAAGGCAAAGAAACAAACAACCATCTCTCGTTCTTCAGCTGAAGCTGAATATAGAGCGCTGACATCTACTGCAAGTGAACTGGTTTGGATTCATCAACTGCTCAAAGATTTTCATGTTGATATTTCCTGTCCAGCTCTTCTTTTTTGTGACAACCAGACAGCAGTTCACATTGCCTCAAATCCCACCTTTCATGAGCGCACGAAACATATCGAGATAGAGTGTCACTTTATCCGCGACAAAATCACAAAATGTTTCATCAAACTATTGCCCATTCGTTCTCAACATCAACTGGCAGATGTGTTCACTAAGCCCTTACCTTCTACTCAACTCTTTCCTCTTTTATCCAAGATGTCCATCAAAGATATCCATCGTCCATCTTGAGGGGGAGTAATAGAGTTAGTTACGAGTTGATTGTACAGTTATAGTTAGAGTTAGTTGTACAGTTAACTGTTAATTAGCTTAATAAATGTAAATTATAGTTAGAGTTAGTTGTACAGTTAACTGTTAATTAGCTTAATAGCTGTAATTAGTTAAATGATGCTCATTGTATATAAACGATGCTCTATATTTTAGTTGAATAACAATTCAATTTTCAGCTCATCTTCTACCTTCATCACTGAATTCTCTGCTTGATACTAATGTAACTTTGTTTTTTGGAAATTACTAGAAATTACAGACATGGTTCCAATGTTAATTTTAGTGATTTTCTTAAAAAGAAAAAAAAAAGAATTATCCAAAATTAATAGACCAAATAACTGAGGTGGCAGCATCTGATTGGGTGGTTGACCAGTTAAACACCCGAGGAGACAACTCTGGTCCAAATCTGCCAGACATTACAAAGAAAAAATATTCATCAATCATCCTTACTTTCTTTTGCAAATTTTCTTACAAATAACCCCACCCCTACCATACCCACCCTACCACCACGCGATTGATAATTAATTATTCACTTTATCAATTCACTGTTCACACACATTTTTTTTTTTTCCCCCTGATCTCGAGTTCCCTTCTATTATTGGAATCGAAGTGGTCAAGTCAAAATAATCAAGCGGGCCCACTGAAAATCACTCGGACAGGAAAACTGAGTATATTGCTTTACAACATAAACTTCCTCTTCCAAGAACTTTATCTGTCAAAATACATGCAAATTAATATCAACGCACACAGATTCTTCCACACTTGTAAAAGGCAGGGGGAAGCGTATTCCTCGTGAATACTGCAGTCCCAGCAACGCAATATACGCTACTATTATCTACATACCCCACCCCTCATATTATATATATACTCACAATATAAAGACGGAGAATTTATATATATATATATAATATATTTTTCTTTTTGGGTGTGTGTCTGAGAGTTTTAGGAAGGAGAAAGCCAAGAAAATGATGTGGGAAGCTGGAGGATCATCTGCATCGTCTTCAGCAGCTGGTATTGGAGGTGATGGTGGTGGTGCAGGGAGGAGGAAACCATCTTGGAGAGAAAGGGAGAACAACAGGAGGAGAGAGAGGAGGAGGAGAGCAATAGCAGCCAAGATTTATGCAGGATTAAGGGCACAAGGGAATTACAATCTGCCAAAACACTGTGATAACAATGAAGTCTTGAAAGCTCTCTGTGTTGAGGCTGGTTGGATCGTGGAGCCTGATGGCACCACCTATCGTAAGGTGAACTTTTCTGTTTTTACTTTTCTTGTTTCCCTTTTATTTCTGTATGTCTTTTTTGTTTCCTGTATATATATGTTGATCTTTATTGTTTTTCTTCATTTATAGTAATCAATTTTTCTTTGATTTGGTTAGATCTATAGATTTTGGATGTGGGTTTCCCTTATTTGCTTTAATTTTCCTTCGAATTTCCCCATTTTGGATTTGTAAGGTAAAACGAATTAAAACTTATATTCATTTTTAAGCACATATTTTTTATTTTTATTTTTCCCTCGAATTTCCCCATTTTTTTTACCCCCCTTTTTCTGATTTATTTGTCTATTTTCAGTCTTATTTAATGTGAACAAATTTCTTTTATAGGATTATTTTTCTTATTCCGTGTAAGGGAAAAGTGAAAAAGAATAACTGAAGTAGCTAATTCAAGAACTAGTTCCTTTTAATCAAGCTATGGTTTAGAATATTCTACTTGTAAAATTTCTGAAGTGCGAAACTCGATTGTATCCTTTAATTTGGATTTAGAGTTCAATTAATGAATGAAATCATGTCTGAACATTTCCTTTTGTTTATATTTTTAAGTTAGAGCATTTCTCTGTAAAAATGATGTACTCTTCAAGGATATACTGCTAATTTAACAGAGTTTTGGATTTGCTTATGATATAGGGATGCAAGCCACCTCCAATGGAAATGGGAGGTACTTCAACCAACATCACTCCTAGCTCATCCCGAAACCCGAGTCCACCGTCTTCATATTTTGCGAGTCCAATTCCTTCGTATCAACCTAGCCCTCAATCCTCTTCTTTCCCAAGCCCATCCCGGCAAGACGCCAATGTGACATCGCACCCATTCGGGTTCCTCTTCAATTCTCTCCCTTCATCTCTCCCTCCTCTCCGAATATCAAACAGTGCCCCGGTAACGCCCCCTCCCTCTTCACCAACTAGGGTCCCACATCAAACTTTCACTTTGGAGTCTCTTGCCAAAGAATCCATGTCTGCCTTGAATATCCCTTTCTTTGCAGCTTCTGCCCCGGCGAGTCCTACTCGTGCTCAGCGTTTTACACCAGCCACTATCCCAGAATGCGACGAGTCAGACACCTCTACTATTGATTCGTGCCAATGGATGAACTTCCAAGTCTGTGCAAATGCAGCCAACATGGTGCCAACTTCTCCAACATTTAATCTAGTGAAACCAGTCGCAAACCGTGTTCCTTCCCAAGATGTAGTGATGTTGGAGAAGGGGAAGGGGAAGGGTATAGACTTCGACTTTGAGAATGTGGCTGTGAAGGCGTGGGAAGGCGAGAGGATTCATGAGGTGGGAATGGATGATCTTGAGCTCACGCTCGGAAGTGGAAACACCCGGCTGTAACCAATTGCCGACTAAGTGAATCGCACCGAAACGTTGACAAAATCGAGATTCTCTAATGGCATCTCTGGCAGCATTACTGTCAAAAGTAAACCCGCTCGCGGTAAAAGAATTTGGTTTCAGAGGTGAAAGAATTTAGCCTTTGCACAAAGTTGGAGCTTCACAACCAATTTCACTTTCTAGGATGGATTGGTTTTTCAGTTGGTTATTTTAAACCTTTATTCTGTTTTTTCTGTTATGAGTCTTCCCCTTTAAGTTGTCTGGGAGGATCTTTTACAAGCATTACTAGTGGATAGCTGTGTTCTTCTACAAAGAATTGTCATCTTCAAGGCTAGTGGGAATTTATCCACAGTTGAACTCCATTCAGGATTTGGCTTAATTTATAGTTGCATTTCATTATTTTCGATATTGCTTTTTCTTACTGTTCAAGTAATAATGGATGCTGATATTTGAGCAATAACCAGACTATGATTCAGCAGTAACATCTGCATTTGAAGATTCTTTCGACCTTGTTGGTTGGTTTGGTAAGAACCACCTCGATCTGCTTCTATTGTAACACAAGATTTCCCCCTTTTTTAGTGAAAGGCTGTATCTATAATATCCCTGTAAGTCATTTTACTTAAATATTTATTCTTCATGTGGTATTAAAGAAAATAAGATTGTCCGATGTTATGACTTGACATCCCATAATTAATGGAGTAGTGCAATTTTTAAATTTCGACACTCTTCTAGATGTGTATAGTTTTCACAAAATGAAAGATGACGAGACTTGAACTCGAAACTTCTCACTATTTTAAAAATCCAATACTATCTTGAATTAGTTCGTTTAAACGACTGAAAAGATAATTACTTTATTATTTAAAAATTAAACTTCAATTTGCTATGTACAAGTCAAATTCACTTATTATCAAAAAAACTTAACGTGTATGCAATTTCTATGATGAATTTATAGCAAGATTTAAGTTCAAGGACTTTTGATTGTCTCGATCGATATCATCTAGTAGTACTTCATTTAAATCTTAACTCATTAAAAAGGCGTCGCTTTTATTTTTATTATAATAATAATAATAATAATAATAATAATAATAATAATAATAATAATAATAATTCTCCAACAAAGAGGTGTTTTTTTTTTTTTTTTTTTTTTTTTTTTTTTTTTGATCGTAAACAAAGAGTTGATATGATATTTGGATGTCCCAAAAGGCATGTGGGGTTTATATGGAGTTGTC
Organism: Ligustrum vulgare; assembly: GCA_963555705.1. Lineage (NCBI taxonomy): Eukaryota > Viridiplantae > Streptophyta > Magnoliopsida > Lamiales > Oleaceae > Ligustrum > Ligustrum vulgare. The sequence continues at coordinate 9,580,135 of OY743184.1, read as the reverse complement.
CCTTTTTCCAAGCTATTATTTTGTTTTGTTTTGTTTTTATTAGATAGAATAGATGGGTTGTGTGACTTCACATGTAGTGCTTGATGCATGATTATCCTTTGGTCTACTTGTCACAATGATGCATTATTATCCTATTCATTCATCATGTTACTTGGTCAAAAAATAAATAAAGTGTTTGTTTCTATAAGAATGAACGAATAAAATAAAACCACACAAAGCAAATAATTGAATTCTCATTTCAAGTCAAAGATTTGGTGACCATTCCAATCAAGAAACAGCAACAACAAACATAAGGAATAGAATCTCATTCTAGGAGTTGTCATGTAAAATTATTATCTGTAAAATAATCAGATTGAGAAGGGAAAAAATATGATAGATGAAAGAAATTGCTTCATTCTCGTACAAAGGAAGAAGGGAAAGAACATAGGAACAAGGAACTTTGTGACACATGTTTGGTCCAGAAGTATTTACACTACTTTCCTTCAAAATTCATTTTCAACCGCATAGTTTTATAGGACTCGCCACTTTCACATTTCAATCTCTTTCCAACCGCATATTTTTCAAAAAAATTCAATTTTCCTCCAATTTTTCCTATACCAAACGAGATATTAAGTTTATTTATCCCCCTTTCCTTTTTTTCCCGAATAAACCTATACGTACATTTATTTATTGTACACCCATTCACATGATGTTGATTATTTTAATCCTCCTATAAATGGGTACCACCCCATGTGAATAGGGGTGTACAAAAAATGTACAAATAAAAGCGTACTTGAAAAAAAATACTAATCCTCTTCTTCACCTCCACCCCTCCAAACCATGGGGGAGAAACCACCCTTGATTAAGAAGTGGCGAGAAGGTGGCAGCGTCGTGCTAGTGGTGGTGGTCGTGTGTGGGTACTGGGTATGGATGATTTTATTTTTATTTTAATTAGTTTATACCATTAATTGATCTATTTGAACGATTCCCTTTAACATACGCTGATACACATAACTTAATCAACTTGGGAAAATGCTATATTGCCACCCAATGGTGTAACCTTGGATGATCGAATTGCTGTGGACTGATGATTTCGATGACGATGTGATGTGTAATAAAACAGATGATTGACACTTGTATGAGTGCAAAACTTTATATCAATTTTTTGTTATTCTTGTAGCATAATTAAATCAACTTATCCAACGTTAAGCTCATGTTTGGGAAATGTAAAGTTTTTATAAACGAACCGTTTGGCAAAATGTTGTTTATAAATTTTATTTATAAATAGCAACGTGTTGACATCTTATTAGACATTTTTTTTGAAAAGTAAACAATTTTGACTAGTTAAAGATTCCACCTACCATTTTTGACTTTTAAAAAAAAAATGAATCAATAAAATGTTGACATGTTGTTATTTAGTAACAAAATTTATAAACACCATTTTGCCAAACAGATGAACAATACTCGTCGTTCCTTCAAAATATAAAGTGACTTGAATATTTATATACACGAGTCAAAACATAGGAAGCCTATGTTTGCAGTAGCGGATCAAGAATCTTTGTTCAGCTCGAACGAAAATTGATAAAAAAAAAAATTCAGCTCGGGTGGACATTAATCAAATAACTGTATTTTTAAATCACGGCCCAAAAAATGTCAAAAAATTTAACTATATATTTTTTTTCGAGCAAATCCAGCATGGGTAAGCATAGGAGCTTGCCATGCTGTGTGTCCACCCTTGTCTGTTTGGTAAAATGTTTATAAATAACACATTTTCTTAAACCATTTTTTATCTTCACACATTTTTCAAAATCATTTTTCAACCACGTGGGTTAACTCAAAACATCATGTTGTTTGTTTTTTGAAACTTATCAAATTCGTACTTAAATTTGGAATTCAGAGTTAACAGAAAATGATATTTTCTGCCCTTTCAACTTTTAATGTCATCTGTCATCTCAAGTCACTTTTTTCTTTGTCAAATTTTGTGCTCATATCACAATTATTTGTGGAAAAAAAAATAATAAAAAAATAAAAATCATATGACAGCTGTGGACTATGTCCTCGACTTATGTCCTCTATTTTAAATAAAAGTCTTTGTAACACTCATTTTCTGTAAACAAACAGTGTGATTTTATGTACATTCCCACTTCAAGATGCTGCTATTCACTGGTACCTTTGATAACCTTTGAATATTGAACAATCACATGCCAATTGTATTGAAATGGTCCCATGCCTCCTGCATTAACAAAAGCCATTATATTCAAAGAATTATTCTTCCCAAAAATTTCTACTCCTTCAAAAATCATAAAAAGTTGGCAGTAGATCAAATGGTATCGACTAATCTTATTCCGATACCTGCAGAATGTCAAAAACTTTTTCCGCGATATATTTTTGACGAGAAGCGGCTCCTTTCTGTTGCAATTTATCTGGATGTAGGTAGAGCAAAGCCTTTTGATACGATCTTTTCACTGAATTTGCTTCAATTAAATCAACAAGGGGTACTGGCTTCCATCCGCTCCCTGGCCAAAGAACCTGTGACCAGATGTTACCAATAAAGAGAAGTTTATATTTTATTTTTAGCTATGAAAGTTAGGAATTTGTAAACATTTTTATATCCCTAAAGTGAAAGTATGAAAACAGAATTAAAGTAATGGAAAGAGTTCTTCAAACTTGGCTTTCCCATTACAAGCTTCTGCTTTTTACTTTTCTAAGTGCATTTCTTCTCAAAGGAAATCTTATAAAATTGTAATCCCATGTAAAGCAGAAAGGAATTTGTTTCCCATAAATGGACGTTAAAACGGAAAACGGATAAAAGGTCTTACAAATTGCAAAGTCGATAGCAGGGAACGGATATTTCCTTTCTTCCCAAGAGACCATTGTTGAATCTTTGCATCTGAAGCCTGCATTACATTATAAAGAATTATTGTTGCATTCCAGGTATTGTAGACCACTAAGCCTGTGCTTGGTACATATTAAAATCTGAATTTAGTCCAAGTCAAAAGTCAACAACCAATATGAACAACATATTTTATGGGACCCACAACTTTTCAAAGACAAATCTCGTCAACCTTTATCAAAATCTACTAAAAATTTGATTTTAATCTCTATCAAACAAGGGCTAATATTGCATTTGTGTAACTTACTTGAACTTCCATATCCTCAGAACTTCCATCAAGTGTAACTTTGCTGTCATCAGATAATACTTGGACCTGATAAACCATGACATTATATGAAATGGTTAAAAATCGAAAATCATAAGATTAAGGTGTTGATTAGAATACAATTTACAGGATAATACGAAAACCAATGTGCACAAATGATAAACAATAAAGAAACAACATACCACAAAGTTGAGTTCGAAAGGGTCGTCTGCATTTTCAGCTGAAATCTTAGAATCAACGGGTAGAGATTCTGTTACAAGTACGCGATCATCTCTCAGAATAAAAATAAAAGTCGACAAAAGAGGTACTCATATATTTTATTTTTATTTAACAAGTGTAAGTTTAAACTAACCAGATGGTATAGAATCCTTCTGAGCAGTTGAAAAACGTTTACTTTGATTAATTGGGGTCGTTGTACGAGAATAATGTTTTTCTTCATCATTGCTGAGGTTTTTGGTAACCTGAAAATGATAAGAAAGGATAGTTACACATCCAGTATCATAGTTCCAAAACAAGACTAGTTTTATTCGTGAAAAATCGAGCCATAGACTTCTACTATGTACACAGAATCAAATTACTTACCGAGTTAGAAACATCTGGCATCTTATTTACACTGCACATGGGGACTTCATTATTTAATTTTGCTGCATTCAGATTAACTTCGATTTCTGGTTGAGTTACGTGTATGCCTTTCCATTTAGAGCTCTGGTTTGGAGTCTCAGGATCAACTTTTGATCTTGAAGAAGTTTCCTGGTTGAAAATCTTGACAAAATCTTTCACTTTTCCTTTGACTCCACTTCTACCAGGAAATTTTTCTGAATTTGCGAGAGAAGTTCGCAGGCTAGCTTTATTCATGTGTGTTTTGTCCAAATCCATTATTCCTTCATTAATCTTCACTTTACCAGCATGGACATCAGGAATAACTTCTTTTGGAAGGTTGGTCAAATTTCCTTTCACTTCTGTAACATTTCCTCAAATTTCAAAAAACTTTAGCATTAGAATTCAAATACAAAATGTGTTCATTGAAACTCCTCGCATAAATATGATTTACCTTGTTGCTCAAACTCATCAATCAATGCATGCAGAGACTTCACTTCTGGCTTGTGAGATTCGTCGGTCTTCACAGCGATTACATTTTCAATTTTCTTTCCTATACTTGTCTTTTGAAGGGAATTAGCTTCTTTTGCAGTCATGACTAGAACCGATTCTTGTGTGCTTCTATCATCATGTTTCTCACTTTCAAATTTCAACTCGGCTCCGATATTTGTTGAAATCCCATGGTTTTCCACTGTAGACAATTCTGGCTCCACACTCTCGATCCTTCCATTAGAGCTTGCAGACCTATCAATTTTACTCATCTCTTTCAATTTCGAAATCTTCCCACCTCGAAGTGGAATAAGCATTGGGAATTCTCTTCCTGGCCATTTGTATATAGAGAAATGAAACTGATTGCCTTTGCTTTGAGTTTCCATGCTTATTGAATCATTTTTCAGTTTCACAACATCTTTCTGATCAGATATTCCAGAACGTGTAGAATCTTCGTTGGACAAGGAGTTGCGGTGATGTACTGGCGGAACATCATTTCTCGTCTCATCCTGTCCGGAGATTGCTTGACTTGAAAATCTAGATAGAGTAGAATTCGAAGAATTGGGGCTGCTTGTAACATTTGTAATGCCATCCATCTTATGTGGTCTATGACTTCCAGAAGCAAAAGTAGGGTAATCTGTTGCTTTGTTCAATTTGGCAGGAAGACTGAAACAGAAAAGCATTTATAAGTAAATGATAAGTGCTTTATTAGCACTTGTTTGGTTCACTTGTTGTCCTATTTTGTTATTGGTTTAATCTTATTTAAGTATTTTCTAATGCATTTTATGTTTTATGTTGTGCAGGATCACAAAGGACGAGAAAAGATTAAATTTCATAGTACAAAAAATCCGTAACACTCATAGTACAAAAAATTTCAAGAATTCCACTTACGGCCGTAAGATCCATATTTACGACCGTAACCTTCAAAACACAGAAATCTTCAGTAACCAATTTACTACCGTAAAATCCATATTTACGGTCGTAACTTCAACACGGAATATTTTCCTATTTTGAATCGAAGTCTATCTTTGGTACATCTTCTTGATCATCCTAGGACACGATTTGAGAGGTTTAAAAAGAGAAAATTCACCACAAAAAGGAGAGAGAAAATTAGAGTTTTGAAGGGAGAATTTTTGGGAGATTTTCAAGCAAGGAGCATCAACAACCAATGAAATTCATAAAGCAAATTGAAGATTTCATCATGATTATGATGGGCTGAGTTTCCTTGTCTTGTTCAAAGGGGAAGTTGTGTACATTCAATTTTGTTATTTTCTTTTCCTATACTAGTAACGTTAAATCTATTCTCTTATTTCAATCGTTGAATTATTGAGTTTTGAAAGTTTGATTGAGTTTTGTTGATTAATAAATTTGATTAGGCCAATTAAATTGTTTAATCTCTAGACTCATGTATGTACTATGTTAAGTCTTTTGATCCGTAATTGTCATTAGATCTTGACCTTTGGTAGCAAATAAATCTCGCGCAGGTTTAACAATAATTCAGCTTGGATTGTTTAATTCGAGCTTGTGAAATTAATAATCTAATTCAATCTATTCTTTTTAATTTTCATATTAGTCGTGCATTAAATCATAAGAGCTTGTTTAGGCTTGTCCATTGGCTAGAATTGGTTCAGGGAGCTTGTTTTGATTCAATACACATAAGGAAAAATTGGGATAATCAGAGCTTGTTGATTATTTAGGGTGTGTTCTTTTGCAATTTAATTTGCCATCATTACAAAAATTTAAATTACACAATTTTTCATATCACTTTTTAACCATTCACATTTTCTCTCTCCAATTTTTAACCCTTCATCTTACCTAGAAAACATAAATAAATCAACAAATAATTTCAATTCCTTGATTTGACACAAAACATTCCAAATTAAATTCCAAAAGAACACACCCTTATGATTGATAATTGAATTAGGAATAGAAACACGTTACAAGGAAAAGTATAACAATAATTGGGGTCACAACCGAATCCGAGAAAAAGATCTTCTCTCATTTAATTGTTTTATGCATTTTTTCATTTAAGCAAATTCAAACATCACAACTTCCCATTCCATTTTAATTCCTCGAGCAACTAAATAAGTTCATAGTTTATCGTGAGATCGACTCTTACTCTCGCTACTACATTATTAATCAATATTTAGTGAGTAAGGAATTTTTTATTATTTTGGTGTATTGCGACACGCATTAGTAAACAACGGGACATAAACAGGAAAGCAAAATTCATAACCAGAGGCATATTCAAAGAAAATAGGTAATACAAGAAGTAACATCTACATAGAATTTTGGTGTATAATCATAACAGTATAACACAAACAGCTGGAAAGAATTTGAACAGCTAACTATTGTTTGGCAGCTATTTTGGTTTATAAACTAGAACTTTGAGTTTTTCGAAGTAAAATGTGAGATTGAAAAGTGAATATGAAAAATGCGTGGTTAAAAAGTGGTTTGGTAAAAATGTGAATTAAAAACTTGTTTATAAACAAGTTTACCAAACATATGCTAAATAACATCAAAATTCCTCAACAAAAAGCAAGACTGAAAATAGACATTTCCCATTTCAAAAAATAAAAAAAATAGACATTTCAATGTAAAAACGTGTGCCAAGTTCTTTACGAAAGCCCAGAAAGGAAAATTTCAAGATCTACGAGTAGAGATAAAGCTCTAAAAATGAATGAATAGCGAGGGAAATGTTAATTTCTTTCTCATATAACCTAACTCTACCTAGACATTTTGGGGTAAAACCAACCAGTGACCACTGAACTTTGACCATGTTACTAAACCACCTTATTTTTTATGACTGACAAGAATTAACGTCGTCAAATGCCGGACATTTCGCTATCTAAAAAATGACCAGTTCCAACAATTCTAAATATTTCCAGCCACTAATTTCAATCCTACTTCGCTCGGCTGTAAATATCTTGTAGATTCTCATAGAGAGGGCTACTTCCAGTCCCAGACTGGTTCGAATAGTCATCCAAATGGTCTGTAACAATATTGAAAAATGACGTTCACAAACCGAAGAACTGGCAAGTGTACCTGAACTGCGCCGGGAGTGAAGTGCCAGAAGCCTCAGCTTTGGGTGTCAAAGCCCTGCCAGGGCTGGAAATCCTCGAACCAGGGTTAGACCCAAGGGGAATTTCCAGGTCACGATTACTCCTCTTAGGCGAACTATAACACTCTTCACCTCCAAATATATCATTAAAGAAACTGTCACCCAGATTTCGCCTTCTCGTCACAACTTCTGTTCCAAACACCGGCTTCTCATCGGATTCCACTGGCTCACCAAAACTGTACTTCCCTTTCACTTCTTGCATCGAACTCCGCCTCGGCGGACCGCCAAAAACATCATTAAAATCCAAGTCATCTGAGTTACTGCTCTGTGCTGTTACTGAGTTTTCTAATGACCCGCGATGACTATATCCCAACAAAACATTTCCCCTCTCCAAAAATTTATCCATTTATGTACGAACACAATCCAACTCTGGGCTTTGGCGGGAAATTCTTGAACCCCCAAAGATTGACAAAACTCACACACAGAATTTAATTAATGCACGTCAAGAATCCAATGCGAATCCAATGCTATGTCAGTTTGGCAGCTTTTTAAGAGTGTACATCGCTGGTTGTGGAGTTCATCAAAAATCAAAGAAAATGTTGAAAATCTAGTGGTTTCTATCGAACTCTGAAACGGGTTGGATGGAATTAACGCTAGAAAACAGATAATGTGGGGCTATAGAATAAGAAAACGGCGAGAATCTGAAGCCACAAGATCAAAATGGTTGTGATGACAAGACAAACGACAAAACATGGAGTCAAAAACCCAATTTTTCCTGCTAAGCATAAGCATTTTCTCTCATAATTTCTAATGGCGCGTGTTATTTAAAAAAATTATACTATTTAATTTAATGCAGGTATCTATGCTACTTGGGGAAAAAATGACCACCGCTACTTGGTGAAGCTAAACGTGTGAACTGTGAAGGATGTAGTACACATAATATCCACGTTATCATCTGGTTTTTTATTTTAAAAATAATAATAATGCGTGGAAAACTCAGAGAGAGAGAGAGAGAGAATTTTCGAATAAAAAAAAGGATGGATAACTGAAAAGAGTGATTTCATTTTCATGTACTAAACCATCTTATTGTAAAAATGTGTTAGAAAAATGAGTTTGAAAGAAAATATATTTTAAAGAATCATTATTATGGATTAAAATCAGATTTTTAATATATTTTGATAAAAATTAATACAATACATTATTTAAAAAATTATAAGTCTCATGAAATGTATTGTTAATTTTAACTTAGATTAAAATCTAGTTTTAATGGCCACCAAACAGATAGACGTACTTTATCACATAGATAATTAACTCGTGTCATTCGAGACCATTCTCCAGTTCACTATTTTCACTGTAAAATGTAAAATTATTCAAACGAAAGAAAAATAACAAATAAAAAATTTAAATTACGTATTTCTCCCTCTTAGCCATCAAAAAATTATATTCGGAGTCCAAAAATGTCCCTACTTCAAGGTAGAAAATCAGAATGCCCCATCATTCTAGATAGTAGTATAATAAAAAATGGGATGGATGGTTCCTGCTAGTGTATAGTAATCTATACATTGTGATCATTGGAACTAAGTAATTTGTCTTCCTCGTTCGACGTGTCAATCATGGACAGTTGAATATTTGATTTAGAATTCATTTTATTCCACTCATTTTCAACTCGAAAGAAAACCCATTGGAAGCGACGAAGCATCTCTAGGACAGTTATGGTAAACACGGTTAGGTAGTTGTGGCGAAGATGGGCCGACAGCTTGTATGTCCATGTGCATCTCAAAATGAGATTGCTTCCAATTACCCAAAGAAAAACCTGCAAGGTGACAACCTTAAAGAGTTAATACTTGCATCATAGGTTCTAAAATGCGTAATGAGCGACGAGGTGGCACATCACTCCAAACGCGCTAATGTGTGTCAATGCACAGACAATGCGGGATGAGGCGTGAACGTATGAGAGAGCCTAGACGTCCACCCAGGTGCGCATTTTAAAACACAATGCATGTACTCGTCTGAGGCCAAATGCGCGGATGCATGGACAATAAGCCATCCAGGCCAACTGTCCAGAGAGCATTTGTCAACGCAGTGAGGCTGGATCTCAGTTGATATTAAAAAGCCAAGTCTGGGTATTAGTACTTGTGGCTATGGGGTCAAGGGGCTGTGTCCATCTCAGTTTACTCAAAAATTAAGGGTACTTATAATCCAGGATGGTGTTAGCCTGCTATAGGTAAAGTGAACGATTGTTACAAATGTTAACAGAGGCAAGGCAAAGTATTGCTACTAACCTACTAACTGTGCCAAACCAACAAAATCATTCTCCACACAGACAATAGAAAAGAGCAGCAAGAGGTATAGCCTTACCCATTTCCTTCCATATAATGCGTGGGACAAGAAACTGGGTTTGCTGAACTTGAATATCCGAGTGAAGAAACTGGCGAGAAAAAGAAGAAAAGAAAAGGTTACAAACATAGTTTTCACCCAACACAAGGAACTAAAGAAAGAAATGTAGGTCTCACATGCAAAGGAACTTGCAATATTTTCTTGTAAATAGTTAAAATCGTTAAACAAAATTAAATCAACTAATTCTGAAAATGAGATTTCTGTAGCACCATGTTCTCACAAACCTCAAATCCCAATCTCGGTTCACGTCCCAGTAGAATGAATACAAAGAATTCAGAACACTTGAGAGAAGCCAAAGAGGCCGATATACATTCATCCACTTGTCAGGGATGACATGATACTTGAGGGCTGAAAGAAAAATAACTGGTATTGCCGTCGAATACTTTAAAGCTGAAACAAAGAGGTAAGCTAGTTATTACCAGCCATGATGCAATCCAATCATCAATAACATCTGAAATCATGATTCCTGAATTCTATGTAAAGATTGTCGTATTACGAAAATCGTGCTGGCAATATAATTGTCAGCACTAAGTAGCAAGAGGAGAAGAAAGAAGGCAAAAGCACATAAATCACAGAAATAAGATTTTGACGACAGAAGATAAAATTTACAAAGACACCCGAAGGGATATGGTAGATGAGCACAAGAAATATTGATGTTCTAGAATCTAGATAATAGATACAGTAATTGCAATTCTAAACCAACATATTTATTGCCTAACAAAGAAATAAAAAAAATTCAAATATTGAATCAACAAATTATGACATTAATTCAAAATTTTTAAATTAGGGAAAAGGTTTTACTATAATATAATAATATTAATTTCAAAATATTACATGTATTGTCAACCAATCTAAATTCCTAAACTATACAAGTTCATTTTCTAAATAATAAGAAATAAAATATTAAAATATCTCTATTAAAATAATACAGGAACAGAGTAAGCCTTCTCCGCAATAAATTTGGAGTAGATTACCTAAATCATTTTTCTCCATCTTGTTGAGTTCAATGGAAGACCCAAAATGCAACTAGATAATTTACAGTTTGCACCATAACATGCCCAGTTAGTTTTGGTCTACATCTCCCTCTTCAAGATGTTCTAGCCTCAATTTACCAACAATTGAGGTCGCCCCACTTTTTGGTATACATTTTCATTTCTTATCTTCAAATGAGCTCAAATAAATCATGCATATCAGCTCCACAACCACATGCGTAGTTTAAGGAACACAGAAGAGCTGCTGCCAAGCTTACCAGTTTTTTAGCAGCGAGGTACTGTCTACATCACCACCACTATCGCCACAGTTCCATCTCTCAAATTTACCTTGCCCATTTTAACATTATGGCATGCAACCTAGCCGAAATTACATTATTTTCTATATATTAGCAAAATATGAGGTGGTGCAACATCCACTTATCCATTTCTTATATGGGGGCAGTAAAGCCATGATTCACTGGCACAGTGCAAATGCAAGTAAAATTGTAAAAGATGGGATCTTTTGCAGAACAAAATAACACGTACCTCCAATCAACACTTGCACAAGGATACCATTACAAGACTTATAATTTCACTATTGAAGGAATTGAAGAGAATGTCAATGGGGGGAGGGTGCCAGAACATAGAGAGTATGTATCTTCGTCTACTGGCTTAACAACTGAATAGTCAATCAGAATACGATGACAGTATCAGAATTTAATGTTTAATAAGCTAATAGCATCAGATTTTAATGTGTTATGATATCTACAGGCTAAAACTGGTACATGAATTACAGGTTCAAATTTGATGCTCACTGTAACAAGGAAAATGGGGACACATACATCAACCAACAAAAGAAAAATGGAAATAATAAACAGCTTCAGTCTTGATGACAGTCAAATATGATCCTTATGGCTCCAAACAAGTTAAATGGATACGGCAATTATAATTGACCAAATCCTTTACGTGAAGGAAACTTTCTACTAATATAGCTACAGCCTGAACAATCAAGTGTTCCTGTAAACTGATGAGAGCAATTGATCTTATGCCCCTTTCTCAAATAAATTGAACACATCCACACACGAAATACGGACAAGGCAATTGGTGCAGTAATTTACCATTTAATAGAGTTGTCTTTTCTCTGGTATCCTTGTACTGCCTGAGGCATTGAAATAAACGAAATATATAGGGCAAAACTAGAACTATAGGGATTGCAACAGAGTGACTTCCACATACAGAATCGGCTTCAAACCATGCAATGGTAGCAACCTGCACGTGTTAATAGTCAACCAGTTAGTAGTGAGGTTAAGGAAAATGCATGCCTGTTAATTCAAGTTTCAGCAGAAATTATAGCAGCAAAGATGTTACCAAGATTAATAATGACCTTAGCACTCATAATGACCGTTGTCCACAAATTTTCTTTCCATTTTTTTCATAAGGTGAAGAGTTACTTTCAATTCCATAAAAAGTCATTAACGTTTTAGAACACAAATCTGAATCACACCAGAAGATAGGAAATCAGTAATGTTTGCTTAATTATTGTTGAACGTGTTAAATAACAAAAACTAAGGTGACTACAGAAAATCTAACCTGATGATGGATCATTCGACAAACTGAACGCTCCAAATCTGAGAAAACCTGCACAAGATTACACCTTTAAATCATACAATAAATGTCAATAGGTTGCATGTGCTTAGTAAGGTTCACAACTCAGCTAGGTTTCTGCGAAGAGATTTTGCATGGACTAAAACAAAATAACATATTTACAAACTTACACCACAATCTTGTGCCTGATATCCAAGACATTAGCTATTGAGTTAATTACAACATAATATATGATAGCACATTAGAAATTGAGTTAAGTACAACATAATATATGATAGCTAAACTTTGAAATGAACATGAGTTTCATTGTAGTGGAGAAACGAAATAATAGCACTCACATTACAAAATTGTTACTACCCAGAAGAAAATAAATCTATGGGTAAACTAAACTTTCTAATCTATCAAAATACAATCTTAGCTCAGAAGCACAGGAAGTCTCATTAACTATTGTACTCTTAGTGTCTAAATAGAAATTTCTGTAGAAAATCAGAAAATTATCCTACTGGCAGAGAAATCAAGTGAGATATTGCAAAAAGAAAGAGAAGGGAGAAGAATGGTTGGCAGTTATGGCTCATCTCAGTATTTGGCAACAAAGCGGTGTACAGTACAAATTAAAAGTAGATCAACGTGTTGCCATTTGGGTCTGTAAAACTTTTGCCCTTATTTTGTTAGGCCATAAAAGCATAAGCCACAAGGGATCTTTATCTTTCTCTTCAGCCCCAGTGTAGCCTTCTAACTTCAGTTCTTTTCTCCAGATCTCACCAATACCTTCTACCAGGCACAGCAACAAATATTTTCAGAAATCCAACAGTATGAGAAGTAATATCCTACCTAGGACTAAAAACGAGACTTAGACAATGGTTGCTCAAGAAATGAAGTAGTAATTCAGGAGAGTATTACCCCAAGATCAAGTACTTAATAGCCTGAGCATTGCAATTCAATGATATTAGGAACTAAATGGTCCAAAGAATCCAAATGTAGGCCTTACAGTCATCTTGAGAAAGAAAGATATGCATAATGAATTTCAAAGTTATCCTGCTTCTCAGAGACACTGGCTGCAGTACTTATCAGTCATCACATGCCGTGTAACAAGTGACAAAATGGGTCAACAGTCATCTCATACATCCTTTTGACTTCTTTTTGTATAAACTTCTCGTCCAACCTCTCTTTTAAGGATATCCATATAAATACTTCCGAGTCATTAAATGAACTGTGAATTTCACCATTTGAATGACGAAAATTATAGATAGAGAAACAAACTAAATTACAGCTTGCCTCTCAATAAATAGGCAAACAAGTTACAAACTATAACAGACCATGAGATGCATACCTTTGACATAGAGGTTAATATATCAGCCAAAAAGAAGTCAGCAAATGTTATTGCCTGTCTTCAGAAAATGAAATAGTATTAGAAAAATATAGCTTGTTCAAATATGTAACAATTTAATCTTGTTGGCAGTGCAGCAAAACGTAATCTTGTTCAAATACTATTAAGGTTTGACATTGGGTCCACAAGGAATTCAGTCAATGAGACACCAAATAATGCATGACCACCAGGAGAGGCATGGTATTTTTTTAATGAAAACAAAAAATACTCATAACTGACCCATAGTTATTAGAAATAAAACAAGAATGACTTTTTTTGTGGCCATGGCCTCCTGTTCTACATTACTTCTTTCATCCCTTTCCCAGAGTGACTGGAATATTCAAGAACAATGTGAGGCCAAATGTGAGACTGGAGGGAAATACAGCTTTCCAAGTCATGGGCGATAGAAAATAGTTTGAATGAAAACCAATATGCAAAAATCAGATAGAAAAGGCTGTCATTAGCTGTCAAAATTAGCCCAAAGCCACTACAATTGGGTTTGAATCTATAAATTCTGTTTACAAGGGTGGCTCAAATTCACTGTTTCAATGGCTGACCAATTAGGCAATTACACCATTAGTGAAGGATAATATTGAATTGTCAAAACACTTGAAGGGTGCTCTTTTACTTTCTTATTCTTATTCTTCTTTTCCTTTTCTCTCTCTCTACCGTCAGTGGAGGAAGTCAGTGGGGGCCGAAGCTTTTCAGACATTTCTTTTCAAAAGTATAATCAGCATAAAATGCCCCTCTGAAATTCGCTAAAACTACTTCAGTCCCTGAGAAAATTATCCTCAACAATAATAACCAAACCTATGATATACTACTTTCCTTTTATGATGATAATTATGGGCTGCTACATTTAAATGGACAACGAAACAAGGAAAAGAATATTGTGGCCAAATTCTAAGATCAAATATCACTACAAAAAGCAACCCAAGATTGCCTCCATCTCTCATGGAAGCTAGAAACTCGTTGAATAGATTAAAATTACCAAATATCACAGACATGAACTCTTAGATCTCTCCACGTCTCAAATTTTTTAACGCATATAAGTAACGCCACTGATTTCAAATCTATGTATTGAACAATCCTGGAAATCAACATTTTCTCTTTTTTCAGCTTACAGTTTAAGCTTATGCAGTCAACAAAATGTGGAAGGATAAAATTATGTGACACTATAAACTTGCCTGTAAGGGAAAAACTATCCGCCAAAAAGTCCTCAGCAAAAAGTAGCGAGATGATAAATGGAAAATATCGAAGGGAAAAATGAGAAGCATTGCCACAGCAGCATATAAGAACACCTGAAGTTGCACGTGTATAAGCTGTTTCAGCATTATGTTAACTTTCACCATTAGGTTGATGGTTTCAAACCGAGAACAATATTAGAAATCCATTAGGGCGTCCAGCCAAATCATAAGGAGATGACAAGAATGGTAAAAAGTCTTTTCATTTAAAATACAGAACCCTAATATTCTAATTGAGTCAGCCAAATCATAAGGAGATGACAAGAATGGTAAAAAGTCTTTTCATTTAAAATACAGAACCCTACTATTCTAATTGAGTCAGCTAACGGCAATGTACATCATATGTGTAAACTCAGAGCCCAAATTTATCCGTGTATGTTTTTACAAGAATCTTCAAGGATTATATGCGGGCATGCGAGTCTTTATTTGGAATAACAATCATACAACTTCGCCGGACAGAGAAAAAGTACCATTATTTTTTATTTATTCTTAAAATATGAATCCATGTATATTATCATGGACTCACCATGCTTATATTCATTTTTCTGGGCAGTGCTAATAATCTATCAACAAGTAGTCATGGCCTTCAAATTTTTCGCCCATTCAGGCAAGTAAAACAAATAAAACAATAACTGTGAAGTTTCTCCCTTTATTTTGTACAATTATAAGTATTTACAAAAATATATCAAAAGAGAAGGAAAAAAAAAGTGTACACAACAAATTCTGGGAAAGGAAGCATCTATTACACTGGTTGGGATGCAGCCAACAAAACTTCTCCATT
Organism: Ligustrum vulgare; assembly: GCA_963555705.1. Classification (NCBI taxonomy): domain Eukaryota; kingdom Viridiplantae; phylum Streptophyta; class Magnoliopsida; order Lamiales; family Oleaceae; genus Ligustrum; species Ligustrum vulgare. Next base: position 9,564,487 of record OY743184.1, on the reverse strand, counting down.
AGAATAAAGATAAAGATATGCCGTCATACTAGTTGGAACAACGATTGTCATCCAGGTGGCACACTGCAATGATAAATGAATTATGAGTAAAACTTAACCAAAAATAGCACAAAGGAAACAGTAAAACTTAAAAATCAGTTGTACGAGAATTCCATCAATTAGCAAGATTCGTGGAAGAGGGATTTCACATGCCCATGTAGCGATTTTATTTCAGCATTAACGAAAGGCGTGAATAGGTGCAACAAGACGTATATTATTCAAAACAAGTGGAAAATAAACTAGTGAACAATTAAATGGACCAAACAGGCCAAATTATTAGCCCATGGTAACTTTCACATATAGCCCCTATTTGGTTCTCATTAAAATCTGATTTTAATCTCAAATCAAAATCAACAATTAATTTTAATCACACATTTTACAGGACCCACAAATTTTCAACCACGAATCTCATCAACTTTTATTAAAATTTACTAAAAATCTGATTTTAATTTATACCAAACGGAGGCATGATTTACATACTCACATGACAAAGGGACTGACACACACACACACAGAGGGGCGGGGGGAGGGGTGGGGAGGAGATATATGGGATTAGAGTTTTGGGCGTGAACATAGACTAGTGTAAAATTCTAGCTACAAACAAAATGTATATTTGGCATGAAGTCAATGCAGAACAAACTGCTCCCAACAAAAGTGAAGCAATTTTTTATCAGATATTCATCAACTCTTGAGCCAGGAGACCCACTCATCACTTGCACAATTCAGCAATACAACTGAACAAATCCGATTGTATGCAGTGGGCAACATCAACCAGAAACACTACCAACGTGTCTAACCACAAAACAAATAAAATTTAGCCCCAATAGGATAAATTGTGAGAGAGTAGAAGTTTTAAGATAGCACAAATAAATACTTATTTTTTTCCAAAGCAAGCTTGCAAAGCATACTGTTTCAAATGTAAAGTTCATATATACGTGTATAATAAATGCTTCAATAACAAAATTGCAAAAGGGTCTTTATTTTTCTCTTTACACTTAGGACAAACGAAAGTCATAAAATATTGCATAGAGAAAAACAGAGATAAAAAAAGCCTCAAAATATTGCATAGAGAAAAACAAAGCTCAGAAAAGCCTCGTTAGTTGCTGCTAAAATAATGCAAATAAATCCACAGATTTAACTTAGATGACATGGACTTATTTTCTTTTCCTTTGGAGGCAAGCAAGCATTAAAATACTTGAAAAATATTCAGACAAAATAAGGCGTGAGAATAAGAAGATAGCAATGGATTTAGGGACAATGAAAGTTGGTGTCAATAGGGAGTCACAGAATAGATTGGCCCAAATATCTTGCCAAAGAATTTCTAGAAAGCAGATACCTTCCAAATTTCTCTATGAGTGAGATGACTTTGATCCAGGTCAAAGATTTTAGCATAACCGACATTAGCCTGGGAAAATACCCATAAGTTGATTCCCCAGAGCCAAACCATCATGGTCTGTAAGATAAACCAAAAAAATAAAATAAAAATTACCAGAGAGAGTGCTACAGATAAAATATGCAGTGTTAATACTCAACAAAATAAGTCAAGAAACAGCAACTGAACTTCAACTAACCACAAGAAGAAGTGGATTATAATACAAGAAAGCCTCGTACAAAAATAAATCCCGCAGGTCTGCACTCATTCTCATGACTGCATCCCACCCAAACTGCAAATTGTGCACATAAACACTTGTATCACACTGATGGAAAATAAAGCATGACAACTGAATACCAACAAAAAAGAAATAATTCTGGTCAATTAAGGAGTGGACTGACCTTACAACAACTAAATCCCCAGATGAGAAACAGTAAGACCTGTATTTCAAGTTAAATAATATTCAAAAAGAGTGCAACCGTATTATCAAAGCTCAATCTTTGAGAAAGGTAAACAAATTAAAAGATTAATGCAATGGTGGCATCTCTAAAGGTCACAGATGCGTCAGCAATAGCAGAGACAAGTCCTAGTTCCGACACAGGCCTTGTCTAATGGCCACAACCGATATCCCACAAGCTATAGCCCAACATGGTCTGGGAATTGGTAATCTGAGACGTAGTGAGCCATGAAAAATAATAATGTGCCAAGCAAAGCCCGGGACACTGCCCACCTCCACCTGGGCTAAAGAAAAGTGGGTCCTGAGCCCTTACACCTCTTAATTCGAGTCTCGTTCCATAATTAGTTGAAAGTTATCTACTAAGATTTGTACAAGACATAATTACTGAAGTGGTAGCCAGTAAGTCCCTAAATCAAATGGATTAAAAATGATAAAGCAAAATCCAGATTACATATCTACCAAAATAAATCAAACATAAAAGCAAATGAACGGGCAAAATGAAAAGGCAGAATCCAGATGACATTATCATTCAACAAAAACATCAATACAGACTTTGAACACATTCAAGCCTACTACAGTTTTTGCTCTGCTTTATACGAGCAAGATATTTGATTAATACAGCAAAAAAGGGAATGCCTGAACATAGATCCAGATTACAACATACAAACATAGTTCTGTCACGAAACTGGGACATGTCAGAAGGAAGCTGACAACAACTCATAAAATTGGAAAGCAACTATATATTTCCCCTTTGCAGTACTGTTCAATTGCAAAGAAAAGGACACAAAAGTGAGAAATTTAGTTTTCTGCATTTTCTGTTTGGAAGAAAATTTCGTGTCTCCCACTAATCCCTGATTTTTTTTCCCTGCAGAAGTGATATAGGCAATGGGATATAGGAATATTTTAAGATCAAGCCCCACGATCTCACATGTTATGGGTTGTGTATTTATTGAACTAATCTCACAATATCAAAGCAATTAATCCAGCAGAGATATATGATATGAACCATATGATGAGCAATGCTTTCTTGTAAATAATCCCCCCCCCCCCCAATTCTTCAAACCCAACCTAACCCAACCCAATTTCCCTTCTCTTTTATTTGGTATTTGCCAAAAGAAAAAAAAAATTGCTCTTTAATGCAACACATTACATAACCATTCTCCTTTGTCTATTCCATAGCGCATTTACCTAGTTTTTTTCCAAACGCATACATCCACAAGAAGATAATAGATTTTTTGGCTAAATCAATTAATAAGAGTTCACAAATTGTGTCGAGTATATAATTCTGTATGGAATTAATTTAGAATCTACTTCACCAATCTTTGACCGAAAGAAAAAATTAGCTTCATATTACAATTTCTCTGGCGAACAAACATGACCGGAAAATAACTGGATGAGAAAATAATTTTCCTTTGTTTTTTTCCTACTGCAGTCCATTTATGCAGAATAAACGCCATTGTGCAAGATTTACCTGGCAAGTCAACTAGCCAATATGATTCCCCCATACCAATACTTTCACATGATTTTAAATTTCAACATTAATCATAAGCCATGAGATCAAATTTTACTCCATAGCCTTTATCAATGAACCTCTCAAGAGATCTCTATTATAGCTGCTGTTTCAAAAACAAATCTCCATTATTTTCACCTCATTTTATCATGAAATGTAAGCAAGGAAACAGAGATGTAAAACATTCAAATGAACGCTTTGCATTACTTTTCTTCCAAAATAAATTAATTATTTAAGAATAATACATTACTCAATTGAAACGATACCTTGAATCTCCACAGAAGTAGAGGAGACGGTGTAATCGCCACGCTGCTCAATGGTGTGACCACACCCTTCATTTTATTTGATTCTATGGAATTCCAGAGATCTTCTTCGGCACTATTTCCCTGCTCACCTGTACCTAGTATAAATAAATCATAAAATAAAGATACAATCAATGACCATAATATCCAGTAAGGAAAACGAAAACAAATGGCAGGTAGTAAAAAGTAAAAGATAAATATTCTTTTACCAAGATCAGAAACAACGAGTCGGCTTCCAGACTTCCGTAAATGCGTACTGTTTATAGGAACAGATACAAGACCTCCAAACATAGATGGAGATGAGGTACTTGAATTATCTAGTGCATACCTAACATCCACAGCTGTAAAAAAGTAGGAAAAATATATATCCATGACATTTAGGAATCAAGTAACCACTACAAAATTGTCACAAAGACATAGCAATTTGATATATAAGCCCCAAATTATTTATAAAGAGAATTTATTAAACCAGGAAAAGAGAGAGAGAGAGAGAGAGAGAATTGACCGTTTGTTCATCCAAAGCCCCAAAAATATGCATCTAAAAATTAAATTATTTGAAGTAATGACTAACAATTAAGTAGTACAACTTTTTTGATTGAATGATAATTGGCATCCCCCTATTCCCTTTCTTATTATTATTATTATTTTCCCTTCTCTGCTGCCTTATGGCAAAGTATCCTTTGTTCTATTCAACTCTTCAGGTTCACTAATCACAGAAAACCAGGATCCACGGAAATAGAATTCAAATTATACGTATCACTTATCCGGGTGACTAAAACGATGTACAGTGCTTTAAAGAACTTCCCTGCGTAAATGCCCAAAACATAAAACAAGAGCTATATAATACAGGAACTTGATGATCCAAGGTCCAACTTGAAAAATCAGTTTCTCAGCATCGGACTTTAGATCTTAGGTATTGCAACATAAGGGTCCTTACAGTTGACGTGAGCCCATTCGTTTTATTTACACGCGATCATTTCGGTCACATAGCTACATTATTATTCAGACAACCAAAAACCAAAAACTAAAAACTAAAAGCTGATCAGACTACTGACAAAATGGTCCTCGCTCCACAACATATACATCTGGATCCATGCATCAATCATCCATGGCATAGCTAAAAAAACGCATAACATGAAATACAAATAAAAAAAAAAATCAAAATCACGCAAAATTGGATGTCCTACCTGGTTACACTGTGGAATTAAATATTATCTGTACATTCTGCCACGTGCTTCATTCGATTATATATGAGCTTCACGCATTTAGCTGGTAATTCAATTTTCTGCTGCGAGTTATTGTGGAAAAATTCCAGAATGCGAGATCTGAATTTGTGTGTCCGCGAAGGCTTTTTTGTGTTGTACAGCGTGTGGGATTGAATGATATGATAATAAAATAGACGAATATCTACGGTGCGTGAATAAATAGACAGAAAAGTTAAATTACTGTACAACGATTCTTTCTACATTTAAATAATATTAATTATGTGACATATTTTATTTAAAATTAAAATTAATTATTATATATAAATTGAATCTTATTTGCAAGATTTCTCAATTTATAAAGAATCCAAATATAAATAAATTATATCATAAACTCTCATGGGTCAACGTCCTTATTTATAATAATTAAATAATTAAAAAATAAAAGTTAATGTTACGTCAGCATGTTTCACGAAGCGTCTAGATGTAGACGATCCACCCCACAATGTCTATTTTTTTAGCGTCACGTCAATCTAACATCTTAATCCACGTTGTGCATTGGAGAGAAATTTTTATCATATTCTGACTATTTGTTGACGTGTCATGTATATTCCCCAATCTACGAAATGCATTGAAGATGCTCTTATGAAAATTCACTTAATTTCTATTTTATTTTTCCACAATTAATTTTGTATTGACGCTTATTTGCTAATATAATTATTCTAAGATAATTTCTAAATATATTTAGAAAAGTACTGTTTGTTTTTTACAATAATTATCTAGTAAATCCTTTCTTCAAAAAAATTAGGAAAAATTGCAGTCGCGGTTCCAAACCTTTTGGTTTTCTGCAAACTTTGTCCAAACCTTCAATTTGTGCCAATCGCGGTACCCAACCTTTATGAAAGTCGCAGCGGAAAGAAAAAATCATGGATTCCGTCAGTTCTGCTGTCAATTAACCCAAAAATGAAAAAATCTGATTTGTTGACCATTTTTAAGAGGAGCATAATTGTCAATACATATTCCCCACCCCTTAAAACATCAAAAGTACCAGTTAACTACTTCATTTGTGTTTTGAATACCGAAAGTCATCTTCCTCAATGGAGTTCGACAAAGCCCATGATTCTGAGGAAACTTCGGAAGATATTGCATGTCACCTTAGAGGCGCTCTTCCCGAACCTGTGTATGGTAAGCATTTTCAGTTATTTTAAATAAAAAAAAAATTATTTGTAGTTGTAGAGGACGACATGTGTTTTCCCTTACCGATATTGCAAGTCCATATATTGTTCTCCAACCTATTCTTCACTTGGGCTTGTGCAATTTTCCCCTTTTTATGTTGCGTATACATCATTGGTAATGTTTTAGGGTTTGGCGTAATGATACTTTCTTTTGCATTGTGTTCACAGGGGCAAAATCATCGTATTTCACAATAAGGCTACACCATGGCGGAATCTTATTCTCAAAGATGCGAAATTTTGTGTACGAGCATGGTAGAATAAATCATCTTGACTATGTCCACCCTGATTACTTCAACATGTTTCTTCTGGACAATGTCATGAAGATGTTAGGGTATTTCCAGAAAATGAGATACCTTTATAGAATGGAAAAGAAAAGATTTAGTGAGGCATCGTTCTGGTTGGTCAATGATGCTGATTTTGTGAACTTGATAAAATTTGTTGGTAAAAAAGGATAGTGAAGTTGTATTATTTGCCAATTGTTGAAGTGTTGGAGTTACCATGGGATAATAAGGTGGATTATGATATAGCTGTGGTAGACCTTGGTACTAGTGATCAGTTGGAGGCTTCGAAAGAGAGAAATGCAATTCAAGATGCACAACTGGAGCAGAAGGCATGTTATGCCGTGGAGGTTTGGGATGAGACATTGGAGGGGAATGAATCGTACATTGTTGATGAATTTGAGATTGATGAAATGGAGGAGCCAGAAGTTGAAGTACAGGCCGATGAATTCCCTACAGTGGAAATGGTTGATCATCATGCAGATGGTCAAATGCAGGAGCCAGAAGTTGAATTACCAGTTGATGAAGTTCCTGCAGTGGATGTGGTTGATCATCATACAGATGAGCAATTGGAGGAGCCAGAAATTGAAGTACCAGTTGATGAAGTTCCAGTAGTGGATGTGGTTGACCATCATGTAGATGAGCAGTTGGAGGAGCCAGAAGTTGAAGTACCAGTTGATGAACTCCCTGCAGTGGATGTGGTTGACCATCATGCAGATGAGCAGTTGGAGGAGCAAGAAGTTGACAACATACAGGCTGATGTGCACGCTGATGACTATGAAGAGGGTCTGTTAGAGGAGTTCAGCAATCTAGATTATGAGCAGGAAGAAGAAATCACAGTTGATGATCCTGATGATGATCCATATTTCAAATTGAGTGAGGTATTTGACTTTGGTGTTGAAAACGAAATGGATCAACAGGAAGACCATGCAGGAAATGAAGAAGATCATGGAACCGATTATGGAGATTCAGATGAGCTTAAATGTCTAGCAAGTGATGAAGAACTAGGAGATTCCATACCAAGATCTAGGCAGGAGTCCTAGTTTTATCCCAACACTGACATGGATGATCCAAAATTTCAATTAGGTAAGCTAATATATATTCATAGTTTAGTGTCTGAAGAATATGGATTCATTTGACTCCAACTTGTAATTCTTCCTGTGCAGGCATGAAGTTCGACAACATACAGAATTTTAGAAATGCCATCACACAGTATTTGGTTAAAAATGCCAGGCAAGTGTAATATGTGAAGAATGATGGGAGAAGGTTGAGAGTAAAGTGTCGGGATAATTTTCCATGGGAGTTGTATGCCTACCAGCAACCAGCTAATACTTTCAGAATTAACACATTCAGAGATACTCATACTTGTACTATGATTTGGCAAAATAGAAGGGTTAATGTTGGTTATTTGGCTAAAAAATACGTACGCAAGTTCAGGACTGACCCTAATCTCTCTATGCGCAGTTTCATTGACACTATCAAGGAGGACTGCATGTATGAGATATCAAAACACCAATTTTATAAGACTAGAGCAAAATGTTTGGAAGTTGTAAATGGCATTGTTGCCGAATAGTACGAGATTTTATGGGATTATGGGGAAGAGTTAAAGAGAACAAACCCTGGAAGTATATTCATAGTTGAAGGTGATGGTCCTAGGTTCAAGAGAGTGTACATATGTTTAAATGCTTGCAAAGAGGGTTTTAAGTCTGGGTGTAGATCTGTAGTTGGATTAGATGGATGCTTCTTGAAGACTGCACAAGGAGGACAATTGTTAGCTGCGGTTGGAATTGATGGAGATAACTGCATGTTTCCTGTAGACTGGGCAGTTGTAGATGCAGAGAACAAAGCAAACTGGCAATGGTTCATTGAACTCCTGTTGTTTGACATAGGCATGTATAACTGTAGGGCATGGACTTTCATCTCTGACAAGCAAAAGGTACTGGTTGAGTCCATCAGCATGTTCTGTGAGGGGGCTGAACACAGGTGTTGTGCAAGACATCTATACAACAATTTCACGTTGGCCCATAAAGGGCTCACTTTGAAGAGCATGTTCTAGGTTGCAGCTAGAGATACAACTGTACCGGAGTGGAAGAAGGTGATGTTTGACATGAAAGAGATAAATGAAGAAGCCAACAAATGGTTCAATGAAAACCCAGCCTCCCAATGGAGTAGATCACACTTCCAAGAATACTCAAAGTGCGACATTCTGCTCAATAACTTATGTGAGGCATTCAACTCCTCTGTTGAAATGTTGTATTAATATTGTAAGGACCAAGATGGTTGTTTAGAATAGTGTAGGGACTAGTAGGCAATTATGTGTTTTAGGTTTTCTATTTATACCTTACTTTGTAACACTTTCATTATCAAGTAATACAAGAATATTTCATCTTCATATTTCTACATGGTATCAGAGCAAGTATCGATCTTGGCCTAGGTTTCCGGTGAAATTCCGTTCTCCGGCGAGCGGCCGCCGCCGCTCGTCCGACCAAGTTATTTATATTTTATTTTATTTTTTGTCAATCTTCTTCCAGCCTCTTCTTAGCTTACTGCTGCTAGAGTGAAGGCAGCTTAGTGCTGCTGCAAAAACGCAGCTTACTGCTGCTAGAGGAAACGTCTCGCTGGTCGACAGCGGTGTCAGCTTTCCGGTGGATCGACGTCAATGTCTCCCTCCCGACATCGTTATTTCGGTGGCCGAGGCTATTCGCCTCTTATTTGACGCCTACTTGGAGAAGTGGTTTCAACCTCAGTAGCTTCACCACCAGCCTCGAGCCGCGGCGTTTGGCGTCGTTTTTGCGTTTTCCTGATATAGATTTCTCCAGCTTCTATATCGTCGACACATTCGTCTGGTCTGTCGTCTCCGCCGTAGAGTCTGTCATGCTTGTCTCCTTCATCTGCTTCTTCTTCGTTTTCTGTGGCTGCACCCTTTGAAGGTACGGGAGTTGGCTGAAAAAGAGTCTGAGAATGGCGTTTTTCAAAATGCAACAGGAGCAACAGTGGTGACTTCCTCCAGCTTCCAGTTTCTGCTGCTGGAAGCAGCCTTAGTAGTAAAAAAAAAAAAAAAAAATTCTGGCAATTCGCCGGCGGCGGCAGTCGCGGCGATGGCGGCGACCTCCGGCGATTGCGGCGCCGGACCTCCGGCGATTGCGGCGCCGGACCTCCGGCGATGGCGGCTAGCTGAAATATTTAGGGTTAGGGTTTGTGAAGATAATGTTGCTGATTGTTTATTGTGGGCTTTATTTTGGTTATGATTTGAAGAGAATTTTGGGTTTTATTTGAGATTGGGCTGGTATTTGGAGATGTGGGCCTTTATTTATATTGAAGATGGGCTTAGATTATTTGGTTTGAGCTTGCATATGGGCCTGTATGGATTGGAAAGATTGGGTTATTTATTGGTCTTGGATTGGACCATTATTGGGCTATCACATGATAGTTTTCAAGTTTCAGGATTGAGTTATTTATTGGTCTTGGTTTGGACCATTATTGGGCTATCACATGATAGTTTTCAAGTTTCAGAATTTTTACATCTTAATCTTATATTTTCCAATAGTTTTATCCAGCTCCTCAATCTTCTCAAAAGTGCAAGTTGGTCCTTCAACTTTTCAAATATTACATTTCAGCCCTTCAACTTCCAAAATTCACAATTCAGCCCATTATCTTCTTATTTTATCAGTTTTAGTCCCTCTACTTTCTGGAAGTTCATTTTCAGTCTTGAACTTTCAATATTTTCATTTTGATCCTTGATTTTTTTTAGAATTTGCATTTCAGTCCCTGATCTTTCATTTTGTGCAATTCAGCCCCTAACTTTTCAATTTCACTATCTTTCTTGGTGTCTTTTTGTTAGCCTTTTATTCGTAAGATCAGTTCCTTTATTAGGTCGACCTGGTGATCGCCTCTTGACTGGTTTACGTCTCTTTATGTTGGATTTCCTTTGTGTCCGGAGTAAGGATTTTCCGTTGTTTACGGGTTGTGGATTTTAATGTATCCAAGTTGATCCTTCGTTATGGCATCGTCCAAGAAGACTATTGAAATTGGAAGAAGGGGGAGCACTTTGTTATTTACTTGAAGTTGTTGTTCAAGTTTGTTGTTTACATTATTTTCAAGTTGATGTTTATCTATGCATCAACTTGAGGGGGAGTGTTGAAATGTTGTATTAATATTGTAAGGACCAAGATGGTTGTTTAGAATAGTGTAGGGACTAGTAGGCAATTATGTGTTTTAGGTTTTCTATTTATACCTTGCTTTGTAACACTTTCATTATCAAGTAATACAAGAATATTTCATCTTCATATTTCTACATCCTCCATAGTCGCTGCCAAAGAGAAACCAATAGTATCCATGTTGGAGAAGATTAGACATCAGCAGATGATCAGAATGAACAACAAAAGAGAATCAGCTCAAAAATGGGATCACGCTTTTGGACCAAGGATTATGCGTATAATTGAGAAGGCCAAGACTGATGCTAGGTTCTTGAAGGCAGATTATGTAGGACATGAGAAGTTCGAGGTTAGTAATAGGGATGGACTGAGATGTAGTGTGGATTTGATGACACGGGATTGTGCATGCAGAAAATGGCAACTTAGTGGAATACCATGTGTTGACCACAAAATCCGGTTGGACCTTGGACCAACACGTCCCAGCTCCTCCCTCTTGAACACGTGGTTCTCCTGTGCACTGTGACAAACAATCAGTTTGCAAAGGGGGCCGAGGTGGCTCCCGTTTGCACTCCGATACCAAAGTCAGTACTCATTTTTAGGTAAATATCTGTTGGGTGCGGGAGATATAAATGTGTAGAAGAGAGAAAAAGGAGTGAGAGAAATGTATATTGATAAAGGTATTAAATTGCTAACCTCTAACTTGGAGACAATCGTGATTCATTTATAGAGGAACTTCTTGTCTCGGATCACGACATGTGGCATACTTTACACTTGTCATCACCCTAGCTCATGGAGGTGACAACCTTGCTTTTCAACCGTAATTATTGCTACATTTCGTAGGGGATGGGCGTCTGTCACGTCTTGGTAAAGGCAGTGTCCCATCACTGACTCCATCTCTCTTCTGGTCAACGCCATAAAGCGCCCCGGCTAAGTATAAGCACATCGGCTAGGCGTTAACCAGGTCGGCTAAAGAGGTTTGCTTGACGTACCACCTCGGCATTCATTCCAAGGTGATATTTTAGGCCTTAGCTATGGGTCAAGGTCCGTTGGGCCACTATTGAGCCTTCGCTGGTGGATCACTGTACCTTTCTTTAGGCTCGGATTCAACACTAGTCCCTCAAATCCGAAGGGATCATTCATGGTCGTGTAGGATTTGCCATGATTTCACAGCATTAACTTTTTAGGGAGTCAATAATGAAATTCCTTATGTAAGGTTCGGATCCATATTATAGCCGATCTTCTGCCTCGAATTTTCCCTCCTAAATGGGGCCGGGATCATACTAGCGCGTTTCTTAGGCAGCGTATTTAATTCAGAGGGGCTATTGGTATCTATTTCCAAGAAATATATATATAAAATGGGAGGGGAGTTCCATTTCGCAGTGCGTGGTATTCACTGTGGTAGCTGAACGGTTTTGTCCCTCCCTTTGACGGCTGGTGCTTTGATTAGCCCATTCTCCAAGAAGCATGGGTTAACCACATTAATCATACGGCTCACAAAAATCAAGGAATCTAGATCGTTGGGATCCCTATAAATCCTTCTTCATTCATTTTATTATTTCCCCTTTTACCACTTTCTAAGAGTCTTTGCAGCAATACTCTGGGGAAAGCTTGTTCCGTTTTTCTCTTTCCTACAAGTTTCGAGTCTTCTCCTCAAGGGCTTTTTACCCAGCGTCCGCCTTTACTGTTCCACAGTTTCTTTACCAGGGAGTTCTTCATTCCCAGTGCACAATTTCAAGCATTCGTCATCTGAAGGTAAACCTCTTGGTCTCTGTATATGCGAGACTTTTCTATTTTTAGTTTCTCATTGTGGGTTTGAAAATTTTGTTTTTGCACCTTGTTTTTTTTTTGTTGAGTCTGACCCATCTTTAAAACAAAAGAAAAAACGGAAAGAGTTGGGGGAACGGGTTCACAGGAAATGTTGGCAATGGCTGTTCCCGTCAGAGGTTTCTGCCCCATCTCTTTATCGGTTTTTAGTTCCCGTTTCTTTAGGGAGCAGATTAAGAGGAGAAATAGGAAAAACAGTGGCATAATTTATTTGAGTGATTCTGACAGTGAAGAAGATAAACATCAGACTTACATGGCTCATCTGTCATCCGAGGAGGAGGCATCTTTGGCAGAGCTTCGGAGCAAACGAGACAGGGATCTGAGGAGAGAAGAGGCGTCCGGCTCTTCTTCTGGTCACCAGGACCTTGGCTTAATCGTTAGAGCACCGTTTAGGGCATATAGGGAAGAATTGGGTTTGTCTGCAGAGGAGGTTGCCCAAGTAGAGGAGTGGGTTGACCAGGTTAACAAGGTTTCGGGCTACCACGTCGATCCTGATCCAAACCCCGAGTCATGGGAGAGCAGTGAGGTCGCCACCGAAATTCGAAGGGTTGATTTAGCCTGGGCTTCGGCAAAATTCAGGCTACCAGAAGAGGTCCAATTGGTGCATCCTACATCATCTTGCCGACCTTGCAGCCCTCCTCTGGACCAAGCGGCCATATGCTACGATGCCCTTTCTTGCGGGATGAGGCTTCCCCTGCACCCCTTCTTCAGGGCGTTACTTAGGAGCTACAACCTGTACCCCTACCAGCTGGCCCCTAATTTCTGGACACAGGCTGTGGGCACTTGGTTGGTGTGGCAAGATGTCAACCCTGATCATCCGATCTCACTGTACATCATTCACACTCTCTATACTTTGAAGAAATCAGTTAGAAGGGAGAGAGACGTGAGGTCGGACGTCAAGGATTGGTACTACTTGTCTCCCAGGGGCTCCTATCCTCCCGTTATCACCGGTCACCCCACCTCAATAAAGAACTGGAGGAACCAGTGGTTCTGGGTCACTGGGGAGTGGCAAAGTTCTCCTGTGGATCCCAGTCCCGAAATTACAGTTCCCCGAACTCTTTCACTACCTAGTGAGTCTTGCACTTGTTTTAGAATCTTTAAGTGTCACGTGTCGTCTGCTCTGCTAATTCTCATTTACTTTTCTTGGATGTTTACTAACATGTCACCGGTACATGGCAGGGGACACTTTTGCTCGCCTCCTCCTCGACGTAGATCTAGAGGCCGTGAGGCGTTTGTTTGCATACAAGGGGAGTTTCCAAGGGGTCATTCAGCAAAACAAGCTATTTGTTAAACACGGTCTTATGCGAGCCATGGGTACGTTCGTTTCCCTACTACTGCTTTATCTTACACTTTTTCTGCTCGTAGCCTCTTTTTTTTTTTTGCTAGGTTCCAAGGAATTTCCAAAGATCTCTTTAAAGGGTCTTATGATTAAGAAGATCCCTCCTGCTCTGCGCCATGGCAGTGAGATTGAAAGAAAGCAGAAAGCGGTCCTGGCCAACCTACAAGTTGGGGTGGCGAAGGAAGCGTCTGAGAAGTTTACTGCCAAACTTCAGGGCCCTCTTCCAGCTCTTCTGCCACCGCCCACTCTACTGTCAGTGGGTCCTCAATGGCCCAACATTGAGGGGGAGGCAGGTTCTGAGAGAGGCATTGCCAAGGGGAAGGGGAAGAGGTCGGACAGAGGCGAATCTAAGAGGGGCAGGGAGACTAAGGATGTTTCAGTGCCACATTCATTGTCCGAGGACATATCGGAGCAAGCACCTGAGGAGGAGCCCGCCCCCTTAAAGAGGCTCAGAAGAGGTAAAGGCAAGGAGTCCACTTCCGCACCTCCGCCACCAATGATCGAAGAATTGGAGGACGAGCTATCAGTGCCCATCCCAGGCTTGGCTTATGAAGTGACACCAGAGGGGGCGGAAGAGCTCAAGCATATTAAAACCAGCATCCTCCCCAGAGACATCACTTTCAGCCCTTCATTGTTTGATTCCCCCAGTTCTCCTCCAGCCCGGGCTGCATTTATCACTGAACAATTTTGAACGGAGGGTTGGTCTGCCTTCTCCTCAAGCACCAGTCCATCCCGGAAGCTTCTCGCCGCCAGGCCATGAATGTCAGGGCACTGGCCCTCATTGACGAGGTGGAATCGTCCGTGGAGGAGGCGCTGAGGAACAAGAAGAATGCTGAGACTGTGCTCCGGCATGAGGACAATATGCTCAAGGAGATCAATGACCTCAAGGCCCAGCTGCTCATAGCCCGTAAATCTTCCTCAGAAGAGAGGGCTAATGCGAAGCGCCTCCAGGAGGACAATGACAAACTGAAGCATGACCTCCAAGCCTCTGAGTCAGACGTGGCGGTCTTGTGCAAGAAATTAGATGATTTCAACTGTGCACAGTCTATCGCCTCTTAGGCCCTGGCCGCCGCTAATGCAGCCAAGTTGAAGCTAAAAGCTAAGGTGGCAGCGGTAAATGAAAAACTGGGGAGGGAGCTGGAGGCTAAGGCGAAAGCAGAAGAGGACCTTACCTCGCTGGAAAAGCACATGCAATCTAGGATCACTGAAGTCCTAGAGCAGATTGTCACAACACGGGTGGAGAATGCTTTAAACACTAGAGTGTTGGAAGCTGTCCAGAACTTCAAGGACACATTTGAAGAGACCCCTGATTACGAGGCTATGCAGCGGGTTTTTGGGAACTTAGGGGGCAGGATGCCCTTGAGGACGTGAATGAAGCTTTTCCAACTTTGGACATATCCTCCATTGAAGCATTCTACCCCGAACCTCAAGATGCTCCTGCAGATCCCTTAGGTGCATCCAGCAAGGGCTCTCCAGAAGGTGTTCGTCCACAATGATCCTCTTCCATATTTGCCTTGTTGTTAGTTAGTTAGTGTGTTTGTTTTTGTTTTCTTCTTCTTCTTTTCTTTTTCTTTTTTTTTTGTTGTAAGTGCCCCGGCACCTGATATTGTAAATGTAACCTTTATTTGATTTGTAAATGTCTCATTTTTATGAATGAAATAGTTTATTCATATTTCGACGCAGCAACGTTTCTAACTGCTTAAGCATGAGTATTTCCAAGTGCGAATGCTTCGTAATTGTGTGATGATATGTGGGAAACTGTAAATGTCTGTAAATGTCTAGTCCCTCAGATCTAACTAGCTTAATGCGTTCACGTTTGCTGGTTAGATCTGATTTTGACCAACTTTTGAGCAGTTTTACCTTATATTCAGTAACACCTATACTTACAACTTTGCATTAACTTCTGTTAATGGCGTGAATACTTTCAATCCATACGCCGTGGTCATGGTGTAAATTCACAAGAGTCATTCGTTTTTAACGAAGTGCGCATGTGTTTTTGCAACAAAAATAATATAGGGACTTTTACGCTTGATTACACAGTATTTAGTACACATATGTCTTGCGAATGCTTTGTCTAAGTGTATGTATGAAAGTATCAAAAAATTTGCGGAAACGTTTAATATTTCGCACGAAAGAGCGCTCCGTATGTACGAACTAACTTAACGCTTTAAGAACTTTGGTTTATATGACAATGTCTGAGACATTTATGCTTACTAGTTGGATTTGATTTTGACAATTATTTGAACGTTTCTCAAATCACCTTTTGTAGGACCTATGTAAGCGAGTTTGTATGGATTTCTTTTTATGGTGCCAACACACTCAATTTTTTACGCAGTGATCGCCGTGTGGGATTTATAAGAGTCCCTTGTTTTAAACAATTTTTTATGCATAGCGTGGACGTATGGTATCATGACCAAAATAATTTTGGAACTTGCATTTATCCATTGTGTTTGTCTAATATAGAAATTGGCGTAATTTTCAACGCAGCTCACCCATGATTTTATGAAATCATATGATAATGTTGCAATCATAGAGGAGGAATTTAGTTTTATTGAAAATAACAACGAAGGTGGTCCGTGTTCCAAGGATTACATAGAGGTACTCCAGACAGGTCCTCAATCATGTATGTTCCGGGTACCACCTCTGCAAAGACCTTGTAAGGGCCTTCCCAGTTAGGACCTAGAGTCCCTACTCCTGGCTCCTGTGTTGAAGGAAGAACCTTTTTGAGGACCAAGTCCCCAATATTAAAGCGTCGACTCTTCACTATTTTGTTGTAGTATCGAGCCATCTTTTCTGGTACTTGGCCATCACCACTTGGGAATCACCTCGCTTTTCCATGAGGAAATCTAAACCGGTCCTTTGCGCTTCCTTGTTCCTAACTTCGTCATAATGAATTTGACGAAGCGAAAGATTCCAATTTCAACGGGGCATACCGCCTCGGCCCCGTATGCCAGCGAGAAAGGTGTTTCTCCAGTAGCCGTGTGCGAGGTGGTTCGAAAGGCCCATAACACTTGTGGAAGTTCATCTGCTCATGCGCCCTTTCTGAATTCCAACTTCCTTTTCAGGGTATTTTTTATGGTCTTGTTCACAGCTTCGACCTGTCCGTTGGCCTGCGGATGATGTGGAGATGAGAACAGTTTCTTAATTCCCAAATCGTCGCATAACTCATCGACGCTTCTGTTTTTGAACTGTTTCGCATTGTCACTAACCAGCGAATGTGGTATCCCGAACCGGCATATGATATTTTTCCAAATGAACTTGGTGGTGTTAACCCGGTGATCTTCATCAAAGGTTCCGCTTCGACCCACTTGGTGAAGTAGTCAATTGCTACTATTGCAAAGCAATTGTTACCAGCACCTCTAGGCATAGGACCAATAATGTCAACCCCCACTTTTCAAAAGGCCAAGGGCTAGTCACCACAGTTAGCTCGTGATGCGGCTGATGTGGTATGGTCGCGTGTCTTTGGCATTTATCGCACTTGCGAACGAAGTCATGGGAATCCTTTCGCATAGTAGGCCAAAAATATCCCTATTTGAGGGCTTTCCGAGCTAGCGATAAAGCCCCGGCATGGTTGCCACAGACGCCCTCATGGATTTCTCTCATCACATACTGCCCTTCCTCTGGCCCCACACATCTCAGCAAAGGAGAGGTGTAACTCCGCTTATAAAGCAGGTCGTCCAAGAGTACGAAATTCGCAGAGTATTTCTGCAATTTTCGAGCTGCTTCTGGCTCGTTTGGCACTGTCTGATGCTTCAAATAGGCGATCAGGGGGTTCATCCAGGATCCCTCTTCTTCAATCGCAAAAATTTCCGGTCCTGGCTTAATAGAAGAAGTCAACATGCGCTCAACTGGGATTAGATTGTGTAACTCTGAATCGTTGCTACTTGCTAGTTTGGACAAAGTATCGGCGTTGGAATTTTCTGCTCTGGGGATACGTTGCAACTCCATTTTTCCGAAATGTGTAGCCAAATCTCTTACTTTTTTCAAGTAAGCGACCATAGAAGGTTCTTTGGCAGAAAATTACCCATTGAATTGGCCAATACGGACTTAACTTTCAAGGCTTTAGCGAGTCTTAGCACGACTAATAACGCCTCGTATTCAGCAACATTGTTTGAGGCTTTGAATTCAAAGCGGATTGCACTGTGTAATTTAAACCCCTATGGGCTTATTAACAATATCCCTGCGTCGGATCGTCCATCAGACGAGGACCCGTCAACGAACAATTTCCACTCTTGGCTGGCATCCGTGTTATCTACTATTTCGACCTTAGGGGGATGTGTGAATTCAACTACAAAGTTCGCCAACGCTTGGCCCTTTACAGCGGTCTGAGGCGCATAATGTAGATCGAACTGGCTGACTTCTATCGCCCATTTTAGTAACCTCCCAGAAACTTCTGGTTTTTGCAGCACTTGTCTCATGGGAAAGTTGGTGAGCACGTGTATGGAGTATGACTGAAAGTAGGGACAAAGTTTGCGAGAGGCTGTAATTAACGAGAGAGCAAGTTTCTCCATATCTGGGTAGCGCGTCTCGGCATCCAACATGGCTTTGTTTACATAATACACTGGAAACTGATTCCCATCCTCCTCTCTGACTAAAACCGAGCTAACAGCCTCTTTTGATACAGCCAAATACAAGTAAAGAGGCTCGCCAGCCTTCGGCTTTGATAGCAATGGGGGACGTCCCAAAGAAGCTTTTAGGTCGGCAAACGCCTGCTCGCATTCCGGTGTCCATTGGAATCGCTTTCCCCCTTTTAGGGCCTTGAAAAATGGCAAGCATTTGTCAGTGGATTTTGAGACGAATCGGTTCAAGGCCGCAATTCTTCCCGTTAAGCTTTGCACTTCTTTTGGATTTCGAGGCGACTGATGTTTAGCAAAGCATTGATTTTGTCCGGATTGGCTTCGATTCCCCTCTTATTCACCATGAATCCGAGGAATTTCCCAGATGCTACCCCAAAAGCACACTTCGCTGGGTTGAGTTTCATCCGATATTTCCTCAAAAACATCGAATGCTTCTGAAAAATGGAGGATATGATCCATAGCGACCATGCTTTTGACTAGCATGTTATCAACATACACCTCCATAGTGTTTCCCAATTGTTTCGAGAACATGCGGTTTACCAGCCTCTGATAGGTAGCTCCCGCATTTTTCAAGCCAAAGGCATAACTCTGTAGCAATAGAGTCTTCTATCTGTGATAAATGAAGTATGCTCTTCATCCGATTCGAACATGGGAATTTGATTGTACCCGGAGTATGCATCCATGAAGCTTAGCAGCTCGTGTCCGGCCGTGGAGTCGACCAGCTGATCGATCCGGGGTAGTGGAAAGCTGTCTTTGGGACATGCCTGGTTCAACTTGGAAAAATCAATGCACACCCTCAGTTTCCCATTGTGTTTTGGTACCAAAACAGGATTTGATACCCACTTCAGATATCGGGACTCTCTGATGAAGCCATTTTGCAATAGCTTTGCGACCTCATCTTTCAAGGCCTCATACTTGTCCGAACTCATGGGTCTTCTCTTTTGCCTATGCCCAGGGCTTCGGGGATCCAGCTGGAGCCTGTGGCAGGCCTCTTTAGGATCGATTCCAATCATGTCACCATGCTTCCCCTCGAATACATCGAGGTTTTGAAGTAAGAAGTTCTTCAATTGACTCTTGTATTCGGTCGGCGAGTCCAGTCCGATCTGTAATTCTTTGATTGGATCAAGTGGGTCTACGCCGAAGCATTCCAACCTTTCGACCGGGGTGGGACAATTGTCACCTGCCATTCTGGGGTCTAAATCTGCTAAATCCTCCTCCAGTCTCATCGTAGCATCCTTATCACCAGAAGGCCCTTCACCCAATCTTTTCAACGTCTGGAGCAGCCTCGGCCATGGCTACGTCGCTGATCATGTTCAACCTTCGATCTTGAAATATTCGAATTGCATTTGTGTAGAAGGCCCCTGATTCGATTTGGCTCCCCCTGACAGTTGCAACGTCATGCTTCGTGGGGAACTTCATGCAAATGTATTTCGTATGCGTCACAGCTCCCAAGTCGATGAGACCTAGCCTCCCAATCGAACCATGGTAGGAGGAGATTTTATCCACCACCAGAAATTCCATGGGGATTCTGGAAACAGTTGGTGCTTGCCCTATCTCAGTCATTAGGGTTATGGATCCCCTGGGGATTATGCTGTCTCCTGTGAATCCATATATGGGATCCGGGACCGGAATGAGTGGAATGTTGATCCCCATCTTGTCGAAAGTTACCCCGTAAATCACATTTACCGAGGCTCCGTCATCCACCATCATCCGCGATAACCCGTTCCGGGCCACCACTACCCTTATAACCAACGCATCATTGTGTGGGAAGTGCACTCCAATGGCATCGTCTTGGGTAAATGTGATAGGTTCTGTCCGAGGCATCCCTACAGGATGTGAATGAATATGGTAATTCACATTGGCGAGCTGCTTTGCCTCTCTAATATACCTCTTTTGGGAGTTGTTTGTGCTCCCACCTAGGTGGGGGGCCCCAGTATCGTATCGATTTTGCGGATAGGGAGGTCGGCGACAGGCATTGGTGGCTCACGTGTGTCTTTAGCATGCGCCGAGGTGGTATCCTCGCCCTTATTCCTGTTTCTTTGACGATTGTCAATCATTTCTTTAGTCGAATTTTTCCATGGAGCTCTCCTATCAGCTCGGTTGAATTTCGGGCCACCGATTTTTTGGGTTCTTCCCGTGTCGGGGGAGAAGTCACTTCCTCTTCTCCCCTGCACCTTCTGGTCAGCTAACATGTGGATTTCCCTGCAATCCTCTGTTGCGTGACCGTAATATCTGTGGTAGGCGCACTAAGCCCCAATCATGGGTTGTTTCCCGCTTTGACCACTTTCCATCCTTCCTTGAGCAGTGGGGGGATTCTGGGGAGGAGTATTGGAATGCAAGTGAGGGATAGCATCTGTGATTTCTGCTGCAAAGCTAGATCCTGTTCCTGGAAACGGGCGCGGTACACCACCTCGGCTACCGCCAACCCTATCCTTGTTTCCTCCTTTCTTGAGGTTTGCTTCACTGGAATATCCAAGGTTGTATCTCCCTTGAGGGTGATTATCTCTGGCCCTAGCTATTTCTTCCGATACAATCTCCTCCTTTATCAGGTCTACCAGGGCGTTGTAATCCCTTGGTTTCCTTCTCCGGACATCCCTCCAGAACATGCTGGTCATATCTAACCCTCCTTTTAAAGAGGAAAACATCTCCGCTTCTGTGATATTTTCACAGATGTGCATCTCTTCAGTAAACCTAGCTAGGTAACTTTTCAGAGACTTGTCCCTTCCTTGCCTCAGATCCTGAAGGCGTTGGAGCGGGAGCTGGCCAGGCCTGGAGGAAACAAAGCCATTTTTAAAAGCCGTTTTCATATCTCTCCAACTGTGGATGCTGCCAGGAGGGAGTTTTTTATACCATCGTATGACACTTCCCTCAAGTGTTAAAGCAAAGGCTTTACATTTCAGTGCCAGGGTGGCTCCGGCTATTTCCATGCTGGCGCGGTAATTTAACAGGTGATCATCAAGATCACCTCGGCCAGAGTATTTTGCTATTTCTGGCATCTCAAAGTCATGAGGTACAGGGCATCTACGGAGGCCCTCTGTGAAGGGACTTACTTCCTCTTCGTCATCTAACTCGAAAGAGGGCAGTTCAATGCTTTCATCGTGATTGGAATACATTAGATCATGGTATTGGTCGTAGAGCGGTGGAGCATACTCTTGCTTTTGTGGTGGCAAAACACGGCCATAGTTTGGCCTTCCGTGGGTTGGTAGATCGTTGCGAGACTTTGTCCGAACTGCTTCGGCTTTTCTTTCCTGCCTATTCCTAGGCTCATGTGCTGATGCCAACCTTTCTGCTCCCGTACCATGTTGGTCCCTATACATTTGACCCTACGACAAGGCTTCTTCAGCGCGTCGCTCCCGCCTATTTCTAGGCTCTGCGGCATTGTGCCGACCTGGGTCCGTTTGCCCCCGTCGTTGGCCCCTTAATAACCCTCCTATTCAGCTGAAGACACTGCCGGATTTTGCGGGAGAAGCCTCCCTGCGTCTAGCTGGGAGTGGGTTTTGTTCTTCATGTGCTTCATGCTCCGGGTCTTCCTCGTAGAAGGGCTCGGATTCCACCTCGGCATATGCCTGTGGATCTTGATAATAATACGAGGCAGTGGCCGCCTCGGATGATGAATAATGTGGCTGTGGGTATTGCTGAGGCATCACAGGTTCGTTCATAACATACCCTCTGGCCATAAAGGCATTCATTGCAGCATTCTGTTCTATCTGCTGCCTCTGCATCTCCAGCATTTGGGCCACCATGTGAGTCATGTCTCGCATCATGCGGCGATTACGGTGCCGACGTGGTGGGTTAGGTTGTGCCACCCCCTCATTGGTGTTCTCATGTGGTTCTTGAGGAGCCTCCCCCTCACCGTGCTGGTCATTTCTTCCCCTACGGGGGTTAACATCTTCATCTCTTTCATTCATGTTTCAAAGAAATTTCTGGTCTTAGTTCACCTTTCAAGGATAGATAGACTTTTATCTCACTGTTCCAAACCTTTTTCAAGGTTGTTAAACTTATATTTCAAAGTTTTAAGCCTTTTTCAAGGTTGTTAAACTTATGTTTCAAAGTTTTAAGTCTTTTTCAGGGTTAACGAACTTGTCTTTCAAAGTTTTTTAGCCTTTTTCAAGGCTAACCAGCTTATTCTTCAAATCTCTTACATTTTTCAAGACCAACCAGCTTATCTTTCAAAGCTCTTGCCTTTTTCAAGGCCAACCAGCTTATCTTTCAAAGCTCTTACCTTTTTCAAGGTCAACCAGCTTATCTTTCAAAGCTCTTGCCTTTTTCAAGGCCAACCAGCTTGTCTTTCAAAGCTCTTTGCAGTTATCCGCTCTTTCGTAAGAGGTTATTCGTCATTTTTCAGGACTACCTTTCTATGTGTGGCTTTTTACCATGTGTTTTCGTGATTAGCAGTATGGTTTCCCACAGACGGCGCCAAAATGTTGACCACAAAATCCGGCTGGACCTTGGACAAACACGTCTCAGCTCCTCCATCTTGAACACGTGGTTCTCCTGCGCACTGTGACAAACAATCAGTTTGCAAAGGGGGCCGAGGTGGCTCCCGTTTGCACTCCGATGCCAAAGTCAGTACTCATTTTTAGGTAAATATGTGTTGGGTGCGGGAGATATAAATGTGTAGAAGAAAGAAAAGGGAGTGAGAGAAATGTATATTGATAAATGTATTAAATTGCTAACCTCTAACTTGGAGATAATCGTGATTCATTTATAGAGGAACTTCTTGTCTCGGATCACGACACGTGGCATACTTTACACTTGTCATCACCCTAGCTCATGGAGGTGACAACCTTGCTTTTCAACCGCAATCATTGCTACATTTCGTAGGGGATGGACGTCGTCACGTCTTGGTAAAGGACATCGGCTGAGTATAAAGCACATCGGTTAGGCGTTAACCAGGTCGGCTAAAGAGGTTTGCTTGACGTACCACCTCGGCATTCATCCCAAGGTGGTATTTTAGGCCTTAGCTATGGGTCAAGGTCCGTTGGGCCACTATTGGGCCTTCGCTGGTGGATCACTGTACCTTTCTTTGGGCCCGGATTCAACACCATGTGCTCATGCAATCTCTGGTATGCTTTCATGAAACATAGGCATATATGAGTACATCGACACATGTTACAACAAAGAAACTTACCTAAGGTGCTACAACCAAGTGATCCACCCAATGTCAGGTCTAGAGCTATGGCCAGATCTGGGAAAACATCATTGGATCCACCCATTAGAAAGAAACCGACCGGTAGACCCAAGAAAATGAGAAAACGATCCTAGATTGAGCCACCAGCAGGAGTGAAGATGGGAAGAAGTGGAATGAAAATGACATGCAAACTATGTGGACAGTCCGGCCATAACAAAAGAACTTGCACAGCTGCTCTGCCTACAACTGCAGATTCGCAAACAAGTACACAACCAAAATCACAGGATGCAACACAATCAGAAAAGCGGAAGGGAAAGCGTAAGGCGTCAACGTCCACAGAGAGTCTTTCACAGAATAAGATGTCCAAGCCCAAGAAAATGAATAATTAACAGACTGGTTGTTACAAGTTGGATGTGGTTTTTTGATTGATTCATGGACTTTTGACTATGTATGCTATGAATGAATCTGTTTTTTGTACTAAATTGTTGTTATGGTATGTATAAATCACATTTTTTTAGAATGAGAAAGTGTAGCTTTCACAGTTTATCTTTCCAGATTTTGTAACGTTGTGTTGTGCATTTTTTTGGGGTTGTTTGGGACTTATGAAAACACATGAATCAAAAGGTTTGGGACTGCAACTGCAACAAATGAAAAAGGTTTGGGACTACTACTACACCATCAACAAAATGTCTGGGACCTGAAGTTGCGTATGTCTCTCTAATCGTCCAATGCATACAATAGGGGAAAATAGAGATAAACAAAGTTCAATAAAGGATTACTTTAATTACTCTTGGGAAACTTACAATACAACTCCGACACACTAGACACGATACCCAGCTAAAACATAATCACATCCCTACAACCCATATCTAACTTCTACTGACTCTTTCACAAGATCTAGGTAAAGACCCATTTTACAATAACTCAACATACAAATCCGAACAACCAAGTCTTCCACACGCTTGTTCTTGCCGAACGAAGGGAGATTATTTCAGCTTCCATCTCCCTTCTAACTTACAGAAACCCAGGAATCAGTTCCTTTGATCTTTCACACATTGGCGGGTCAAACCAGTCAAAGAAGTTACAACCACCTAAATCTTGACACCTTGCGCAACTGAGAAATCTTCTACCTGAGTTCAAGTTCGTCCATGAAGTCTTCCATTGCACCGGATAACCGCACCTACATACATTCATCTCCAGCTTCCTTCCAAGTTTTCTCAGAGTTATTGTGTGAGAGAAAGAAAGAGAGGGGGTGGGATATTTTAACATGTCAGGAATTGGAGGGAAACAAAGTCTACTTTTGATGTTTGAAGGGGTGGGGAATATGTATTGACAATTATGTCCTTCTTAAAATGGTCAACAAATCAGATTTTTTCATTTTTGGGTCAGTTGACGACAGAACTGACGGAATCCGTGATTTTGTCGTTCCGTTACGACTTTCATAAAGGTTGGGTACCGCGGTTGGCACAAATTGAAGGTTTCGGCAAAGTCTGTAGAAAACCAAAAGGTTTGGGACTGCGGCTGCAATTTTCCCAAAAAATTATCTAGTAAATCCATTGTTTTAAACTGTAGATATTAGTTGTCAATAATAATAATAATAATGTTGAAATACTCGTTAACATTAAGAACCAGTTTGGGACCACCTATAGTTTAAAAATAAACATAACCATAATTTAAAATAGAACTAAGGACAATCCCAACTCGTGTTACAATTCGAAGATCAAAATCTTCTGAATAAAATAAAGAAGTTGACAAATTTCAAGAATTGAGCCACGAGATCCCATCTTCAACACTAACGTAGCGATTTTATCATGTCCCTGACCTTTTAAAATTTTGCACTTTATGTCCCTTCCAAACAAAAAATACTTGAAGGTTGAAGCTTGTTAGGGAGAGATTGTGGAATGGACAAAAAAATAAATAAATAGAATGTGAGATTGAAAAGCCAAAAGAAAATATTAAGCTTCATATAATTTGTACTTGAATATGTTTGAGGAAAATTAATTTTCAAAAAAATCTATCACAATCAAGCCTTTATTAGAACATTAAATAGCCATGTGACACTCACGTGATATCTGTCTGAAATGTTAAAATTATTCAAAATATTTGCTTGTTCAAAAAAGCTTTGGTTTAAAAATCCAAGTACTGTAAAAGAAATCCTCAATAAATGCCCTCATATCAACTCAATTTCAACGTAACATGAATGTCACATAACTTTAAGCTAGTAACTGTAACATGAATGTCGTAGCTGTAAGTTCAGATGAAGTGCAACAAATGGTAGGTAGAAAAATTAGTATAGAAATTACGAAATATTTGGAATTCAGGAAGAATTTACCAAAACAAGCCACTTTCTTTTAGCAAACAATGTTAGGTAAAAAGTTATCTCATCTTATTGCTCACAGCCTTTAAACTTCAAGATTGAGAATGTTATATGCTCAAGAACTCTTTTATAGTCTGTAAGAGTTCCTGATCTTTTGCATGGACTTGTTGATGACATTTGCCCACTTGGCCCTCCAATCATCCCCACATCTTTTACGGTTTTACCCAATAGTAATGCTAAATCTTTGTTAAGTTCAACTATTTTTTTCTTCAGTTGCAATAGATTACCATATTAGTTGGTATATATTAGTCATTTACTAATGTATGAAAGAAGTTTTTTTAGCAGCCCTAGGGGCATGGCCTCATGGTGCAGCGGTAAAATGGGAGGAGCTGAAACTAGAGAATCGAATGTTCGAATCTTCACTTTTGAAATGCAACATTTAAATACTGAAAGACAAGTACTTATATAGAGGCAGAGTCATAATACTCCATATCACCATTACGATGGTTAGCCCACACAACGCAAATGGGGGTTCATGGGAGAACTGTTGTCCGAATGTCTATTCCAAGTGTACATAAACTATAACATTCGAATTTACAAGAAAGGTGAACCAAGGGGAAGGTTGCCTTGCCACGAGATTAGACAAGCAAAACATGGACACTTGAGTAAATAATAATAATAATAATAATTAGCAAACATGACCACGCAAGAAAAGTCATTTGTGAAAAATATTTACTCTAATTATTTTATTTATTCTGGCAGATACTATCCAAAAGTATATATTGGCGAGAAGGATCATGCTACACGGACATGTCCTTATCCAGACAGGACCCTCACTGTAGCTATAGTGTTTTCACCTGTCTGTGTAGCATAATCTTAGCAGGAATAGTCATTTCATTCGAACTTGTGATGGTTCTCCGACATCAAGCAAAGAACCAGGTCCATGAATGGATTGAAGGTAAAGGGTAAACCTTATTAATGGAAGTAGTCCAAATCCTTATAAGTTGGTCAATGTTAAAATGTAGGGTTTTTATTCCTTAACAAAACAGCAAGATTTGATTTTGATCGCATTTCGGTAGTTGTGGGTCTATGCACCGTTCAAATATTCTTATATGATGAAAGTGGATGGCATTACGGCGCCATCAGTTTGAATCAAAGTTTGTTGGTTTACTCTGATTCGTAGCTCCCCTAAGTCAAACATAAGTGCAACACCAACACAAGCAAGGGTAGTCTAAATATATAGCACAAGAGAAGTTCCTTTGTAACTACAGTCAAATTCGGAAGGTTTGATCAAAATGAAACATTGCTCAAAAAGGTGTAATCTGTTGATAATCTAAGATCACCGCATACGAGGAAAATAAACAAGAAAGACTAACCATGAAAATTTCCATCGACGCGATCTTCACATTTTCACTGCTATTCTGAACCATCTGGGAATGAATCTAAAGCATCTTGCTTCCCATTAACATAGAATTCTACAACTGCTAGCATCCTCGAAAGCTTATCAGGGTGGTAATTTACATGAACAATAACCGGCTTTATTTTTTTCAAATTAGAATCTTTCCTCACTGTCTTAAAAAGGACCTTACTGTTCATGAAGAGATAGAAATCCATAGTTCTCTTGGCAGCATGAAGCCCTACATAACCTGGATGTGAAGGGAAGAAGAGTTCTTCATTGAAAACTGCTTGGTCCCAAACGTTTGCCTGCCGAGCCATCCTGTCCGCGACCCGATCCAAAAGCTCAATTGAAGGAATAGTAGGCCTTATATAAAAGAAACCAGAATTATACACCCATATCCTCATCGTGTGAGCGTATCGAGCCCAACCCATTGCAGGTTCGTCAAAAACATCATTATAGCCGTAGGCTGTCATATTGTTATGACCATCTGTCATCGACTCTACATCTGAGTCCCGATGCAAATGATCGAATGGATTCTGTAAGTATACTATATCAACATCCGAAAGTAGAACGCTGTATCCCAGCTGCATAAACTCCCTCAAGATTCGGAATTTCAGTCCGGAGACAGCATGATTACCTCCTATCTTTCCGACAGAATCGATAACTTCATCCGGGTCCCTCTTGTACACAGGGACA
Organism: Ligustrum vulgare; assembly: GCA_963555705.1. Classification (NCBI taxonomy): domain Eukaryota; kingdom Viridiplantae; phylum Streptophyta; class Magnoliopsida; order Lamiales; family Oleaceae; genus Ligustrum; species Ligustrum vulgare. The sequence goes on along the minus strand of OY743184.1, from coordinate 9,536,655 downwards.
TCATTTGACTTGCAAAAATCCACAATTGCATCATCTAATGCAACTACAAGGTAGTTCAGAATACCAACTTTCTTAATGCTGGTGAACCAGACCTCAAGCATGGGTTTTACATTCGAATTGGCAAGAGCAACTATAAGTTCTTTTCCAACAGCAACCTCAGCCAAGATCTTAGCCAGTCTTGGGTTCACGCTTTCGTCTGGAAGGACGGTTGGGTTAGTTCTTAAAGCCTTAACTGTGCCAATAGGCCCAGCTTTATGTGGTTCACTCAACACCATAAACTGCTCCCTTGCATGGTCTTTTCCCTGCTCAGCTAGATGTAACTTTTCATTAAGCTCCCTTACTTGCCTTTTCCGCTCCCCGTTCTTCTCCAACAATTTCATGATTTCCGCTTCCAACATGTTTAATTTTTCCGGAGATTCACACGAGAACAAATCATCCTATGTACCAAATCAACAAAAGATTAAAATAAGACTTTTAGTAGATTTTGGAAAAAAAAAAATTGATGGAATATGTGATTGACCTTGTATAATGTGTGATTAAAATTAATTGCTTGATTTTAACTTAGATTTTAATCAGATTTATAGTGGTACTGAATAGGGGCTAAGCATAGCCTCTGTTCGGTAACATTGTGCGATAAATAAACTGGTTTATTTATGATTTTGAGGAAAAAACAATGGTTAAAAATTGGAACGAAAAAATATGTGTGGTTAAAAAGTGATATGGGAAATAAACCGATTATTTCGTTTATCAATTTGCTAAAAGATTTGAAAATGAATAAATATAATTTTATAAAAAAGGTTATACATCAACTCAAGCTATGCACAGACCATTATTTATCTTCATTCTCTTTCCTTGTTTGTTTCTTGAGGGACTGATATGTCTAGAATAATTGCAGTTTTGCAAGAACTTGATAATTATTATCAAAATCAAATCTTTAAAGTCGCTTCTAATAGAAATTCAAAAACTCGAAGCCCAAAAACGAAGGGAGTCAACTGCCCCCTCAATTTACATAAATCAAAAATTAAGATAAATGAAACCCACAAAGTGCACCTTATTAATAATTCTAAAACCCTGGGAATTTCTCAAAAAGAAGCATAAGAAGAATGAATTCTTAACTAGTTCCGCATGAGCTGAATCACGTAGATAGTAAATACAGTAAAATAGAAAATAAAAAGGGAAGATATCTATTAGTAGAGAGAATGGGTACCTCGAGACTGGATTTGGAAAGACGGCGAACTTGTTTAGGCGGATTAGAGGAGAAGAATCCATTGGGGAAGAAGAAGGCGAAAGTGTATCCAGCAAAAACTCCGATCCCAATCGCGATTGCGATATGCGATCCTCGTATTGATGATTGGCTGTTCTTCTCCCTCCGACCCACCGCCATTGTTCTTTTCCCTCACGATCACGATATGACAGTCACAATAGCATTCAACTCATTATTGGTCAAAACCAATCACAGTGCACGCATGGTCACAACGAATCACAATCAATTTAAAAAGTAGTTTGTATATTTTGTTTTATTTGTGTTTTAAAATGTGTAATTAAAAATTAGAGATAAAAAATATATATGATTAAAAAGTTATTTGAAAAATTGTGTAATTTAAATTTGGATTTAAAATAACTTAAAATACAGTTATCAAACACAGCCTTAGTATTTGGTAAATAAAATAAATTAATTTATAAATTACATAATTTCTCAAACTATTTTTTAAATACACACATTTTCTCTCTCTAATTTACAACTACTACTTTTTACCTCAAAATCATATTAGCCTCCGTTTGGTAACACTGTAGTGGTTTATAAACTGTTTTATTTATAATTTTAAGGTAAAATGTGTAGTTGAAAAGTAGAGAAAGAAAATTTGAATAATTAAAAAGTGGTTTGAAAAATTATATGGTTTATAAACCGTTTACCAAACGGAGGCTAAATCAGTTTAAAAATCACACAGTGCCCTTATTTGATTTACTTTAAATATTTCTTTTTTTTTCTACAGTAATCAATATCAATCATTTATTAAAAATCAAGCTCACAATATTTGATTATTAAACCAAATCTCAACCACCTATTCTCCTAAAAATCAATATTCATAAAAAAAATTAAACAAAATCAAACACACACATTATTACCAAAAAGATGGTATATCACAAACAATCACAGCTAAATGAAACAAATTTCTAGGCACCCGCACAAATGTCAATGTTAAAACATGGATAAACCAGTTTATAAGTTACACAATATTACAAAATAGGGTTATGATTAACACGGACATGATCACAAACTAGACTAATTCATATACCCATTTACAAAATTCAACGATCTAACAACCTATTTACACAATTCTAGCAAAACAAACTGGCTTATAAATTAATTTATAAACTATACAGTTTTTTAAATTGATTTTTAATCACACACATTTTCTCTCTCCAACTTTCAACCACTACTTTTTACCTCAAAATCATAAATAAATTATTTTATAAATCAAAAAGTGTTACCTCACTTCGTTTGGTAAACAAAATAAACTGATTTATAAATCAATTTACAAACTACACAACCAAATCACTTTTCAACCACACACATTATCTCTCTCCAATTTTCGACAACTACTTTTTACCCCAAAAATCATAAATAAATCAATTTACAAATCAAACAGTGTTATCAAACAAAAACTAGTCACGATTAACACGAGTATGATCACAATGAATAACAACTACACAGACATGATCACAACTGTTGAGAAATTTCCTTTCTCAAATAAAATATGTGTTATAACGAAGTTAACACAAAATTGGAAACAAAGAATCAAGAAGAATTCAGAAATGCAAAATGACTTGAATCGCAAAGAATGCTGTCCTAAAAGCGAAATTTGCGCCCTCTCGGAATGAGAATGCTAAAGGGCCTTCAAGCAAATTGCTTTAGCGGATTTCAAGCCTCAAACCAAGTATCAAATAGCACAATTGATAAACTTGGAGAATAGGAACAAGAAGAACAAATTTTTGAAGATTCTAAGTTTCAAGATTTTGGATGATATTCAATATTGTAAGTATATTGATCAAAAGGTTGTTCAAACCATGAATTCTATACCTATTTATAGAATTCTATCATCCCTATTCGTTATTCATACAACTCTTCACGAAAGAGTGCCAAAATTGGTTGAAAAGGTGCTTGAGAAATTCTGAAAAAATTCCCAACGGTCGAATTTTAAGGCCACACGATCGCGAGATAGGAGGCACTCGCGATCGCGTGATGCCTCAAAAAAATGACCAGTGACCAAAATCACTCAACCACGCGATCGCCGGACCATCAACCACGCGATCGCGTGGTTCTTCATTCTGTCCGGACCTTTAGGTCCGGTCAGGACCATTTGGTCCCCTTTAGGTCCGGTCCGGACCATTTGGTCCGTCCAGTTGTATTTGGTCCGGTTTTTGCACTTTTTCAACTTTATTTATATATTTGAACAACATTTTCATAACAATCCCCCACTTATTCAAATATATGAACACAACTTAGAATCATAAACGATGCCACGCATAAAATAAGGTATCTTTCGATTTTAACCTTATATTAGTGCTAATATTGCAAAGTAATATCGAGATCCCAGGTAGCCTTGACTTTGAACCAGTTATCCCTTATGACATTACCGGCAATATCGCACACGTGAACATTCTTGCTCAATACGTTCCACACAATTTACTTTGATGCGTTAATGGCCTTGCGTCCATCCGAGTTCATGAACTTTTCAGAAAGTAACTCCAAAACTTTCCTTGAAGCGGTACCACTTCTAAGTTCATATAGGAGAAATTCTTACAGTGTCTTGGTAACTTTTAAAGACACTTGTACTAAGTACTGAATTTATTTAAGATTTGTTCAACCCTTCAAACAGTTACCCCAGCACTTGTATCCTTAGGATAGGGCCTTAAAATAATTTTCAAGTGCTGCAACAATTCACTTATCGAATGACTTGTTGTTACCCTTTGAACCCGTGAATTACTCATTTCGTAATGACAGGTAGGGTTGCCGTCATTGGTGAATTTATAATAGGAGTTTTAGCCCCATCCTACTCGATGTTTGTCTTACCAACTCTTTGGTAAGTGGTTTTGTGAATGGATCAGCCAAATTTTCACTTGACCTCACATAGGTAAGTGATATTACTCCATTCTTTATTAATTTTCTTATATAATCATGTCTAAGACTCATATGTCTTGACTTTCCGTTGTAGACTTCATTATAAGCTTCTGCTAGAGTGGCTTGACTATCACATAGTATAGATATTGAAGATTCATTCTTCGTATCTAGTGGAATTTCATAAAAAAGATCCTTAAGCCATTCTGCTTCCTTCCCAGTTTCGGCTAATGCAACAAACTCGGATTCCATAGTGGAATGTGTTATAATTGTTTGTTTCTTTGATCTCCAAGAAACAGCACCACCTCCAAGTGTAAACAACCATCTCGAGGTTGATTTATTTTCTCCAGCGTTTGATATCCAACTTGCATCGGTATATCCTTCTAGTATTGCTGGAAACTTGGAATATTGAAGTCCAAGGTTTTTGGTTCTCTTTAGATAACCAAGAACTCTTCCAATTGCTTTCCAATGCTCAACACTTGGATTGCTAGTAAACCTACTAAGTTTACTCACGGCAAATGCAATATCCGGTCTTGTGCATTGAGTTGCATACATTAGACTCCCAATTGCACTCGCATATTCGAGTTGTCCAATAGCCCTTTCAACATTCTTTACAAGTTTAATACTTGAATCAAATGGAGTATTTGCCTCTTTAATGTTCAAATGTTTGAACTTTTCAATCACATTCTCAATATAATGTGATTGGGTTAATGCATACCCCAATTCATTCTTGATCACTTTTATACCCAATATGGTATCCACTTGACCAAGATCTTTCATATTGAATGTTGATGATAGAAACCTCTTCGTTTCTTTTATGCCATTCATGTGATTACTTATAATCAACATGTCATCCACATACAAACACACAAATATAACAAGTTTATCACAACTTTTGATATATAAACATTTATCTACCACATTATGTGAAAAACCAAAAGACATAATTGCATTATCAAATTTCTCATGCCATTTTTTAGGAGCTTGTTTTAAACCATATAGCGATTTAATAAGTTTACAAACTTTATTATCATTACCCGGAAGAACAAAACCTTCCGATTGTTCCATGTAAACTTCTTCATCTAATTCTCCATTTAAAAATGCAGTCTTCACATCCATTTGATGCACATGCAAATCAAATATAGAAGATAGTGCAAATAGTATTCTAATAGTAGTGATCCTAGCCACCGGTGCATAAGTGTCAAAATAATCAATTCCTTCCTTTTGTCGAAAACCTTTAGCAACTAATCTTGCTTTATAAGTTTGGATCGAACCATCGGTATTGTATTTCCTTCGAAATACCCACTTGCAACCAATGGCTTTTGATCCAGCCGGTAAATCAACAATCTTCCAAGTATTGTTGGATGTTATAGAATCCATTTCATCATTGATAGCATCTTTCCAAAATGTGCTATCTCTAGAAGTCATTACTTCTTTATAGGTTTTAGGATCACTATCAATTTGAAGAACATATGGAATTGTTCTTACTATATCTTCCTTACTTGCTTCAACCAAGTAAAAGGAAATTCTTTGAGAATCAATCTCATCGTGTCCTAATACCTTCTCTTTACGAGATCGCTTGCTTCTTCGAGGTTCACTAGTCTCAATTACATCTTGAGTAGATGTTTCTAGTGATTTAGAAGCCGGAAATTCATTTTGAATTTTTATTGAATTTTGAGGAATATCATCAACGCTTAATGAATTCTCAAAAAATTCCACATCTCGTGATTCTATAATTACATTGGATATTAGATCAAGTAGCCTATATGCTTTACTATTTATAGCATATCCAACAAAAGCACTCTTGATCCCTCTTGGTCCTAGTTTTGTCCTACTAGGATTGGTGTTTTTATAATAAGTCAAACACCCCCACACTTTAAAATATCCAATGTTAGGCTTCCGACCTTTCCACAGTTCATAAGGTGAAACTTTAAGTTTCTTAGAAGGAATTCTATTATGTATATGACACGCGGTAAGTAATGCCTCACCCCATAAGTTATTAGGCAATTTAGACCTTGTTAGCATAGCATTTATCATCTCAACTAAGGTTCTATTTTTCCTTTCCGCCAAGCCATTTTGTTCCGGTGTTCTAGGTGCACTATATTGGTGTAAAATACCATGTTCTTCACAAAAGATATCAAATTCATTAGAAAAATATTCACCGCCTCTATCACTTCTAAGAATTTTAATCCTTTTATCCTTTTGATTTTCTACTTCATTTTTATATGCTTTAAACATATGAAAAGTCTCATTTTTATGTTTCATTAGATAAACATAACAAAATCTAGAATAATCATCAATGAAAGTAATAAAATATTTATTACCACCCCTTGTTAACATGCCATTAAGTTCACAAATATCGGTATGAACTAAGTCAAGAATATTAGATGATCTTTCTACACTTTGAAAAGGTTTTCTAATCATTTTGGACTTAGTGCAAATTTCACATTTTTCATTCTTTGTAAAATCACAAGATAGCATGCCATTTTTAATCATTCTATGCAAAGTAGAATATCCAACATGTCCTAATCTATCATGCCATAAATTTAAGGAACACACAAAGTAAGAAGAATTTATATTATTCATTGCATTGTCAATAGTACACAATTTGACCATTCCATTAGTGGAATAGCCTTTATCAACAAAGAAACCATTTCGGGACAATACAAGTTTTCCCGACTCAAAAATACATTTCACGCCCGGTTTTCCCAACAAATCACCACTTACAAGGTTTCTATTCATATCCGGCACATGTAAGACATTTGTAAGGGTTACAACCTTTCCGGATGTGAATTGAAGATCAACATTCCCTTTGCCTATGACTTTCGAACAATGTTCATTTCCCATTTGAATTTGTTGACCATCATCAATCTCTTGATAGGTCTTATATAGGGATTTGTCATAGCAAACATGAACGGTGGCGCATGTATCATACCACCATCTCGGAATTTTTCCTTTGACAGAATTTAATTCGCTTATAGTAGCAATAATTTCATTCTTGTCAATGGAATTAACCTTGCCTCCAAAATTGCTTTGTTTTTTATGTCGGCAATCTTTCGCAAAGTGGCCGAATTTTCCACATACAAAGCATTCTCCCTTGGGGTTCTTTTTGAATTTGTTGTTGTTGTTGCTAGTAAACTTTCTTTTGTTTACTTTGGTCACTTTGTTGTTCTCCAAGGCATTGACTTTAGAAGTACCAACATGGGAATGTTCAATCCCATCTCTTGCCCTCGACTCTTCCTCAATTCGGAGATGTTTTTGAATTTGCTCCATTGAAAAGTCTTCGGAGTTGTGAAGGATTTTCTTCCTATATCCTCTCCAAGTAGAAGGCAATTTTGCAATAATTGCTCCTACTTGAAATGATTCCGGAAGTTCTATCTTCACCGCTTTTAATTTATTGACAATCACTTGCAATTCATGAACTTGGGGTAATAGGGGAACATTTTCCAAAAATTTAAAATCAAAGTACCTTGTTATAAGGAATTTTGTAGTTCCTTCCTCTTCAGCCTTGTACTTGTTTTCAAGTGCATTCCAAATCTCTTTTGCAGATTTAGTGTTGGTGTACAAGTCGTAGAGACGATCCGAAAGTGCATTCAATATATGGCCACGACAAATAAGTTCGTCTTCTTCTCGCTTCTTACGATCAATCCTTGCTTGTTCGGTATCTTTATCGGAAGGTTCGGGCAAGTCTTCCAAATTGGGATCAAGGATATAGAAGATTTTCAGCGCCGTTAGTAGAAACTTGATTTTGTCTTGCCACCTTGTGAAGTTGGTGCCATCAAAACGATCCAAACGAACCAAATCTTGATTCATCAACTTGATTGTAGCCATGGTTGTGTCTCCTTCGGTTGCCATCGCAGCAAATTTCGCTTTTAGATTGTTGAGAAATTTCCTTTCTCAAATAAAATATGTGTTATAACGAAGTTAACACAAAATTGGAAACAAAGAATCAAGAAGAATTCAGAAATGCAAAATGACTTGAATCGCAAAGAATGCTGTCCTAAAAGCGAAATTTGCGCCCTCTCGGAATGAGAATGCTAAAGGGCATTCAAGCAAATTGCTTTAGCGGATTTCAAGCCTCAAACCAAGTATCAAATAGCACAATTGATAAACTTGGAGAATATGAACAAGAAGAACAAATTTTTGAAGATTCTAAGTTTCAAGATTTTGGATGATATTCAATATTGTAAGTATATTGATCAAAAGGTTGTTCAAACCATGAATTCTATACCTATTTATAGAATTCTATCATCCATATTCGTTGTTCATGCAACTCTTCACGAAAGAGTGCCAAAATTGGTTGAAAAGGTGCTTGAGAAATTCTGAAAAAATTCCCAACGGTCGAATTTTAAGGCCACGCGATCGCGAGATAGGAGGCACTCGCGATCGCGTGATGCCTCAAAAAAATGACCAGTGACCAAAATCACTCAACCACGCGATCGTCGGACCATCAACCACGCGATCGCGTGGTTCTTCATTCTGTCCGGACCTTTAGGTCTGGTCCGGACCATTTGGTCCCCTTTAGGTCCGGTCCGGACCATTTGGTCCGTCCAGTTGTATTTGGTCCGGTTTTTGCACTTTTTCAACTTTATTTATATATTTGAACAACATTTTCATAACAACAACAACTATCAAATTACAGAGACACGATCACAGATAATAAATTATTCATACTTGGTTACATGTAGCGCAAAACATACACTCGATAGGTCACAGTCATGATTAGGCTTTATGAAATACATTTTATTATGGATATATAGATTTTTATGTCACAAGAAGAATTCACAATTGTTATATATATATATATATATATATATATATATATATATATATATATATATATATATATATATATTGAAAGAAATAAATAAATTACGTAAAGTGCCAAAATGGTGGAAAATGTGGAATTTATGTGGGAGGTCGGTGGTTCGATTCACATTCCACGCGCATATTTAAATAATCTTTGAGCTTCTTTGATTAAAAATAAATATTTTTATTATTTATTTTTTAATCATTTTCGAATTAATTTTTATTATTTCTGACTATTGAGGCAGTTTCTTTTAAAATAATAAAATACATAAATTTTCAGTTTTTTTTCATTTATCCTTGTGGAAGTTATGGATATTTTTCTCTATAAATTCAAGTTAATTCTTCAGACATAAACACGGAAAAAAAAAAATCTCTTTTCTTGTTCATCTATTATTTCTGCTATTCTGGAGTAACCTTGAGAGTTCTGAAATCATTTGTGATTGCTGCACATAGTGATTCGATCGTTGTATCCTGTGAGTGATTGTCCAAAGAGGTTGTAACAAATTACGGCGGACAATTTCACTTTAGGATATCGTGCTGTCACGAGTCTCGGTCGATAAATTTTCTTTTCTGAAATTTTATTATTCTAAATAACAGTGTCTGCAACTAGTTTTGATTAACAATAATTTCATAGCAACAGAAAACCATCTGTGAATTCAATTTATCTCAGAGTATACAGTTTGTAAATAAAGTGAAACGACTTGAAGCAGTACAAACAGAGTTCTTACAGAATTATGTAACAAAAAATAGTGGAATGAATGTTTAATAGCTTCTCTTTGTGGCAAAACATAAATGGAATCAATGTATGATAGATTCAAAGTGAAATATTTAGATCTCCAATCATCGAATTCTTCAACCTGCATTCCGACAACGTCAAGTGGATGAAAATAAGAAATTACCTACTGCATGTGAATTAATCCATTGCACAGTTGTTTTTTGGAAAATTACTTCATCAATTTTTGCTCCATCTATAATTTTCTGAAATGATTTTGTTGTGATTTGGGGAGATTTGAACCGTGTGTTTAGAACGAGAAATAATGGGATAAGATTGAAACTAGGGTGAGAACCGGTTTTCAAATAATCGCTGTTTTTAGGATTTTGTTAAAAAAATAGATATCAATTCAATACTTCATCCATCGGTTTGAGACGAGCCCTAAGCTACTTTTAACCCCCCCCCCCCCCCCCGGCCCCGGAGCGACCTAGATCTCTTGAGCTCATGTACACGAACTGGCTCCCCAACTTTTGTTTTCCTCATTTTTGAAATTGCTATTTAATTTCTTAAAAAAGAAATTGCTCGTTGAAGGACTTGATTGTATATAGTTGTTTAAGAAAAACTAGCAGCACTCAGCTAGACCAATGAGGCCATGA